>CAKJTW010000007.1:12975000-14225000 GCA_917880005.1 Nanger dama
CCATTGACAAGGCACCATCAGTTTAGAAATCAACACTGTTCTTCCAAGATAAACCTTTTATTTATAGGTATGAAGGCCAAACATTAATTATGTCTTTACCCTTGCTTTTTGTGGGCAATTCTTTGTGTTCTTGAACTTCACAGTTATTTGCAAATCTTACCAATATTGCAGCATCACATTTGTTTGTGAAATCTGCTGACTCAATCTAGATAAAGAGGCTATGTAGTCTTTCAGTTTGTTTCACAAAACCTCTTCAAGATCATGTAGCACGTCATCAATACAGTCAGTCCTCTCTATCTGTGGATCCCAAATCCATGGATTCAACCAACCACAAATCAAAAACATTTGGAAAAAGTTCTAGACAGTTCTGATAAGTAAAACTTGAATTTGCCACATGCCAGCATCTATTCACATAGCATTAACATTGTATTTAGAACTAGTGAACATGGCATTTACTTTATATTAGATATTATAAGTAACCTAGAGATGATTTAAATTATATGGAAGGATGTGTCTACATTGCATACAAATATACCATTTTATATAAGGGACTTGAGCATTTGTGGATTTTGATATCCATGGGAAGGTTCTGAAACCCATCCCCCATGGATACCAAGGGATGACTATACTTCAACTTATCACCCTGTTCGAGAGTGTAAACATTTCATTTTCTTATACTGCATCTTGTCCTAGCATTTTTCTTACAAAAATTGTACCTGATCACATTATTAGCATCTCACCTACTATGTGACTTCCTATTTGGGGCAATAAGTTCTGCTACTAAATAATTCATTTTCTGGTCTTTTTTTTTTTTTTTTTTACTGAATGTTACCTGCTTTTAGCAAGATGTTTAATGTTAATTTTGACATTCTAGTAGCCGTTTAATCTGCAACTTTGCTTCTTAAATGGCTGTGACTTGTATTTAAGTGTTTGGGTTTTTAAATTTTGTTGATGCCATTGCTACACTTGTAAGTTGTTTGACATAGCAGGGGGTGGCAAACTACAGTCCATGGGCCAAATTCCTCCAGAGGCCAGTGTTTGTATGGATATCAGATCTAAGACTGGCTTTTACATTTTTATAGACTTATAAACAAATGAATAGAATTCCAGATGGCTCAGTGGTAAAGTATCTACCTGCCAATGCAGGAGACATAGAATCTATCCTTGGGTCAGGAAAATCCCCTGGAAGAGGAAATGGCAACACACTCCAGTATTCTTGCTAGAAAAATCCCATGGACAGAGAGCCTGGTGGACTACAGTCTGCGGGGTGGCAAAGAGTCAGACACAACTGAGCAACTGATTACACAAACAAAACATAGAAGGGGTGACAGAAACTGTATGTGGCCTGCAAAGCCTAAAATATTCACTATCTCTGGTTGAGATTTGTCTTGAACCACAGTTCCATATCCTCCACTGACCAATGACCAGCTTTTTAAGACAGTTGGCAGGGTTAGGAATATTGCCTATGTCAATGGAACAGAGATTATCTGTCTCAGAACAAATGAAAAGTGTGAAAAGGGAATAAAGCCCATGGATGGCAGAGTGGTCAGGCTTAGCCTGATTCTCATTAATGTTTCAAATCCCATTTGGATAAGCAGAGAGCTTTGTATAACCTTTGTGTGGTACTTCTGTGCAGTAAGAATCAAAAACTCTATGATATCCAGGCTAAAATCCCTTGACATCTGACATCACAAAAGGTAGTGTTTGGTCAAAAGGCTTGGTTCCTTTAAATATTGTGCCCCTTTGGCATCCAGTTCTGGCTTTCCCCTGCCAAGCTACCTTATTTTGCAAATTCCAACTCAGGCTCAATACATCCATGCCTCAGAGTGGCCATCTTGAGGGAAGGAAATGTCATTCTGGAATCTTTGTGGTTGAATAGATAAAGCACCTGAATGGATGGTTGAAGATCCAGGGAGAGAACAGAAGTGTAGTTATAGGAGGAAAAAGTATATAATTAAAGAATTATAAATGAGGACCCTAGGAAAAGATGAAGGCTGAGACTAGGCATAATTGAAGAGTATATAATCATGAAGATTAGAGATGAGGAGAACCTGGGCTTAGTCACCAACTCCTAAAATGTTAGCAGATATCTCTGAACGCTCTGAGACTGATAAAAATTTACTAATTTAAATAAACTTTTGGGTTCACATCCTACATGGACCAGTTAAAGTAGGAGTCTAGAGAAATATCAGAACTATAAAGAAGCTATGAATAGAGAGGTAGGAAGACACCATATTCTTGCCAAACAGGCAGAGTGGGAAGGCAGGATAATATTGAGAAGAAATATAGGAATATACTGCCCTGTGGTAACCAACCTCCAGGGTGGCCTTCAGTGGTCCTTGCCTCTATTTACACCCCATGCAGTCTCATTCCACACTGAATCAGAACTGGACTGTGTGACCAATTAATATAGGCAACTATATACAACTTTTGAGGATAGGTTGTAAAAGTCATTGTGGCATTTGCCTTGTCCTCAGGGCTCACTGTTTCTGGGGAAGTTAGCTGTCATGCCATGAGGACATGCATGAAGCTCTGTGAAGAGGACCTCAAGGGAGTAATGGAAGCCCCCCTACCAATGGCTAGCTCCACGTGACTTGCTAGCCATGTGGTTGGGCTACCTTTAAAGCAACCCTCCATCACTAGTCAAGCTCACCAGTCTCCATCACCAGTCAATATCTGAATAAAACTCAGCAAAATAGGAAACAAAACAAAATACAGAGCCCCAAAGAACCCCAGCAAAGCCGACTGAAACTATAATAAAATAAATGTCTGTTATTGTTTTTAGAGCAATTTATTATATAGCAAAGATAACTAATACACTGCCCTGTGAGGACCAAGACTGGGCAGTAAGTGGAAACTCTTGTCAATTGAGTAAATAGTTGATAAAACTAGAAAATAGCAAAGGTTTCAAGGATTGAAGATGGTGAGGGTAAATTTTGAGATTCAAAGTTAGGAAATCCGGTTGATATTTGGGTTATGTGGCTCAAGGTGCATAGAAGAGGAACTGACTGCCAAGAGTTGGTTCTTTCAGCTTAAGATGCCTTTAATATTCATTCTAGGTGGTTAAGTCCAGGAGAAAAAGAAGGAAAGGAAGGATTCGGGACAGTAAGCCTGCCTAGGTAGAATAGATGTTCTTGGTGACCTCTTAGATGCCATTTACTGAGCCAAGGCACAATTCCCACAGCTATTGCATCCCTCTTTAGAGAACTGCTGTGGTACCCCCTACCTAGAAATGACTGAGAGGTTACACGCTTCCTCAGGGTGGCCTGCAGTCATTAACTGCGAAATACAACCTCCTCCCCCAGGCTTAGTGCTTGACAGTTCCATGATGCTGCCCTCGCTTCATATCTCCCCATAGGATCAGACCGAGGCTGGGCTTTAGCTGAAACCACACCTTACTCAGCCTCCTCCTCTGGGCTGTTCTGCTGCCCAAACTTCAGACAGACTTCACCAGAAATCACTCCCTAGTGAACTCCCTGGTAAATCACCTCTGCAAGAATCCATTCTGCAGGCTCTGCTCTGGGGAAATCCAACCTAACAACCAGGCTCAAAGAACGTGCATATACCTATAGCATCTGTTGTTTGGCACTTTTCCAGAAGCCATAATAGCCTCAGGTAGAGTGCAGGGATAAGAACCCCACCACAAACTGATTTATACCATGAATGTTAAATATTAGTCTCTTACCCCTAAGAGAAAAATTTAAGCAAGTCCCTAACAATTAGAAAGAGGGGAGGTGCAGTGATGATTATGTCCTAACTTTCAAGATTAATTTCTGAAGGACTAGCACAGACCATTTTCAAACAAAATGTAGGTCTGTTTGGATTACTGGGATAGTTTGGCCCTATGGGAGAGTTTATGGCTTTAGTATAATGTCTCAGTCCTATTCGGTTGTTTTTGTTTTTAGAGTGTTGGTGTTTGTTTGTTTGTTTTCTTTTAGAGTGTTTTTATAGGCATGTATGTGTGCGCTCAATTGTGTCCGACTGTTTGCAACCCCATGAGCTGTAGCCTGCCAGGCTCCTCTGTCCATGGAATTTTCCAGGCAAGAACACTGGAGTGGGTTACCATTTCCTATTCCAAGTGTTAAGGCATACTGTACAATAAAATAAATACTGACACCTATGTTTGATGCTTCTATCATAAAAGAAAATACAAACAGAGCTATATAATGTCATCTGCAAGGGGATCCAAAGAGTTCCCAGGGAGCTTTAAAGATCAAAATGAACCTAATAAATTAAAAATCAACTATATTTCAATTAAAAAACAGAAACTAACACACCATTGTAAATCAACAATTCTTCAGCTGAAAGAATTTACACACTGGGAGGATGTCTATTCCTGGAGGATAATATATCAAATCCAAAATCACAAGCTTTTTATACTCTGCCCAAGCCAATAACCAAGGGAAAATAATTGATAGAAAAAGCATTTTTTAACTCTGTTGGAAAGAGCTTCAGGGCATAGTCCTCTATTAATTTTTAACTTTGATAGCTTCCTATTTGAATGACACGCTATCATTGTTTTATAATTTTTCTCTTCATTTTTTACCCAGGTGAGAATTCCTCCCATCTGTGGCCTCAAAGTATAGCAAGTATAGAAAATTGACTCAAACCCTTAGATAGACTCACTCAACAGCTTTTTCTGCCACCTCTTGCTACCAACTGGGCTGTCACTAGAGAAACTGGCCCTAAGGGAAAAAGAGAGGGTCCCGCCAGTTGATAATCTGCACATGTGCACACACAAATACACACATCATCAAAACAAAGCCTGCTGGACTTCCACTCCCATCATGTATCCATGATGTATTCAGCTACACAGAAATACTAGAGAAACACAGAATCAGTCACAGTTGCCTATCTCAGATTAAACACCTCCCTAGGAATGGCTCTAATCCTTACCACTATTACTTACATGAGGACTTTTTGGGTGGAATACATATTTTCCATTTGGTAAGAACACTGAAGTCAATAATTTTGAGTTTGTAATTGCCATCAACTCTCTGTGAGCCAGAGCCCTTCTCCTCTCTGTGAATCAGTTTCTTCAGCTTCAGGAAAGACAGACTGATTTTGATCACTATTTCTGCATCAAGAAACAATGGTTAAGGGGGCCCATCCAAGATGGCGGCATAGGAAGACCCTGGATTCACCTCCCACAGACACACCAAATCTACATCTACATATAGAACAGTCCCTGAGAGGGTGGAATGATTTGGGAGAATGGCACTGAAACATGTATAATATCATATATGAAAGGAATTTAGTCTAAGTTCGATGCATGATACAGGATGCTTGGGGCTGGTGCACTGGGATGACCCAGAGGGATGGTACAGGGAGGGAGGTGGGAGGCGGGTTCAGGTTGGGGAACACGTGTACACCCGTGGTGGATTCATGTTGATGTATGGCAAAACCAATACAATATTGTAAAGTTAATTAGTTTCCAATTAAAATAAATAAATTTATATTTAAAAAAAAATAAAGGAGAACTGAGGACTGAATAGCTTCTGCACATTTGGCAATAGAAGTGCCACATAGAGATGGGTAGGATAGACAGAGACATGGAGTCTAGGGGAATCCCACCCTCAACATGGTGCCCTGCAGTAGGGATGGATATCGCTGAAGGGCCCATGCACAAACTTACCCACCCTGAAAGCAAAAACAAAATAACAGCTTAAAGAGCACCTAGACTGCACAAGCAGAGAAGGCAATGGCACCCCACTCCAGTACTCTTGCCTGGAAAATCCCATGGGTGGAGGAGCCTGGAAGGCTGCAGTCCATGGGGTCGCTGAGGGTCAGGCACGACTGAGCGACTTCACTTTCATTTTTCACTTTCGTGCATTGGAGAAGGAAATGGCAACCCACTCCAGTGTTCTTGCCTGGAGAATTCCAGGGACGGGAGAGCCTGGCGGGCTGCCATCTATGGGGTCGCACAGAGTCGGACACGACTGAAGCAACTTAGCAGCAGCAGCAGCAGACTGCACAAGAAGGAAGTATGTCTGCCAGCAGGTCAGGGAACTGCCAGAACACTCTCCAGGAATGGTGTGTATGTATGTATGTGCAATATACATATATATATATAATAAACAACAGAAACAAACCCATAAATACAGAGAACAAACCAGATAAGGTGGGGAGACGGGAGGGTGAGGAGGCTTGGATGAAATAAGCAATGATTAACAGGTATAAACTTCCATCATGGGGATATAGTGCATAGCATGAGGATTATTGTTAGTAATATTTTAATAACTTTGTACTGTGATAGATGGAAGCTAGACTTATCTTGGTGATCATTTCATAATGTATAAAAATATCAAATCACTTGTTGCATACCTAAAAACTAATATAATATTGTAAGTCAATTAAAGTAAGAAACTGGTTGAGAGGAGATGACTTTCATACAAAAAGATTATATGATTACATAAATCAGAGGCCACCACAAACTACAGCCCCTACTTGAAGAATTCCTAATATATTGAGCATAATAAAGGCTTTCATCAATAAATAAATATGTTTGAAATTGTTGAAACAAAGGACTGTTGACCATGAGGACTTTTTGGGTGGAATACATACTGAAAATTCCAGATAGCCTATCTTTGACAGAACTTACTCCTTTTCAGCTTCATGGGTCGGTGATTATAATTGGCCTGGTCAAATGCCAGGATGTTCCTGTAAAGTTATTTTTTACGTGGAATGAATGTTTAAACCTGTAGACTTTGAGTACAGCAGACTACTTTCCCACAGTGCGGGTGAACCTCATCCAATCAGCCGAAGGCCGTAAAGGAAAGGCTGAAGCTTCCAGAAGAAGGGATTTATCCTCAAGACTGCCCACTGAAACCCTCTCTGAATTTCACCTGAATGGCCTTCCCTGAATATTCTGTACTTAAAATTGTACCAGCTTCTATCTGAATTTCCAGACTGCCAGCTTGCCCTGTGGATTTCAGACTTGCCAGCTCCCACACCTGTGTGAGCTAATTCCTTAAAATCAACCATTTAACCCCAATCTGAGTCTCTCTCTCTCTCTCCATGTTTGTATATGTGTACATATATGTGTATGTAAATATAAATGTGTGTTATATATATGTGTATGTGTATATATTATTTCTGTATATATATTCCTGTTGGACCTGTCTCTCTGAAGAGCCCTAATATGCTGACATCGTGTTTTAATCGAACCAAAGATGTTATAGAGTTGTAAAAATTTCCATTTTCTGTTTTTATTTTCTCGCATAATTTGAATCCTCTTGAGAGTTGTGTGTGTGTGTGTGTGTGTGTGTGTGTGTGTGTGTGTGTGTGTGTGTAAGAGACAATTCTCTTCTGCAGGAAACCAGGAACAATATGATGGTGCAGAAAGGGTGCCATATTACAAGATAAAGATAATGTAATTAAAAGATCAGGAAAGGGAGAGACCCCTTGGTCACTCAGGGCCTTGACTATGCCACCAGCAGAAGTGTTACAGTGGTGCCCTGCTTGCTGAAGTGATTTGTGTTGGTCCTTTCAAGTTCTGAAAGCTGTGTTTTTCTGACTTAATGGCCAGTGTACTCAGGAACTTGAATCTGAATTGTCTCCTGACAAGCCTTTTAGCAGACCAGGTCTGTTTGAAAGGGAGGATGCCATTGTTAACCCAAGTTCCTGGCACAGCTTCTGCTTCAAGTTGGCCCTCAGTGAATGCCTTCCATGCTAATGAACAATTTATAAAAGCTATTTAATGGTGATCTTGGCTTCATAGACTGTGTAGTTACTTCGGAATCCCTGGAGAACTCTTGTTCTGGCATAGATATTCCATCCCAATAGTCCCTTGACAGAAGCAATTGCTACAAATAGGATAGACTCCTTTATAATTCCTAAATGAGCAAGGTTTTATCCTCTCAAAGACCCATTTTTCTATGTCTATGAAATACTAACAGTAAGAATTTCTACCCTTTAAAATTATTATGAATGTTGAATGTAATAATGAATTTAAAGTTCTTAGCACAACTTGGCATAACGCCAGTGCTCGGAGAGTTATTATGAACAGAACAATCAAGTTTCTCAGATTTTCACTACAGATTTTAACTAAATATAGTTGTGTCTGGGAATGTGTTGGCCCTAAATATAAAGCAAATCACTATAATAACAGGCAGCCATGTATGAATCTCAGATCAGAAACTCAGTTCAGTTCAGTTCAAGTAAGCACAAAATATACCTTCACTTTTTTTCTATCATTCCATTTAATTTCTCTTTCTGGCTTAAATTCTGTAGGGTCGTAGAAACTTTCTCTTGTCAATTTAGAGTATCCCTTTCCCAAGGTTTGTCTTAAGTTCCAGAGACCTGCAATGAAGCTAGGGCATTGGGTGGACTGGTGGAGGTGGTGGCGTCTTGCCCGCCAGTCCTGTCTCCAGCACATCCACAGAGACAGCTGCAGTTATGGTTGTGGGAATGATCTCCACAGGTCGGGGTTGAGATGCCCCATCCTGTCCTCACAGGCCCTTTTCATCTAGCCCTTTTCTAATCTTCTTCCTGACATGGGTGGGAGTTTGGCATCTTTCTGTACTTTCCTTGCCTCTGTGGGGCATGCAAATATCAGCAAGGATATCTGTAGCTTCCTTTCTGCCCAGACACACCATTTCCACATTTTCCTAGGATCATGTCATCTCTCAAGGGCTCTGCCTGGTAAATAAATTTTCATCTATTTCTGAATCCCTTGGGGTAGGGTGGAGCATTCCTATTTAGCTTTGATAAATTTCCTAAGAAATACTTAGTATCACCTCCTTTGGGACTCAGTTTTTACATCTGCAAGACTCATAGCTTTTGTCAGAATACTGCTGAGGTTTTGCTTGAAAAGGAGATGGGGAAATACTTATATTAAAAAATATATAAGTCAAAAATCCCAAACAACATTTTTTCCTGCCTCATAAGAAGTCAATGATAGTCTAATGTAATTCAACATTTATAAAAGAAAAATTATTTCAGGTAAATATTTTGTTTAGAAACATGGTCTGAAGAGGTAAGCTTTTGAAAGAGTATAAACTCTACCTGGCAGAGGGGATAAAATGCTATATGTAAGGAACTGGAGGTAGATCTCAAAGCCTTACCCAATAGAAAGCAGGGCTGGTGGATGCTGCCACACCCCCTCAGTATTTGTTAGATTCTGGTTGAAAGTAACAGAAAGCCAACCTGAAATACTGATAGCTTATTGCAAAGAAGAGTAAGATGTCTCCTAGAAAGCAGGGGCAGAAACAGCTGCAGCCAGGAACAGGAATGCTATCAGTAGCTCTCCATCTTATCTCTGTTTCTTTCTTTTGCCCTCTTTTCAGACCATCTACATCTTTCTTTCATCCCTATAACACTAAAAGTAACCTGAAGAATTTTCCATGTTACTGGTATGTTCAGTGATCTGGAAAGAGGCTGACGTGAGTCTCAAATCAAAATCCAAATTCCTTGGGGAAACACTCTGTTGGCCCAAGTTGCCTCTAGTGTACACCTCTGAACCAATTATTTGTGGCCAGGGTCTGAACTATATTTGAGGGCCTTCCCTGGCTGTCCAATGGTTAAGACTTTACCTTCCAGTGCAGGGGTATGGGCTCAGTCCTTGGTTTGGAAGCTAAGATCCCACCTGCCTTGTGGCCAAAAAAATGAAAACATGAAACAGAAGCAACATTGTAACAAATTCAATAAAGACTTTCAAAACGGTTCAGATTTAAAAAAGAACTGCACTTGAGCCAACGTGGCCACTCTGAAATCAACCTTGTGGACAAAAAGGAAGACGGGATAGTTTCTAGAAGGAAGAAGGAATAGAAAAGGAAGTGAATGAGTTCTGAGCACACAAAATAATGGAATCTAGTCAACAGCCCAGTGGTAAAATTCTTCTCTAAGTCAAATCTGCCCTCAGATCCACTCAAGAACTTTCTTCCATCGCTGGTGAGGACAAATGTGGGGAGAAATGAAAAGCAGAAAGCTCCATGAGAAAGTTTAGGAGATCTGAATCATTGTTTGGTAGTGAACTTTTTAAAGAACAATGTTCTTTCCCATAGTAGAGGAGAGAGGAAGAGACAGATCCCACCAACTTGAGTAAGGGACAGGCTCAAGTTTTTATCTCTTGATATCTTCCCAGAAAAACCTTTTGCCATGGTGACTTTGAAGATTAATGGTATTTGAGGAAGGGATGGAAAATAACTTGGAGAGGTCCTGCCCCAGTACAGTAACATTTGCTTTATTGTGGCTTCATGAAAAGACTGTAACATTGTGAACTATGCTCTCTTGGGATAGAGGGATGAAAAATGCAATGGTAATGGATCACTGACAGCTTAGGGCTAATTGTCTGAGTCAGAAGATGGGAGATCAAAGCAGAAAGTCATAGAAGGGAAAACAGGGCTACATGCCTCCTCTCACGAACACTCACAAAGAAAGCAATGTTACTAATAACCCCATTCTTAGGAAAATGGAAATGTCTTGAGATTTCATTGTTCATGCTTATGCAAAAGATTGAAAAAGAATAGAAAAGATACTTAATAATGCTAGTTGCCTGTAGGGAAACTGGATAGCCAGGCTACCGTGGGGAGAAGGAGACTACATTGCATACTCATATTTTTACCCATATGATAGCTAATAAAAAATAAAGTGCATTAAAACATTTTAAATGGTAAAATCATTAATAAGTAGCTGGAAACAAGAGTAAAGGGGAACAAGTTTCTGGCCAGACTTAATGTATAAGTTTTAAAATGGGAATTTTTTATAACAAAAAGAGATTATTTTCCTTCAAGGGAAAAGAATATATATACATATATATATATTTATAACTGAATCATCAAGCTATACACCTGAAGCTAATAGTTGATACTGTAAATCAACTATACTTTAAGTTTTAAAAGTTATTTTGAAATGCATAAATTTGAAGATGGTGCAAATTAGTTTGTAGTTCAAAGTATCTCTCCAGAAACACTTTTGAGAGGCATGTCGTCAGTTCTATATCAAGGGAAATGAAGTGCACCTGTATCCAGCAAAGTCTTTCAAGAACCCTGCAAGGTTCAATCAATGTTCTTTTACTTCTGTGATAAGATCAGTACGTCCAGATAGGGTCCATAAATTCCCCATGAGGGGAGGGCCTGGAATGGATAAAGAATCAGAGAAGCAGCTGACCCACAAAGACAAGTAGCACAAGCAAGAAGGAAACCTATGTTATTGAAACATCTGAAACTACTGAGGGACTGCTTGGTACTGTAACAGCTTAGCAATAGCTGATTAATAATACCCAAGACTTCTTTTCTCATGTGTTGACAATTCACTAATTGAATTCTCTAGGTCTGGATAAGTGTACTGCTGACATCTGAGAGTCCTACAGAACAGTTTTGACCTGAAATACTTCAGGGCAAGTGTTACCAATCACCTGTGTCACAAAAGAACACGACTTATGCCAAACGTGGTTTTGTGCAAGCTGGTCTCCTGGCTGGGGCTACGGAAAAGGTGAGTTGCACATTTTACCTCCTGACAATCAAAAGAATTGACTTGTCAGATGGAGTTATTTAGGCCAGCCCATTTTGCTTTGTAGAGTTGCTGTCAACTGTCCTTTGGATGCTAGTTTTCTGAGTTTAGTTGGGAGAAGGCAATGGCAAGCCACTCCAATACTCTCGCCTGGAAACTCCAGTGGATGGAGGAGCCTGATAGGCTGCAGTCCATGGGGTCGCTACTAGTCAGACACGACTGAAGTGACTTAGCAGCAGCAGCAGCAGCAGTTCACCTTTGTGTCTATAGTGATAAAGCTGTGCTTTTATATGGGTGAAAAAAACATAGATCCTGCCTTTCTCTTTGTAATAAAGACCATGTGAAAAGGAAACTGTCATCTCCAGCACCTCCCTTGAGCACCTGCACTCTGCCTGCCTCCATGTGGTCAGAACTGATGCCCAGTGAAGAGAGTCATTAGCTATGTGATGGTCAAGACAGGACTCTTGGCGGGGGCCCATCCCCCAACATGGAGAATCATCTTTGACCACCCATGCCACAGACCCAAAAGCATACACTACAGAATCAGAGATTTACAGACAGCTTTCTATGTGCCAAGTACTATACTATATACCAGAGCTCATATGAACAAAACACAGGGAAATAAAATGTAAGTTTCTCCCTGGGAAGGTCATACTCTGTCCGGACACATAGCAAATACCCATATTTGGATACAGTGATGCTAAAACCCATTTATCCATGTTATTTACTTGTTTAAGATATTTATTTAAAAACAAGAACCCCAGAAATAACCCAAACTGTGTCATTCCCTTACCAGGAAAGATCTGTTCCTTAATACTACCAGTTTCAAAATGAAACACATTGTATTAGCTTAGTTCATTCTTTGGGGATTTTTTATGATGCCCTCCCCCACCAAAAAAAAAAAAAAAACTTTTGGCTTGTTTTCATTTCAGAAGCACATGCTCTGCTGTTCGTGTTTCATTTTCTCCTGAATTTTCAACCTACGATGTCAATCCTGTAATCATTTTATTTCCTTTTCATATGTCGCCCTTTCTGGTGACCTTTCATATTATGTGAGCTTTCTTTTTTAAAAACTAATTTATTTATTTATTTATTTGGCTGCATCAGCTTTTAGTTGCAGCAGGCATGATCTTCAGTCTTTGTTGTAGCATGCAAGATCTTTAGTTGTGGCATGTGGGATTTTTTGCTCTGACATGTAAACTCCTAGTTGTGGCATCTAGTTCCCTGAGTAGGGATCAGACCTGGGCCCCTGCTTTGGGACCATGGAATCTTAGCCACTGGACAACCAGGGAAGACCCTCAAATGAGCTTTCTATAGCCTTTTTTTCCCATGGATAATCAAAGAAGGCAAGATTCATTTCCTTAATTTATTAGAGTTCTTCTACGGCGGCAGGGAATGCTCCCTGTCTTAAAATTTGTAAGATATTCTCAAGTTGAAAAAACCATGTCACTCAAGATGCAGAAAACTGAGATCAGTGGATACAGTTATAGAGAGTTAGATCTCTGCACAACATAAAAACAAATGTCGGGTCTGCCTGTCTACCTCGAAAACTATGGAGTTCCTCCTTGCTCTATGAGTTCACACAGAGACTGGATGATCACATCTCAGGAACATGAAAAGGAAGGCTTGAGACTCAGAGGGTGGCCAGAACAGGAAGATTGCATCATTTGTGGGGCCCAGTACAAAATGAAAATATAGGACTCCCTGTCCAGAAATTATTAAGAACATGTTCTTCAGGTAACACCTCAAGAAGCTGGTCCTGGGGCTGAGAATTGACGATGAACTCAAGGAGGCCTTGGAGTCCTTACAAAGCTGCAAGTATCAGAGTTTCACAAAATCATCTGTCCTCAATCACGGATTTAGAAAAAGACAGAGAAACCAAGGGGTCCAAGAGTTTTAAACCTGGACTCAGAAGCTGTATCCTTGTTATTATACGGAAAATATTTGTGTCTGTGCATTTTCTGTGAGAAGAGGGTCCAGAACTTTAATCCGATTATGAAAGGATTCTAGCAACCTCCCCACAAAAATCAAGAATCTCTAATCCAATCCCCTCATTTTGTCCATGAAAATAATTGAGATTTACAGGAGGAAAAATAACTTACAAATTTGGAAGGCTAATTCCTTTGGAATATTTTATTTTTTTAAATATTTGTATTTATTTATTTGGCTGTGCCTGGTCCTAGTTGTGGAACTTGGTTTCTTCAATCTGTGTTGAGGCATGTAGGGTCTTTTTTAGTTGCAGCATGTGGGATATAGTTTTCCAGTCAAGGATCGAACACTGGCCCCCTGCACTGGGAGCATGGAGTCTTAGCTACTAGACCACCAGGGACATCCCCCTTTGGAATATTTTAAACTTTGAATCTAAAAGGGACACTTTTCATCACTATGACTTAATCAATTTAGTTGCAATTGCCTCATCAGTAAATTTATGGTTGCCATGGCTTTTTCCACTTTATGCTTCTGTTCTCATCTTGATCAATAGTCTGATTCATATTTTATGGGACATTGGCTTACACACTGTAACTTTAATTTTATGGTCTTAACTTCCAAAATACTTATTTGACTTCTAAAAAAGCACTGAAGATATATTTTTGGAAGTTGGTTCCAGTTGTGGGATTAATAGAGTAAAACTTCAGTCATTAGAATTTCAAACTAATAGAAGAAGCTAGCACCATTTGCCACCCTCTCTTATTACTCAAGCATGACTGCTAATATAAGCAAATAGGCAATTTTCATCAGAAATACTAGCATATGTATAAGCAACAATAGACTTATGACATAAATGTCATTTTCACATTTCCTTTTCCAAGTTTCTGGGTACATTGCCCTTAAAGCTCACCATGGTGAAACTTGGGTAATTACATTTTCCACTCATTGTCCTCTTCTATCTCTTCTCTCTAGCATTTTCCTGTCTTGAGCCACAGAATTATTTCCAGTTCACAGTGGTCTCCTTAGGGTCCCTCAGCCTATTCGGGTCTTTGGTTCTATAGTACATCTTTGTAATATGGTCTTCTGAAAAATTTGTCATTTAATCTTTACAAATATCCCACAGAGTATGGCCAAAGTTATTTTCAAAGATGGCATACCAGTGTATCCCAACCATGTGTTCTTTCTACAGTGTGATGCTGACATTTCTCCATCTGTGTTTGCTCCTCTTGAATCTGGGTGGGCCTTGGACTGTGGTGGATGTGACTCTGCATGACTTCTGAGGCTAAGTCATAAAAAATACTAGAACTTCTCCCAGATTTTTCTCCCTTGGAAGCCTTCTGCTGACATGGAAGAACTTTGCCATCCTGAAGCTACCATGCAGAGATCACATGAAGAGAGGGAGGAAGGAGGAAGAGAGAATTACCAAGAGAAGGAGGGAGAAAGAATTGGAAAGAGAAAGGAACCCCAACTTTTCTAGTTCCATTTGAGTCTTCCCAGCCAGGCACCTGACATATAAGTGGACAAGCCTTTAAATGATTCCAACCTTTAGTGTTCAAACCACCACAGTTGATATCAAATACAGAAATAATAACCCTACCCCCTCTAATCCTTGCACAGACTGTGGCAAAATGAATGTTTTATTCTTTTAAACCATGAAATTTTCTCATTTTAAAGCACTGGTTTGGGGGTCATTTGTTACACAGGCATAGTAACTAGCCAGGAGATAATGCTACTTGTAAGAATCATTTGGGTGTAGGTAACCAGAAAGTCATTTTATACTTGTTTAAGCTTAACAACGGAAAAGGTCAGTTTTCATTCCAATCCCAAAGAAAGGCAATGCCAAAGAATACTCATACTACTGCACAACTGCACTCATCTCACATGCTAGTAAATTAATGCTCAAAATTCTCCAACCCAGGCTTCAGCAATACATGAACTGTGAACTTCCAGATGTTCAAGCTGGTTTTAGAAAAGGCAGAGGAACCAGAGCTCAAACTGCCAACATCCACTGGATCATGGAAAAAGTAAGAGAGTTCCAGAAAAACATCTACTTCTGCTTTATTGACTATGCCAAAGCCTTTGACTGTGTGGATCACAATAAACTGTGGAAAATTCTGAAAGAGATGGGAATACCAGACCACCTGACTTGCCTCTTGAGAAATCTGTATGCAGGTCAGGAAGCAATAGTTAGAACTGGACATGGAACAACAGACTGGTTCCAAATAGGAAAAGGAGTACGTCAAGGCTGTATCTTGTCACCCTGCTTATTTAACTTATATGCAGTCCATCATGAGAAACGCTGGGCTGGAAGAAACGCAAGCTGGAATCAAGATTGCTGGGAGAAATATCAGTAACCTCAGATATGCAGATGATACCAGTCTTATGACAGAAAGTGAAGAGGACATAAAAAGCCTCTTGATGAAAGTGAAAGAGGAGAGTGAAAAGGTTGGCTTAAAGCTCACCATTCAGAAAACGAAGATCATGGCATCCGGTCCCATCACTTCATGGGAAATAGATGGGGAAACAGTGGAAACAGTGTCAGACTTTATTTTGGGGGCTCCAAGATCACTGCAGATGGTGATTGCGGCCATGAAATTAAAAGACGCTTACTCCTTGGAAGGAAAGTTATGACCAACCTAGATAGCATATTGAAAAACAGAGACATTACTTTGCCAGCAAAAGTCTGTCTAGTCAAGGCTATGGTTTTTCGAGTATGGTTTGTCCAGTAGTCATGTATGGATTTGAGAGTTGGACTGTGAGGAAAGCTGAGCGCCGAAGAATTGATGCTTTTGAACTGTGGTGTTGGAGAAGACTCTTGAGATTCCTTTGGACTGCAAGGAGATCCAACCAGTCCATTCTAAAGGAGATCAGCCTTGGGTGTTCTTTGGAAGGAATGATGCTAAAGCTGAAACTCCAGTACTTTGGCCACCTCATGCGAAGAGTTGACTCATTGGAAAAGACTCTGATGCTGGGAGGGATTGGGGGCAGGAGGAGAAGGGGATGACCAAGGATGAGATGGCTGGATGGCATCACTGACTCGAAGGACGTGAGTCTGAGTGAACTCTGGGAGTTGGTGATGGACAGGGAGGCCTGGCGTGCTGCGATTCATGAGGTCGCAAAGAGTCGGACACAACTGAACGACTGAACTGAATTGAACTGAAGCCTAACAACAAATGATCAACTTATGTAACTGAAAGGTCTGGGACTGTTGTTGATATGGTTTTAGCAAGAGCCATATATAGTGTCCCCAAGACCCAGCCCTTCTTCCTCTCTCCACTCTACTGTCTCCATGCTCCACACACTTTCAGGCTGTGAATGTGCAATAAAGTTTGAGCAGTTCCAAATATTTACACTGTCAGATTCAGTTAAGCAGCAGCAAAGAGAGCTCTGCTTTAACAGTCCAAACAGAGATCATAAGCTTAATTCCAGTGGCTATATTTGACATGTCCCCATCCCCAAACCATGGAATGTGCTGATTAGCCATGCTACAGGCACATATAAGGAAAATCAGAAATTCATTCAAATACATCAGAAGTACAGGAATTGAGAAGGCTGTTTCTCCCAAAGAAATCTCTGGATACTGATCAATAAAAAAATAAAAAAGCCAAGAAATACTAGCTAGCTAAGAAACAATTACCCAGTTATTCTGGGACTATGTATGAGAAAAGGGATTTCAGCAGTGTTCCTCAGCTATAACCCTCCAGTCAGATGAACAACTTTGTCATTTGTTGCCCCACATGAGCTGAGTCCAGATATAAACACAGGTCTGCCTGATATAAAAGTTTTTCTGCCCCAAACCATGATGTAATAGCATTTCTACAACCCTGTCTTTTCTTATGATTTCTTAAACTTCACAAGCTCGAGTAAGAAAAATGAGAAAGAAAATCTTGCTGTTGAGAATAAGAATATTTTGTCATGTGAGAGGTAGTTTTCAGTTATATTCTGTTTACCTTTTTCCTTAAGCTTCCTCCAGCTTTCTAGTGTAACATGAAGCAGCACTTCACACCGGCTTGAGATTCAATGCAAAGAAATGTCTTCAGAACTTGTTTTTAAAGAATTTAAGAACCTATTTTCAAATAATTAATGTTTTTTAAATTTATTCATTTTTTTTTTTTTAATAGTTTTATTAAGACAGAATTCATATGTGATACAGTTCACCCAATTCATTCGTTTGTTATATAAACAAAATTATGCAACCATCACCACAATCAACTTTAGAACATTTTTATCACTGTAAAAGAATGCTGGTACCAACTAGCAGCTACTTACCATTCCCTTCCCCTACCTCACTGGTCCGCAACTTTCCTTATTTTGGATACTTCATATTAGTGGAATCATACAATAATGCAGTCCTTCTGACTGGCTTTGTTCATTTAGCATAATGTCTTTTTGTTGTAGCATGTATTTTTTTTTTTTGCCAAGTAATATTTTATTGCCAAGTAATATTCTGCTGTATGGATATACTACATTTTATGTATCAACTTATCAGTTGATGAATACTTGAGCTCTTTTACTTTTGCAATGCTTCTGTGAACATCCATGTACAAGTTTTTGTGTGAACATATGTTTTCATTTTTCTTAGATGTATATCTAAGATTAGACTTCCTGAATCATAAGATCCTCAAATTAACCATTTGAGGATCTGCTAGACTGTTTTCCAAAGTGACTGCATCATTTTCCCACCAGTAGGGTATGAGGGTTCCAGTTTCTACCCATCCTTGCTAACACTTGTTACTGTCTGACACTTGGGTTATAGCAATCCTAGTTGGTGTGAAGTACTAGCTCCCTCTGGTTTTTATTTGCATTTCCCTGGTGGCTAATGATGTCAAGCATCTTTTCATGTGCCTATCTTCATTTGTCTATCTCATTTGTCTATGTCTTTTGTCTATCTCCCTTTGAAAAGTATCTGTTTATTCTTTGTCCATTTTTAATTAGATTACTTGCCTTTTATTACTAACTTGTAAGAGTACTTTATGTATTCCAGGTACAAGTCCTTTATCAGATGTTTGATTTACAAATATTTTCTCCCATTCTGTGAGTTGCCTTTTTACTTTCTTGATGGTGTCCTTTGAAATACAAAAGTTTGAATCTTTGATGAACTCCAATATACTATTTTTCTTTTGTATTTTTTCTTGTGCTTTTGTTCTCATATAAGAAAGCATTGCCTAATCCAGATCCACAAAGATGTGTGCCTATGTTTTCTTCTAAGAATTTTATAGTTCTAGGCTCTCACATTTAAGTCTTTAAAATGGGGTCCTGGACCCAGTTCCAACATGTATACCAGATGGCAGGGCATGATCCCTAGTACCAGCAAACAATTCTCAGACACCAGCAGGGTACCCAAGAATTCAACTCAATTCTGGCAGTTTACCCAGAGATAACATCATATTCCATAGGCTGAGGGTTCAATCCTGTAAGACTGCGACACTGACCTACTTCAGATGCCAGTTATAAGCCCAGGTTATTACTTGTATTGCTGACTGGCTGACTGTAGAAGTTCCCAACCTTTTTCTTCCTCCTCCTCCTCCTCCTCAAATTTGGTTAACTTGCTAAAGGGACTCACAGAACTCTGAGAAACATTATAACTTAGTAGATCATTGCTTTATTATTAAAATAAGTAACTCATGAACAGCTAGAAAGAAACAAAGCTTTCATAAGTCAACAGGAGCCAAGCCTCCAATCCTAGAGGTAGAAGAGATAGGAAAAGGGGACTGGGCTTAAAATCAGTACTTCTCTTTAATTTTGATCATATTTAAATTGATCTCATTTAGAAAATGAGAAGCAGAAATGGGCTACTCAGTCTTCTTTTTAAGAGCTTCTTTATTTTTATTTTTATACAATTTTTAAAGGTTACATTCCTTTTACATTTATTACACAATACTGGCTACATTCCCCATGTTGTACAATACATCCTTGTAGTCTCTCTTATACCCAATAATTGGTATGTCCCGCCTCCCAACCCCTATGTAGCTCCCCTGCTCTTTCCACTGGTAACTACTAGTTTGTTCTCTGTGAGTCTGCTGCTTTTATGTTTTGTTCACTAGTGTATTGTATTTTTTTGGATTGTACATGTAAGTGGTATCATATAGTATTTGTCCTTCTCTGTCTGACTTATCTCACTTAGTTCAGCGCCCTCCAAGTCCATCCATGTTGCTGCAAATGGCAGAATTTCATTCCGCTTTTTGGCTGAGTGGTATTCACTGTGTATATGTACCACATGTTCTTTATCCATCTGTTGATGGACTCCTAGGTTTCTTTCATATCTTGGCAAGTGTAAGTGATGCTGCTGTGAACATTGGGGTGCATGTAATCTTCTTAAATCAGTTTTGAGGTTCTTTCAGATATATACCTAGGAGTGGAATTGCTAGGTCATATGGTGGTTGGGCTACATAGTCCTGCTAACCGAAAGGGCAGAAGCAATGAAAGGATTATAAGAGTGGAGCAAAAAGTTAGAAAAAGATAAATGAACATGTATCAGAAAAAAATGGGTGACATGCAAAATAAGAATGATACAGACAGAGAAGAGAGAGTAGCTTGTTCTAGGGAGTCAGGATATGAGAATTTACACAAGAGACTGCTTATTTAAAATTGAATTACAGACACAGAATCAGGCAAGAACCCTTGGGGAATGGCTCTAATTTTATTTTTGAGGAAGTGAACAAGGATTTGAGAAGAATCCCCCAAAAAGAAAGAATTAAGTAGCAAATTTAAGGAACTTTTTCTAACAGAAAAGAGAAATCAAAATAAAATAATAGCATAAAATGTACAGAATCAGAGGCCCATTCAGTTTAAGACATCGTATTTCCAAGGGCTTCCCAGGTGGCGCTAGTGGTAAAGAATCTGCCTGCCAATGCAGGAGACATAAGAGATAACGACGATCCTTGGGTTGGTTAGGTACTCTGGAGGAGGGCATGGCTACCCAACTCCAGTAATCAGGTCTAGAGAATCCCATGGACAGAGGATCCTGGCAGGTTGTTACCGTCTATAGGGTCACAAAGAGTTGGACACAACTGAAGCGACTTAGCTTGCATACATTTCCAAGTACATGAGGCCAGCCTATATTTGGTGAAGACTGAACAAATTAAGATTTATAAGCATCAGAACTGTGCCTAGCAGGGAGAATTAAGAGTGTAATAAGTCAAGCAAACAGTTGATTAGCCTCCAGTGTTCTTATATAGAATTTCAAGAATCTACTGGGTAAACCACTTTTTAAGGAGACTTTTGTTAATATTTGCCTGAAGGAAGTGACAGATCACGAAAGGAATACAATCAGACCAAAGGCACTGCTGAATTTTTGTGTGTACTTTGTGTACTTTCAACTCAGATAAAATCATGAGTACTGTGTTTCCAGTTTTCTCAACAGGTACTATTTGCAATACTTCAAATTTTTCTTTTCCAGTAACACAATGTTCTGTTATGCAGTTATCCACCAGAAAGTGATTTTCATAGCACGTTTGGTTTCTTATAACATCATTTTATTTTTTATTAAAGTTCAGTGAACCTACTTATCATTGATTGATTGATTGGTCCACTGTGGCACTGGGGTGCTAGCATGAGGTGGTTCCAGGTTCAAACTTTATACTGGATGTGTTATTTAGGACAAAGCATCTCATCTCTGTTCTAAAATAATCGCTACCTCAAAGGCTACCCACTCCAGTAATCTTGGGCTTTCCTAGTGGCTCACCTGGTAAAGAATCTGCCTGCAATGCAGGAGACCTGGGTTCGATCCCTGGGTTGGGAAGAACCTCAAATGGGGAGATTTGAAGTCTAATAACTGTGAAGCTATTTCACAGCTAAATCACAGTTCACAGGGGCATTTGGAAGCACAGTGTGGACAAACACGGTAGCTGCCTCTGGGCAGACATGGAAGGGTCCTGGCACTGGGCTAGTGAGAGAAAGGAAGCCAAAATGGAAGTGGATTGAGCAGGGGAGGGAGAGGGGAGGAGAGGCAATGCTTCTTACCACTGGGCTGTCTTGAACATCAGGAGAGGTGTTTCTATGAAAAACAGAGAATTAACCGTTCGTGAATAAGCTTTATGCCTGTATTTGGGCTTTTGTTCAGATGTGTTGGTATCATGCGGAAACATCTAAGTCCCTTTTCATGACCCAACATGAGAAGCCCAGGTTGATTTGGTTGATTATACTGTGGTTTGGAGGCTATTTAAAGTCCAGTATTTTATTTTAACAGGCTGTAGAGCTCTAGACTGAATGGTGTCTCAGTAGGTCCAACGTAACCAGTCTTTCCTCTGGCAAACGGATAAGCAGGGCTGCTGAATGTGGGGCGGAGGCTGTCCCTTGCCTTCACAAGGTCTCCAGAGGGGTGAGTGGGAGAGCACTCCCTCCAGTGAGCCTGTTCTTTTCACCAAGATGCAGAAAAGGAGCTTTTCTGTAACTTGTACAGTCATTCTAAGTGAGTCAATACTGACTATGGGAATTGATCTAGTTTATTCACCTAAACCCAAGGTAGTATGTTTGTGTATAGGAGCCATTTGGCCCCAAAACAAATTAACAGTCAAACACTAGAATTGTTTGTAGCATAAGATGAGCACAGTGTGAGAGGCTTTGGACATAGGACTGACCTTGACAGAAGGAAGGGGAGATTTGTGTCTCTCGTTTCATCTCACACTCACCTCATGGGCCTCCACTCATCTCTGGGTGGAACCTAAATGGAATTTGAAGTATTGTCTAACTCTCTTTCTCTTGATGTCAGGGTTTAAGCAGAAACTCTAAAAAGAGGTGATTGGAGAGAGTTTAATGAAGTAATCTGTTACAAAAATGTGGGCAGAGTTAAGGGAAACCAGTAATGGATGGTGATTCCCCATGGTTGGCAACCTCTAAGTCAGGAGTGACAAGGGAAGGAGTAGGTATAGGAATTTCCAGAGATGGCCCTTCCGGGTCAGTGACCTTTGTAGAAAAGACACTCAGTCACAACCATAGTGCCTTTCTTCCTTATAGTACCAGCATCATAACACCTGTACCACTCAAAGAAGAGTGTTCTAGAGTCAAGGGCAAATGGACTCTTCTTTCTTCTTCCTTCTCTCCAATTTTTGAAAAGATTTACACATTTTATAGTGCATATTTGGATTCTGACTTGTAAAGTTTTTTGTTTTTCTATTATTTCTGATTGTTTTAAATTGTTCTTATAGAGAAGAATTCCCTTATTCCCTATGTTATGAATGGATTCCAGATTCTTCTTTTTTTAATGTTTATTTATTTGGCTGTGCCAGGCCTTAATTGCAGCACACTAGATCTTTGATTTTTCCTGTAATGTGCGTGATCTTGTTCCCTGTCCAGGGATTAAACCCAGGCCCCCTGCACTGGGAACATGGACTCTTAGCTACTGGGCCACCAGGAGGCCCCCAACTTCTTCCTCATGCTAACTATCACATGGAAGTCATTTCATTTTTATTCTTCTTAAAGAACACTGACTCTCCCATTTAATTTTGATTATTAATTTCTAAGCCTGCTGAAGAAATGTTATTCTGAGACTTACCTATAAAAATTGATTATAAGAAGTGTAATTGAATTACTGGCTTAATGTATCTTTTCTTTTATCCCACACTGTTTTTCCTAGTATTCAACCTTGTTTAGATGAATAATATCACTTGTGTACATGCATGCTAAGTCACTTCAGTTGTGTCCAACTCTTTGAGACTCTGTGGACTGTATATAGTCTGCCAGGCTCCTCTGTCCATGGAATTCTCTAGGCAAGAATACTGGAATGGGTAATAATATCATTTAGTAAGAGGGAAAAAAAAGATACAAGAGTGACATCTTTTGTAAAGGCTAAATTTTTCTACTTCTAATTTTTTTTAATTTTTTGACTGAAGTATAGTTGATTTAAAATGTTGTGCTAATCTCTGCTATACAGCAGAGTGACTCAGTTATACACCTATCCACATTCTTTTTATATTCTTTTGCTTAATGGTTTATCACAGGGTATCAAAAAAATTTCCCTGTGCTATACCAAAGAGCCTTGCTGTTTATCCATCCTATGTATAATAGTTCACAACTGTTGATCTCAGACTCCCAGTCCTCCCCTGCCCCACGCCCTTCTCTTTGGCAACCACAAGTCTGTCCTTCGTGTCTGTGAGTCTGTTTCTGTTTTGTAGATAGCTTCAGTTGTGTCATAGTTTAGATTCCACATGTAAGTGATCTCATGTGGTATCTGTCTTTCTCTCTCTAACTTGCTTCACTTAGCATGATAACCCCTAGTTGTATCCACGTTGCTGCAAATGGCATTATTTCATTCTTTCTTAGTCTGAGTAGTAGTCCGTTGTCTGTATATACCACATCTCCTTTATCCATTCCTCTCTCAAAGGACATTTAGGTTGTTCCATGTCTTGGTTCCTATAAAGACTGCCACAGTGAACATAAGGGTGCATGTACCTTTTGAATTATAGTTTTATCTAGGTATATGCCCAGGAGTGGATTGCTGGATCATATGATAATTCTATTTGTAGTTTTCTGAGGAACCTCCACACTGTTCTCCAGAGTGGCTGTACCAACTTATATTCCCACCAACAGTGCAGAAGCTTTCTCTTTTTTTCCACACCCTCTCCAGTATTTGTTATTTGTAGATTTTTTAATGATAGCTATTCTGACCAATGTGAGGTGGTACCTCATTGTAGTTTTGATTTGTGCTTCTCTAATAATTAGTGATGTTGAGCATCTTTTCATGTGCCTACTGGCCATCTGTGTAGACTTTGGAGAAATATCTATTAAGGCCTTCTACCCATCTTTCAATTAAGCTGTTTGGTTTTCTGTTGTTGAGTTATCTGAGCTGTTTGTATATTTTGGAGACTAAGTCCTTGTCTGTCACATCATTTGTAAATATTTCTCCTAGTCCATAGGTTATCTTTTCATTTATTATGGTTTCCGTTGCTGTGTAAAAGCTTGTAAGTTTCATTAGATTCCATTTGTTTATTTTTAAATTTTCTATCTACTTAATTCTAGAATGGCTTATCTGGTTAATGTGGAACGGGCTTTTATATTTCTTGCTGGGTGATAACTGATGAAATACCAACCTTCAGCTACAGGTGAGATCATCTTGAGATGTAATATAACCTGAAAACCAAGTCTTTTTATCATCTTGAGATAAGAGGAACTCTTGGCTGTCATGTGTATTTCTCCAACTACTCATATGCTGATGGTATCACACCACTTGGACATTTGCAGAAACCACTGCCTGCAGGATAACAGAGTGACATGAGTATGGGGAGTGCCAGGTGAGCTAGCACCAATGATGAAAAGTGAAAATTATCTGTAGCTTGTCTTCACCATTTATCTGTGATTTGAACCAGACTTTAGGCAAAACATTGAAGCCCTCAAAGAAAACTGCTGCTCCTGCTGCTGCTGCTGCTAAGTTGCTTCAGTCATGTCCGACTTGTGCGACCCCATGGACTGAAGCCCACCAGGCTCCTCCGTCCATGGGATTTTCCAGGCAAGAGTACTGGGGTAGGGTGCCATTGCCTTCTCCCAAAGAGAACTGTGAAAGTGAGAAAGTGAAGTCGCTCAGTTGTGTCCGACTCTTTGTGATCCCATGGACTGTAGTCTACCAGGCTTCTCTGTCCATGGGATTTTCCAGGCAAGAGTACTGGAGTAGGTTGCCATTTCCTTATCCAGGGGATCTTCCTGACCCAGGGATTGAACCCAGGTCTCCTGCATTGCAGGCAGATGCTTTGCCTCTGAGCCACCAGGGAAGCCAAAGAGAACTGAGGGAGATTTAAAACAACATTGGCAAAGAGTCCTTGATGTGAAGAACCTCACCCTCTAAAAGCACATGCCACAAATGTATTTTAGAAAGAAAATGGCTGTGTACATAATATAAGAATAATGATGTCAAGAGAAAATGACCTAAATGGTCCTGCTCCATTTCATTATCATTCACTGAACCAAAAACAATAAACAAAAGCAAAGACATAACAGTTCTAAGCATTGAGAAGACATGAGACTGAGAGGTCAAAGATGTCTCAAGGCTTCCAAAGTTCATTGTATTCTGGATCCCACAGTCTACCATCTGTTCTTAGGGACCTTATTAATTCTGTTTTATCCAGAATATTTAACTTCTGCATTCTTCTATTCCTTTTAAACATACTCCATTTTATTGCACTAAAAATAAAGAGTAAAAGCAGGAAGGGAAAAAAAAAGAGAAGAGAGGAAAAATAAACTGTTTTAAATTCACTTCTCCAAAAAGATTCCCCTTCACTACCAAACTCATCAAAGAGATTGCTTACATTTGCTGACATCATTTCCTTACCTCCAACTTCCCACCAATTTCCAATTTTTTTCTACCAATTTCTCAACATATTCCCATGTGAATTCTTTTCTTACCAAAATATGAAACTATTTTGGTAAAGATCACTAACATTAATAATTTTATTGTTATTAGATTTGATCTCTATTTTGGTCCTCATCTTCATTCAGTAGGCCATTTCCCTTCTTTAAAACACTTAAGGCACACTGAAGGCCAATCCCTTCTGTAAACACTCTTATCCTCTGGCTTCCACGATGCCATGCCCTTCTGGTTTTCTCTCTGCACTTGTGACTGCTACTTCTTCATCCTCTTTTTTTTTCCTTTTTGGCTCATCCTCTTTCATGCTAGCTCTTAGTTCCTCAAAGTTCAGTTATAGGCTCTCCAGTCAACTTCCTTATCCATGTGTGTCTGCTAAGTGGTTTCAGTTGTGCCTGACTCTGTGGCTTAGAGCCCGCCAGGCTCTTCTGTCCATGGGGATTCTCCAAGCAACAATACTGGAATGGGTTTCCATGCCTTCCTTCAGGGGATCTTCTTGACCCAAGGATCAAACTCTCATCTCTTGTGTGTCCTGCATTGGCATGTGGGTTCTTTACCACTAGCACCACCTGGGAAGCTCCAACCAACTTCCTTAGACAGTCTCAAACACACCCAAAGCTTAAATACCAGCTATCTTAAATGCACATCTATTTTGGACCTTTCTTTTGAGCTCTGGACCAAGACAGCTGTGTGAAATATTTGATCACATGTCTCAGAGAGACACTTCTCACTCACATAACCCCTAACTGAACACATGAAAGTCTTTTTCAAGATGGTAATATAAGAAGATTCTGAATCAACTTTCTCCCATGACACATTGAATCTTTAACTGTAAATGAAACAACTTCCTCTGGAAAAAGGCTGAAAACTGGTAGAGAAACCCCTTCACATTGGACAGACAAGAAGGAAATCACATTGAAGTAGGTAGGAGAGGCTGAGATATAATCTCACTGTAAACCCCACCCCTGGGACAGTGACCCACAATCAAGAGGGAACTCAAAGCACAGAGATTCTACCTGATAAATGAAGGGTTTAATCACACATCAGGGACTTTAACTTTTAAGGCAGCATCTGAGATATGAGGCCCCAAAACATCTAGCTTGGAAATCAGTGGGGCACATACCCATAAGATGCTTGAGGCTGTGGCAGTGAGAAACAGCTCCAAATGGGCTCCTACAGAGAGGCTCACCCACCTCAGCACTCAGCACAGAAGCAACTCTTTGAAAAGTGCCCAGATTTTATGTGAAGGAGACTCATTTGCTAATTTTAAAGTGTTGGTCTGAGGAATAGGGGCCTGCTGGATACTCTCTGGGGATGGAGGCTATTGGGTGTAATCTTCCTGCTCTCCCTTTGCCTTGCTAAGCCTGGCAGTCACCATCTTGTTTTCTTTTTATTCCTTTTCTTTTTATTTTCTTCTTTTATTTCTTTTCTTTTTCTGGCAGGTGCCATCTTTGCACTCCCCCTCTGCCTCACTTCAGTCAGTGGGAGCCATCTTCTACAAACATATGGTGCCCTAGTCTTTATACCTGGTGACCCAGTTTGGAGGTGCAACCCAGGGAACACTCCTTGACACTGAGGATCTGGATCTGAGGGTGGATTGCTTTCTTTGCTTGTCTTGGAGCTTTGGCTTTAGGGTAAGGCTTCAGGTTTAGCATGCATTGAGAGGCTACAGAGCTTCCCTCAGGGAACATAGGCTGGGGACACCATCTTTATGCTGTCACTCTAACTATAGCTCACCTGTATCTCTCAGAAAGGAGCTTATATGCTTGTCTAGAACCACACTTTTTCTGACTGCTGCCCAGGGGACATTTCTAGATTACCTAGCTCTGGTGGACAGTGGGGCTTGTGCTTGGTGGTCCCATAAGATTGCATCTATTTGCACTCTTTAAAAGTTGCTGCTTGAGGGTCTGGCTTCCAGACCCTTAATCTAGGCAGTGATTGAGATTATCCTCTTTGGGACACAGACTGGTCTTGGCACACCTTCAACTACTGAGTTGTTGAAAATAAAACAGTTTGCTTGAACAACCACAAAAAGTTTTAAAGACAACCAAAAGCTAGGGCATGGTTGAATGGTAAGTTTCATCTGCTACACAAGGCCAACCCTTCAAGACTGGGAGAGTGACTGCTCCACCTAATGCATAGAAACCAATACAGAGAGTCATGCAAAATGAAGAAACAGAGGGATATGTTCCAAATGAAAGATAAAACCTCAGAAAATAAACCTTAATGAAATGGATAAAAGTAATTTACTTGGTAAAATTTTCAAGAAATTGTCATAAAGATGCTTGCTGAACTCACAAGAATGGATGAACACAGTAAGAACTTCAACAAGCAAACGAAAAATAAAAGAAAGCACCAAACAGAAGTCACAGAGCTAAAGAAACATAGTTTGTTGTTCAGTCACTAAGTCATGTCTGACTCTTTGCAACCCCATGAGCTGCAGCATGAAAGGCTTCCCTGTTCTTCACTATCTCCCAGAGTTTGTTCAAACTTGTGTGCATTGAGTCATTGATGTCATCCAACCATCTCATCATCTGTCGTCCACTTTTCCTCTCGTCCTCAATCTTTCCTAGCATCAGGGTCTTTTCCAGTGAGTCAGTTCTTTGCATCAGGTGGCCAAAATATTGGAGTTTCAGCTTCAGCACCAGTCCTTCCAATGAATATTCAGGGTTGATTTCCTTTAGGATTGACTGGTTTAATCTCTGCTGTCCACGGGACTCTGAAGAATCTTCTCCAGCACCACAATTCAAAAGCATCAGCTCTTCAGGACTCAGCCTTCTTTATGGTTGAACTCTCACATCCATACATGACTATTGGAAATACCATAGCTTTGACTATACAGACCTTTGTTGGCAAAGTGATGTCTCTGCCTTTAATACGCTGTCAAGGTTGGTCATCGCTTTTCTTCCAAGGAGCTAGAGTGACAAAACATGGTCAACTGGAGAAGGGACTGGCAAACCACTTTGGTTTCCTTGCCTTGAGAACCTTGAGGTATTCTTGTCTTGAGAACCCCATGAACAGTGTGAAAAGAAACACAATAATTCAACTCAAAAATATACTAGAAGCATTCAACAGTAGACCAGATGAAATAAAGAAAGGGTCAGTGAACATGAAGACAGGGAAGAGGACCTCACCCAATCCGAACAGCAGAAATTAAAAAAAAAAAAAAAATGAAACAAAGTGAAAATAGCTTAAGGGACTTATGGAAAAACAATAAGTGGACTAAATTTCAGATTACAGGAGTCCCAGAAGGAGAAGAGAAAGAGAAGGAAGAGGAAAACATTTTGAAGAAATAATAACTAAAAACTCCCTAACCTGGGGGAAAGAAAATAGACACCCAAATCCAGGAAGTCTAGAGTTCCAAATTGAACACATGATCTACCCACACAGCTTAGTTCATCTATGGTGTTTTTACCAGTAAATGACAACAAAATTCATTCAAGTGAGCAAGCCAGAAGCTTAGGAATTGTGCTTGTCATCCACCACTTAGTCATCCCCCATATTTAGATTATCACAAAGAGTTGTTCATGTTATGTTCTGAATATCCCTTGAGTCAATCAGTTTCTTTTTATCTTCTCTCTTACCACCATAGTCCAATCTACCCCCTGGACCATTATAACAACTCTCACCTGGACCATGATAACAACCTCTTAACTGGTCACCTCATAGCCTCCCTCCAGTTTTATATTCTTGTGACACATTCATTGTTTAATTTAACCTAAATATGACCATATCATTTCCCAGGTTAAAAGATATCAATTGCTGTAATGACTGGGACCAAAATTCTTCTATATATAATGTGACCCCACTCTTCTTTTCCAGCCTCATTCTTCATTAGGCTTCCTCATGTATGACTCTCAGACCTTTGATCACTTTGGCCTTCTTCCAGTTCCTGGAATGTACCATCCTCACTCCTGCCTCAAGGCATTTGCAGAAAGTGTTCTTTCTCCCCCACTTTTTTCTTCTCCCAAAGTTGACCTAGTTAATTCCTACCCCTACAGATTTCAACTCAGTTATCACTGTCTTAGGAAAACATTCCCAACACTAGAAGCCTGGGTCAGGACCATCTTTTAGACATTGTTACAGCCTCTTGTTTCTTTCTTTCACACAACTTACCAAGATTCAGTATTCAATTCAATGTTTGATCAATCTCTATCTCTCCAACTACAATGTAAACTATATAAGAGCAGAAACAGCTTTGGTTTTCCCATCAGCATTGTAGCTGCAGCACCTAGCACAGAAGCTGGCACAAAGTAGAGGCTGAATAAACAAGTCCATACTGGTAAAAAGATAAAGATATTAATTCTATGCCTCATGTAATAAATATAAAAGGACTCAGGTGGAAAAAATCAATATGAGTAAAATTTCAAGTGACATATTTATGAACTTTTGGGAAAGGATATATAACTCTATGCCATGACCTCTGCAATGCTGTCAGATTTAATCTGGAAAGATAAACCTCCCAATAACATATTCTAAAAGAAAATTTCTTTTAAAATGGAATGAGAGAATAACAGTTTATATATATTACAACTTTGTAGTTTCAACTGAATTGCCATTAGAGTTCTATGTAAAATAGATCTACCTCCCCTCCTGTACTACCCCAAATACCTAAAATAATATATTTTTAAGGTAATGAATCACTGAATAAGAAGCATGTATGATCAGATTGATGGAGAGAGTAGAAAGTAGAAAAGCAGGTCCATATCATGTACAAGAGATGACTATTCCAGGAAAACAAACAATTTCAGAGATACTCTAAGCCAGGAGAACAATTGCAGTTAAGGGCCACATAGTAAATGTTATAGGCAGGGCTGGGAATGGAGTGAGACTGGAGAAGTGGTGAGTGAGCAAAACTTAAGACGCTAGTGCTCAGGGTCATGCAGGTGCAGGGTGAGTCTTAAAAAGGGCACCGCCTTAATACTGCACCCAAGGCACCTCTCTTTCCTCACCTTAGTCCCAGCCCTGATTATATGCTTTGTGAGTCATGTAGTCTCTCTAACAGTTTCTCATGTCTGCCATTGCAGAGTGAAAGCAGCCACAGGTATGTGGATAAATAAACATGATTATGTTCCAATAAAACTTTATTGATAAGAACTGGTGACAGGGTGGGTTTGGCCTGAGGACCAGTTTGCTGACCCCCTGCCCCAAGCTCAGGACCCACAAACACAAGGAACACAATTGGGCAAGAATACAAAAGATAGCAATAAAAAAGAGCTGGACCAGGGAAAACCTTTCAGCATGGTTTTCCCCATTCCACACTGAACAGTGGGCAACAGTGGCATTTCTCTAGTCCTATAGAATTCATGATATGTTCCAAACTGTCTTTTTTGTTTTCTCTTACATTTAAATGCAGTCACATTTGGTTGACTGTAGAATTCTGGTTTAAAAATAATTTTCCCTGAGAACTAGAGACACTGTTCTGTTGTCTTTCAGCATCTTATATTGATGCTAGAAAATTTTTTCTCTGATATTCTTCTGCTTCATATTTTTTTGGTCAATAACATCTCTTTTTTTCTCTGGGAACATCTTGGATTTTTCTCTTGAGCTTCGTACAGAAAAGAAAAATCCACAAGAAAGAATAGTGTATTGGAAGCATAAATATCAGGATAGGATCCAATAATATGAATGTATTAAGTTTCTTTGTCAATAAACAGGAAAAAAAACTGCATTTTAAAAAATCCAGTCATATGCTTTTTCATAAGAGACATAGCTGAAACAAAATGATCCCAAATAACTGAAAAAAGTTTTCAGAAAAAACATATCCAAGGTATGCTAATAAGAGGGAAGCCAATATAGTGATATTGATTTCACATGCAAAAATCTCCAGATGGAAAAGTTTTAATTTGGAAAAAGAGGAATATTTTATATTGATGAAAATAACAAGCTACAAAAACAGAAATTTTACCTGACATAACTTTGAAAGCATAAAATAAAAATATTAATACTAAATGAAACTGACAAATAAACACAGTGGGAAACTCATTAAATATATCAGGAATTGACAGATGAAGTAAACAGACCTTACGAAAGAATGAAAAGAATTTGAATAATATAATTAACAATCAAAAACACATTTAACTCCCCTCCTAAAAAAGCACGCACCTTGTTTTCAAACACCAGTGAAATAGCTACAAAAATTGAACATAAACCCAGTCAAAGAGAAATATCCCAAATCTAAGAAACTCTTGAAAACAGAAATCATAATCTTGATTCTGATATCAGTGAAAAAAAATTAGATGACAAAAACACATATAGTGTTTCCTCTTAAATAGGAAATGAAAACTAAAATTACAAACTACTTTTAAATAAACTAAAAGTGAGAAAAAAATATCTTAAAAAAAAAATATCTAAAACTTAAGTAATATACCCAAAGTAATACTCAGGGTATAATGTATTAACTTAATATATTAAAAAATCAGAATGATTAAAAATAAATTAACTCAAAACACTAGAAAAAGAAAAAATAACTCAAAAGTAAAAGCAAGTGTTTAATAAAGCACTAACGTAGAAAATAAGCTTTGTGGTTTTTTTAACATTAGTGAGTTTGAGCAAGCTCCAGGAGTTGGTGATGGACAGGGAAACCTGGTGTGCTGCAGTCCATGGGGTTGCAAAGAGTCAGACAAGACTGAGAGACTGAACTGAACTGACTGAATGTAAAAAATATTAAGCAATACAACTTGTTCAATATAATTGCAAGTTATTTCCTTGAAAGAGCAATGAAACGGATCTTTGTCAAGTATGACAACAAAAGAGAAACCCCAAATAAACCACATAAGGAAGAGAGGCAACTTTAGAGATGGAGGAGATTTGTTTTAACTTTTGGAGGTTACTAAAGACCAATATCTCTGTGAATGAATGATCCTGTTGGAAAATATACATAACAAAACTTTTAAAGGGAGACAGAGGGGAAAAGCTACATAAGTGAAAAGACTCAAAAGAAACTTAAAAGCTATCCAAAAATTTATGCAAAAGAAAAAGTGCTCTGGGGCAAGATGACAGTAGTAGCCTAGCATTAAATTTCCCTAAATCCCTCCCAAGAAACAAAGCAACTAGGATAGAGCTGAAATCTGCAGGAGGAGTAGGAATTAACTAGGTAAACTTGGGGAGGAGAAAAAGGCATCTGGGAAAGAGGAATAATTTATAGAAATACCCTGAGACAGAACAGATCATGGCATATACTGGGAACTGACAGAAAGCCAAAATGCCCTGTGTGATCTCCATCTCTTGAATGTAGGTGGGAACTACGCTTGCTTCCAGGTAATAAAACATGGCCAAGGCAACAAAGATGGACCTGATTACATGTGCTGATTTCATTCCATAAGATTACTGTACAAACCATCTTGGTGTAGGAGAGCCTCTCTCCCTGCTGACTTTGAAGAATCACGCAGCCATATTGGGAACAAAGGTATAAGGGACAGGAAATGAGGGTAGCTTCCAGCCAATAGCCAATTAAAAACTGAAATCCTAGAGATCAAACTGGTGGTTACCAGAGGGGAGGGCTGTGGGGGTGGTGAGAAAGGGGAATTGGATTAAGAGGTACAAACTTCCTGTTATAAATAATTTAAAAGTTATAAAATAAAGCCAATGGAATGTTATATACAGCATAACAAATATAGAAAATAATATTGGTAATACTTCTGTATGGTGACAGATGGTAAGTAGGCTTATCGTGGTTATCTCATAATGTGTAAAAAATACTGAAACATATGTTATACACCTGAAAGTAACACAATACTTTAAGTCAGTTATACTTCAATAGAAAAAAAAAAAAAGCTCAGCATTAAAAACATGATTCTTTATAGTTTGAATTAATTGAACTCACTACTTTGGATATCTTTTTTTCTCTCTCTCTCTCTTTGCAACAATATAAGGTAAAGAGGAGAATTAAAATTAGCACAACCATTTTTTATATCAATGTAGACAGCTTAAGGAGCTAATCTGGGTGTCAAAACAAATTGTTTTCCCCCAAAGAATTATATGATTTGTATGACTAGTATACTTCATAATTGTAAAATATCTTCTTAAATATCTGCTGTTTGGACCTAATTTCACCATTTAGGCTTCCCCGGTGGCTCAGATGGTAAGGAAGCTGCCTGCAATGCAGGAGACCTGGGTTTATCCCTGGGTCAGGAAGATCCCCTGGAGAAGGGAATGGCAACCCACCCGTGCTCTTGCCTGGGGAATCCAGTGGACAGAGAAGCCTAGCAGGTTACAACACATGGGGTCACAAAAGAGACAGACATAACCACAACTGAGCAACTAACACTTTGAACTTCACCATTTGTTTATTTTACAACTGATTTTGCAGAATTTACATGAGAAAATGTTCTCACTGAATAACTCACATGCAAAAATATTGTGTAAAGAATTTCTCTACATGAATAAATAATTTTGATTAAAAAATTATCCTAACTGGGGAAAAAAACAGAAACTGAAACCCTCAGTTCGTCAATGAAAATGGACAGCTGTCAACAGGCATAGGAACTTGAGAGTGGATCCTTCCTCAGCTGAACCTCCTGTGAGACTGAAACCCTGACCAATTCCTTGAATACAGCATGAGAGACCACGAAGCTGGGGACTGGCTAAACCATGTCCAGACTTCTCACTCACAAAAAACTGTGAGCTAATAGATGCATGCTGTTTTCAGCTGGTAAACCTGTGGTAATATCATTATGCAATATATAAATAATTCACAACCAGAACACTAATCATCACTCTTATAAGGGAGGGGATGGTGGAAGTGATGGTGTGTGACTTCCAAGGCTAGGTCTTAACAGGCAATGCAGCCGTTACCTCACTCACTAAAATACTTCAGAAGCTTCAGCCACCATGTAGGCAGTCTGCCTTAAGGCTGACACATGAAAGTTGCCAACATAGTGCATGCAGAGGGATCACATGAAAAGGCCTTTGAGATACAGAAAAGCAAGAAATGCCCAGTGATCCTCAGCTGCTCCAGCCTCCATCTAAGACCCTAAGCCAAGAGCACACAGCCTAAGTCCTTCCGGAATTCCTGACCCACAGAAACAGAGAACATTTTTTAAAGCTCAAAACTGACCTTTTAATGCAACAATAGGATAACTAGAACAGATAATCAACTTAATATTGATCTAAGTTGGAGGATATTAGAAAATCAACTCATTATTTTGAAAACTAGTAAACAAAAAAGAATGAAGCACTTACTCTGTTTTTCTTATATGAACTATATATCCAGATACCCAAATAGTTTATGATGGGCAGTTTCCCTCTATAGACATATTTCTAAGAGATGCAAAATAGTGATTGAATGAATTAATACAATGAATGACCCCCAAAGGAATCAGTCAACGCAAACATTAGGCTTCAATGACTATCAGACTCACAAAAGCAGTGACAGTGAGACATATGTGCCTCCTCATGGAAGAACGTGCCACCTATGAGGTAATCTTGCCAAGAGACTAAATAAAACACCTAAGATTTAAAGGGACAACCAACTGACAGGAAATACAGACACTGGAGAAAGACAGTAACCTACGTCACAGGAATACTTTCTGCAAAAGCCAGACCTGTGATGTCCAATGCTATTGCTATAAGTCACACGTGACACTTTAGCAATTAAGTGCAAAATAAGAAATGACATAAGTCTAAAATACAACACTGAATTTGTGTCCCAAGTAAGAATGTAAAATAATTAATAATTTAATATTGATTACATGTTGAAATGATAATATTTTGGATATATTCAGTTCAGTCGCTCAGTCGTGTCCGACTCTTTGCGACCCCATGAATCGCAGCACGCCAGGCCTCCCTGTCCATCACCATCTCCCGGAGTTCACTCAGACTCGTGTTCATCGAGTTTGTGATGCCATCCAGCCATCTCATCCTCAGTCGTCCCCTTCTCCTCCTGCCCCCAATCCCTCCCAGCATCAGAGTCTTTTCCAATGAGTCAACTCTTCACATGAGGTGGCCGAAGTACTGGAGTTTCAGCTTCAGCATCATTCCCTCCAAAAAATCCCAGGGTTGATCTCCTTCCAGAATGGACTGGCTGGATATCCTTGCAGTCCAAGGGACTCTCAAGAGTCTTCTCCAATACCACAGTTCAAAAGCATTGATTCTTCGGCGCTCAGCCTTCTTCACAGTCCAACTCTCACATCCATACATGACTACTGGAAAAACCATAGCCTTGACTAGAAAGACCTTAGTCGGCAAAGTAATGTCTCTGCTTTGGCATATGCTATCTAGGTTGGTCATAACTTTCCTTCCAAGGAGTAAGCGTCATTTAATTTCATGGCTGCAGTCACCATCTGCAGTGATTTTGGAGCCCAAAATATAAAGTCTGACACTGTTTCCACTGTTTCCCCATCTATTTCCCATGAAGTGATGGGACCGGATGCCATGATCTTCATTTTCTGAATGTTGAGCTTTAAGCCAACTTTTTCACTCTCCTCTTTTAAAGTCAAGAGACTTTTTAGTTCCTCTTCACTTTCTGCCATAAGGGTGGTGTCATCTGCATATCTGAGGTTATTGATATTTCTCCCAGCAATCTTGATTCCAGCTTGTGTTTCTTCCAGTCCAGCGTTTTCATGATGTACTCTGCATATAAGTTAAATAAGCAGGGTGACAATATACAGCCTTGACATACTCCTTTTCCTAATTGGAACCAGTCTGTTGCTCCATGTCCAGTTCTAACTGTTGCTTCCTGACCTGCATACAGATTTCTCAAGAGGCAGGTCAGGTGGTCTGGTATTCCCATCTCTTTCAGAATTTTCCACAGTTTATTGTGATCCACACAGTCAAAGGCTTTGGCATAGTCAATAAAGCAGAAATAGATGTTTTTCTGGAACTCTCTTGCTTTTTCCATGATCCAGCGAATGTTGGCAATTTGATCTCTGGTTCCTCTGCCTTTTCTAAAACCAGCTTGAACATCAGGAAGTTCACAGTTCACGTATGGCTGAAGCCTAGCCTGGAGAATTTTGAGCATTACTTTACTAGCATGTGCTGCTGCTAAGGTAACGCTCAAAATTCTCCAAGCTAGGCTTCAGCCATACGTGAACTGTGAACTTCCTGATGTTCAAGCTGGTTTTAGAACAGCATGTGAGATGAGTGCAACTGTGCAGTAGTTTGAGCATTCTATGGCATTGCCTTTCTTTGGGATTGGAATGAAAACTGACCTTTTCAGTCCTGTGGCCACTGCTGAGTTTTCCAAATTTGCTGGCATATTGAGTGCAATACTTTCACAGCATTATCTTTAGATTAAATAAAATCTTTTATTTTAAAATATTTTACCTCTTTTTATATTTCTTATTGTGGCTTCTGGAAAATTACAAGTTACACTTGTGAATCTCATTTTATTTCTTTTGGATATAAATATTCTGTTTATTATTCTGTTTATTTCTGTTATGATTTATTTCTGTGAATCATAAGTCTGTAATATCATATGATATTTGTCTTTGACTTACTTCACTTAGTATGATGATCTCCAGGTCCATCCATATGTTGCTGCAAACGGCATTATGTCATTCTTTTTAATGGCTGAGTAGTATTTTATTGTATATGACATATATACATATGTATGTCTTCTTTATCCATTCATCTATCAGTGGACATTTAGGTTGCTTCCATGTCTTGACTACTGCGGTTTGTTGGTTTGTTGGTTTGTTTTTTACTGTGCTGGGTCTTCTTTGCTATGTTTGGGCCTTCTCTAGTTCTGGTGTGTGGTCTTCTTATTATGGTGGCTTCTCGTTGTAGAGCATGGGCTCACGGGAGCACACGCTTCAGTAACTGTGGTGTATTGGCTTAGTTGCCTCCCAGCATGTGGGATCTTCCCAGACCAGGGATCAAACCCATGTCTCCTGCATTGCCATGTGAATTCTTAACCACTGGACAACCAGGGAAGCCCTGTCTTGACTATTGTAAATAGCGCTTCAGTGAATTCAGAAGTACATTTTCTCTGGATATATGCCCAGAAGTGGGACTGCTGAATCGTATGGTAGCTCTCTTTTAAAGAACCTCCATACTGTTCTGATAGCAGTTGTACTAATTTACATTCCCACAATCAGTGTAAGAGGATTCCCTTTTCTCCACTCCCTCTCCTGCATTTATTGTCTGTAGACTTTTGATGATGGCCATTCTAGGTGGTGTGAGGTAATATCTCTTTATAGTTTTGATTTGCATTTCTCTAAAAATTAGCAATGTTGAGCATCTTTTCAAGTCTCTTTTGGCCCTTTATATGTATATTTTGGAGAAATGTCTATTTAGGTCTTCTGCCCATTTTTTGATTGGGTTGTTTATCATTTTGATACTGAGCTGTTTTAGCTATTTGTAGATTTCCTTGTTGGTCACCTTGTTTGAGAATATTTTCTCCCTTTCTGTGGATTGTCTTTTTATTTTGTTTTTGGTTTCCTGTGCTGTGCAAAAAAAAAAATGTTGAGTTTAATTAGGTCCTATTTATTTTTGTTTTTATTTTCATTACTCTAGGAGACAGATCAATAAAGATATTGTTGCAATATTTCAAAGAGTGTTCTTCATATGTTTTACTCCATGAGTTTTATAGTTCAGATTTTACATTCAGGTCTTTAAACTAGTTTGAGTTTATCTTTATGTATGGTGTGAAAGGGGAGAAGGCAATGGCACTGCACTCCAGTACTCTTTTGCCTGGAAAATCCTATGGACGGAGGATCCTGTAAGGCTGCAGTTCATGGGGTCGCTAAGAGTCAGACACAACTGAGTGACTTCACTTTCATTTTTCACTTTGGTGCATTGGAGAAGGAAATGGCAACCCACTTGTGTTCTTGCCTGGAGAATCCCAGGGACGGGAGAGCCTGGTGGACTGCTGTCTGTGGGGTCACACAAAGTCGGACACGACTGAAGCTACTTAGCAGCAGCAGCAGCATGGTGTTAAAGAATGTTCTAATCTCATTCTTTTACGTATAACTGTCCAGTTTTCCCAGCACCATTCATTGAAGAGACTGTCTTTTCTCCACTTAGTCTTATCAAAGGATTGTTGTAGATTAACTGACCATAGTTGGGTGGGTTTATTTCTTGTTTTTGGAGAAGGTAATGGCACCCCCACTCCAGTACTCTTGCCTGGAAAATCCCATGGATGGAGGAGCCTTCTGCTCCGTTGATCTGTATTTCTTTTTTGTGCCAGTAGTATACTGTTTTGATGACTGCAGTTTTGTAGTATAGATGTGGACCTTTTTTGTGATTAAAACAGACAAACTGTAAAATATAATATGAGACAATTGGAAATATGAGCACTGATTTAATTATATTAAGGAATGTATTCAAATAGTCAAGGCATTGTTGTTATTCAAAGAATAATGTTCCTTGGAATATTCAGGGAATATAGTCAATGAATTATTGTTATATTTTGTTTGATTAAGGTACTGTGGTATGTTTTCATAAAGAATTTTTAATCTCTTAGCAATTCATATTGGAATATTTATACATGAAATCATGTAGCATCTAGAATTTACTTTGAAATAATATTTAAAATTCAAACATACTTCATTTTTGCCCTCTGCTCTATTGAAATTCACAAAACCTTTTACAAATCGAAAATTTGTGACAACCCTGTGTTGTTAAATGATTAGCAATTAAGTATTTTTAAATTAAGGTACATACTTTTTTTAAGGTAGAATGCTACTTACTGCACACTTGAGGAACTACTGTATAGTGTGAATGTAACTTTTATATGTATTGGAAAACCAAAATATTCATGTGACTTACCTTATTGCTGTGGTCTGGAATGGAACCTATAGTATCCCTGAAGTATGCTATACTAGATTTAACAAGATTGACCCTCAGTTGACAATTGTTAAAGCTGGGTGATGGGAGCATCGTTTCATTATGTCATCCTGTTTCCTTTTTATGTTTGAATTTCCCCATAATACAAAAGTTATTTTTAAAAAAACCAACAATGAAAATGCACCAGGCCAAGCCCTTTCACAGAAGAATTCTAACAAGAAACTATCATGTTTTATAAATTTTCTAGAACATCAGAAAAGATGCAAAGCTTCTGAACTCCTTCTTGGAGACATATATAACTCTAACATAAGAAGCAGACAAGGATATAGTATTAAAAAAAGAAAACTCTAGGCTAATATCATTTCTGAACATACAGGTGGAAGTCACATATAGTGAAAGAACATACGCATATAAGAGTAGCAAACTGAATATGGCAATGTATTAAAGAATAATGCAGCATGAGCAAGGTAGGGTTTATTCTAGGTAAAACATGGTCAGTTCAACATTGAGAAATCACTCTGTGTACTTTATAACACTGAAAGATTAAAGGAGAAAATAGTATTTTAGAAAATTCAATGCTCATTCATGTTTAAAAAACAAGTTTATAGCAAACCAGAACATAAAAATCAACTTACACTTTTTTCCCTAGATACTTCTGAATTCTATAAATGTTTAAGATAACTTATGTGTTCAATACTTGTTTGATTTTTAAAAGTTTGTCATGTACAAAAGTTATATGATCAAATTTATGACATAGTTTTCCAGCTCTCCACTTTTATATTTCTAGCAACATAGCCTTTGTTGCAAGACCAAAAATAATATGAACTTCAATTAGATAAAAAGTATGCTCTGTATAAATTTATTTCCTATTTTATTTTTAACACACATCCATATACTAATTGGAATTCAAGGACCATGGGACATGTATGCCCTCCCAGATTATGTAAGTCATCATATTTCAGCAGATTCACACATATCATTAATTAGTTTGAATGATTTCATTGAGAAGAACCTGTGAATTCTTAGTAGTAAATGTAATGGTTCTGGCACACAGCTTTAAAGTCATTCTTAAAACTAAAATGTTGTTGGCACATGAAGGACTACACTTCAATAACCAGAATGTGGAAGTAGAATATGGAAAAAGTCATCTTCTGAAAGTGAAAATAGAATGTTTTTATAGCACAATAGCTGAAGAGACAGGTTACAAATGTGCTCTTGGTAGAATTGGAAAATGACCAGTTTCTGTGTCAGGAAGACATGGTTCAAATGCCACTAATGTAAAATGAAACTGTTCCTTCTCTCCAACTGCATTGTAGCTTGCCTGGCACGTCGAAATGGTACCTGTGGAATTTGTCACTGTTTTCTGATTCTCTCCAAAAGGAGACTGTGTTGATTCTAGAAAACCAAATGCTTTTAATCTGGATAAAAAATATCCACAGAATAAGGAAAACTACTGTCCCAGACTTAGAGGACTTAATGGAGACATCTTTTGAGAGCTTCTAACACTCTGTGTCCTATTCTGTATCAATATTATAAATATGTAAAATGGTTTTCAGAGGGAACCTACTGTACAGATAACAGGATCCCATTGTCAAGTCAAATTTATTTCATATGGCACTTTATTAAATTTTCCCTTGAGGAGACCATTCTATTGTTTGTCAGTTTAGTTAGTGTTTCACAGTCCTCTGAAGGTTGATGATCTTTGAGCAGCCTGATGGTACTATTTCTGGACTAGCTCTAGTATTAACACCAAGGAGATATCTGTAAGCTATTTTCCACGTGAAGAAAATAGTAGCTTCTTTTTGCCTCTCCTTTAATTTGCAATAGATATATATTCTCAAAATAAAATCAATAATAAATATTTGACTGCATACATCACAATAAACTGGAAAATTCTGAAAGAGATGGGAATACCAGACCGCCTGACCTGCCTCTTGAGAAATCTATATGCAGATCAGAAATCAACAGTTAGAACTGGGCATGGAACAACAGATTGGTTCCAAATAGGAAAAGGAGTATATCAAGGCTGTATGGAGAAGGCAATGGCACCCCACTCCAGTACTCTTGCCTGGAAAATCCCATGCATGGAGGAGCCTGGTGGGCTACAGTCCATGGAATCACTAAGAGTTAGACTCTACTGAGCTACTTCACTTTCACTTTTCACTTTCCTGCATTGGAGAAGGAAATGGCAACCCACTCCAGTGTTCTTGCCTTGAGAATCCCAGGGACGGGGGGAGCCTGGTGGGCTGGCGTCTATGGGGTCACACAGAGTCGGACACGACTGAAGCAAGTTACCAGCAGCAGCAGCAAGGCTATATATTGTCACCCTGAGTATTTAACTTATACACAGAGTATATCATGAGAAACACAGGACTGGAGGAAGCACAAGCTAGAATCAAGATTGCTGGGAGAAATATCAATAACCTCAGATATGCAGGTGACACCATCTTTATGGCAGAAAGTGAAGAAGAACTAAAGAGCCTCTTGATGAACGTGAAAGAAGAGAGTGAAAAAGTTAGCTTAAAACTCAACATTCAGAAAACTAAGATCATGGTATCTGGTCCCATCACTTCATAGCAAATAGATGGGGAAACGGAAATAGTGGCAGACCTTATTTTTCTGGGCTCCAAAATCACTGCAGATGGTGACTGCAGCCATGAAATTAAAAACGCTTACTCCTTGAAAGGAAAGTTATGACCAACCTAGACAGCATATCCAAAAGCAGAGACATTACTTTGCCATCAAAGGTCTGTCTAGTCAAGGCTATGGTTTTTCCAGTAGTCATATATGGATGTGAGAGTTGGACTATAAAGAAAGCTGAGAGCCAAAGAATTGATGCTTTTGAACTGTGGTGTTGGATAAGACTCTTGAGAGTCCCTTGGACTGCAAGGAGATCCAACCAGTCCATCCTAAAGGAGATCAGCCCTGAGTGTTCATTGGAAGGACTGATGTTGAAGCTGAAACTCCAATACTTTGGCCACCTAATGCAAAGAACTGACTCATTGGAAAAGACCCTCATGCTAGGAAAGATTGAAGGCAGGAGGAGAAGGGGATGACAGAGGGTGAGGTGGTTGGATGGCATCACTGACTCAATGGACATGAGTTTGAGTGTACTCCAGGAGTTGGTAATGGACAGGGAGGCCTGGCATGCTACAGTCCATGGGGTTGCAAAGAATCAAACACGACTGAGCAACTGAACTGAACTGAACTGAACTGAATGTTTATTTATTGTTTGGCCATTTTCTCAAAATGCATTTTATTTCTTTGTGTATCCCAATAAATAGGCAACACCAAAAGGAAAAAATTACAAAAGACAACTTTGTAAGAATGGAAAGAAATTGTTCCATTTGAAAAAATGATTTGTCTATTCCCAACGGTTTGATTTGTATAGACTTCATCCCAAGTTATCCTGTGACTGTAGAGACAGAGGATCGGAACTCACTCTGAGGACAGGAAACCAGACAGGATGAAGCTAGGGAAACTGAAAGCTACAAAGACTGGTCTGAAACAAATGGCAAGGAAATCTCAGAAACAAAACTGAAGAGTGGATAGCAACACAATTTTTTTCTAATTATGGAAGCATTGGGGACCAGGTATCTTTGCAGGCATCAGGACACAGGAAGGAGAAATCCAGATACTAGTCAAAACTCAGTATCAAGAAGGTCATCTCATAATTGTCTGTGTGTGCTAGTCACTCAGTTGTGTCCAACTCTTTGCAACCCTATGGACTACAGCCCACCAGACTCCTCTGTCCACGGGATTTTCCAGGCAAGAATACTGGAATGGGTTGCCATTCCCTTCTTCGGGGGATCTTCCTGACCCAGGGATCAAACCCAGGTCTCCTGCATTGCAGGCAGATTCTTTACCATCTGAACTACCAGGGAAGCCCCATAATTGTCTAATCTCAGGCTTAAACTGCCCAAGTTGAACTCATTAATTTGATACCCCAAAACTCTTTTTCTGAAGTTGTCTACAATTCCTTAATGGAACCACCCAACAGTGAAAGCCAAAGTCTAAGAATCATCACTGATCCTACTCTTCTCCATACAAGCCTTAAGAATCTCCTCCTCTCTTGCACACACATCTTATGTCTCAACAAGGCCTGCTAACTATTTCCAGATATCTCTGATCTGCCCATTTCTTTCTCTTTCCACTCCTGTCATCTTAGTCCAAGCTATTAATACTCCCACCTCTCACATGGACCACAGTAGTTGTTTAGCTGGGTTCCCCGCTTATTCTCTTACCCCTTACTGTCTATTCTGCATACAGCAACCATTCAATGCCAAGTTGATGAGCGGAGTTAAAAAAGCCAATTGAGACCATAGGATCAAAGCCTCATGTCAAGGATGACAAAGCAAATAGACAGAGTGTGAATTCCTGAACCATTACCTAATTTCAGCACTGCTTATTCTCAAAGAAAGAAGTAAACTTAAATATTATTTAGGCCATTGCATTTTTGTTTGTTTGCTTCTAGTTATAGTCAACTAAGCTGACTGCATCCTAATACAGATTTTATGTGAAATGATGTACTTGAACATAGGACACAGTTTTAAGAGCGGTCATGTCTGCCGAGTGTTTCTCTATCTTCCATGGTGGCCTCTGTAGATGGGGTACCGTCAGCCCACAGGGGACTCTAGCCTGTGTATCCTGGGTTCTAAGAACAGCAGGTAAGCAGTGATTCACGGTGAGATGTTAGAAGAGCAAGGCCAAAGTACAGTTTCTGAAGGGACATGAAATGTACTTCAGAAGGAGGGAAAAATAGTTCTTGGGTTTCCCCTAACATTGTCTTCCCCTAGTAGGCAGATATTCTATCATATAATTCTCTGTAAGCCCAACAAGATCTTGAGTACAGTTATGCAATGTTAAATGTATGCTCAAGAAATGTTAATGAAATTGAATAAAAGCCTTTCTAAGATACAGACAAACCTTTGAGCCCAGGCTGAGCTTGGCCTCCCTCTTTGTTGGTGAAAATTATGAGTATTTAACTCAATTATAATTCCTATATTTAATATTAAACCTCTAGACAAAAAGTATTCCATCTTTTTATATAGCAGCTAGAATAATACTACAAGAAATGCAGTGATTAATAAATGTTTTGGAATGATAGTGCTAAGAATTTATTGAGCAGAAGCTCTTAATCTTTTAAAGTCTGGGCTTTAATGCACTAAAAAGCATCTAGATGGTACCTGAAAACTATTATTGACAATATAAGAGTCAATACTGTGTCAGATTCTGAATAATGATACAGTGAGCATGTAAGGTAAGATTATAACTGGAGAGTAGATGAATAAATGTAGATGAGAGAAGGCATAGTATAGTGATTACTCCTCACGAATATTAATGATCACTATGGAAAAGAGTATAAACATTTTTGCTGTACTGTGCTCGGTTTTGTCCACTGTTTCCAACCCCGTGGACTGTAGCCTCTGCCAGGCTCCTCTGTCCATGGAATTCTCCAGGCAAGAATACTAGAGTAGGTTGCCATTTCCTACTCCAGGGATCTTCCTGAACCAGGGATCAAACCTCCATCTCTTAAGCCTCCTACATTAGCAGACAGATTATTTACCACTGTGCCACTTTTGCTACCCGCCAATTTTTATGAGACTGCAAAGGAAGTAAACACGACATTTTTTGCTTTAAAGTAGCAAAGTTAGGGAAGGTGGGGGAAGGATGGGAGGAAGGGTGGCAGAAACAGGACTTTAACCTGCACATCCTGTTCAGGTTGATTCTGAGTACCAGGAACGCAACTAGGAATTCTTTTTACTTAAGATCGCCTCAAGCTATTGGAAGAAATGGAAAGAACTTTGGGAATGATAGAACCACCTGGAATGGTGACATTATTACCCCCTAGTAAGAAAAGAGAAGAGGCCAAGTCTAGATACAAATTCCTTCATGTAGACAGAGAACAAATTCTCTCTGAAACAGGAGGCCCCTGAGGTACCTGATGTGAAGATTATTATCTGCACCCATGCAACAGTCATTTTTAAAAAACTTATTGGAATGTAGTTGATATATGATGTTGTGTTAGGTTCAAGTATACAGCAGAGTGATTCAGTTATACATATAAATACATGTACCCTTTCTGTTTTCAGATTCTTTTCTCACATAGGTTATCACAGAATATTGAGTAGGGTTTCCTGTGTTATGGAGTCCTTGTTGCTTATCTTACACATAGTAGAGTGTGTATGTTAACCCTAAGCTCCTGATTTATTCCTCCCCCACTACATTTCCCCTTTGGTAACCATAAGTTTATTTTTGATGCCTGTAAATCTGTTTCTGCTTTGTAAATAAGTTCATTTGTACCATTTTTAAAATTAGATTTCACATATGAGTGACATCATATGATATTTGTCTTTCTCTTTCTGACTCATTTCACTTAGTATGATAATCTCCAGGCCCATCCATTTGCTACAAATGGCATTATTTCTTTCTTATTATGGCTGAGTAATATACTATTGTATATGTGTACCACATCTTCTTCAGTCATCTGTTGATGGACAGTTACATTGCTTCCCTTTCTGGGCTATTGTGAACAGTGCTATAATGGACATTGGGGTGCACATATCTTTTCTATTATGATTTTCTCCAGAAAGCGATAGTTAGAATTGGTCATGGAACAACAGACTAGTTCCAAACAGGAAAAGGAGTATGTCAAGGCTATATCTTGTCACTCTGCTTATTTAACTTATATGCAGATTACATCATGAGAAACGTTGGGCTGGATGAAGCTCAAGCTGGAATAAAGATTGCCAGGAGAAATATCAATAACCTCAGATAATATCAATAATATCATACACAGATGACACCACCTTTATGGCAGAAAGTGAAGAGAAACTAAAGAGCCTCTTGATGAAAGTGAAAGAGGAGAGTGAAAGAGTTGGCTTACAGTTCAACATTCAGAAAACTAAGATCATGACATCTGGTCCCATCACTTCATGGCAAATAGATGGGGAAACAGTGGCAGATTTTATTTTTCTGGGCTCCAAAATCATTGCAGATGGTGACTGTAGCCATGAAATTAAAAGATGCTTACTCCTTGGAAGGAAATTTATGACCAACCTAGACAGCATATCTAAAAGCAGAGACATTACTTTGCCAACAAAGGTCCATCTAGTCAAGGCTATGGGTTTTCCAGTAGTCATATATGGATGTGAGAGTTGGATTATAAAGAAAGCTGAGAGCCAAAGAATTGATGCTTTTGAACTGTGGTGTTGGAGAAGACTCTTGAGAGTCCCTTGGACTGCAAGGAGATCCAACCAGTCCATCCTAAAGGAGATCAGTCCTGAGTGTTCATTGGAAGGACTGATGTTGAAGCTGAAACTCCAATACTTTGGCCACCTAATACAAAGAACTGACTCACTGGAAAAGACCCTGATGCTGAGAAAGATTGAAGGCGGGAGGAGAAGGGAATGACAGAGGATGAGATGGTTGGATGGCATCACCGACTCAATGGACATGAGTTTGAGTAAACTCCAGCAGTTGGTGATAGACAGGGAGGCCTGGCGTTCTGAAGTCCATGGGGTCGCAAAGTCAGACACAACTGAGTGACTGAACTGAACTTTCTCCAGATATATGTCCAGGAGTGGGATTGCTGGATCATATGATAGTTCCATTTCTAACCCCCTTCTTCCTTGATGGTGGAGCTTTATTCCTATTCCAGAAACTGAATATGCCAACATTCTTACCTTTATATTCTCCCTTGCAGCTAGAGCCTGGGGATATATACAACTCTGGCCAGTAGGGCCCACGGAAAGTCTTTTGGAGGTTTCTGAGAAAGGTTTCCTCATCTAATAAGAGAGAGGTGCACACAAAACAAAGCCCCACTTTCTCTTCTTCCTTCTGCATGTTTTTGTGTGAGGTCATGATTCTTAGAGGTGTGGCAATCATCACGTGACTTATGTGACACAAACACTTCTTTAATTACATTGAGGATAGCAGGGAGGGGGAGAAAAAGCTAGGAATCTCTATATTTTTGAGTTACTGAACCCACTCTAAAAAAAAACCCTACCCCAAGACTTTCTGTTGCAGATGAAATTAAACCCCTATTTCTTAAGCCACCTTTAAAATAATTGTGTCACTCCTGCAATCGAAAGTACCCTATCTGAGAAAAGTGAGGGGAGGTATTTTTATTAAAACAGGATGGTACCATGCTAGCATCCTCTAGGTAAACCCTTGGAAGAGTTGTTCCAAGTATCTAAGATGAGAGGATGATGAACGCCAGAATTCTTTTTAAAGGCATATTGCAAGTTGTAATCATTAGTGGACAATAGCCTAACCCCATACTACCATTTATGGAAGTACAAAGCCATCACATGAGCACAACTGCAGGACATGTGGCTGCAGAAGGATAACAAGCAGGCTGGAGGAGGCTACTATTCACCAGAGCAAAGAGTAGAGAGAATGACCCCCAAATCCAAAAGTGATCAGCGCACTGAAATGAGTCTCTTAGAAACCTTGGGAAGGAAGGAGCTGGGATAATTTGGAAGGGGAAGAGAAGGCTGTAAATGCTAAACCGTTTTGTTTGTTTTCTTAAGTTGTTGGTTATCCCACAAGGTTGGTGTGACTTGGAAAAACAAAAGGAAATTTAGAACAATGACTTCTTATGAGTGAGTGAGTGAGTGAAGTCACTCAGTCTTGTCCAACTCTTTGCGACCCCGTGGACTGTAGCCTACCAGGCTTCTCTGTCCCTGAGATTCTCTAGGCAAGAATACTGGAGTGGGTTACCATTTCCTTCTCCAGGGGATCTTCCTGACCCAGGGATCAAACCTGGGTCTCCTGCATCAGAGGCAGACGCTTTAACCTCTGAGCCACCAGGGAAGCCCTGGCTTCTTATACAAGTGTCCATTGTATCATAGGTGTGGTTCAGCAGAACAGAACATTTTAAAGTCTTGGCAAGAGCCATGGGCTTTAATTAAATTGGATTACTTTAATTAAATAACATATAGAGGCATGCTGCTCAATTTTCAGGGTAGCACCCTGTTCATTTTTACTGAGTCTAGATGAATTTGAAGAGCGGATCAATTTCCTTTTATGCAACTGAGAGTATGAAATATCTGTGGGGAATTCAGTCCATACACCCAATTCGGAATTTTAGGTTTTAGAGCAGATCACACTGAAAAATGGGGACAGACTCTTTGGGACTGATATTTGCCCCAGGATTAACATCCTGAACAGTTGGTTTAGTTCTTTAGTTCAAACAGCCTCTTGATGAAAGTGAAAGAGAGTGAAAAACTGGCTTAAAATTCAACATTAAAAAACTAAAATCATGGCATCCAGTCCCATCACTTCATGGCAAATAGATGGGGAAACAATGGAAACAGTGACAGACTTTATTTTCTTGGGCTCCGAAATACTGCAGATGGTGACTGCAGCCATGAAAGTAAAAGACATTTACTGCTCGGAAGAAAAGGTATGACAAACCTAGATGGTGTATCAAAAACCAGAGATATTACTTTGTCAATGAAGGTCCATCTAGCCAAAGCTATGATTCTTCCAGTAGTCATGTATGGATGTGAGAGTTGGACCCTAAAGAAAGCTGAGTGCCAAAGAACTGATACTTTTGAACTGTGGTGTTGAAAACACTTGAGAGTCACTTGGACTCCAAGGAGATCAAATCAGTCAATCCTAAAGGAAATCAGTCTTGAATATTCATTGGAAGGACTGATGCTGAAGCTGAAACTCCAATACTTTGGCCACCTGATGCAAAAAAGTAACTCATTGAAAAAGACCATGATGCTGGAAAGATTGAAGGCTGGAGGAGAAGGGGATGACAGAGGATGAGATGGTTGGATGGCATCACCAACTCGATGGACACGAGCTTGAGCAAGCTCTGGGAGTTGGTGATGGACAGGGAAGCCTGGCATGCTGCAGTCCACAGGGTCACAAATAGTCAGACACAACTGAGCAACTGAACTGAACTAAACATCCTGGACAAAGATGGAATCCAAAATGTTTCCTAGCCTCTGATTAACTGGTGCTGTAGGTGAATGGAAAATTCACCACTGGGAAAGAAAGAGGTAACTAGTCCAGACTCAGATAAACTTTAAGGTAGATAACAGGTGATTTCTTCCTGTTCCAAGACAAATGGAACTGTGAGATAATCGATTCGGACTTTCTTTGGAGAAAGTACTCTCACTCTGGTGTCATGGGGAAAAACAAGAGGGATGATGGTTAAATGAAGAAAAGAAACTAAATCTGTTTTTACTGGTGTTACTAGCCAACGTTTGTGAAATATAACCATTGGGTCTTACAGGGTATCTAGCCAAGGTGTCAGCACCACATAGACTAAGCAAAGTAGAAAAGGGAGGTGTCGATCTCTTTTTCTGGAAAAGGAAGTTGGTCTTTTTGGTTTAGTTTTAAAATGGAAGGTACTGAATTAGGTTTGCATGTTAAGAAGTCAGCAGAAAGGAAACATTTGAAGGTTTAGAAGAGAGAAAGGGTGATGACTAACAGGAATGGGACCTAAGGAGATGAGGGGGCAGGGTAGTGAGGGGGGGAGGGGCTGGGTCCAGAGCACAGGTTAGGGAGATTAACCTGAGGTAGGAGAGACACCTCTTTCCTTGAGCCTGGAGAAAAAAGAAAAGATGGGTGGAAGCTTATATCTGTTAGGATCAACCTAGTTATGCTTCAGTAACAGCCTCCAAAATCATCATGAGTTTACAAAGAGAAAATGACTTCTCACTCCCACTACACATCCAGAGCCTGTTTGCTCTAATTTGGTTCTGTGTCACTCATGTTTCAGGATTTAGGCTTGTGGTTCAGTGCCTGTCTGGAATCCCGCAGTATTCATGGCAGAAAGAAAAGAGAGAATGGCAACCACATCTGAGTTCTTTAAGCTTCTGCAGGGAAGTGGTGCACATCAGCTCAGTCCACATTTCATGGCTAAAAACTCCTTTGGTCATGACTGAATTTAACAGGATGAGAACAAAGAAGAGGGACTTTAAATAAGGGTGAACAGTGCAACAACATGGGCAAGCGATATAATCTTCCACCCCATCCATCCTGCTTTTGTTTGTGATAGCAATAGCTCCATTCAGTCAATAAGTATTTACTAAATTCCTGCTATGTGCCTAGCACTACACGTGGCTCTGAGAATAGACCTCTAAAATAAAACAGACTTTTCTTAAAAGCTACTATAGTATAGGGAGTTCCTACTGATGGCTTGATTTTTCTTACATAGGGGACTCTATCATCTGCTAAGAGGGAGAGAGTTGTTTGGCATTGAGGAGTTTGAGGAGAGAGGTAAACATTTCCAAAAATGCTGAGCAAAATGGGAAAGAATGCTGAATGGGGGGGAATAAAAGGATTGTCAGGCAGCATCACATTGTCCTGTTCTGGATGATAGACTCATAGTGGTGTGATGTTTCCTATTGGTGCTCAGCAGCCTGAATACTCTCAGGGAAAAAAACAATAAGGTTCTGGGGGCCAGCTAGGAAATAAGGGAGCTGGAGGTGATATTGACAGTAGAAGGAATGGGCCTAGGTTTAGATAAGGAAGAAAGTGAAGTCCTTTTGGGTAAATGCTGGGCAACAAAGCCCTAGGAGGAGGAGAAGTGAGTGAACTAGAAAGGCAAGATATACGACCAGAGGAAACAAGGCTGCAACTTAAGGTTTCACAGGTGGAACAGTTCTTGGTACAGAAAAAGTCCAGGGTGTGGACATTGGGTTGGGGCCAGTTGATTTTTGATTTTTTTTTTTTTTTTTACATTTTAGTGTGACAGCTAAATGTGCCTTTTTTTTTTAATTGGAATATAGTTGATTTACAATGTTGTGTTAGTTTCTGCTGTTCAGCAAAGTGACTCAGCTATGGGGCTGGTTGATCTTTATCCAGGCCTTCATTGTTCCCCAGAAATTGTTCCTGCACTTAAGAGTCATATCCATATGCAGTTTTATCTTGATGTAACAATCCAATGCTTAATATACTGGGGATAATGAATTAACTACCTATATCGTTTTATTTCCCCCAACTCCAGGACCCAGTCATTTCATAGCTGCTTTGAAAAAGAACAAAGGAAAATGTGACATTTCCTTTTGAAGTCTTCATACTTCTCCATACATAACTATGTATACGTGCTGTGCTTAGTCGCTCAGTGGTGTCTGACTCTTTGTGACCCCATGGACTGTAGCCGGCCAGGCTCCTCTGTCCATGGGGATTCTCCAGGCAAGAATACTGGAGTGGGTTGCCATGCCCTCCTCCAGGGGATGTTCCCAACCCAGGGATCAAACCCAGGTCTCCAGCATTGCAGGCCGATTCCTAACCAACTGAGCCACCAGGGAAGACTAGTGTTTTTATATTCTTACTTAACTTAATCATATTGGAACTGATTCCTTTTCCAGCTTCCTACTCAATACCAAAAACTTCTTTTGACATCAAGTTTCTATAAATGTTCAGCACATTCAACAACTATCCTTTCTTTTTTTTAAAAAAAGTTTTTATTGGAGTATAACTGATTTACCATGTTGTGTTAGCTTCAGGTGTACAGCAAAGTGAATCCCATATAGGTCACTACAGAGTATTGACTAGAGTTCCCTGTGTTACGCAGTAGGCCTTTATTAGTTATCTATTTTATATAATAGTATGACTATGTCTGTTCTAAACTCCCAATTTATCCTCCCTCCTCCTTTTTCCCCAGTTACCATAAGTTTATTTTCTGAGTCTGTGACTCTACTGCTGTTTGTAAATAGATTTCTTTGTACAACTTTTTTAAGAAACCACATATAAGTGATATCATATGTTATTTGTGTTTGTCTGACTTCCTTCACTCAGTATGATAATATCTAGGTCCATCCATGTTGCTGCAAGCAGCATTATTTCATTCTTTTTATGACTGAGTAATATTTGATTTTATGTATGTACCACATCTTCTTTATCCATTCCTCTGTCCATGGACATTTAGATTGCTTCTATGTCTTGGCTATTATAAATAGTGCTGCAATGAATATTGAGGTACATCTATCCTTTCAAATTATGGATTTCTCCAGGTATATGCACAAGATTGAGACTGTTATGTCATATGGCAGTTCTTTTTTTTTTTTTTTTTTTTTGCAATCAGCAAGAGGATTTATTAGGCCGGTGCGCCGGGGTTCAATCTCCTTAGGAGGAGTGAACCTCGAACGCCAGTCGTGAGGGACTTTTATACAAAAAAATCACAGGTAGGTGGGGATGAGGTCAGGGTATGGGATACAATGAAGTAGGGGCCATAGGTGAGGTGGATACATTTGATTGGTGGGAAAAGTTTGCAGGTAATTAAGTTGAAACGGTTGGCTGATCACCCTGCGGCATTTGGTCAATTTTTACCCAGAAAAGTCCGACAGAGAGATACATTCTTGGGGGGGTTTCCTTGACCAGGTCATAAGTTATCTGTTAAGAATCGGTCAGGAGGCTCTGAGTCACCAGATAAGGAGTAAGCTATTTTCCTTGAGGCACAGCCTGCCTTCCGGGCTTAAATTTTAACCTAAGTCCTTCATTCCCCTCTTCTTCTTGTCCGTGATTTCAATCCTGAAATCATAGAGTGAGGGATTGCGGCATACCGTTACCTTGGCATGAGCACTCGCACGGTGCTTGTTCTTTGTGTAGTTTTTAAAGGAATAGCCATACTGTTCTCCTCAGTAGTTGTACCAATTTACATTCCCACCAACACTGTAGGAGAGTTCCTTTTTCTTTAGCCTCTCCAGCATTTATTATTCATAGATATTTTTGATGATGGCCATTCTGACTGATATAAGGTGGTTATTATAATTTTGATTTGCATTTCTCTAATGATTAGTGGTGCTGAGCTTTTTGGCTTTTTTTTTTTTTTTTTTTTTGAGCTTTCACGGGCTTTTTGGCCATCTGTATGTCTTCTTTGGAGAAACGTCTACTTAGATCTTCTGCCCATTTTTTGATGGGGTTGTTTGTTTTTTATACTGAGCTGCATAAGATGTTTGTATATTTTGGAGATTACTCCTCTGTCCTTCATTTGTAAATATTTTCTCCCATTCTGTGGGTTGTCTTTTTATTTTATGGTTACCTTCACTATCCAAAACTTTCAAGTTTAATTAGGGTCCATTTGTTTATTTTTGGTTTTATTTTCATTATTCTAGGAGGTGGATCAAAAAATGATATTGTTGTGGTTTACATCAGAGAGTATTCTATTTTTTTCCTCTAGGAGTTTTATAGTGTCCAGTCTTACATTTAGGTCTTTAATCCATTTTGTATTTATTTTTGTCTATGGTGTTAGAGAACATTCTACTTTCATTCTTCTACATGTAGCTGTCCAGTTTCCTCAGCACCACTTATTGAAGAGACTGTTTTTTTTCTCCATTGTATATTCTCACTTCCTTTGTCATAGATTAGTTGACCATAGTTGCATGGGTTTATCTCTGACTTTCTCTCCTGTTACACTGATCTATGTTTCTGTTTTTGTGCCAGTACCATAATGTTTTGATTACTATAGCTTTGTAATATAGTCTGAAATCAGGATACCTGATTCCTCCCACTCTGTTTTTCTTTTCAAGATTGCTTTGGCTATTTGGGGTCTTTTGTGTTTCCATACAAATTCTGATTTTTTTTTGTCCTAAAAACTATCCTGTCTCTAAGGAGAGCAAAATGGTGCTTATCTCCCAATCCTGTAAAGTAAAATAGGAGCATGGAAATAGAAACATAACAAAATAAAATGGGAAAAAGAAAGAGGAAATACTTTAAATGACTTCAAGAAAAATCTGTCTTTAGTTTTCTTGAGGTACAATTCATATACAATAAAATTCATCACTTCTATGATGAATTCAATTAATTCATTACAGAATTCAATTAATTCTGACATATGTAAACAGTTATATAATTACTACGACACGTGTCATTTCCTTCACCCCCAAAAAGTTTCCTCATGCCCCTTTGCAGTTGACTTCCTTTAGCCTCAGGCTCTGACAAGAACTGATCTGCTTTCTTTCACACTAGTTTTGCCTTTCCTAGAGTTTTATATAAATGAAATCATATAGTATGTAGCCTTTCACATTTAACTTCAAGAAAACCTTATAGATGAAAACAGCTGATAGGTTAAGAAAGGCAAGAAAAATAACAAAATAACAAATTTCACCAGTCCAAGTGTCCATTGACTTTAGCCTCATCCTAAGTAATAATTTCCAAGAAACAAACTGAATTATACTAGTACTATTACTATGTACTAGTTATATTTTGCTAAAACTCATTAAAAATAAATACATAATAATTGACATAAAAATGCGTATCTGATTACCACTAATATGCACCTGATGTTACTATCAGTGATAAACCTTTCTTAGGAAAGTGCTGCATGGAAAGATCCCAACAGTCTAATTCTAACAGTCTTATTCTCTCAGTCACTGATTTTGGCCATTGAGTCTGAAAGTGACCATCAGGAAAATTTATAAGTAGTTATGATATCCAAATTCACACTCGTAGTATTATAACATGTACACATTTTCCTTACTATGTCTAGGCAAATAGTTGATTATGAGAGTGTAGTATAGTCATCACAAGCATACAGTAGAAAGTATACCAGAACAATTTGTAATGGAAGGTCTATGAACAATCCATATATGTGTTAATTCTTCTTGTACATGTTACACTTACTTTTATCATTTCTATTCTTGTAGACTAAGACTCAGCAGCTTTGTGTGTGTCTTTATGTGACTGTAGCAGATCCAACAAACTGAGCCATTAAAGAGTGCTTTAGGAGTTAAGAGCACTGATAATCAGATTCATGAAAACCCATGTGTTTCTGTAGATAATGCATTTTCCTTATGAAATTTGAACTCTGAGGTGACCCAAAGGGCCACACAAATAAGAAAACATCTAAGTTTAATTTAAAATTTCATCTTTAACATTTTTAACAACTGTTGTGGCTGGTAAGGCTGGAGAAAGTTATGAAGCGTGATGGATAACCATTGTCAGGAGTTCCAGGTGGGTGCGTCCCACACCTACTTCTCCACTGTTACTGAGGTGAACTCAGGTCTGATTAGAATAACCTGAGGCAACTTTGAAATACAAAAGTGTGCTAAAGCTGAATGGAGGGGTGTGTGGAAATAGGAGTGGTGCAGGAATAACCACCTTGATCAAATGGATGAGTTGCAGGCCTTTTATAACATTCAGAAGGAAATAAACAAGGAGCTGGATGCCCTATTTACCCTGCTTCGACTAGCTATTTGGTAGGAATAGTAGATTAATCCTGGGTTTTGAACAAAGTCGGAGGCCCATTTGAGTCTTTGCTTTTATCATTATTTGTCATGTTGTGGAGACCTATGAGAAACAGTTTTTCAGATCTCCAAAGTTATGACCAACCTAAATAGCATATTAAAAGCAGAGACATTACGTTGCCAACAAAGGCCGTCTAGTTAAGGCTATGGTTCTTCCAGTGGTCATGTATGGATGTGAGAGTTGGATTATAAAGAAAGCTGAGTGCAGAAGAATTGATGCTTTTGAACTGTGGTGTTGGAGAAGACTCTTGAGAGTCCCTTGGACTGCAAGGAGATCCAACCAGTCCATTCTGAAGGAGAGCAGTCCTGGGTGTTCTTTGGAAGGAATGATGCTAAAGCTGAAACTCCAATACTTTAGCCACCTCATGCAAAGAGTTGACTCATTGGAAAAGACTGATGCTGGGAGGGATTGGGGGAAGAAGGAGAAGGGGACGACAGAGGATGAAATGGCTGGATGACATCACTGACTTGATGGACGTGAGTTTGGGTGAACTCTGGGAGTTGGTGATGAACAGGGAGGCCTGGCGTGCTGCAATTCATGGGTTCGCAAAGAGTCTGGCATGACCGAGCGACTGAACTGAACTGATACTACTTGATTTGATTTAGGTCATCCCTGAATGGTCTAGTGGTTTTCCCCACTTTCTTCAATTTAAGTCTGAATTTGGCAATAAGGAGTTCGTGATCAGAGCCACGGTCAGCTCCCGGTCATGTTTTTGCTGACTGTATAGAGTTTCTCCATCTTTGGCTGCAAGGGATAAAATCAATCTGATTTCGGTGTTGACCATCTGGAGATGAAAGAGATGGGAATACCAGAGCACCTGACCTGCCTCTTGAGAAACCTGTATTCAGGTCAGGAAGCAAAAGTTAAAACTGGACATGGGACAACAGACTGAATCCAAACAGGAAAAGGAGTATGTCAAGGCTGTATCTTGTCACCCTGCTTATTTAACTTATATGCAGAGAACATCATGAGAAACACTGGGCTAGAGGAAGCACAAGCTGGAATCAAGATTGCCAGGAGAAATATCAATAACCTCAGATATGCAGATGACACCACCCTTATGGCAGAAAGTGAAGAACTAAGCAGCCTCTTGATGAAAGTGAAAGAGTTGGCTTAAAGCTCAGCATTCAGAAAACTAAGATCATGGCATCTGGTCCCATCACTTCATGGCAAATAGATGGGGAAACAGTGGAAACAGTGGCAGATTTTATTTTTCTGGGCTCCAAAATCACTTCAGATGGTGACTGCAGCCATGAAATTAAAAGACACTTACTCCTTGGAAGGAAAGTTATGACCAACCTAAACAACCTATGACAAAGTTATGACAACCTAGTGTTCATTGGAAGGACTGTTGTTGAAGCTGAAGCTCCAATACTTTGGCCACCTGATGTGGAGAGCTGACTTACTGGAAAAGACCCTGATTCTGGGGAAAAATTGAGGGCAGGAGAAGGGAACAACAGAGGATGAGATGGTTGGATGGCATCACTGACACAATGGACATGGGTTTGGGTGGACTCTGGGAGTTGGTGATGGACAGGAAAGCCTGGTGTGCTGTGGTTCACGGGGTCGCAAAGAGTCAGACACAACTGAGCGACTGAACTGACTTACTGATGCTACTTGATAAACATACTAAATGCCAGCTATTAAATTGTCTTTCACGGAAGGCCACTTGAAAATGAAATCTCTACTTTGGTGATAATTTCATAATTCTAAATCCTAATTAACTAAAAATTGGTCCTACTTAACCATGTAGTTACATATTTGTGGTTGTTTAGTCACTAAGTTGTGTCCGACTCTTTGTGACCCCAGGGACTGTAGCCCTCCAGGTTCTTCTGTCCATGGGATTTCCCAGGCAAGAATACTGGACTGGGTTGCCCTTTCCTTCTCCAGGGGATCTTTCCGACCCAGGGACTGAACCCACATTTCCTGCATTAGCAGTCTGATACCGCTGATGCCTAATTCCACTTTAGACAAATGGAGACTTTTCTATTGGTAACATGAAATCATTTTCCTCTTATCCTCTGGAGACTGCTCTGTGTTCAAGTTGCTGCTATGAGTGCAGGCCTTATGACTGTTTCTTCATTTAACAAGCAATGTTAATAGAATATTTACTTGTACTGATATTAAGCCTTTTCACCTTAAAACTGTAAATTCAATTCGAAGACTGAAGCTTAAATTTTATGCTACCATAAACAAAGCCCACTTTGTAATGAGAAATCTATTCCCCCTTCCCAGCCCCCCACCCGCCCCCGACCACACACACACACACACACAGAACAATGGTCAGTTATACATCCATGGATTCCAGGAAGCTAAGCAAAAAGCATTTGTCATTTAAATAAAATAGGTTACAGAAATTGTAAATGAATGAAGGAAGAAAGGTTCAATTTAAGAGCAAAATGGATCATTTTTCTTCTTTGAATCGTACTCTTTAATATATTAATAACAATATCTCCTCAAATACAATTTTTAGTATTTTAATATTAATTTAGTTTTGAAATAATTTTCCCTAGTAAACATAAGTTAGGTCAACCAAAAAAATCCTCGTTTGTTTTAAACCTTGTTATTGAAATAATTCTAAATGCATTAGTATTATTACCTTGGTGAGTGCCTAGGGATATCTCACCACGTGTGTAATCTTTGCCTTTACTGAATCTCCCTATAGATGGAGGCGATTGTTAGGAATCCGTACTAACTCCGAGACATAGCCTGGACTGAAGTTGCTTTTAATTGAAGAGGCCTCAGTGTTCGGACCGGAGAAGTCAATGGCAACCCACTCCAGAACTCTTGCCTGGAAAATCCCATGGACGGTGGAGCCTGGTGGGCTGACGTCTACGGGATCGCACAGAGTCGGACACGACTGAAGCGACTTAGTAGCAGCAGCAGTGTTCAGACGATGAATCTCTCTCAATTCACAGCCTCCACCCCTACCGTCCATAAAATAAGACTTCCACTAACTTGAATGACAATTGCGAGGTTCATGTACCAGTTTTCATTAAGTTGGTTTTCCCCTGGTAACTTGTGTCTTGTAAAACCTAAATCTTAAAAACAACTATTAATCATAGGGACAAAGGAAATCAGTTTTACGCAAAAATGCAACCACGTATGAGAACTACGCAAATGGATGGTCCACGTTTGGCTGAAGTCATCCGACGTCGTTTCATTTGCTTTTGTATTTCCAGGTTGCCAACCCGTTTCCCAAGATTGAGCGATTACAGCGATGACACAAGTCAGTCTCGCACCCTGTCAAAGACTGTGGCCCGTTGCCAATTACTCCTCGGCAAACTAGACTCAACTGAGTCTTGTCCTCTGATTATCTGTCAGGACTGAATTCAACACCCGAATTTGGGCGCAGGCTATTTTCTCGGGAAAAGTCAAAACATCCTCAAAGGATCAAAGAGCGCAGTCACAGAGGCGGAGGAAAGTGGAGGCGATGAGTCAGGTTAAGCAAACCCCTCAGCCCTTATTCCTCAGCGCCGCTCTTCAGATTTTAAAGACGGTTAGGAGGACCAGGAGAGACACGAGGGATGACGGCAAAAGGCTCGATCCTGAATCTGAGCCAGAGACAAAGGTGAGGAACTGCGCGAGGGGGACGGGGAGACGGACAGAGGGAGGGTCCCCCAGCCAGTGGCGTGACTTCAGGAGGACTCAGAAAACGGGCCAGGACTGGGTAAAGATAGGAAGGTGGCAGCGGGGCGGGCGAGCAGGCTAATCGCAAGAGTGGCGAGGCTGGGAACGCCCCCTCCCGGCCCCGCCCCCCGCCCCGCAGCGCAGGGCCGGGAAACGAAAGCCAAGCGGCCGCACGGGTCACGGGCCGGGGCGGCCCCACAGCCTCCGGGTTCTCGGGGTGGGCGTCTCCGAGAAAGGCGCGTGCCTCACGTCCTTCCCACCCCGCCCCCTGTAATCTGCGCATGCGCGGCCTCACCCCGCCCCTGGCGTCCCCAGCGGAGCGATGGGACGGGGGCGGGCAGCCGGGGTGAGGAGGCCGCCGGGAGTCCCTAGATTGCCAGCGCGCTCCGCCTCCGCCGCCGCTCCACCACCGCCGCTTCCCCTCGCCGCGTCACGGCTCCCGGGACCGCCCTCCTCTGGCTCCTCCTACTCGCTCCCTTTCTCCCTCCTCTTACCCTCCCCCTCCGACCGATCGGTGACTTAAGCAACGGAGCGCGGTGAAGCCCATTTTTCTCCTTCCTCGCAGCCGCGCCGGGCAGTCAGCGGCGCGCGGCCCCCACACTCCCGCCCGAGATGAATGCTGCGGCAGAAGCCGAGTTCAATATCCTTCTGGCCACCGACTCATACAAGGTAAAGGTTCGGGGAGGAAGAGGGTGCGTCGGGGACCAGCGCGAGGCTGCGGGGCGGGGGCGGCCGGGCTGGGGTCGCAGCGCTGGGGAAGCCCCGAGGGAAGGCGCGGCGGCGGCGGCCGGCGGGATGGGGCAGGTGAGGCTGGAGCCGCAGTTGGGGAGGAGGCTGATGGAGCAGGGATGGAGGGATGGACGGCAGGAGGCGGAGCCTGGGGGTGCGTGGTGGGGCGGTGCGGCGAGGGGTTGAGGCGGGCCCGAACCGGTTCCCCGCACTCGCCGCCCGGGGCTCCGGGCAGCTCAGCGGGCCGACGGCCGGGGCGTCACTGGGTGAGCTCACGCCTTCCCCAGGAGTGCGGCCTTCTGGACCTGGGCCCGGCGGGGCTGGCCTTGGTTAGGGCTTGCCTGAGGAGAGCAGGTCAGTTAGGTAACGGCCCCTGGGATTCCGCCGTGGAAAGAGGGAGTCAGGTTTGAAAAGGGTTTCCCCCGCGGAGCTGAGTCAAGCAAGCTTACCCCTTAGTCGGCAGATGTGTCCCTCCTCGAGGAAGGGGTGGTAAGGTCTAGTAGGGCTGCCGGAGCAGCCAGCCACGTTCCTCCGCCGGTGGCCCGGGTGCGGAGGACCCTTATCTGTCTGTTCCCGGGAGCCCTGCTCGATCCCCCGTCCCACTCCACTGGTCTCGGTTTCAAACTCCTTTGCCTCTGGTGATCACTCACACTCCTCATCCCCTCTTGCAAAGGCCGATCTGCCTTTATTCCATTAGAACCACTTTGTGATTTCTGTGAAAAGGAAAGTGAAACACAAGAAGTTTTTAAAAAAAAAAAAAAACTGTAGTTAACCTAGAGAACTTGTTGAGAGGACACAGCGTTCTGTTACTATGGCTATTGGACGCTTGCATGTCTAGGTGTCCCGACCATTCTATTTGAAACTCACATATATTAATAAAGGGAAGAGTGATTAAAGGGAAATTTGGGAAATATCCCCTCCCTCAGTTTCCAAATTATATGAAGTAAACTGGCTTATACTTTGCTAACAAGCTTTGTTATCCAGGACACCTAAAAAATGACAAGTCAGACTGAAAACTCCAGTTTCACAAAATAAGGTTCAGTTTTTAGCAACATGGTAATTTGGAGTATAGCAATTAAAGCATAATGTTTTCAGATTTTTGTTGTTGTTGCTTTTAGTTTTTTCTCTTAAATATTCCAGTAAAGTACTTTGGAGAATCCCATCTTACTTAAGTTCTCTGTTGAACTTTTTTTCCTAGCTGGTTTAAGATTCTACTTTTGATAAATAAGGTGGGTTAAAGTAGAACCAAGTTTCTTTAAGGAGTGGTCTTTTAAATGGAACTTTAAAATGGAAATCTACACAGCTGCAAGGAGATCATAGTGCTATCAAGGATGGTTTACTTGTGCTTCTCTTGTGGTTACTTAGTTCGTGGTATTTTGAGTGTTTTTAATAGTGATTTTAGAATGGTCTCATTCACAGTTTTCTAAAACTTTATCCCCTTAACTAAATCTTTAAAATAATTTTCAAGTTTTTTAATGTATTAATAACAAGAAAGGTAAGTTTTAACTTCTAAAAACAAAACAGTGTGCAAGCTTCTTTAGTTTGTGGCTCCCCTGGCTATTATATATAAAGAATGTAAAATTGCATTAACATCAGTTTCCTGGGATGAAAGGTAAGAGTGGTTACCCTAAAGTTTTCTAATCTGCTAGATAGGCAGTGGCACCCCACTCCAGTACTCTTGCCTGGAAAATCCCATGCATGGAGGAGCCTGGTAGGCTGCAGTCCATGGGGTTGCTAAGAGTTGGACACAAATGAGCGACTTCACTTTTACTTTTCACTTTCATGCATTGGAGAAGGAAGTGGCAACCCACTCCAGTGTTCTTGCCTGGAGAATCCCAGGGACGGGGGAGCCTGGTGGGCTGCCGACTCTGGGGTCGCACAGTCTGACACGACTGAAGCGACTTAGCAGCAGCAGGCATACTTAACAGCACTATTAGAATTTGTACCTATTTAAGAGAGTTTATTCCTGTCCATTTCAAGTCAGACTAGTTGATGTGTTAATTCTCTTCCTAATATAAAACCTTTTAAGAAGATTATCATCCTAGTAACTAACATATTTCATTTCCCACCCTCCCTCCAAAGAAAAGCCTCAAGAGGATTCAATCAGGTTGATGTTTGTTTTATTATACAAGTGGTTTGCAGCAGTCAGTAGAATAAATTGTATATTTTACACTTGCAATTTAGTTTTTAAGTTTCATTTTCCTTACATTTTTGGTGGTACTTACAGCCTGTTTATCTTTTTTTTTTTTTAATCTTGGATGAAGAGGAGACAGCAGTGGTAATCTTGAGTCTAGAAGCAGTGAGATTACACTTCTGTTTGAAAATTACCTGAGAAGATTATATACACATCCTTATCAGTACTTACATACTGTTGGCCATTTAAAGTAGGGAGCTAGCAGCTTTGGTTGTATTGGTGGAACAGAACAAAGCAAACTGAATTGTTGATTTGGTTTTTTTGCGGGGGGCGGGTGCAGAACTGAAGTAAGGATAATTGGCTGTCTAGGCACTCTAGAAAGGTATTTTGCAAGTAGATAGAATAATGTCCAAGCACATGACAACATGTAGAAATTTTGTTTTTCTTGTATCCTTTCCAGACAGTTCAGGACAATTTGGACTAAAGGGGCATTTAAAACATATATTCATTTCTGTAATCTCTTACTTCATTATATATAATGATGAACGAAGGAAATAGATGAATGTGGTTGTTTCTTCTGTTTTCATCCTGGGTTCTTGTTACAAATGAAAAGGACATTTAATCTTAAGTGTTAACCACTTATATTTTCAAAATGGTTTAAAGGAAATTATCTATTGGGTTATATTTACATTGTGCTAATAATTCAGCTAAGGAAAGGTGCACTGGGGCTGGCCTTAGCCATTGCAGTGCTAAAAGGTATTTGGAACATTTTTTTGTAAAGGAAATAAGTCATTTTTCCCCCACTTATTTCTGGGATAGCCATTGATCAGTTTCCAACTAAATGAATCAATAACAGATTCACTTCTATTCCATTCTTCTTCTCCTTCTATATAGATAATGTCTGTAACAAACTACAGCAAAGAGTAGTTTTACCATTTCTGAATATACTACCTGTTAGCAGGTTGCAATGGAAGATGTCAATTCAGACTTACTTGGAAAAAATAAATAACATGCAGCACAAGAAAGAAATATCTAAGCAATTTACAGTTTAAGCCACGTCAGACACATAAGTTATGAAATGTGCTGTCCAGTGTGGGTTGCTTCTCAAAAAAGGTCATTTTAAACTGGTTATCTTGAACTCAGCATATTTTTATCCATTAATTAATAAATATTAGAGACCCATTAGGTATTATAATGGGTCCCATCACTTCATGGCAAATAAATGGGGAAGCAGTGCAACAGTGACAGACTTTATTTTGTGGGGCTCCAAAATCACTGCAGATGGTGGCTGCAGCCATGAAATTAAAAGACACTTGCTCCTTGGAAGAAAAGTTATGACCAACCTAGACAGCATATTAAATAAGCAGAGACGTTACTTTGCCAACAAATGTCCGTCTAGTCAAAGCTATGGTTTTTCCAGTAGTCATATGCATGGATGTGAGAGTTAGACTACAAAGAAAGTTGAGCACCAAAGAATTGATGCTTTTGAACTGTGGTGTTGGAGAAGACTCTTGAGAGTCCCTTGGACTGAAATAAGGTCCAACCAGTCCATCGTAAAGGAAATCAGTCCTGAATATTCATTGAAAGGACTGATACTGAAGCTGAAACTCCAATACTTTGGCCACCTGATGTGAAGAACTGACTCATTTGAAAAGACCCTGATCCTGGCAGAGATTGAAGGCAGGAGGAGAAGGGGACGACAGAGGATGAGATGATTGTATAGCATCAGATTCGATGGACGTGAGTTTGAGTAAGCTTTGGGAGTTAGTGATGGACAGGTGGGCCTAGCGTGCTGCAGTCCATGGAGTTGCAAAGAATTGGACAGGACTGAGCAGAGGAACTATACAAAAAGATCTTCATGACCAAGATAATAACAGTGCTATGATCACACACCTAGAGCTAGACATCCTGGAATGTGAAATCAAGTGGGCCTTAGAAAACATCGCTACGAACAAAGCTAGTGAAGGTGATGGAATTCCAGTGGAGCTATTTCAAATCCTGAAAGATGATGCTGGGAAAGTGCTGCACTCAATATGCCAGCAAATTTGGAAAACTCAGCAGTGGCCACTGGACTGGAAAAGGTCAGTTTTCATTCCAATCTCAAAGAAAGGCAATGCCAAAGAATGCTTAAACTACTGCACAGTTGCACTCATCTCACACGCTAGTAAAATAATGCTCAAAATTCTCCAGGCCATGCTTCAGCAACACATGAACCATGAACTTCCAGATGTTCAAGCCGGTTTTAGAAAAGGCAGAGGAACCAGAGATCAAATTGCCAACGTCCCCAGGATCATGGAAAAAGCAAGAGAGTTCCAGAAAAACATCTATTTCTGCTTTATGACTATGCCAAAGCCTTTGACTGTGTGGATCACAGTAAACTGTGGAAAATTCTGAAAGAGATGGGAATACCAGACTACCTGACCTGCCTCTTGAGAAATCTGTATGCAGGTCAGAAAGCAACAGTTAGAACTGGACATGGAACAACAGACTGGTTCCAAATAGGAAAAGGAGTACGTCAAGGTTGTATCTTGTCACCCCGCTTGTTTAACTTATATGCAGAGTACATCATGAGAAACGCTGGACTGGAAGAAGCACAAGCTAGAATTGAGATTGTCGGGAGAAATATCAGTAACCTCAGATATGCAGATGACACCACCCTATGGCAGAAAGTGAAGAGGAACTAAAAAGCCTCTTGATGAAAGTGAAAGAGGAGAGTGAAAAAGTTGGCTTAAAGCTCAACATTCAGAAAACAAAGATCATGGCATCCAGTCCCATCACTTCATGGGAAATAGATGGGGAAACAGTGGAAACAGTGTCAGACTTTATTTTGGGGGCCTCCAAAATCACTGCAAATGGTGACTGCAGCCATGAAATTAAAAGATGCTTACTCCTTGGAAGAAAAGTTTTGACCAACCTAGATAGCATATTCAAAAGCAGAGACATTACTTTGCCAACAAAGGTCCATCTAGTCAAGGCTGTGGTTTTTCCAGTGGTCATGTATGGATGTGAGAGTTGGACTGCGAAGAAAGCTGAGTACCGAAGAACTGATGTTTTTGAACTGTGGTATTGGAGAAGACTCTTGAGAGTCCCTTGGACTGCAAGGAGATCCAGCCAGTCCATTCTGAAGGAGATCAGTCCAGGGTGTTCTTTGGAGGGAATGATGCTGAAGCTGAAACTCCAGTACTTTGGTCACCTCATGGGAATAGTTGACTCATTGGAAAAGACTCTGATGCTGGGAGGAATTGGAGGCAGGAGGAGAAGGGGACGACAGAGGATGAGATGGCTGGATGGCATCACTGACTCGTTGGACATGAGTCTGAGTGAACTCCGGGAGCGGGTAATGGACAGGGAGGCCTGGCATGCTGCGATTCATGGGGTCGCAAAGAGTCAGACACGACTGAGGAACTGAACTGAACTGAACTGAGGTATTATAAAGGACAAAAGATGTCCATTACAATCTAAGATGGGTTAAAGTTGATTTTAGAAAAGTTACAAAAGACTGTATGGTTTATGTATGGTGGTTAAGCACCCAAGATAGGTTTTTGAAGAACAGCTTGCTTCCTCATTAGTGGCAGAATAACAATTCTTATTTTGGCATTTTGGGGTTAAAAATTAGGGGCTAGATGACAATCATTCTTATGGGTAAGTTAGTCCTGCCCCAGACTTGAGCTACCCAGTGTCTTCCTCTGAGCTCTTTCCTGTTTTTCAAAGTTGTTTCTTCACCAGTTCTGGACACTTAAGTATGGTTAAAACAGCTCCAGTGGCAGCCTAAACCCTGTGAGAAATGTGGTCCTGCTGCAGTTTGTATGTCAGAGAGCACCTGTGCATTCTTAGGATAGAGTTTTCCCAGGAAGTTTTATATTATGAATTACAGGAAAACCCAGGCAATAGAAATAAAATCCTATATGTAAATCATGAATGTACTTCATAGACTGGATGAGGCCCATAATAATTGTAGAGTATCTTGCAAAACAAAAATACCAGAAACTGATAGTCTTTTTGTCAGTTTATGAAATCTCTCTTAAAGGTGTGCCAAGCAAAGGTGCAAGTTGCTAGGAATTCTACCAGAGTCAAGGGAAGAGGCAGCATAATGACAATGGCCGGTTTTACAATTTCTCCCCTTCACTAAAATAATTCCCAAATCCTTAAATTGTATTTTGATGTTAGTAGCGCTTCATAAGCCAAGTAGCAATGAATCATTTTCTGGAGCAACGGAAGGACAGGGCTTAAGAAATCCTGAATATTGAAAAGAAAAAAAAATCCATTATAATTTTTGCTGTTTCTGGTTCATTACCTTTGAAAAGGTAGAGAGTCTTAACAAGTGCCTCTTATGAGTGCCCTTAGATATTACACGGGTAACATAGCTTAGTTTGTGTCTTTGAGTCTGTTATTCCATATGCTCCTATATACACATGGTGGTGATGAAATGTTGGCTTATGATTATTTCTTAGTGATTATAACTGTGAAAGTAGGTTAGAAGTAGTTACCTTTGGTCATGTGATACCAATGTGGGAGGAAAGCTCTTGGAAATATGTCAACCTTATAGGAAATCTAGAGAAGCTCAGGAGAAAAGTCTACTTTGCGCTCACAGAAAAACTCTATGCAACTGAAATACTTCTCATATTTCTCTTGAACTGTTATACATGGTTGACACTGGGAGTGCAGTTTTTAGAAGCTTATTTTTTCATGAAGTAAAATCAACCACATTACTGAAATTCAGAATTATTAGAAGAGCTACACTTTCCCTTGTGTGTCTGTTCTTCATCACACATATATTTATGTGCTGGCGGGATTCTGTTAGTTGCAGGAAGGCTATGTCAGTTTAAGAAACATTTTTAGGGGTAGTCTTTGTGGAGGATATTAAGAGAAATTTATTATTTTCTCTTAAATAATTTTAAATTTATTGTACAGCCATTTCCTCAAGAGGTGGAAGTTCAAAGCATTTAAGAGCGCTCAAAGATTTAAGAGCGCTCTTTTGGCAGGTCACTTAATTTTGCCTATTATGGACTTTTGTTAGTGTTTATTTACCATACTTAAAACTAAGTTCTTGATTTCCCTACTCAGTCCTTCCATGCCTTTCCTCGTCTCAGCAAATGGCACCATTATTTCCTCAGTTGCTCAAGCCAAAAATCTAGGCAACATCATAAAATTCTCCCCCTCTTTATTCCCAAATCTAATCTATCAGCCTACTTCTTCAAAGATCATGAGTCCTCTCTCACCTAACTTGAGTTTCGGCAGTAGCCTCTTAACTGATACTCCTGCATCCACTCAGGTCACCCTATAATCTACTTTCCACCTCTGCCAGGCTAATCCTTGTCAAATGGGAATCAGATCATAGTCACTCTAGCTAAAGCATACTAGTGGCTTCCCCACTTGAGGTAGCCTGTGAGTCTTACGTGATCTTGCCCTGCATCTCTCTCTGACTTCATGTAGCTCCTCCTCCTCATTCTCTAAGCACCGACCACAGTGGTCTTCATTTCTGTTCTGACCCTGAAGTCAAAATATTTCCTATTTCCCTGTCACTTAGATCTTGTTCACATGTCACTATCTCAGGAGAAGCCTTCCTGGCCTCCTGTGTAGTCTCCCATGCCTCTTCTAGGCCATCATTTTTCATAGCATCCATCTAGCTCCGAAATTAGTTTATGACCTCTCAGCCCTCACTAGCCCAGTGAGACTAGGGACTATGTTAGTCTGTTTTACTTCCCCATCCTTAGCATCTGAACCAGGGCCTGATTACACAGCAGGTAGAATATATATTTGTGAAAGAATGAACTGTTTATAAAATAAAAATTTATTGATTTGAATTTCTGCATATCATCTCATTTTCTGATAAAAGTTCCAAGGGACTCAGGGTGACAAGTTTAGCAGAAATGAAGTTTAGTAAAATAAAGAGGACAGTAAACTTAGCACAACTAAAATTAGCTATTTTAGAAAATATTTACTAAGAAGCTCTGTTTAAAATTTTTTTCCCATTTAAACAATATATATGCCAGTATATAAACAGATCTGAATATACTATTGTATTTTATTTTTCTTCAAATATATTAGGTGTTATTAAGTGGTTGATAGTAAATTGTTCCATAGTTAATTGTCAGAGAGTTTACTGATTGTTTAGCTGAATTCTAAAACAGTTCTCTTAAGTTTCTCCAAAGATTTTAGAAGTCATACTTCATTTCCAACTAAGCCTAGACAACTTTGTATTTTTAATGTTTGTTTTCAGAGAGACATTCTGAATATTTACGAAAGGTTTTAAGTACTGTAATTAAAGAACACAACTGAAATAAAGCTTTAAAATTATATAAACATATTTCATTATTGTCCATAACAGGAACGGTATTTGTAGGATGGAATATCTTTAGTACACTTTTAGACCAAGGTGGAATTAAATAGCTTAGGTACATTTCCATTTAGCTTTTGACTGCTTGGTCTACTCAAAAGAAGAAAGTAATTCATTTGCCTTCTAATACTTTTAAATCTGATATAGAAAAAGTAAACTATTAAAGATGCACCATTAAGTATGCGAACTGTGAAGAAGGTCCAATAAGTACTTCACAACTGTGAATCTTTGTTCAAATTTTACTTCATCAGAGCTGACTTTTCTCCCACCTCACTGCTTCTAGGTTTTTTTGTTTTTGTTTTGGCCTTGCCATGCAGCATGGGGCTTTCGTGATGGCTCAGACAGTAAAGAATCTGCCTGCAGTGCAGGAGACCCAGGTTCAATCCCTGGTTTGGGAAGATCCCTGGAGAAGGAAATGATACCATACTCCAGTATTCTTGCCTGGAGAAGTCCATGGACAGAGGAGCCTGGCAGGCTAGGGTCCATAGGATCGCAGCGAGTCAGACATGACTGAGTGACTAACACACACGCAGCATGAGGGACCTTAGTTCCCTGATCAGGGATCAAACCCATGCCCCCTGTGGTGGAAGCACAGAGTTTTAACCACTGCACTGCCGGGGAAGTCCCTATGCTAGGTTTTGATGAAGCCTCCATATACCTTGTAATATATAGATAACTGCCTGTGTGTGTTCAGTCCAACTCTTTGAGACACCATGGACGATAGCCTGCCAGGCTTCTCTACCCATGGAATTTTCCAGGTAGGAATACTAGAGCGGGTTGCCATTTCCATCTCCAGGGGATCTTCCTGATCTGGGGATCTAACCTGCGTCTCTTGCAGCTCCTGCATTGGCAAGGGGTTTCTTTATACCACTACATCACCTGGGATGCATAGATGAGGAAAACAGAAAGTTCCAACTCTTACCTGACTTAGGCAACAGACCACATATTAACAATAAAGATTCACCTCCAAGGTTACCTGTAAGCAGCATCAGGGGGCTATTAGAGTTGTTAGTTGCTTCAGTGAGAAAGGAAACATTTTAAACATTTGTGACTTTCTTTTCTTTCTGTATTCATTTTAGAGTTTTTGTGTTAAGCCACAATGATTCTTTAGGTTAAAGCCAAGTTTTACTTGGATTGAGATTGTGCAGCCAAACAGGGAAAACATTAGTTTTTTCGAAACTTGAGATCAGAAGTAAACAGGGAAATGGTTTATGTCCACAGCAGTCATCCATGAAACTCATCTGCAAAGATTTATTCCACCATTACCGTGACTCATCACCCTATCCGTAAGCTTTAAGGCATTATTATTCCTATTTTTTCAAATGGGAAAATACACGCTATTCTTCCAGTTGTTTTTTTATTGGTAAAATATTGTAACCATATTAAAATGTAATAAATTCAGATTATAATGAACACAGAAAACAAAAACAAATAAATTTTCAACAGTGGCTCTTACCTAAATTCACGGAAAAGAAATTTGTAATAATACCTCTTCGTATCTTTAAATCCATAAGGGTTTAATGTTGCAATTGTATAAACATATATTTTTGCAATTCAGAGGTGGTTTGAGAAAAGATTACAGAACAGGGTATTTTTTTCCACTGCTGCTGCTATTGCTTTCATCCGGGTTTTCACAGTGTCACTATGAAGACTAGAAGAGATGTTTCCAGTACCTCATTATGCAGATGGAGAGCCTTAAGAAGTCATTGACTATTGACTTGATGAGCGTTCCACACTTAAATAGTAACAGTACCAAACTCTGCTTTCAGTTCATTGTTTTATGTTGTATATCCCTCCAGGCAGCTGCTTCTCTTTCCCAAATGAAGACTGTTCACCAAGAGTAAACGAGATAACCTTTTTCTAATTTTTCTCCCCAAGTGTCTGGTTCTATAGAGGCTATGTACTTCCTTAAATCCAGTATGTTTATAAAAATTTATACTCACCTGTGATTTTGAATTTAAGATACCAAAGTATTAAAAGTATCTTAATCAAAATGGGGCTTCCCTGGTGGCTTGGTGCTAAAGGACCCATCTGCCAATGCAGGAGACATGGATTCAGTCCCTGGATGGAGAAGATCCCCTGGAGAAGGAAATGGCAACCCACTCCAGTATTCTTGCCTGGGAAACCCCATGGACAGAGGAGCCTGGTAGGCTACAGTCCATGGGGTTGCAAAAGAGTCGGACATGACTTAGCAACTAAACAATAAGCACGGTACTTACTTTATATTCTTTATCGCCAGAAAAGAAGCTCATCAATAGCAAATCAGTATATTTTATCTAGTTTTTACATAATTTCAAGTTCTTTTTGTTGCAATTTACATTCTGTTCTTTTGGTATTTTCTAATTCAAGTATTTCTCTTTCATATAGGTTACTCACTATAAACAGTACCCACCCAACACAAGCAAAGTTTATTCCTACTTTGAATGCCGTGAAAAGAAGACCGAAAACTCGAAAATAAGGAAGGTGAAATATGAGGAAACAGTATTTTACGGATTGCAGTACATTCTTCATAAGTATTTAAAAGGTATTGCTTTTGCCTAATATGTGTAACTTTTTGAAGAGTCTAATTTTGATATTAATTACATTAGCGGTTCTTTTGAAATTTTTAGAAATCTGTTAATTTGAAAGCATTAAATTATATAATTTGTATGTACTTGGTATTCTAGATATGAGAGAGATTTTCTGAAACTAATAAGCTTGGGAATAAATTTAGAGAAGTGAATAATTTTCTGAGAGTCATCTGGTTTGTTGGCAGATTTTAGTCACTAATTCAAAATAAAGGATTTGTTACTGACCTGGAAACTCATTTTGAGTTGTGATAGCAGTTATAATTAGAATATGTTTATGCTAGTCAGTTTTACCTTAAAGGCCTATTTTTCAAAACTACTTGTAACTGTAGACTTAGTCTCAAATGCATTTTAAAGAAGCAGAATCCCCAAAATAATTTCTGTACTTTATTATTTGGAAGTCCATTTGGAGGGTGGGGAAATAGTTCCAAAGGTTTCTATACATTTTGGAAAACTTCATTTTTACCTTTTCAAATAAAAGTAATCTCAGAATTGAATACAGATTAAGTCGAATTTTATGCAGATAATTTTTTCTATAACATTGGCAGTTTCAAGATTAGATAGTTAAGATATGTTATGCTATTGAAAATATACTTGGATATCAAAAGTACTTCATTGCAACACAATTACCCAAGATATTTTAAATAAGTTTACTAGTGATCTTATTTAGAGAGTTACCAAAGACTAATGTTACACTTTAATTTCCTTCAGCTTAAAAGTTTTATAAAGTGTTATTTATTATTAATTACAGCTAAAATATATGGTTTATTATAGGCCAGCATTCTAAGAACTTTTATTCAGATGTCATAACTCATTTAGTTCTCATAACCATGCTATATAAGTAGGAATTATCCTCATTTTGTAGATGAAGTTAGCTAAAGGTGTATGGGGGCGGGTGGCAACAACTTAGGAACTGTGAAAATTGTTGGATTGTCAGCCTCCAAAGATATACTTTATGAATAAAGTAAACAGGTTAACCTAGAAACCAATCAAAGGCTTACTCTCAAATCTGAAGACGGTATAAATTAGCACAGGTTTTTTAAAAATCTCCCCAGAAGTTAATTTGTTACTGTAATTTAAAATATATATACATAGACACATAAAAATCTCTTCTACTGCAAATTTGTTTTTCACATAATAAATTAACTTTTATGCTTCTGCTTATGAGTGGTTGGAAGTGCAGATTCCTTTTCTGACCCTGCTGTTGACTCCGGATAAATCATTTAACCTCTCAGTTCTTGTTTTTTAATCCATAGAATGTGTGAAATAGCTAGAGACATTAATCCTATGGCAACTCAGCAATTCACAGCATGGCTTCAGAAATGTAAACAGGAGATGTTTATTTTTTTAGGTAAAGTAGTGACCAAAGAGAAGATCCAAGAAGCCAAAGAGGTATACAGAGAGCATTTTCAAGATGATGTCTTTAATGAAAAGGGATGGAACTACATTCTTGAGGTAAAAAATGTGTATTTTGTATTTTGGTTTTGCTTTTAGTTCAAAATTTCTTGCCATGGAATTTGAATAGACGATTAGGCTATACAGTTGATCTTTGAAAACCAGGTTCAGGTTGCACAGGTCCACTTCTACATGGAGTTTCTTTCAGTAGTAAATACTACAGTACTACAAGCCTGCAGTTGGTTGAATCTGCAGATGCAGAACCACAGATAGAGAGGAACTGCGGTTACAGAGGCTGACTGTAAGTAATACCTAGATTTTTTACTGTTAGCAGGGGGTGCCTCTAACCCCCACATCATTCAAGGATCAGGGTAATTACAACTATTGTCTGTATAGGAATCCATAACTAATATCTATTTAGATATTCTTGTGAGAAGTTAAAGGTACGTTTAATTGTTTTTCCTGATGATTAGTATTGAGAATCTATAGCATGTCTAAGCAATTTGATAAAATATGTATTACAGTTTAAATAACTAGCAAATCAGAAAGGTGATTTAATCCTTTATCTGAAAATACATTATGATTAAGAAAGGGCATGGGGCAACTTAAAAGTTTAAGCCTATTTTTTGGACTATAGAATACCTGAGAAAATAGATGGTATGAAATCTATCACTACACAATTCTAGGACGTTTCCTTTACTGAATAATTAGAATGGTTTTGGTACAGATCTGTGAAATGAATTTTCATTCTTTATTGTACTGTAATATCCTAACACATTTGGATTCCTTGCTTAAACTTTTGGGCATCCAAAGACATGGAAATTGAGTTACAAGTTGAATTGTCCCCTGGCTGTTTTCTTTATTAAATAGATAGGTGGAGAATAGGATCTACTGACATCTTTCCATGTTAATTATCTCTAAAATAAATGTCTTTTTCACTGTAAAATACCTAACACAAAGTGATAAGAAATGCTTTAACTTTCATGCCTATATTGTAATATTGAATTTTACTATTTGGTAATTTTGGATCCGTGAAGAATTTGGGTAAGCACTCTGCTAGTTTTCCATATCTTAGGTAAGGTCAGTAAAATCTGTTGGCTAACTACCACATTTAATTCATTTGATTTGTTTTGAGGATAACAGTATGGTTAAGTTAGATGCTATACTTAGTAAGGTAAATCTTTCCATTTTATATTCAGAGAATCTTAGGGATTCATAGATTCTCTAGAAATAATCTTGTGTAATCCAATTTTACAAGCATAGAATCTGAGACCTCTGAGAATCGTGAATTTTTTTTTTTTTAATCTAGTTATCTTGTCCCAGATCACATAAACTGCTAGGATTTCTGAAACAACCTACCTTACTAGCCAAAAGTTAACCAGCTTTTAAATTAAGTATACTTTTAATTAAGTATGTAGTAACATGTTGTGTAGCCACTATATCCTCAGCCTAATCTGAGAGAGAGTTGTTGCACTTGGATGTTGATTGTGAAAGTTCTAGAAACTATACTTACAGTTAGTCTGTCTACTACCAAAATAGTGTGAGGTCTATTACCAGTACAGAGAAAAACCTATTCAGGATTCTTCTACTGGCAGAGTTCTTTTCTTTTTAGTTTGTTCATTTTATTTTGCTCTCTAATAGCAGTTCATTATTTTATCTTCCAGTCATTACCCTTTCTTTTATGGAAAAGAAGACTACTTAGAAGATAGTGCTCTTAGAATATGTTGGAATAAACTCTTTGAAGGGGAAAGAAGAGGAAAACAACTTTGTTTTGAAATTATGTTCTAGTGACAAATTTTCTTAGCAAAAGTACTTTGACAGCATAAAATTTTAAAAATTAGTAATACTAAACTGTTTATTTCAGGAGGATAAGCATATTCTGACCCTATTAGTAGCAATATAGTAAGATCTACAATTGTAATTTCTCTGACAGTAAGTTTAGCTTCTGTAAAATATAAAGAACCTTATTTAAACAGGTAATGGTGTACCATCTGTTGAATAAATAATTTCATTATTGTCTTTTACCAGAAATATGATGGGCATCTTCCAATAGAAGTAAAAGCTGTTCCTGAGGGCTCTGTCATTCCTAGAGGAAATGTTCTCTTCACAGTGGAAAACACAGATCCGGAGTGTTACTGGCTTACAAACTGGGTTGAGGTGAATTGTTTTTTGTTTTGCTTTTCATTCTTAACATCAATTGTAGATGTAAAAACCATTCAACTGGAATTCTAGTTTAAAAATTGCTACTAATAAAGTTATGTAATCTCCTACCACTTCCTAAACCTTTCAGGCCTCAGTTTCCTCACCTATAAAATGACAGTTGGACTAAATTACCTTCCAGTAAAATCTAATCTTAAATTGTAAAAAACCATTAACAGTTAAAACTCAGCTAGCCTCAATCTTATTTGTTGCAATCCTAAATATACACCACAATAGAGAAAGATTATAAAAACAGCACAGATACATCTTTAGTAACTTAAGACATTTTAGTAATCGTTTTCTTTATTCTTATCTAATCAGTTTACAGTCTAGACTATACCACCTGGTATTTCTCATCTAAATACATTCAAGGTTCACTATAGAAATTTCACCCTATTAATCTGAGAGATGTTTACTTGGTGCTTTGTATACTTTATCTCACTAGTTTATTGGTAAAACTAATTTGTTATTGTATTATAAAATAATACATTTGGGATTCAAAAAGACTTCATAAAAACTAGAAACAGTTTAGAAAAACTTTTAATACCCTAACAGGCTCTGAAACAATGAGCAATTAACTAAAACAAAGATTTAAAATAGTTTACTGTTATGTGTTAAAACTCTGAATTGTGGAGAGTAAAAGGAAACATATTAACACTTCTCATACTCCTTTACTGACAGATACTTTATTTTGAGGGGATGGAATTATAAAAGAGTAGAAGAGTTCTTAAAGAACCACATCATCTAGTGTATCTTTTACCTTCAGTGCCAAAGATCCCAAACAGATAAATCTTACTTTTAAAATCATCATTTATGAATCACTTTTTTTCTTTTTGGTTTTCTGGTTGAGGATTTAGTCAATAAGTACTCTTCCCGTGCTGAACTCGAGTCTCATAAAGCAGATATTTATGACGCAGAACTAGTTCCAAGTCTACCTTGCTTTTCATGTATGTTTTTCTTTAGAAAATGAAAAATACTAGTCTCAAAAAAAATTTTAAGTACCTGTTTTAATTATTATTTAGATATATTTTCACTAAAAAAAAGAAAAGTTGATGTTTTTTATAAATTGTGGACATCTTCAGTTCAGTTCAGTCGCTCAGTCGTGCCCAACTCTTTGTGACTCCTTGAATCGCAGCACGCCAGGACATCTTAGTAGTAGTTTGTTAGCAAATATAAAAATGTTTTTAAAGATTATTTAAAATCCAATATGAGATTTAGATTTTGAAGGGAAAAAGTTCCCTATTTTCATCTGCTTATCAAGTTTACCTTCTATTCTAATATATATTATTTAAATAATTTCAGTCCTTGGTATGTATTTTTATCTAAGGCACAAAAATATATGTTCTGAAACAGTCCCTTTCTGATAGATCCTGTGGGTTGTTTTTTTTTTTAATTGTGTTTAAATACCATGTCTCCAGAAAACACTTTCTCAGAATGACTTTGCCTCTTCTGTGGGTTAGAGGATAGAGGAGGTTCATCTTTCTCTTAGCCATCTCCCACCCAAGTTTACTACCTTGTAAATCCAATCTGTTACCAAATGCAAAAAGCTTGTTATTTAAAAACTCCAGATTTTCTTCAGGAAATCCTAAATTTAAAACATTTAAAATAACAGTGCTTAGTAGTATTCTTTCCATTTCACCCTACCAGTATGCACAAAGTTTGTTTTTCTGTGGTGTTTATTTTTTGGCCTCATTGCACAGTTTGCAGGATCTTAGTTCCCCAACCAGGAGTTGAACCAGAGCAGTCAAAGTGCCAAGTCCTAACCACTGGACCACCAGGGAATTCCTTGTACAGAGTTATTAATAACATTCTTCTGTTCACCATACACTGAATTTTAAAACCCACTAAAATTACTGAATTGCTTTATCAATTTTAATATCAGTGCTAGAAGAAATCTTATTCCTCAAATCAGATTTCAAAATGTATTTAGGAGAGCTTAAGAGTTCTTCAGCGGTATCTCAGACTTAAGAGGGGCTGAAGAATGAGCATGTTGGGCTAAACTTAACAGTTTCTTTCAACCAAAGAAACAAAACCTTTTTCTGTTAAAAATCAAAGGTGACTTTATAAACTATTACACTGATCAAATGCCCTCATTTCACAGATGAGGAAATTGAGCCCTGAAGGGCAAAGGGACTAGTCAACAGAGTAAGGTCCAGTCCCCTTTCTACTATACCACACCATTTCTCATTCTTTGAAATTCTTTATTCTGCACAGTAATGATATAATGAACACTTCTTAAATAAAACTTGCAGGTTCTTTTACTTTAGTCTTAGTTTTCAGCTAAAAATTTTATCTTGATTTGTGTGGGCAAATTGCTGTTTTGGAGAAGTTTCCAACAAGGCCTATTTTATTAGACCTTGGATTAACCCAAACTAACTTGCCTTTTTTCCCTTGCTTACATCTACAGTGATCTTTTTTAAAGGGGAGTGATTTTATTAAGAGTATAATTTAAGCTGATTTTGTTGGACTATGGAAAGGAAATGGTGATGTGAAGGATCACTGTGTCTCATAGTTATTTCTCTCCTTCCCTGGCATTTTTCGAGGGGTAAGGTCAATCTTCTACCTTTATAACTCAACTAGAGTTTTTCACATTATGTTTTCTTTCTTTCTCATACTCCTAGATAATATCATTCTAAGTTAAATTAAAACTGTGAGTTGATTGAATTAAATCAGCAAATGAATATTGATTACTAGTTATATACCACAGAAGTGCTGGGCACAGATATTAGAGTAAGGTATGTGTTACTTAACAGCCTTTGGAGGAAGAGCAATTTATTCTTAACTAAACACTAACATAAGTAAGAATGCCAAATTGGTAGCAGAAGTAGTGAATTCTGTGTATGGGGGAACAAAAACCTTTTCCATTTCATGAAGGTATTCTTCATGAAAGAATGAAGAATTCTTTGGATGGCAAGTAGCCCAAGGGAGACTATAGCAAAAAAAAATGGAATGTATCATAAAGGATAAACCTTTAGATGGTAAATGAGGCAAGATTGCAGGAGGCCTCAGATTTCAACATGAATTGGCCTTCTTCCTCTGTGGAATAGATAGCCATTAAAGGATTTTAAGGAATGACACAACCTGAATAACACTCTGCTTTAGAAGAATAACCAGCAGCAGTATAAAGAGGAAGAGAAGCTAAAGATTAGTTAGAAGTAGGATACTCATAGGCTGGGTCAGTGGAATCACTGAAATTACGAAAGAAGAATTTCAGAAGCAGAATGCTTAGTTAAGAGGTGATTTGTCATAGAGTTCAAGTAAGGAGTTGGATCAGTTTTCTACTGTTATATAACAAACTACCCCCACCCCTTCAAAAAAGTTGTTATTTCTCATTCTGCGGTTGACTGAATGGTTTTCTGCTGGTCTTGCTTAGATTTTCGTGTCTGCATTCAGGTAGGGGTTTAGCTCAGATAAGGAACAGTCTAAAATGGCCTCACTCCCATGTCTGGACCTCAGCTTAGGTAACTGGGACTGCTGGACCTCTTTCCTTGACTTAGGCTTCTTTACAACAGGGCAGTCTCAAGGTTCTAAGAAAATGAGAATAGAAGCTATAAAACCTCTTGAAACAGAAGCTTGGAAGTTATAAATATGACTTCTGCTATATTCTGTTGGTCAAAAGCAGATCACAGGAAAATCCCAGAATCAGGGATGAAGAGAGAGATTACACCTCTTGATGGAAGGAACACAAAGAACTTGGAGCCATAGTTAATTGCAAGAGTCTAATGCAGTTTTTCTTTTTAGGGGACTGAGTTGGGAAGTCCAAGAATAAATAATCTTTTTATTTTTACTTATTTTATTTATTGGTTACTTAGCTGGTATTCAGCAAAAGCTTCTTTGTAAAATTTAGAAAGTAAGTAGCTTTTTGAGTGAGCACAGACTTGTTGTCATCTTAGCAGCTCTTTCTAAAATTTGAAGCTGCTGTAATAGCAGGCTATCTGGTTTACAAAAGAATAGGAAATTATGATCCTAGAATGGAGGAGTAAATTCCTAAGTCATAATAATTAATATAGTTGCTGTGATTAGACATTTTTTGGAGTTGCCTGGAAGCCAAGGAAAGGGGGAGAAAACCAAGAGACAGTTCTTATCAGGAAGTAGCAAGTCTTAGTGTTAGAAGGTAGCAATTCTTTCATTTCCTCATTTAGAAAACTATATAATAGGAACTGAATTACAAAATAGGGACCTCAGAAGTAAACAGCGTATGCAGAAATGTTTCATGTGGCTCTTTTATAATGACTTTTGATAAATGCCAAGGACATAAAACATAACTCAGTGAATGGAATTGTCTAATACTAAATGAAAGTATTTCACATATATAACCTACCAGTAGTCATATTAGACCAAGGAAAGTTTAGATCCAGTACTACCTAGAGGAGTGAAAAAATAACTTCTCTAGTTGTATACTATTCAAAGTGCAGTCCATGGACCAGTGCTGGTCCATGAACTCTTCAATGCAAGCCTGCATGAAATAGAAAAATCAAGGATAAGCATTTAGAAACTTTATGGCAATTGCCTTAGCATCTAAGTGTGAATATATTTTATAAAACTATTGATCCATGATAGATTGAAAATAAAGAAATACATCAGTCTTTCATCACAGATAGTCTTCATAAATATTTGCTGCTTTGGAGCTTTGGATGGAAAAATAGGTAATTCAACATTCTCTGCTGTTTGGGGGCTAATTCAACATTCTCTGCTGTTTGGGGCCTAGTTTGTTTATCCTTTGTATTGCAGATTTGAGAGCTGAGCTCGGCACTGTATCTGAAATACATGTGGTAGGCTTCCCACCATATAGCTGAAATGTCCAATTGGTGTTTCTACTAGTATGGAAGTCCAGGACATACCTCCAGGGAAAGCTAGGATTTTCCTCAGAAAGAATCCAATTTTTTATGTATTAATGCTTGTGGTTAATTTTATTACTACAGACTATTCTTGTTCAGTCCTGGTATCCAATCACAGTGGCCACAAATTCTAGAGAGCAGAAGAAAATACTGGCCAAATACTTATTAGAAACATCTGGTAACTTAGATGGTCTGGAATACAAGTTACATGATTTTGGCTACAGAGGAGTCTCTTCCCAAGAGGTAAGAAACTGAAGGGAACCTCAATTAATAAAATATAGATTGTTGGTTAGGTTACCAGTATAAAGTCTTAGGAAGTTACTAGGAAGTTATTTGAGAGGTAAGTCACATCTTGAAATTCCAGAAATTCAGTTAATGATAGTAAATACCTAATACGTGTCAGCCTCTGTTAAAGAGACCTGAAATAATAGTCTTCAGTAAACATCTCTCTCCTTTATATATTTGATGGATGGATGGACAGATGAGTAAATATATGTAATAAACATGGCAGATGTCAGGTAATACTACTGAGAAGCACAAGACAGAGAAGTGGAAAAGAGGATGATGGGAAGTGTGGGTAGATCACTATTAATTAAGGGTCTCTTTGAGGAGGTGACAGTTGACTTCTCTTTAAAAATAACTGAAGACAGTAACTCCTTTGGGGGCTATGCTCTGTACTTCAAGTATAGGTCTTTTCTTTTTTTGGATGTTGGTTTATGGTTTATTTTGCAGACTGCTGGCATAGGAGCATCTGCTCATTTGGTTAACTTCAAAGGAACAGATACAGTAGCAGGAATTGCTTTAATTAAAAAATACTATGGAACAAAAGACCCTGTTCCAGGCTATTCTGTTCCAGCGGCAGAACACAGGTAAAATTTCTGTTTTCATCCTTCTGTTATCAAACATTGGTTTTCCATAAATAAGCTTTTCATTTTTGTAACTGAGTCATGTTTTGTTTAACTACATAGATAGGTACTACACTAAATCTTTTTACTGTGTATAAAAACTGGTATCAGGGAGGTAGACAAAACTTTTAACTGTCCTAATAGAAACAATTTAGGAGGTTTTTTCTAACTTTTATATTGCTCTATAAGTTTTATTGTTTAAAAAATTTTAGCTTCTCTATTGCCATATGCAGGTAAGTCGTATACTTGAAGTCTAGAAGCACTCATTGTGAAACCTGGTCAGTGTTCTCTCTTTCCCTGCTCTTCTACATAACTTCACTTATCTTTGTTCTGGAAACTATCTTCTGAACCCAGTACCCTGAACTGTAGATGAGTGAGTTAGCCCCTTTGATGAAAGGAAGAGTGTTCAGATTCTTAACGTTTCCCTCCAGTTAAATTAAACTAGAAAACAATTATAATCCAGGCTATAGCTGCTCTGGTTCTAGAGTTAATTTTACTGAAAGTTAGTGGAGTTTTTAAATGTATGCCAATCCTTATTTCTGATTCATACAACAAAAACTCGGTGCTAAAACCAGCAATGAGTAAAGCTGAGCTTTGATCCCAGCAATCTACTGGATGCTTCAAGGGATGGAAAGATATAAAGAATTAATCCTATCTTTTGGATAAAAAAATAGTACACTAGCAACATTCTGCTCTGTTAAAGTGCTCTTAAAATGATACAATTAAAGTACTGCAGCAGTGCAGAGGAAGGAAAAGTAGGGTCATATTCCACTGATAGGATGAAGAAAGGCTTTATAGAGATGGTACATAAATATTGACTTCTTGAATGTTTGGTAAAATTTAATGGCAGACATTAGGAGATTCTTTATTCTCTGAATAAATATATATTACATACCTACCGTGTGTTAAGCATTGCCATGAAAGAGGCAAATATGAATGTGCTTAAGGAATAAGGACTGAAATGTATTTTGTACGGAGATTTTGTAGGGAATGTCAGGTGGGCTGGAAAGGCAGGTTAATAAGTAAAAGCCCTCAAGTGTATTTTCACATTGAATGTGCTGGGTTATTCTAATTCCATTTTCAAATGAGGGTGGGCATTGAAGTTTTTGAACAGAGAAGTAATGTCAGAGAAATGTTGTAGAAAGATCACTTTGATAGTGGGCTATCTTATGAATTGAAAAATAGAGAAAAATGAGAAGTTAGGATTTATAGGAAACTTTTGCAATAATTTTAAGAGATGATGAGATTCAGAACCAAGTGGCTAAATAAAAGAAAAGAAGGGATAAACATGAGCAGAGCCTTGGGACATGAAATTGCTGAAATGATGACTTGAACTGCGGCTCAATAGAAAGTGGATTCAGCTAACATAAGCATTGCTTTCGTAGTAGGGGCTTGAATATTTTCACATGTAAATTTCAAGACTAGTGAAACTAGGAAAATGAGAGTGACATTAACAGATCAAGATTTAAGGGTTGCAGTATTTTAATTTTTGGTCTTAGATACATGCATACCTTTAAAAACTTATTAATGCTTTTGTTTCAAAGTAATAACATCATGAGTGTGATACTATAAATCTGAGAATAAAGATATTTTCTTTAGGATTTTCATGTTAATACAGGGTAAAAATCTACTGTGTTTTTATAGCCTCATAATATTTATTACATCTACAAGTCTGACTCCTTATATCAGCTGTTCTTAAATACATAAGTCTTTTTAAACAATAGCGTAGTATAGTGAAAAGAGCTCTAGACTAAAAGTTGGGAAATAGGAGTGACCTTACAGCTGACATACTGGGTGGCCTTGGGCAAGTCATTTACTCTCTGTTCTTCATTTCCTCCATCCAAGCCAACAAAAGGAGGAACAAAAATTTTTGCATTTCCAACATCGGAAGGTCATTGAGGAAAAATGAACTAACATCTAAGATACCTTTAAAATAAGAAAATGCTAAAATTTAGACATTGCCATTATTGTTATAAATATTTTCTTAAAGAATATATGAATCTGGACTTAGAAATATTCAATTATATACCTCTTCCTCAAACTTTGGAAATATATCAAATATGATGCTGAAAATTGGAGCGGTAGTATAAGTAGAAGTCACTGACCAAATATTTATGATCTCTATATACCAAATAAAATAGGTGTTATGATTGCATTATGTTGAGGATGCTCTAGGAAATGTCTATGGTATGATGAAATGAAGATACTCATTTTCCTCCCCAACAAAATGGATCTGGAGTCGGCGGGGGCAGTATGGAGGTGGGGAAACCTGGGCTAAGGTACAGGTTTTGGAAACTCACTAGAAGGGTATTTTTAAAAGCTTTGAGTGGTTTTCACATAGGGAGGTATAGAGAGAGAGACTAGTGCCCAGGTCACACTGAGGAAGGTGAGCATAGCATCTAGGGGAAACAGAAGAGGACCCAAAGAAACGGGGAAAATCAAAACATGAGATGAGTCACTGAAGCCATTGGGAAATAATGCTTCAGGAAAGTTCAGATGCCAAAGAGAAAGCAAGTAAGGTAAAGACGAAACTATTAAGTTTGCTAGAAGTGATACACACAGAGTTAGATGACCATATTGAAATAACCTCTTAAGAGTTGGTTCTTAGATTGCAAAGCTCTCCAGTGCTAGTATTCTTTGAGCTTAATTCTCTCCCTTACAGAGAAGACCATAGCAATTCTTGATTTGAAGAAAGGGCTTTCTTTATCCATGTCTTAATTTTCCTTTCAACCTGCAGATGCTTGCATGCAGTGGAGAGTAGGCATCATAGCTACTTTGTTCACTATAAAATACATTTTATATAAATATGCTCTCTCTCCATTTCAGTAGTTCTGGATAGTGAAGTCTGTATCCCTGAAGTATACATCCTCTGCTGTCCCCAGCATATCATTGACAGCATGAGAGAAGTTGTTTACTTCAGTCCTTCAGAGGGAAAAACAGTTTCAAAAAATAGTATGACTCTTTAAATAGTTTGGAGATAACATCTGCATGGGATTAACTGAATGGGTTGTTTCACTTTCCATTATTTTACTTTGGAAAATGAAGTAGAGACAAAAACTAATAAATTAGGGAGAAGGTAAAATTACAGGGCATGAGAAAATCATAACAATTCTAAAATTCATTATTAGGTTCTCATTAAGAATTTGTTATTTATATTATATATTAGTTAACCAGCAAGTACGTTATTTAAATGCCATTAATCTGTTCAAAAAGAACCACCATTATTGAGGACAGTATAAAAATCACTGTTACCATTCTTGCCTAATACAAACTCTCACACTATCTCCCATCTTAATTATGTTTAGCTCAAAGTGAATATTGTAATTCTTACTTCCTGAGCATATGTTAGTTAGTAGATAATCTATAAGAAAAATAATGCCTGTTACAGGCCAATTAAAGATATAACAGGTAAAGAATTAGCTGACTATATATATGTATGATACAGTATAACTAATTGCCTAAGTAATTGTCTTTTAAGTGTAAGGTTTGGAGAGTAAGAAAGATAAAATATATGTCCTTATTATGGTATATGGTTTTGGAAATTCACAAAAGGGAACTGCATTGCTTAGTGAAATAATGGGAGTATGTGTTCATTCTTTCTAACATCTCAGCATAATGTATAGAGAGTATTTAACAGGTGCTTTTTTAGCTCACTCATTTTAAATGAGTTAGGTTCAGGTGTTCTAAAAAAAGAAAATAACATAGTTTATCCTTTGGTTGAATATGACTTAAGAGTTTGAATAACTATTGGAGAGATTACTTGTAGTCTTAAAAATTGGCCAAAGGGTGGTTTGGTTTGGCTCAAATATTGAACTAACCTCTTGATGTGCATTCATTAAACTAAATCACTCACCTTCTCTGCACTGTTGATAGTGTAGTAAACATGAGATATAATTCAGGAACAGATAATGTATCTGCCTAAGTAAATCTGTATTTTCATTTTGTTTTCTAGTACCATAACAGCTTGGGGGAAGGACCATGAAAAAGATGCTTTTGAACATATAGTAACACAATTTTCATCAGTGCCTGTATCTGTGGTCAGCGATAGCTACGACATTTATAATGCGTGTGAGAAAACATGGGGTGAAGATCTAAGACATTTAATAGTATCAAGAAGTACAGAGGCACCACTAATAATCAGACCTGATTCTGGAAATCCTCTTGACACTGTATTAAAGGTAAATTTTAATACATAACTTGATTATTAAAAGTGCCAATAGACCAGCTACATCAATACTACTTTTAATTTCATTCATACACACACCATTTCAGAACTATCTGGACCAATCCCCTTATTTTAGAGTTGCACCCCAGAGAGAGTTAATAGATTTGCCCAAGGTCACACATTAATAACTAGAGAAAGTATTTCCAGAGTAAAGGGTTATTAATATGTAACTGTCAAATAGACAAGTACTGTTGACTGTTGAATAGATATTTTCTTTTCTATTTACCTTGAAGATTAATAAATCCCATTACCATTTTAACCAGTCCTGTGATTTGGTTACCAACCTTGTGGTTTCTTTCTCTGCCTTTATCACAAGTTATCGCTATACCTTTGAAGGTTTTAGTGCAAAAGAAGTATGTGCAAGGTAATGTGGAACAAAAATAATTCAAAAATACTTTTCAAGTAGAGATTTTTAGTGATACTACCGGTCCTCAATGTAGCCTTGCTGTCTTTTATTTTTCTTTCTTTTTCAGTCTTTAGGACTTGGTTTACCTTCTTTGAAAAGCACTAATAGAAACAGGTTATTGATGCTTACTACTAGAAAAATAGTGTGCTACATGCTTTGCTTAATTGTGTCATTGAATCTCTGAAAACCTTGTGATCCGTAGTACAACTTTTTCTTTTATAGACAAAGAAACCAGCTTAGGTTAAAATTCACTTGCTCAAGGTCAGACAACATGTAATAAAATAAGCAAAGTAGCCAGCATAGGTCTTTATGACTATCACCGTCTCTCTTTACCACACTGTTTCCCAGCTGATGATTAGGTGATGCATTACCCTTTAAAACAGTGGGGTGCAGAATCAAGGAGGTCTTTTCCTATCCTGTTAAGTAATAGGCAGGTCTGATGGTTTTATCTTAGCCTGAAATATGAACTGATTTGGGTTTAGCAAACTGAACAGGTTTCATGTTTTTTCTGTTACCTAATAAAAATATACAAACCTAGTTTCAAGAATCAACTGAGTTACCATACGGAATTTTGTCACTGTTAGAATATTAAACCAGTTTATTTAGAAAAAGGGAGTGATTGTTGGATAGAACCTTTGAATCTCTGAGGAAGCTTTCTGATAAATTTTCAGTCAGTGTTGAAGTATTTCAGCTGCTACCAAACTTTCAATAGTTAGTGAATGAGTTGTACAACTTACACATTAAGCAATTTGGCTAAAAAAAAATTGGTGCCATTGTTAACTGAGAAGGACTTCAGAAAATTCAGCTGGATTCATGTCTGAGTTACATCAGACAAACTGAATTATTGGCACAAGCAGAAAAAAATCCAAGTTAAAAGTATCATCATGAGTTTTTTAAATGATGTTTTATATACCTTTAAAAAATATTTACCATTGTAAATTTCTAATGTTAAAGGATTTTTTTCCCCTGAATCTAATTAGAAAAATGTGAGGGAAAAAATTGTGACGTTTTGAGCCACTTTACAGCATAAATTGGCTTGATAGAAAATTGCATGCCTATTCTAAAAATCAAATAGAATTGAGATGACATTTTAGAAGGCTTATACATGATAATATAAAATTTAAGTAATTAAATTTTTATATTCAAGATTGTTAGCAAAATCTGTTTAACTTAAGAAAGTTTTTACACTTTTTTCAGTCTTAGTTATTTTGTGTTGGATGTGTATTTTTCCAAACAGGTTTTGGATATTTTAGGTAAAAAGTTTCCTGTTACTGAGAACTCGAAGGGCTACAAGTTGCTACCACCTTATCTTAGAGTTATTCAAGGAGATGGAGTAGATATTAATACCTTACAAGAGGTATGTATTTTATATTAAAAAGTTTCAATAAGGTAATTCTTATAATTAAACTGTTTACTAATTTAATAACAATAATTTAAGTACAATTGTTATTCTTTTAGTAAGACAGTGTATGTCTTTTTCTGTTAAATGCTTAAAATTTATGGATAATAGTAACTTAAAATATAGACGTACCAGCCAAACCATACTCCCAGTCCTCATTGGCCACTGTGGATGATGAGCCCAAAGAAGTGTCACTAGGAAACAAGAAAATGCCGAAGAGTACTCTTTATATGTAAAACAAAAAGTCTTAACTTTTGCTTCTTAACACTGTACAAATAGGTCTCAGTTTCAATAGAATGGAACTTCACATACTCTAATAATTTGAAACCTGAATGATAATAGTCTTTTTGATACTGCCCTTTTTCAGATTTATAGAATGGTTTGTTACCTCTTCTAAATTTAGCATTGACTGTTATCACTATTATTGTTAGAGTTAGCCAAACAGTGTAAGTTTTATATTATCTTAAACCATTTTACTCTTTTGTTTCTCAAAGTTTCTAAAGAACTATAATTAATACTTAAAACACTCCACAACAATTAAGACTATCACTGATACCATGATATAGATTGTCAACTGTGATAAAGCACTGACATTTTAATGTATACTAGTTTCAGATGATATCCACTTGTATAACACAAGTTACCAAAAGAATTTTCTGTTTGAAAGGGTTGGTATGGTTAGAGGAAGGTCAATACTCCAGTTATGAACAGTTGTTTTCTAAAGATTGATTTAAAAGAAAGAACAATTGCATTTAACTCTCAGTACTTCTGTGGTGACATGTATTTAGAGTTACAAATGAGGTCTGAAATAGATCTCTTAAAATAACAGAAATGAGGTTTCTTCCACCAGCTCTTCCAAACCGCCTTGCCTAAGATAAGTGGAAACTTCCCCAGCTCTTTTAAGACCTTTGGTGTTGGGGCATTAGGGGCTTTGATGTACAAAGGAAGAAATAGAAAAAAAGTCTGCAGCAAAGAGGAGGACCTGAATACAGAAATCTCAGTTGGCGTATTTAATTGCTGTTGTCTTCTAACTCAGCTGAATTGAAGGTTTCTGACTTGGTGTCAGTTAAGAACTAGTACCCAGCCTCCGTTTTAACAGGTCCCTTTCAAACGAAGAAACCTGGGCAAGGTACTGTATAAAAGAATATCTACTAGCCCAGTGCTCTTCCCATTGCTTATCCTTGTCCTTCCTTGTTCTTAGGGGCAGCTCTTTAAGTTCGGTAGTTCCATCAGGTATTTGAACTTCTCTTTAAAAACTGAAGCTCTTTGGCTTTTCTTTTTTTTTTTTCATTTTGCTAAATAAAGTTTGAAAATGTATATGCATTTTTAAAGTTGAGAATCAGTTCAGAACTTGAACCTTTTTAAAAAAATGACTCCATAAACAAAAAGTTAAATCCAAAGACACACAGTCTCTGGCATTGGTAAAACCTTAAACAGAATGGTCAGAGAATGAGTAGTTTGTGTTAATACATGCACTCATTCCTTAAAGGATAATACCTGCTCTGTTTTCATATTGGAAGTGGGTCAAAATAAGTTTTTAGAAGCAAGGAAAGAAATTTATATAGACTTTTTGTATAGTCAGGTTTCCTTTGAATTTGTATAAAATTTTTTAAAAGTAATATTTCCTCTAATTCTGTAACATCCAGTAACATTAATAGAAAAATTCACATAAACTTTAAATTGTCTAAATTTCGCAACTTGTGATGGTGAAGCTGTATGGGAAGAACACTTTAAAGAAATTGGTCCTAAAAGACAGAATAAGACATTAGGTGGTACTGTTTTTTGTGAATTCGTCATTCTTGTGCTTCTGAGGTGTACCTAACATCAGGTGACAGGTCTGAAGCTGTTTTCTCTGTATTTTACCCAGATCTCCTTACCCTCCGTTTGTCAATTTCTGTTTCTTTTACTTCATTTTTCTGTTCTACTCCTTGTGTTTCTTCTGTGTTGAAATTCACTTATTAGAACTTTAATTTCACATTGTCTTATAAGGTTTTCATTATTGTTTTAGTTATACTTGGTTTACAGTTCAGTGAAAAAATTCAGGGCCTTTGAGTATTTTGAGTTCAAGTGTAATAATAAAAAGACATGAGAATTACTTTAAATTGCATATGTCTCCATCTTGATTCCTGACATATAGTAGGAGAGTTAGACTGAGATTTAAAAAGAAAGTTGCATTTCTAAATGTGGATTTGTTAAAAGATGTAGGTCCTTGGAGTTTATATATTTGTATCTTACAGTGTTGAAAATGAGACTTCCCTAGTGGCTCAGTGGTAAAGAATCTGCCTGCTAATGCAGGAAACATGGGTTCAAGCCCTAGATCAGGAAGATCCCCTGGAGAAGGAAATGGCAACCTACTCCAGTATTCTTGCCTGCTAAATCCCATGGACAGAGAAACCTGTTGGGCTACTTACTGTTCATGGGGGTTGCAAAAGTCAGGTACGACTTAGTGAATAAACAGCAGCAACTATTCCTCATTTAGATAAGAGGTCAGTTGAGACTCTTGGTATTGGGAAGTATATGACAAATCTGTATGAATAATTCACGTAAACCTATTAAATTTGATTTTTATTTTCTACTCACTTCTGAAAGATCTGTTTAAATTTAAAAACCCCATACTTTATCATTACTTTCTTTTGACTAGTATGAAATTAAAAGAATGGTTATTAAACTTTATCTGCTACCTTCTACCATAAAAGTGATTGAGTATGTTACCTAACAAGACAGACACTAGTTAACTAAGTCCTGCCTGGGAAAAAGAAATGCAAATGAGATTGATAATAAAGTAATAAATTAATGTAAATTTTAAATTACGTGTCCCTTGAAATAGTCTAGTTGTTAGAAGTCTGTGTTTATATAGGTCTCTGTTTCTGGCTTTTTAGATAATCATTTCCCAAAAAATGATCCAGTGATAAATCTTAGCTCCCAGTCAGTTCATAGTTTTGTTTATGGCACTAGGGTACCAGTCAGGGTCAGACAACTGCCAGTGCCTCAACTCTTAAAGGGAGTATTTTACACTTATTTTTTAAAATCACTAATATCTGATGATTTTAAGCACCCCCATTACATGACTTGCACTGTGACATGTGACAACAAATTTATTAATGATGAGCAGAGTCACAGAGTCTACTAATTTGGGGCAAATATCTGGGCCTCATTGCTTATGCTGCTGGCATCTGGGCAGTAAATTAAAGAGGTAGATGAGAGTTTACTCAAGTAACCTTGTGTATTGATAGCCATTTTTTTCTACCTCTCATTCCTTTTATTCCCCCAACCTAAACCACAATCACTGATAGCAGTACAAATTCAGGAGCTTTGAATGAAATCCCCTCCTCCTACACTTACTCCTTGGGCTTCCCTCTTTGAGGTGGGTGGGTCTTTTAAAAGAAAAAAGTGGGATGTAACTTCATGTAGGCTTTATTCTTAGCTCTTTATTTACTGTCTTATAAACAGCTTTAGATGGTTTATTATCAGTACGGCCCATGGAAAAATAACTTCTTTCTACTTCCAAATTACCTGACTTTTTAAAATTTTCTTCTTTAATCTAGATTGTGGAAGGCATGAAGCAAAAAAATGGAGTATTGAAAATGTTTCCTTCGGTTCTGGTGGAGCCTTGCTACAGAAGTTAACAAGAGATCTCTTGAATTGTTCCTTCAAATGTAGTTATGTTGTAACCAATGGCCTTGGGGTATGTCCTTCAACTTCTACTCTTGTGTTGTTACTATCTTCTTTATGTGTAGGCCTAGAATATGCCTAGAATACATATATCGAATGCAATAGTCAAAGGATAATATGGTCCTGAACTATTACTGTATTGTACCCCTGACAATACTCAGAAACGGGAAAAGTAAGAGATAGCAGGTGATAACTTGACTTCAGAAACAAAGAAAGACTTAGAAAAAAAGAGGAAAAGTGAGAGATAATTTAAGAGAGATGATACAGCTCAATTCATTTCTTCTCCTTCAGTATATACCTTTGAATCAAGAAGCTGAGCAGATTTGAGTGAGAATGTCAGCTCACCTGGGCTTCCCAGGTGGCGCTAGTGGTAAAGAACCTGCCTGCCAATACAGAAGATACCAGAGACTCAGGTTGGATCCCTGGGTCGGGAAGATCCTCTGGAGGAGGGCATGGCAACCCACTCCAGGATTCTTGCCTGGAAAATCCCTATGGACAGAGGAGCCTGGCAGACTACAGTCCATGGGGTCACAAAGAGTCAGACATGACTGAAGCGACTTAGCATGCACATACAATCACGTCAGCTAGCCGTCATGCATTAAAGATAAGCAAATATGTAAACACTGTCCGTGTTTTAGGAAGGTGAACTGTGACGTTCGAGTTGTGACACTAGAATCATTTTCTGGTAGTCTTAGAAGGGGGGAACCCAAGCTGCAGGCAGCTGAACAACCAACTCCCTAGTAGCTCTTCACAAGCTCTTAGGAGTCTGTATCAAAGGGTGTGTGTGCAGTTCTGTCGCTAAGTCGTGTCTGACTCTTGGGACCCCATGGACTTCAGTACACCAGGCTTCCCTGTCCATCACCGACTCCCGGAGTTTACTCAAACTCATGTCCATCGAGTCAGTGATGCCATCTCATCCTCTGTCGTCCCCTTCTCTTCCGTCTTCAATCTTTCCCAGCATCAAGGTCTTTTCAAATGAGTCAGTTCTTTGCATCAGGGTTGCCCAAGTTTTGGAGTTTCAGCTTTAACATCAGTCCTTCCGATGAATATTCAGGACTGATTTCCTTTAGGATGGACTGGTTGGATCTCTGTGCTGTCCAAGGGACTCTCAAGAGTCTTCTCCAACACCACAGTTCCAAAGCATCAATTCTTCGGTGTTCAGCTTTCTTTATAGTCCAGCTCTCACATCCATACATGACTACTGGAAAACCATAGCTTTGACTAGGCAGACCTTTGTTGGCAAAGTAATGTCTCTGCTTTTACTATCCTGTCTAGATTGGTCATAACTTTTCTTCCAGGGAGCAAGCGTCTTTTAATTTCATGGCTATAGTCACCATCTGCAGTGATTTCGTAGCCCCCAAAAATAAAATCTGTTACTGTTTCCATTGTTTCCTCATCTATTTACCATGAAGTGATGGGACAAGATGCTATGATCTTAGTTTTCTGAATGTTGAGCTTTAAGCCAACTTTTTCACTCTCCTCTTTGACTTTCATCAAGAGGCTTTTAGTTCCTCTTCACTTTCTGCCATAAGGGTGGTGTCATCTGCATATCTGAGGTTATTGATATTTCTCCCGGCAGCCTTGATTCCAGTTTGTGCTTCATCCAGTCCCAGCATTTCTCATGATTTATTCTGCATATAAGTTAAATAAGCAAGCTGACAGTATGCAGACTTGACGTACTCCTTTCCCAATTTGGAACCAGTCTGTTGCTCCATGTCCAGTTCTAACTGTTGCTTCTTGACCTGCATACAGGTTTCTCTGGAGGCAGGTCAAGTGGTCTGGTATTCCCATCTCTTAAAGAATTTTCCACAGTTTGTTGTGATCCACACAAAGGCTTTGGCATAGTCAAGTTTTTCTGGAACTCTCTTGCTTTTTCGATGATGTGTGTAGGGGATCCTAAAGACACATGGGTTGGTTTCCCTGCCTTAGTTTACCTCCATCATTCTTTGGCGAGTTCTAGGTTTCCTTCTTCTGCTCCTCCAGTTGCCTTCTACCTTTCTGATCCGAAAACACTGTGCACTAGGTCTCTAGTTTCTCAAGGTTGTCTTTGCTTCTCATGGTAACAAGATATCACTAATAGAATAAAAAGTAATAAAGGGAAAAAGTTATGAAGTGGGCAAGCCTTTACTGTAGTAAAATCCTAGTACCCTTGCCACAGATTATAGAGTTGACATGGATTTATTTTTCAGTAACATGCATGTGCTATACTTAGATCAGTTTAAGGGCGATGCATAATAGAAAAGGGGATACTTAAGGGTCACATTGTTGACCTCAAAGACTTACCTCAGATGGAGTTATTAGTATTCTGCACTAGTATGAGAGGATTTCAAAGATTTGGATTTGTTTCATACCTTTTTCCTGACAGAGGACTCTCCTCCACAACAAGCTAGAGATATATCTCTTAAGAGCTAGATGCAGATTGGCTTAGTTATACATGGAAAGTACCTTATAATTTATATATATTTTATATATACTTTTTTTTAATGCGAGTTGAGTGAACATTTCTGATGATTAGTCTATTTCTCTAATTTTAACTTGGATTCCAGGTTAACGTCTTCAGGATCCAGTTGCTGATCCCAACAAAAGGTCCAAAAGGGCCGATTATCTTTACATAGGACACCAGCAGGAAAGTTTGTTACACTTGAGGAAGGAAAAGGAGACCTTGAAGAATACGGTCATGTATGTATCTATGCTGATTGGGGTTTGTTTTTTTTAAACAGTAATAAGTTCACTTTTCAAATTAAGAAAGGAGGCTTTTGTGTTTAAAATTATTTTCAGAAAAGTTCTTTTCTTGGAGGACAAGAGTGTTATTATAAAATGTTTACAATTGCTGACCTAGCCTACCAAAATAAGATGAAATATAAGAAATGGCTAGATTTAAATATGAGACCTTTACATTGGGTGAAATATTTTATAAGAAAAAAAAATGGTGTTCCATATAGTTACCAGAAGAGAGTGACTGAGCTTCACTAAGTGTGTATTTGATCTTACTCCTACTGCCAATTAGCAGTGAATCATTTCTAAACAGGAATAGTTAGGAATACTTAAAGGATGTTGGTCTTAGACTATTCATAGCTGTCTATGTTACAGTAAAACCATGGTAATTTTAGTAGATGAAAGAAGGGCTTTCCAAATTCTAAGATGTTGTTAAAGATGATTCCGTTTTTTTCAAAACAATAGAATCCAGTTCAGATGGTTTTCCTTAGTCTCATTTAATTCTCACTGCAACATCTATGGGCTAAAAAGGCAAATTATGTCATCTTAATAGTGTAAGATATAAAAACAGACTTGATTCAGATTATAACTAATAAATGAACCAAGTTTTCTGATTTAAGTCAACCAAGCTGGAAATATTTATAGTATGCTTAAAGTAGTCTGTATGCTCATTGACATAGAAAATTACACTTATATTCAGTTTCTAGTTTTTATTAATAAGCCACTGGATTAAACAAGAAAATACTCCTTTTTAGAAGGGAACTACTCATAATTGATAAAATTATAAAAACTTTATTTTTATTGATTATATAATAAAATTGATTCTGTTTTTTTAACTTTTGATTCTTCATAGTACATATATTCTGCTTATGTTACTTTTATTATATTCTTTTAAGATTTTAAGCCATAATTATCACAGTAAGATTTCTGTTATCTTTAATGAGAAATATATACAAGTTCCTAAAACTTTTAGAATTAGATTTGTTTATATATAGTCTGTTACACAGCCTTCATTTAACTCTCCTACTACTGAGATTTTGCTGTATTAGTTTACCTCAGATGGACAAAAGTTACTTTTTTTAATTTTATTTTTACTTTATTCTACTTTACAATACTGTATTGGTTTTGCCATACATTGACATCAATCAGCCACAGGTGTACACAAGCTCCCAATCCTGAAACCCCCCTTCCACCTCCCACCGCATATCATCTCTCTGGATCATCCCCGTGCACCCATGGTCATAACTGTGACTAAAACAGGACATTGGTTTTAAGAGTATGTGGATTATACTCTAGAATATTTGAGTCAGTAAGCCATTTATGATCATCTAGACATTTTGATTTAACAGGAACCACCCTTCCTCAATAGATTATATTTAAATTTTCATAGTTATAAATTGATAAAGGAAATACCACAATAAGAGCAGTGTGATTGGAAGCAACACACGGAAGACCATGAACTCAACTCCTCTTATGGGCATGGCAAAATTATAATTATTTACAGAACAAATATTGATGAGAAAGAGCAGAATCTACCAGGAAAAGATCTACAACTAAAGCTATAAAGAAGGAACTATGACAAGACAGGAGGGGCAGAATCACCAAATAGTCAAGACCCATATCCCCAAGTGGGCAACCCATAGGAGAATAATTATAGAGGTTCTTCCAAAGAAATAAGGAGTCTGAACCCCACCTCAGCCTCTCCAACCTGGGGGCCTTGCATTCTAGAGAGCCCCAAAAGAATCAAATTCAAAGAGGACCACGCCAAGACACATGGTAATTAAAATGGCAAAAATTAAAGAGAATATTAAAAGCAGCAAGGGAAAAGGAACAACTTAGATACACAGGAACTCTCATAAGGTTGTAATCTGACTTTTCAGCAGAAATTATGCTGGTGAGAGGGATGGCACAATATGTTTAAAGTGACGACAGAGTAAAACCTACAACCAAGAATATTCTACCTGATAAGACTTTCATTTCGATTTGATGAAGAGATCAAAAGATGAGCTGAAGTTCAGTATCACCAAACCAGCTTTACAAGAAATGTTAATAGGAGTAATCTAAGTAGGGGAGAAAAATGCTGTAACTAGAAACATAATAATTACAAAAGGAAAAACCTTGTCAGTAAAGGCAAATGTATAGTAAAGGTAGCAAATCAAGCATTTACTAAGGAAGTTTAAAAGACAGTAAAATCATCTACATCTGCAATACGCAGTTCAGTGATACACAAAATGAGATGTAAAATATGTCAAAAGCAGTAATGAACCTAAATGTAAGACAAGATTCCATGAAACTCCTAGAAAAGAACACTCCCCAATGTAAATCATAGAAATGTTTTCTTAGATCAGTCTCCCAAGGCAAAATCAATAAAAGCAAAAATAAACAAATGGAATCTAATCAAAAGCTTTTGTACAGCAAAGGAAACCTACCAAAATAAAAAGACAACCTACAGAATGGGAAAGTATTTGCAAATATGACCAATAAGGGGTTAATATCCAAAATACCCAAGAAGCTCATGTAACTTAATATCAAAAAACAATCCAGTCAAAAAATGGGCAGAAGAACCGAATAGACATTTTTTCCAAAGAAGTCATACAGATGGCTAACAGCTATGTGAAAAGATGCTCAACATCGCTGACTGTTAGAGAAATGCACACCAGAACCACAAAAGGGTATCACCTCACACCTGTCAGAATAACAGCTGTCTTCCAAAAGTCTACAAATAACAACTGTTGGAAAGAATTTGGAGAAAGAGAACCCTCATACACTGTTGGTGGGAATGTTTACAGCCACTATGGAGATTCCTCCAGAAACTAAAAGTACAACTATATGATTTAGCAATTCCATTTCTGGGTATATATCCAAAGAAAATGAAAACACTGATTTGAAACATGTGCATGAAATAATAAACCCACACATGAAATAATAGCACCATTATTTACAGTACCAAGATACATGAATGGGTAAAGAAAATATGGTGCATGCACACACACAGTGAAATATTACTCAGCTGTTAAAAGTGAAATTTTGTCACTTGAAACAACATCAGTGGACCTGGAGGGTACTATGTTATGTGAAATAAGTCAGAGAAAGAAAGATACTGAATGTTACTACTTGTATATGGAATCTAAAAAATAAATGAATATAATGAAACAGAAGTAGTGTCACAAATACAGACAACAAATTAGTGTTTACCAGTGGGGAGAGGGAAGCAGGGAGGGGTAAGGTAGGGGAATAGAAGGTACAAACTTCTATGTATAAAACAAGTAAGGTACAAAGACATACTGTATAGCACAGGGAATATATAGCCAATATTTTATAATTTTAAATGGTTTATAATCTACTAAATCATTACATTGTACACCTGAAACTAATATTATAAATCAACTATATTTCAATAGAAAAAAGGATAAAAGGAAACAACATAGTGACAGAAATATTAGATAATGTTATATGCTCACCTTCAGATGAAATGAAAAACTTTGGCACAACAGATTACTTCTATGGATTTTTCAAGAAAAACTAGAGGCAGATAATTCCTTACTAAGACAGGAATGCTTTGCCAGACTCAAAAGGGAATTTAGTCCTAATTCTCTTAATTTGTCTTGTGTGGATCAAATGGATTACATGTGTCAGTGACTTCTGGAATATATACAGTCTTTAAAATCAGTGACTATGTATTAGTCAAGAAATCAGTATCTATTAATGTTTCTGTTTGGGTTTGGTTTCTTATTTTTAGGGTTGACTTTTGTTTGTTTAAGGCAAAAGCTTATGATTAGTAAGTTTAGTAAATTCCAGGTTGCTAAGTTTAATCGGTGTCGAGTCTCTTGGCTAGGAACAGGGACGGTCTGGCAGGCTTTCCTTGCTGATCTGTCCGTCAGGATTATTAGTGACAGCCATAGTGCTTCTGGGCAGCCAAAGCAGTAAGCATCTACTAGATTTGTTTTGCCTTTAAGGAAAACTGTTTTAAGAATGTAATACTTGAATCATTCCTTTTCAGAAAGTTAAACATGTCTACAGTCCATTTTAGATCTGGGTCTTGCCTCCTCTGCCTGCTCCATCAGCATCCTTTCCTATATAAAATCATTTCATAATGTGACCATATCAACATCTCTGTATTTGACTGTTTAGTCTAATTCATCTAAGCATTACTGAAAAATTTTGTTTGATAGCCTAATATAACCATTAAATTTCAATATTGTTATATTCGTGCAGGATCTTCTTCACACTGTCTTCAAGAATGGAAAGGTGACAAAAAGCTATTCTTTTGATGAAGTAAGAAAAAATGCACAGCTAAATATCGAACTGGAAGCAGCACCTCATTAGGCTTTGTTTTATGACTGGGTGTATGTGTGCCTGCGTATGCGTGTGTGTGTGTTTACGTGCATGCACACACGTGTACCCCTGTGTGTGTGAATATGTAATACATAATGTTTATTGTACAGATGTGTGGGGGTTCTTTGTGTTTTATGATACATTACAGCCAAATTATTTGTTGGTTTATGGACATACTGCCCTTTTCATTTTTCTTTTTCCAATGTTTAGGTGATCTCAAATTAGGGAATGCTCTTAACCATGTAAAAGATAATTGCTAAAGTAAGCTTTTAGGGCCCTTTGCCAATAGATAGTAATTCAATCTGGTATTGATCTTTTCACAAACAACCAAGAAACTTTTATATATAACTGAAGATCACATAAAAACAGATTTGCATAAAATTATCATGATTGCTTTATGTTTATATTTAACTTGTATTTTTGTACAAACAGATTGTGTAAGATATATTTAAAGTTTCAGTGATTTAACAGTCTTTCCAACTTTTCATGATTTTTATGAGCACAGACTTTCAAGAAAATACTTGAAAATACATTGCCTTTTGTCCATTAATCAGCAAATAAAACATGGCCTTAACAAAGTTGTTTGTGTTATTGTACAATTTGAAATTATGTCAGGACATACCCAACAGAATTACTAAACCTCACTGCCCCTTGTAAACTATGTATTAATCATTCTACATTAAAGAAAATAATGGTTCTTACTGGAATGTCTAGGCACTGTACAGTGATTATACAGGTTGGTCATTGTATTGTACCAGTGAAATGCCAAATTGACAGGCCTGTACTGCAGTTTTATATGTCAGATATTGCCTGTGGCTCTGCACCTCAAGATTTTAAGGAGATTTTTAGAGAGAATTTCTGCTTACACTATAGAATATATACATAAATGTAAAATATTGACAAATACGGAAGTAATTATTTTAAAGTAATTACACTTCTGAATTTATTTTTCCTATTCTATAGTTGCTATGACTGAAATGAATTAGTGGAATGGGTAGTGAGTGTACTTATTTTAGATGTTTTGATTGTTATATTTTTCATTAAGTTTTTCAAAAATTAAATTGGATATTCGATTTTATGGACATCACTTACTAATTTTAAACTGAATCCCTCAATAAATAATGCTCAAGCAAGTACTTACTTAAATGAAGATAAATTATCCCAAATGAAAAATAAAATGACATGAGTTTGAAAAGAAGAATCTGACCCCACAATGGTAATTTGGCTGAATCTGAAGTGTTCAACACTGACATGTTGTAGAGCAATTAACTGCTAGATTCTGAGTCAGTCATCACACCTGACTAGAGACCAGGGTTTTGTAGATTCCTTTCTGTTCTAAGGCTGTGGCCAGCAGGCCAAATTTGGACTATTTTTTGTAAATACATATTGTCTATGACTGCTTTCTCAAACAACAGTAGAAATTGAGTCATTGCAATAGTGATCCTACAACCCACAAAGCCTGAAATGTTTATTATCCGGCCCTTTATAGAAAAGTATGTTAACCCCTGTTGTAAGAAAAAGAGTGTGCCTTGATATGTAGAGTTTTTCTCTTTTGTCTTCTCTTTTTCATTTAACAGTCTGATATTTAGAAGACTATTTAGAAAAGCTTTAACAATTTGACGTTAAAGTGAAATTTTACAAATTGAAAAGCCATATATTATTTGTCCTAAACAATTACATGAGAAGGTATTTTATCACTAGAGTAATCTAATTAGAGATGTTATCTTTATTAAGCATCTTTTATAAGCATTATTAAGAAGAAGATGGGTTTTTGCAGATGATCTAATCACTTGTCTAATGAACAGTAGGCATCAGCCACACTCCTAGAAAAAGTTTTCATCCTGTAATCCCATCCCTGGTAAAAAATAATTTTAAAGTGATTACTGTTTTTTAAATGTATCCAAGTAAAGAGTAATAGTAAGAAGAACACATAGTTTCTTCATAAAATGTGCTAAGAGGCTTACAGCAAAGGGAAGGAAACTTACCAATAACAACGTTGATAACCACTCATAATTTTGATTTTATTAAACATTGGAATTACACTATAGACAACAGTCTTTGTACACTGAATTTCAGTAATTGCAGAGTATCTAGAGGGGTTTTAATACTTTTCACTGAATGGCCATGTACAAATGTACAGATTTTAGCAATGATTAGGGGGATGTAATGATTAACTGTGTTAGCTTTTAGCCACTTGGAATTGATTAATCCCAAATCTCCATCACGTAAGCACTTAGTATTTTGGCCATCTCCATTCTGAGAAGCAACTGGTTAACATGGATACCAAATAGAGCTCTATTGTGTCACCCGTAAATCAGCTTAATCTTTCAGACAGAAGCAAATGGCATGTATGAGTTTGCTCTAAATCATTAGATTTGTATTTAGCAATTAATCCCCCTAAATTCATAATATCATGAAATATTTGTACTTTAAATAGAAGATAGGAGTTCTGCATTAAGACTCTTTATTTGTACTCTGTACTTAAAATGGTTTTAATGATTATCCCTTATTTCTTTTCTTGAAATAAATTGTTATGAAAATTTTATAAGGAAATCCATCTTGGAAAACTAGAAAGAGAAAACAGCAAGGTAATTATTGTTCTGTTTGCCATAATTTAGAATTCAAACTTAAACAAGTATTTTGTAGTTTTACATTCCTTTTTAACCCATTCAGTGGAGAATGTCAGCTTTTCTCCCAAGTTGTATGTTAAATCAATCTAATATGTATTTAGCATCAAAGATAAACATGTAATAAACATGGAAATAAAGTTTAGCTCTATTAGTGAAATGTTAAATTTGACTGTGTGCTTCAAATAATGGCATTGCCAGAGTTATCTTTTTAGGTATTCTTCCAGTTCAAAGAATTAAGAGAATGAAAGAGGGAGAAATTTCTAGGATGACTCTTACTTTCTACCTTGTGTAGCATATGGCAGTGCCTTTTAGTAAAGACACTGGAGGGAGATCAGATTGGGAGACAAAGAGCACAATTCATCAGATAAGATTTGAGGTGCCCTCTCAGGCATTTAAATGTGGGGTTTAGGTAGTTGGAGACAGATTTGGACATGAATTTGATGTATAGATCGTCACTGGAGACATAAGAGGATATGTCTCTAGGCAGGGTGTAGAGTATGGCATAAACAAACCACAGGCTAAAGGCCAAATCCAGCCCACCATCTGTTTTCTAAATAAAGGTTTATTGGAACACAACCGCATCGATTAATTTAATTATTGTTCATGGCTGTTTTCATGCCACAATGGCAGAGTTGATTAGTTGTGGCAGACTTTATGACCTGCAAAGCCTAAAATATATGGCCCTTTAAACAAAAATGCATGAATCTCTGCTATAAGGAAAAGGCAAAAGCATAAGTATTTTCAAAAGTTAAGTGGCAGATGAGCCAGCAAAGGAGACTGACAAGCAGTAGCTGAAGCGGTTAAAGCCAGGAGGAGAATCATGAAAGCCCAGGGGAGGGGCATTTTCCTGCACAGGTGTTGAATGCTACTGAGAGCAAGTTCAGTGAGGGATGTAAAAGCAGCTGTTGGATATGACCTCTTGGTAGCAATAGGCAGCTTGGAGACATTCTCTCTCAGTAGTAGAGGAGGTGGAGGTCAGAAAGAAGCTACCTTACACAACTCCTGAGTGCTGGATGTGTAGAGGAGGAGCAAGTGAGGCAACAGCGTGTCTCCCTTTCCCTTTGTAGCTACTACTTTATTTCTGAGAAGGATGTGGGAAAGCGGAAAAGTTGAAGACCAAAGAGTTAAAGAGATCAGTATGGTATTGGGTTCCAAAAAGGTGGAGGACCATGGAGTCCAAAGCACAGGTGAAAAGATTGACTAGATGTCTAGGAGTGTTTGTAATCTAGAAGATAAAGGAGAAGAAGCCAGACTGTTATGCAGGCTTTGGTTTTCTCTGAAATTTGAGACCAGAGCAGATAAAAATGGATGTTTTAAAACAATTCTTATGGAGAGTCTCAAGTGGCCAGAGGTACTAGAGAACTATACAATGGTGGCAGAACTGACAGTGAAATCTGCCTCTTGTGGTTTTATTTTTGTTCCTCTTCCCTAGTAACACCCTGATGCCTAGGTACAGAAAAAAATAGATATACGTGGGATTTTTCCAGGTAAGTCTGATAGAACAAAGGACAATAATTGAATAATTACTAAAATTGAGTTGTTGAAAAATGGTCCTATGGTATGTAAATGGAATACGTTAAGGATGTGAAGGCAACATACAGTGTCATGAAGACAGCAGAGTCTGATGGCAGCTCTGATCTACTGAGAGTTGTTAAGCAAGTCGAGAAGGACCAAAAACCCTCACCTGATCTGAGAGGAGCAAGTTTATGCTGTGGTACAGTCTAAGGAATGACCTTGCAGTGGCTAAGTGAGAGAATGATCACTGGAGACAAAAGCAAGATCACAAAACCTAGAGATAAGTGGGTTTGATGGGTGGACATTTTAATTATCCAGAGTCGTAGTGGACTGGAAAACTAAGTCAGGTGCCAACGTGCTCATAGAATGAAGGGAAGCAGCCAGGAGGCAGCAATAAGGAGGGGGTGTGAACCTCAAAGGATCAGGCAGTAGAGACCACTGACCCAGGCAAGCCTGCAAGAGGAGTTCAGCCTTTTGGAACGGTTCAGACAGGTGTGGACAAGTGAAAAGTTGATTAAGAAGTGCTCTGTGTGTTGCCAGAGTCAATGTCCTTTACCAGGTGCTCCAGCAATATTTGAGTTAATGAATGGACAGAAGGAAGAAATAATTTAGATTTTGAATTTCTTGGTTTCAGTAGCTTGCCACAACATCCCTTCCACTGCCACTAGTCCCAATCCCAAAGAAAGGCAGTGCAAAATAAAGCTCAAACTACCGCACAATTGCACTCATCTCACATGCTAGTAAAGTAATGCTCAAAATTCTCCAAGCCAGGCTTCAGCAATACGTGAACCGTGAACTTTCTGATGTTCAAGCTGGTTTTAGAAAAGGCACAGGAACCAGAGATCAAATTGCCAACATCCGCTGGATCATGGAAAAAGCAAGAGAGTTCCGGAAAAACATCTATTTCTGCTTTATTGACTATGCCAAATCCTTTGACTGTGTGGATCACAATAAACTGTGGAAAATTCTGAAAGAGATGGGAATACCAGACCACCTGACGTGCCTCTTGAGAAACCTACATGCAGGTCAGGAAGCAACAGTTAGAACTGGACATGGAACAACAGACTGGTTCCAAATAGGAAAAGGAGTATGTCAAGGCTGTATATTGTCACTCTGCTTACTTAACTTATATGCAGAGTACATCATGAGGAACCCTGGGCTGGAAGAAGCACAAGCTGGAATCAGGGTTGCTGGAAGAAATATCAATAACCTCAGATATGCAGATGATACCAGTCTTATGACAGAAAGTGAAGAGGACATAAAAAGCCTCTTGATGAAAGAGAGAAGAGAGTGAAAAAGTTGGCTTAAAGCTCAACATTCAGAAAACGAAGATCATGGCATCCAGCCATCACTTCATGGGAAATAGATGGGGAAACAGTGGAAACAGTGGCTGACTTTATTTGGGGGGTGGAGGGGGGCTCCAAAATCACTGCAGATGGTGATTGCAGCCATGAAGTTAAAAGACGCTTACTCCTTGGTAGGAAAGCTATGACCAACCTAGATAGCATATTCAAAAGCAGAGACATTACTTTGCCAACAAAGGTCCGTCTAGTCAAGGCTATGGTTTTTCCAGTAGTAATGTATGGATGTGAGAGTTGGACTGTGAAGAAAGCTGAGCACAGAAGAATTGATGCTTTTGAATTGTGTTGGAGAAGACTCTTGAGAGTCCCTTGGACTGCAAGGAGATCCAACCAGTTCATTCTAAAGGAGATCAGTCCTGGGTGTTCTTCGGAAGGAATGATTCTAAAGCTGAAACTCCAGTACTTTGGCCACCTCATGCGAAGAGTTGACTCATTGGAAAAGACTCTGATGCTGGGAGGGATTGAGAGCAGGAGGAGAAGGGGACGACCGAGGATGAGATGGCTGGATGGCATCACTGATTTGATGGACGGAGTCTGAGTGAACTCCGGGAGTTGGTGATAGACAGGGAGGCCTGGCGTGTGGCAATTCATAGCATCGCAGAGGCAGACATGACTGAGCAACTGAACTGAACTGATTCCCAAGTGTTCCAACCTTTAAATACATTTGATTTTTTTGTTGTTTTTAATGTTGTAAGATTTACATGTCTAAAGAAACCATCTGAAGCATTCTGCACCAGTTAAAATCAATCACCTCTTATTCAGGTTCTTCCCACCTCATTTTAACTTAATTTAGAAGTTTCTCTAATTTGTTCCCCCAGAGACAACTCTATCTTAATTGGTTCACAATTGTTCATTCCATTAAATTGTATTAAAATACTTATTTGTTCTTCCACCAATGAGAAATACATTCTTGAATGGAATTTTATAATCATTTGAATTAACAACTTTACCAAAATTTTAAATAACTGACATGAAAATGAGTCCTTGGTAATTAGGAATTTTCCTTGCATGTTCTCACATGGGCTGGTTGACCCCTCACCTCACTGGTATATAGAATTTTGGGTGACCTAATGGGTGTATTAACAAGGGACCTGAGGCTTTTACCACTCTTCAGGGCTCGTGCTCTCTTGGTGAGTAGAGTAAGCTGCCAATTGACTTTTCTACCAGTTTATAGCATAATCTCTGCAGAAAAATATAATTTTGGTTTACACTGATACGTGTTCACCCCAGAAAAAAAGGAACATCTTTCTTTAGTTGACAACAAACTATAATTAAACATACCATTATCCTGAGGGCTTCCCTCATAGATCAGTTGGTAAAGAAATCTGCAATGCCAGAGACCTGGGCTCGGTTCCTGGATTGGGAAGATCCCCTATAGAAGGAAATGGCAACCCATTCCAGTATTCTTGCCTGGAGAATCTCATGGACAGAGGAGCCTGGCAGGCTACAGTCCCTGGGGTTGCAAGAGTCAGACACATTTTAGCAACTAAACTACCACCACTACCATTATCCTGACTTCCTTTTTTTTTTTAATTCTGTAATTATCTTCTGAGCTGTTTCCTCTTTGAGTTAAACTTGAGAAGATGTTCTGTAGTTTTTACCCACATGAATCAGCTATTGTACTGAGGTGCTGTCCTGAGGGACTGACTACAAGTTTAATTCATTTAGGTCTTCCTGAATAGCCTGAAGATTTCTATCAGATCTCTGAACCTGGGGAAAAACAATGCTTATCTTCAACCTCTCCCTTTCTATTCCTTTCTCCTCAGCCAATAAACAAACATGTTCCTGTTTCTCCCATCCTTTCAGAAAAAAAAAGGAACTCCCTTAATAACAGCAGCACCTGTCTCCCTCCCCCATTCACATCCAGACTCTATGTACATTTCCTCTCCATTTACCACCTCACTTCCTGTTCATCTCCCATCTGGTTCCCATCCCTCATTAAATAAAACAGAGGCCTCTTGATTGTCAAACAAATATGTTATCAGGGGATCTCTCCTGTATTTGCCACAGTTAATAATTCATTCCTTGAAACTGCTTATGTTGCAACACCTTGGGTTCCTTCTCTCTCAGGGGCTCTTCACACACTTACCTTTTCAGTGTTGCCACACATCACGCCGTTTCCCTGTTTCTCTCCTTGCTTATGCTGCCTCTGGCTTACTCATTTCAGGTGCTAGCTGATAAAGCCCCCCAAGAATCAGGGCAACAGTTCTGTCATCTGCCATTCTTAGCCGATGCCATGTGCCCTCCCTCTGGCTTCCATAGGGACTGGGTGTAAATTCATGAAGTAAAATGTTTCATCAAAGTATGGGTTAAAAAACTTAACATGTAAAGAGGATAAATTATTGGCCTAAGATTTCCTTGTATGTACTTAAGTAGTTCATAACCTTCCTTGGATCTTGGACCCCTGAGAATGTACTCAGAGCTATGGACCTTCTTCAGAGAAAAACCCTTATTTACAAATAAAACTATCTACATATAACTTAAAAGGGGGTTGCTACACACACTCCGCACTGACTCCTAGTTACAAGCAGACCTCAGAGACACTGTAGGTTCCATCCTAGACCCCTCAAAATAAACATCACAATAAAGTGAATCACATGAAGTTTTGGCTTTCCCAGTGCCTATAAAAGTTAGGTTCACACTATACTATCATCAATTAAGTATACAATAGCATGTCTAAAAAGACAATGTACATACCTTAATTTTAAAATATTTTTAATAAATCCTAAGCATCATCAACCATGCAGGGTTGCCACAAACCTTTATTTGTAAAAGCAAAATAAAAAAACAATAAAGCAAGTGCAATAAAATGAGGCCACCTGTAACTGCAGAGCAGAGATTAAGGGTGTACTCTACCAAATGCCCTTCCTCCTTTATTTGAGCTTCTAGTGGTACTCTGGTAGTCCACGGGGTCGTGAAGAGTCAGACACGACTGAGCGACTTCCCTTTACTCTTCACTTTCCTGCATTGGAGAAGGAAATGGCAACCCACTCCAGCGTTCTTGCCTGGAGAATCCCAGGGACGGGGGAGCCTGGTAGGCTGCCGTCTACAGGGTCACACAGAGTCGGACACGACTGAAGCAACTTAGTAGCAGCAGCAGCAGTGGTACTCTTAAAAATTTTAAGATTTTATTCACAGTAAATTGTTCTTAGAACAAGGCAGAGTAATTAAATAGAATTTTAATTCAACTGTCTATGGTTCTAGACTTCATTGATGCAGATCCCAAAATTGGTGGCTATTTTAAATGCCTTTTTTTACAGATGGAGAAACAGAATCTTCTGTGTAAACCAACGACACCAAAATTTTAACAAATGCTCTCGGTATTTTTATAACGACAATTCTGTTTCCAGAAATGTAAACAGATTAGGTAATGACCACCTTCCCACTGAAAACAACAAAAATGAACAGGTAACTTTTTTTTTCTTTTTTTTTTTGGTATTGAACTAACAGGACAATAAGAAATTACTAGGTCATAATCCAAGTGAAAAGGAGACCCGGAATAGAGAGTCAAGCCCTGAAGGTACCTTTGTCCTTGGGTATCTATCAAGTCTATGGACTGTGAGCTTCAGTTTGTAGGGCCTGACAGGACATGTGAATAGAAATCAAAGACACTCTGCAAAGCAGGCACTGCAAAAGCTACTTCAGGATGAAGAACTAGCAGTAAACCAACCCCCACACCAAGAGGGCCCTGCAAGAAAAACTGCTTTAGCTCTAGGCAGACCGAGTTTAAAAAAACCTCTAAGAAGGTGCCACTGCAAGCTTGCCCATGCACCTAATTGCAATCCAGATTCATACCCCTACATGTTACAGAAACTTCAAGCTGTAAATTCAGATTAAATTGGACTGGTAGAATTCTCTAAATGTCTGACAATGCAAATTCTCTTCTGAAAGGATCCAATTTCATCCTACGCCTCAAAGAATTCCCAAAATAATGTTCTAAGGAAAATGAGCAATGCAGAAAGAAATCACACAAGGAAACAGGACACCATGAATGAGAGTGACAGAAAAAGAACCCAGAAGTTTCAGATGTGGAAATTATGAGCTATTATAAAACAAGCATGTTTTCTTTAATGAAATTGCTTGAAAATACCTGCATGGAATAGTAAAGTTTTTTAATGCCCTAACAAACTTGAAAAAGAGATGAACAGATTTGTTTAAATAAAAAATACAGAACCTGAAATTATCAGATTAGACGGTCGCAGAGGGAACCAAAGGGAAGACAGAAGGAATTATTCAGAATGCAACACAAAAGAAATGGACAAAATCAGAAAGAAGCAACATGAAAGAGGGAAAGGGCCTAACATGTCTAATCAGAGCTATAAAAGAAGAAAAAAGTGGGGTAGAAGCTATATTTCAAGAAATTAGGGTTCAGGATTTACCTGAACTGATAAGCAACAAGTGAAAGGTTAAAGAAGCTCAACGAATCCCAGACAAGACAAATTTTAAAAAGCCACACACAGACATGTGATAGTGAAACTGCAAGTAGCACAGAAATTGTCTTAAAAAGCAAAAAAAAAAAAAAGCAGCCAGAGAAAAATGATTGTGTGAATTCCCTGGCTATCCAGTGGTTACAACTCTGTGCTCCCTCTGCCAAGGGCCCAGGTTGAATCCCTGGTCAGGGAGCTAAGATCCTGGCAAGCCAAGCTGCGTGGCCAAAAACAAACAAAAAAATGCATTCTAAGGACAGAGACCAACAACTGGACTCTGAGCAGTGGAAGCCAAGAGACAACACAATGACCTAAAAGGAAACAATTGCCAACCTGGCGCCCTACTCCCACAAAAAGATATTTTTTTGAGACTGAAAATAAAGACATTTTCAGATCACCTACCACTGAAAGATTGCCACTAGCATACCCTCACTAAAGAAAATTCTAGGAGATAAAAGAATGGAGAGCAATAGAAGTAGTAAATACATATGGGGCAACTAAACAAAACTGATTATATGAAAAAATAATGATAATTGTTTTAAATTTGTCTAACAAATTTAAATTGAACAATATTTAAAGTCTACAGGTATAGCCTAACTCAGGAGCAAGGTAAATGGAATTCAAAGTATTCTAAGGCACTTGAATTGTCAGAATGAGATTAAATTTATTGACAGTTTTTAGACTTTGGTTAAATATGTATGTTAAATTAATAGGAATAGGAACAAGGAATGTTACTTTCAGACAGGAAAAGATCAAAATTTTTCAAAAGTTGGCCACAAATGTGAGAAAAGGAAACAAAAACGGCAAACAAAAATAATGGGATGTATGCTACATACATTCAATATATGTAACATGCATTCACTATATGTAACATGTCAATGTATATAAATATTCTACACACACAATGAAAAGAATTTTTTAATCAACTATTTGCTACATAGAAGAGACATGTCTAAAATATTTCAAAAGGATGAAAATATTTTTGAAATGAACAATTTACTGACAGTAATTGCTGCTCTTTTCCTTTAAATCAGAGGACTTGTTTGCTGGGGATTTCTGAACGAGGCAGGCTGAAACTACACTTTGCATCGCTGGTTCCCAGGGCGTGCCAACAAAGTGCGGCACTCACAAGGAACAGAGCTTCCAGCTGTGGGCTCAGAGCTTGCTTTACAATGCTTGCGGATAGTAAGTGCCTCTGGCAAACAGCCATCTCCCTCAGATAACGGGGATGCCCAAGAAGCCACATTTAGGATTGTCAGGGGACACGTAACTTCAGGAAAAGGTGCATCTGAGAAATAGTGCCTCCTTTTTTTTTTCCTGAAACTTTTAGCTTCCAGTTCTTGTATTTTTTACCTCCACACTCCATATCTTTAAGCAGGGTTTATATGCATTCCCTTTTGTATTAGTAGGTGGAGTAGGAAAGGGATGGAGTGAGAATTACCTGCGGGGCTTTTCTAAAACATATTGATACATTTATTCCTGAACATATGATACACCCTTAGATATGACAGCAAAAGGGGTCTGTGTAGTTGCGATAGACCACTAGAGAATTCATAAACACCCATCATCTCTGGTAGAGAATCACTGTTCTGTATAAATCACTACTCAAATACTGATACGGGATTTTACTCCTAAGTGCTTTCTAAACCTTATCACCTCCATCCTAAAATTTCACCAGCAGCACCCTCCCTTCTGCTTAGAGAACAAGGCACCGTGAAAAATGGCCAAGAATGGTTCCATGAAGTTTATACAACTTGTCACCTCCTAGCCTGCCTGAGGAAAGAAAGGTCACAGTATTTTTCCTACAGGGAAGAACGAGGGGAATGACATAGCTCTGGGAAAAGGACACATTTCAAACTATTTCCAGGTTCTGCAAATCTAGTAACATGTCAAAACATGTCCTTTCACAAACAAATGGGATCTAATCAAATTTACAAGCCTTTGCACAGCAATGGAAACAATAAACAAAAAGACAACCTATGGAAAGGGAGAAAATATTTTCACATGATGTGACCGAAAACAGCTTAATTTCCAAAATATACAAACAGCTCATACAGCTCAACAACAAAACACCAAACAACCCAATCAAACAATGGACAGAAGACCTAAGTAGACATTTCCCCAAAGACGATGTACAGATGGCCAATAGACACATGAAAACATGCTCGACGTTGTTAATTATTAGAGAAGTGAAACCAAACAACAGTGAGGACTTCCCTGGTGGCCCCATGGTTAGGACTCTGAGATCCCACAGCAGGGACCGCAGGTCTGATCCCTGGTTGGGGAACAAAGATCCTTCATGTCGCATGTTGTCAAATAAAAAGACAATGAGGTACCCCCTCACACCAGTCAGAATAGCCTTTATTAAAAAGTCTGCAAATAATAAAATGCTGGAGAGGATGTAGAGAAAAGGGAACCCTGCTACACTGTTGGTGGCAAGGTAAGTTAGTGAAGCTACAGTGCAAAACACCATGGAGGTTCTTTAAGAAAGTGAAAAAGAGTTACCATATGACCCAGGAATCCCACTCCTGGGCATATATCTGCACAAAACTCTCATTCAAAAGATACGTGCGCCCCAGTGTTCAGAGCCGCACTATTTACAACAGCCAAGACGTGGAAGCAACCTAAATGTCCATCAACAGATGAATGAAAGAAGATGATGTTTGTGTGTGTGTGTATATATAAATACATACATATGTACACACAGTGGATATCACTCAGTTATAAAAAGCCTGAAAGAATACCATTTGTAGTAACATGGATAGACCTAGAGATGACCATACTAAGTGAAATAAATCAGACCAAGAAAGAGAAATACCATATGATATCACTTATATGTGGAAACTAAAAATATGATACAGGTGAACTAATTTACAGAACAGAAGCAGACTCACAGACACAGAAAGCAAATTTATTGTTACCAAAGGGTAAAGAGGGGAGGGGAGCGGAGGGAAAATTAGGAGCTTGGGGTTAGCAGATATGAACTACTATATATATATAACAGATAAACAAGATCCTGCTGTATAGCACCAGGAACTATACTCAGTATCTTGTAATAAACCATACCAGAAGAGAATCTGAAAAAGGATAGATTCATATATATAAAACAATCACTGTGTTGTACACCTGAAACAACAGTGTATATTAAATATACTTCAAATTTTTAAAAACTTCCTTTCCTCTTCTTGTCACATGTGATAACCTGGGAAAAAAATAAACCTTGAAGGAGCCTTCTGGCAACAATTTCCATGTCCAAAAAGAGTTCTGAGTCTATATTATAGTTTCTGTGTTATCTATGATCTTCATCAGGGGCAAGTATTATTGTTGTTATAAAGAAATAACAACAAGCATTTTTAACAAACAGAATTACAAGTGCTGACCTCATCAGCCAAGACCATGGGGTGCCCAGGACTCTTCTGGAAATGAGTTTTCCCAAATGCTGGAGAAGGGTGAGACGAGCTTTCTGCTATCATGGGTCACTAGCCCACTGAAAAACTGAGGATCACAAAACTCAAAAGCAATTTAATTTAGCATTGTGTACATATGTATATGTGTGTGTGTTTGTGTGTGTGTATGTACGCACAGAGAGGGAGAAACACATCATTTCCCTCCCTCTCAGCTAGTTTTGAAACTAGGAACAGAAAACAAAATAATATATATATTACCAACCTAGACAGCATATTGAAAAGCAGAGACATTACTTTGTCAACAAAGGTCCATCTAGTCAAAGCTATGGTTTTTCCAGTAGTCATATATGGATGTGAGAGTTGGAGTATAAAGAAAGCTGAGCGCCGAAGAATTGAAGCTTTTGAACTGTGGTGTTGGTGAAGACTCTTGAGAGTCCCTTGGACTGCAAGGAGATCCAACAAGTCCAGAATATTCATTAGAAGGACTGATGCTGAAGCTGAAACTCCAGTACTTTGGCCACCTCATGCAAAGAGCTGACTCATTTGAAAAGACCCCGATGCTGGGAAAGATTGAGGGCAGGAGAAGGGGACAACAGAGGATGAGATGGTTGGATGGCATCACTGACTCAATGGACATGGGTGTGGGTGGACTTCGGGAGTTGGTGATGGACAGGGAGACCTGGCGTGCTGCAGTTCATGGGGTCGCAAAGAGTCGGACACAACTGAGTGACTGAACTGAACAGTTGAAAAGCTATCTCAATCCCATGTTATATTCAGGGACACATTAAATTTTAATGGGTAAAAATAGAACTCATTGGATAAAACTACTATTTTGGCGGGCCTTCATCTGTTTCTGCACAGAGGCTATGTTCTGTGAGGGCTGGAACAAGGCCTGACCTTTAGCTGCACAGGCCTCAGGCCTAAACTGGGGCCTTGCCCCTGGAAGACATTCCCCAGGTACCTGCTGAGCAAATGGCGCTTCCTAATCCTATTTACAATGCTCACTTCTCCATCCCACCATCCCTCACCATCTGCATTATCTCATCCTCCACCTGCCTCTTCTTTCCCTGCCCCCAGGTCCTTATTACCTGGAGCCAAATACTGGTGCTTTTCAACTGGTCAACCATTCAAGTAGCCCTCATTCACCAGCTTCTTGTGGGGGAACCCAGGCTAGAACTTCCACCTGCTTTAGGCAAAAAATGGTCAAATTAGACTGTTCTCCAACAGAACTCCAAACTACTGCAAGTGGTACAAAGACCTCCTTGGGAATTCACAGTCAGAAGGCCTGAACTCCCAGGGTACTCAGAACTCCCTAAAGAAAATATCTGATTCTCCATACTATCATTTTTACTTGTTCGTTTCTACATTTTGACCACAATCTTTAGTAAGAAACACATTTCACACACTACATACATATGTTACCGAAACCCTTACTTGGTATAGTCTTCTTACCCTGCTGCATCTATTGTTTGAGTCTATTCTAGTCTACTGTTTTGGGAATGCTGGTTCTAGGCCACAAAATTGGATGTCTTGAACCACTAGTGGTCATGATCTGCAGTTAGAAACCATTGGCCTAGACTGACCCAGAACAGCAGCACCCACCCTGGTCTTATATTCACAAGACCATAGCTCTCCAGGAAGCCACACGCTCCCAAGCCACACTCAGGAATAGCCGATGGCTCACACTCCAACCATAACCAGATAAGCTTCAGGAATGTGGGGAGTAAACAGACATTCTCACTGTGCTGCTTCCCACATAAATAAAAAATGAACAATTTTGCTTACTAACTCTGTGCTAGGCATGCTAGGTACTTTGCGTGAATGGCCTTCCTTAATCCCCTCAACAGCTCTCTGTGACAGGCATCAGCCTCACTTTGGAGCCAAAAACAGCTGATGAAAACAAATAGAAAGTAACAAGCTAGTGAGGAACGGAGTCAGACTTCCAGCCAGGGCTGTGTGACACCACAGACCACCATGCTCATCTTCCCGGCTGCACTGCATCAGCCATAAGAAAAAGTCTTTCCTTCTTGTCCTTACCCCTGTGCCTGTCCACAATGCAGCATCTCACTCCAGATCTGGCCTTCTGTCACTTCCACCAAGGAAGCCACTGTTTGCCAAACTCTAGGAAATGGCAGCCCACTCCAGTATTCTTGCCTGGAGAATCCCATGGACAGAGGAGCCTGGCGGGCTACAGTCCATGGGGTCACAAAGAGTCGGACACGACTGAGCGACTACCACACAGATACACAACAGGCATTTTATTTTCCACAAGGTTCCACAGTCCCCGGCCATTGTGCCTGCAGTGTGTGGAGCACCGGTGTGTGTGGATGTGTGTGTCTGTTGCTCGTCTGCTGTCAAACCACACTCAGGCTTTCTGCAAAGAGGCGCCTGCAGGCCTCAGAGCTGGACATCAGGCTCCATGGTTCTCTTTTTCTGGTGCCCCATCTGACCCAGCTACTTGAGAATGACAAGCTAGAGAATTCCAGCTATTTTTAGCTCTTCTGACGCTGACCTAGGCTATTCACTGAGGAGCCGGCAGGAGCTGGGAAGGGCTGTATCAGCCTCATCAAAACAACTTCTTGGGCAGCTGACTACCTGCAGTGCTGGGACAAGGGGTGAAAATAAATCCTATGTGCAGAGCTTTCCAAGTGGGGAAGGAAAGAGCAGGCAATCCAGGATGTCCACCAGCAGTCCAGACTGCCACTGGGCCAGCTCAGGCTGTGGGCAACAAGAGAGCAAAGACCATAAAGGAGGAGGAGGTGGGGGGCACCCTAACAAATCTACAACTAGCCAACCCCCAGGAGCAAAAACCATGAAAAGAGCCAGAAGTGGGCTCTCTACCCTGACCACCTCCTTGAGCTTTTACTCAAAGGTTTTCCAGTGTACGTGGTACCATGGGAAACTGGGGACAACCTGCCTGCACTATGTACTTGGAGAAGTATCCCGCATTCACACCTCGGTAAGGGGCCTCAGTCTGCTAGACACAGACTGACTTCTTTGGTTGGAACATGTCCTTCTTCAGACTGGAATACTGCAAGCCATCTACCTGCCCAGGTGACAATTCAGTACATATCCTGATCCAATGTCACTTTGAAAAACTTTCTAGATCTACCGCTTTAAGAATACACAGAGAGTATAGGTATACAGAGATATGTGGAATATATACATGAACATGTAGAATATTCAGAAGGAGAGATTATACTTCACACTTTTACTCTAAGAGACCCACATTAGGAGTGATAATAAGCACTTTAGAGATAAACTACCTTTCAGTTCCTTATGAATGGACACATTTGCTCAAAGAACTCCAGCCCAAAAGAGCAAATCAGGCCTTTTGAATCATTTGAACTGGCGTTTTCCTCTTGATTTAGGTAGACTAAAAAGAACTAGTTTCTCAGCCTTTCTCTGTTTTTCATTGTACTTTGCGAAAGAACAGCATTCGGCAGTATTTTTCTAAATACTTCATTTGTGAGTGTCTCTGCCTTTCATTTCTGCCTTTGATTTATATTGTTCTTCCATAGCTCCTATCATTGTCTTATTCCATTTTAGCTTGTTTTAAATTTCGGTTAGACGGCTTTCATCTTGTTTGTGAGCATGTCCTTCTTGTGTGCTTCCCTCGTCGGAAGGAATGTTATTCTTCTCTATTTTTTCTTATAAGAACTGTGTACGAACATGAACCGCAATCTTTTCCTGTTGCTCTACTTAAGTAAAATGAATTTTCCTTTCATTTTTGCAAAGGGTAGATGCCAATCATTTTTTTCACCTATCTCTAGAGTTCATTCTGTTTCATAATAATAAACATATGGCCTTGATACTTTCTAAAATATGTTCCAATTTGCCCTCCCTCATTTTTCTGCATTCCCTCTTCCTTTTGTCCCTATTTTCCTTTTTCTGCTCTGTTTTGATCCTACTTCCAGTCCTTTTTCCTCATGGTAGTAATAAGAAGGCTTAGCAGAAGACAAAAAACATGCAGCAGTGATTCATGTAACACATAAAGCCTAATATATTTACTTTAGAAAACAATTTGCCAACCTCTTCTCTAGGGTAGCTTCTTCTCTGGAGGGTTCCTTCATATTCTCTATAATCAAGGTTATGCTGTCAATCATGGTACACCATCACAGCAATGAGATGGCACCCAAGCAAGTGGTAGTATATGGATTATTTCCTAGAGGTAAATGCAGACTTAGAAGAGAGATCTTTCTATCAGGGTGCTTAGCCATGGGCATTTGCCTATAGGTTCATGACTCTCAGGCTGCTTGTGGACATTGCTCTTAGCCACATAGAGGAAGCCTGTGTCCAATGAAAGAAAAGGAGGCTCAGATTGTGAAGGAAGCCAGGATGGCTAACAGACCCTCTAAATCAAGCTGACATAGCTGCATGTCTGGACTTTCCAGTTTCATGAGCCAATAAATTCACTTTTCTGCTCGAGCTCATTTGACGTAGATTCTGATATTGCAACCTAAAAAGCCGCAGACTAACACAGTTGTATACATGAAGACACATGTATTAATACATGGCTAGTTAAAGAGTTTTTCTCAAATTACTCCCTACTCCATTTTTCCTGGGGTTTTTGTTTGTTGTTTACAGCTAAGAAGAGGATTAAAGACAAAAGTCATAAGAGCTTACCAGTGGATGAAAAAGAAATAAATTACTTTGGGAACAGTAGAATTCCTTAGCTAAGAGTTTATACATTAGCCTCAATGATTTAAAAGTATGCTTATGGTTTATAACTAAAACGAAGGGAAGTAATTGGGTTAGTGAGAACAACTAACATCACAAGGGCCAGGGACGACAGAGTTTAAAAATGTAAAAGCCTATTTTGTGAAATGGAGATTATCAGAATCATCAGTGGAGTTTTTTTTTTCTTTAAAAAGCCTTTCTTTGAAATGCTACAGCAAAGACCTACTGTGGTAACACAGATACACAGAAAAGTTTGAGAATGACTGCTCTAATATAGTCACCCTAAGGCTTCAACAATACGTGAACCGTGAACTTCCTGATGTTCAAGCTGGTTTTAGAAAAGGCACAGGAACAAGAGATCAAATTGCCAACATCCTCTGGATCATGGAAAAAGCAAGAGAGTTCCGGAAAAACATCTATTTCTGCTTTATTGACTATGCCAAAGGCTTTGACTGTGTGGAACACAATAAACTGGAAAATTCTGAAAGAGATGGGAATACCAGACCACCTGACCTGCCTCTTGAGAAATCTATATGCAGGTCAGGAAGCAACAGTTAGAACTGGACATGGAACAACAGACTGGTTCCAAATAGGAAAAGGAATATGTCAAGGCTGTATACTGTCACCCTGCTTATTTAACTTATATGCAGAGTACATCATGAGAAACCCTGGGCTGGAAGAAGCACAAGCTGGAATCAAGATTGCCAGGAGAATTATCAATAACCTCAGATATGCAGATGACACCACCCTTATGGCAGAAAGTGAAGAGGAACTAAAAAGCCTCTTGATGAAAGTCAAAGAGGAGAGTGAAAAAGTTGGCTTAAAGCTCAACATTCAGAAAACAAAGATCATGGCATCCCGTCCCATCACTTCATGGGAAATAGAGATGGGGAAACAGTGGAAACAGTGTCAGACTTTATTTTGGGGTGGCTCCAAAATCACGGCAGATGGTGACTGCAGCCATGAAATTAAAAGATGCTTACTCCTTGGAAGAAAAGTTATGAACAACCTAGATAGCATACTGAAAAGCAGAGACATTACTTTGCCAACTAAGGTCCATCTAGTCAAGGCTATGGTTTTTCCTGTGGTCATGTATGGATGTGAGAGTTGGACTGTGAAGAAGGCTGAGCACCGAAGAATTGATGCTTTTGAACTGTGGTGTTGGAGAAGACTCTTGAGAGTCCCTTGGACTGCAAGGAGATCCAACCAGTCCATTCTGAAGGAGATCAATCCTGGGATTTCTTTGGAAGGAATGATGCTAAAACTGAAACTCCAGTACTTTGGCCACCTCGTGTGAAGAGTTGACTCATTAGAAAAGACTTTGATGCTGGGAGGGATTGAGGGGCAGGAGAAGAAGGGGACGACAGAGGATGAGATGGCTGGATGGCATCATGGACTCGATGGACGCGAGTCTGAGTGAACTCCAGGAGTTGGTGATGGACAGGGAGGCCTGGTGTGCTGCGATTCATGGGGTCTCGAACAGTCAGACACGACTGAGCGACTGAACTGAACTTAACTGAATGTTTTAAGACTTATGTGTATCTTATATTTTGCTGACCTTAGGGCTTTTCTAAATGATAAAGGTTCAGATTTATTTCTGTCATCTCTAAACACACAGTCATATCACCTCCAGGCAATTTCAGCAATGTTACATAACAAATTTTCAGTTGATCACACATAGCAGTAATAAAGACTTGGGTAAATGTGTTAGATTTTTTTTAATACCAAGGTCAGATCCCAAACAAAAATTAACAATCACTAGGGTATCAGAAAGCCACAGAACTTTCTTACGATCACAGACTCATAAAGAAGATTTATGATACTAGCAGAGCAATAGTCTCTTTACCTTGAATAAGAGAGTGAACAAAAATCTGACCCAGATAAATAATTTAGGCTTGGCTTTAATTAGCTTCTGATGTGATTCTCTGGATACTAAAATCATTATGTATAAGCATGACAGACGCCAAGCCCTCGGGCTATTGAAAGCAACCGCTCTTCAACCTTCATTAGAGTGGCTGAGAAGACCACTAAATGCACTCTTAGACACGAGAGTGGCAACAAGAAGCCCAGGATGACTACAAACTCACCTGCAAACCCCAAGGATGAAACAACACTCAACAGTTCCATGGAACCATCAGTGCTACCAAGTGGGAGCCTCTGGGTCAAGTCCATGATGGAGGACCCCTTCCAGTCTACTGGTAAGTGCACTGCAATCTGTCCACAGAGCTCTTGTCCTCCTTCATGCCAAGAGATGTGTGAGAGCCAGCCAGGAAGAAACAAACCGCTATAATTTTTTGTGATTTTTTAAAAATATATATAAAATAACTTTTCTGTACCTTTTCTCTTCTAGTCTCTGAAATCAAAGAGAGCTAGTTCTTGATATGGATGGAGGGGTGGATCAAAAGGATGTCAGTCATCCTGTGTTGTGCTTCATCTGTTCCAAAACAGTGAATGCACTTCTCCCTGGTTTGATCTTCTAAAAACTCAACTTGGCCATTCCCCAGGCATCTCAACAAGCTGCCCAACAATCAGATCTCAGGCCACAGGTTGGTAGTAATTCTTTGAATAATTCCTTCCCATACATCCTGTCCCCAACCGCTTCCTAGAAGCTCAGGGTGACTTGCAACCAAGAGGTTTTCATTTACTTCCAGTGTTGATCCTGTCTAGAAAAAGAACTCCTGCCAGGCCCTTAGTAGTAGTAGCAGTAGTTATTAGCAAAAAAAAAAAAAGAAGACAAATACTATCACCTTTGATTTCATAACAATCCTGTGAGGGGGTAAGTATTATGATCTTCACTCTGTGGATTAAAAGATAGATTTGGAAAAGTGAAGCTAGACAGGAAGAGAGCAGAGCCTTGAAATTCCAGTTGTTTAGCTATAACTCAGGTCAAGGGTCGGAGAAGGTAATGGCACCCCACTCCAGGACTCTTGCCTGGAAAATCCCATGGGCGGAGGAGCTTGTTAGGCTGCAGTCCATGGGGTCACTAGGAGTTGGACATGACTGAGCGACTTCACTTTTACTTTTCACTTTCATGCACTGCAGAAGGAAATGGCAACCCACTCCAGTGTTCTTGCCTGGAGAATCCCAGGGATGGGGGAGCCTGGTGGGCTGCCATCTATGGGGTTGCACAGAGTCGGACACGACTGAAGCGACTTAGCAGTAGCAGGTCAAGGGTGTGGATCCTCCTGTTCAAAGAAGTTACATCACCTACCCAAGTTATCTCAGCTAATTAGACACAAGTCCTGAAACTAAAACTGCCTCTCATTTGTGAAGAGGAATCTGAACCTGAGAGGCTGCTGTTGCTTCAAAGTGCTTCCCATGGGAGTTGCAACCGCTTTGCTCTGTCACACTCTAGCCAGCTTACTGCTGACAGAATGGAGAAATGGATTTTCAGTTGACATAAGAAAACAGTATCTAATATGCCTCAGAAGGAGAGATGCTTATGCAGAGCCTAAAAATGTAGGCTGTTCAAAGAGACCCAAGCCACCTGTGGACTTGAAAACATCTCAGGACTCCTCCAGTCCCAAGGTTTTTATAAGTCCCTAGAAGAGTGGGGAGGAAGAATAGGCTCTGAAAGCAGAAGTCATGATTCACTGAGGACGATGGCTGCATTTCCACTCTGGGTAGTGAACCAGAGAATAAAGAACAGATTTCTCTTTATTTTCTGAAGATGAAGGAGAATAGAGAATAGAGTGAGAATTAATACAACCAGAACTGGAGACACAAAAGAAAGGGAAAAGCAAGCTAGCAGGGAGGAGAAGGAGAAAAAGGAACATGCAGTTTTTATTTCCTCAGAGGGAACCCTTTGAAAGGACACTGCATATCAGCTGATATGCAGCTGACAAACTCAATATCAGCTGAAAAACTCAACTTAAGTATTCCATGGAGGAGAAAGGTATCACCTAAAAACCTATTTTTAGTCCATTTCTTCATCCCTTCCATACAAAAATATTTAACCATGTATTGCAACTGCTGTTATGGGCTGGCTGAATTGTGTTCTCCAAAAAAAAGATACATTGAAATCCTAACTCCTAGAACGTCAGAATGTGACATTACTTGGAAATGGGTCTTTATGGTAATCAAGTTAAAATGAGATCATCGGAGTGAAAGTAGTGGGCCTAATCAAATACGACTAGTGTCTTTATAAAAAGGGAAATGTGGACACAGAGACAGACAGACACAGGGAGAATGCCACGTGAGCATGAAGGCAGAGAAGGCAAGCAACACCAAGAACTGAGGCCAGCAGCAGCTCAGAGAGGCGTGTGGGACAGGTTCTCCTCCAAAGCCCTCAGGAGGAGCCAGCACCGCTGACACTTTGATCTTTGATGTCTAGCCTCTGGAACTATGAAGCAATAAATTTCCATTGTCGCAATGGCAGCCCACTCCAGTACTCTTGCCTGGAAAATCTCATGGATAGAGGAGCCTGGTAGGCTGCAGTCCATGGGGTCACTAGGAGTTGGGCAAGACTGAGTGACTTCCCTTTCACTTTTCACTTCCATGCATTGGAGAAGGAAATGGCAACCCACTCCAGTGTTCTTGCCTGGAGAATCCCAGGGACGGGGGAGCCTGGTGGGCTGCCGTCTATGGGGTCGCACAGAGTCGGACACGACTGAAACGACTTAATAGTAGTAGTAGTAAGCCGCCCAGTCCATGGCACTCTGTTATGGTTTCCCTAGCAAACTAACAGAACTGGCTCTTCTGAGTTTCACCTTTCCAGAATACACACACTTTTTGATAAAGGCATGGAATGCTCTGAATTGTGACACTCGAAAGCAAGTTAGAGCAGGAACTCACTGAGTACAACTCTTGTTTCACAAGAAAACCAAAATCCAGGAAGGGTGAGCAACTTGCCCATGTTTTCACAGTGGCAGAGCCATGACTGAAGCCCAGACACCCTGACTTCAAGACCACACCTCTTTCCACCAAGACCTGGTTGTACCCAAACTGCAAAGACAGTTGTTGAATAGTGGTTGCATGCACCTGAAGTATGACAGCTTAAGCTGGAGATAACTGTGTTTTACTGGCATGGCAATCGGGAGAGTGGGCCCATTTTACTCCCTGGGGAAATTGACCAAACTGGCCAGGGAGGCCACTGCGGGAGTCCTAGAAGCGTCTGCTCTCTGCAGGTACACTGCATCACTGGTCCTTCCCCGGATGGTCAATCCACAGAACTGGGAGGCTGGAAAGGATTCTACATTAGCTCAGATGCCAAGAGAGAACCAGCGACTGCAACACATGTTTGCACAAGATGTTACGGAATTCAGTTCTGAATAAACTTTTTGATCCCCAAGTGAATGCTCAAGGATGGAGGCATCTCCTTCTTCTCCTCTATCTCTATATGAAAGAACTAGTCCTAGGCTATGCACCTTCAGTCATGCAGCCTGAGAGCGGCGGCCTGGAGTCTTAAGTGTCTTGTCCTCCCAAGTCAGAGGGGTTGGTCCCCTCCTCAAAAGTCCTCCGAAAGTGCAAGGATGAAATACTTCAGGGAACGGGCTAGAGTAGACCCTTGGTTTCTGCCCCACTCAGTAAACATGCCAAGTCCTAGGTAATGACAAGTTTAAAGGGGCGGCAATTTACTGAAACTCTGGTAAGGCATGGATTTGTCTCCCAAGTCAAGAGAAGGCGAGGGATTCCTGCTGCTATTGACTTTCTGGCACTGGGCTTCTCTAGATTTTATCTCTCAGCAGAAGGAAAGAGGAAGAGCTAGGATGAAAGTGGCTTGGAGGTCCAAGGAGTGGATGGCCAAGAAAGGGTCATGGGCCATAGCAGGGCACCAGGGAAGTCCTGTGTTCAGACGCTCAGATGCAGGCCTGTGGAAGGAAACCAGGCCAGCTCGGGCACTCAGGGCCTGGAGGAGGTGTCCCTGTCACTCTTCACCACCACACCTCCTTAGCCATTGGACCAGCCAGTGTCTCCCTGCTGGGGAATCTGGATTCAAATTCAACCCCAATCAGGTTGTGTTCATAAATGGAGGAAATATGATGCAGATGCTGTTGGTAATAGCCATTTCTACCAAGTGGATTAGAAAGTAGAGAAAACTCCCTACAAAGAGAGAGATGGATAGAGCAGACTTGCAGACAAGCAGGAAAAAGAGACAGAAAGGGAATCCCTAAGTTTCCATGGGGCTTTGACCCCTAGTTCCAGAACATCCCTAAGGTCCAGCTGCCTCATGACCTCATGTTCCCTGATAATATTTTGTTTTAAGCTAGCTCATGTAGCCTTCTGTTGCTTACAGCCTCAAGAACTCATTTATCAGAAATCATCTATGAAACCACTGGCTGGGGAATGGCCAAGGCCAGAGCACTGTGGGACTCTCCTGAGCACCTCCCAGGGGCCTTGCAAATCCACTTAGCCATACCTTTGAAGCCATATTTTGCCACCTCATGAAGACGAATTTGAGTTTTGACATTGACTTGATATTATCCAGACACTCCCCTCACCCCATATTATACTTTGAGCTGGCAAACTAATCACAACCAAAGTCTTGTGCTCCTTCTAGATGACACGCTCTAAGAAGGAGAGTAATGGGTTATACTGTGTGTTAGTTGCTCAGTCAGGTCCGACTCTTTGCAACCCCAGGGACGTAGCTCACCAGGCTTCTCTGTTCATGGAATTCTCCAGGCAAGAATACTGGAGTGGGTTGCCATTTCCTTTCCAGGGGATCTTCCTGACCCAGGGATGGAACCCAGGTCTCCTGCATTGCAGGTGGATTCTTTACCATCTGAGCCACTAGGGAAGCCCTTGGGGCACAGTCCCCTTATTGGAAATTCTTGGGGCCCAGAGTTTTACAAATTCAGAATTTTTCAGGTTCTAAAAAGCATGACCCACACACATGACTCCTATAGCAGGGTCTGGGACTGTCCCCTAGTCAAACACATGAACATTTCTGTAGCAAAATGCACGGTGATTTTTTTAAGTGGGTTAAATCAAAATAATAGTTTCATATCAATGTTAGTTTCCTGGCAAGCAGATCAGATCAGGCCAGGTTTTGCCCTCTAGTGAGTTACTAAAAACCTTAGTTTCAGAGCTTTCTATATTATGGTCACAGACTATTGCTAACCCCTATTTAATATTAACAGATAAAAAACTGATGACTGGAGAGGGAGAGTATTGATACTTTACTCAGGGTGATCCAGATAATAGTAGACCAAATGGGAATTCAAAGCGAAGCTGTCTGGCTCCAAAGCCTACAGCCTTAACTCCCCCACGTCTTGGCACCCCATTGTTATAGTATTTCTCCAACTGGACACTGCATGAGGGAATCAGGCTGGTCCCAGACCTGGAAACCACATGGAGAACAGTTAAGAGAACTAGAGCCAAGGGCAGCAAAAGCCAAAGAGGAGATGTGGCCATTGTCCTCAGCTACCTGTCTCCCTCCCAAATTCCCTCCCCAACTCCATTTTTCATAAGAGGACATCAGGCTACCAAAGACACTGGAAGCAACTGCAGGGAGAAAGAGGCTCTGAGATTGGACACAGGACCTGAGAGTGTGTACAATGAGCAGAGGAGAGCTGTGAATTAGAGGCTGGCTGCCAACAGCCTCAGATCTTTATCTTTCTTGCATTCATTCATCAATGAGTTAATGAGCAAGAAACTGTGCCTCCATTTTGGGAAATATGTTAGCTTTGTTTCTTTCTTTTGTGTGTGTGTGTTAAAGTCTGTGGTTATAAACTAGAGAAAACATAATGTGAGTTCGGTGGTTGAGATGGCCAGGTGTCAGGAACATCCAAGCTTCCCTCTTAATGCAACTCCAGCTGGAGTTTACTCTCCCAGCATCCTTCAGAGCTTGCATTTGGTCAATAGGGTGTGGGCAGAAAAATGAGGTGTGTCCTTTCTGAGTTATGCCCCTAAAAGAAACATGCATTCTGCCCCTGGCCTTCCCCTCTTCCTGCTACCTAGATGATGTCACAAGCTAAAGCAAACACTTTAGACTCAGAGATGGAAATCTTGTGTTGAGAAACAGAACTGCCTTGCCAGCATGAACAGCTCACCTCCAGACTATTACACTGAGAAAAATAAGCTTCCATCGTGTTTAATCTATTATAATTGGGGGAGGATTCTTAGTTTCAACAGCTAGGCTATTACTCTGACCAATAACAAGTTTTAAAGTCTTTTAGCAATATAGAACATTCTCGCTCTACGCTTGGTCTGCCTCTACCAGGGACTACTACCCAAATAACTTCTCCATATTTTTGGTTTTTTATTTTATCCTTACTGTTTTTCAAGTTAATTTCTGTGTCCCACTACATACTGTGTTTGCAACCTTCCACTTGCAGAAAGGAAACACTTTAGAGAAGGCCTGCTAGGAGCCAGTTACTGTCCTAAGTGCCTGACCTGCAATGTCTCGTTCAATTTAACAGATGTGTAAGTCCAATATCATCATTTTTATTTTATAAAAAGAAACAGGCTCAGAGCAGTTAGGGGTCTTGTCCAAGGCGACACAGCTAGGAAGTGGCAGGGTTTGGCTTTGAAGCCAGCTGATGTCCAGGTTGGTTCCTTCCACTCCTCTATATTTACACTGCAGTGAGCACATCACAGGCGGCATTCAGGTTGTGAGTTTGCTTTTTTTCTGGCTATAATTGATTTCATCAGTGTTTACTCTGTGACATCTCTCTGCAACCTGCAATCCCTTAGGGCCATGTCAGTTGTTTTTTTAATAAATTGTGAGGAATACTCAGAACCTAAAACTTACCATTTACCCCGTTTTAAGTGCACAGTTCTGTGGCTTTAAGTGAATTTATAGTTATACAACCATTCACCAATATCCACCTCCAAAACTTTTTCATCACCCCTGAAAAAAATATGGGATGTTTCACAAGTTTGTGTGCTCACAGGGACTACATAAATCATCTCTGCTTTGTTTCACATGCTGCCTGGGTGAACACAGCAGGCATGTGACTAAGTCACTGGTTTTCTAGTTGTTGGTTCCTTTCCTGCTTTTCTTTTTCTTTCTGTGATCTGCTGTATGATCTTCCAGTAATGAAATGAACTGTCCTATTCACAGATGTGCCTGTTTAGAGTCCCGAGCTAACATAGGGAAAAATTAACATGATCCTCTATAAAATGGCCTGGCTTGGATCCTATCTTCATCTCTGCCTCATCAATCCCCAGGAGGCTGAGCAAGAAAGCAGGAGAAGACTCAATCTGCGGTATTCAAATCTGAACCAGTTAGTGACACTGATTTGCTCTGCTTTGGGGCCACTGGGGTGAGACTCAGAGCACTGTCCAGTACCAGGGCTGGAGGAAGATACAGGGGTCATTAAGTCTAGCTCCCTTGATTCACTGGTGAGACCACTGAGGCTCCGACAGGCAGGACTCCTGACCCTGCCTAGAGCTCTCTCCACCTTGACATCTGCTGGTAAGTCTTGCCCAGTGCCTTCCTTTCCCTCTTAAGTCTGTTTAAGCCTTTCTCTCCCTAAAAGCCAAAAGTCTATTTAAAAGCCTCAATCCCATCAGCTCCTTACACAGGCCATGGATCCCTCTGCCCACCCCAGGCCCAGTGCTAGGGTGCTACAAGAAGACTTTATGGCAGTCTCATAAATGCTAGACTTTTCTTCCCAGATCCTCGTGTTAGGACAGCAGGGCATGTTGGCTGACAGCCCTCAGCTACCAGCCCTCTGGATAGTCCCTTCCCAGGGCAGATGGCAGCCTGCCTCCAGAGACAGGGGCCCCAAACTGGCCAGCGTGAAGGCTATCCTTGCTCCAAGTTCTCTGTGCGGCTGCTGAGGCCAGTTGTGACTACCTGCAGCCCAACCCTCCCTCTGCCCAGTGTGGTTCCTTCCCTAATAGCCCTTCTAATAAACCTCCTGCATACAAACCGCCCATCAGGCTGCCTGCAAGAGCCCACCAAAATAAAAACAATAAGGAGGTTTTGGTTAATAAATGTTTAAAGAATGGTTTACCAATGCCACATTAAGTCAACTCCATTAATTATTCCCTTTCATATTCATGAGCATCTCAAGTGTCAGTACCTCTAGTAATAATCCATAGGTAAAAAGTTCTCACTTTATGTAAATCCCCAGCCTTTATGTAGTCATTGTAGAGAAAGTGTCGATAATGATAAATTATGGTGTTTTTTATTTTTGGCTTGGAGGATCCTAGTTCCCCAACCAGGAATTGAACCCAGGCTACAGCAGTGAAAGGTCCACCAGGGAAAGAACCACCAGGGAATTCCAATTAATGGTAAATTAAATGCAGCACTTATAGCCAAATAGTTTCTAAGGCAAAATTATTAGACTAAATAGTATAAAACTGCTAATGTATGACTTTGGGGGGTGGGGAGCAGACTTTAAAAATGGCAATTTCATATGATTCAACAGTATTCTCTCAAAAATATTTACCGAAAAGGGGAAAAGGTGAAAGTGTTAGTCGCTTAGCCATGTCCAACTCTGCAACTCCATGGGCCATAATCTCGCCAGGCTCCTCTGACAATGGAATTCCCCAGGCAAGAATACTGGAGTGGGTAGCCATTCCTTTCTCCAGAGGATCTTCCCAGTCCAGGGATGGAACCAGGGTCTCCTGCACTGCAGGCAGATTCTTTACCATCTGAGCCACAGAGAAGCCCAGTTTGGGATGTAGATGTATCCTAATGACTTTGCCTTCCAACAAGAAGCATGTAGATGCTATGAAGATGTTAAAAATGGCCTTAACCTCTTTGAACTATAAATGCAACAAGCAGAACAGAGAGATGAAAGTCAAGATAATGCCAAGATCTAGGGGCAAAGAAAAGAAACTGACCCACAGACCTAGGCATCACTCTGTGACTCATGGTCCAGGGTGACGTACTCGTTGCCTCTTGGGGTTTCATCCTCATGACAAGCTCCCATATCCTCCTCTCTGCATTTTTTCCCTTAGAGACCTTCCTTGTCTGCAGGAAAGCATGGCAAGGAGAAGAATCTATAGTTTAAGGGCAGGAAACAAATTTTGTGCTTTTCTCTCTCCTTTCCATGAAAGGCTTTTCTATGGTGATACCAACATTTGAGAGTTTCTTAAGTTCATTGTCCTTTTAGGCCCTTGAGACAGTTCCTCAAGTTTCCACAATAAGTGAGCTGATTCACTTTTCCAAAAATGTCTTGTCCCCAGCAAATACTTAATCATGAGAAGAACCTCTGAGTTTAGTCTGTTCCTCCCAGACTATTTATTGATTACTTTGTTTTTTGTGCTGATTTGACATTAGTATTCGGGCTTCTGATACATACTTTATGCCACTTTGAAAGTCTAATGATTGGTACAGCTCCAAGCTCTTGCAGCATGGGATCTGGTCCTCACACTTACCTGGACTGGCTGCCTCGCTCTTTTCCCTCACCACATGTAGGGTGCCTGTGAGAGTACAGAGAGTGAGGGGCACAGGGCCAAGAGCTCTCATCTGCCCAGGGTGCCCTCCAGGACCCACTGGGGGCAAACTGAGGCTGAGTGAGCCAGGCCAGAGAAACAGGAGCAGGGCAGAGGCCAAGCCTGGTCCTTGAGAAACTAAAATCTTGTAGTCAGGAGCATTCAATGTGAAAACTTCCTGCTATCAGTAAATAGGGGAGTTCCTTCAAAAAAATGAGTTTATAAGTAGGAAAGCAATGATGAGTGGAAAGTGGAGCATCAAGAACCAAACTACACATAACACACACGTCATTCTAAACCCACGACCGAGAGACAACTGCTTTACATTTTCTTTGATGTGGAATCATTTTGCTGTATACCTGAAACTAATGAAATGCTGTGTGTCAATTATACTGCAATTAAAAAAACAAAATGTCTAACAAATTATCTTATTTCATTTTACTTGGATTTAGCAAGAAAAAAGTGAAGTGAAACTAGAGGAGTGATTGACCTTTAGACACATCTATATATTTCCTCAAAACAGACCTATTCGTTACTAAGGAACTCTTCAAAATGATTATAAAATATGAGGCTTTGGCGTTCGAGTTAATGGGTATTTTTTTAAGCGTATGCTTCTTAATGGCCATAAGTTTAAGTCTCCAGATGCTGAGCTTAAATGACTGTCTAATCATAATTCAAAGTCTTCAGGCTCCCTGACTTCAGACTATACTACAAGTCATCCAGAGTCAAGCTACAGTCATCAAAACAGTATGGCACTGACACAAAAACAGAAATATAAAGCAATGTAACAGGATAGAACATCCAGAAATAAACCACACACTGATGGTCACCTAATACATGACAAAGGAGGCACAGTGAATACACAGTGAAGACAGTGTCTTCAGTAAGTGGTGCTGGGAAAACTGGACAGCTACAAGTAAAGGAATGAAACCAGAATATACTCTAACATTATACACAAAAATAAACTCAAAATGGATGAAAGACTTAACTGTCAGACCAGATACTATAAAACTCTTAGAGGAAAACATAGGCAGAACACTCTCTGGCATAAATCACAGCAAGATCTTTTTGACCCACCTCCTAGAGTAATAAAAATAAAAACAAACAAACAAACAAAAAAACAATGTGGTTTAATTAAACTTAAAAGTTTTTGCACAACAAAGTAAACCATAAACAAAACAAAAAGACACTCCTCAGAATGGGAGAAATTATTTGCAAACCAAGCAAACAAGGTTATATTTTAGTCTCTAAAATATACAAACAGCTCATTCAGTTCAATATCAAAAAATAAACTCAATCAAAAAATGTGCACAAGATCTAAACAGACACTTCTCTAAAGAAAGCATAAAGATTGCCGAGAGGCACATGAAAAGATGCCTAACATCACTAATGCTTAGAGGAATGCAATTCAAAACTATAGTGAGGTATCACCTCACACCATTCAGAATGGTTATCATCAAAAATCTATAAACCAAAGATTCTAGAGAAGATGTAGAGAAAAAGGAACCCTCCTGTTGGGCCTCCTCGATAGCACAATGCAGGAGACACAGGTTTGATCCCTGGGTCAGGAATTTCCCCTAGAGGAGGAAATGGCAACCCACTCCAGTGTTCTTGCCTGGAAAAATCCCATGGCAGAGGAGCCTGGCCAGCTACAGTCCACAGGGTGGCAAAGAGTTGGACACGACTGAGGGGGCACACCTACGCTGTTGGTGAAAATGTAAATTGGCAACAGCCACTATGGAGAAGAGGATGGAGATTCCTTTAAAAATTAATAAATAAAAATATAGTTACCATGTGATCCAGTAGTCCCACTCCTGGGCATTTATCCAGAGAAAACCATAATTCAAAAAGATACATTTATCCCAATGTTCACTTGCAGCACTCCTTACAACAGCCAGGACATGGAAGCAACCTAAAAGTCCACTGATGGAGGAATGGATAAAAAAGATGTGGGATACACACACCAAAAAAATGGAATATTAGTCATAAAAAGTATGTAATACTACCATTTTCCATGCCATGCATGGACCTAGAGATTGCCATACTAAGTGAAGTAAGTCAGACAGAGAAAGACAAGTGTATGCCTTATATGTGGGAATCTAAAAAAATGGTACAAATAGACCTAATTACAAAAAAGAGTCACAGATATGGAAAACAAAGTTATAGTTACCAATGGGGAATATGGGAAGAAGACAAACTGGGAGATTGGGACTGACACACACAAACACTACTATGTATAAAATAGATAACTAATAATTACCTACTATATAGTACAAGGAACTCTATTCAATACTATGTAATGACCTATATGGGAACAGAATCTAAAAAAGATGTGTATACATATATGTACACATGATGTACAGCAGAAACTAACACAACATTATAAATCAACCAAACACCAATAAAAATTTATTTAAAATAAAAATTTTAAAGATAGAAAATAAATATGGTTGACACGAGAATGGAAAAAGTAAAATTCAAAGACACCATTACTATGTTAAAAACTACAAAATCTATTTCTTTTTTTTTTTTTTTTTTTTTTGACAGGGCAAGAGAGAAAGAATGAGAACAAAATTTTATACCTAAGTTTACTCTCTAGGTGATTCTTCCAAAAATATTAGGGAAAAGCTAATGTGCAAAGAAAATATGCTATAAAAATGACAAGCCACTTTCAGGAATAAAAAAACACACTCAGAGGCAAATGCATATACCAAAGTACCCATTACAAGTCCAAAAGGTTGTATTTAGTTCAGAGGGCCTATCACTAGTTCTCATATACCACTAACAGCTCAAAGCTGACTTGTTTCACATTCAGACCATGACTTCTCTGTAGAGTATTTTATTGTATTTTCCAGAATATCTAGGGGCTATTCTTTATCTTGTTGGGGGAGGAAAAAAAAGACTCATGCCACCATCTCACTGATAGCAGGCTGTGGTGACATGTCTAGATCCTAATCACAAGATCTGCAAGGCGTTACCCACTTTCTTCCTGGAAACGTTTTCCATGGAGCCCTCTGACTTCCAGTTCTAATTTGAACTCACTGCTCTAGGCTGCAGAGTGTCTTCACCCTAGGACATACTGTCACTGTCCTAGACTGGTTACTTGGAGCCCATGTTTTTCTCTTTCCTGGGTTCCTTTTCTGCTTGGCTCTAGCACAGCTCTGAGTAACTCTTCTAGAAAAAGTACAGAGAAGATGATCTTGCCGAGTCCTTATCTGTGTCTGCAGGTATTTTTAGGCTTAGCCTGGCTGGTGTATATTTATGTGTTCAAATCAATTCCTCAGAACCTGGAACTTGGTGCTTCATCTTTTAACATCCACTCTTGCTGTTTGGAGTTTTCTGATAAAGTGTGACTTTAGTCAGGCAATTTCATGTTTTCTTTCTGAAAACTTTAAGAACATTCCTTTTATTCTTATAGGGCAAGAATGTCACCAATATGTACTGAGATGGGAACTTTTCAATCTGAAGACCAAGTCATTTCTCTCTTGAGAAAAGTCACATCCTCTCTCCATAGTCTCCTTCCCTTGAAAGTGAACTGCTTAGATCTTTTCCTGAGCCTGGTGGGCTGCCATCTATGGGGTCGCACAGAGTCGGACACGACTGAAGCGACTTAGCAGCAGCAGCAGCAACCACTTTTCCCCTCTCTTTTGACATCATGTCTCTAAGTTTCAAAAGATTTCTTTTTCAAATTTATTTTCCAAATTTCTAGTTCAGTCCTTGGCTGCATCTATTTTTTCAGACTTCTGTGGAATTTTGAAATTATTTTCTTTATTTTTGGCCACACCATGAAACCCTGTGGGGTCTTAGATGGAACCCATACCCCCTGCAGTGGAAGCACACAGTCTTAACCAGTGGACCTCCAGGGAAGTCCCTGAAATTAATTTTGAGAATCATATTGTCAAGATTTCAATGCCAATCAGAAAACAATTCTAGTTTTCTGATTATTCCTTTAAATGGCAACTTGTTTTCAATGTATGGGTATAATGTCCTCCTGGATCACTCCAATCTCTAGTGAGACCATCTCAAAAGTTTTCCTCCCCAGTCCTGCCACCTTTTCCCCTAGAGGGAAGTTGTTCTGCTTGTTCACAGTTCAACTCCTTTGCACCAATAGCTCCTCTTTAATTACCTGGTTATCTCTAGGCCTACATGTTGACAGATGGAGAGCCAGTTTGCCCTGGGCTTCCCTTGAGCTGTGTTTTTGAGTAGTGGTATTTTGTAAGAGGTGAGACTAGGGATTGGGAAAGTTTGGGTGAGGTCATGTCAGGTTGACTGTAGTGTTTTATGTTTATCCTCCTTCAGCTGTGCATCCTGTTAATAATAGATACTATATGGGGCTCTGAGGGTCACTGGACTAGGACCTCTATTTTAATACTGTTCCTAATACTTGATTGCAGATTTGCAGAAGTAAGCAAATCACAGTCAAGACCAAGAAGTTACTAGGAAAAGAGTGTCATGCTGGGGATACAAAAGAGAGAGGTGAAACTGGAAGATTTAGAGTGAGTGTAAGAGGACTGACAAATGATTTTTAATGGAGGGGGAGAGAGAGAGGCCAATCTGATGGGAAGGGACTTCCCTGGTGATCCAGGGGTTAAGTCTCTGCACTCCCAAAGCAAGGGACCTAGGTTCCCTGGTCAGGGAACTAGATTCCACATGCCTCAACTAAGACCCAGTGCAGCCAAATAAATAAATCTTCTTAAAAATCTAATGGGAAATAGGAATACTTCTTCTCCTGCCACCTACTGCTGTTTTCCCAGAAGGAAATTTAAAGACTGATTTCCATTTTTCACTTGCCTCCTCAACAGAAATATCTACTCCTGCCTCTTCACACAGTCCTGCAGAATTGAGGGCAAAGCCATGAAGCAATTGGAAAGAGGAGGCCATGCTGTTCAGGGTCCAAGGACCCAGCACAGCCCTGACCGGCTGTTCAGGCTCCAGCTCAGCTCCCCTGCGGGCAACTACCCTATTGCACAACACCACCATGATGTGTCCACACCCCTTCCTAGCTGAACTTGCAAGTCAACTTACCATCTCTGCTGCTCAGCCAACTAATTAGGACAGCAACCTTGATGAGCTTCACATGCTATCAAAACTTTTTTTTATATATAGTCATATTATAGAGGAGGTTTATTTGCAATGATAAACTTGAAGTAACCCAAATATACATCAATATTAATTAGTGAATAGGTTAACAAATTTCAGTATAGCCATAAAATTGAATACCACCCAACAATAAACAGGAAGAAGCTGTTGATTCACACATGGATGATTCTCAAATATAGGCCAAGAAAAAGAAGCTGGACACAAAACAGTGTGGATTCTCTGGTCCCATTTAAAGAGAATTCTACAAAAGGTAAATTTAATCTATAGTGATTAGTTATAGTGGTTGACTAAAGCTGAAAGTAGAATTATAACTGAAAATGTTCATGAAAGAATGAGGTGATGTAAATGTTCTCTAGGCTGATTTTGCTGGTGGTAGCACCAGTGTATGTATTTTTCACCCATCTAATTATGAACTTAAAATTAGTGGACTTTATTGTGTATATAAATTATATCTTTAAAAAGTTGATTTTTAAAAATCAAAGGGAAAAAGTAATTTACTGCCTTTTGGTACTTTTTCTGAGTCATATTATACATTCAAATCATTAGATATTTGCTCAGCCTTGAATATGATACCCTGATAGTCTATAATTAATAGAAATCTACACATAACACTACTATTCCTTTAAATCTTTGCCCCATGAACTCTAGATATTCAGGTGATATCTTCTAATAGGATCACCTATCAAAACTTTTAAAGCTACCACTTACAGAAATTTTCAAACATATTCAAAGATAAGAACAGATAATGAATGTGCCTGTCACCTAATGTCTTAGCTTGCCTGTGTTCCTATAACAGAAGAGCACGGACTGGGTGGCTTACTAACAACAGAAATGTATTTCTCACAGCTACAGGTCAAGATCAAAGTGCAGGAATGGTTGAGTTCAAGTGAAAGTCCTCTTCCTGGTGCAGACATTCTTCTCACTGTAACCACACACAGGGGAAGGGAAAGGACTGGGGAGCTCCATGTAGTTTCTTTTAAGGGCACTAAGCCCATTCAGGAGGACTCCACCCTCATCACTTAATCACCTTACAAAGGCCCAATATCCTTTACGGTGTTAAGATTTCAACACATGAATTTGGGGTAGACACAAACATTCCATCTGTAGTGTTAGGAGGAGGAAACTTACTCCCACCACTTGAGTTCCTGTGGCTGGACTAATAAAATTGGCACAAGACAGATAAAGGAAAAAGAAACTAATTTTAATTATGTGCACAGAGGTCTCATGGAAATGGGGCCTAAGGGGGAAAGCAGGCAGCTTTTATACTTTTTAGACAAAGAAACAATAAAATCATGAGGAATTGACACCACAAAGAAACTCGGGTTTGGAGTGATCAATTAGTGAAGAATCTAAACAGTTTGAGCTAAGGTAGTAAATAAAACAAGTAACAAGGTTTATTTATACAAGCTGCTGCTGCTGCTGCTGCTGCATCGCTTCAGTCGTGTCCAACTCTGTGCGACCCCATAGACGGCAGCCCACCAGGCTACCCCGTCCCTGGGATTCTACAGGCAAGAACACTGGAGTGAGTTGCCATTTCCTTCTCCAATTTATACAAGCTCTGGGCCCAAATTCCCCACCTCTGGCAATAAAGGTGTCCTTCTACATCCAAATGTGGAGAGTACACCTTTTCACGTGAGAGATTGATTTTCTGCTTTGGAGGAGACAAAAGGTCAGACTGTCCCTTTCACATTGGCCATTTCTTACATAACTTTAATTCAAAATTATTAGTATGCCACTGAGGCACATCCTGGGGGCCACCTACTGGATCCCAATAATAGCACTGAATTTCAAAACTATATCAACATTTTGCCAATTTAAGAACCTGCTTTTGGGGTGGGGATGGAAGGGAAAAGAACCTATTTCAGCAGGATTCATTTTTCAAAATAAGACTCTCCTTTTTCATAAACATGCATCTAAGCTCCACCTCTAGAAATCTTATCATTGAGCCCCAAAAAACACAGTTTTATAGCACTTCATAAGTAATTCTGATGCCCAAAGAAAATTGAAAGCCACTGCTGTAGTGAAATGAGAATAGGAGTATGATTCTACGATATACAGGACATTCAAAATCTTTGATAAATAAGAGAAGACTCAGAAGACATAAAAGGAAAATAGTTACATCGCTCCCTATAAAATATGTAAATAGCAGGGTAGCAAAAGATCACAAAGACAAAAGGATGAGAAAAATACTTTCAACATAGATAATATCCTTAATCCAGCCAGGAGAAAAAAGTTCATTTCAGTTGCTCAGTCATGTCCGACTCTTTGTGACCCCATGAATTGCAGCACTCCAGGCCTCCCTGTCCATCACAACGCCCGGAATTCACTCAGACTGACATCCATTGAGTCAGTGATGCCATCCAGCCATCTCATCCTCTGTCGTCCCCTTCTCCTCCTGTCCCCAATCCCTCCCAGCATCAGAGTCTTTTCTAATGAGTCAACTCTTCACATGAGGTGGCCAAAGTACTGGAGTTTCAGCTTTAGCATCATTCCTTCCAAAGAAATCCCAGGACTGATCTCCTTCAGAATGAACTGGTTGGATCTCCTTGCAGTCCAAGGGACTCTCAAGAGTCTTCTCCAACACCACAGTTCAAAAGCATCAATTCTTCGGTGCTCAGCCATCTTCACAGTCCACGTCTCACATCCATACATGACCACTGGAAAAACCATAGCCTTGACTAGACAGATCTTAGTCGGCAAAGTAATGTCTCTGCTTTTGAATATGTTGTTTAGGTTGGTCATAACTTTCCCTTCCAAGGAGTAAGCGTCTTTTAATTTCATGGCTGCAGTCACCATCTGCAGTGATTTTGGAACCTCCCAAAATAAAGTCTGACACTGTTTCCCAATCTTTTCCCATGAAGTGATGGGATCAGATGCCATGATCTTCATTTTCTGAATGTTGAGCTTTAAGCCAACTTTTTTACTCTCCTCTTTCACTTTCATCAAGAGGCTTTTTAGGTCCTCATCACTTTCTGCCAGAAGGGTGGTGTCATCTGCATATCTGAGGTTATTGATATTTCTCCCGGCAATCTTGATTCCATCTTGTGTTTCTTCTAGCCCAGCGTTTCTCATGATGTACTCTGCATACAAGTTAAACAAACAGGGTAACAATATATAGCCTTGACGTACTCCTTTTCCTATTTGGAACCAGTCTGTTGTTCCATGTCCAGTTCTAACTGTTGCTTCCTGACCTGCATACAGATTTCTCAAGAGGCAGGTTAGGTGGTCTGGTATTCCCATCTCTTTCAGAATTTTCCACAGTTTATTGTGATCCACACAGTCAAAGGCTTTGGCATAGTCAATAAAGCAGAAAGAGATGTTTTTCTGGAACTCTCTTGCTTTTTCCATGATCCAGCGGATGTTGGCAATTTGATCTCAGGTTCCTCTGCCTTTTCGAAAACCAGCTTGAACATCAGGAAGTTCACAGTTCACATATTGCTAAAGCCTGGCTTAGAGAATCTTGAGCATTACTTTACTAGCATGTGAGATGAGCACAATTGTGCGGTAGTTTGAGCATTCTTTAGCATTGCCTTTCTTTGGGATTGGAATGAAAATTGACCTTTTCCAGTCCTGTGGCCACTGCTGAGTTTTCCAAATGTGCTGGCATATTGAGTGCAGCACTTTCCTAGCATCATCTTTCAGGATTTGAAATAGCTCCACTGGAATTCCATCACCTCCACTAGCTTTGTTCGTAGTGATGTTTTCTAAGGCCCACTTGACTTCACATTCCAGGATGTCTGGCTCTAGATGAGTGATCACACCATCGTGATTATCTGGGTCATGAAGATCTTTTTGTGCAGTTCTTCCGTGTATTCTTGCCATCTCTTCTTAATATCTTCTGCTTCTGTTAGGTCCAGACCATTTCTGTCCTTTATCGAGCCCATCTTTGCATGAAATGTTCCCTTCGTATTTCTAATTTTCTTGAAGAGATCTCTAGTCTTTCCCATTCTGTTCTTTTCCTCTATTTCTTTGCAGTGATCGCTGAAGAAGGCTTTCTTACCTCTTCTTGCTATTCTTTGGAACTCTGTATTCAGATGCTTATATCTTTCCTTTTCTCCTTTGCTTTTTCACTTCTCTTCTTTTCACAGCTATTTGTAAGGCCTCCCCAGACAGCCATTTTGCTTTTTTGCATTTCTTTTCCATGGGGATGGTCTTGATCCCTGTCTCCTGTACAATGTCACGAACCTCATTCTATAGTTCATCAGGCACTCTATCTATCAGATCTAGGCCCTTAAATCTACTTCTCACTTCCACTGTATAATCATATGGGACTTGATTTAGGTCATACCTGAATGGTCTAGCGGTTTCCCCTGCTTTCTTCAATTTAAGTCTGAATTTGGCAATAAGGAGTTCATGGTCTGAGCCACAGTCAGGTCCTGGTCTTGTTTTTGTTGACTGTATAGAGCTTCTCCCGGAGAAGACAATGGCACCCCACTCCAGTACTCTTGCCTGGAAAATCCTATGGATGGAGGGAGCCTCATAGGCTGCAGTCCATGAGGTCACTAAGAGTCGGATAGGACTGAGTGACTTCACTTTCACTTTTCACTTTCATGCACTGGAGAAGGAAATGGCAACCCACTCCAGTGTTCTTGCCTGGAGAATCCCAAGGACGGCGGAGACTGGTGGGCTGCCGTCTATGGGGTCGCACAGAGTCGGACACGACTGAAGTGACTTAGCAGCAGCAGCATAGTGCTTCTCCATCTTTGGCTGCAAAGAGTATAATCAATCTGATTTCTGTGTTGACCATCTGGTGATGTCCATGTGTAGAGTCTTCTCTTGTGTTGTTGGAAGAGGGTGTTTGCTATTACCAGTGCATTTTCTTGGCAAAACTCTATTAGTCTTTGCCCTGCCTCATTCCGCTTTCCAAGGCCAAATTTGCCTGTTACTCCAGGTGTTTCTTGACTTCCTACTTTTGCATTCCAGTCCCCTATAATGAAAAGGACATCTTTTTGAGGTGTTAGTTCTAAAAGGTCTTGTAGGTCTTCATAGAATCGTTCAGCTTCAGCTTCTTCAGCATTACTGGTTGGGGCATAGACTTGGATTACTGTGATATTGAATGGTTTGCCTTGGAAACGAACAGAGATCATTCTGTCATTTTTGAGACTGCATCCAAGTACTGCATTTCGGACTCTTTTGTTGACCATGATGGCTACTCCATTTCTTCTGAGGGATTCCTGCCCGCAGTAGTAGATATAATGGTCATCTGAGTTAAATTCACCCATTCTAATCCATTTTAGTTCGCTGATTCCTAGAATGTCGACGTTCACTCTTGCCATCTCTTGTTTGACCACTTCCAATTTGCCTTGATTCATGGACCTGACATTCCAGGTTCCTATGCAATATTGCTCTTACAGCATCAAGTATAAGTCTATTTAAGACCTGCATTTCATGGACAGCCTCTGCAACTAGCATTTACTAACGACCTACTATGTTCTGACAGCTGTGCAAAGTGAATTACAAAGGATGCTTTAATTAATCCACATGACAACTTTATGAAGCAGTTTCCATTATCTCAGGGAAAAAAGACTAATATTTAGAAATTTTAAATATTTCTCCAAAGGTTTTTTTTTTTTTAATGTGCCAGTAAATGTTGGAGTTAGAACTTGGAACTGGTCAACACAACTACAGAGTTCATGCTCTTGGTCACTGCAACGTGTTGCTGAACTAGATAGAAATAACCAAAACAGAAAACAAACTCCAATGCTCTGGGTAGAGGAACAGTCTTTACAATGAGCCCAACCCCTAGAAACACAAAACACCCCACTCTGGTATCACAATTAAAAGTCATTTTGGGGTAGGAAAGTTGGAACAAATACATTTTCCATAGAGACAGAAAGAAGTTGTGATGAGGAAGAAAGACAAGAATGAAAGTCTTCTTAGATGTAAAGAGTTTTCTCTCCCAGGCAACCTCAACTGTTCCTTGTAAATGCCTGGTTCAAGGACTTCCAAGCAAGGTGCAATTTCCCCACTTTCCCTCTAGAAGCAGCTGTGTTGGCCTCACCCCAACTGATCCTCCCAAGGCAAAGTGTTGAGGGTGTCAGCAACTTTTTTCATTGGCAGAGGAATAGTGAGTATGAGGATTCTCAGGGCACAGGAAACATGGCCTCAATTTTCCTGGAAAATGACCACTTGTTTGTTTTATGTCCTTGGAATTTGGAGAGAATGTCATGAATACTCTTTCCTCATCAAGCCCCTGGCTGACCCTACCCTGAAACCTTAACCCCTGGTGGGAAGGAGAGAAGCATCTTATCCATAGCAAGGTCATTGTCCCCAAGCTCTGGGTTTCAGAGCAGATTCTCCTAAGCCATTTCCTCTCAGGTTTTATGTCCAGATTGTGGGAAAAGATTCCATAGATAAACCACATGCCAGAGCTGTAGCTCTGGATCCAGAGTACCCAGAAGCATCTATTAGAATACGTTCTCACTTAACTATGCTTTTAAAATAGTAATCAGTATAAACAAGTTGCAAGGGCCAATGCTGTATGTTATAAAACAGGATTATGATTGATCCAATTCTATACACTTGAAACCAGTAACAAACAATATAAAATAAGCAAGTAGTAAGTATTAGCCTGATGATCTAATTAACATACCGTGACAGTCACAATCCTGGAGTTGTTTTTTGCTTATTGTCAACTGTTATTAACAGCTACTTAACCTAACTTTGTTCTCTCTTCAGACTCAGTAAACACACTTCTAACTTGTACACTTCTAACTTGTCCAAACCCCTGCCTTACAGTAAAAAACTCGTAAGCATATTTACTGCTCAAGCCCCAATAATACAGTATTTTCAGATAGACTCTCCCCACATCAAGGTCCTTGTAAAAGCTCCTATTAAGTTCTTCCTTTTCTTATAGGAAAAGGTAGCTCGTTACCAGAAGGTATGATGCTGTTCCCACGTGCTCAAGAGCCCTGAGGACCACAAATGATCACATATCTTCCCAAGCTTTGACCAAAACCCAAGGTGAGAAGACTGGCCTGCAGCATCAGCTAGGTAGGTAGTGCCCAGACTCTGGACAGAGTACTGCTTGGGTTCAGATCCCAGCTCTGCCTCTTAACAGCTGTGTGAACCTGGACAAGATACTTCACTTTCCTGTGCCTTGGTCATGCCATCTGTGAAATGGGTTTCTCCTTCACAGGTTTAAGGAACAAATGAGAAGCTACATGTAAAACATAGCACTATGACTGCACAGAGGAGACACTCAGTAAACTTTCATTTTCATTATTTTTCTCTCAATCCTTTCTTCACCTAGAAAATCAGAAGTGATTATATTTTTCCACTTCTTAGGGTTGTCTGGAGAATTAAATGAGATAACGTATGGGCTTTTCAATGCCTAGCACCATAGTCCATAAATGTTAGTGGATTATTTTAAACTTTATACTTTTCATTTCAATTTCCACTTGAATCAAGAATTTAGAAATCAGAACACAACTGCTTTCCCTACTAAAATTCACAGGTAATAGTTTTCTAGTTAGTCCTTTTTATCTTTATATTCCTTTTTTTTTTTTTTTTAAGCAAACCCTGGCACAGGAGTCAGATTATAATGGTATTGGCATGACTCCATGAAGTGCTAGCCAAGTGATCTCAAGAAATATCAGAATCTTAGGTTTCTTAACTGTAAAACCAGATAAAAATGTCTCTCTTTTAAAGTAGAAAGATCTCCAGAGGGTAATGAATGAAACATGCTTTGTAAACAATTAAACAATGCAGCAATGTAAGACCTCATCATTTTCCCAGGATGAATGAGGACTTACTAGAATAAATATAAATAGAGCATAATATAGATCTATAAAGCAGTTTCTCCATTGACTAGAGCAGATTTAAGTTTTAATCTGCTTTAAATGGTTAAGAATCTCTTGGGAGAAGCTGAATAGGACAGAATTCCACCACAACCATCAGTTAATCAGTGTGTGCTATAGGAAATGAGGCCAAAAGAATAGGAAATAGATATCTTTTTTTTTCACATGGATCAAGAAGCTGAACTTTACTTCCAAGTACCAGGCCAAGTCTTTAGGCATTTTGTGGATATGTTTGCTTCAAGTTAATTTTTATTCTACATCTCAATAGTCTCTAATGTAGACAATGAGCTAAATTTTGTCTGACGATCTCTCAGTCTCTCTTCCTCTCTTTTTCTCCCACTATCTAAAAATAAATCCACAAACATCAACACAACATGGTAGGTAAGCGTTCACACTTCTACTAGAAAATGAATATTAATTAAGTCAAGAAAAAAAATTCTTATTTCTAATCCTCCAAACGGTAGTGGTAGGTATCTTTCTTTTTCCTCCTCTATTTTTCTTTTAAAGCAAATACATTTTTTTCTACTTGAATTTATGAACTGGTGTATGCCTAAGAAAATCAAAAGAAGATTTGAGATGCAAGAAAAGGAATCTTTGTTACCTTTTCCCTTTTACCTCTATGCAGGCAGTAGCATTGGTAACCCAAATAGCTAGCCATTAAGATCTCCGTGTTAATCCACCCCAAAATATCCTACTATTAGTTCCATACCAAATGCATTTTGTTCTGATGAGGAAGATGCTCAGAGCAGTCAAAATGTTGATAAAACCCATGAAAAAGGAAGAGGAGGAAACACTTTCATCTCACAATGAGCGTATCAATGTACAAAGAAACTGAAGCCTACAGCCCCCCGTCACATGCCAACCTGCAGTTCAGTGTGAGATCAGAGAACTTCCTCCTGGTGTCTGCATCTATTCCTAATTGCCCTACTTAAAAGGGGAAAAAAAAGTGAGAGAAATATAAATTGGGGTTTATGTGTGTGTGTAAACAGACCTTTTTCACTGTGTATTTACTGATTGTCTACTCTAAGCAGAGCACTGTCAGGCATACAAGGCTAAATGAGACATAGTCTGCTCTGTTGCAAAGGTTTCCTTCCAGAAAAGTGGATTTGACAGAACAATGGGGCTTTATACCCACCCCTGTCCCTATCCACTCACTCCCCATCTCCCCCAACCCCTACCCCCTCCCACCCTGCCTACTGCCCCACACACACCCCCACCACCGCTTCAACAAGCAGACCATAATCTGAAGCAGGTCGTGAATCCCCTCCTTCACAGTCTTCCATAAGAGTTACAGAGTCCTCCCTCTTCATTCATCCTGGGCTCGTCATAGCTGGAATCCATGCCCAGCATGCCCAGCCCACACAGAGTTCTCTAGCACCCTCCAAACAAACCATGTGACTGTGCCCAGCCCTAGCTCCAGCTCTCTTCTTTGCTGCCAGAACTGCTCCTGCTTTTGCTTCCCACCTGCATCCTGCACTTCATCCTCCACCCTACCCAACTCCCACCCAGGAAGCTGTCCCTACTCCCACCTGCCTCCCCTTGCAGCCCCTCATATCTCCTGCCCACCAGCCCTGGAGATGCTGTCTCTATCATTGTGTCATTTTCCATCATTCTCCCCAGCTCCACCATGAACCTGAGGAGGCAAGAACCATGTCTTTATCCTCTCTGCCCTTGGAGCCAAGGGCAGAAAAACTTAAGAAATCTGTGGTCTTGAATTAAATAGAATACTATAAAGCAGTCCATGCTGACTGTCTTCAGAGGGACCCCTAGAGAGTCATGAAAGTCCAATGGAAGAAGAGAGGAAGAGGAAGTTACAGGAAAGATTCTTTCCAGCAGCCTTAAATAAAACCTGCAGTGTCAAGAAATCAATAGATTCTCAAATCTCAGAAATGCACAAGGATAAAGGGCACACACTCCTGCAAGTGCCAACAGAAACCTTTAGCTAAATAAACAGTGATGTAATATTAATAAAAATCAAAATAAACCTTTTTAAAAACAAATAGTGCGTGAGCCACGGCTTTAAGCTTGTAAACTGACTTTTAAAGGGGCCTAGGACAGAGGTTAAGAACCATCAGGAATGCCTCCACTATGAAGCAACATGCACTGGCGAAACACAAGACCTTTGAACTCACAGCTTTAGTTCAAATCTTGGTTCTGCCATTCGTTAGCTGTTTACAGTGGCTATCATCAAAAAGACATGAGATAAATGCTGGAAACTCTTGTGCACTATTGGTGGGAATGTAAACTGCTGCAGCCATTATGGAAAACAATGAAGAGGTTCCTCAAAAATAGTTAAACACAGAAGTGCCATACGATGCAGCAATTCCACCTCTGGGACTAAATCCAAAGGAAATGAAGACACTGACTCAAAAGATATATGCATCACCATGTTCACAGCAGCAATATTTAAGAGTCAAGGCATGGAAACACCTACTGACATATGAATGGATCAAGACAACATGATATATACACACACAACATGATATATACACACACATAATGGAATATTACTCAGCTATCAAAAATGCCACCCTACCATCTGCTACAATATGGATGGACCTTGAGGGCATTATGCTAAATGAAGTAAATCAGGCAGAGAAAGACAAATAGCATATGATCTCATTTATATGTGGGATCTAAGAAATAAATAAAAAAATAAAAACTCAGACTCGTAGAAAAAGAGAGTCTGTCACCACCAGACTCTGGAGGCAAGGGAAGGAGAACTGCAAGCAGGTGGTCCAAGCACAAATTTCCAGTTTACAAGACAGATAAGCGCTGGGTGGGCAGGGGCGGGGAGTGCAGCGTGACGGCTACAGTTAACCCTGCTGCATGACACACAGCAAAGGTGCTGGGAGTGAATCCTAAGAGCTCTCATCACAAGGGAAAAAAAAAGTTTTTCTTTTTTTGCTTTCTCTTTTATATTTTCTCCTTTTGCTATATCAGATGATGATGCCATCCAAACTTACTGAGTTAATCATTTCACTATGTACGTAAGTCAAACCATTATGCTGTATACCTTAAACTTCTACAGTGATATATGCCAATTATATCTCAACAAAACTGGGGAGGGAGAGAGGAGATGGGTAAAGAAGATCCAGCATATAAAAGGTTGCCACTTTGAATGGAGTGGCCATGGTCGACCTGCCTGAGAAGGCAATGTTTAAGCAAAGAGGGTGAGGGAGGGAGCTCTTCAGATACCTGAGGGAAGAGTGGTCCAGGCAGGAAAAATAACCAGTGCAAAGGTCCTGGGGCAGAGTCATCCTTAATGTGTTCCAGCTTCATAGGGGTGTCAAGAGCAGCTGGAGCAGGGGAAACAAGGAAAGCTGTAGAAGAGAAGGCCAGGGGGAGTAGGCCACTATAAAGACTTTGTTCTGATTTGAAAGACAGAGATCCATGGTGTGGTTTTGAATATGGAGTCACTCTGACTGCATCAGCCTAGAGGTAAAAAGGAGGGACCAACTATAAAGACAGAAGCAGGAAGAACCACTAGGACGCTTTTATATAAAGTCAAATGAGTGATTATGGCAACCAGAGCAGAGCTGGAGCAGCAGAGGTGAGAAGTGCAACCATCCTGGCTACACAGCTGACCTTTGAACAATGTGTGTTTGAGCTGCTTGGGTCCGTTATACGCAATGGTAAACACAACAGTGCTCCAGGATTCACGGTTGGTTGGATCCCAGGATATGGAACCACAGATACAGAGAGCTGACTCTAAAGTTACAATGTGGATTTTTGACTGCACAGAGGGCCTGCAGTTGCTATAACTCTTCCCCTAACCTCCACATTGTTCAAGGGCCAACTTTACACTGAAGCTGAGCTAGTTGGATGGATAGAAAACGTGAGAGAGAGGAGGCAGGGAGCATCTGGTGTGAGCAAACTGAAGGATGGAGTTGCCGTTCACTGTGGTGGGAAAGGCTCTCAGGAGGGCCAGGTCGGTGATCGGGCATTTGGCTGTGGACATGCTGAGTCTGAGAAGCCCTGTGCACATTCCAGAAAAGATGTGAAGGACACAGCTGAAAGTCAGAGGCAGCTCCTATCTGAATTTGGGACAGAAGATATGGGTCAACTGAGATGATGTGTTAGAAATGACAGTCCGCTTAACTATGGCCTTGAGTGTTATGTCACACCGTAATTAGTCTTGAACCTGTGGTTCTCAAATTCTAGAGTTCACAAAAATCACCAGGAATGCTTATAAAATACTGATTCTTGGGCCCCATCCCCAGAGAGTCTAATTCAATTGGTTCTGGGATCCAGGGATAAGGGTGGGGAGGGAGAGCAAGGAATGTATATTGCTGAGCTCAAGGGATTCAGAAGGAGTTGACTCACAGACCAACCTCTGAAAAAATCTGAAGGTCTCTTCCCTTCTTCCCAAATCAGATATTCCAGCTATCTGGACAATATCTCCTTAATTTCTCCAATGACTCATAAAAATATGCCCTGCTTCAAAATATTAAGGAGGTGAGGGACAATGGAGCTGGACGAAGAGTGACGATACTTGTTTAAAGCACATCTCACCTGCTGCTTCATTACAGACAGTCTGAAGGTTGGTTTGGTCAGTTCCATCCCAGCAGGGCTGAGCCATGAGTTCAGTTGGAAAGTGGGCCCAGGATGGTCTCCGATCCTTCATGCTTGTACCACTTTAAGTGCTGTTCACCCTAATCCCGCATGCCACAGTTATAGCAACAGCATCATGTTAACAAAATTCTCCTCTGAGAAAACAATGCTGAGTATCTACGTGGACTACCTGATGTGAACATTTTCTGTATTTAAGTATCCTATGCTGTTGTTCAGTCACTCAGTCCTATCCAACTCTTTGCGACCCCATAGACTGCAGCACTCCAGGCCTCCCTGTCTTTCACTGTCTTCCAGAGCTTGTTCAAACTCATGTCCACTGAGTCAGTGATGCATCCTATGCATGTGTGCTAAACTGCTTCAGCTGTGTTAGACTCTGAGCAACCCTATGGACTGTAGCCCCTCAGGCTCCTCTGTTCATGGGGATTCTCCAGGCAAGAAAGATAGAATGGGTTGCCATGCCCTCCTCCAGGGCATCTTCCCAACCCAGGGATCAACCCCGTGTCTCTCGTGTCTTCTGCACTGGCAGGCAGGTTCTTCACCACACTAGCCACCGGAGAGGCCCAAGTATCCTATAACTAATATCAGTCACACAATAGGACACAATGCTTCCTTGAAGGGTGTGGCAGCCAGCCTCCAAGATGGTCCCCACTGATGCTCACCTCCTAGCGATCATGCCATTTTGTAGTCCCCTCTCCACTGAATAAACAAGTGACAGTAGGTGACTTCCAAAGTTAGACCATAAAGTCACAAAAGGCTTGTGGCCCCATGCTGGTCTCCCAGGGCTCTTACCCAGGGGGAAGCTGGCAGCCATGCTGTGAGGACACTTGAGCGACCCTGTGGAGAGGCCCAGTGAAGGCAGAGAGAGCCAACAGCCAGCACCAATTTGCCAGCCGCAGGCCATCTGAAGGCCAAGTCCCAGTTAGGCCTTCAGATGACCTTAGCCCCAGCAGACTTCTGCTGCAACTTCATGAGAAATCTCGAGACAGAATCACCCACCTAAGCTGCTCCTGAATTCCAGATCCACAGATACTGTGAAAGGAAGGAAATGATGATTCTCATTTTAAGCTAAGTGTTGGGGTGATGTGTTTCATAGCAATAAGTAAATAAAAAGGGATACCCTAAGTGTTCTCACAGCTTTCCATAAAGAAGCTCATTAAAACTCATATGAATGCAATGAGGTAAGCACTTTTAGTAAGCCCTCATATTAAAAGAAAGAAAGAAGGAGGAAGGAAAAGAAAACAAGCACTGAGAAGTGAAGTTCTTAGCCAAGGCTCCTCACTCAGGAAGTAGAACAGGGGTGGAAACCAGGCGGTCTGGTCCACAGTTTGTGTTCTTAGCCACCACACTGTCCTGCCTTGGGTGTGGGAGTTGCCTTGAAAAGAAAATATTTGTGCTTCTTAGCTTAGTCTGAGTAATACTTTGTACTCTAAAATACTTCTCTGTTTTGGCATTTACGCATAGTACTTTTTTAGAAACTGACTGCAGTTCAAGACGTGATTTTTGACTTGGAGTAAACATTACTTTCTTCCAAAAACACATTTTTAATACTATAAAACATCACTGGGAAAAAGTATTCAGGGATCAAAGTTTCACTTCACCATCAAGCTATAGGCGCTTCAAAGCAAGGCACACCTCTTTCAAGCCCAGCCTGCAATGAAGCAGACCTAGGTTTGATCCCTGGGTGGGGAAGATCCCCTGGAGAAGGAAATGGCAACCCACTCCAGTGTTCTTGCCTGGAGAATCCCATGGACAGAGGAGCCTGGCAGGCTACAGTCCATGGGGTCACAAGAAGTCAAACGCGACTGAGTACAGCACACAGCAATGTTTACTTACCCTCACTGGATACACAGGGTATTGTGGAGGAAACATAAAAGAGCTAACACTGAATCTTGCTCAAATCCTTATGACCCTACTTAATCTGCATAATGGGGCATTTGCTAATGTTATGTATTCTGGGCCTTTTCTGTTAACCATCTCCCTAGCTTAACAATCAGCTCTTTGCATGAAAGACTAATGGTTTACATCTCTTCTACCCTCCATAGTGTGTTGCACATAACAGACTTTCAAATCTTTAAGACATTTCCAACTTTCAAAAATAAAAATCATTCTAGTTGTTCCTTGAACAGCTTCCCATTCCACAAGCTCCTCTTGCTCTGACATCCATCATTTCTGTGGTGAGACTCAGTTAACTACCCCCTCCCTGGTCAGGTCGGAAATAAAAGGACAGAATGACAGTGCTCCCAGGGTTCTAATTGTGTCCAATGGAACCAACCCAAAGTCTACCACAGGGCTATTTTGCGTACTGTGAACCGCACACTTTAGGAGGGACCTTGGCAAACTAGAAAAGAGTGACCAGAAGGAGAAAGATCTGAAAACCTAACCATGAAGAAGGCTGAAAGGTGTTTAGTATAGAGAAGACTGTACTTGGAGCACATGCCAAGCATTTGAAAAGCTGGCCAGGGAGAGGAGGAACATGCTAATTCTAACTGAGGGACCCCAGAGCCTTGCCACCCCAGCTGTTTCAATGGGATGTGGATATATGCCTATAAAAAAAGAGTTGGGTAGGTGAATAAATTTGGCAAATGCCACAAAGGCAATCCCCTCTGAGATTCACAGAGCATATTAGCATACATATGATTCTGAGAAAATCCTCTAAGAAAGAAACCTGTGTTAGAATTTATTTACCGTATCTGTTGTGTACACTATTCTTATTTCCCCATATAATGTCTATATTGCAGGCAGATTCCATACTGTCTGAGCCACCAGGAAAACAAATAAGGCAAATATTGCAGTAAAGTGAGTCACAGGAGTTGTTGGTTTCCTGGTGCATATAAAAGGAATGTCTACACTATATTGTAGTCTACTAAGTGTTCAGTAGCATTATGTCAAAAATGTATATACCTTAATTTTAAAATACTTTACTGCTAAAAATGCTAACCATCATCTGAACCTTCAGTGAGTCATCATCTTTCTACAACTGTTACATCAATGATCTCTGATCACACATCATGGTAACAAATATAATACCAATAAAGTTTGGAACATTGCAAAAATTACCAAAGTGTGACAGAGAAACACAAAGTAAGCAGATGCTATTGGAAAAACAGTATTGATAAACTTGTTCAATGCAGGCCTGCCGCAAATCTTCAACTTGTAAAAAACACAATATCTGAAAAATGCAATGAAGCAAAGCACAATAAAACAAGCTATGCCTATAGCAGCCTCAAGATTCTGTGGTCCTATGATAATTACCAGGACAGAAAACAAAATTTCCATGTTGGGGTTTTCATGCTCATTTGGTCTTCCATCTGGAATCAGGGGTCTCCGCTTCATTAGAAATAAACAGTCTTACTATTCTTATCTTCCAATTACATTTATAGCATTATAAGTGTTTATAAATATGCCTGTCCTAGACAGTGACTCAGCCTGGAGGACACGGTCCCCCTGCTCCTCAGCTGTGTAATGGGCATGCATGATGACAGGGCCTGCATCGTGCCTAGCTTCCATGGTCTTCAGGACCTTCCTGCCACATTCCCCGTGCAGGGCAGAGCACTGCAGAGGAGACACCTGCACACGTTGCTGGGGGATGGGAGGAGCTGGGGAAGGGAGAGAGAGAGAGAGCACACACTCCAGAGATCCGCACAACATTCCCTTGAAGAATTAACAGAGTACTGATTAGAGCATGTGTGTGAGAACTGCCTGAAAGGGCTAAAGGAAACAGTACCTAGATTATATGCAGACTTAGGATTAGCGTCTGTTCCTGCTAACTAGACTGGAAAACACTATTAATTCAACTGTGTGGTACTCAAAAGCATCATGCATCAGTAATAAGGAATAATTAATCCTAAAATAAAGACAATTCTGGTTCTGCCTAACAAATCTTGAAAATAAGCCCTGAAAGGCTTAAACTTTTCTTTTTTAATTTTAAAATTTATTTTTTTACTGTTATAAATGCATTAACTGAATCCCAGAACAAAGCTCAAGAATCTTTATCAGTTCAGTTCAGTCGCTCTGTTGTGTCCAACTCTTTGCGACCCCAAGAATCGCAGCACGCCAGGCCTCCCTGTCCATCACCAACTCCCAGAGTTCACTCAGACTCACGTCCATCGAGTCAGTGATGCCATCCAGCCATCTCATCCTCGGTCGTCCCCCTTCTCCTCCTGCCTCCAATCCCTCCCAGCATCAGAGTCTTTTCCAGTGAGTCAACTCTTCGCATGAGGTGGCCAAAGTACTGGAGTTTCAGCCTCAGCATCATTCCTTCCAAAGAAATCCCAGGGTTGATCTCCTTCAGAATGGACTGGTTGGATCTCCTTGCAGTCCAAGGGACTCTCAAGAGTCTTCTCCAACACCACAGCTCAAAAGCATCAATTCTTCGGCGCTCAGCCTTCTTCACAGTCCAACTCTCACATCCATACATGACCACAGGAAAAACCATAGCCTTGACTAGACGGACCTTAGTCAGCAAAGTAATGTCTCTGCTTTTGAATATGCTATCTAGGTTGGTCATAACTTTTCTTCCAAGGAGTCAGCGTCTTTTAATTTCATGGCTGCAGTCACCATCTGCCATGATTTTGGAGCCCCAAAAAATAAAGTCTGACACTGTTTCCACTGTTTCCCATCTATTTCCCATGAAGTGATGGGACCAGATGCCATGATCTTCATTTTCTGAATGTTGAGCTTTAAGTCAACTTTTTCACTCTCCTCTTTCACTTTCATCAAGAGGCTTTTTAGCTCTTCTTCACTTTCTGCCATAAGGGTGGTGTCATCTGCAGATCTGAGGTTATTGATATTTCTCCCCGGCAATTTTGATTCCAGCTTGTGTTTCTTCCAGTCCAGCGTTTCTCATGATGTACTCTGCATATAAGTTAAATAAGCAGGGTGACAATATACAGCCTTGACGTACTCCTTTTCCTATTAGGAAACAGTCTGTTGTTCCATGTCCAGTTCTAACTGTTGCTTCCTGACCTGCATACAGATTTCAACCATATTAAACATTATGAGAAAATGATCAGAGTTTAAAGACATAGCAATATGTTATCCAAAATAAAACACAAGAAAAAGACCAAAATATAAACATAGCATCAAAGAACTGTGCAAAAACAACGAGGCTAATACACACATAGCTAGTTTCCAAAGGAGAGAAAAGAGACAGAGAAACAAAAACACATGCATAAATCATAGCTTCAATTTTATAAAACTTGATAAAAATTATAAACACATCCACGAAGTTCAACAAACTCCTTGCACAAGCCCAAGAAACATGACTACAACTATACCAAAGCATATAATGTATCAAATTTCTGAAAACCAGTGTTAAAGGGAAAAATCGTAAAACCAGACAGAGAAAATAGACACTTACATTCAGAGAAACAAAAATACGCAAGGTATTAGCAGACACTTTACCGTCTGAGCCACCAGGGAAGCCCATTAGAAATAATGTAAACTAGCCAAAAATGAAGCAACCTCTTAAAGGAACAGAAAGAAAAAAATTCACTTATACCTTGTGAAAATATCTTTCAAAAATATATGTGAAATAAAGACATTGAGGCCTATAATAGTGACAAAAACTTCTCACGGGCAGTTGTACACTATTGAAAAAAAAAAAAAGGTAAAGTCCTTACCTTCGGAAAGGTAAGAATGAGGAGGGAAAGGAATGGAAATTATGTCAAGTGAAAATGTGGATCCATTCAAAAGACTGAAGACCACTGGAAATGATAACTATGTTGGTCCAGTATTTTTCTTCTTATTCAACTCTTTAAAAGACAACTGTCTATTTAAAATGGATAATACATCATGACCAGTGTGTGGGGGTTAATCCCCCAAATACAAATTTAACATTTAAGAATCTACCAATGTTTTATGAACACCATATACTGTATTAACAAACTAAAATGAAAATCCACATGATCGTTTCACTAGATAACAGAAAAAAGGCTGGACAAGATCCAACACCTTTCTGATAAGGTGAGCAAACTGAGACAACTGAAAATATTAAGGAACTTTGTTAGTTAGATGAAGGATTTCTATGAAAAACCTATTAATAACATCATATGTAACTGGGAAAGACTAGATTCATAAGGAAATACAAAGGGCACAGAATAGACAACTCGGAAAAGAAAGCTGGAAGAGCAGCGCCATCTGACTTTAATGTTATCATAAAGCTGCAGGTATCAAGACAGTGTGGTATTAATGTAAAGGGAGACAAACAGATCAATGGAACAGCACAGAGTCCAAAACTAGACCCACACTATGGACTACCAATTTTCAACGGTGCAAAAGAAATGCAGAAGAGAATAGATCATCTTCTCAACAAATGATGCTGAAACAACTGTATCTGCGCATTCCCCAGGTGGACTTGGATCCATATATCACATCATCTTTAAGAATTAACTCAGAACAGATCATATACCTAAATGTAAACCTAAGACTATAAAACTTCTAGAAGGAAACCTAGGAGAAAATCTTGTGTTAGGCAAAGATTTCTTAGCTATAATAGTAAGTATACAATGCCAATAAATGAAAAAAAACTAATAAATCATACTTCATTTAAAAAAAAAAAAAACCTCTTGTTCTTTGAAGGATGCCCTTAAGAATGAAAACACAAGTCATGGATTAGAAGAAAATACTTAAAAATCATATATCCAAAAAGGACTTACATTCAGAATATATAATGAACTCTCAAAACTCAGTAACAAGAAAACAACATTAACACTCGGTGATAAATTTGAATAAACACTTCATCAAAAATGACATAAAGATGGCAAATAAACACGCTTTTTTAAAAGATGCTTAACATCATCAGGCATTCAGGAAATGCAACATCAAGTAACAATGAGGTAACATTATACACCTGTTCACAAGGCTAAATACTTAAAAACTGAACATAGTAAGGTTAGTGAGGTATGAAAGAGCTGGAAGTGGGAATGTAAAATAGATCAACTATTTAGAAAACAGTACAAAAGTCTCTCAAAATGTTAAACATCCTTAGCCTATATCCAGACCATATTCCACTCCTAGGCATTTAGCCAAGAAATGAAGGCAGACATTCACACAAAGAACCGCACATGAGTATCCACAGCAGCTTGATTTGTAGTAGCAAAAACTAGGAATGATCCAAATATTCATGAAGAGGCGAATGGATAAACCAGCTGTAGGATATCCATACAACATAATACTACACAGCAATAAAAAGGAATGAGCTATTGATACACTTAACAATGTTGATGAATCTCAAAATAATAATGCCAGATAAAAGAAGTCAAACCAAACATAAACTGTATGATTCCATTTCCATAAAACCCTATAAAGTGCAAACTAATCTCTAGTGACAGAAAGTTGATCAGCGGTTGCTTGAGGACTGAAGTGAGTGAGGGAAGAAGGCAAGGAAGAGATTACACAAGGGCACAGGAACTTGTAGGGGTGATGGCTATGTGCCGTATCTTATTTCTCATGGACATATGAATATGTCAAAACTTATCAAGCTGTATACCTTACAGTGTACCCTTTATTATATGTCAGTTATACCTCAACAGAATAGATAAAAATGAACAAAGAATAATAAATGCTAACTTGATCAAACCAGTGAAAGTAAACAGAATGTAAATTGGCAGAATATAATGAGCTTATCAATTGTCATTAAAAGTAAATAAACTGAATTAATTCATTAAGAGAGACCGTAAGACTGGCTGAAAAAGAAATTAGACTCTACTACACACACAAAGCAGATGTAACCTACCATGTGTTGACTTCCCTCACCCAGAAGAATTAAAAGCTTAGTAAATTAACGATTTCTCTTAAATAGAGGAGTTCAAACTTAGGATACTAATATTTTTTTACATAAATCATGATCCAAGAGACAGGGCAGTATTAATTTTTAAATTAACACTCTAAAGTCTAAATTAACAAGTTTTTCAGAAGAATGTTGTCCTTGTTGGAGGTTCTTGGAATAACACCACTTGTTAACTGATACACTGCAGAGGTCTTTAATCTTTCATTCCCAAGGTTTCCAAGTTGTTGCTTCTAAATAACTATACATATTGGAGAGTCTTTGAGGGGGCAAGTCATAGTCTGTGATTTAACCAATGAGTTAACCACATTTTTCCATGGAAAGATACTGGAGGATACTAGTTTAACATATTATTCATTTGCTAATCATTGGTGGCCAACAGCTGTGATGAGTCTTGGGTTAGAAACATAGCTCCTGACTCTCCTTTCTAATGGAAAAGGGATTTGGGGCCAGGGTAACGACTGGCTCTGTATTTTGTTGCTTATTACTTGGTCCAGAGCTTCCATCGGGCGGAGAAGAGGAAGATAAGGATCATGTCCAATCTGTGACGGGCCTTGACTGGCCCTCTACAAAGGTCCAGAGCTCAGTAAACCACTCACGAACGGCTTTAACCAGTACTACCAATGGGGTGGCTTGCAAGGAACACTGGTTGCAATAGAATCACCTGAGGTTTGTTAAAACGCAGATTCCTGGGCCGCTGCCCCAGAATGGCTGATGCGGGAGGTCTGGGGAAGGGCCAAAAATGTGGATTTCTACCAAGTTGCCAGATATGCTGCTGCTGCTAACTGGGAGACCACCGTCTGAGGATCATTCTTTTTCTTTTTTTTTTCCCACGCAGCATGTGGGATCCTAGGTCTCCAAAGAGAGATTGAATCCGTGCTCCCTGCATTGACAGCTGAGTCTTAAGCTCTGGACCACTAGAAAAGTCCCATGAGGAACACTGTTTCACCCATTTTCCCTTCTCAGCTTCAGCCTCCAGCATTTCTCTTGCCATCTTTTGAGGACAAGTGTGTGGTAGTGCGTGCCTTCCCCAGGCTCCCCTTGTAAGACTTGACCCCTCATTCCCTGACAGAGGGGAGTGTTAGGCACCTCTGATTGCACTAGCCTCAGAAAACTGGATGCTCAGAGATTTCCTGCGTGCCCCTGGGTGCCAAGAACATGGCGAACGCACACTGATAATCCTCCGAGGTGGTAGTCTGGCACGTAACAGGGACGCCTTCGCTGCCCTCCTGGCTTCTGGCTGGTCACAAGGGTGAAGCAGCCACCACTGCCAGGGGAGTCAGACGGGTGCCTGGTGTGCTCACCAGCCTGCAGGCAGACTCCCAAGGAATGTGCAGCACTCCAGGCATGCCCAACCACGCAGGCAGGCGGGCTCAGAGGGCCGGGCTGGGGAGGGACCAGGGAAGGAGCCTGGAGGGTTCCTACCCTGATGAGGGGTACTGTGATCTTGCAGCCCATTATCCCCAAGAGGCCAGCAAGTTCCATCCCGTACTCACAACCCATCAGACACATTAGATCTAAGAAATGCAGGGCATGGAACAATGGTTTAACTAATGCTTTTTTTCATTCATTCACTCATTCAACCAACATTTGTTTGAGCTTCTACTATATGGGCTTTAGGTTAATCTTGATATCTAAAGGGGATTAAAACATAATCAGTCTCTTTCAAGTTGTTCACAATATGGTATAGGAAGCTGGACAGGAAGAAGGTATCCCAGTGAAGCACCTTTAGAGGCAGTATAAGTCTTGCCTAAGAGCTCTAGAGCCAGAACATCAAGCTCCAAATCCTGTGTACCCTTAGGCAAGTCACTTAACCTCTCTGGGTCTCCACAGCCTTACCCGTAAAAATGAGGCAGTATGCCATAGGTACATCTGGAGTAAGGTCTAAATGAGTTAATAGAGACTTCTCTGAAGATCCAGTGGCTAAACCTGTGTTCCCAATATGAGGGGCCTGGGTTTGTTTCCTGATTAGGAAACTATTAATAGATCTTACATGGTACAACTAAGAGTTCACATACCACAGCTAAAGATCCTGCATGCCGCAACCAAGACCCAGCACAGCCAAATAAATGAAAATAAATAAATTTTTTTAATGAGCTAATAGATCCAAAGTGTTAACAATGTAGCTGGTGCCGAATCCTGGTTGCTAACTATTGTCAATATTGGCGCAACAAAGCAAAAGGTGCTGAGGACATGCAGGGAGAGATCGGAGACCCAGACATAAAACCAGCACCTCAGAGTGGCAGCTGGCCCTCTGTCACACGAGCAGGTGCAAATAGAGCACCGCAAGGCCCCTTCCAGGTGAGAGCGGCGGGCTGGAGGGCCAGCCTGTCGGCACACGGGACACAGAAAGGGAATTTCTCCTGCCCTAGATGTGGAGGAGTTAGGGAAGAGTGAAAGTTCTCCACACTTCACTTGGATTCAAGGGATGTTTGACAACATCTCACTCACAGTCAAGGGCATCAGCTGAGACTAGCCATGGTGGTTGCATGCTCGGGCAGGCCCCTCCTCCACCCAGGGCCCCGGAATCCGGGGGCTACATCCTCCGTCCCAGCCCCGCCCCTTCAGTGTCCCCAGTCCATCTCTGGGCCTGTTTTCCTGTTCTTTTCGCAACTGCCACTGAGAACCTGCTGCTGTGCACACACACCAGCTCTCCTGGCCAAAGGGCCTGCCAACACCACAGCACTTGCCGGCTGGAAAGTCTCAGAGAGCCTCGGGCCAAGGCTTTTGGGAACACAGCCCTGTCCATGAAGACCCAGGTCGAGAAAGGATGACGTGAGAGCCAGAACTCACAGCAAGGCCAGTGGCTCCCTGGACAGTGACTCGGGCAAGTGGGTCAGGACAGAACTGGCCAGCAGGCAGCCCTCTCTCAGCTGCCAATCTGCATGGCCCCGGCCATGTGGATCACCCTTGCTGGACTCGGCTGGACAGCGTAGCCTCCAGCTTGTGGTCTTCCGGTGCTCATGTGCCGTGAGGGTGACTGATCACAGAGGAGAGAGAAATCACTGAGCAAATTCAGAGTGTGCCCAGGGTCTGCCTTGTGCTGTATTATTCTCTAAGCACGTCTTGCCTGCTCCCTTCTCCCCAACTCCAATTAAGAAAAAAGGGAGGGACCGAGCGCTTGGAACATCCTGGATGCTAATTTCAATCTAAACCCTTGGGTAAGAGCCCTGGCCTGCAGCGCTCAGCAACTTCCAGCTCAGCCACCCTAGGCCTCCATGGCTATAAATGCCCAAGCGTTTGATGAGGCAGCAACAGTTAAATTTAGCCCTGGCAAGCCTGGGGGTCTGGGTGCCCTGAGCAGCAGCATGGACCCAAAGATCTCTGGTGAGACCCTCCAGCTGCAGACAACAGCCAGTGTGAGGACAACGACAACGCCTGGAGGGAAGGAGAGCCAGGGAAAGGAGATGGAGGGGTGAGGTTCACAGCCCAGAGGCCCTGGTCCTGCCAGGACCCAGGGGCCCAGTGCTGCCATCAGCAGATACCCAGAGGGTAGCATGAATGAGCAGAGCATAAAGATGGAAAGAAAAGGGAACAGTAGGAACTATGATGAACTGAAATTCAGGTTTTTAAATAATACCTTATCAGCCAAATAAAATCCTGCATCAGGCCTGCAGATGTCGCGCATTTCACCCAGGCCCAACTGTATGGCGGAGGCAGCCCCAAGGGGATATTCCACCATCAGCCATTCATTCTTTGCTTCTTCTGTCTCCGGGTAAAATGCAGACTGTGGGCTTTCAGATTTCTTAGCTAACACAGTTATCCTTACTGGTTTCTTTGTTTAAGATGGAAGGAAGAACAGAAAAAATAATCAGCATGAATGGGAAAATTATTTGATAAAGTAACATTTATTAATATGTTTGAAATCAAATGTTAACTTGTATGAGGTGGCAGTTGTTCAATGAAAGGAACACTTGGCTTGGAGTCAGACAGGCTTGAGTCTAAATCCTGGCTTTGCCACCCACTAGGAAGTTAATTAACTTCCCTAAGCTGCAGCTTCCTCCTTGGGAAAGTAGAAAAAATATGCCTACCCTGGATGTCTATGAAGATTCAATAAAACAAATCCAGGACGCCCAAGTGCGACCTAAGATAATTCACACTCAATAAATGTTGTATGAACTCTACCCGTCTGAGAGCCAGGTTCTGCAGGACGGAGACTCAAGGGCTGGAGGAGAGAAGGGCAGGGAAGAGCCCTTCAGACGCGCTCTCCGGAGCCTGCGTGAGAGTCCAGTCCACCTCGAAGCCACATGGGGCCACACTGCCCCGCTGTGGCCACTGGGCCGCACTGCAGCTGCTCCTGACGTGCCTCATCTTTCCTCCGCCACTGGAGGACTAGCCAGGCCTGTAGACCTACTTCGGAGAAGGCGATGGCACCCCCACTCCAGTACTCTCGCCTGGAAAACCCCATGGACGGAGGAGCCTGGTAGGCTGCAGTCCATGGGGTCGCGAAGAGTCGGACACGACTGAGTGACTTCACTTTCACTTTCACTTTCACGCACTGGAGAAGAAAATGGCAACCCACTCCAGTGTTCTTACCTGGAGAATCCCAAGGACGGCGGAGCCTGGTGGGCTGCCGTCTATGGGGTCGCACAGAGTCGGACACAACTGAAGCGACTTAGCAGCAGCAGCAGCAGCAGACCTATTTCACCCCTTGTCTCTGCTCCCTGTGAGGCCCTCATGCTATCTTACATGGAGCTTGTTGGCTGCGGAAGGTAATTATCTGAGACTGCAAGAGCCAGGCTTGTCTAATCTCCCAAGCAAGCTGCCCAGACTGGGGGCACTTGCTTAGCTTCCCTGATCCAGCACTAACGTCAGATTTCAAGACATCCTGAGGGAGACATTTAAATAGGGAGCGATGTGTACATTCCACCCTACTCCAATGGAATCAGAATCTCAGGGTGAATTGGAGAAGCCATATAAAATGAAAAAAACTCAAGGAATCTAAAACATAGTCAGTTTTGAAAATGCATTGTTTCAACCTCCCACTGTGCTGCACTCAGTCACCTCCTGAGTCTGTCTTGGCCGTATAAGTAACACAAGCAAGAAAAGACAGTGTTCCATGCACTGAAGTTAGTATTCTCATGGAGCGGGAAAAGCGAGGGGTGAGGAGCCAGTGAGATGGGTAGAGAGAATAAGAGGCACGAGGAAAGACACAGAAAGGCAGGACAAGGGGAAGCAAAACTGATGTGCATATGTGTGCATGCACACACACACGTGCACAAAGATGGGGCAGAAAGGAGAAAGGAGGGAGATACAGGAAGGCAGATATTCATGACCATGACAACATTTTGTAAGGCAAGAGATAATTCAAGCCAAATCAAGAATAAATTCTAGATTAAGAAAAAAAAAAGTTTTAATCTAGGCAAAGGGTTAATATATGCAACATGCAAATGCTCTTACATATTGACAAGAAAACGAACAACACAACAGAGTCAGAAAGAGAAAATCCAAATAACCAAGTCATGAAAAGATGTGGGAGTGCACAAGTGGTTGGGGAAATGCAGATGGTTATTTTATATCCAAGCGGCTGGCAAAAATCAAAAAGCCACTTACTTATGGCTAATTAGAATGCAGGAGAAGGGATTTCTTTAAATCTGCATGTTAAAAATATCAACTGTCAAAGAACTTTGAAAAGCCATCTTAGACCATCTAACAAAATTTACCTCTCTTCATTTATTCCACCTGTTCCATTGCTGGGACTAGATGCCCTAGAGATGAAATCCCCTGTATAGAATGACGCATGTTCAAGAACATTCACTGCTACATTGCTCATGGTAACAAAAACACTGGTAACAAAGAGGAAGTCCACAAACAGGGTACTGTTGAATAATGTTAATACATCCCGCCAACTTAATATGCCTTAAACATCAGTCAAGGAGAATGAATAAAAGCCTCACCACAGTTGGATTGCAGAGACTGAATGTCATCGGAAAGACTGCAGTAAGGTGAAATGTTTATAATATTGCTCCATTTTGTAAAGCATAAACACGATAGAAACTATTCTGTGTGTGTGTTCATGTGTGTGTGTTTACGTGTATGTAGAGAGTTGGCTTGTAGGTACCACACACTGATAGAGCCACTGGTATTTCAGCTGGTGTTTATTCTCATTGGGTGCTACTGTGCATATTTGTGCTACATATTTTGAATGTCACTCATACATGTATGTGATCATATTATTGCATATAAGTACACAAGAAATACGGGGCTTCCCAGGTGGCTCAGTGGTAAAGAAACTGCCTGCAATGCAGGAGACACAGATTCAATCCCTGGGTTGGGAAGTTCTCCTGGAGCAGGAAATGGCAACCCACTCCAGTATTCTTGCTTGGAAAATCCCGTGGACAGAAGTGTCTGGTCGGCTACAGTCTGTGGGGTTGCAGAGTCAGACACGACTTAGTGACTGAGCATACATATAAGAAATATGGAGAAAATAGAAATAGGAATATTATACGGTGTTAACATGAAGTATGTGGGAAGGAAAATGGGGCTTTGGTGGGATGGGGGAAGAAGGGTAGCCAATCTAATAAAGAAAAGAAAAAGCAGTTTAAAAAATGTGTAACACGATCATAGTTATGTTATCCACTCATGTAAAATTATATGTATATATGTTTCCATGTATATACACTTTCCTAAAATATAATTGTTAAGAGTTTACACGATTTGATTCTTTTTGCAATAATGTTTAATAAACCAAATCCCAGAGAAGCTACACAGGCTTAAGAATCCTGCCAGAAGTGGGAACAAGAAGTGTGGAGCAGGAGTACCCATACAAGGCAGTAGCGAACCTCTGATGCAACCCGGCCAGCAAACTCTAGACCCCACCTGAATGCAGCAAGCAAAGGCGTAAGGAGGCATCTGCTCACTTCAGATGCAAAAGCCGCAATGAGGAACACCAAGGATCAAGGAAACACATCATCACCAAAAACTCCAGCAACCCTCAATTAGTGAGACTCTTCAACAAATGGTGCTGGGAAATCAGGACAGCTACAAGGAAAAAAAGCAATTAGATCATTCTTTAACATGATACACAAAAATGAGCTCAAAGTGGATGAAAGACCTAAATGTGAGATCGGACACTATAAAACTCCTACAGAAAAACACAGGCATGACATTCTGGGACATAAATCAAAGGATATCTTTTTGATCTGTTTCTTAGAATAAAGGAAATGTAAACAAAAATAAATAAATGGGACCCACTTAAACGCATCTGAACAGCAAAGGAAAAATTAAACAAAATGAAAAGACAACTGACAGACAGGGAGAAAATACTCCCAAACGATGTGACCAACAAGAGATGAGTCTCAAAAGCTGACAAGCGATTCACAGCACTAAACAGCAGGAAAACAAGCAGCCCAGGCACGAAACGGCACAAGATCTAAGAAGGTTTTTTTCCCAGAGAAGACATACACATGGTCAAGAGGCATATGAAAAGATGTTTAAGATCACTAATAAGCAAACAAATGCAAATCAAAATTACAATGACAAGGGATATCACACCAATTTAAATGGCTGTCACCAAAAAATCAACAAAAATAAACGCTGGGAAGGGTGTGGAGAGAAGAGAGTCTTCCTATGCTGCTGGTGAAGATTTAAACTGGTACAGCCACGATGGAGAACAGCATGGAGATTTCTGACAAAAAAATAAAAATAGACTGTCATATGACCACACACTTTCACTCTGCGGACATAACCACGAGGCAAAACAATACACGCAAACTAATGTTCACTTCAGAACTGCTTCTGAAAGTCAAGACACGGAAACACTTATATATCAAAAGATGAATGGGAAGATGTAGCAGAGACACACAAAACAAACTTACTCAGAAATAAAGATGAAGGAAAGAATGCCATTTGTACCAACATGCCAGGACATAGCAGAGATCACAGTAAGGGAAGGAACTCAGACACAGAGAACGTGAAAACCAACTTGGTGTTCCGAATGGGGAAGCATCAGGGAGGGGAATCCATCAGGAGTTTGGAATGATCAAAGACTGAAGCCTTACTAACAATAGCCACGACACGGAAGCAACCGTAACATCCACTCAGAGAGTGGACCAGGAAAATGTGGCACACCTACAATATGCACCCACTAAAAAGAAGGAAAATATGTCATTTGCAGCTAGCAGGACAGACCCACAGATTGTCGTACTGAGCAAAATAAGGTAGGTGGAAAAGCAGTTATTTCCAATTGCATCTCTGTGGACCTGAATGAAGTTACTGTTCTGATAACCGCACAAAATATGGAGCATCCAATCCAGTCCAGTACAAAAGAGACATTCATTTGGCACATAAATGGAAAGCCTACTGGATTCTGCTGAAGGCTCGATGAGCCGGGCTGGGGTCCCATGCTTGCACCCCTAACAGCCTTGGGACTGAGGGGGTTGAGAAACTGCTGCCTGAAACTGCGCCCCCACTGGACCTGTCATGTTTCTCCCCACCGGATGAAGCCACAGTCTCCCGATGCGGGTCTGCCCTCCAGAGCTAAAGCAAGTCTAGTGCACCCAAAGGATGGCGGACTCTGTGGCTAGAAGAGCTCTGAAAAGTAAGGCGTCTCTGCCTCTCCCAGGGTGGGGTTTCCACGTCCAGCCTTCTGGATGACAGCACCGAAGCCAGGCAAAATTCCAGGACTTGGGACTGGTGGGAAGTGGGGCAGGGGAGGGTGATGGGTAACGGGAGGGGGCGGGGCGGGGCGGGGCGGGGGGGGTGGTGGGGGAGACATTCACTGAGGCCCAGGTGCCCCTTGAGAACACATGGGAGTGACTCAGTGCTGCCACTGTGTGGCCATTTCTGGTAACAACAACTTGAAAACCCCTGCCTCTGGGAGAAGGCAACGGCACCCCACTCCAGTACTCTTGCCTGGAAAATCCCACGGACAGAGGAGCCTGGTGGGCTGCAGTCCATGGGATCACGAAGAGTCGAACACGACTGAGCTACTTCACTTTCACTTTTCACTTTCATGCACTGGAGAAGGAAATGGCAACCCACTCCAGTGTTCTTGCCTGGAGAAACCCAGGGACAGGGGAGCCTGGTGGGCTGCCATCTATGGGGTTGCACAGAGTTGGACACGACTGATGCGACTTAGCAGCAGCTGGGAACTTCAAACTCACAAGGACTGTGGAGCTAGAAATGACTCCAGCCCTCAAAGATTGAACTGAGGTGGACCATCAAGTCACAATTCGCCACAGGGCAGGCTTTCCAGAAGCAAATCTCAAAGGGTAAATTTAACAATCGGCTGCTAACAATGAAACCAAGAGAGGACCTGGATGAAAGGGAATACTCCTGTGCCTCTGCTGTTAGAAATGGAGAGGTAAGAGCCACGTGGGAGAACAGCATAGTGGGTCCAACTAATCCTAAAGACAGAGAGAGCTTCTGATCCTGCAGTCCCCAGTTAGGCTCATATACAGCGGCTTATCAAGGGGGAAAAGTCTAGTTGAGAAAGACAGGCACTGCAAAGTCCACTGCAGCCCTGCTCACAGCAGCCGCAAGGAAGCAACCATGATGTGCATCAGCACTGGGTGGACCAGGAACACGGGGGACATGTACAGGACGGAATGCCACTCAGCCGTCCAAAAGATGAAAGTCTGCCATTTGCAGCCACATAGATGGACCCAGAGACTGACATATTAAGGGAACTAAGACAGATGGGGAAAAAAGTATCTGATGACATGCCTTCTACATGGCATCCGAAAAGAAATCATACAAATTAATGTATTTACAAAACCGAGATCGACTCACACACATGTAGAATGAACTTATGATTGCCGTGGGGGAATAATGGGGGGTTGGGGGAGGCAGGATCCTTAGGGAGCTGGCATCGACTGTACACATGTCTTTATTCAAAATAAATGACCAACGCAGTCATGCCGTGGAGCACACTGAATTGTTTGACATCATGTGGCAGCATAGGGGAGGGCCGTTTGGGAGAGAAGAGATGCACATATATGAAAGGCTGGGAACCTCGCGGTCCACGTGGAAAGAACACCACAATGTCAACTGGCTATTTTCCAAAACAAAATGAAAATTGGAAACAACACCAAACAACTTATTGTCACCTTCGAGCCCACAGGATGGGCACCATCAACACGTGGGAAAACCAGGAACCCTGCAGAGGGCCTGGGAAAAGGGAACGCTCTTCTGCCTCCCCTGCGAATGCCAATTAGTTAACACCCACTCTAGAGAACAGCAGAGCGGTGCCTGAGAAATCTCAAGAAAGCGGTGGCCTAAGATCTGGAGCACACATCCTCGGGCCTGTTGTCAGAGGAAACTATGCTTGAAAAGGCACGTGCACCCCGACCTTCATGGCAGCGCTGCTTCCAAAAGCCAGACCATGGAAGCGACCAGCAAGGAAATCGACGCAGGCCTGGACACACAATGCGGTACAAACACACGAGGGAAAGGCACAGCCATCCAGACGAAAGGAGAGAATGCCACCGGCAGAGACAGAGAAGGACCTAGGCAGGAGGCCAGGAAGCCAAGCCACACAGACAGAGGGGGACCGACAGCGTATGGCGTCACTTCCAGGAGGAAGCTCTAAATGCACTCACATCGACCCACTGAGAAAAGAGACACCGACTCACCCTGGAAACCCACTGGGAGTTCCAACTGGAGAAACCTCTCAGGGGAATCCATCAGGAGTCTGAATAGGCACTCACATAAGGATATAAAAACAGGCCTCCACAAGGACCTACAGGAGAGGACGGGGAACCCTACCCATCGCCCTGTACAGCCCAGACAGATGGGCAAAGCGCCAGAAATGACTACATATACATCTCTGTGGACCTGAATCAAGTTGCTGTTCCCATAACCACACAAAACATGAAGAATCCACTCTAGTCCGATTAAAAAAGAAACATTGATTTTGCACATAAAATGAAAAGCCTACTGGATTCAGCTAAGGCCTCAGTGACCTAGGATGGGATCCCATGCCTGCACTCCTAGCAGGCTCGAGACCCAAGGCTGCACCCGTCCAAGGGCTAGGGAGCTGAGAAGCTTGTACCTGAAACTGAGCCCCACATTGGGCCTGTCGTGTTTGTCCCCTCAGGATGAAACCACAATCTCCAGATGGGGCCCCGCCCTCCAGGGCTAAATCAAGTCTTCACACTATACTTCAAAATGACACAGGCACCCCAAGCTTCACGGCAGCACTAATTCCAAGAGACAAAACATGGAAGCCACCGACAGGGTAACTGACGCAGGCCTGGACAACACGATGTGGTACGTACATACAAGGGAAAGGCACAAGCCATCCAGAAAGGAGGAAAGCACGTCATTCACAATGACAAAGGAGGACCTCAGGAGGATGCCAGGCAAACACACACCAGAAGATAAAGCAAGTCTGGTGCATCCAAACGATGGCAGACCCTGTGGTGGAAGAGCTCTGAAAAGTCAGGAGGTCTCCACCTCTCTCGGGGCAAGGTTCCCGACTCCAGCCTCCTTCCTAAAGACTGGTCCCACTGCAGGATGATAACACCCTGAACCGGACAATATTCAGGGCTTGGGATCGGAGGAAGTGGGGCAGGGGAGGGTGAAGGGTAAGGGCGGGGAGAAGACATTCACGGAGGACCAGGTGCCCCTTGAGCACAAATGGGAAATGACCTAGTGCTGCCACCCTGTGGCCATTTCTGGTAACAACAACCTGAAAACCCTCGCCTCTGGAAACTTCAAATTCTCAAGGCCTGTGGGGCAGGAAGACTCCAGCTCTTGTTAAAGATTGGCCTGAGGTAGATCATCGAATAACAATTTGAAACAGCACCAGCTTTCCAGAAGCCAGTCTCAAAGGTAAATTTGACACACCCATACATTAAAAAAAAAAAAAAAAAAACAACTTCACCACATAAAATGGTCTTCTCCAGGGCTCATCATTCAAAAATTGCAAATCAAAGTGGCAAAGAGGTATCACCTGGAAGCCCGCATAATGCAATCATCAAAACGGCTGCAAACAATGAAGGCAAAGAGGACCTGGAAAACGGAACCCCCTGTGCCTCTGCAGTAAGTAGCTAACAGCCACAGTGGAGAAATCATAGAGGGTCCTTCCAAGCCTAAACACGGAGACAGCTTCCAATGCAGCAGTCCTCCGACTGGGCTCGTATATGGAGGCTCATCAAAGGAGAAAAGTCTATTTGAAAAGGCACGGGAGACGCAAAGTTCACTGCAGCCTTGCTCACAACAGCCACAGCGTGGAGGCAACCATGATGTCCACTGCCACACGAATGGGCCAGGAGCGTGTGGGACACACATGCGAGGGAACGCTACTCAGCCATCGAAAGGATGAAAGTGTCCCATCTGCAGCCACGTGGATGGACCAGAGACTGACATGCGGAGGAAACTGAGAAAAGGGAAAAAGCAGTATATCCGATGACGTCACTTATACGTGGCATCCAAGAGGAAATCATACAAATGAACATATTTACAAAATCGAGACAGACTCACAGACATCCAGAATGATCTTAAGGTTGCCACAGGGGGAAAATGCAGTGGTTGGAGTGGGGGCCAGATCATTAGGGGAGGTAGCTCAATGTGTACACACAGCTCTATTTAAAATAAATGACCAACAAGGTCTTACTGTGAAGCACAGATAACTCTGCTCGACGTCATGTGGCAGCCCAGATGGAAGGGCAGTTTTGTGAAAAGGTGTGCACATATATGGGACAACTAAGAACCTCTACTGTTCACCTGGAATGACCACGTCACTGTCAAATGGCTAGTCTGCAATACAAAATAAATAGTGGAAACAACACCCAACAACTCGGTACCACGTTTGAGCACACAGGATGGACACCATCCACATGTAGGCCAACCAGGAACCCTGAAGAGGACTGGGAAAAGAGAAGCCTCTTCTGCCTCCACTGGGAATGTCAGTTAACAACCACTGTAAGGAATAGCAGAATGGGGCCTAAGAAACCTCAAGACAGCGATGGCCTAAGCTCTGGAGCACACATCCTTGGGCCTGTTGCCAAGGAAACTACACTTTAAAAAGACACGTGCACCCCCACCTTCACGGCAGCACTAGTTCCAGTGCCAGACCACAGAAGCCACCAACAGGGAATCGCCACAGGCCTGGACAACACGATGTGGCACAAACACACGAGGGAAAGGCGCAGGCCACCCGGAAAGAGGAGAGAATGCCACCGGCAGCGGCAGAGAAGGACCCAGCGAGGACCCCAGGAAGCCAAGCCCGCCAGCCAGAGGAAGACCGGCGTCGCACGGTGTCACTTCCAGGAGCAAGCTCAGCATTCAGTCACATCGACTCACTGAGAAAAGAGACACCGACTCACACACTAAAAACCCAGTGGGATTTCTGACAGGCAAACCTCAGAGGGGAGTCCATCAGGAGTCTGGATCATCACAGGCACACTCACATACAGATATATATAAAACAAATCTCCACGAGGACCTACAGGAGAGGACTAGAAACCCTACTCACACTCCTGGACAACCCAGACAGATGGGCAAAGTGCCCAAAAGACTACACGTACATCTCTGTGGACCTGAATCAAGTTGTTGTCCGATAACCACACATAACATGGAGTATCCACAGTGCCTGCTAAGTCACTTCAATCGTGTCTGACTCTCTGCGACCCTATGGACTGTAGGCTGACAGGTTTCTCTGTCCATCGGATACTCCAGGCAGGAAGACTGGAGAGGTTTGCCGTTTCCTTCTCCAGAGGGTCTTCCCAACCCAGGGTTTGAACCCATCTATGGACCAACACAAAAGAAACATTCATTTGGCACAGAAAATGCAAAATCTACTGGGTTCTGTTGAGACCTCAGTGACGCAGGGCTGAGGCCTCATGCCTGCACCCCTACTAACTTTGCGACTCAAGGCTGCACGATCCTGGGGCTGAGGGAGCTGAGAAGCTGGTGCCTGAAATGGAGCCCCCACTGGGCCTGACGTGTTTGTCCCCCTCGGGATGAAGCCACAATCTCCAGCTTGGGGCCCTCCCTCTAGGGCTAAAGCAAGTCTAGTGCACCCAAAGGATGATATACCGTGCGGCTGGAAGAGCTCTGATAAGTCGTGGGGGCCGCCAGCTCTCCTGGGGTGGGGTTCCCACCTCCAGTCTCCTTCATAAAAACTCAGCCCACTTGGGATGGCAGCACCTTCAGCCCAGGAAAATTCCAGGGCTTAACACTGGTGGGAAGTCGGGCAGGGAAGGGTGAAAGTAATGGGGAGAAGCCTTTCACTGAGGTCCAGGTGCCCTTGAGAACACATGAGGACAACCCAGTGCTGCCACCTTGAGGCCACTCATGGTAAGAGCAAGTTCAAAACGGGCTGCTGGGAACTTCAAGTCCTTGGGGCTGGAAAGGTCTCTGGCCCTCAGCGACTGGCCTGAGGTGGGTCATAGAAAAACAGTTAGAATCAGGGCAAGGGTTCCAGAAGCAAATCTCAGAAGGTAAATTTCACACACCTCATAATGGGAAAAAAAATGCTCCATCACATAAAATGGTCCTCTCCATGGCTCATCCCTAGAAAACTGCACAGCAAAGGGGTAAAGAGATATCAGCTCAAAATCCACACGAAGGCCATCATCAAATTGGCTGCAAACAATGAATCCAAGAGAGCATCTGAAAAAGGGAACCCCCTATACTTCTGCTGGGAGAAGTAAATCGGTAACAGCCCAGGGGAGAGCAGCATAGAGGGCCCATCTAATCCTAGAGACAGAGCGAGCTTCTCATCCTAACAGCCCAGGGGAGAGCAGCATAGAGGGCCCATCTAATCCTAGAGACAGAGCGAGCTTCTCATCCTAACAGCCCAGGGGAGAGCAGCATAGAGGGCCCATCTAATCCTAGAGACAGAGCGAGCTTCTCATCCTAACAGCCCAGGGGAGAGCAGCATAGAGGGCCCATCTAATCCTAGAGACAGAGCGAGCTTCTGATCCTACAATCGCACGATCGGGCTCATGTATGGAGGCTTATCAAGGGAGAAAAGTCTAACTGAGAGACACAGGGACCGCAACGTTCACTGCAGCCCTACTCACAACGGCCACAGCATGGAAGCAACCACAATGTCCACCGGCACACAAATGGACCAGGAACAAGGAGGACACATACAGGAGGAAACGCTACTCAGCCATCAAAAAGGATGAAAATATGCCATTTGCAGCCACGTGGATGAACCCAGAGACTGACACACTAAGGGAACAAAAACAGAACAAAAACAGAAAACAGCAACATATCCAAAGACATCCCTTATATGTGGCGTCCAAAAAGAAATCGTACAAATGAACATATTTACAAAGCTGAGACAGATTCACAGACATCCAGAATGAATTTATGGTTACACTGGAGGAAAAATGGGGCGGTCGAGATGGTGGCCAGATCCTTAGGGAGATGGCGTGAACGTGTACCAACAACTGTATTTTAACTAAATCACGAACAAGGTCCTCCTGTGGAGCGCAGGGAACTCTGCTCGACATCGCGTGGCAGCCTGCATAGGACGGCAATTCTGGGAAGAAGGGATGCACTATATGGAAGGCTGAGACCCTCTGCAGTCCAACAGGAACAACCACGACGCTGTCAACTGGCTTTTATCCAGTACAAAATAAAAATTGGAAACAAAACTGACAACTCAGTATCACCAGGCAGCCAAAGGATGGGCATCATCAACATGTGGGCAAACCAGAAACCCTCGTCTATCTCCCCCGGGAATGTCAACTGGTTAACAGCAACTGTAAAGAAAGAACAATGAGGCCTGAGAAATCTCAAGACTCCAATAGCCTAAGATCTGGCATCCCCATCTTAGGGCCTGTTTCCCCAGGAAATTATACTTGAAAAAGATACGTGCACCCCAACTTTCATAGCAGCACTAGTTCCAAGAGACAAAACATGGAAGCAACCAACAGGGAAATCGACACGGGCCTGGACAGCATGATGTGATACAAACATGCAAGGGAAAGGCACAAAGTCATCCGAAAACAAGAAAAGAATGCCACTGGCAGCAACAGAGAAGGACCTAGAAAGGATCCCAGGAAGCCAAGTCAATCAGATAGTGAAGACCAATGTAGTACAGTATCACTTCCAGGAAGAAGATCAAAATCCATTCATATCAGCTCACTGAGAAAAGGGACACTGTCTCACACCCTGAAAACTCACATGTCGATCCGACTCATGAAACCTCACGAAAGGGAATCCATCAAGAGTTTGGATCATCACAGACATAACCACATATGGGTATAAAACCAGGCCTCCACGAGGACCTACAGGAGAGGACAGGGAACCCTACCTATCCCCCTGTACAACCCAGACAGACGGGCAAAGTGCCCAAAAAGATTACATATACATCTCTGTGGACCTGAATCAAGTTGCTCTTCTCATAACCACACACAACATGAAGAAACCACTCTCAGTTCAGTTGCTCAGTCGTGTCCAACTCTGCCACACCATGAATCGCAGCACGTCAGGCCTCCCTGTCCATCACCAACTCCCGGAGTTCACTCAAATTCACATCCATCAAGTCGGTGATGCCATCCAGCCATCTCATCCTTTGTCGTCCCCTTCTCCTCCTGCCCTCAGTCCCTCCCAGCATCAGGGTCTTTTCCAATGAGTCAACTCTTCACATCAGGTGGCCAAAGTGTTGGAGTTTCAGCTTCAACATCAGTCCTTCCAATGAATATTCAGGACTGATTCCTTTAGGATGGACTGGTTGGATCTCCTTGTAGTCCAAGGGACTCAAGAGTCCTCTTCAGCATCACACTTCTAAAGCATCAATTCTTTGGCATTCAGCCTTCTTTACAGTCCAACTCTCACATCCATACATGACTACTGGAAAAACCAGAGCCTTGACTAGATGGACCTTTGTTGGCAAGGTAAGGTCTCTGAATATGCTGTCTAGGTTGGTCATAACTTTTCTTCCAAGGAGCAAGTGTCTTTTAATTTCATGGCTGCAGTCACCATCTGAAGTGATTTTGGAGCCCCTCAAAAATAAAGTCTGTCACTGTTTCCACTGTTTCCCCATCTATTTGCCATGAAGTGATGGGACCAGATGCCATGATCTTAGTTTTCTGAATGTTGAGTTTTAAGTCAACCTTTTCACTCTCCTCTTTCACTTTCATCAAGAGGCTCTTTAGTTCTTCACTTTCTGCCATAAGGGTGGTATCATCTGCATATCTGAGGTTATTGATATTACTCCCTGCCTCCTGGAAATTCAAACTCACAAGGCCTGTGGGGCAGGAAAAGACTCCAACCCTCAAAGACTGGCCTGAGGTGGGTCATTGAATAACAATTTGAAACAGCACAAGCTTTCCAGAAGCCAATATCAAAGGGTAAATTTTACACATCTCATACGTGAAAAAATAAAGAAACTTCATCACAGAAAATGTTTATCTCCAGGGCTCATCATTAGAAAATTGCATATCAAAGTGGCAAAGAAGTATCACCTCAAAGCCCACAGTGGCCATCATCAAAATGGCTGCAACAATGAACGCAAGAAAAAAAAGGAAAAAGGGAGCCGTCCTATGCCTCTGCAGTAAATAGTTAAGAGCCACAGCGGAGAACAGCATAGAGGGTCCATCTAATCCTAGAGACAGAGAGAGCTTCTGATCCTACAGTCCCCCGGTTGGGCTCATGTATGGAGGCTCATCAAGGGAGGAAAGTCTAACTGAGAAAGGCACAGGGACCGCAAAGTTCACTGCAGCCCTGCTCACGACAGCCACAGCATGGAAGCAACCACAATGCCCACCGGCACACGAATGGGCCAGGAGCGTGTGGGAACGCTACTCAGCCATCAGAAAGGATGAAAATGTCCCATCTGCAGCTGTGTGGATGAACCAGAGACTGACATACTTGGGGGATTAAGAAAACGAGAAAAATCAATATATTCGATGATATCCCTTATATGTGGCATCCAAAAAGAAATCATGCAAATGAACGTATTTACAAAACTGAGACAGACTCTAGATATGAACTCCAGACAGTATCCAGAATGAACTTAAGGTTGCCACAGGGGAATAAACTGGAAGAGATGCGGGAGGTGGGGCGGGCAGGATCCTTGGGGAGTTGGCATCGACATGTACACATGGCTCTATTTAAAATAAATGAGCAACAAGGTCTTACTGTGAAGCACAGAGAACTCTGCTCGAGGTCATGAGGCAGCCTGGAGGGAGGGGCAGTTTGGGGAAGAGGGATGCATATATATATATATGGACGGCCAAGTCCTTCTGCGGTCCACCTGGATCTGCCGCCACAATGTCAACGGGCTCTTCTCCAATACAAAATAAAAATTGGAAACACCACCCAACAACTCAGTATCACCTCCCAGCCGACAAGATAGACACCATCAACAAGTGGGCAAACCAGGAACCACGCAGAGGGCCTAGGAAAAGGGAACCCTCTTCTGCCGCCACTGGAAATGTCAATTAGTTAACAACCTCTCTAAAGAAAAGCAGAGAGGTGCCTAAGAAACCTCAAGACACAATGGCCTAAGATCTGGAGCACACATCCTTAGGCCCATTACCCAGGAAAATACACTTGAAAAGACACGTGTACCCCAACCTTCACGGCAGCACTGCTTCCAAGAGCCAGACCACAGAAGCAACCAACAGGGAATCGCCACAGGCCTGGACAACACGATGTGGTACAAACACACGAGGGAAAGGCACAAGCCATCCGAAAAGAAGAGAATGCCACTGGCAGCGACAGAGAAGGACCCAGCGAGGACCCCAGGAAGCCAAGCCCGCCAGCCAGAGGAAGACCAGCGTCGCACGGTGTCACTTCCAGGAGCAAGCTCAGCATTCAGTCACATCGACTCACTGAGAAAAGAGACATCAACTCACACACTGAAAACCCACGTGGTCCGACTAGAGAAACCTCAGAGGGGAATCATCAGGAGTTTGGATCATCACAGACATACAGATATAAAAGCAGGCCTCCACAAAGACCTACAGATAAGGACAGGGAACCCTACTCATCCTCCTGTACAACCCAGACAGACGGGCAAAATGCCCGAAAAGACTGCACATACATCTCTGTGCACCTGAGGTTGCTGTTCCCACGACCACGCACATCATGGAGAATTTGCCCTAAGCCATACACAAGAAACACCGATTTGGCACATAAATGGAAAGCCTGCTATACTCTGCTGAGGCTCATGGACCTGGGCTGGGGTCCCGTGCCTGCACCCCTCGCAGCCTTGGGACCCAGGGCTGCATGTTATTGGGCTGAGGGAGCTGAGACACTTGTGCCAGAAACTGGGCACTCACTGGGCCTGTCGTGTTTGTCCCCTGAATGGAACCACAGTCCCCCAATGGGGGTCCGCCCTCCAGAGCTAAAACAAGTCTAGTGCACCCAAAGGACAGTGGTGCCTGTGGCTGGAAGAGCTCTGAAAACTCATGGGGTCTCCACCTCTCCCGCGGCAGGGTTGCCACCTCCAGCCTCCTTCCTAAAGATTCACCGCAGATTGGGATGACAGCAGCCTGAGCCGGGCAAAATTCCAGGGTTTGGGATTGGTGGGAAGGGGGGCAGGGCCAGGGCGGGTGAACAGTAACTGGGAGAAGCTGACTTTCACGGAGGCCCAGGTGCCGCCTGAGCACACATGGAAATGACCCAGTGCTGCCACCTCGTGGCCCTTTCTGGTAACAACTTCAAAACCCATGCCTCTGGAAACTTCAAACTCACAAATTCTGTGGGGCTGAAATTGACTCTAGCACTCAACGACTGGTCTGAGGTGGGTCATCAAATAGCAATTTGAAGCAGGGCAAGCTTTCCAGAAGCCATTCTCAAAGGGTACATTTCACAAACCTCGTACCTGGGGAGAAAAAAAGAACTCCATCAGATAACATACTCCTCTCCCTGGCTCATCCCTAGAAAACTGCAAATCAAAGAGGTATCACCTCAAAGGCCACACACTGGCCATCATCAAAATGGCTGCAAACAGTGACTGCAAGAGAGGACCGGGAAGAGCTGGAAGAAAGGGGAACCGCCTGAGCCTCTGCAGTAAATAGGAGACAGCCACCGTGGAGAACAGCATAGAGGGCCCTTCCAATCCTGAAGACAGAGAGAGCTTCTGATCCAGCAATCCCCCGATTCTTTTGATATCTAAGGAGGTTTACTGATGGAGAGATGTCTACTTGAGAAAGATACAGGGACCGCAAAGCTCACTGCAGCCCTACCCACAACAGCCACGACATGGAAACGACCATAATGTCCATCGCAGAGAATGGACCAGGAACATGGAGGACGCAGATACGGGAGGATGCTACTCAGCCATTAAAAGAACGAACACATGCCATTTGCAGCCACGTGGATGGACCGAGAGACCGATGTACTGAGGGAACAAGAACAGAAAAAACAAGATATCTGATGACAGGCCTCCAAAAAGAAATCATACAAAATGAACATATTTACAAAACTGAGACAGACTCCTGTACATACACAGTTTTGCCTGGCTGAGGCTGCTGTCATCCCATTCTGCGGGAAATCTTTAGGAAGGAGGCTGGAGGTGGCAACCCTACCCCGGCAGAGATGGAGACTCCATGACTTTTCAGAGTTGTGTGGCTCTTCCAGCCACAGGGACACTGTGCTTTGGCGGCACTAGACTTGTATACATACACAAATGTGAGTTCATTCACTTATGGTTGCCACAGGGGAATAACGGGGCATGGGGAAGGCAGGATCCTTAGGGAGTTGGCATCGACTGTACATATCAGTTCAGTTGCTCAGTCGTGTCCTACTCTGCAAACCTGTGGACTGCAGCTCGCCAGGCCTCCCTGTCCATCACCATCTCCTGGAATTTACTCAAACTCATGTTCATTCAATTGGTGATGTCATCCAACCATCTCATCTTCTCTCATCCCCTTCTCCCCGCCTTCAATCTTTCCCAGCATCAGGGTCTTTTCAAATGAGTCAGCTCTTCACATCAAGTGGCCAAAATATTGGCATTTTAGCTTCAACATCAGTCCTTCCGTGAATATTCAGGACTGATTTCCTTTAGGATGGACTGGTTGGATCTCCTTGCTGTCAAAGGAACTCTCAAGAGTCTTCTCCAACACCACAGTTCAAAAGCATCAAAGCACTCAGCTTTCTTTATAGTCCAACTCTCACCTCCACACATAACTACTTGAAAAGCCATAGCCTTGACTAGATGGACCTTTGTTGGCAAAGTAATGCTTCTGCTTTTTAATATGCTGTCCAGATTGGTCATAACTTTCCTTCCAAGGAGTAAGCGTCTTTTAATTTCAAGACTGCAATCACCAGTCTTTTAATTTCAAGCGTCTTTTAATTTCAAGACTGCAGTGATTTTGGAGCCCAGAAAAATAAAGTCTGCCATTGTTTCCACTGTTTCCCCATCTATTTGCCATGAAGTGATGGGACCAGATGCCATGATCTTAGTTTTCTGAATGTTGAGCTTTAAGCCAACTTTTTCTCTCTCTTCTTTCACTTTCATAAAGAGGCTCTTTAGTTCTTCTTCACTTTCTGCCATAAGGGTGGTGTCATCTGATTATCTGAGGTTATTGATGTTTCTCCTGGCAACCTTGATTCCAGCTTGTGCTTCATCCAGCCCAGAGTTTCTCATGATTTACTGTGTATATAAGTTAAATAAGCAGGGTGACAATATACAGCCTTGACATACTCCTTTCCTGATTTGGAACCAGAAAATTAGGTTGTTGTTCCAAAGCCTGTTGTTCCATGTCTGGTTCTAACTGTTGCTTCCTGACCTGTAACAGATTTCTCAAGAGACAGGTCAGGTGGTCTGGTATTCCCATCTCTTTCAGAATTTTCCACAGTTTATTGTGATCCACACAGTCAAAGGCTTTGGCATAGTCAATAAAGCAGAAGTAGATATTTTCCTGGAACTCTCTTGCTTTTTCTGTGATACAACAGATGTTGGCAATTTGATCTCTGATTCCCCTGCCTTTTCTAAATTCAGTTTAAACATCTGGAGTTTCACAGTTCACATACTGTTGAAGCCTGGCTTGGAGAATTTTGAGCATTACTTTACTAGCATGTGAGATGAGTGCAATTGTGAAGTAGTTTGAGCATTCTTTGGCATTGCCTTTCTTTGGGATTGGAATGAAAACTGACCTTTTCCAGTCCTGTGGCCACTGCTGAGTTTTCCAATTTGCTGGCATATTGAGTACAGCACATTCACAGCATCATCTTTTAGGATTTGAAACAGCTCAACTGGAATTCCATCACCTTCACTAGCTTTGTTCGTAGTGATGCTTCCTAAGGCCCACTTGGTTGGTAATCACACCATTGTGATTATCTGGGTCATGAAGATCTTTTTGTATAGTTCTGTGTATTCTTGCCACCTGTTCTTAATATCTTCTGCTTCTGTTAGATACTTACCATTTCTGTCCTTTATTGTGCCCATCTTTGCATGAAATGTTCCCTTGTTATCTCTAATTTTCTTGAAGAGATCTCTAAACTTTCCCATTCTATTGTTTTCCTCTATTTCTTTGCATTGATCACTGAGGAAGGCTTTCTTATCTCTCCTTGCTATTCTTTGGAACTTTGCATTCAAATGGGTATGTCTTTCCTTTTCTCCTTTGCCTTTAGCTTCTCTTTTTTCACAACTATTTTAAGGCCTCCTCAGGCAACCATTTGCCTTTTTGCATTTCTCATCCTTGGGGATGGTCTTTATCCCTGCCTCCTGTACAGTGTCACAAACCTCCATCCAGAGTTCATCAGGCACTCTATCAGATCTAATCCCTTGAATCTATTTCTCACTTCCACTGTACAGTCATAAGGGTTGATTTAGGTCATACCTGAATGGTCTAGTGGTTTTCCCTACTTTCTTCAATTTGAGTCTGAATTTGGTAATAAGGAGTTCATGATCTGAGCTACAGTCAGCTCCTGGTCTTGTTTTTGTTGACTGTATAGAGCTTCTCCATCTTTGGTTGCAAAAAATATTATCAATCTGATTTTGGTGTTGACCATCTGGTGATGTCATATGTAGAGTCTTCTCTTATGTTGTTGGAAGAGGGTGTTTGCTATGACCAGTGTGTTCGCTTGGAAAAACTCTATTAGCCTTTGCCCTGCTTCATTCTGTACTCCAAGGCCAAATTTGCCTGTTACTCCAGGTATTTCTTGACTTCCTACTTTTGCATGCCAGTCCCCTATAATGAAAAGGACATCTTTTTTTGGGTGTTAGTTCTAGAAGGTCTTGTAGGACTGTACACATGGCTCTATTCAAAATAAATTACTAACTTGGTCTACTGTGGAGCACATTGAACTCTGTGTGATGTCATATGGCAACATGAGAGGGAGGGCTGTTTGGGGGAGAAGGGATCCACATATATGAAAGGCTGAGGCCCTCTCAATCCACATAGAAGGACCATCACAATGTCATTTTGCTATTTTCCAAAAGAAAATAAAAATTGGAAACAACACTCAGCAACTCATTATCACCCTCGAGCCCAAAGGATGGGCCATATTAACATGTGGGCAAACCAGGAACCCTGCAGAGGGCCAGGGAAAAGGGAACGCTCTTCGGCATCCCCTGGGAATGTCAGTTGGTCAACACCCACTGTAAAGCACAGCAGAGCGGTGCTTGAAAAGACTCAAGTCTCTGACAGCCTAAGATCTGGCCCCCTATCTTTGGGCCTGTCACCAGATGAAGCTGTACTTGAAAAGACACGTGTACCCCAGCCTTCACGGCTGCACTAGTTCCAAGAGACAAAACACAGAAGCAACCGAGAGGGAAATCGACAGTTGCGTGGACAACATCATGTGGTTCATATATACAAGTGAAAGGCACAAAGCCACCCAAAAGAAGGAGCGAATGCCATTTGCAGTGACACAGGAGGGCCTAGCAAGGGTCACAGGAAGCCAAGCCACATCTATATTGTAACCAGCTTTGTATGTGTGTGAGTCATGATTAAAATTTCCTTGAGAACTTTTTATAGCCCTCAGTTTCCATATAGATAGACAGATTTAGAAACAGCAACCCAAAAAAAGGAATCTGGGAGGCTAGAATGTGTGTTTTTAGAGCAACATCCCCTGAAAATGCTGGCAAATACCAAGTCCACCTCTGCCAGGGCCGTGCTTCAAAGAGTGGACACTGATGCATGGAAAGTGACCAACGTGGGAGGATAAAGAAAGCCCACGGTGAGTCCCTGCTGTGGCTCCAGCTAGCTGTAACTAAGGTCTGTGCACCTAACGCTTCTCCATGTCACATTAGTGTAATGACACAGACTCAATCAGCAGTCAGTGGCCAAGGGATCAGCAGGTCGGGGGGCAGCTACAGGGACTAGCTGCCAACAAAGGTCTGTACAGGCAGAGCTATGGTTTTTCCAGTAGTCATGTACTGATGGGAGAGTTGGACCATAAAGAGGGCTGAGTGCCGAAGAATTCTAAATTGTGTGCTGGAGAAGACTCGAGAGTCCCTTGGTTTGTAAGATCAAACCAATCAATCCTAAAGGAAATCAACCCTGAATATTCACTCAAGGACTGATGCTGAAACTAAAGCTCCAATACTTTGGCCACTTGATGCAAAGAGCTGACTCACTGGAAAAGTCCCTGATTCTGGGAAAGATTGAAGGCAGGGCGAGAAGGAGATGACAGAGGATGAAATGGTTGTATGGCATCAGCGACTCAATGGACATGAGTGTGAGCCAACTCTGGGAGACAAGGCGCCTGACGTGCTGCAGTACATGGGGTCACAATTAGTCACACGCCACCGAGCCACTGAACAATCATAACAACGATCAAAGTGACAACGGTCTATCACTTTTCTCCTGTTTGTTTGCCATACATCTAATAGTGTGCCGTGGATAGGTGCAGGAGAGGGCCTGGAGCAAAGGGAACACTCCTTTCCCTCTGCTAAGATTGCAGTCTCATAATAGGCCCTGCAGAGCACAGGATGGAGGTTCCTTAAAAAACCTAAAAACAAAGGTACTGTATGATCCAGCATTTTCACTGTTGGGCATGTATCCAGTGGAAACTGTAACTGGAAAAGACACATGTACCCCAGCTTTATGCAGCACCATTTACCATAGCCAAGGGATGGAAGCCATCATAACATCCATGCACAGATTAATGGCTAATGAAGATGTGTTATATACACACAAGAGACAGCTAGTCATAAAAAGAAATAAATCATGTCATTTGCATCTACATGACTGGACCCAGAAATTATCATACTAAGTGATGTAAGTGAAACTTAGAAAGTTAAGCACGGTATCCTGGTTGATTAGTGATAGCCTATAATTTTTTTGCTAGATACTATCACAGGGAGATAAGTATTCCCTTTTGTTAAAATGTATAATTCATCTGGCAGGATGAGACCTTTTAGAGGCATATAATGTGCATATTGCTTTTCACATAAATGTGAAATGGTTTTAGATTTAGAAGACATAGAATCATATCAGAATATAATTACTGAAAAAAATGGTTATGAAAACAGACAAATCAAGGGCAAATTAATCATTTACTATTATAAGTGCTTGAGAAATCTTCATCTTCTTCCTCAGATACTGGGAAATTTAAAATGTCTACTGGTATTAAATTCAGTTCAGTTGCTCAGTCGTGTCCGACTCTTTGCGACCCCATGAATTGCAGCACGCCAGGCCTCCCTGTCCATCACCAACTCCCAGAGTTCACTCAGACTCACGACCATCGAGTCAGTGATGCCATCCAGCCATCTCATCCTCTGTCGTCCCCTTCTCCTCCTGCCCCCAATCCCTCCCAGCATCAGAGTCTTTTCCAATGAGTCAACTCTTTGCATGAGGTGGCCAAAGTACTGGAGTTTCAGCTTCAGCATCATTCCTTCCAAAGAAAATCCAAGATTGATCTCCTTTAGGATGGACTGGTTGGATCTCCTTGCAGTCCAAGGGACTCTCAAGAGTCTTCTCCAAGACCACAGTTCAAAAGCATCAGTTCTTTGGTGCTCAGCTTTCTTCACAGTCCAACTCTCACATCCATACATGACCAATGGAAAAACCATAGTCTTGACTAGACGGACCTTTGTTGGCAAAGTAATGTCTCTGCTTTTGAATATGCTATCTAGGTTGGTCATAACTTTCCATCCAAGGAGTAAGCGTCTTTTAATTTCATGGCTGCAGTCACCATCTGCACTGATTTTGGAGCCCCAAAAAATAAAGTCTGACACTGTTTCCACTGTTTCCCCATCTATTTCCCATGAATTGATGGGACCAGATGCCATGATCTTAGTTTTCTGAATGTTGAGCTTTAAGCCAACTTTTTCACCCTCCACTTTCACTTTCATCAAGAGGATTTTAACTATTTATAATTCCAATATTAGTGAATATCCATCAGACCAGAGGCAGTAAATGGAATAGTACCTATTATTCAGGAATTCTGTGAAAAAAGATTTATAATTCCTTGTATCAGTGCTGTAATACTCAATTTTCCTGTTAAGAAAGCCAAATGGAAAAGACTGTAGGTTTGCTCAGGAACTGAGATCTATAAATAATTTTCTGACTCCTTTCCACCCTGTGATTCCTGCTTATTCTCACACTCTGTTGTCAGCCCTTCCAGCGGACACCAACTATTTCTATGTAGTGTACTCTTTAATATTCCAGTAGAAAAAGAAAGCCACCAACTCTTCACCTTCACATGGAAAGATGGTCAATATACCTGGCTGGTTATACTACAAGGCTATACTAAAAACCCTACTTATTTGTCTCAAATACTTACAGCTGATTTGGCTGATGTACAACTTTCCTAATGGCTCTGCTTTATTTCCATACATAGATGATTTACTTCCAGAACTGAGTAGCAAGACTGCTGAAGAGATACTATCCATCTATTACAACTGTTAGCTTCTAAGCAGCATAAGACTTTCAAAGACAAACTACCATTCTGCTAACCAGCTGTGAAACAAATATTCAGTCACTTAATATTAAAGAAGGAATATTGATTGATTCTGAAAGAATTAAAGGAATCCCAGCTTTATCACTCCCTAAGCAAACCACTAAGGATTTCTAGGTCTAACCAGACATTGCAGGAACTGGGTGCCTAGTTTTTCCCACATTGCCCAACCTCTGTACTCATTATTAAAGACTGACCAGCCAGACCCAACTTTTCTCCCAGAGGGAGAAAAGTTATAAATGGTTTAAAATCTCCATTAGCTCAGGCTTTAACATTCGACCATCCTAACTATACATCACCATTTTTTTTCTCTTGGAGCATGAAGACAGAGGAAACACCTGGGTATATTAACTCAGAGCCACGGTGACCAGAATCGACCCATAGGATATTATTGTCAGGAGTTATATTCTATGACAAGAAGGTTCCCACCATGTATGAGGGTTATTTCAGCAACATCTCTCTTATGCAAAGTTATTAAAGAACTTACCATGGTCTCCATCAAAGGTCTCCTCTATTTATGTTCCTCACTCAGTTGACTGTCAAATTCTCATCCTCCTCAACGCTATTCTGTGAATGAGTCACTTGTCCTCTTAGGAAATACTGTCACTCTCATCACCCAATAACATCTTGGCTAATTTTTTTCAATTGGGAGGAAAATTACTTTACAAAGTTGTGTTGGTTTCTGCCATACAACAGTGCAAATCAGCCATAATTATACATGCATCGCCTCCCTCTTTGGTCTCCCTCCTCTCCCCCTGCCTCCATCCCATCCCTCAAGGTCATCACATAGCGCCATACTTTGGCGTGATGTAATAGTCTTAATCCCACAGCTTTGCTTCCAGGGCACCAAGATGACAATAGCATGGCCACATCACGCTAACTGCTATTTTCTTACTCCTAGGGCTGATTCACAAGAATGTTAACTATCTTCTCACTCCTAGGACAGGTTCACAAGAAGTTCCCACTGATAAAGCTGATTTAATTCGGTTTTAAGATGGATCCTTTTCAAACAATGAAGAGGGACATTATCAAACTGGGTATGCAGCAGAAATAATTGCAAGTTCTTATCTACCAGGCTCCAGATCAACCCAACAAGTTGAACTGACTGCATTGAGTAGGGTTTGTCAATTAGCCAAAGATCAAGGAGCCAATATTTATACTGATAGCCTGTATAGCTTCAGAGTAGCGCATGATTTTAGAATGCTATGGATATTTCTTAGCTCTTCTAATCTGCTTATAAAGAATAAACAGCTAGAGGTGGATGAAACTGTAGCCTATTATACAGAGTGAAGTAAGTCAGAAAGTGAAACACCAATATCCATAATATATTAACACCAATATAATAATATTGGGGCTCCCACCAATCCCAGGGTGGGATGATTTGAGAGAATAGCATTGAAACATGTATATTAATGTATGTAAAATAGATGACCAGTGAAAGTTTGATGCATGAAGCAGGGCACTCAAAGCTGGTGCTCTTGGACAAGCCAGAGGGATGGGGTGGGGAGGGAGGTGGGAGGGGGTTTCAGGATGGGAAGACACATGTGCACCCATGGTCGATTCATGTTGATGTATGGCAAAAACCATGATAATATCATAAAGCAACTATTCTCCAATTAAAATGAATTTTAAAAAAAAAGAATAGACAGCTAGTCTCAAAACCATGAGACTCCATTCAATTGCCCAAACAGCTGGCCATCGTTAAAACATCTGGACATTCCAAGTCTGATTCAGTAAAAGCCAAAGGGATTCGACTGGCTGATGTGGAAACCAAACAAGCTGCCTTAAGTCTGTTCTCTCCTAATTTGAGTATGTCCTCTGCTCAAACATAACTCTGATGAAACTATTCAGAAATTTCTTTTGCAGGCTGAAGAACTAGCTTCAGAAAATGAAAAGCAGGCCTGTAAGAAAAAAGGGCATATTCTGATCCCATCTCACAAATATGGTTCAGATCAGATAAGAGGTTTATAGTACCCATAAGTGTTCAACTGGGGTTCCCACGTAGCTCAGTGGTGAAGAATCTGCCTGCAATGCAGGAGATGTGAGTTTGATCCTGGGTCGGGAAGATCCCCTGTAGAGGGAAATGGCAACCCACTCTAGTATTCTTGCCTGGGAAATCCCATGGACAGAGGAACCTGATGGGCTACAGTCCATGGGGTCATAAAAAAAGTCGGACACAACTTAGTGACTAAACAACAGCACAGTGTTTAATTACCTTTACTCCAACATATTCACTTCCTGATCCACTGGGCATCTAAAAAATGATATTGTGGGGAAAACAGTACATCTGGAAACCTTCTCCCACTGTAGCTCATAAGATTTATGACCAGTGCTTTATCTATCCTAAATATCACCCTGGGAAGCCCTTTCCTGGCTCTCAAGGCCACTTTCCCCTCCCAAAGGAACCCTTTCAAGTTTAGCAACTGGATTTTACCCAGGTGCCTTCCTCTCAAGTCTACAAACACATCCTGGTAATGGTAGACATGTTTTTCACACTGGATGGAAGTGTTTCCTTGCAGAAGAGCAACAGCCTTAACAGTAGGCAAATTACTATTGAAAAGAACAGTTCCAGTTTGAATGATTCCTTTGAGCTTCATAGTGACCAGAAAACCTATTTTACTGGACCAGTCATTAAATCTACTTGTGAGATTTGGCTGATAATGCAGCATTTTCACTGTGCCTGTCACCCTCGGGCCTCAGGATTAATAGAAAGATCTAACAGCACAATTTTTTTACTTTTTACTTTTACAATATTGTATTGGTTTTGCCATACATTGACATGAATCCGCCACGGGTGTACATGAGTTCCCAATCCTGAATCCCCCCTCCCACCACCCTCCCCATATCATCTCTCTGGGTCATCCCAGTGCACCAGCCCCAAGCATCCTGTATCGAACCTAGACTGGCGATTCTTTTTGTTACATGATCGTGTACGTGTTTCAATGCCATTCTCCCAAATCATCCGACCCTCTCCCTCAGAGTCCAAACTCAGAGTCCAAAAGTCTGTTCTATACCTCTGTGTCTCTTTTGTTGTCTCACATACAGGGTCATCATTACCATCTTTCTAAATTCCATATATATGTGTCAGTATACTGTATTGGTGTTTTTCTTTCTGGCTTACTTCACTCTGTATAATCGGCTCCGGTTTCATCCACCTCATTAGAACTGATTCAAATGTATTCTTTTTAATGGCTGAGTAGTACTCCATTGTGTGTATGTACCACAGCTTTCTTATCCATTCGTCTGCTGATGGACATCTAGGTTGCTTCTATGTCCTGGCTATTATAAACAGTGCTGCGATGAACATTTGGGTACACGTGTCTCTTTCAGTTCTGGTTTCCTCAGTGTGTATGCCCAGCAGTGGGATTGCTGGGTCATAAGGCAGTTCTATTTGTGGTTTTTTAAGGAATCTCCACATTGTTCTCCATAGTGGCTGTACTAGTTTGCATTCCCACCAACAGTGTAAGAGGGTTCCCTTTTCTCCATACCCTCTCCAGCATTTATTGCTTGTAGACTTTTGGATCACAGCCATTCTGACTGGTCCAACAGCACAATTAAAACACAATTGCCCAAACTTTCAGAGGCTTTTCCTCTTCCCTGGCCAAAAGTCCTTCCCTTGGTACTCTTCAACCTTAGGTCTACTCGCTTTAGTCAGCACTGTCTCCTTTTGAAATAATTACTAGACAACCTATGCATCTAGATGAAGGTACTTATGAACCAACTCTTCTTAAATGTGATATTCTACATTACTGTCAAGGACACATCAAAGCGCTTGACTAAAATGACGAATTAGTAACTGATTCCTTCCATAGTGAGCTCCAGTGAGAACTAGACTTTAAGGACCCTGGAGATTTTGTCCATTGAAAAGACATAAAATAAAGGACTCTTTACAACCGTGTTGGAAAGGACCATATCAGGTATAAAGTTAGCACATCCCTGTGCTGCAAAACTTCAAGGAGTAGGCTGTGGGATTCACATTTCTCACCTCAATAAGGCCTCCCTCCTGAATGGACTGCAACTCCTATTTCTGACAGCCGACTTTGACTAAGAAAGGCCCTACCAAGTCAGAACAAGAAGATAACAGCAGTGGTAGACAGCTAATCCAAGAGTTGGAGGCCATGTCTGTAATACTTATCTCACTAGTTCCAATTATCTCTCTGTCAAAGTGTCTGTCTCCATCAAAATTGAAAGTTATTGTTCTATTTCTGGCTATGATTTTGTGCCAGTGCTTAAGATGGAATAAAAACTCTTTAGCAAAACTATCACAAAGCTACTGGGGACAATTAACTGTTTGATTTGTCATCAAATTCCTCAGTCAATACAAGGCCATTTTAAATCCCTTGCAGTTCCCGTCACTGACTTCTCAGTGTTCCTAATGTTGGAGAAGACTCTTGAGAGTCCCTTAGACTGCAAGGAGATCAAACCAGTCAATCTGAAAGGAAATCAGTCCTGAATATTCACTGAAGGACTGATGCTGAAGCTGAAGCTCCAATACTTTGGCCACCTGATGCAAAGAACTGACTCATTGGAAAAACCCTGATGCTGGGAAAGTTTGAAGGCAGGAAAAGAAGGGGACAGCAGAGGACGAGATCGTTGGATGGCATCATCAACTCAATGGACATGAGTTTGAGCAAGCTCCGGGAGTTGGTGACAGACAGGGAAGCCTGGCATGCTGCAGTCTAAGAGGTCGCAGAGAATCGGACACAACCGAGTGACTGAACTGAACTGAATGTTACCACTTTCTCAGATCAGTCTCCTCTGGCCTAAACTTTCAGGTTCAAATTTCCAGCACATTAATATGTCCATCCCTTTTCTGAATTCTATTCAATTCTTAGAGACCAGACACAACTTACCCTAGGAACCTTTGCTCTGTCCCTTAGTTGGTTAATAGACGCATTAAATTAAAAAAAAAAAAAAAAACCACCATAAGTCACTGATGCCAGCAACTCCCGCCATGTCAAATATCATGCAGACAGCTTTTGGAAAGCCTGCAAAACAGAGATCTGTGGTTTGATATTATGTTAACACATAACGTTTGTGCTATTGCTCACACTGCTTGTTGCACTCTTGTCAGCAGCTCTAAAGAGGCTGACAGATGCCTGGGAAAATTTTTCCAAAGAGCAAAATAGTTACAAGATGTAAGAAACACAGCCCTTTTAAGTGACCTATTTAGTTGACTCCTCTCAGGACTAGGCAACTTTTTCCTCTCTGCTTTACAGACAGTTGTTAGTTTCATAATATGTGTTATCATCCTTTTCCTATCAAATTACTCATGACATGTATCGCTGCTTGAAGTCTACTGTCAAAAGCACATGTACAATGATTGTACAAATTGAGACGACTAAACAAACGCATAATCTATAAAACCTTTCTTCATCAATATATTTATATGCTTATTTACTGCATTTAATTAATTTACTATGATTATATATATACACATACAAAGCCCCACTATTGGTCAGTTGGTAAAGAATGTGTCTGTAATGCAGGAGACTGGATTCAGTTCCTGGGTTGGGAAGATCCCCTGCAGAAGGAAATGGCAACCCACTCCAGTATTCTTGCCTGGAGAACCCCATGGACAGAGCAGCCTGGTGGGTTACAGTCCACAGGGTCACAAGAGTTTGACACGACTTAGCAACTAAACCAGCACCATACACATGTATAATGCTTAGTGAATTAAACTGAATTTTAACATGAAGTTAAAATGAATTGAAATGAATCGAAACTGCTGATCAAATCTATAATTCTATACAAGATACTGGACATGCATGTATAAGATAAGACTGGCCTAAGTCCTCTTGGACATCCTAGAATTGACAATAAGCCCTTGCCAAGCACTCTACTAGCATAACCCTCTAAAAGGAAGAAAGAAAGAACTCATTTTCAAGGTCCAGCACTGAGGGACATGATCCTGGGCAGGTAAGGAACCATCTGGGCAACAAGGGACCAAATAGTTGATCACCTAATGCTTTCTATGTAAAGATATATGATCAAGAGGAGGAAGATGAGGAGGAAAAGTCATAAATCTTTTTCTATGGTAGGACAATCAAACGAAGACAAAAAGAAAAAAATGACATGGGCCCTTTGTGGTAGGCCTTTCCCAATGTGCAGTGTACATCTACGTTATATATTAACCAGACCTCCTCAAAACAGGAGGATGCCTCGACATGCCCCGCAGAGGCCGTCAACCACTGGATTTGAATCAAGGCATCACTTGGCGGCGGTGGGATGGGCACCTGGTGGTTGCCCCTGGCCTGGGAGCTCTACCTCAAGGACCACTGCGTCTCCACGTTTAAGAACTGGCTCTTCTTAGAGGGCTGCGCCTGCATCTTGGAGCAGATGGCCACGGCAGGCTTCATCCACTGTCCCACTGAGAGCAAGCCTGACTTGGCTCAGTGTTTCTTCTGCTTTAAGGAGTTGGAAGGCTGGGAGCCAGATGACAACCCTATAGAAGAACATAAAAAGCATGCATCTGGTTGTGCTTTCCTTTCTGTCAAGAAGCAGTTTGAAGAATTAAGCCTCGGTGAATTTTTTGAAACTGGATAAAGAAAGAATCCAGAACAAAATCACAAAGGAAACCAACAATAAACAGAAAGAATTTGAAGAAACTGCAAAGAAAGTCTGCTGTGAAATTGAGCAGCTGGCTGCCTTGGAGTGACACCTCCCTGTCACTGCTGCATAGTGACACAGACACGTTGTTTCCAGGGCACACCCCTCAGCGTTATCAGTTTTTCTCTGGGGCCTCTTAACAGTGCCTTAGGAAAGGAGAACATCAACATTTTGAAATTCAAATATTTAAACTGTATTTTTCACTTTTTTTTCTTGAAGTTGGTGCCAGGGGCTACTGCTGTTACATAGCAGGAGCTAAGTATAGTAACTAACTCTGTCTTTTATCTTTGGTAGTTTTCACTTTATTGCTTCCTGGACTCAGCAGGGTGAGGGGAGATGTCTGTTCACATGCGTAGAGTCCTTTTACAGCAATGTGTTTGGGCTTCACGAAGCTAGTAAATGGCTATCCAGCTGAGATGCGATGGGAGAATGCAATCACAGGTCTGTTATGACTGGACAAACAGGATTAAGAATGCGATTTTAAGTTTCTTTTGCATAATAATCTGCATTTATGGTGTACACTCATCATGTTCCAGATGTTCTATATTATCTCACATTGACCTCTGCAGGTCTGTGGTATCACAGCAGCTCCCTTCTTCCTAGACAGATTGTGTGACCCATCCCTGCCACGCCTCTGAAAGTTCCCTGTGGGGTGAGGGGTTCCTTGCCATCCCATCTTGTGATTTTCAGGTTCACAGGAGTCACCATGGGATTAGACCCCAGGCTCTCCCTCTGGACTTGATCTGTGTCAGAGTCCTTTCGTATGTGTGGCTAGGTGAGGGGGCATGCAGAAGGACTGATGTCTTGAGAGTAGAGCTGTTCTCATGGCAAGGCTGCAACATTTTTCTACAATAGAGAAGAAAAAGGTCTTTCATGCAGAAAAGGAATATTTCAGAGGCCTGATTCACTGCTTCTGGATAGCAGGGCAAACAGTCAGAGTGGATTCTTCCTGGGGAGTCCTGCTCGGGACCAGCTTGTCATCCATTGGATGGGACACACAGGGGTGGGATGAAACATCTGAGGAACGAGTTCATAGTCTTAAGTATTGTTAACACTCTTCAAATACCTACTTCCCATTAATGATGTGAATTAGGCAACCGATAATTCTGTCTTTTCAGTATGAATCTTCCAAAAGGAATAAATTAATTTTAAACATAGAGTGCAAAACCTCTTTGGGGAAACTTAAAAAAAAAAAAAAGGCATGGCTTTTTTATGTTGTTTTCAGTCTTGCAAGATCATAAATGCAATGATGTATGAGTTTCAGCCGCAGCACAGACTAAGCAAAGAATTGGAGCAGCTGTTAAAAAGGTGTGTGGAACACCCACTCTGGCCCTGACCTCTGCTCTCTAATGGGATGCTTGCCTTGTGGGCTTGGTTGGGCCTGGCGCCTGTTGAATTGGAGCTGCAGTTTCCTCACCAGTGATCCAAGGGTCTTAGAGACTGTGCTGCCTCAGCTGGCTTTTTTTTATTATTACTATTGTGGCAACAGGATTTTCACATAAAGAAGAATTGGGACAAAGCCCTCAGCCTAAGATTCTGCAGTGTTGTTTTCTTATCTTGTTTGAATTATTATTTTGCATAACAGGATCAACTACAATTAAAAGTGAGCACAACAAAAGAGACACAGATGTAAAGAACAGACTTTTGGACTCTGTGAAAGAAGGCGAGGGTGGGATGATTTGAGAGAATAGCATTGAAACATGTATATTATCGTATGTGAAAGAGATCACCAGTCCAGGTTCGATGCATGAGACAGGGTGCTCAGGGCTGGTGCACGAGGATGACTCTGAGGGATGAGATGGGGAGGGAGGTGGGAGGGAGGGTCAGGATGGGGAACACATGTACACCCATGGCTGATTCATGTGAATGTATGGCAAAAACTATCACAATATTGTAAAGTAATTAGCCTCCAGTTAAAAAAAAATTTAAGTGAGCACAAAGCCTTTCTTAGTCACTGGGGACACCAGGTGTACTTTAGGTGGATTTGGACACAAAGTAAGATAGCAGGAAATACCTAGCAGAAACTGTCATGAAACTGCTGCACAGTTAGCCAGCCCTAGTGAGCAGGAGGGCGCGCACTGGCTGCTCCTCTGCGAGAACAATGCAGTGGCCTGAATCCCTTCTAAATGACTTGGCTCAAATCTGTGGGGATTTGGTGGGCTGTGCAGGCGATCAGTCAGCCCTGACTGGCTGTGTCTCCATTGCTCCACATCTGTGCCATGTTTCCCAGAGCATCGCCTCTGCCACAGCGGTCCCTCCTCTCTTCCCTGAGGCCAGCTCACGCTGAGGCCTGATCTTCAGATTAGATAGATTTCATTTCACCCTCCTTCATGAAGTAAAGCTGCAGAGTAGATTGTTACTGTCTTACTGGAACCTCTGGGGGTCATCTTGGTAGCTGCTGAAGAATAAAAACTATTTCATTTCAAACAAAAAAAAAAAAAAACAACAGGAGGAGGAAATCAACCTTTGAGAAAAATTGGTCCCTTTCTTCAGATGCCAGCACTGTAATCCTAAAATTATCAATATTTCCTTTTCATCTCATATAGGGGTCACATTGACCAAAAGCATATTCTGTATCAATACATATATAACTGGCTTTAAAAAAGAAACTTTGATGAACCGTGTGCACAGTTGTTAACCTATCAATATGACACACAAACTCTTTGTCTCAAAAATGTATAAAATTGCATCTCTAACTCCTGATTAATCAAACAGTTCTCAGATCTTCTGAGAATGTTTCCTGGAGTTATTACCCTCAGTTTGGCTCAAATAAAAATTCTCTTCTTAGCTTGACTGTTATTTGATTTTTCATTGACACACTCTACACATTCATGTGTATAGATATGTCTAAGATATATTATTAGATTTTTAAATCTAAGTTCAGAAAAATGATCAAATAATACAAAGTGGCAAAGAAAACTATAACCCAGCCAATAAATATGGACACATGCTCAATCTCAGTAAAATTGGGTGTTTCTTATTATAACAACCATAAGATACCATTTCACCCTCACAAAACTGACAAAGTTACTTCTGATAATATCAAGTGTTGGCAAAAATATGAAACAGTAGGAACTCTTACACATTAGCAATAATATAATGCAAAAGTTATAAAGAAACCTGCCTCTTGGGGCTTCTGAGTGATGGAAATACAGATAATGATTTGGAAATTATAAACTTTTTCTTTTTTGATAAGGATGTAATAATGCAGACCACATACAGAATATGAATTTTAATAAAGTACTTGAAAGGGGCTCTTACGGCACTCATGTGGACTATATGAAGTAACGTTGGGTTGACAATTAGGACAATTAGGAGCTTCCATAGCCATGTAAACAAACAAAGAGATCAGGTTGATTATCAGCCAAAGTGGGTCTAGAATGAGCTCACTCAACGCCTTGGGGGACAGGATGGACCGCATGTTCACCCAACGGAAAAACTCTCCATCCAACAACAGTGCACATCCAACTGATTTGCTGGACAAAGGAAAAGATTCAAAAGCCCTGGGCACAAACAACAAAGCATCAGTGTTCAGTAGCTGAGTTCAGAATAGTAACAATGTGATTATCAGCAGTTCACATAAAACAAAAGTGGGAGACTTTTTGTTCATTATAAGATCAACTTGAATCAATGGTATGATGTGGCAACACTTGTTCCCCCACTCCCCCGCCAAAAAAACATGTATTGCAGACTAAACTATATTATTATTAGAAGTGTTCCGAACAGTGAGCTGATTAATCATTATCTGAAGTGCAAAGTTCAGATTTTGTTTCTACATTTAAAGAACAGTGAAAATAGTAATCCTGTTGATGATGTAGCAGATATTTACTATGTTCCAGGGTCCACCTAGACTCAGGGTCTCACAAGGCTGCAGTCAGCATGTTGACCAGGAGCACAGTCTTCTCAAGGCCCCAGTAGGAGAAAGGCTGTACTCACACAGCTGTCCTAAGTCTCAAAAGACCCACTTAAAAGCTAGCTCACATGGCTGTTGGCAGGCCTCAGGTTCTTACTGGTTCTGGGATTGAAACGTCCATTTCTTGCCACCTGGGCCTCCCCACCGGGCTACCCACAACACGGCAGCTTGAGTCACCCAGTCAGAGCACTCTGGGGAAAACGTGAGCGATTGCAAACAAGGCAGAAGTCAGTCCTTTCATGCCCTCATCTGGGAAATGACATCCTGTCACTTTTGCCATATTCTCTTTGAAGCAAGTCTCTAGGTCCAACCTTACACTCAAGAGAAAAGGATTACAGAGGGCAGGAATACCAGGAGGCAAGAATCACTGGGAACCACTTTAGAGACTACCGGATACAACACTGTTCAAGCCTCTGGGGTCAGTCACGCCTGAAGCCAGATCATTCCTCATCTTTTCCGTTAGGAGAGCAAATATAACCTTCCTTTGCTGAAATAAATTTGAGTTGGGTTTCTGTCATGTCATGTGTAACCCACGGAGTCCTTCACTAATACATTAATACATAGTCTGAAAGCAAACACCATCATCAGTAAAACCAGAGTGGCAAGGGTGAGGTCAGCAGAACAAGCTTTTTCTGGAGCGGACAAATAAGCCAACCAGAATTCTTAAATGTCCTGTACGATCCTGGATGATATTTTTGGATTTTTTTCTGCCTGGATTTATTCTAGCATTTCTGAGATTCTGCTCAGCTAATTTAGCAAACCGGTGTCAGCGTGAGAGCATGCCAAACTCGGAATTTTACTGCCAAAAATGACAGTGAATAGAATTAGACCATGAGGAGTGCAATTAGTTTGACATTCTATTAACACCCCAACGTGAACACAGAAGGAAAAGCTTGAAAAAAAGTAGAAAGTTGAAATCAAGTTTAGTTCAGTTAATGGCAATGATGAAATAAAATTACTACCTCGAATTGTTTTGTTTGCCATACCAACTGAATGAAAATAATAACACAAATGATGTGAAATTTAATAAAGGCTTGTATAATTTTAGCAGGAAGACAATCTATCATGTTTCTCTGGGTGATCAACCAAACTGAGACTTGAGACCGTTCCTCTACACCCATCCTTAAAAATGGATCCTATTTAGCACCCAGTCATGGGAGATGATGTTACTTGTCTCCCAGAGAGTAACCAAGAGAAAAAAAAAAAAAAAAAGCCAGATAAATTGGTTTCCTTTAGAAAATATATCACCTGTGTAGTATTGCCTAAAATACATTATTTTTTTAAAAATGTCAGTAATGATGTTTTCAATAGAACATTTTCACAGGCACAGTGGTGTCTCCACCTCCCTCCAAGTCAGATGTCAAACCCAAATGGGCTTCAGAATCATCAGGGGGCTTGTTAAAACCTGGATGGCTGGGCCCTGACTCTAGAGTTTCTGATTGTGTTGGTCTGAGTAAGGGCCTAGAATCTGCTTTTTTTTTTTTCGCCTGCACCACATGGTTTGTGGATTTTAGTTCCCCAACCAGGGAACAAATCCAGGCCTTCAGCAGTGAGAGCATTGGAGTCCTAACCACTGGACTTTCCAGGAATTCCCTAGAATCTGCATTTCTAACAAGTTCTCGGGTGCCGTGGCTGCTGCTGCTTGGGGACCACACCCCAAGAACCACGCTCCAATGGCAAAGGAACTCAGTCCTCTTGCAGGGACTCTCAAGCTCCTTGCTGGTTCTTGCAGCCTCTAGGACTCTGCCCTCTCTCTCGGGCATTGCTATTTTTCCACCCAACTCCTTCTCTCTTCACATCTGCCATTTCTCTAGCCTTCAAGACAAACAACCCATGCCGCTACCAGCTTCCTCCAAGAATTTCAGATTTCCCAGTTTCACTTCAAAAGTGTGGGCTGTGAGTGGGTATCACCTTACCTCTTGCTTACAGAGTAACATAACTGGAAGCTGAATACTGATAGAGCTCAAAATATTAGCCATGGAGTAGGATTCTAATTGATTTATTATATAGCCTAAGAGGACATTATTACTGAAAAGATACTGCATTAATTCAATTAAGTTCCTAGGGTTTTTTTTTTTTAGTGTACTAAACAATTGTTTGGGAAAAGTGAATAAATTCAAACAAATGAGATTTCAGTGCCGCTCAGGGACAATGATTTCTTAAATTAGATCTTTTTCTTCTTTGTTCAAACAATTTGTGTTTAGACAGAGTCTAGGCATGTGTTCAGACTTCAAGGGGGAAATATATTCAAAACAGATGAAAGAATTTAGGAGTTGCACAACAAAGAAATGCCATCCAATTTTATATATGTCAGTCTAAGAAAATTTGAAGCTGTCATTGACTATAACTGAAAGAACAGAAAAAATGTTTAAAGAAATTCTACATTTCTTGGCCTTTATTCACCAAACTGCTAAAGCAAATTATTTTCCAGAACCACTCAGAACAGAAGATGCTAGAGAGTGGTTTCAAAGAGTTTCTAATGAAAATGAGCTGTATTTATTCTGACCTCCATGTGAAATGGAGTTGGTCTGTTGGGTTTTTTTGTTTTGTCTTCACTTTTCTCACATTTAAGACTTCTCCTTTCTGATGAAGAGTTAAATGGGACAACAGAAAGCCACTCTGATGGAAACTGCTGTATTTTCCACTCTGTATAAAGTGTTTCACACATGGTTAGGCATTCCAATTTAATGGTATATAACTTTGGTCTCATCAGTAAACACTCATCTATTCATTCATTCAGACACGTACTAGGTTCCTGCTAGGTATGGGAGATACAAACTTAAATGATATACGGTCCCTGCCTTGAGCCCACAGTCTAAAGGTCTAGGCTGAAGATCTAGACTCGGGAGGCAGAGCACGCAGGTATCCACCATTGTTTATGGGATTCCCTCATGGCTCAGTTGGTAAAGAATCTGCCTGCAATGCAAGAGACCCAGGTTCAATCCCAGTGTTGGGAAGATCCCCTGGAGAAGGGAATGGCTAACCCACTCCAGTATTCTTGCCTAGAGAATTCCATGGACAGAGGAGTCTGGCAGACTACAGTCCACGGGGTCACAAAGAGTCAGACACAACTGAGCAACTAACACTTTCTACTTCATTTCATGCCATCACTCCAGGCTGTGCGTAGGCCAAGAAGCTGGAAAGGCTGGAACCTGAAGGAAGGCCAACATTTAGGAAGACAGAGACAACAGAGGGGTGAGAGAGGAAATCAGAGTATGGTGAGGGGCAGGGGTTATGTCATGGAAACCAAAGGCGCTGTCTAGGAGGGAAAATGCAAAACTGTGACAGCGTGCAAACGCTGTGTGAGGCCCAGTGAGAGAGACCTGAAAGAGCTGTTGGGATTCCAGGTTTGCTGATGGCCTTGGTAGAGATGGTATCAGGAGAGAGACAGGCGAAGCTCACTGCTGGGACTGAGGAGCAGATGTGAATGAGGTGAAGGCGACAGGCAGGGAGAAATTTATCCCATATAGAAGAGAGAAGGAGAAGGAAATGGCAACCCACTCCAGTGTTCTTGCCTGGAGAGTCTCAGGGACAGGGGAGCCTGGTGGGCTGCCGTCTATGGGATCACAGAGTCGGACACGACTGAAGTGACTGAGCAGCAGAGAAGAGAGGGCATGCCTTTCTGGTGTGAGAAAGTATTCCTCTTTAATAGGGAAGAGCCGGGGAGAATTTACCATGAATCAAACAAGGGCATCTTAAGCTCCAGGTCCCTCACCAGTATGAACCTGCCACCCCCCACCAGGCCCCGTGAGGGACCCTAAGGTAGGCAGACCTGAGATACTACAGGTTTGGTTCCAGACCACCTCAATAAAATGAGTATCAAATAAAGCAAGTCACATGAATTTTTTTGATTTCCTAGTGCATATATAAGTTGTTTACACTATAAGGTAGTCTATCAAATGTACAATAGCATTCAGTTCAGTTACTCAGTCGTAACTGGCTCTCTGAGACCCCATGAACTGCAGCACGCCAGGCCTCCCTGTCCATCACCATCTCTCAGAGTTCACTCAGACTGACATCCATTGAGTCAGTGATGCCATCCAGCCGTCTCATCCTCTGTCGTCCCCTTCTTCTCCTGTCCCCAATCCCTCCCAGCATCAGAGTCTTTTCCAATGAGTCAACTCTTCGCATGAGGTGGCCAAAGTACTAGAGTTTTAGTTTTAGCATCATCACTTCCAAAGAAATCCCAGGGCTGATCTCCTTCAGAATGGACTGGTTGGATCTCCTTGCAGTCCAAGGGACTCTCAAGAGTCTTCTCCAACACCACAGTTCAAAAGCATTAGTTCTTCGGCGCTCAGCCTTCTTCACAGTCCAACTCTCACATCCATACATGACCACAGGAAAAACCATACCCTTGACTAGACGGACCTTAGTCAACAAAGTAATGTGTCTGCTTTTGAATATACTATCTAGGTTGGTCATAACTTTTCTTCCAAGGAGTAAGCGTCTTTTAATTTCATGGCTGCAGTCACCACCTGCAGTGATTTTGGAGCCCAAAAAAATAAAGTCTGACACTGTTTCCACTGTTTCCCCATCTATTTCCCATGAAGTGATGGGACTGGATGCCATGATCTTCGTTTTCTGAATGTTGAGCTTTAAGCCAACTTTTTCACTCTCCACTTTCACTTTCACCAAGAGGCTTTTAGGTCCTCATCACTTTCTGCCATAAGGGTGGTGTCATCTGCATATCTAAGGTTATTGATATTTCTCCCGGCAATCTTGATTCCAGCTTGTGCTTCTTCCAGCCCAGCGTTTCTCATGATGTACTCTGCATATAAGTTAAATAAGCAGGAGACAATATATAGCCTTGAAGTACTCCTTTTCCTATTTGGAACCAGTCTGTTGTTCCATGTCCAGTTCTAACTGTTGCTTCCTGGCCTGCATACAGATTTCTCAAGAGGCAAGTTAGATGGTCTGGTATTCTCATCTCCTTCAGAATTTTCCACAGTTTATTGTGATCCACACAATCAAAGGATTTGGCATAGTCAGTAAGGCAGAAATAGATGTTTTTCTGGAATTCTCTTGCTTTTTCAATGATCCAGCGGATGTTGGCAATTTGATCTCTGGTTCCTCTACCTTTTCTAAAACCAGCTTGAACATCAGGGAGTTCACGGTTCACATATTGCTGAAGCCTAGCTTGGAGAGTTTTGAGCATTACTAGGATTACGTCTAAAGAAACAACACACATATCTTAATAAAAAATACTTTATTGAAAAATGCTAACCATTATCTGAGCCTTAAGTGAGTGGCAATCTTCTTGCTGATAATCTTGTGGCTGGTCTTGCCTTGATGTTGATGGCTCTGAGCTCCTGACCCAATTATCTCCCAAGAGCCCCACCTCCAAATACCAAGACCATGATGATTAGATTTCAACATCTGAATTTGGGAGAAGGGCACAAACATTAAATCCATAGCACCATCCTTCTGTTCTCTCTCACAAAATGATACTAGAAAATCTTCCATGTGTGAAGACGTGCTCGAGGAGTGCGTGCATGCTAAGTCACTTCAGTCATGTCCAACTCTGTGCGACCCTGTAGACTTGTAGCCCACCAGGCTCCTCTGTCCATGGGATTCTCCAAGCAAGAATACTGGAGTGGGGGTGCCAGAATATGCAGTCACAGATAAAGAAGTATTACAGAGATACACTGGGCAGTTAATAATTACTATTTTGCTTAATTTTTGTGACATTTCTGATATCCGTTAGCTTAATTATTTTTTAATTTTCTATGACTTCTTTCACATTCTAAATATATACCTTCATATCTAATTATTATGCCTAATTTTGCATTTTTTAAAAGTGCTTTCACAGGCACACACATGTGTACGCATGTGCGCACACACACACACAATTATATAAGCTTCAGACCTCACAAAACCTGGGTCTGCCCCATGGTGTTAGCCTTCAGGCAAGAGGCCTTGAGTGAAGGAAATGAAGGCTGAGTACCCAGCGTGCCCTGGGATCGACTCCTCACTCCCAAATGGACAGAGGGGAGCTCACTGAAAGGTTCTGACCGTCTAGAAGGGAAGCTGGCACTGAATATGTAGGTGGAGGCTGCCTGCCCTTGGGTACAGCACATGAAAGCAGGCTTCCCAGGAACACTGGTCACCAGATTTCCAGTCCCTCCAAGACCCAAGGCCAGGGGAAGCTGTAACCAAGCAGGATGCTACAGGGCCATCCTCTGCTGCAGCTCCTCTCTGAAATACCCAGAAAACAGTATTTGATGCACATTTCCTGAGTTGTTTTGCAAAAGTGAAAATGCCCCACCAAATGAAAGATGTTAACTGCTTGACCTGGAGACACAGCCCCAGGCCTCCAGGAGCCTAAGGACCTACCCTGTGATACCATCCTGTTCACTCACCATCCCCTAACCAGAGAATTGTGCAAGAGCTGATCACATATCCTGCAAGTGCCCCATCTGACTTATAAAAATGCTTTGCCAAAACCCTTCGGGGAGCTCAAGACTTTCTAGGGCATAAGCCAACCATTGCTTTCCATGACCCTACAATAAACCTTTCTCTGTTCCAAACTCTGACATTTCATTTTTCATGGCCTCACTGTGCACTGGATACACACAATTGTGCTAACCAAGCAGGCCAGGGTCAGTAGATCCTGTAGGAAGTTAACAGCTGTTGCCTATACAGCGGGTGAGTAGTATTTTGAATAGTTTTCCTGGAAGCCAAAAGACCCAGGGTTAGAGAGAAAGAGAAACCTGGCGTGGTGGAGGCACTGCTCCCACGGACTTAGGGATTTAGCCACACTCTCATCAGTTCTCTTTGCTGCAAAAGTGTAAGCTCCTTTAGGTCAGCAACCTTGGCCATCAGTGTCACATCCGCAAAAAGACAGAAAATTATAAACTTAGGGGCCTTGATTCAATCGATTAAGATTACAATTGAAATCAGAGGCTACATATTTCAAAAATGGTTAAGGAACTTCAAGAATATGAAGATACTATTATTATCACACATATTTGAGAATACAAGCCCAGAGTGAGTCCAGAAGACACCAAAAACATAAATCTTAGCCAAGATGGAGTGACGGCTCTTTGAAGCCAAATTATAAAATTGGGTTGTTTGCCACAAGTGTTCTTGTGAAATTCTATTGTAGCTGCAATGATTTACTGTTACAGAACCCTTAACTTAGAGACAGCGACACTTATTCAACTTTTTGCAGTACAAAGTTGAATTTACTCATTGTACATTTGTTATGGACAATTTGGTTTACCATAAATCTTGTCTTATTTAACCCATTATCTATGACTTATCTGATCTCATTACAATTAACCAAGCTAGCACTATTGGAGAAGGCAATGGCACCCCACTCCAGTACTCTTGCCTGGAAAATCCCATGGATGGAGGAGCCTAGTGGGCTGCAGTCCATGGGGTCGCTAAGAGTCGGACACAACTGAGCAACTTCACTTTCACTTTTCACTTTCATGCATTGGAGAAGGAAGTGGCACCCCACTCCAGTGTTCTTGCCTAGAGAATCCCAGGGATGGGGGAGCCTGGTGGGCTGCCGTCTATGGGGTCGCACAGAGTCGGACACGGCTGAAGCGTCATAGCAGCAGCAGCCACAGCAGCACTATAAAAGTGGTGTAGATTCACTTGGGCTTAGAAGGATAACACAAACTTTCCCCCATGTAAGTCATGCAAGTTTGTGTGCGTGTGTGTGTTTATTTTGTCAATAATGATAATGAAACAGTTGTTGGAATACAGTGGAGGACATTTTCTTCCAGCTGGATCCTAGTATCTAGAAGAGTGTGCAGTACTTGTAAGCATTCAGTAAGTGCCTGTTGACTGACTTATTTGCTGACTTCTCATTAACACTGAGGAAAAGGATCTATTAGAAGAGGTATCAACTGGACATCAAGACGTTAGAGGAGGACTTTCCTTGGATTCTCTGAAGTAATTTTTATTAATTTGCTTCAAATATTTCATTTAAATAGCTGTAGCTTCTTTAAATACATAATTTAATATTATGAGGGAAGCTGAATCCAGTCAGAGATGAAATGCAATCATGAAACACATCCTTTAAAACCCTTGTTTTAACAACTGCATCCAGTATACAGGCTGGATCATACACCTGCAGTAATTCAGGAGGCCACTAGAGGGCAAAAAAGGGCCAGAGAGTTATCGAAAACTAAGGAGCAAGTGCAAATGGACCACAGCCTTGTCTAATTCAATGAAACTATGAGCCATGCCGCGTAGGGCCACCCAGGATGTACAGGTCATGGTGGAGAGTTCTGACAAAACGTGGTCCACTGGAGAGGGAATGGAAAACCACTTCAGTGTTCTTGCCTTGAGAACCCCATGAACAGTATGAAAAGGCCAAAAAAATAGGACACTGAAAGAGGAACTCCCCAGGTCAGTAGGTGCCCAATACACTACTAGAGATCAGTGGAGAAATAACTCCAGAAAGAATGAAGGGATGGAGCCAAAGCAAAAACACCCAGTTGTACATATGACTGGTGATAGAAGTAAAGTCTGATGCTGTAAAGAGCAATAGTGCATAGGAACCTAGAATGTCAGGTCCATGCATCAAGGCAAATTGAAAGTGGTCAAACAGGAGATGGCAAGAGTGAATGTCGGCATTCTAGGAATCAGTGAACTAAAATGGACTGGACTGGGTGAATTTAACTCAGATGACTATTATATCACAGTAATCCAAGTCTATACCCCAACCAGTAATGCTGAAGAAGCTGAAGTTGAACAGTTCTATGAAGACCTACAAGATCTTCTAGAACTAACACCCTAAAAAGATGTCCTTTTCACTGCAGGGGACTGGAATGCAAAGGTAGGAAGTCAAGAAATACCTGGAGTAACAGGCAAATTTGGCCTTGGAGTACAGAATGAAGCAGGGCAAAGGCTAATAGTTTTGCCAAGAGAACACACTGGTCATAGCAAACACCCTCTTCTGACAACACAGAGAAGACTCTACATATGGACATCACCAGATGGTCAATACTGAAATCAGATTGATAATATTTTTTGCAGCCAAGATGGAGAAGCTCTCTACAGTCAGCAAAAACAAGACCAGGAGATGACTGTGGCTCAGATCATGAGCTCCTTATTGCCAAATTCAGACTTAAACTGAAGAAAGTAGGGGAAACCACTAGACCATTCAGGTATGACCTAAATCAAATCCTTTATGATTATACAGTGCAAGTGACAAATAGATTCAAGGATTAGATCTGATAGACACAATGCCTGACGAACTAGGGATGGAGGTTCGTGACACTGTACAGGAGGCAGGGATCAAAGCCATCCCCCAAAAAAGAAATGCAAAAAGTCAAAACGGTTGTCTGAGGAGGCCTTACAAATAGCTGTGAAAAGAAGAGAAGAGAAAGGCAAAGGAGAAAAGGAAAGATATACCCATTTGAATGCAGAGTTCCAAAGAATAGCAAGGAGAGATAAGAAAGCCTTCCTCAGTGATCAATGCAAAGAAATAGAGGAAAACAATAGAATGGGAAAGACTAGAGATCTCGTCAAGGAAAACAATGGAATGGGAAAGACTAGAGATCTCGTCAAGGAAATTAGAGATAACAAGGAAACATTTCATGCAAAGATGGACAGAAATGTTATGGACCTAATAGAAGCAGAAGATATTAAGAACAGGTGGCAAGAATACACAAAAAGATCTATACAAAAAAGTCAAGTGGGCCTTAGGAAGCATCACTACAAACAAAGCTAGTGAAGGTGATGGAATTCCAGTTGAGCTATTTCAAATCCTAAAAGATGATGTTTTGAATGTGCTGTACTCAATATGCCAGCAAACTGGAAAACTCAGCAGTGGCCACAGGACTGGAAAAGGTCAGTTTTCATTCCAATCCCAAAGAAAGGCAATGCCAAAGAATGCTCAAACTACTGCACAATTGCACTCATCTCACATGCTAGTAAAGTAATGCTCAAAATTCTCCAACCCAGGTTTCAGCAATATGTGAACCGTGAACTTCCAGATGTTCAAACTGGTTTTAGAAAAGGCAGAGGAACCAGAGAGCAAATTGCCAACATCCACTGGATCATCGAAAAAGCAAGAGAGTTCCAGAAAAACATCTACTTCTGCTTTATTGACTATGCCAAAGCCTTTGATTGTGTGAATCACAACAAACTGTGGAAAATTCTGAAAGAGATGGGAATTTGACCTGCCTCATGAGAAATCTGTATGCAGGTCAGGAAGCAACAGTTAGAACTGGGCATGGAACAACAGACTGGTTCCAAATCGGGAAAGGAGTACGTCAAGGCTGTATACTGTCACTCTGTGTATTTAACTTATATGCAGAATACATCATGAGAAACACTGGACTGGAAGAAACACAAGTTGGAATCAAGATTGCTGGGAGAAATATCAATAACCTCAGATATGCAGATGACACCACCCTTATGGTAGAAAGTGAAGAACTAAAGAGCCTCTTGATGAAAGTGAAAGAGGAGAGTGAAAAAGTTGGCTTAAAGCTCAACATGCAGAAAACTAAGATCATGGCATCTGGTCCCATCACTTCATGGCAAATAGATGGGGAAACAATGGCTGACTTTATTTTTCTGGGCTCCAAAATCACTGCAGATGGTGATTGCAGCCATGAAATTAAAAGATGGTTACTCCATGGAAGGAAAGTTATGACCAACCTAGACAGCATATTAAAAAGCAGAGACATTACTTTGCCAACAAAGGTCCATCTAGTCAAAGCTATGGTTTTTCCAGTAGTCATGTATGGATGTGAGAGTTGAACTATAAAGAAAGCTGGGCGCTGAAGAATTGATGCTTTTCAACTATGGTTTGGAAAAGAGTCTTGAGAGTTCCTTTGACTGCAAGGAGATCCAACCAGTCCATCCTAAAGGAAATCAGTCCTGAATATTCATTGGAAGGACTGATATTGAAGCTGAAACTCCAATACTTTGGCCACCTGATGTGAAGAATTGACTCCTTAGAAAAGACCCTGATGCTGGGAAAGATTGAAGGCGGGAGGAGAAGGGGATGACAGAGGATGAGATGGTTGGATGACATCACAGACTCAATGGACATGAGTTTGAGTAAGCTCTGGGAGTTGGTTATGGACAGGAAGGCCTGGTGTGATGCAGTCCATGGGTTTTACAGAGAGCTGGACACAACTGAGTGACTGAACTGAACTGAAGGAAGAAGTGAGGGGGCGAGAATAACCTATTTCCTATTGAAGCTTGGTTTGTATGAGCCAGTGGGCAGATGTAAGAACATTATTCACAAGAACTGATGAAGACTGAGCTGGAAAATTTTAAAAGTTTAATCCAAAGCAGTAAAGAGAAATTATAAGGTAGAAAACATTTAAAAGGCATGGATGAGGGGGTTAGAGAACAACAGTGTTACTAGAACTGTTAAGTGTGGGATTAAAAACATCAAGGGCCATGAAGAACAGGCAAACACAAGCTCAGAAACCACTAGAATCTAAGACCCCAAGTGCAGAAAGCAGAGCACATGCTTCTGGGTCTGAGTGAAGAACTGAATTCAACCTCCTGTAGTTACTATACATTTCTCAACTGCGTCCCTTGGTAAAGAAAAAGATTTTAGGTTGTTAGGATTCTTCTAACGTCCTGCACTGCTCATCACCCTGGAAGTCAGTAGTCACTGTGTAATCTTAAACTTTCTCTACACCTTCATTACCTCACCTGTTAAATGGACACAATAACAGCCCAAGATAGTTGTGTTTCCTATGAAGGATTCAACAGAGACTTCATATTATGGAAGACAATAATTTAAGATTGATCCAGACAAAGAATATCAAGCAATTCTATTGCCAAGCTACATAGTTTACAATGCATTCAACCAGTCAACCTTGAAGTTATACAATTCTTGGCAAAATTTGGTTGTTGGGTCATAGAGGAGACACAGATTTTTCTTTATTTCAAAATTTTCACACAAACTAAGACTTTGATTTTATTACACTATATAAATTTTTTTCATTAAATTTTAAATTAAATAAGTAGTAATTAAAGGGAGTCTTGGACTAAAAGGACGTAGAGTAGAATTTGATAAATATTTTTATCTGTCAGCTACTGCAGTATAACAAAACACCCAAAACTCAGTAAGTAGAACAGAAACCATTTGTTAATTCCCACTTATCTGCCAGTCAGTTAGGGAGCTGGCTAATCTAGGTCAGGCTTGCCTGGAAGGTTCTATTGGTCTCATCTGGTTTCACTCACACATCTAGTAGTTAGCTAGGGGGTCACACAATCTAGGCTAAATTTAACTGAGATGCCCCTATCTTTTCAGCTTCCTCCTGTGATTATCAAGCTAGAGAGGGCACATCCCTTTCTTGGAAGTAGCAGAATTACAAGAAAATGAGTGGAAATAGACAAAGACTCGAGGCCCAATCTTGGAACTGGAGCTCCATCACTTCTGCCTCATTCCATTAGCCAAGCAGAATTATACAATCAAGTCCAGATTCAAGGATGTGGAAATAGAGTCTGCTAACATATATTACATCTTTTTTTAATGTCTCCTACAACTAAAAGGGGCGTATGCTAATATCCCCTAAATGTCCAACAACAGGCAAAGGAATAAACAACATATGATACACATATACAAAGGAATACTACTCAGCCATTAAAAATAATGAAATCATGCCATTTGTAGCAACATGGATGAACCTAGAGATTATCACTCTACAGGGAAATAAGTCAGAGAAAGACAAACACCATACTATGATATTACTTTCTATGCGGAATCTAAAACATAAATGAACTTATTTACAAAAGGGAAAGAGTCACAGATGTAGAGACCAGATTTGTGGCTGCTAAGGGGGAGGGGGTAAATAGGGAGCTTGGTTCTAGCAGATGCAAAATATTATATACAGGATGCATAAACAACAAGGTCCTCCTATATAGCACAGGGAACTATACTCAATATCCTGGGATAAACCATGATGGAAAAGAGTATGAAAAAGAATGTACGTATATATATAACTAAATCATTTTGCTGTACAACACTGTAAGTAAACTATACTTCAATAAAATAAATTAAAAAGAAAAGTATAGGGATCCAATCTGTCTTATTCCCATTTTACTGGTGAGGAAACTGAGACACAGAGAGGTCACGTAGATATGAAGTGGTAAAGCCAGGATTTGAACTAAAATAGTCTGCCCCTAAAGTACATGCTGTTAACCACTACATTATATCATCTCTCCTAACAAATGCAAATAATTAACAATATAGAAGAATCTGGGCCCAAATTAGACCTAAATGCTATAATGCCTTTGACTGTGTGGATCACAAACTGTGGAAAATTCTGAAAGAGATGGGAATACCAGACCACCTGACCTGCCTCTTGAGAAACTTGTATGCAGGTCAGGAAGCAACAGATAGAACTGGACACAGAACAACAGACTGGTTTCAAATGGGAAAAGGAATACGTCAAGGCTGTATATTGTCAACCTGCTTATTTAACCTATATGCAGAATACATCATGAGAAACGCTGGGCACAAGCTGGAATCAAGATTGCCAGGAGAAATATCAATAACCTCAGATAATCAGATGACACCACCCTTTTGGCAGAAAGTAAGGGACTAGAGAGTCTCTTGACGAAAGTGAAAGAAGAGAGTGAGAAAATTGGCTTAAAGCTCAACATTCCGAAAACTAAGATCAAGACATCCAGTCTCATCACTTCATGGCAAATAGATGGGGAAACAGTGAAAACAGTGAGACTTTTTGGGGGCTCCAAAATCACTACAGACGGTGACTGCAGCCATGAAATTAAAAGACACTTGCTCCTTGGAAGGAAAGTTATGACCAACCTAGATAGCATATTAAAAAGCAGAGATATTACTTTGCCAACAAATGTCCGTCTAGTTAAGGCTATGGTTTTTCCAGTGGTCATGTATGGATGTGAGACTTGGGCTATAAAAAAGCTGAGTGCCGAAGAATTGATGCTTTTGAACTGTGGCGTTGAGAAGACTCTTGAGAGTCCCTTGGACTACAAGGAGATCCAACCAGTCAATCCTAAAGGAGATCAGTCCTGGGTGTTCACTGGAAGGACTGCTGCTGAAACTGAAACTCCAATACTTTGGCCACCTGATACAAAGAGCTGACTCATTTGAAAAGACCCTGATGCTGGAAAAGATTGAGGGCAGGAGGAGAAGGGGATGACAGAGGATGAGATGGCTGGATGGCATCACCGACTCAATGGACATGAGTTTGGGTAAGCTCTGGGAGTTGATAATGGACAGGGAGGCCTGGTGTGCTGCGGTCCATGGGGTCGCAAAGAGTTAGACATGACTGAGCAACTGAACTGAACTATAATGCTTTTTTTCTGAAGCCAGAATGTCTCCATGAAGCATCAAATCACTGCATTTACTATCGGGTCAGATGATAACACAGAAGGAAAGTGTTAAGAAAACTGAATTTGTTTGATAGGCTAGACAATCCATTAAACAACCCAGAAAGGTCATCCTGTTCATCTTCCTGCTTCCAAGTAGAGCTGTGTATCACTCGTATCAGGAACACTACAGTTAGCTGTGATTTTTAGTCTTCAGAGATTATTTCTACAACCACCTATGGAAATTCTGTCCATGTTTCATAATTCCATAATTATGAAACATAATTCCATGTTTCATGATTTCATAAGATAGACAAGTTTCCTTACCATTAGACCTAAACTGTTCAATTTAATTGCACTATGACTTGGATCAGCTCTGTAAAGTTTAGATCAAGGGTTGCAAACTGGCAGACTGTCGGCTCAAACCAGCCTACAGACATACTTTGTTTTGCCTGCACTGACACAAGTGTTTCAATGGTTGCCAGCATTTAAAAATAGGGATCTTCATATTAAACATCCAGCTCTTGTTGAATTAAATTCTCTAAAAGGGTTTGCTTATAATCAGAATTGTCTCGTGTTTGAAAGTTTGGCAGTCACTTATAAAACCTGAACTTGGTGATTTTTTTGAAGAAAAATGATGTTAACTATCAATTCATTTCTACATTTCTATGAATGTAGTTATTTAGACTGTCTTCAAATATAATGACAAAAAGTTGTCCATAATATTTTTTTATTATCATAATCTATACATATCTGTCAGAGAAGGCAATGGTACCCATTCCAGTACTCTTGCCTGGAAAGTCCCACGGACAGAGGAGTCTGGCAGGATACAGTCCATGGGGTCACAAAAGAGTCAGACATGACTTATCGACTAAACCACCACCACATAAGCAACTCCTCCACACAGGTCCCCCAAAATACCTAGCTCTGAAAGCCAACCAACAAGGTTTGCACACATGAAACCCACAAGACTACAGCCAGCAAAGCAGCTATTATTAAAGGTGCAAGCACTCACCACAGCTATGCCCTCAGGGCTTAAGGCAGAAAGAGCTGGCAGAAAGGGCCATTTCCCCACCTTTCCCAGAAAGGGGTCTAATTTGCAGACTTCAAAAGCTGCTTCCTGAGGGTCAGGCTTCTAACTCTGCACACATCTGTGATTATGTACAGAGACCATGTGAAATCTCCCCTGTCCTTTCCCTTGCCCACTCCAGTCACCAGGAGCTCCCTGGAAGGAGTTTGTATGCACCTGGTACACCAGGTTTTGCTGCCACTGCCTGAGAAACAACTCCCCAGATCGCCAGTCTCTCACAGCAATGGGGATTGATTCAGGAGTCCCGGAGATCTATAGCAAATACTCTTCCAGGCCTGTACATCAAGGCCCAGGGCAGAAGAACAGACAAAGTGCCTATTTTGCAGTTTCTCCCTGGAAGAGGCCTAACTACTTATCTTCCAAGCTGTTGCCTGAAGGTCCAGCTTCCGGTTGCCCTGCATCTAGGTGCTGACTGCAATCTTCCCTTTGGGATGCTTGAGAGTTTTGACACACCCTTAACTACTAGGAGCTACTAGGAATAAAGAAGGAAATCTGGACAATTTCAAACGTTTGAGACACGACCCGGGGCATAGGCCAGGCCGCTTGACAAGGTTCATCTCCTATATAAGACTGCTCTATCGGTCGAGACTGGGAGAGGTCCAGTCTTGAAGTCCTAACCCGGGTAGTCCAGTGGTTAGGACTCCACGGTTCCATTGCAGGAGGCACAGGTTCCATCCCCGGTAGGGGAATTACAAATAAGCCCCCCAAAACCAAAACGAAGCCCCCAAACCAAACGACAAGTCAAGTGGCCAAGGCTCGTCCACCGACACATTTTAAAGAAAAGAATGGAGGGGGGAACCTGTAGATTAAAAGTGACCTGACATACCACATAAACTTCCAAAGGGCAGATACTACTGAATGATGGTGTCTAGCATTACACACTTATACAACAAATTAGAAAGAAAGGAGACATTTGTGAGGAAGCAATTGCTAGTCATGTTTGGATGTTTGTTCACACAAGGTGGATATTCACTTTGGAAAAATTCATTAAGCTAGAGTTTCGTAGTTTTGTGCATCTGATTTCATTTCACAATAAAAAGATAAAATGGCAGGGGGAATGATTCCTATTTCAAAACATGATCTTACTGCATAGCCTTTATTGAGCCAACCCCACGTGAACTATTTGCTAGATCTCAGGATTAGTCTGTAAGAAACCTGAAACAATCTCATTCCACTATTTTACAAACACATGGGTACATAAATAAACATAAGCTATTTTATACTTGTGTATACATATCTAGATGTGTGTGTCTATATAGTTAAGAGTGACAATAAGTAGATTCAGTTTATCAACCATGAATATCAAACAATACCTGAAGATGGAATAAAGAGGGAAAAGAGAAGCACATTCCCACAATAGAGTATATCACAGTCTGGTACTCTATTCTCTGGACACACTTGACCACTCTCCAGTTCCAAACAGTCCATTCCTCCATTCTGCCCCTCTTCGGAGACCTTGTTCCTACAGTTCATTTGTCACCGGAACACTCCCCTCTTCACAACCTAGGTGCATTTGCTGCTTATCCAAGACCTCTCTGATCTCTAACTGAACCTGAGTGCTCCCTCCTCTGAGTCCCATCATGGTCCGGTACTCTCTCATGCAATTTATTTTGAATTGCCTGGTTTTGTAATTGCTTCTCCTCCTTTTAGATCATGTGATTATAAACTCACTGCAAACAGAAGCTGTATAACTCTTTCTATGTGTCCCTTTAAGAATGAGCACAATATCTTATACAGTACAGCCATCAATAAGCTTTTCTTTTTTAGTACAAGAAATTTACTATCTTTTTCTTGGTTGATAGTTCAGTTCAATTAAAAGCAACTGTCTTCATCAGTAGCTTGTTAACACTGAAGATGCCCATTCTATGTTAACATAGAATTGATTTTATTTAGTATTCAATTATAAGTCACAAAAATCTGTAACCTGTATGTCAGTTTCTCAGTTATAGTGCAAAACAAAGTCATCAAGAATTCACCAAAAGCTCCGGAAGCTGTCACCTCTAGTGGTGCTGGCAGCAACCTTCCAGCAGAGGGCAGAAGAGGGCTGAGAGAAGGGCAGTGACCTGCTGGGAGGCTCCAGGATGCCTTTGTGAGCTGAGTGAGGGACGTGGACCCAGGTGGTTTAGTCACTAAGTCGTGTCCACCTCTTGCTGTCCCATGGACTGTAGCTCGCCAGGCTCCTCTATCCATGGGATTTTCCAGGCATGAACACTGCACTGGGTTGTTGTTTCCTTCTCCAGGGCATCTTCCCGACCCAAGGATCAAACCCTGGTCTCCTGCATTGCAAGCAGATTCTTTACCAACTAAGCTACCAGGACATAGACCCAGGGGAATCTCCCATTTCAAGGGAGAAGTTTTCCAGAGTTAGAGAACAAGCAATGGTAGAACACTCCCTGATCCTCTTAGATCTCAAAGCAGTCATAGCCCTGATGTGATCTTTTCTTTTTCAAAGTTTAGACTGAGAAGGATGCAGACTGGGTAGGGGTGGAATAGAGGGCTCGGTTTCCTCTTATGTAACATCCTGAAGCAACTTGTAGACTCAAAATCTGCCTCCTGAGAAATCACCTCCCTTCTAAATGCTGCCTTTGCCTGGGAATTCCTCCCAGGGGCAGCTTCTCCCATGCTAAGAATGGGACCAGCTCTTAAAGCAGCCTTATGTTTCCTTCCGTGGACTGTCCTCTGCCTTACCTAATTCTGGTCAGCAGGTTCTCAGCAGTTACAGGCTGTCCCATCCGGGCTTTGAAAGAGACCATTATTTTCAGGCCCAAATAATGTACTAGCACAATTTTTCCATATTTCAAGGAGTATATGTTTAGAAGAGAGATTCTGTGACAGTTCTACCTTAAACATTTGTCATACAAGATGAGTTTTTTACAAGAAGCCCATCTCTAGTCATTGGGGGTCCCTGGATCTCACTGCTCAAGATTTACCCCACCTCACAAAAGTGTAGTGGGTTCCTTCTAGAAACTGTAATGCCAAGAATATCTGCAACTTTGGTGGTGGTTTAGTCACTAAGCCGTGTCTGACTCTTGCAACCCCATGGACTGTAGCCCTGCCAGACTCCTCTGTCTATGGAATTTTCCAAGCAAGAATACTGGAGCAGGTTGCCATTTCCTTCTCTAGAAGATCTTCCTGACCCAGGGATCGAATCCACGTCTCCCACATTACAGGTGGATTCTTTACCGCTGAGCCACCAGGGAAGCCATCTGCAATTTTCAGTTCAGTTCAGTCACTCAGTCGTGTCCGACTCTTTGTGGCCCCATGAATCACAGTACGCCAGGCCTCCCTGTCCATCACCAACTCCCCGGAGTTTACCCAAACTCATGTTCATCGAGTCAGAGTCGCTGATGCCATCCAGCCATCTCATCCTTGGTCGTCCCCTTCTCCTCCTGCCCCCAATCCCTCCCAGCATCAGCGTCTTTTCCAGTGAGTCAACTCTTAGCATCAGGTGGCCAAAGTACTGGAGTTTCAGCTTCAACATCAGTCCTTCCAATGAACACCCAGGACTGATCTCCCTTAGGATGGACTGGTTGGATCTCCTTGCAGTCCAAGGGACTCTCAAGAGTCTTCTCCAACACCACAGTTCAAAAGCATCAATTCTTCAGCGCTCAGCTTTCTTCACAGTCCAACTCTCACATCCATACATGACTACTGGAAAAACTATAGCCTTGACTAGACAGACCTTTGTTGGCAAAGTATGCCAAAGTACGTTGGCAAAGTATGCCAAAGAATGTTCAAAATACCGCACAATTGCATTCATCTCACACACTAGTAAAGTAATGCTCAAAATCTGCAACTTTAGCCACTGTCAAAAGAATTTCAGGGGCCCAGCCATTTGTAGACAGAGGCAACAGGGGCATGACAAATAAGAACCTTCTGCTCCTGTGCTGGCTTTCCTTGATCACCTGCATTGAGACCACCGAGCACTGACAGATGCCAGCCCATCTGCTGCACTCTGCCCTGAGGGTGAATATGGGGAGGACCCTGGCTGACCAACTGCAGCAAAAGAACCATCTTGTTGAGCAGAGTTCCCAGGGCACTCTTTGTAACACCTTTAGCTTTCCAGTTTTTCAAAAGTCTACCTTGGTCCTGAAGTCTCTGGAACACTATGAAGTATGGACTTTGCTGTGAAAGGCAGAGCTTTTAGAAGATCTGAGATGGCTTATTGCCTGCCTGGGATCTAGCTTCTCCCCCTCTTTAGAAACAGACCTCTGGACAATGTGCCAGGTTGTTTATAAAAATATTTAAATAAAACAACTATCTATTTATATACATATAAATAAATTAGCTAACTACTCTGAGCCTCTTGTGAAGATTGGATGATTACAGTACAGTGAGTGCTCAATCATGTCCAACTCTTTGTGACCCCATGAGCTGCAGCCCACCAGGCTTCTCTGTCCATGGGATTTCCCAGGCAAGAATACTGGAGTGGGTTGCCATTTCCTCCTCCAGGGGATCCTCCTGGCCCAGAGACCAAACTCAAGACTCTAGCATCTCCTTCATTGGAAGGCAGGTTCTTTACCAACTTTGCTACCTCTGAGCCTCTTGTGCAGATCAGATGTCACTAAATACAAGTATAAGCTTTGGGGTGAGGCCTCTTGGAAGCCATGTCTGTTCTCCCCTCATCCAGTCCCAGCTTAAACAAGAACACAATGGCTGAAGGTCCAGCCCTGGTCTTGTGAGCCCAGTACTGGGGCAGAGACAAGAAGAGCTCGGTCACTGAGGACCTCTGGAGCCACCATACCAGCCCCACTCTTCCCTCTATCTGTTACTTCAGAAAATGAACCCTTAATTTTCCTGGGCAGCCCCCACTGTAAACTGCAGAAGGCAACACTGACTGATGTTACACAAACATCACCACCAGACACTGAGGACAACTAGACAAAAGATGCTTGCTTGTGTTTCCCCAATCCAGACAGAATCTTCCAGTTTTATTTTCCCATATTGCATGCAAATAACCTTAGCCACACCTTTAAGGTTTAGGTGGGGGCGGGGTTTCACCCTTAAACTGGAAGGAGGCCCACATTTAGCAGCTGGTCAGAGGCCAACATGTGGAGGTAAACCTGTAATAGGTGTAACTATGATACTTGTTACATGCATAATACGAGTGACGCTTGATCCCAAATACTGACTCTAACAGAAACCCATGAATCTACCCCCATTCCAGACAAGTTAAAGGAAACATCCTAATGATGTTCCTTCTCTTTTTATTCTAATTATAGAAGTAATATAAAAACTCATACAACTAGAAAAATCTGCAAATACAACATACAAATGCAGAAAACAGAAGGACATAAAAAGCATAAATAATTCCAACCAGAAATGATAACTTTTATGCCATGGAAATAACCTCTTGAGCCTTTTGAGACAGACAATTGCCCACACACGCATTTACTGTTAGATGGGATCAGAGTAGAGGTGTAAGTGTGCCATTGTACTTGTGTGATTGTGTAACTGGAACCCCTGTTCAGCGCATTGCAAACATATTTCCATTTCAGTGCAACACGGGTAGCCTCCTCTGTCGAGGTACTGGACCTAGGACTGTCCCTCCTATACTGCTACCTCCGTTTCTAGAAGGGCTCCCGAGGTAATGGTAGCCTTTGGTGAATGGCCCTGAAACCAAGACAGCCAAAGCCACTTCTCTGGCAAGCCTTGGAGGAGGGGCAGGCTGGCTCCCCCAGGGCGTGTGGGCTGTTCTGGGTGACTACCCCACACCACCCTCCGACTCAGCCTTTTGACTTGCCCAGGATCACATCTCTCCTCTTCTCCAGGCCCTCAGCCCCATCCAGTGTGCTCCAGGGCATTATACATACATATATACATACATGCAGACACACAAACACACACTCAGTTGTTCACTCCTCCCTGCCTCTCTCTCTCTCAGTCTCTGTCTCATTGCTATCCAGTCTCTTACAAATACCATACTGCTCTGCTCCATGGGGCTCTTTCATTTTCGTTCCCTAGTTTTCAGCCAAGAAAATAAACCATTTTTCCCCTCTCTACTGCTAAGAGGCAGATGATATTAGATCACCCTGATGCTGTGCAGAGGAAAACCCTCTGCATCTGCCCATCTGCCATCTTCCCAGGTGGGTCCCAAAGCCATGAGAGGGAAGAGGAATTCTTCTCAAGAACAATGGCATGCTCACTTTGGCAGCACATATACTAAAACTGGAACAATACAGAGAAGATTAGCATGCCCCTTGTGCAAGGATGACACACACAAATTTGTGAGGCATTCCATATTTTTATGGAAGCAACCTAGATGTCCACTGACAGATGAATGGATGAAGAAGTCATGGTACATATATACAATGGAATACTACTCAGTCATAAAAAGGAATGCATTTGAGTCACTTCTAATGAGGTGGATGAACCTAGAGCCCATTATACAGAGTGAAGTAAGTCAGAAAGATAAAAACAAATATATATATGGAATCTAGAAGGATGGTACTGACAAATCTGTTCACAGAGCAGCAATGGAGATGCAGACATAGAAAACAGACTTATGGACAAGGCTAGGGGAGAAGCAGGAAAGGGTGAGATGAATGGAGAGAGTAGCATGGATATATATACACTAACATATGTAAATAGATAGCCAATGGGAATTTGCTGTGCAACTCAGGGAACTCAAACTGGGCCTCTGTAATAAACTAAGGGGGTGGAAATGGGTGGGAGGCAACATATGTACACCTATGGTTAATTCATGTTGATGTATCACAGAAATCAAACCAATGTTGCAAACCAATCAATCAATTAAAAATCAATAAGTATTAAAAGGAAAAAAAGAAGAAGAATGGTTAACATTTACCAAGTACTCATTCTATGCCAGGAACTTTTCACATATTATCTCATATAACTCTCACGAACACCCATGATGTAGATACTATTATCCCATTTTACTGACGAGGATGGACTTCTCAGGTGGTGCTAGAGATAAAGAACATGCCTGCCAAGAGAAGCAAGTGGGTTCAACTCCTGGGTCAGGAAGATCCCCTAAAGGAGGGCATGGCAAACCTCTCCAGTATTCTTGCCTGGAGAATCCCATGGACAGAGGAGCCTGGCAAGCTACAGTCTACTGGGTTGCAAAGAGTTGGACATGACTGAAGTGACTTAGCATAGATACAAATTGATAATGGGGAAATTAACTAACTTGGCCAACATCACATGACTAGCAGTTGGTAGACCCAAGAACTGAACCCCCAAACCTGACTTCAGAGCTCATTCTCTCTCCAGGGTGCAGTCCCCAGAGGAGGATGACCTCTTTGTCAGCTATCCATTTCTAGAGGCCAGGTGACTTGTCCTAAAAATTCACCAGCTATTTCAAATTCAATTTCCATACTTCAGCCTGTTCTGAGAAGTAGAATTTAGCATCTGTGGGGATTCCAAATGCTGGACTCGCATGAGCTCAAACTAGATCTTTATTTAAGCCTTGGATAGCAAATTCCCTGGAAAGGACCAACTAGAAATTTAGATAAATCACTTCTGAACACATAGCCCAGGAAAGACTAATAACCCCACAATCCTTATTGCAAAAGGGAAGCTCAGGTCTGAAGCTTGTATAAAATGTCAAAGTCTGAGCCAAGGCATTCCTGAAGTAATACAGAGAGAGAACTTGAACAGCTAGATGTCAAGATTTAGTATAAAGGTACAGAAACTAAGAAAACATGTTGGTACAAGAAGAGGAAAATGGAACACTATATACTGGAGATCTCTCAACCCACACATATAGGGACTCTGGGGTCAGGATGAAGGTAGCTCATGGGGAAGGACCATGTTTTAACATTTACTGTTTTATTTGCTTAGTTTGGGCTATGCTGGGTCTTTGTTGCTGTACAGGTTTCTCTCTAGTTGTGGGGCTTCTCATTGCAGTGGCTTCTCTTGTTGTGGAACACAGGCTCTGGGCCATGCGGGCTCCATTAGCTGCAGCTCTTGGGCTCGAGAGTACAGGCTCAGTAGCTGTGGCACAGAGCTTCGTTGCCGTCGGCATGTGGGGTCTTCCTGGATCACAGAATGAACCCCAAGTCTCTGGCACTGGCAGGTGCACTCTTTATGACTGAGCCACCGGGGAAGCCCAGGACCATTTTTTAATAAACCTGATGTTGCAGAGAAAGAAATGAAGCCTTTCCTGTATCTCACACCATATGTAAAAACATTCCCCAGAGGACTTTACATCCAGTGACTAAAGGCAACTGAGAAGAAAATCTAGAAGAATATCTTTTAGACCTCCGACTCTTTACGACCCCGTGGACTGTAACCTACTAGGCTTCTTCGTCCATGGGATTCTCCAGGCAAGAATACTGGAGTGGATTGCCATTTCCTTCTCCAGGGGATCTTCCCGACCCAGGTATCGAACCCGGGTCTCCGCGTTAGAGGCAGACACTTTAACCTCTGAGCCACCAGGGAAGCCCCAGGTTATGAAAAGTTCCTTAAACAGGTCATAGGTATATAGATATGTTGATAAACTGGACATTCCAGATAAGAACTTAAGCTCACCAGAAGATATTCTTATAAAAGTGAAAAGGCAAACCACCAAGTGGGAGAAGATATTTTCGACTATTGACATAGAATGTCACCTGCCGTATCAGTAGGGCCATCAGCTACTACCACTGCCTAGCCGGTGCGCCCTTAGGGGAAACAGGATGGGAGAAAAAAACAAAACGGGATATCAGCCCTAGATAGTTAAGGTTCTTATAAAAAACACAAAAAGTTATCAGTGAGCATAGACTCTTGAATCTTCCCCAGCACAGAAAAGTACTAAATTCATTCACTTGAGATGTCTATTTTTAATTAACAGCAATCTTTTGATGTTCTAACTACCTGGTTTTTGTTGCAACACCCCTAAATATCCTGACTCCTCCCTTACCTCTTTGAAACAGTCCCTCAGAGCTATCTGAGACGCTGCCACTTGGGCTAAAATCCTCAGTTTTTCCACCAAATAAGATAATTCTCAACTTTTTGGTTGTGTACTTTTTTCAGTTGACACAGCTCATACCAACAATAAGGCACTCCCACAAATCAGTAAGAAAAAGAGAAACACCAGAGTAGAAAAATAGACCAGAGAATTGAATAGGCACATCACAAGAAATCTAAATGGCCAACAAATATATGGAAAGGTGTTCAGGTGTTACTGGAAATCCAACAGATGTGAATTAAAACCACAGTGAGACTAGTTTAATCAAGTCTTTACACCTAACTTCCAATTTACAAAAAGTATCAGAGAAGAACAGGTGAGACACCAAGAGGGAACATCAGGCAAATGCAGAATGTGGTGTTTCTTCAAGACAACTGGCCTGGTTAGTGTCATCAAAACAAAAGAGACTAAACATGTACTAACCAAACGCAAAGTATTTGAATGGATCCTTTTTCTTTTTAACTAGATACAAAAAACATTTTCAAGTCAATTGAGGAAATTTCAATATGGACTAAATATTGTATGATACTATGTAATTATTGTTACTTCTCTTGGTTGTGTTTAAACAGTAAAATATCCATCTTAAGAGGGTCACATTTAAGAATATTATCATAATTTTTATATGATTCACACACAAAAAATAGGTAAAGAATAAATATGCCAAAATATTTAATTACTGACTTAATGGTAGGTATGTGGGTGTTCTGTGTACATTATTCCTTCTACATTTGAATTTTGTAATAAAAATTGAGCTAATCTAATAAATTTAGGCTAGAAAAAAAAATCTCATGTCCAAACATAGTTATATACCAATGCACACCAAAATAAAAGCTAAACTTGCAAAGACTAGCATTACCAAGCATCGGAGAGAATGTGAGGTGCTGAGACCTCCCACACACAGCTGATGGGAGTATAAATCAATGGAATCACCTTGTCATCATCCAGTAAATTTAAAGGAACATAACCTATGACCTGATCATTCTACTCCAAGGTATCCAGCCTACTTAAATGTGTGTACTTAAATACAGGGAGACACAGATGAGAATGCTCAGAGCTGATGTAGTCATCAAATCGCCAAACAGGTAACAAGCTAGGTGGATGTGTAAACACCTGTTGATTGCCCAATACTATACTAGAGTGACAGTTAACTACAGCTGTGTGCAACAACGTGCAGGAACCTCACACACGCTGTGTCGGTGAAAGCAGCCAGACACAAAGAACGTATGCTGTATGGATACAAGTCTATACACTTAAAGACTCTGACATAAAAAACTCAAACAACATTGTCCACGGATGTCTATTTATACAGTCAAATTTTAAAGGAAAACAAAGACATAACTGACCATAAACGTTGGGACGGCGATGATCTTTGAAAGGGGGAACTGCAGCGGAGAAGGGGTATATAGAAGGGATGGGGGGCCGGCGATAGCAGTGTTTTACTTCTTGACTTGATGCATTTACTTTGCAGAAAAATTAAATTGTGTATTATGTTCTATATACTTTTCTCTATGACTGCTATAGCTCACAATGGAGAGATTTAAAATAAATGGCAAAAACCATCTTTATCTGTAGAAAAATTAAAACCTGGCCCCAAATCCCTCAGTGTTATTAGGGAGGACTCTTCTGAACCACGTTTACCTGGGGGAAGATGGCATCTGAAATGAAACCATAGGTCTCTGGGCTCCTCCAAGGAAAACCTTTCCACTGACCTTGCTGAAGAAGGAATGGTCAGCTGTCACCAGACTTTGAGCTTTGGTGTCCAGGAAATCAGCTAAATTTTTTCTTTCAAAATTGTGCCCATCCTACCAGAGACGTAATTCTCATTCCTCCAGTCTATACGCTCTGTAAGAGAGGATGAAAATCTCCCATATTTGTTACACCCCGGACCTGAAGCCCAAGGCAGAACATAGAAGACATCACCGCGTGGCAGAGGGTGGGGTGCCCAGAGCAAGGTAGTCCTGCCTGGACACTGGGCATCTGGAATACAGCAACAGGGGCACAGAGCAGGATAACAGACCCGGACCTCAAACCCAGGCCAGGCACATCATCCATGCTCCTAGAAGGAAAGCTTCTCTGTTTCTGTGCCCTTGGAGATTTTCCTTAATCATTCACTATTACAGAATTTAATTCAGCTGTGAGTAACAGAGCCCAACAGAACCAGTGAGGTTTTCACTTTCTTTCATTTAACAGTCAATCTTCAGGTAAGTGGTGGTTGGTGTAGAGTCAATGACTGGGGGAGGAAGGGATACCATTACCATCTTCCAGACCTTTTCTTCATGGCCCCAAACCAAGGCCAGCATTAGGATATATGATGCCTTTGTACAAGGTACAAACAGTTGTCCTACTAAGCAGATGAAGAGTAACAGGACTCACTCACCCCCAGACAAACAGTTTATTGAAAGATACCCCACTAACAAAATCTGGTTTTATAGCTGTATCTACCAGACTCACCAAGGTAGTCAAACATCTCTAATGAACCTCAGGAGTTTTTCTTATAGTACTGAAATCTACATTATATGAAGGCTAGGACCTAAATTCTGAAATTAAAAAGACCACCAGCTCAAACTCTCACTGACTTCTGGAAATTAAATATTCAGAGGTTCATTTACTGGCAAAACTTTAGCAATCCATCAGACAGGCTCTGAAAGTTCACTCTCAGGTTGAGAGTGTGGGGAGGGGAATGTGGCAGGTGTCCCCTCAGACGCAGGTGCCAAGTTCAATGGCATGGCAGTTTCAGTGCCTGTGGACATGTACCATAGCCTGCACAGGCCCCAGGTTACAAAACTGTTAGCTCTGTTGTGGCATTCACTTTTACACTTTGGTCAGCATCCCTTGACAATAGGGGGAAAAAAATCAAGGGGGGGTAGTGGTTTTCATCGCACACAGGTGGAAATGGGGACAAGGTTGGGGGAGGGTGTGTGCACAGCAGGTTAACATTTGAATAAGCATTCTTCCTACATACAACTTGACCACTCCAAAGCCTTAATGGCGAAAGATCTGCAAAACAGGCACCGCAACTACATTTATAAAGTATGAATCAAACTCTGACCTTTATAGCTGCCAAAAAGTCGCAAATTCAGGAAAGTGCATATTTTCTCTCCCAATTCTACATCAATCCCTAAAAAGGATTTCAGAGAAGCCTTGTCTGAGTCTGTTTCTGGAAATCAAAAGACCATCCTCTCTGATTAGATTTTACCCTACTTTCAAGTTAGGTTCAGTTGTCGCTCAGTCGTGTCCAACTCTTTGCGCCCCCATGAATTGCAGCACGCCAGGCCTCCCTGTCCATCACCAACTCCCGGAGTTCACTCAGACTCATGTGCATCGAGTCGGTGATGCCATCCAGCCATCTCACCCTCTGTCGTCCCCTTCTCCTCCTGCCCCCAATCCCTCCTGGCATCAGGGTCTTTTCCAATGTTGCTATTTGTTTCATGTTAGCAGAAGAGAGAGAACAGAGACAAGAAACCTCATTACAGCACAGCAGGCAGCAGACTCTCAGCATCAAGGCTGCATCAGGCCTCCCCCAGCCTCACCAGAGCAGCCAAGACAGGGCCTAACCTAGAAGAACAACATGCATGCAGTCGGGTGTACCTGTCATTCAGCCTGGGGAACCACTGCTTTTATAGCAAGCAAGCCTGCTCTTTGTCCAGGAGGAGACAATATCTTGACTCCCAATGTTACCAACTACATAAACAACCTTGAGAAATGGCTAAAGTAACAGACTAGTCAGGTTTTTGTATTCTGGGCACACACAGCCTAGGGTGTGAGCCCCAAGAAGACCAGGGAGAACCCTGTGTCCCAACAATGACCGCCTCTGTGGCTAGAAAGCCAAGCCTCCTAATTAATAGCCCCACTGGAACCTCATTATGCAAAGGAAAGTAGCAATTCCCAAAAGAGGGCAAGCATAAACAAACGCGAAAACATAACAGAATCAGATGTGGTCCTCCTACCTTATCCACTGTCCTCTTGCGTGCACACTGCAGATGCCGTCAGGAAATAGGAATGTCCACTGCTGTACTTCTGCCGTGAGTCTCTCCAGGAAACCCCTCTGTCACTTCCTTTGCTCCTGCTAAGCTATGGGAATGGCCTTGCTGCTGCCTCCGGGGGCCACAGAGAAGTGAGCGCTACTCCTACAGTCTCCAAAGTGCTCAAATACGACGTCGGAAGCCACAGGCGTCCACCAGGGAAGAGGGAGCGCCGGCCTTTATCCTTGGGTTTCTGACCAAAACAGCATTCCTATCATCCAGGGTCGGATGCTTTTCAAAGAGCAACTTTGGCCATTTTACTGCCAATTCTCTCCATCTGCAAATTAAACTCAGAAGCTGTGCGTGGTTGTGGGCCGGACGAACGGCAAGGGGCTGGACAGAAGGCATGGGGTGGGGCCCAGGGCGAGGGAGGGGGCAGAAGGTTTCACGGCTCAGCTCCAGGTGGCCACACTCTGCACTGATTGTGAGTCGGCTCACCAGGCTTAGCTCGTTTGCAGCACTCTGCCCTAAGGACGTTTCTCTCCTGGGAAATTTCTTAGCCTCTGTGGGCTGCCAATGCAAGAGATATGGGTTCGATCCCTGGACCGGACGATCCTCTGGAGGAGGAAATGGCAACCCACTCCAGTATTCCCACGGACAGAGGAAGCTGGCAGGCTAAGTCCATGGGGCTGCAAAGAGTCATGACTGAGTGACTGAGAACGCAGGCACACACACAATAACTCAGGTTCGTACCTTACAGATTTTGAGAGTTGCCAAAATGTGTCAGGGGTGGACTTTATTTAGGTTCAAATTCAACCACGTTAGTGTATAGAAACCATTTTAATGTTTCAGAACATAATAATCTCTCTTGTTCTGCCTTCCTTTTTGCTTCCCCTCCTTTATCAGCTCTTACTGATTCTCTTTTCTCTTTCCTACTTGAAATGGCTGAAACCAAAGAGGAAGGGGTAGGGAAGTACTGTCAGACTTGGAAACTGTCAGGTCTAGTGGAAACAAACCATTTCGGTTCCTTTCCCAATTGCCACCTTAACTCTTGAATTTTAAAAATTTCCTCTTGGGAAATTTAAACATTTCAGCAAAGATTCCCACAGCCCCCAAGTGATACGCAGCATCTTTGCAGCCCTCTAGCAGTGGAGGCCTCCTTGCTGTTCTTGTTACCTGTGCTGAGGGCGGGAGGCAAGTAGCAGAGAGTGAAGTGGACACTGCTGAGGGTACGGTGTTGGACCTGGACTTCAGGTGACCAGTTTCACTCACACTCACTTCTCTGCATCCTTGTGACCAATGGATTCGATTTCTAAGAGAGCTAGCAAAGATTAAGTACCTATGGAAGAAAGAAAGGCCAAGCATGGCCTCCTGAGCACAGTGAATGAGCTATTCTCCAAATTCTAGCCCAGTTCTTGAGCTGGGATGTCACGCCAGTCTACCTTTCGTTACCAACACACAGTGATGGATACTGGCTTCCCTAAAACAGGAATCAGCTTTCCCGCATTTCCATACAGGGTCAGATAATAAGGATTTTAGGCTTTGGGACTTTATGGTCTCTGTGGCAGTTACTCAACTCTGCCACTGGAGTGGGGAAAGTGGCCACAGACAATCCATAACCAAGTGAGTGTGGCTGTGTCCCAATAAAACTTTATAAAAACAAGCAGCAGGCAGGATAAGGCCTTCCCATCACAGTTTGCCAACCTGCCCCATCTAGCAACCACTGTGTTGTAATGGAGTATCAAGGTGCCTCCAGGCTCAGGGGGAGGGTTGTAATCAATTAGCTTTGTTTGCACAGATGTGTAAGGAGAGTAACAGGTTCTAGATCAATTGTCTATAAAGTGGGCTGTGCTTACCCCAGGATGTGTATAACATGATTCATTGAGCTACGTGAAAAAAATTAGAATTTTTATTTCTTTTTATATTATCTGTTTTCATATTAGATGGTTGATCTTGGTCAACTTCACCATGGATCCATGGAATTTGCAGTGAGTCAGTCCTACATAATGTGCTAATTAGAAGTCAGACTTACAAATCTCTGAAGAGAATGGCATAACACATGGGCTTTCAAGTGGCAAAACCTGCCCACTGCCTCTCCCTGCTGGTCTGATCTGAGCTCTGCATGTTTTAGGAATTCACCCAAGAGGAGAGCAGTGGCTCCTAATTCCTCGAAGACAATTTTTTAGGGGGCGTATGGTGGACTTACCATGCTAGAGGAGTCTTGGACTCATAGTCTTAAATCTGAGCATTGGGCTCAGCTACTGGTCAGAACTCAAAGAAAGGGAACACACCATCACCCCTGACCCTGCACATGCACACACATCATTCACAAGAGCACTGAACAGCTGTGCTCCCCTGGCTTCTGGTCGTTTCCCTCTTCCTTGGTAATCAGACCTGCCATGGACAGGCGAACAGACAGTATGCTGCACAAGGGGCCCATAGGTCAGGTGGTATCATTCACAGAGTTAATATGGTAGAAGTATTTATTATGTCATTTTTCTGATAGATGAAAGTGTTGGTTGCTCAGTCCTGTCAAACTGCGACCCCCAGGACTGCAGCCCGCCAGGCTCCTCTGTCCATGGAATTCTCCAGGCAAGAATACTGGAGTGGTTGCCATATCCTACTCCAGGAGATCTTCCACACTAGGACTGAACCTGGGACTCCTGCATCTCAGGCAGATTGTTGACCGTATGAGCTACCAGGGAAGCAGCATCTTATTCTAGCATTACGACAGTTTCTGACCAATGGATGTGAAGTATTTTGAGTAAAGAGTGCCTTTGTCATTCCACAAAGGCAGTGCATAGGTTAGCAGCAGCCATAGCTATATGACACTTCTAGCAGGTAAAGAATAGAGAGGAAGGGAAATACACAGGATACAATAGATTAAAACTCTTCTGAGGCAGAGGTATCTTGTGAGCGGCCTTTACAGTGGGGCAGGGGGAGTGGGGGAGGACCTTTTCAGAATGAGCCAGAGTTTGAATGCTCAGTCATGAGCACAAGTCTCCATGGGTCTGCCCTCAAAAGTCACCACTACTGGTGACTAGAAGAGAAGGGGCAAAAGCACAGAAATTATTTCTTTCCTCATTCTGACTGCTCCCCCTTTCACACAGAGAAGAGCCCAGAGAGGCAGTCAAAGCAGAGAGCTGTGTCTTGATGTTAACCCCACAGAAGCAAGTGATCAACTGAGACTCTCTGGAGAAAAGGCCCAGCTGCTCCCTGGGTATCCCTTTTCCTTTCTCCTGGTAACAGCTCCTACTTCCCGTTTAGGAAATAAAACCTGCCCCTTGTGCAAAGTCTCCAGAATCGCCCAACAAAACACCCCGCCTCGTGCTGGCCAGAGGAATGCTGACGTGATTCCAGCCAGGCCAGTAGGGCCCACCCCCCCCTCCCGTCCTCTCTGTAGGGAATAATGTTATGTGTCAACTTGACTGGGCCGTGGGCTGCCCAGATGTTTGGCCAGATATGATTCTGGGTGTTTCTGCAAGGGTCTTTTGGGGTGAGGTTAACATTTCAAACAGTTGGAGTAAAACAAATTGCTCTCATATGTAGGTGAGATCCTCCTGAATAGAACAGAACAAAAAGACCGTCCATACCCATGTAACAGACAGTTTCCCAGCTTCATCTCCAACTTCACTCTTCCTGCCTAATAGCCTTTGAACAGAAACATCAGCTCTACCTGAGTCCTCTACTCTGACCTTCCAGCCACTCTGCAGATTGGTTGCCAGCCTCCATAATCATGTGAGTCCATTCCTTATTGAAAGTCAGTCTCTCTTTGTCTCTAGATAGACAGAGCCTATTGGTTCTGTTTTCTTCTCAAAAACTCTAATACTCTTTGCCCCTGGATTTTGTGGCCTATGTCAGTTCAGTTCAGTCACTCAGTTGTATCCAACTCTTTGCGACCCCATGAACCGCAGCACACCAGGCCTCCCTGTCCATCACCATCTCCCGAATTTCACCCAGACTCACGTCCACCGAGTCAGTGATGCCATCCAGCCATCTCATCCTTTGTCGTCCCCTTCTCCTCCTGCCCCCAATCTGTCCCAGCATCAGAGTCTTTCCAATGAGTCAACTCTTTGCGTGAGGTGGCCAAAGTACTGGAGTTTCAGCTTTAGCATCATTCCTTCCAAAGAAATCCCAGGGCTGATCTCCTTCAGAATGGACTGGTTGGATCTCCTTGCAGTCCAAGGGACTCTCAAGAGTTGCATATGTACAGGTACTCAAAAACATAAACATACTTGGAGAACATTCATTCCAGCAGCGATAGGACTGTCAGGGACTGAGTTCCTGCTACCTAAACCCCTCCAGAGATATTCTCATTTTTATCTTTTTCAAAAACTGATTCTCAGTCTTGTTAACAATTTTTTGATCCAATCTGTATCTTTTTAGTTCCACAGATATTTACCTACTATATGCAATGGTCAATGCCTACTATATACTCAAGGTACTCTCCTACTGAGGAAGCAGCAGAGAACAAGCTGTGCTCATGGAACTTATTTTCTGATAACCCCTTTTCTTCTTAAGTAGGTGAACTCTTATTAAAGAATTGGTTTCTGTTGCTTGCCACCAACTTTCACCCTCCAGAGAATGCTAGCTCCACCCCTTCTCTGGGTCACCTTGGATAAGCCAGATGCTAGTCCTCCAGAAGTCAGAGGAAAAGATTCCGGCTCTGTGCAGTTCTTGAAAGACACTCTCTGTTATCACCCCAACGAAAAACCTGAGAACCAACCAGTGGACTTGTCTAAGGTACTCATTTTAGGGTAGTAAATGGCTTGGCTGGAACACTACATCAGAGGTACTTCTCAACCAGATGCCCTCCATTAAAACCCATCTTCTCTCCCACTCATGGCCTGAGCATACACCACAACGAGCACTACATTGTGCCTCATTAGCACTTGTTTCAGGCTTAATTTTTGCCAGAAGTCTTTTTAATGCTCTCCCCCAAGGCCCACAGGATTTATTCTGGGATTAAAGAGGAGACAAGATGAGAGAAGCTGATCGAAGTGGCCAGACATAGCTTTCTCCTCAGGTAGCAACAGACAGTTATTAAACACAACTGCAACTCTGTTGCAGAGAAGGCAATGGCACCCCACTCCAGTACTCCTGCCTGGAAAATCCCATGGACGGGGGAGCCTGGAAGGCTGCAGTCTATGGGTCACTGAGGGTCGGACACGACTGAGTGACTTCACTTTCACTTTTCACTTTCATGCATTGGAGAAGGACATGGCAACCCACTCCAGCATTCTTGCCTGGAGAATCCCAGGGATGGGGGGAGCCTGGTGGGCTGCTGTCTGTGGGGTCACACAGAGTCGGACACGACTGAAGTGACTTAGCAGCAGCAGCAGCAACTCTATCATGCAATGAGTAAACATGCTGTTTGCTTCACTGTGTGTATTTGCGGGGGGCGGTCCATGACTATGGCTGGGAATTGTCACAGTTGAGTTTAGCACTTCCTGCAAACTTTGGAGCCAGCTTGCATAATGCAGTGGCTAAAGAACATGATTCCAGTCAAACAGAACATGTTCGCAGCTTAAAAAAGGACTCGGTCACATAACAACTCATACATAAACCATGAGGCTGCGGAACCAAATGAAATAATAGTCGCCAAGGGCTCCTGCACACCTGCCCCAGTCATTCAGAGCCTGCACTCACTGGGAATTGCCAGCACATGGCAAACAGCCCTGCCTTGAAGTCAAATGGCAAAAATAAATATACGTACTGACCCGGTTAAATCAAGAAACACGAGTGCACCTTTAAGCAGGCAGCAATTCAGGTGGCCTCTCCAGGCCAGGCCTCCTCAGGGATTTAGCTCTGTGTTCAAAGAGAATTAACTGTTGTAGATCCAATGGCTTGAAAGCTGAGATTGAGTTAGGTGTGAATTCCACCTTCATTGATGAGTTTTCACCGCACATGCACCTGTGATGCTCTGAACAGAACACACCAAACTTGGAGGCCCTGACTCCTTCTAAACAGATAACCCACTGCTCGGGCTGGCAAAGAGGTAAGAATTACAAAAGAAAGATTTGGGCTTCCATACCAGAAAACACATGAAAACAGGATCATGAGTCTAATTGGAAAGGCTGTCCCAGAAAAAGAAAAGAACTCTCACGCCTGGTGTAAAACTAAGCCATCAGTACAGCTGATACTGTGATATGCTGCCAGAAAAAGGATGTAGATGAACCAAAAGAAAAGAGGTTCCCTGCAACCCCACCGCCCTCTTGCCCTCAGCTGTCCTCTGGCCTTGGAAAATTGCTTCTCCTCCTTGTGGCTCTCTTCCCTTCTTTGAAATTGGTCTGCAGCACTTCTTTCATTTTCAAATTCTCCAAAATGGTGGAAAGTTTAATTGGAGGCTGTGTCAGTTCTTTGTTTCTGGTTGTGAAATTCTAGAGCAGTAATACCCTCAATGCTTGAATCACCTGGGGAGTTTGTAAGAATTACAAGTACCTGGGATTACAATACCAGAGATTCTTGAGTGCTGGGTCCAAGGCACTCAGGTAGATTTTATTTTCTTAAGTGTTATTTTAAATCAATGCAGATGGTGACTGCAGCCATGAAATTAAAAGACGCTTACTCCTTGGAAGAAAAGTGATGACCAACCTAGACAGCATATTCAAAAGCAGAGACATTACTTTGCTGACTAAGGTCCGTCTAGTCAAGGCTATGGTTTTTCCTGTGGTCATGTATGGATGTGAGAATTGGACTGTGAAGAAGGCTGAGCAACGAAGAATTGATGCTTTTGAACTGTGGTGTTGGAGAAGACTCTTGAGAGTCCCTTGGACTGCAAGGAGATCCAACCAGTCCATTCTGAAGGAGATCAGCCCTGGGATTTCTTTGGAAGGAATGATGCTGAAGCTGAAACGCCAGTACTTTGGCCACCTCATGCCAAGAGTTGACTCACTGGAAAAGACTGATGCTGGGAGGGATTGGGGGCAGGAGGAGAAGGGGACGACCGAGGATGAGAGGGCTGGATGGCATCACGGACTCGATGGATGCAAGTTTGAGTGAACTCCGAGAGTTGGTGATGAACAGGGAGGCCTGGCGTGCTGCAATTCATGGGGTCGCAGAGTCGGACATGACTGAGCAACTGAACTGAACTGAACTGATTTTTGACTGTGCTGGGTCTTTGTTGCTGAACTTTTCTCTAGTTGTGGCAAGCAGGGGCTACAGTCTATTTGCGAGGCGCAGGCTTCTCATTGCGGTGGCTTCTCTTGTTGCAAAGTATAGACTCTAGGCATGCGGACTCCATAACTGTAGCACGTGGGTTCAGTAGCTGTGGCCCGCAGGTTGCAGAGTGCAGGCTCGCTAGTTGCCCCATGGCATGTGAGATCTTTCTGGACCAGGGATCAAACCAGTGTCCTCTGCATGGCAGGGTGGATTCTTAACCATGGGACCACCAGCGTAGCCTAGCACAGGTAGATTTTAAAAGCGTCCCCACTAGGTGATTGCAATGTACAGCCAGGGTTTAGAACCATGAGCCATGACGGGGAGCAGAGGTGCTCTACTGCATCCCTAGGGGACGGGGGCAGATGGGAAACACGTGGGTGCTCCCACCTCCTCCACATCTGCAAAGGATTTCCTTTCATGGAGTTGGACAGAGTTGTTTCATTCCCAGATTTTCTCTCACCAACTTCTCCACCCCCTCTGCCAGCATTGTTCAGCAAAGGAATAAGCTAAATTCCTTCAAAAGGTGACGGTAACTCTTCATGGTTTCTAACTGGAGCAACCTCCTAAGTTACATTTAAGGGTATTATGGCCTTTACCTCCAAGAAGTTTATCTTTCAGGGATTATTCAGCACTGGAACATTTGAAGAAATGGTAGCTCACTCCAGTATTCTTGCCTGGATAACTCTATGGACAGAAGAACCTGGTAGGCTACAGTCCATGTGGTTGCAAAGAGTCAGACACCACTGAAGTGAGTTAGCACAGCACAGGAGCATTTGTAACCAACCAGAGGGTCCTACAATCTTTACTCTGCGCTACTGTGTTCACAACAGGCTGCTGCCTTCACACCTGGCTGGGGATATTGCAGCCTCTGCTGAGCCATAGGTCCTTAGTAAGGGGTGTGTGTGGGCATGTATGCTCAGTCGATATATTCATGTCCAACTCTTTGTGACACTATGGACTGTAGCCCAATAGGCTCTTCTGTCCATGGGTTTCTCCAGGCAAGAATGCTGAACTGGGTTGCCATGCTCTTCTAGGAGATCTTCTGACCCAGGGATCAAACCCAATTCTCTGGCATTGGAGGCAGATTCTTTACACACTGAGCACCTGGGAAGCACCCGCCCCCCCGACCCCCCATCCACCGTGTGTGTGTGTGTGTGTGTGTGTGTGTGTGTGTTTTCTAGTCATTTCAGTTCAGTTCAGTTGCTCAGTTGTGTCTGACTCTTTGTGACCCCATGAATTGTAGCATGCCAGGCCTCCCTGTCCATCACCAACTCCCGGAGTTCACTCAAACTCACGTCCATTGAGTCAGTGATGCCATCCAGCCATCTCATCCTCAGTTGTCCCCTTCTCCTCCTGCCCCCAATCTCTCCTAGCATCAAAGGCTTTTCCAAGGAGTCAACTCTTCCCATGAGGTGGCCAAAGTACTGGAGTTTCAGCTTTAGCATCATTCCTTCCAAAGAAATCCCAGGGTTGATCTCCTTCAGAATGGACTGGTTGGATCTCCTTGCAGTCCAAGGGACTCTCAAGAGTCTTCTCCAACACCACAGTTCAAAAGCATCCATTCTTCGGCACTCAGCTTTCTTCACAGTCCAACTCTCACATCCATACATGACCACAGGAAAAACCATACCCTTGACTAGACGGACCTTTTTGGCAAAGTAATGTCTCTGCTTTTGAATATGCTATCTAGGTTGGTCATAACTTTTCTTCCAAGGAGTAAGCGTCTTTTAATTTCATGGCTGCAGTCACCATCGGCAGTGATTTTGGAGCCCCCAAAATAAAGTCTGACACTGTTTCCACTGTTTCCCCATCTATTTCCCATGAAGTGATGGGACCAGATGCCATGATTTTCGTTTTCTGAATGTTTAAGCCAACCTTTTCACTCTCCTCTTTCACTTTCATCAAGAGGCTTTTTAGTTCCTCTTCACTTTCTGCCATAAGGGTGGTGTCATCTGCATATCTGAGGTGATTGATATTTCTCCCAGCAATCTTGATTCCAGCTTGTGTTTCTTCTAGTCCAGCGTTACTCATGATGTACTCTGCATAAAAGTTAAATAAGCAGGGTGACAATATATACAGCCTTGACGTACTCCTTTTCCTATTTGGAACTAGTCTGTTGTTACGTGTCCAGTTCTAACTGTTGCTTCCTGACCTGCATATAGGTTTCTCATTTATTCATGTCCAACTGTTGTGATCCCATGGACTATAGCCCACCAGACTCCTCTGTCCATGGAATTCTCCAGGCAAGAATACTACAAAATGCAAACAATTCAGTATAGAGGGTCCACTGTAAGTCCCTTGCTGCTGCTGTTGCTGCTAAGTTACTTCAGTCGTGTCCAACTCTGTGCGACCCCATAGTCAGAAGCCCACCAGGCTCCTCCATCCCTGGGATTCTCCAGATAAGGACACTGGAGTGGAGTCCCTTAGTGGGGACTTAATACCTCAGCATGCACTGGTCAGCCCCATTTTCCTGTCTGCTCTGCTTGTCATCAGTTATGGCCAGAACAAGTCCTAGAGGACCCATGGTTCGTTCTGTATCCTCCTTCAGCCTGTAGTTCAGCTCTTTGCCCTTGAAAGCACCCCATTTGCTCCTGCTCTGTTGAATCAAACATTTGGAAGGAGCTGGAAGCCTTGAAAGATGCAGCAAGGTCATAGAGTGTAGTGATTAAGAGCTTCTTGATTAAGGGGAATCAAACAGGTCTGGGGTTAAAGCTTGTCTCCATCACTTACTAGCTATGCACCTGGAGTAACAGACCTAACCTCTCTGAGCATCAGTTTACTCAACTGTCAAATTAGTTTAATTATGAAGTCTGTATCATAGGATTGGTACAAGGATTAAATAAGATGTGCCTGCATCCTGGGACTACCCCAAATGTCAGCCACCGTTACCACTGTTCTTGGTAATAATGTCAGAGTGAGGGGGTGCATGGAGGACAAGTGGCATGTCCAGGAATCAATGTGAACTGTGGAGCAAACATGATGTGGGTGAGAAAACCTGAGTTTAGACCCATTCTCTTTCTCTGTGATTTTAGATAAATCACATCATCTCTTTAAGCTTCTGTTTCAGTTGCAAAATTGTGATCATAATAATAATAATGACTACTTCACAGGGTGACTGGAAGTTTACTAAATGCCAAAACACATGTAACTGTGCTTTGCAAACCACAAGTAACCATATTATATTAGTCATTATTATCCACATGCAATTCTTAACATTTTCTGGGTCTAGTCCTGATGATTGACAAAAGGAATAAATGGATTTTCTAACGTTAGAAATGAGAGAAAATGAGGTTCAACTCTCATGTCTTAAGAAAGTCCAGGCCAAAACGTGAACCTTAAAGAGACTAAGGAGTGTGATTAAAAGGAGCTTCTATGCTGGGCTAATTCCACTTTTGAATGAGCCCTTCCTTTAATTCTGTAAGTGCCCACTGTTTACTTACTGTATTATCTCATGATGTCTCGTGAGACCTCCTAACATTAGTTGTTAAAGTTATTGACTTTCGTAAGAGATGACCTTCACAAAAGATGACTTCATATTACGGGGCAAAAACAAAATGGGCAGAAAACATCACAGTGTATGTTTCTTCTCTTGAGGAGCCTTTTTCCTGGCTCTCAGTTTTTTTAATGTTTAATCTTTTTTTAATACTGTGTTTTGGTTGACACTTTTTTTTTTTAATGAGTTCTCCACCTCTGCTGACTATAACCTACACTATTTTCCACTTCCCTGGTGGCTCAGCTGGTTAAGAATCCACCTGCAATGCAGGAGACGTGGGTTCAGTGCCTGGGTTGAGAAGATCCCCTGGAAAAGGGAATAGCTACCCACACCAGGATTCTGACCTAGAGAATTTCACGGACTGTATAGTCCATGGGGTCGCAAAGAGTTGGACACCACTGTGCCACTTTCACTTTCACCTTTACCATAAATAAAGATTTCTAATTTGAAAGTAAAGGCAGGGAGAAGCTATGCCAGCAACAGAAGGGGAATTCAAGATCCACATGTATCTTGCCACCTGTAACAGGTCCTGACGGCTGCTATCAAAGTGGTCTGGTCTTTTAGGAACAATCAGAATTCAGCTAAAGGAAAAATTCCAGTAGTAGAATGCTAGGTTCTTGAGGGCCCAAGAGGTATTACAGGAATAGGCAGAAGGTAATACTGGGGTCAGTCGTATGAGTTCTTTAAATGACTTCCTACCCCTTGCCCATTGCCCACTAGAGAGAAATTGGGGTCAGATGGATCTGTGGACATTGAACTATGCTAACTGGGAGGGGGAGGCTAAAGGGGAAGTTGCGAAGAGCATTCAGGAGTGCCACTCCTCCAGAATTTTTTGCATGTTTGTAGAGGCCTTGGGGTTAATTCCCAGGGAAGAGAGGCAACCTTGCAATTAGGAATGTTCTCCGTCCTCATAAAGGTTCTGAGAAGGAGTGTCTCAGGGTTGGAGCATGTATAAAATATGCATTAATGATAAGAACCCTTTTGAGAGCTTCCAGCCCCAAGTAACTTTGTTTTACCCACAAATTAGAAAAGAAATTAAGAATAAGAAAGGAAAATTTTAAGTTGCTCAAACCTACAAACTTAAAACCTCTGCTTCCTCAATAGTACATTTCACCAGCAAAAGAGCAGTATGTGTTCATTTTAATCAGTGCCAAGTATTCAAACACAAGAATCTATGGAGGTGTTATGAAAGACACTGCACTTTGTTGTATAAGACAGGTAAACCAGAAAATGAATACTCTTAAATAAACAGAAAGCAAAGGAGAGCCTGAATTCAAATGCTATCCATCAGTTACCAAGAGGTCTGGCTGACCTAGAAACCAGGTTTGAGGGGTTCTAGATATAGAAAGGAATGACTAGGTGGACAGGTGACGGGGGTAGCAAGTCATTTTCACATCCCTAAAGTGAACTGGAAATCTGCCATTGGTCCCCATGCCCCACTCTTGCCACACTGATGAAAGGTGCCTTCATCCTGCTGGGCCCAGCTCTGCCCCCAACCAAAGTAAATATTGAACAAATATTTGAAGAGTATCATTTAAAGGAGGTGGCAAATTATTCACCTACTTGAAGCACTCATCATTATTTGGAACGCCTCTTTAAACTCTACAGCTTTTTAAACCAAGAGCACAGAGGAGATGTGGTATAGCACCAGGATTGTTGATGTTGGAAAGGGAGTAAAAATTATCTTTTCTCCTTCACCCCTCACACAAGTGCCCAGTACCCTTTGGCTGCCCATGATCAGGAAAGGCTGATGTGGCACAAGGAGGAAAAAAATGCAAAATGAAGCTAGGCCTGTTCTTGCACCCAGTACTGTCTCAATTATGCTTGATGCCATGAGGCAGGACTAAGAGGAATATACCTTTTTTTTTAGGACTTCTTAGGTGCCAAAGATTCTGCTCATTGTATTAGCTTTCTTGAACTGTCATAACAACTCTTGGAAGAAATTGCCACTATTTCCATATTCCATATGAGGCTCAAGGAAAGTTAAGGAATTTATCCAAATTCACACAGGATTCAAACCTTGGTTTAACAAGCTCCTGCTCATACAAGACAGTCTTATTTACCCTTTAGACTCTGTGTCATTCCGGCCTGGGCCCTTGGCCACCAGTTCTGGGTCAGTTGCCTCCACATCCCAAGAACTTAAACCACCTGGGCTCAACCAAAGTCCTGCCTAGAGTGTCAGGACCTGCCTCATGCTACTGTTGGGCATCTGGGCCAGGGAGCCACATGGCCTCAGATTTTGGCTTCTACCATCACTTCTGGACTTAGCTAAAAATGCAGGCTGATTTCCTGGAAATCTGGTTTCCTGGTGCCACCAAAGGAGGCCAGAGAAGCAACCCAGAAGTGGTGCCCAGGGAAAGTTACCTTCCCACCAGAGAGACCCAAGCTGACAATTTTCCCCTACCTCCTCTCTTCCAAGGACTGCTCCAGGCACAGTCTCTCTGAACATCCTCCATAAAGACTTCCCATGTAGCTAAACAGACACATCTATGAACTCACAGGCCCTGAGTCTTTAGAGCTGTTTGTGAAAACATCCCTGGCATCACTTCCCATTCTTCCCTGACTCCCTTCACTTTTCCCTCACTATCATTGCTCTGAGATGGCACTTTCTAAGTAAAGCACCAGCTTCCTAGGGAACCCAGGCTCTCTGGTTTTGTTTTCACTTAGCTATGTGTTTATTTCATTGCTCTTAATATGTGATCAGTAGCTACAAGCCTACCATTCAAAACAAATGCTAGAAGCTTGACATAACCTTCATCTAACCATGTGGCTTCCCATCCCATTCCCCATATTTCCCTATACAACTATAACCATGATCCAGAATTCCTTCACTTTTTAAAATATATAATTTTATTGCATCTATATATTTTTATATAAAGTATACTCCTATTCATTCTCTCAACTCTATAAAAATTATGTCATATTGTATACATTTTGGGAGAAGGCAATGGCATCCCACTCCAGTGCTCTTGCCTGGCGAATCCCATGGATGGAGGAGCCTGGTGGGCTGCAGTCCGTGGAGTCATGAGGAGTCGGACATGACTAAGCAACTTCACTTTCATTTTTCACTTTCATTCACTGGAGAAGGAAATGGCAACCCACTCCAGTGTTCTTGCCTGGAGAATCCCAGGGACGGCGAAGCCTGGTAGGCTGCAGTCTATGGGGTCGCACAGAGTCGGACACCACTGAAGTGACTCAGCAGCAGCAGTATACATTTTGAGCATTTGCTTTATTCCCTTAATGTTTTGTTTCATTGCTAGCATTTATCCCCATTGTTGAGAACTAGTGTAGTTCATGTGTTTTTATTGCCATGAAATATTCAGTTGTGTAAATATATCATAGTTCATCTATTTGCTGTCCTATTGATGGGCATTTGAGTTGTTTACAGGTTTTCACATTGTGATCAGTGCAACTATGAACATTCTTTCACACCTCTCCTGCTGTATATCTGCTTGAGTTTCCCTTGGGTCCATCCCACAGAGTGAATTAATTGTTGGGTTATATGCATATGAATATTCAACTTTAGAAGATAATGCCAAAGTGTTTTCCAAATTAGTTACACAAATTTGTGTCCTTTCTATCACACCAAGAGTAATCTCTGAAATTCACTTTTATAGTCCCCCTTGTTCTGATAACTGCCAAAAATAAGAGTTGCTGGTTGACAAGGAAATATTTTATATCTCTTCTGGGTATTTGCATTTTTAAAGAGAATGCTTGGAGAGGCAGTGTTTTAATCCAAAGCAATGGATTTCTTTGACTAAATATTTCAGGGCCTCTATCTCTATATGCTATATCAGACTTACTCATTCAATGCTTCACTGGAATGCTTGAATTCTGTGGCTGTGTGAGGCCTGAAGACCAACTAGTAGGACCCGCCTTCAAAATCTTAATGTCTGCTGTGTGAGAAAAATAAACAGGCTAATTATATTGGACTTGGATGGCATCTTGGTCTTCCTATCTCTTCATCACGTTTCCCCAGGTAAGTAAGGTATTTCTGATTGACGTTTCAGCCTTAATTACCAGACCACTAGGGAAGTCCCTTGAAAATATATTTCTGTTTACTATTTTTTCTTTCATCTTACCTTTCCTTTTAGAAGGTAAACTCTCTGAGGACAAGAATATCTTATTCCACTTTATATGACTAAAATTTACCAAAGTACCTGGTCCGTACAAGTAATCAATAAATACTGGAAGGAACAAGTCTGTCTTCATGCCTCTCTTTCTTCTCAGATGATTGGCCAGCATCGAAATTAAATATGCTAAGAAAGTTCAGTCTTCCCTAAATTAAATTGTGAAGGAATCCAAGTTTGTTCTTTCTGCTTTCCCATTTTCCTTTTCTTCAACACTGAGCAGCCTCTCCCTATACTTCCCAGGCATTCAGAATCCCTTTTGCATCTTCTTGGCAGCCAGGAACTTTTTCCTTTAGTTAAGACTGTCCTCCTGGGATGGTGCCCCAGATTCCAAGATTATTCCTTATTGCCTACATTCCAATTAAAACTCCCACTTTTCTCACTGCCAGGAGGAAAAATAATCAGATAATTTTCTGTTGAAATATTATGCTGTAATAGACCACTTAATGCAGTAATTCTCCAAGGTTGGGTGGTTAGGGTTTTCCTCCTTCTCTTAGGATTATACCTTGATAATAAAATCAAAGTTGATAAACTCCTAGTCTTGTCATCGTTTGGTCATTCCAGGAAATGAAAAAAAGAAGACGACAAACAAGAAACTAGAAGAGTTTATCTAAAAACAAACAAAAACCTTGCTTTTACGGCAAGGAGAATAGCAGTAATCAAAGAAATTGTTCCAGAAAGCAAAGACCAATTTATCTAGCTTGTGAGAAAATTCCAAGTATACTTGCTTTAAAAAAAAACTGGGGAGCATAAAATATACAAACTGATGAAGCATAAAGAATGATCACAAGGAGGTTCTCCAAAAGAATCCTTTAAATGGCCAACTCTTAAAGTGTATTTAAAGTAAAATTCCATTTACAAAAATAATCTTTACAGCTTACTTTTTAGGAAACAAGCTACTGGATGAAACACTTTCTTTTGCCTCCTAGAGAAATTATAAACAAACTTACATTGCCATCATCCCATCAGCATCAGATTTTTCAAGGTCAGCTCCTACTCAGGTCTTTGTTTTCCCTTTTGCATCACTTAAGAAGATTGGGTTTTGTTGTTGATAAGAGGACAGACTTCCTGGGCATGTCTTGGTCAACACTGACAGTGATCATTTGGGTGATCTGTTTTCCTTAATAAATGCCACAGTGTCACTCAGAAGATCATGGTGGTCCTGATACAAAATCGACAGGTTCAGAATCAGGAAGGAAATGCTTCCATGCATTTCTTTGGATTGTTTATGTTAGGTACAGGAAGTTCAGATCCTGAGGCAAACCTGTCTGGCTTGCTAAAGAAAAAGCACTTCATCTGCTCAGTTTACTGTCTCATGTCTATCAAACCCTGTTCTCTCCCTGGCAGGAAGGCAGTTCCCTGCACTTGGAAAGAGAATAAACAAACTATCCATAGAGAATTAGTGGACGTTTTGATTTTTACTTTCTAACTGATTTCAAGAGAGTAAAATATTAGGTTGGTCCAAAATTAATTGCAGTTTCAGACCATGAATTTTAAATTGTTATAACTAGGCTCAAACATATCTTTATTAATCAAAATAGGAGCCATTACAATCAACACATTTTTGCCAATGAGAAATAAGTTCATTTATTCCTGTAGCATAAAAATCCATGCTTCAGGACTTGACGAGCTCTTGGAAAGCACTTCCTGCCTTCTGCTGGTTGTAGAAGCATTTCCCTTGCAAAATGTTGTTGAGATGCTTAAAGAAGTGGTCAGGTGAATATGGCAGATGAGGCAAAACTCTGTAGCCCAATTCATTCAACTTTTGAAACGCTGGTTGTGCGACATGTGGTTGGGCATTGTTATGGAGAAGAATTGGACCCATTCTATTGACCAATTACAGTTTTTGGTGCATCTCATCAATTTGCTGAGCATACTTCTCAGAGGTAATGGTTTCACCAGGATTCAGAAAGCTGTAGTGGATCAGAAGGGCAGCAGACCACCGAACAGTGACCATGACCTTTTCTAGTACAAGATTAACTTTGGGAAGTGTTTTGGAGCTTCTCAGTCCACTGAACTGGTCATCATCAGTTGTCATATACAATCCACTTTTCATTGCAGGTCACAATCCAATTGAGAAATGATTCATTGTTGTTGCGTAAAATAAGAGAAGACAACACTTCAAAACAATGAATTTTTTTGATTTGGGGGTCAGCTCATGAGGCGCCCATTTATCGAGCTTTTTCACCTTTGCAATTTGCTTCAAATGCCAAATGACTGTAGAATGGTCAACACTGAGTTATTTGGCAACTTCTTGTGGAGTTTTAAGAGGATCAGCTTTGATGATGTTCTCAATTGGTCATTGTCAACTTCCAATGGCCAGCCACTGTGTCAAGGCTCTCGTCTCCTTTGCAAAACTCCTTGAACCACCACTGCACTGTATGTTTTTAGCAGTTCCTTGGCCAAAAGTGTTGTTGATGTTGCGAGTTGTCTCTCATGTTTTACGACCCATTTTGAACTTGAATAAAAAATCGTTTGAATTTGCTTTTTGTCTAACATCATTTCTATAGGCTAAAATAAATACAAAATAAACAGCAAGTGATGTCATTAGCAAAAAAGAGCAAGAAATGTGCATTAAAATGATATATAACATAACCACATTTAAGAATTATTCCAATACCAAAGCAAAGTTCAACAATGCAAAACCACAATTACTTTTGCACTGTGAAAGTGAAGTCACTCAGTTGTGTCCAACTCTTTGTGACCCCATGGACTGTAGCCTATCAGGTTCCTCCCTCCATGGGATTCTCTAGGCAAGAGTACTGGAGTGGGTTGCCATTTCCTTCTCCAGGGGATCTTCCCAGGGATTGAACCCCGGTCTCCCACATTCCAGGCAGACGCTTTAACCTCTGAGCTACCAGGGAAGCCCACTAACCTAATACAATACTAAACTTGGAATCTCTGTGTAAAACTTAGGGGGCAATCTGCTTTCCAGGGAGACAATAAAACAAGGAAGTTTTAAAATAACTAATTATGATAAAAAATGGCTCAGAACTGGACTCTAAAATTTCCATATCCACCATGTTCCATAGCCTAAGGTACCTCTTCCCCTCCATCCCTGGATATGATTCTGGAATCAGCTTTTGACATCTTCATGTTTGTCTTCATTCCCAAGTCCTTATTTGTCAGAACGACTTCAATGTTAATCAACATACGTAAAGTTGGTACCTTACAAATATTCCCATTAAACAGAAATAAGTCAAAGGAAATCAAATGGTAATGCTCCAGGAAAATTTGTAGATCTGACAAAGCTAAGGCAGGAGCCAGTGGTTTATGCATCTAGATGTTATGCTTTTGTTGTTGGCAATATTGTGCTGCTGGTGCCAACCTGCTATCCATTCCTGCTTATTGTCACCATATCTGGGACCTGAGATCTCATGACCGACAGGTTTATAAAAGATCAGCTGTCTTGAACCTACCTGCTAAGGATCTTTCATCTTCTACACTACTCCTATAGTGTTTTTCCTAAATGGAAATCTAACCATGTGTCTCTCCTTTGCCTCAAAACAACTCACTGCCAGAGAATAAAGTCCAAACCCCTAGCCAGACATATAACTCCCTTCCTCCACACTGCTCCTCCTACTCAAAGCATCAGACATAAATCTGAGGTATTTGGTGCCCCAAGAGAACTCCTCTCTCCTCTGCCACCACGCCCTACCTTCTGCTGCACCTCTGAAGAGAACCCTCTCATCCACCTTTGGAACTCGCCTCATACCTCTCAGTCTTCAGTGCTATATCACTTCCTCCACAAGGCCTTTCCTGATAGGCTTTCTTTCCTCTGAGCTTCCCTCTCAGCAAAATGAGTATCCTAATTCCTGTAACTTACCTTAATTCCAGGGTAACATGGAAGAAATGACAACAAACAGTCTCTGAAAATGCAGAACACTACATAAACTCCATAAACTTCAGGTTGTGTTATTATAAAAGTTATAATACAATAAGCCTTTTTTCTTCAGGAACCTAATTATAATACTTGTGATCATTATTATGAAATTAGCCTCCACAAAGTAGAATGTTTCCTGTTTATTGCTTAAATGTGAGCTAAACTAAAAATGGGAATGAGAACTGTCCTTACATCAGCCACAAATAGATTAAAATTGGATCTATACAGAGAGGATTAGCGTGACCTTTAAGGCTTCCCTGATAGCTCAGCTGGTAAGGAAACCACCTGCAATGCAGGAGACCCCGGTTTGATTCCTAGTTCAGGAAGATCCGCTGGAGAAGGGATAGGCTACCCACTCCAGAATTCTTGGGTTTCCCTGTGGCTCAGCTGGTAAAGAATTGGCCTGCAATGAGGAAGACCTGGGTTTGATCCCTGGGTTGGGAAGATACCCTGGAGAAGGGAACAACTCCAGTATTCTGGCCTGAAGAATGCCAAAGGGTCATAAAGAGTCAGACACAACTGAGCGACTTTCACTTTTGCCCCACGTGATTTTCAGTTTTTAGGGTTAGGGTTATTGTATTTCGTATTTTGCAACCTTTCTGTAAATCTAAAATTATAGTTAAAATTTTAAAAGACCTCAGTTTAATTATTTTGAGACTAATTTACTGGGTCCATTGAGTCAGTCTATTGTACAAATAGACTGACAAATTCAGACAAATTTAGACAAATTTAGAGTGATTTCTGTATTTTTCTAAAATGACTGTAGAATTCATCAGTGAGAAGAAAAGAGCTGCGTCTAAACCCAAAACTCAGACTTTAAACTCATGGGCATTAAACACTATCAGATAAAAACTTTTTAAAAAGGACAAATATTGGTTGAGAATGAGTTATAGTCTCATCTTACCAATAAAATGATCAGGACTCTGTACTGCCATTGACTCTAACTGCCAATGTTACAGTCAGCCAAAGATAAGATTTCCCTAAACATAGCTTCCTCCTGACCCCTTGTACATCCTTAAATCCCAGTGTCATATACTACCATAGGTAAGTCTCAACAATACTACCTCAGACAGGGAAGTTTTGCTTTATGAGTATTATTTTCCATAATGAACCTGGTAGAGAGTAGAGTGTGTTGTGCCCAGAACTTCTGGGTCTTTCCTCAGATTCCAAGAACAAATCAGAATATGACCAGTGTTATAGTCAATGTTAAACAGTTATCTGAACATTCTTCTCAGATTTTGAACAGTTGTGCCTTCAGTGAGATGCTGTTTAAACACTCTTGTTTCTTGAGCATTCAAAAACTTCACAACTATCTGGTTGCCTAATCAGATTGTACTTGCTCTGCCAGCCACTCCTAGCCCCTTCTTAGGGAAGCAGGAGCTCCTCTGGCAGGCAGAACCAGTGCTGGACTATACATCACCGAGGGTAACAGCGGTAGCTCACTCCCCCTTGGTTTTCCCCAGTCAGAGTATATAAATGAATTCTGATGTGACCAGATACTGTTCTTCTCTGATCTCTCTTTAAAAGCTAGTGGCACATGGCCAAGCAAGAGAGAACTTAATACTCAAGGCACATTGTCTAAGCACCAATGGCTTCCCGAAGAGAAACAACCATGCCTTTCACTAGTGGGCGTGAACTAGAAGCAGAAGAGAAAGCAAAATAAAGAGGCAGAAGAGAGGAAATAGAAAGTTAAACTTCTCAGAGGCTGAGAAAGGGCCATGTCAATTCCAGTTTCTGAAACCTTCAAAAAATTGAGGGGGCAGGGAGGAATACAGAAAAGCCCAAGCCGGCTTACTACATTAGAGTATATTTTTTATTTACACGAACAAATAAAGCTGCAAAGTGAGCATCGTTCTAACTTGTCAGTGTGTATCTGATTTGGAAATAACATGAGAATCTAATTTGAATCTTTGTGAATATGAAGCCCAAGCCAGATAGCACTACTAGCCAATTCCAGGGCAGAGTGGAAGTAAAAGTTTAGAAAAACAAACTAAAGAGAATACAATGAGAAGAGTACCAAGGAAGCCAGGATGGAGATGACTACCACGGGAATCCCATAACTGGGTGCCAGAAGAAAATTTTTTAAAAGGGGGGTGGGGAGCAGGAGGACCTGAAGTATTCCTAACAGTGGTCTCAGGAGTACTGGGTACTAATGCATGGTCACCTTCCACTGATTCTGCCCTAAGGAGCATCTCTGAAGCCTTCTTGTTTGGTAAGAAGAATCCGCACTCATTCACTAGGTATCCACTGAATATAAGGCACTGTGCAGGGATTGAAGAATGGAAGTTAGGATCAAAAGAATAAGATTGTCTCTGTGGACCGGGAAATTGAAATATGTTCTCCGCATTCTCTAGGAAACAAACAAGGAGGTAAATAGGTCTCAAACGAGAAAGGGTTAGCTTCTTAGAAAGGTCAGTAACACTTGAGTAACTTCAATGGCGAGGCACCTGCTGACTCATAGATAAGTGCTTGGAAAATCAGTATACATAGGTAAATAATTGGAAGCTGGTATATTGAGCTTCCATTGTGTTAGATCCCTTTCTTCCGTATTAGGAGTACATGATGTTAGTACCCTTACCATACACTCCAAAAGGGCAGCATTTCATCTCCAAGAACTTCCAAGATACTAGGGAAGCCAAAAGATCATTTCTTCGGGGCTCCGATAACTGGGTGCCAGAAGGTAGGTGTCACCTAGGCGACTCTCAAATGGGGAGCAGCAATTAACCTTCTGTAGAGACTCCAAGGGCGTCCCAGGAAGAAAACTTGACTGACAGGGTATGAGAGGTGGGTAAGTAAAGAAGCCTGTCGGACCAAGTCTTTTTCTGTTAGGTATAACCTTTTTGTAAATCGTTCAACCCTGACTCCAATGTAAGTTTGAAAATAATTTCCGTAAGAATGTTTGATCAGTCACGTTCCTGAGAGAGACCCCGTACAGCGTAGTCGCTCAAAGTCCATTGTTGTGCAGTGACTTTCCATCATTTTAATAAAAGGTCTCTAACACCAGCCTTGAATCGCTCCTTCATTTGTGTCAATGTTATAAACCTAGCTAAAACATTAGGAAGAGTGACGGGAAGCCAGCGTAATAAAGCTGTTTGGCCAAAGCCGCGGGTTTCCGCTGGATGCACTTCGCTGCGCGAGGCAGCGGCCCTAGCTCCGCGGGCGTGGGACTGAGCGCGCGCATGCGCGGCAGGAATCCGAGCGCGGAGGCTGGACTTGAGGGAAGGGGGCGCGGCGCAAGCAGCATGGCGTCCAACATCTACTTGGTTCGCCAGCGGATCAGCCGGCTGGGCCAGGTACGGCTCCGGGAGACACCGCCCCTTCCCTGCCCGTGTCCGCCCTCGCCTCCCGCGCCCGCCCCTCTCCGTCTCCGCCCCAGCACCTCGGCAAGCGGCTCAACGGCCGCCGCCCCGCCCCGCGGCCTCCCAGGCCCGCCTCCCGGAGCCGCCCCTCCTGCCCTTCCTCGCGGCCGCGGAGCTGTGTCCGGTCGGTCCCCCCTCCTCCTCCGCCTAACACGCTTTCCCTCCTTCCCTCAGAGGATGTCCTCCTTCCAGCTCAACCTCAACCCGCTCAAGGAGCCTCTCGGCTTCATCAAAGTCCTCCAGTGGGTGAGTGCAGCCTGTGCCGGCGAGGCTGGGAATCGCGTCGCCGCGCCCACCCCGGTTCCTGCTCCCCTTCCGCCGCCCTCTGCCGGGACACCGGGAGCTCTGGGAACTGGGGCGCAGCGCGCCCCGCACGGGCCGCGAAGCCGCCTTTGCCCCCGGGGACGGGCCTGGACGGGACAGGACGCGCGGGGAGGGGAAGCGAGGCCGAGGCCTGGGCCTGCGCGGGGCGGGGACGCTGCGGTCGGCGTTGCATCACGAGTCCCTCGGCTGCCTCCGTCCCAGGCGGAGCCCCCACCCCCACCCCCACCCGCACACGCCCGCCGAGGCTCTCCTCTGGGTGGCCCCCGGAGAGTGGGGGTTCAGGTTTCTCTTTGGCTTCACAGCGTTCCGCAAGGGAAGAGAAAACTTCCTGTTGCGGTCTAACCGAACCCGGCGGGCTGGAGTCGCGCTCAGGCCGGCAGGCGCTGCCTCTGCGCCTCTAGAAAGGGCCAGTCAGTGCATTTCTGTCCCCTGCGGACTCGAGGCCGCGCTCCCTCAGAAGTTGGTGTGCCTTCTCCAAATGATTTGACGAGCTCTTGGGTCTTAATATGCTTTTAAGATTGGCTCCAAGTTAAAAAGGATAAAAATAAACTGGGACAGGGAAGCGGGCGGAGGTGGTGGGGGAGCTCCAAACGAAATGCGTTGTTAGTCTGATCCACTGAAACACACGTTAGGAATCGCAAGTTGGGAACACAAGTTAGGAATCCAGTTTGTTTTAGGTATTTCGCAGCAGTATCCTGCAGTCAGCTTTCAGTCCTTCCCTGGGGACACTCTCAGTCATTAACATGAAAGCAGATTTATTACTTCGACCTTGGTAATGATCACTTAGGAGAGCTTAGTGATACACCAAGCACTGCCTTCAGAGTTGGTGGCCTAGTACATATTCCAGTGCTGGTTTTCAGGCCCGTATTAATAGGCAGCTGGCATCTGTTCAGTGTGCAGGCAAGTTGCTTTTGTAGCCAGCAATATCTACATCCGTAACTCTTCAACCCCGTATGTTAATGATAAAATGGTGAAGAAACTTAGATTTCCTGTTTTAAATAACCTGCAGAGATAACACAGAAACTCACATTCTCTAATGAATGCTCAATCTGATTTCCTTCCTACACCCAAAGTTTCCTATGTTTCCCCCAAAGTTTTACTTGGTGTTTTCTGAAAACTGTGCTAATTTCACACAAACGTTTGTGTTAAAGACACCTAAATACGTATTTAGGGTTCTATAAACATCTGTCCAGATTTAAATATAAAGAGAATTACATGTGAGTATATAAAATTTTTACATTGTAAGAGGAAAAACACAGTTAACTGGGCTAATCAAATAACAAGTTTAAGGAAAAAAATCTTACACCTAGTAGTTTAGTCTTGAGGATTATAATTAAACTTATAATTAATTTAAAATTTCACTTAAATGAAGTCAGTTGTTTATATTTGTGCTTACGTTATTCATCAGTCTTTTTAAATCAACTTTTTTCTTAATATTTTAAAATATTAGTGGTAAGTTTATTAGTGATCATAGGTGACATTTTTGAAAGATACCTTTTTTAAGCTTAGGAAAATACTACTTTCAGTTTGAACAATTCATTATTATACAGAGACTCTTTCATGCATAGAATATCCATTGTTGATGAGGTAGAGAATTATTTATTCAACAAATATTTGCATATGTATTATATACCAGTGCTGTGCTAAGCACTAACAGACAAAGGATGAATAAAACGTGGTTTTTTTCCTCATGACCTAATAAAAGACATGAAAACAAATATAAATATGCCATATGACCAATACTGTAGGAAAGGTATAGGTTAAGTGTAGTAGGTGAAAGGAAGGAGAAATCAAAATTGCTTGGAGGTGTAGAGAGGATTTCATAGACTAAAGAACTTGTTCACTTGGGGAATGGGTCGGGAATGGCTTTCTAAGAGGAGCTTATGTTCAGTGGTGTGAAAAGCTGAAGCAGCAGAGCCCTATTTGAGAACTTAAGTAGTTGAGGTTGACTGCAATCTTTACCAGAAGGGAGATGGTAGTTTGAGATGATTCTGAAAGGTTTCAGATAGTTTGAATAGTTTGGAGTTTATTCTACAAGCCAGGGGTTCTTAACCCTTTGGGTTAACCTTGGATAATCTAGGCCCTTAAGAGAATGCATACATGCAAGTACAGAATTTTGTATTGTTTATTGTACAGCTTCCATTTAAGACCAGAATTCCTATTGTGTGAGGTGCATTCACTCATTCAAGAGTAAATAAACAAGTGGATAATATAATTAGATTTGCCTTTTAGAAATTTTTATTTTGTCACCAGTGTGGGGGATGAACTGAAAGGGAAAGGCCATAATTGAAGAAAGGGAAATCTATTGTTGGAAGTATCAGTTCAGTTCGGTCGCTCAGTGGTGTCCTACTCTTTGCAACCCCGTGAACCACAGCACTCCAAGCCTCCCTGTCCATCACCAACTCCTGGAGTTGACCCAAACCCATGTCCATCGAGTCAATGATGCCATCCAGCCATCTCATCCTCTGTCGTCCCCCTTCTCCTCCTGCCCTCAATCTTTCCCAGCATCAGGGTCTCTTGAAGGCCTAAAACTAGTTGCAGTGGAATTAGAAAGCAAGAGGTTTAGAAATTAGAATATATTTATGTGTTTGCATGTGTTTAGTCGCTAAGTCTTGTCCATCTCTGACCCCATGAACTGTAGCCCACCAGACTCCTCTGTCAGTGGGGTTTTTCAGGTAAAAATACTGGAGTGGGTTGCCATTTTCTTCTCCAGGTGATCTTCCCCATCCAGGGACTGAACCCTCATCTCCTACATTGTAGGCAAATTCTTTTTTTTTTTTTTTTCAAACTATCCCTGAATTTTATTAATTTTTAATAAATTTATTTAATTAGAGGCCAGTTACTGCAGCCATGAAATTAAAAGACGCTTACTCCTTGGAAGAAAAGTTATGACCAACCTAGATAGCATATTCAAAAGCAGAGACATTACTTTGCCGACTAAGGTCCGTCTAGTCAAGGCTATGGTTTTTCCTGTGGTCATGTATGGCTGTGAGAGTTGGACTGTGAGGAAGGCTGAGCACCAAAGAATTGATGCTTTTGAGCTGTGGTGTAGGAGAAGACCCTTGAGAGTCCCTTGGACTGCAAGGAGATCCAACCAATCCATTCTGAAGGAGATCAGCCCTGGGATTTCTTTGGAAGGAATGATGCTAGAGCTGAAACTCCAGTGCTTTGGCCACCTCATGCGAAGAGTTGACACATTGGAAAAGACTCTGATGTTAGGAAGGATTGGAGGCAGGACAAGGGGACGACAGAGGATGAGGTAGCTGAATGGTGTCACCGACTTGATGGACATGAGTCTGAGTGAATTCCGGGAGTTGGTGATGGACAGGGAGGCCTGGCGTGCTGTGATTCATGGGGTCGCAAAGAGTCAGACACGACTGAGCGACTGAACTGAACTGAACTGAACTGAACTTTACAGTGTTGTGATGGTTTTTGCCATACTTCGACATGAATCAGCCATGGGTGCACGTGTCCCCCCATCCTGAATCTCCCTCCTACCTCCCTCCCCACCCATCCCTCTGGGTTGTCCCAGAGCACAGGCTTGGAATGCCCTGCTTCATGCATCGAACTTGCGCTGGTCATCTGTTTTATATGTGGTAATACACATGTTTCAGTGCTGTTCTCTGAAATCATGCTACCCTCGCCTTCTCCCACATAGTCCAAAAGTGTTCTTTACAGCTGTGTCTTTTGCTGTCTTTCTTGCATATAGGGTCGTTGTTATCATCTTTCTAAATTCCATATATGGGAGTTAATATACTGTATTGGTGTTTCTCTTTCTGGCTTACTTCACTCTGTATAATAGGCTCCAGTTTCATCCACCTCATTAGAACTGACTCAAATGCATTCTTTTTATAACTGAGTAGTATTCCATTGTGTGTGTGTACCACAACTTCCTTATCCATTAGTCTACCAGTGGACATCTAGGTTGCTTCCATGTCCTAGCTGTTGTGAATACTGGGCAGGCAAATTCTTTACTGCTGAGTTTCCAGGGCTTCCCAAGAATATATGTATAGGATGAAGAAAAGGCAGGGCTGTAAGATGACTGCCAAGCTTCTGACTTGGAGTAGTAGTGGCACGTCTAAGACAGGTCACTAAGGAAAAGCCGCAGATTTTAGGTAGAAGGTCAATAAGGTTTTGGATATAGTAAGTTTGTGGTCTCTTTAGCGCATGTAAGTGGCGGTATCCTGTAGATATATAGGTCTAGAATTTAAAAGAAATACAGGCTGGAAATTCAGCAAATATTTGATTGCAGAGGAAAAGGGAATAGTTAAGAGAATGGAGAGAAATAACCTCACTGTTAGAGATATTTCAGGAAAAGGGTACTCAGCAATATTAGGTGCAATGTGAAAGAAAGTGAAAGTGAAGTCACTCATTCGTGTCCGACTCTTTGCGACCCCATGGACTGTAGCCCACCAGGATCCTCCGTCCATGGAGTTTTCCAAGCAAGAATTCTGGAGTGGGTTGCCATTTTCTTCTCCAGGAGATCTTCCCGACCTAGAGATTGAACCCAAGTCTCCCGCATTGTAAGCAGACGCTTTACCATCTGAGCCACTGGGAAAGCAGATTAGGTGCAATAAGTTAAGTAAAATAATTACTAAAATGCCATCTCTTGATTTTGGTAATCAGTAGGCTTTAATAGGAGCAGTTTCAGTAAAATCAGAAACCAGATAATAGTAGGCCAAATGGATGTATGTAAGAAAGAGAATACAATGAGAGTAGACCACTATTTGACTGTGAAGATGGGAGAGAATGAAAGTGTTTGTCACTCAGTCGTGTCCAACTCTCTGTGACCTCCTGTAGCCTGGCAGGCTCCTCTGTCGATAGAATTCCCCAGGCAAGAATACTGGAGTGGGTTGCCATTCTTTCTCCAGGGGCTCTTCTGGACCCAGAGATTGAGCCTAGGTCTCCAGGATTGCAGGCAGATTCTTTACCGTCTGAGCCAGCAGGAAAGCCTGGGTGGAAACCTATTTTAAAGATGGGAAAGATTGAATGTGTGTGTACACTGTAGAGAAGAGACTTGTGAATAGAAGGTTTAAAACAGAAGCTGAGAGGGATAAGACAAAGTTCTAGAAGAGAAAGGCCCATAGCAGGAATTTTTAAGTGTGTTTTGAATGAATTGTTGAAATTTCATAAGGTGTTGAAAGATGTATGAGTTGCTTCTAAAAATAGTCAATAAGTTTACAAATATAAAATCTAGATAAAGGCTGTTTATTATAAATATTACTATCAGAATAATTCTTCAAATCAGTTTATCTTTAATAAGATTATAGAAGATGTAGACTAAGACGCAGTCTAATACGTAACTTTCAAGGGGTTACAAATCTGAAGGCCTCAGAGACATGAAGACAAGTGCCCAGTAAATATTTATTGACAGGATAAAAATCCAGTTGCCAAAGCAGAAGCATTTCTACTTTGCTTCTAAACTGCAGCTACTATGCATATATATATATATATATATATATATATATATATATATAAAACTGTTGTTATCTCCATGTTACTGAGGTTTAGAGAAATTAAGTAACTTGCCCAGTATCTCATGGTTGTGATTACTATATCCTGGACACAAAAGTCTGTTCTTAGGCTTTTCAGTAACTTCCATTTGTGTTTCTGATTGGTCTTTTAATAAAGCTAATGAAAAGATTAGCAAAAATTTCAAGTTTAAGAAACAAAAATGTAAGATTCCTAATGTGTTTTTTTCTTGTTACATTTATGTTTCTACTAGATCTTAGAAGTTAAAAACAAGTAGGGTTTTCTTGATTCATTTGTCAAGTTTGAATGTTTTTTTCTGATTTTATACAATTAATGAGCAAATTCAAAAGAACATTTAAAAGCATTGTTGTTTAGTCCCTCGGTCATGTCTGACTCTTTTGCAACCCCATCGCTTTGGGGTAAATTATTCTCCAGGAAAGTTAGTGTGCAAAACAATGATTAAGAAAACATATAACCATATGAGCATTACATATGTCAATTTGTTTAAACAGCATACTTTCAGAAATAGGTGCTAGTTTATATAGAATAATCATCCCAAGTAGACCACTAAGAGTTTTGCAAACAAGGACTATGTTTTATTGTAATTTTGTGGTTTATAATATAGCACAGAGGAACACAACAGAATATACAGATTGTATTACAGAGTACAGGGGATGAGGCATATTTAGACTGATGTTTGTTTCATCCATTTGCTTAATACTTAAATTTTTAGGCTATCAGTCTATGACACTGGCTGCTTTTTAAGAAACTTAATCTTTCTCTTAACCTTGCCATTTGTATTCACTTTTTTTCTCTATTGTGGAAAGGGGAAAAAAAGAATTTCAAATGGTATTTTATGCCTAACAGATAGTCTCTCTGTACATGTAAAACTTGAAATAGACTGATTGACTTACCCCATGCCTTTGCTCTCTGTTTCCTCTACCTGGAATCCTCTCGGTATTTACTTTGAACACTTTCATGGGATATACAAGATGTTTTTTCCATAGACTATATATATATTTATGTTGTGTGTGTATATATATATATACACACAAATGTATATAGTCAGTGCTTTTAGAATGCACAAACATATGCACATATGCACTTACCTCACACAAATAACAATCTCTGATAAAACATTAAAGGGAAATTTAAGGTAACAGAACAATGCCTTATTATAATAAAGTGTTCTCAAACTCTGGTCTCAGAACCCCTTTAAACACCTAAATATTGAGCACCCCACAGAATTTTTGTGTATGTAGATTATATCAGTCAGTATTTACCATATTAGAAATTTAAGCTGAGATTTTAAAAAAATTTTTTTAATAATCTCTTGAAAGTTAGAGTACATCAATGACAACAAATGCGGCTGGTTTTTCTTAAAGTGAAAGGCTCGTTCTATTCATTAAAAAAAAAAAAGATCTGACAGATATCTGAGTCTGAATAACTATATTATGTCTATTACTCATTCTTTCAAGTAAAAATAGTATTCAATGAAAAAGTGACTGTTTCAGGAAACAACTCAGTTGCTTAAATGTTCTCCCTGGAGAAAACCATTGTATTTCGGTATGCAGTAAAAGTGATATTTGTTTGTTCATTTGTTATTGAAGTTCTATAGTTAATTTAAATTGTTGTTTTAGTTTCTGGTATACAGCAAAGTGGTTCAGTTATACATACATATATTCTTTTTCATTTCCATTATAGTTTATTATAGTATAGTTTCCTGTGCTAAACAGTAGGACCTTGTTGTTTATGTTTTCTATAGTAGTGTGTATCTGCTGATTCCAAACTCCCAATTTATTTCTCCCTGCCTCTTCTTTGGTAACTATAAATTTGTTTTTTATGTCTGTGAGTCGCTTTCTGTTGTTTGTGTTTATTTGTATCATACTTTTAGATTCCACATATAAGTGATATCTTATGATATTTGTCTTTCTCTTTCTGACTTACTTCATTTAGTCTGATAATCTCTAGGTCTATCCAAGTTGCTGCAAATGCATTATTTCATTCTTTTTTATGGCTGAGGAGCATTTCATTCTTTATAGACTACATCTTCTTTATCCGTTCATCAGTCAATGAACATTTAAGTTGCTTCCATATTTTGGCTATGTAAATGGTGCTGCTACGAGCATTGGAGCATTTTCAAATTCGAGTTTTCTCCAGGTATATACTCAGGAGTGGGATTGCCAGATCAGTGGCAACTCTGTTTTTAGTTTTTTAAAGAACCTCCATGCTGTTTTCTGTGACTGCACCAGTTTACATTCCCACCAATAATATAAGAGGATTGCCTTTTGTCCACATTCTCTCCAGCATTTATTATTTGTAGACTTTTTCATGACTGCCATTCTGACTGGTGGAGGTGATACTACATTATTTGCAGTTCCCTGATAATTAGCGAAGCTGAACATCTTGTCAGGTACCTATTGGCCATCTGTATGTCTTCTTTGGAGAAATATCTATTTAGGTCTTCTGCTCATTTTTTGATTAGGTTGTTTTTTGTTATGGAGTTGTGTGAACAGTTCATATATTTTGGAAATTAAACCCTTGTCAGTTGCATTGTTTGCAAATATTTACTCGCAGTCCTTAGCTTGTCTTTTCGGTAGTAAAAGTATTTGCACATCTTGTTTCATCCCACAGAATTTTAAGAAGACGCAAGAGTCAGGATTTAATAAAAGTAATAATTTTTCTGTTTCATCAAAGACACTTTCAAGTAAAACTGGCTCTTTTTATTAACTGCAAGTACATGGCAATGAACTGACAGTTTGACGCTTTTGCTGATTCTTACTGAAGCTTACCAGTTTTACCCATCAGTGCTTTTCTGTCGATTAGCACAAATGTCAACATAGTGTAAAAAGCAAATGATATAATAATATTGTGAAAATATTTTTGACCTCACAGACCCCTTGAAAGAGTCTTTGGTACTCCTTGGGATCTACAGACCACACACACTGAGAATTGCTTTTCTAATACAGGGCAAACGTCATTGGGGACCAGCAATGGAACAGAAATATGGGTGGGAGAATGACTATTCTTGGATCTGGGAAATAAATCTGAGAAAAAGCTTCAACCTATTTTTTTGATTTATGACTTCCATGGAGTAGAGTACTTAATGTACTACAAAGACCTTAATCAGTCTACCTCCTTAAGGTCTGGATTTGTGATAACTTGAATATTCTCCTATGTTAGTAGTTTGGGGTCCCAAAATATAGTATCTGTGAAGTAGGGAATTAGAAATGACTATAAAACTACTGGGCAGGGAGATTACTTACAAAACCACTAGACCAAGGTGGAAAAGGGGGAAATAACATACTCAAGTTGAGCCTGCATCAGATGTCCTGAAACACATGAAGAAAACTAGTTCACTTAAAAGCTCAGATTATATCAGTGTACGTCAAGGCTGTATATTGTCACCCTGCTTATTTAACTTATATGCAGGGTACATCATGAGAAACGCTGGGCTGGAAAAAGCACAAGCTGGAATCAAGATTGCCAGGAGAAATATCAATAACCTCAGATATGCAGATGATACCACCCTTATGGCAGAAAGTGAAGAGGATCTAAAAAGACTCCTGATGAAGGTGAAAGAGGAGAGTGAAAAAGTTGGCTTAAAGCTCAACATTCAGAAAATGAAGATCATGGCATCTGGTTCCATCACTTCATGGGAAATAGATGGGGAAACAGTGAAAACAGTGTCAGACTTTTATTTTGGGTGGCTCCAAAATCACTGCCGATGGTGATTGCAGCCATGAAATTAAAAGACACTTACTCCTTGGAAGAAAAGTTATGACCAACCTAGATAGCATATTCAAAAGCAGAGACATTACTTTGCCAACAAAGGTCCGTCTAGTCAAGGCTATGGTTTTTCCAGTGGTCATGTATGGATGTGAGAGTTGGACTGTGAAGAAAGCTGAGTGCTGAAGAGTGGATGTTTTTGAACTGTGGTGTTGGAGAAGACTGTTGAGAGTCCCTTGGACTGCAAGGAGATCCAACCAGTCCATTCTGAAGGAGATCAGCCCTGGAATTTCTTTGGAGGGAATGATGTTAAAGCTGAAACTCCAGTACTTTGGCCACCTCATGCAAAGAGTTGACTCACTGGAAAAGACTCTGATGCTGGGAGGGTTTGGAGGCAGGAGAAGGGCCCGACAGGATGAGATGGCTGGATGGCATCATGGACTCGATGGACGTGAGTGAGTGAACTCTGGGAGTTGGTGATGGATAGGGAGGCCTGGCATGCTGCGATTCCTGGGTTTGCAAAGAGTTGGACAGGACTGAGCGACTGAACTGAACTGAACAGATACTCAGTTTTCTGTGAAGTGACAGACTCATTTTAAGACAGCCATCCAGATCAAGAGTCAGAATACTGATTCACTCCAAAAGACATAAAAATAATAGAACAGTCTGAAATGATTTTAAAATAGGTATATTTTGGTTCCTCAGAGATTTCTAGTTCCATATTCAGCTTAAAAAACTGTCTAAGAATAAAGGTGACATAGAGATGTTTTCCGGAGAAGGCAATGGCACCCCACTCCAGTACTCTTGCCTGGAAAATCCCATGGACGGAGGAGGCTGATAGGCTGCAGTCCATGGGGTCGTGAAGAGTCAGACACGACTGAGCGACATCACTTTCACTTTTTACTTTGATGCATTGGAGAAGGAAATGGCAACCTACTCCATTATTCTTGCCTGGAGAATCCCAAGGACGGGGGAGCCTGGTGGGCTGCCATCTATGGGGTTGCACAGAGTCGGACATGACTGAAGCGACTTAGCAGCAGCAGCAGCAGCAGGCTATTTAAAACTTTCTGTGATTGTACTTTTCAAACAGACGGAAATAATAGAAAAGTGAAATCGAAGCACTTTGAAACTGACTTTACTGCTCAGTGCACAGTGGAAATAAACTGAAATATCAACATCAGTAACAAAGTGTTCTTTTAAAAATGAATATCTTTAATAAATGCTTCAGACCTTGACTTAGGAAAATCAGTACCGTGGCTCTAGGCATCTAATCTGACTGACTGTAAAAGCAGACATGCTATGATAGTTCATCTAAAGTACTGAATGGTCATTTGATTTAGTAAAAGAGCACACATTAATTTTGGACATAGACCTTCATTTATAGTATACTTTTAGGTCTATTTCTGAAGATTTCAATTATATAATTTTCCTTAACAGCTCACAGAGAAGACAATGGCACCCCACTCCAGTATTCTTGCCTGGAAAATCCTATGGACGGAGGAGCCTGGTGGGCTGCAGTCCATGGGGTCACAAAGAGTCAGACACGACTGAGCGGCTTCACTTTCACTTTTCACTTTCATGCACTAGAGAAGGAAATGGCAACCCACTCCAGTGTTCTTGCCTAGAAAATCCCAGGACGGGGGAGCCTGGTGAGCTGCCTTCTGTGGGGTCGCACAGAGTTGGACACAATTGAAGTGACTTAGCAGCAACAGCTCAATCATGAAACAAAATAGCAGAGAGGACCGTGCGACTAAAAACATATAAACGATATCCATAAATTAGATGAGTACCAGTGTTTGCCAGTAGGATCTTCTGTGAGCTGTGCAGTGTCTGGGAGTAGGAGCTGGAACTGGGACTCTGGCTGACTATCAGTATAAGATTTTATACACAAAGCACCAGATGCATGTTTTAGTATGTGGTTATCTTAAGGCATTTTATATACTTTCATTAAATTTAATTCAGACTTTAATAAACCCTTATTTCAGATATTTGTCTAATAATTTCCCCCAACTTTTTCTGATTAAGTAAAATCTTTTTGTAACCTGGTCATGTGGCTGATGAATCCAGTTCACAAAGAGTATTAATACTCTTGGACATGAGTTTTTGTATTGTCACTGAGTAGTTTCCGTGAAGACATTTTTAAGCCACCAGTCCATTTTGTGAAGGTTAGTTTGGTTAAAAGTATATAGTTTATTCTATAAACTCACATTATGATATATGAACTCTGAAGTAGAAGAATAGGTGATGGGATCACTGTCTGTCCTATGTTATAGGACTCCCTTACCTTCAGGATACCCAACATATGTCCCAACAGCTGACTGTCTGACATACAGGCCCAACATGGGTTTCAGCAGTATATTAATTTAATGAAGCTTTACTTCCTTGTTTAAGTCTAAGAGTAGATATAAATAGACTCATTTTTTTCTTGTACACCAGTTAAATTGAGTACTCCAGTCTACTTTAGAGAGTAATATTCTGGAAGGCCAGTCTGAAGTATGTATGAGTTACAGATATCTAAATCAATGAGGCATCTGTTGTTTCTCTAATGTGGGTCCAATGGGCCAGAGAGGTAAGTGGAACTTCAGACTGTCATCGTGAATATGGGACCTTTTGACCTGAACAGAAGCTTGCTCTCATCCTGTGCCTGGATTCTTAAGTCATTACTGTACAAGTGGAATTTTATGTCAGCAGTTTCAGTCATTCTTAATGGGATAGAGTGGGGGCGGGGGGTGGGATTAGTTTCATAAGTGGCAAGGAAGTGTAAAAATCAGCATACCACTACTACTCATTTTAGACTAGAAGTACAAACTGAAATGCATGTTGGAACCCCTCATAAAGTAAATGAGTATAACAGGCTGTTTGGAAGAAGAAAGAATAATATAATTCATTGATTACTGGTCTGGTAACTAACATGCATTCTGAGAGTTGGAGAGATGATAGAAAGTGACAGCAATCTGGAAAGCATATACCATTTCTTAAGTGTCATCTGTCACTCCTTTCCATGGGACTGTCACTTTATCTGAATATAGGTCTGATGTTGCCATAACTTTGTTTCCCCATTCCCATGCAGGAAATCCAAATTTTATGTGCAGCATGCTGATAATAAAATACTCACAACAGATTCACATTTTTCATGAATACTGGGAAGACCATAAATCTGTTTTCAGGTCAGGTTTCACCCATGGGCTGCCAGAATATACGTTCTAATTGAAATCAAAGTACTAGTACAATACAGGGAAAGGTGAGATGGTTGGATAGCTTACCCTCAGATTGTTTGTATTTCATTTAGTAAAAGTGTGTACCTCACCCCTTTTTCCCATAAAATAAAGACCAAAATGGCAAACATGACATTTATTTATCCTCATAACAAAATGACAAACTTGAAATGATGAGTATGTAAGACTTGAAATATTGTTTTATTTGTACATTATTGAGTATTGACTTTTTTTCCCTTTAGTTAAGCAGTTATTTAGTGAGCATTTGGTGTATGTCAGGCCTTCTGCTAGGTAAGCACTGAAAACCCAAGAATAAGGACAAATGCTAAGATACGACAGTCTGCCAAGGGAGAGGTAAAGGCGATAATCCTAAAAGCAATAAGCTGTGGTATAGTGTGCCATTTACTTACTAATTTTTGTCTTAAGTGGGAAACTAGTGTTTATTATTTGGGTTTTTTTTTTCTTTCTTTCTTTTTTTTTTTTAATAAGCAAGATACACAAGAAAAATGCCTGTAACAGAAGTAATGAACCCAAGTCTGTGGCAGCCCGGCAGTCAGAATATTTCCGCCACAAGGAATCGGACAGGGCCTTAATGGATGAGCTTGTTAGAGATGCAGGGTGGGGGGTGGAGGGGGAAATCCTGGCAGAGGAAAACACATACAGTCAAGACATAAATACTTGGTGTGTTTCAGGAACAGTAAGTATACAGTGCAATATGACAGAGTTGTATAGGCCCTTGCATGGAGTACAGTGTGTAAATCTAGAAAGATAATGTTGAGGCTATGCCTCTCAGCCCTGCCTCTTATGCCAAATTAAGAACTTCTGGCTTTATATGTTTTCTTAAATTTATATCTGGAAAGCCATTCAGGAAATCTCTTAACCATGGGAATGACACGACCAGATTTTTATTTCGTATCAGTATGACGTCACTCTAAACAGCTCTGTACCATAGAAACACAGTGCAGACTACAAATGCCAGCCATTGATTAACTTTAAGCATTCTACTAGCCACACTAAAAAGTAAGAAACAGGGGCGGTTAATTTTAATAATACATTTTGTTTAACCCAGTATATCCAAAATATTATTGTTTCAACAAGTAATCACTATAAATTTTTTGATGAGATATTTTGCATTCTTTTTTTCATACTAACTCTTCATAAACCATGGTATATTTTACACGTACCACCATCTCAGGTCAGGCTAGCCATTTTTAAAGTGCTCAGTAGCCACATGTGGCTTATGGCACCTTAATGGACACAGCAGCTCTAGAGTCCACAGTAAAAGATGGATGGCATTGAGAATGAGTTTAAAAGTGAAGAGTCTGTTGGGTTAGTCCAAGGGAAAAATGGTGAGGGCCTGAACAAAATAGTGGCAGGAGTGATGTACATATGAAGTGATACTTGCTCATTTGTGTCCAACTCTTTGCGACCCCATGAATCGCGGCACACCAGGCTTCCCTGTCCATCACCAACTCCCGGAGTTCACCCAAACTCTCGTGCATCGAGTTGGTGATGCCATCCAGCCATCTCATCCTCTGGTCTCCTTTAGGATGGACTGGGTGGAGCTCCTTGCAGTCCATGGGACTCTCAAGAGTTTTCTCCAACACCACAGTTCAAAAGCATTAATTCTTTTGCACTTAGCTTTCTTCACAGTTCAACTCTCACATCCATACATGACCACTGGAAAAACCATAGCCTTATCTAGATGGACCTTTGTTGGCAAAATAAATGTCTCTGCTTTTGAATATGCTATTTAGGTTGGTTGTAACTTTCCTTCCAAGGAGCAAGTGTCTTAATTTCTTGGCTGCAGTCACCATCTGCAGTGATTTTGGAGCCCCCAAAATAAATTCTGACACTGTTTCCACTGTTTCCCCATCTATTAGCCATGAAGTGATGGGACCAGATGCCATGATCTTCGTTTTCTGAATGTTGAGCTTTAAGCCAACTTTTTCACTCACCTTTGACTTTCATCAAGAGGCTTTTTAGTTCCTCTTCACTTTCTGCCATAAGTACTGTATACCAATATATTTTGTCTGCTTGCTTGTTGCTTCCCCTCTCCCCATATTCTGATATTATAAACAATATTACTGTGAATGTTCTTACGCTTGTCATGTAGTATATGAGCAAGAGTCTGTCCTTGATCTGTATGCTAGTAAATATTAATCATTTGTAACACTTTTGCAAATACTTTCTAATAGTTTGTAGTGTCCCCCAAAGCAGATGATTCAAGGGAGTGAGAAATGAAGACAAAAATTGCAGTCTCTTTATTAGCTAATCTCAGAAAGGACATCTTATTCCTTCTGCCGTATTCTGTTCACTAGAAGCAAGTCACTGTTCTATCCACATTTAAGTGGGGTAGGTGGAGATTAAGCTCTACCTCCTGAGGGGAAGAGTATCAAGGAGTCTTTGGATATATCTTTAAAACCACCATTCTCCTTTCCTTCAGTTCAGTTCAGTTCAGTCGCTCAGTCATGTCCGACTCTTTGCGACCCCATGAATCGCAGCACGCCAGGCCTCCCTGTCCATCGCTAACTCCCGGAGTTCATTCAGACTCATGTCCATCGAGTCAGTGATGCCATCCAGCCATCTCATTCTCTGTCGTCCCCTTCTCTTCCTGCCCCCAATCCCTCCCAGCATCAGAGTCTTTTCCAGTGAGTCAACTCTTTGCATGAGGTGGCCAAAGTACTGGAGTTTCAGCTTTAGCATCATTCGTTCCAAAGAAATCCCAGGGCTGATCTTCAGAATGGACTAGTTGAATCTCCTTGCAGTCCAAGGACTCTCGAGAGTCTTCTCCAACACCACAGTTCAAAAGCATCAACTCTTCGGTGCTCAGCCTTCTTCACAGTTCGTGCTCTATAAAGCCAGCTCTGTTAGATACAGTTTGTCTCTACACACAAGTCTGCTTCTGGCCTCTTTATTCTGTTGATTCAGTTGTGTGTGTCCTGTTTCTTTTTCTAATTCAAAATATGGATATATCCCTAGGACTCATTTCCTGGCCTTGTCTTCTCACTGTATATTCATATATATTTATGCTGAAATAGTATTCTTCTTTCTTAACTTTTTAACTGTTAACTAAAAATACCAAACTACGTATGGACATTATACCAGACTCTCCATATATACAACTAAATCTCCTTTTCATATATCTTTCTTCATGGAAAAAAAATTCCATGGATAGTTATGATCCTGATTATGGGTGGCCTGATCGAAGGCCCTGGATTAATCCATGGGAGGCATTATGTCAGTGTTCAACAGTGTAGGATAAGTTTTGATACCAGACTTGCACTGAATTCCATCTGTTTGCTAGATGTATGTAACCTTGAGCAAAACAGTGCCTGCTCTCTTTGAGTTTACATTGTAGAGAAAATGGACAGACAAATAATGAAGTGCTGTCAGGCACTGTTCATTACAATGGAGGAAAAATAGATCAGTACAAATACAACTGATTGCGTAGAGTGGGACGGGCACTGTTTTTTAACATAGTATGTTTAGGAAAAGGCTTTTCTGATAAGGTCACATTGGAACAGGAAGCTGTGAAGTAGGAAGCTAACCATGAATTCCAAGCAGAGGGAATAGTCAGTACACAGGTTCTGAAGGAGTTTATTCCATGTCTTTAAAGAATACCAGGGAAAATAGTTGTGTAAAGAGGTTTGGCAGGGGGAAAAGTAGCTACATGAGATCGGAAGTATTAAAGGAGGAAAGGATCTTGTAGACCATTATTATATAAACGTTGTATTTGGAGAGAACTCAGAAGCCAGTGGAGAGTTTTGAGCAGATGATAAAGTTTTCTGCCTTATATTTTTAAAAGATGGCCCTGGCTGATGTGGAAAATAGATTAAAGAAGAGGCAGAGACTGAAGTAAGAGGATCAACTTAGAAGACTGTTAGCATATAATTCAGGCAAGAAGTAATAGTGGCTTAGATGAGGATGTTGTGATGATGGTGGGAAAAGTTACCAAGTTCTGAATATATTTCAGTAAATAGAGCCATCAGCATTTGCTGAAGGATTTAGCTCTTGGTCACTACACTATATCTTGGGTTTTTGTTTGTTTTGTTTTGTAGAAAATTCATGAGATACAAAAAGAAAAATTATCTTTTGTCTTCTTTTCAGAGGTGACCACTTAAAATTTTGAGACATATTCTTTTTAGTTTTTGTTATGTGTATGTGCACAGATACAGACTCATGCAGAATACATTGTTTTAACAAACTTTATATGTAATGAACCTTTTTTCTGTCATTAGATATTGCCCATCATTTTAACAACTGCATAGTGTTCTCTTTCGGGAATGAATTACAGTTTATTTGAGATTGGAAGTATTATTTGACTCCCTGTCAATATTTAGGATGCTTTCAGGTTTTTCCCTGTTTGGATCGCATTTGAGAAAGCATCAGTACATTTCTTTAAGCATATGTATGATAAGGAAAACAAATCTCCAACTACTTTCTGAGACCTGGAAATAGCCACAAGTGAGGCCTTATAAGCTCATGAAATAACACTTCTGCTATAGTTTCTTGACTTTATAGTTACCCTCGGTTTTCAATTTATCCCCTCTGATTTTGATACTAATAGATAAGACTTCCTCTGATAGGTACACTGTAATAGGAGCAAATGTCTTGTTATATGGGCTGTTATACTAATTTCTATATTATACTCAGGAAAATAAAATCACATCTGTTGAGAGGTTGCAGCTGCTGCTGCTAAGTCGCTTCAGTCGTGTCCAACTCTGTGCAACCCTATAGACGGTAGCCCACTATGCTCCTCTGTCCCTGGGATACTCCAGGCAAGAATACTGGAGTAGGTTGCCATTTCCTTCTCCAGTGCATGAAAGTGAAGTGAAGTAGCTCAGATGTATCTGACTCTTTGTGACCTCATGGAGTGAACCCTACTAGGCCCCTCCATCCATGGGATTTTCCAGGCAAGAGTACTGGAGTGGGTTGCCATGTCCTTCTCCTCAGCATGTACTACTATATGCTAAATACTATATTGAGTCTTAAATTCAACCTTCACAATAACTCTATGCAGTAAATACTACTACCTTTTCCCTTTTTTTATCTTTTAACATTTTAGAAAACTGATGCTTTGTAGGGTGAACGCAGTATAAAATCCTGGTTAAAAACAAACTCTGAAGCCAGACTGCCCAGGTTTAGATCTTGACTTAGCAGTTATTAGCTATGTAACCTTGGGAAGTTACTAACTTCTTTGTGCTTCTTTTCTTTTTTAATGGACATTACTTTTCTTGTTAAGAGTACAAAATAGTGACACAATTAAAGTGTTTGTCACATTATGACAATCTGGATTCTCATCTTCCTCTCACAGCAAGGAATACAGTTTCCTCCAATATCCTAAACTGTTTCTAAGGACCTCACACTTGCTTTGCCTTGCTTTGTTGAATTCTTCCTTTCTGCTATCATGGCTAACATGGCCAGCTTCTTTCCTCATTATTAAATTGTTTTTACCTAAGTCTACAAATAACAAATGCTGGAAAGGGTGTAGAAAAAAAGGGAACCGTCTTACACTGTTGGTAGGAATATAAATTGGTGCAGCCATTATGGAAAACAGTATGGAGGTTTCCCAATAAATAAAAACTAGAGTTGCTGTATGATCTAGCAATCTCATTCCTGGGCATATATCTGGATAAAACTATAATTCAAAAGATGCATGCACCCTGTCTTCACAGCAGCACTATTCGTAATAGCCAAGACATGGAAACAACCCAAATATCCATCAACAGATGAATGGATAAAGAAGACATGGTATAAACATACAATGGAACACTACTCAGCCATAAAAAGAATGAGATGCCATTAACAGTAACATGGATAGATCTAAAGATTGTCATACTGAGTGAAGTAAATCAGACAGAGACAAATATCATATGATATAATTTACATGTGGACTAAAATATGACACAAATGAATCTACCTATGAAACAGAAACAGACTCAAAGAGAACAGGCTTGTATTTGCTGAGGGAGGAAAGGGAGTCTGGAGTTAGCAGTTGCAAACTATTACCCATAGAATGGGTGAACAAGGTTCTATCATATAGCACAGGTAACGAAAAATCAATATTCTGTGATAAACCATAATGGAAAATATGAAAAAATTATATGTATAACTGAGTCACTTTGCTATAAAACAGAAATTAATTGTAAATCAACTATATCTCAAGTTAAAACAATTTTTTAAAATTCCTTATCTTAAAAGTATGGTCCCCAGTTTCCAGAATGTGATTAGTAATTATCATTTCTCATTCAAGGAACTAAGTTTCCCTGGAGATAATACACTGGCTGAATCCACAATTAAGGCAGGAAATGTACAAACTTATCCTGAAATATTGTGTCCAGAAAACAAGTAAACTATCAAAACTGTATGGGTCAAGGGGGATAAAAGGAAAGCCACTTGAGACTACCATTAGCTAAATACAAGACAATTTGAGTATTGAAAAAATAAAGGCAAACAGTTGAAAAACATAAAATATATTAAACCTAATTTACAATACTAAAAATAATCCAGTTGTTACATCTGGAAGATACTAAGAAACTAGTTTGCTATTCTAAAAATTGGTAAAGAAAAATAAAGAACCAAGCATTTATACTGTTTGCCTCCTATGAACCATACCTCAGGTTAACCACAATGATTATGTGACAGAGTTCTATACAGGAGAATTCCAGGTAACAAAGAAATGACAGAATGCTACATTTCCCAACCTCTAATAAAATAATGGAACCAAGTCATGACCATCAATAGCTGCTAAAACCACTAAAGTCTAATGGAGAAATTAAAGGATAGATCAGGCTGACAATACCTCAACCCACTAATTCATCTTAACATCATAATAAGAGAGCCAACTAAAAATTGGCTTCCTCACAAATAAACAAGACAGAACAAGTGACGAAAAGAAAACACAAACCAGAGTTTAATCTAGCCTCTTTAGAAAATACAGATAGAGGAATTATGCCACACAACACCTTATGGAAATCTCTGTAAGACAAATGGCCTAGTTTCTTCAATAGTAAATGAGAAAGAAATGTGGGGCTATGGAGAGAAACCCATGACTTAACAAATTTTATATTAAACAAATGTAATGTGCAGACTCTGAAAAAAATACTTATGGTTAAAAAATATGAATCACCTTGGGAAATTTGAACTCATGACTTCCTATTAAGAAATCACTGGGACTTCTGCCTGGTGGTCCAGTGGTGAAAAATCTTCCTTGCAATGTAGGGGCAAGGGTTCAATCCCTGGTCAGGGAACTAAGATCCCACACATCACAGAGCAACTAAGCCAGCAGGCCACAACTACTGAAGCCCACATGCCACAAGAGAATCCGTTCACTGCAATGAAAGACTCCACATGATGTGACTAAGACCTGATGTAGCCAAATAACAAATGAAAAAAAGGAAGGAAGTATTAGTTGTCATGGAGTGATAATGGTATCACGGTTTGGGGGTGGGATGAAGAGTCTGTTGTTTCAGAGACAAACCAAAGCAGTCATTGAAGAAATTATATAAGCCGTGTACATAGGAAGGTAACAGACACAATAAGGTCTGCCTGTGTTCATAATTTAAGTTGGTGACTAGTGCATGAAGTTGGGAGGTCAGAGAGGTTGCAGATACATTTTAAAATATTTTTCACCATCTTCATTGTAAATAAGAATTCAAAGAATGTTAGTGAGCCAATTTTTAATAGTCATTAATAGTCACTGTATTTAAGATTTTAATGATCTGTGTTTGGGTAGAGTAATGCTGCTTTCTTTTCTTTCTTTGGTCTTTGTATAGATTGCTTCTATCTTTGCTTTTGCTACCTGTGGAGGTTTTAAGGGCAAAACAGAAATTCAAGTGTCTTGTGTTAAAGATCTTGAGAATAAAACGATTACAGCTGCTTTTGGTTATCCATTCAGGTAAGTTTGCTTTTGTGGTTTAACAACTCTTTTCACTCATTAAGATTTCCGAACAACTTAGCAATCTTGGGAGTTAGACATTTTTAATTTCATGCTCATTTGTAAGTAGTGATCATTGCTACTGAAAGTATGGTGTGTGGACCAGTGCCTATCTGCAGACTGTTTTTCTGAACTGTGATGAAATAAATACAGAAAATGACAGTAAGCATTCAGAAACTTTCATATGACATTGCCTTGACACTTTTATTCTGTCATCCCACAGTGGATTGGAAATTTCAAAACAGACTGCTCTGTCACCTTAGTTTGAGAAGCCATGTTGTAGCTTATGAAAAATCCAACTTTTTCATGTATTTGAAGTTACCAATGTGTAATGTATAGCTTTAAGACATGTATTTATATAAAGTGAAGAGTTACTATGTTTCTTTCAGCAGCACAAAACTTTATTTTCTGAATATTTATGGCTATTTTGTTCTGTTTGACCTCAGGATTCATTAAATGTTTACTCCATCTGTCCTATGTTTAAGTGAGGGTGTGAATCTTTCTCCACTTACTGACTACTTACTTAATTCTCTAGACTCGGTTTTTCTGTTCAGTGAATTTAAACCATTTAAGGTTGCTTTGATGATTAAATAAAATCTTACGTTAAAGATATGTCAGATGGCAAGTGCTTGGTAATCAGTCTTTGCCTCTCCATCTCTTAGTCCTTTTCTTATAAAGTTCTTGTATAAGGAACTGTTATAGTAGCATCTTTAGTGATAAGTGCTTTTGTGATTTATGGATAGAGAAAATTAAAGACTTTGTGGAGTTAGCTAATGAAAGTTAAAATGTGAATCATTATAATTGACTCTCCTGGTGCTAGTCACACAGACTCTGCCTCCTAGAATTGAATACAATTTCTCAAATTGTAAACCATTTTGTAACAATGCTGTTAATCTGCTAAGTTTTTGTTACAGGAAGATAGTATCTGAGTGTGAAAGTGTTTAATTCAGTCTGTATTCAATCTATCATAAACCAAGTATCAGGTGTAATATATGATTTATATACTTTTCTTATGAAAATTTTAATTAAGTATTTGAATTTTTCACTTTTTTAAAAAGAAAATGTTTTAATATATTTGGGGAGTATATTTTACTTAAATATTCTGCCTATGTGTTTCTGTTAGAAGAGTTCATGTAATTCATAAATTTGTTTGTCCCTTTTTTTAATAGGTTGAATGAAGCATCATTTCAGACACCTCAAGGTGGAGATGTCTGTGGTATAAATTGGAAAACTTATGTCCTTATTGGTGATTACTCCTCTTCTGCGCAGTTCTATGTTACTTTTGCAGTCTTAGTCTTCCTGTACTGCATTGCTGCTCTTCTACTGTATGTTGGTTACACGAACCTGTATCGTGATAGTCGAAAGCTTACCATGATTGTAAGTAATCACTTTCTTTTTCTACAAAACTAATTTATGTAGGTATGTATTATATTTGAATTTAAGTATGGATTTTCTTATACTGGGAAAAAAACTCTTGGCATAAACCAGTTTGAACATGTCTTGACTTCTGCCACGAGTTTATGCTTGATCTTGTCATGTTTAACCCAATTCTTGTAGCCTGTTTGCAACACTTCCTCTGTACTCCTTATACAGAAAGAGGTTTGTTTGTTTGTATCTAACTCTTTTTAACCTGGACAGAACTCGAGTATATGACAAAGCATATTAGGTTGCAAATAACAGGGAAATTAAGTAGAAATTAATGAGTTTGATTTGAAGAATTGCTAACAATGGTAGTAGTCTTATAACTGTTTTCCTGTTTCTTTTCTTTTTCTCTTTTCTCAGAGATATCCCCTTTATGCCTGACACCTGGTCTGTATTCTTAAATTCTTTAATTTAAAATCTGACCAAAGTAATTCTATAAAAATTAGTGGCATTCATGAGCTAATTCTGAATCTTTAAGATGGCAACAAAGGATTTGAATTTGAAGTCCTAATACCTTCTTTGGCCTCGGGGTCTGCTGAGCTAGAAATAAAAATAATCTCTGAGATTTAGTTAGCAGAATTCCCTTAGATTATTGGTGGCAAATCCAGAGATAAACTGTAGTTTTAAATTGGACCTCCACTACTGAAGAATAACTACGAAGTCAGTATTGGTATTACTGATTTGAAGGGACAACAGAGATGTTTTCGTGATGCTGGTCATTTATATCCTAAGAAAACAGTAACTACTCACATCTGCTTATCTGTGAAGTTACTTTAAAGGAAAGGCCAAATTATTAAATAACAGGTTTTATTTATTTACTTATTTATTTTTAATTTTTGCTGCCTGGATCATAAGAATGCAAATGGTAAGTAAGTAATAAAACAGTATTTTATCCATCATATTTATTCCATGTCATGTATCTGAGAAGAAATTCTCAAACCTGATATTTTCATAAAACATTTCTTGGTTAAGTGACTTTCAAAAGATAGACATCATCCATTTTAATTTGCAGTACTTAACAGAAATTTCATGTTAGTAATCTGTAACTTCTGTGGACTTTTCAAGCCTTAGTTATATTTTGTTAAAGTTCTTTATAAATTCTAAATGAAGATGTTTCTTGCCATCTTGTCATTATCCCAACAAATTTTAAGTTAAATCTTATAAAAGCAATGAACCTGTTATTTCTCTTATTTTGCTCATTAAGCCTTAAAAATATGACAGTTTTTAAAGCAGCATTCACATCTACTTTGGAGGAGGCTTTTTCTGCCTAATAAAGCTATAAAACTGATCTAGTTGTATCATTCAGAAAAGTCAAAAGTAATTTTCCACCTCAGAGTGATCATATAGAGAAATAATAATGGTCCTATAGAGACATAATCTAGAATTAGTTCTGTCAGTGGTTTTTGTTGATACAATGTATGATGGATACATGTTATTTGTAAAAGTCCAGCCTTTAAATTAAATTTTGAATTTTACTTTAACCATATAAATGTAAAAAAAAAAATTTTGTGATACCTAAATTTTTAACTGTAGCCAAATATGACATGATTTTTCTTTTTTTAAGTACCATTTGTTAATGACAGTATGCTCTTTCATCAGTGTTCTCAATTCTCTACTGAGCTATCTGTAGGAGAATTTCAGTTGTGACATTTTAAAATCAACTTTAGTTTTTAAGTAAATTCAACACATTTTAATGTTAAATAGCCAGAGCTTAAGGATTCTAGGCTGTGTGGAGGATCAGAAATACCATAAAACGAAACCAAACAAAGAGAGGGTATCCCAAATCCTAAAGCTCTGTCGTGAGTTATGTCCTTCCTGCTGGTAGCACTAGGGCTGCCACAGGCATGTTGTGCATTGCCTAATTCCAGGTGGCATCGTTCATGTAGAACTAGCTAGAGTCCTGATCACATGGACTGTCTTCAGAGGCCCGCATTTCTCCCACTTCCCCTCATCCTAAGATGACTTCATGCATCATCGGCAGAAAAGAACCTGCTTTTGAAATATAAAAATGTCATTCATAAGCCATTATTAGCTTGGACATAAAGAGCATAATCAGGAAAAAAAATTGTGTTTTTTTGATTAGGACTTTGGAAGGAAGAAACCTTAAAATTAAGATTTGACTTCTATTGGTCAAAGTGATGAACTTTAGCCCAGAGAGAATTTAACATGTGATAATCTCATGCTAATTATCAGCTCTTTCTAGCAAGTGCTTAGAAAACATTTGCCACAGCACAAAATACAGCTGAGTACAGCAGCAAAAGGGGTGTACTCCCACAGTGCAAAATACTTAATGTTTCTATTCTTTTCTCTTTGATATATATTTTTAAAGAGGACCAGTAGCAATGGAGAGCTTAAATGCAAATACTGTGACACCATGTTTGTAAAATTAGTCATTGTTTCAGTTCTCTGATATAAGGCGTTGATTCAGTGCCAGCTTGACCAGGTAGACAAGCTATATTAGGCAGTTTCTGTATCTCATATGTGATCACTGGTATTTATCTGACATAAATGACTAAAAGCTCATTGGCAAAAGTAATTTAAAACTAACTAGATTTATTAAAAAAAAAAAAATTCTACAATAAGCTCCAAAACCCATTTCTGAGCTTGGAGAGATTTTTGCTGCAGATAGTGAAAACTCATAGTCTTGACCATACCTGAATATTCACAATACATCATTCAGTTCAGTTCAGTCGCTCAGTCGTGTCCGACTCTTTGCGACCCCATGAATTGCAGCGTGCCAGGCCTCCCTGTCCATCACCAACTCCCGGAGTTCACGCAAACTCATGTCCATCGAGTCGGTGATGCCATCCAGCCATCTCATCCTCGGTCATCCCCTTCTCCTCCTGCCCCCAGTCCCTCCCAGCCTCAGAGTCTTTTCCAATGAGTCAACTCTTCACATGAGGTGGCCAAAGTACTGGAGTTTCAGCTTCAGCATCATTCCTTCCAAAAAACACCCACGACTGATCTCCTTCAGAATGGACTGGTTGGATCTCCTTGCAATCCAAGGGACTCTCAAGAGTCTTCTCCAACACCCACAGTTCAAAAGCATCAATTCTTCGGTGCTCAGCTTTCTTCACAGTCCAGCTCTCACATCCATACATGACCACTGGAAAAACCATAGCCTTGACTAGACGGACCTTTGTTGGCAAAGTAATGTTTCTGCTTTTCAATATGCTATCTAGGTTGGTCATAACTTTCCTTCCAAGGAGTAAGCATCTTTTAATTTCATGGCTGCAGTTACCATCTGCAGTGATTTTGGAGCACAAAAAATAAAGTCTGACACTGTTTCCACTGTTACCCCATCTATTTCCCATGAAGTGACAAATCTTACATTGTTCCCACTTTGGTTGTTAATTCAGAGGAAGACCAAAGGGGATGGAAACTTATACTTTATACTATCCAAATACATACTTTTAAAAAGTGTTACTTAGATTTTTATAGCCAGTACTAGTCGACAGTTGTAGTTCCCCAGCAGATTAGATTAGGGAGAGTAGATTTTTTTCTTATTAGTTCAATAAGAAATTATCCAAAATATTAAAAATTCACTCCTATTCTTGAACTGTAATAAGTAGCAAACACCTTAGTAGAAAACTGGTAGTGACAGGGTGTTTTGAGAGAGATTTTATTGTTGTTCTTAATATAATGAGCATTCTTAACATTTTGTAGTCATGTATTTAAAAAGAGACAAGTCATCCTGGATGTGTGCTTTTCACCATCTCACTATTCATATCATAGAGCATTAGCTAGTTAGTTCAGTCACTCAGTCGTGTCCAGCTCATTGCGACCCCATGAATCGCAGCACACCAGGCCTCCATGTCCATCACCATCTCCCAGAGTTCACCCAGACTTAACGTCGATTGAATCAGTGATGCCATCCAACCATCTCATCCTCTATCGTCCCCTTCTCTTCCTGACCCCAATCCCTCCCAGCATCAGAGTCTTTTCCAGTGAGTCAGCTCTTCACATGAGGTGGCCAAAGTACTGGAGTTTCAGCTTTAGCATCATTCGTTCCAAAGAAATCCCAGGGCTGATCTTCAGAATGGACTGGTTGGATATCCTTGCAGTCCAAGGGACTCTCAAGAGTCTTCTCCAACACCACAGTTCAAAAGTATCAATTCTTCAGTGCTCAGCAGTTAGAGGTTTGCCAGAACAGTATGAGAAAGCAAGGGGAAGATAAGGGAATTGAGAGTATATGTAAGAGATTATAATGAAGAACCTTAGAATCTAAATTGAAGGAAATGGAGATCAGATTGTAGATCTCAGTGGGGTCAAAAGACTTTTAAGGTTGGGGTGCCAAAGAGAATGAGCTAGAAAGAGAGGTGATATTTGAGAGGGGTGATTAAAACAGAGATTATGGAGGTATACAGTTATTGGTGATAACAGAGTCTGATATATGATCCCAAGAAGGAGAGGGTTAGTTAGATAAAGTTGTGATGAGGGCTTTATAAAACTTTGATTTCTCCATGTAAAAATCTTAGACCCTTCAGAAGATGACTGGTGTAGCTCAGGCACTGGCCTGGCAATAGTAAACAGCAGTGTTTGCTATGTTGATTGTGGCCTTTTTTTATAAAGTATGTCATTTCTCAGGACTGAGAGTTCAACATGATTTCCTTGGTGGTGGATTTGAAATTTTGTATCTTTAAGTATTCATTATTAATTCACATTTATTTTTGCTTTAGGACTTTGTAATTACTCTTGTCGTGACTTTTTGTGGTTGGTGAGCACTTCAGCCTGGGCTAAAGCTCTTACAGATATTAAAACAGCTACCGGTTCCAATATTGTCCAGGAACTTAAGCCTTGTAGTCTTCAAAGAGTGGTGTGCCAGTTTGTCTCTGTGACTAGTATGGGATCCCTAAACGTGTCTGTGGTGAGTATACAGTGTTTATAAAATATTTTATTTCACTTATTAGAAAAACCTTACAGTGATTTAATAGTTTTAATAAATCCCTGGATGAATATATTGATTTTATCTTTACCAAGCTTATCAGTATCCTAGTTATCATATAGTCTTTATAACAGCAAAAAAAGTTTGTGAAGAAAGTTATTACTTATAAACAAGGTTAGACAAGATCATGGTTACATCTTTATTAAGATTAACTAGGTAAAAAATGTGTGTTTTTTTTTAATAAAATTAAAAAAAGATTAACTAGGCAAGACTTTGACCCTCAAGGCACTGTTGCTGCTGCTACTGCGAAGTTGCTTCAGTTGTGTCCGACTCTGTGCGACCCCATAGACAGCAGCCGACCAGGCTCCTCCGTCCCTGGGATTCTCCAGGCAAGAACACTGGAGTGGGTTGCATTTCCTTCTCCAATGCATGAAAGTGAAAAGTAAAGTGAAGTCACTCAGTCGTGCCCGACTGTTTGCGACCCCATGGACTGCAGCCTACCAGGCTCCTCCGTCCATGGGATTTTCCAGGCAAGAGTACTGGAGTGGCTTGCCATTGCCTTCTCTGCTAAAGGCACTAATATAACATTTATTAAAACTGTGTGCTAAGGTCATTACACATATGTCAATTCTGAGGGGAATGTGGGAAGTGGTGTTATTATCTTCATTTACAACTGGGAAAGAATATAGTTTGTATGTTAAATCACTCAAGGTGACAGGTTGGCAAAGCCAAGGTTTGAACCAGATCTGACTTCTGTTGTTGCTGTTTAGTCCCTAAGTCATGTCCAACTCTATGTGACCCCATGAACTGTCCTCTGTCCATGGACATTAGCCCTTTCTCTGCTTTGCTCTGGGTCTCTGACAATAGTACTTTCATAATTCCTTCAGTTCAGTTCAGTCGCTTAGTCGTGTCTGACTCTTTACGACCCCATGAATCGCAGCACGCCAGGCCTCCCTCCCTGTCCATCACCAACTCCCCGGAGTTCACTCAGACTCAAGCCCATCGAGTCAGTGATGCCATCTAGCCATCTCATCCTCTGTTGTCCCCTTCCCCTCCTGCCCCCAATCCCTCCCAGCATCAGAGTCTTTTCCAATGAGTCAACTCTTGCATGAGGTGGCCTAAGTACTGGAGTTTCAGCTTTAGCATCATTCCTTCCGAAGAAATCCCAGGGCTGATCTCCTTCAGAATGGACTGGTTGGATCTCCTTGCAATCCAAGGAACTCTCAAGAGTCTTCTCCAACACCACAGTTCAAAAGCATCAATTCTTCGGTGCTCAGGTTTCTTCACAGTCCAACTCTCACATCCATACATGGTCATAGTTCCTTAAATAATCCTAAAATTTTGGCGTCTAAGTTTAAATATTATTTTGTCTGGTATTTTATCCAAATACAGATATATTATTAATATAATGAGAATATTATTTTTAAGGAGGTTTCATGTCTTTTCAAGAAAGTATTTTTCAAGTGGATAAAGTTGGTCTTGCCTTATAAAGCAATTTGACCAAATTTTTGTTTTAAAAGTCTTTTTGCATATATATTGACGATGAGCTGAGATAATTTCAGAAGTGTTTTTATACCCAAATAATACAAAAGGACAGAAGAAAGCAGTTTGGGGCTTACCTGGTAGCTCATTGGTAAAGAGCCCACCTGCTGGTGCAGGAGACACAGGTTCTGTCCTTGGGTTGGGGAGATCCCCTGGGAGGAGGAAATGGCAACCCACTCCAGCATTCTTGCCTGGGAAATTCCAAGGACAGAGGAGCGTGGCGGCTACAGTCCATGGGGTGGCGAAACTTGACTTAACGACTAAACAACAACAGTACAAATATGATAGTACCCAAGCTTTTTACCCTACTCTTACCTCATAGGTCACTACTATTCTTGTATTTATTTTTTTTTAATACTGTGAAAATAGGATATCTGCAGTTCCTTCATCTCTGAGACTTTCAACTTTCAGATTTGTACCTGGGAAAGCTGATTTCTTTTAGGTTGATTAATACAGGATGTGACATAACGTTTTCTTCTAAGACTCCTTTTCTCTCGTGGCTGCAGCTGTGGAAGCAAAGGTGAATGTAGGAGGGGGATGAAGTAGGGAAGCAGGAAAAGGTGCACAAAGGATGTTTATAACCATTCAGATGGGAGAAAAGTAAAACCCTCCTAGTGAAGGAACCATCGATTCCTGTTGTTCTCTTCCCCTAGAACCACTAAGGTCTAAATATAAAGTAATAAAAGGAAGATCTTATTTACTTTTCTCAAACAAATGTAATTCGTTTTTTTAATTGGTAATAGTGCACATGTAAAAATAAGATATCTTTTAGTCACGGTTTGATACGTTACAGATTTAGAGATTTCACTGGGAATAAGTCATTATATATCTAAATCGGGCATTGAAATACAGAGTCTTCCTTTTTCATTCCACTTGATGTATCGTTCAGACTTCAAATGAAATGATAGTGTATGGCCTGGAAATATTAAATATTTATAGGAAAACTAAGATAGGTATGAAATTTTAATAGTATACTAGATTTCATGTTTGTTTTTCTCAGATATTTGGCTTTCTGAATATGATACTTTGGGGAGGAAATGCATGGTTTGTGTTCAAGGAGACCAGCTTTCACAGTTCATCAAATACTACTTCTCAAGGAGATATTCCTCCTCCAACTGGAATATAATTGAAGGGAGAAGTACACTGTATGAAATAAATGTCTGTACTATGACCTGTTGCCAACACCTTGAGAAGCATTTGTTGTTTCTAATAAAAGTAATGGCTTTTTCAGTAAATTGATGGGTTTAAAATTTTGCTGCTTTTTACGTAAAGCTTGTGCCTTTCCTAGAAATTTAAGATGTAAATGTATTCTCACATGTGAATTTGAAAATTCAGGGGCCTATTATGAGATGTGATACACATTTTTAAAGGAACGGTAATTTTTTCACTAAGTTGTTTTCCTTCCAGAGTGTTTACACCTTAAGCCTTAACGTATATTTTCACTCAGAAAAGAGTTTTATTGTCATATCATAATAGGAAGAAAATCTCTTTTGGAATATACACTACTGTAAGTTTGTACAGATCATATTCCTAAGACCTATCTTTGTTTAAGAAAGTCTTGGTTACATAAATCATATTTAGAAAAAAACATTTAGTTAACAGTTTATATCTGAACATTGTTTATATGTTATGAAAAATGCTTAATTACAAAGGCTGATGTATGTTTTATTTCTGTTTTTCTAAATGACCTACAGTACTTGGTAGGTGTACTAAAATTGTTTAGGGAGTGGAGTTTAGAGATTTCTAATAGATGTATAGTTAATTTGGTAATTCTCTCGCATGAGGTGTAAGCTTCCATATGCTGGTTATTTAATAGATTTGCTGCCTAAGTGAAACATGGTTCACCTAGATACTTTGATATGTACGGGCATTACTCCTAGTGATATTTGTTTGCTGTCTTTTGTTGCTTATGCTCCTTCAGTGCAGGCTGAGACCTAGTCTCCTGCAAGTAGAGTAAAATAATCTACCTTTTTTTGCAGACCCTATTCATAGGATTTTAAAAATTAAGATTGTCTTTTACTTTTGAAACATTTATATTCAATGAAGTTGCTGTCTTGAGTTCAGTATTGATATTGTGAAAATGAATGCAATTTGGATTTCACATTTCTTAATGTTTGTTCTTATTTCACAAATGGATAATTAAGGAATTATGCATCATAAAGAAGGAACCTAAGTGAGCTATATTATGGGTATACTGTCTTTGCTCACACTTGAGTAGCTTCTGGAATATAGGGCTTATTCACGTTTTGCTTCCTAATCTTTCTGTTGTACAGGGCCAGATCTCCTCTTAGCCACATGATTGTTTTTATGTGAAGCACGTCTTACTATCGCCTTATTTTGGTTGCTTTTGTTCACAAGAATTGTTAATATGAGAATGTGTATCCACCTTAATAAAGAAATTAAAATAAAGAGTGCACTGGTTGTTATATTATAAAGAAACTTTCATCTTAAAGGCATGAGTAGTATAAAATAGAGTTGATTTACAAAGCAAGAAATAGAATGTTACAGTAGTTTTTTTTGTTTGTTTAATGTTTGGCAAGGAATAAAAAATGCTTTGGAGACCCTGGTTCTATTTTTTCTTTCAGTCTCATTTTTAAAATCCTCATTTGTAACTTTCAGGTTGAGTTTTACTGATAAACCTTTTCTAATTGACTGTCCAGTTGGCAGCAAAGATTCTTAATTAAAAGTATATGCTCTGGAGACAAACTGCCTGAATTTGAATCTTGGCTTCACCACCTACTAGCTCATTGTTGGCTCAGTCTTATCTGATCTTTGCTACCCCACGGACTGTAGCCTGCCAGGCACCTCCATCAGTGGGATTATCCCAGCAAGAATACTGGAGTAGGTTGCCATTTCCTACTCCAAGGGATTTTTCCAACCCAGAGATTGAACCCCCATGTCTTGCAGCTTCTGCATTGGCAGGCAGATTCTTTACCTTTAGGGAAATTACTTAGTGTGCCTCAGTTTGCTTATCTGAAAAATGAAAATAAGAATGCTGACCTTAAAGAGTTTTAAGTTAATGGCATTAAATGTTAATAAATAATGAGATCATAGATCTAGGAAAAAGTCCATTCTGTTGCCTTTCACTCTGATTTTGAGTCAATGTTACAGGGTTAAGATTTTTAGGATAATTTCCAGGACAGAGGTTGCAAAGAATTTTTATAAATAGCATCATTACCAATGTTTTTGTGAATTGAAGTCACTTGAGTAAAGATACGCTATAAATGTTAAGGTCAGTTGCTTGCTGTATACTTTGTTTCATGTTTAATTAAATTTAAAATCATGTAACATTTAAGATAAGTATGGGCTTTCCCGGTGGCTCAGAAGGTAAAGAATCTGCCTGCAGCACCGGAGACCTGAGTTTGATCCGTAGGTTGGGTCAGGAAGATCCCCGGAAAAGGGAATGGCAACCCACTCCAATATACTTGCCTGGAAAGTACTGTGAACAGAGGAGCCTGGCTGGCTAAGGTCCATGAGGTTGCAAAGAGTCGGACATAACTGAGCGACTAACACTTTTTAAGATAAGCATAAGAAATAGTATAGAACCAAGTTTCCACCACTAAGGAAAACAAATATTAACATTTTGTTTTATTTATGTCAGATTTGGTTTTGTCTTTTTAAGGAAATAAAGCATTATAGAGACAGCCTTTTCCTTGCTGAAGAAGATTTTTCTTTTCACTGTTACAGATAGCACTGACATATTCTTGCAAAATACGTGAAGGCTTCTCTAGGATATACCACTAAAAGTAGGATAGTTGGCATGTGAACTATTCACATTTTCAGTTGTAACTTAGGTAGTAAAAAATTGTTCAATAAGGTGCGAGTATACGGTGTCAGCTTAGTCTCCCACTAACAATATGTAAGAGTCCCTGTTGCCTGAATTCTTGGCCTTGATGCTTGATGTTATTGGACTGTTGCCATTCTAATGGGTTTGTGATAGTGTCTGATATTTTTGAATTTGTATTTCTCAGATTGCGATTGAGGTTGGTTGTCCTTTCCTGTGTTTATTGGTCACTTAGGTTTGCCCTGCTCTGTGTTGCCTGTTCATATCCTTTGCCAGTTTTTCTATTTTGTCTTCCCATTGATGTGAGGTGCTCTTTATTCTGGATACCAGTCTTTTGACATTTATGTAGATTACAACTGTCTTCCTCTCCATAGCTTGTATTTTCACTTTGTGATTTGTCATACAAAAGTTTGTCTTAATACTGACTTAACTGTCTTCATGGTTTGTGCTTTTTTATGTCTTAAAGTCCTCACTATCATAAAGATATTCACCCCTCTTTTCTTCAGAATATGTTAGTTTTGTTTTTCACTTTTAGGTCTTTAAACCATTGGAAGTATACTTTTGTATATAGTATAAGGTAGGGATCTAATTTTTATTTTTAAATACTCCCAATTTTTATGGTGTTTATTTAAAAGTTCATCTTTTGTTCCCTCTGTCATATACCATTTCTCTTTACATACCAGCTCTTTACATTCTATACCAATCCATATCAGCCCTATCACCCTTTAATTATGTAACTTTACAGAAAGAATTGCCATCTGAGAGGATGAGTGCCAAAGCACCGTCAGTGTTATTCACAGTGGTCTTGGCTGTCGTGAGCCCTGCACCCTTTCATATACATTTTAGGAAGAGCTGGTCAAGTTCCTAAAAACCTTTGGGGTTTCAGTTGAAAAGAATTGGATTGAATTTATATATCAGTTTTGGAGAATTGTCATATTTATAAAATATATTTATGAGCATGATGTATGTCTCCTTTTATGTCCTTCAATAAAGTTATAATTTTCTGCATGAAGATTTAAATTGACACTTGTAGCTTGTAGCCCTGGTTACTATTATACGTAGTAACACTTAAGTTATGTTCTAAATTAAATTGTAATTTTTATTGCTGGTGTACAGGATTTCGCTATTTATTGACTTTATTCGTTTTTCTACAAGGCAGTCTTTCTAAACCATGTGTATGTGTGTGTGTATGTGTATGCTCAGTTGCTAAGTCTTGTCCGACTCCTGTGATCCAATGGACTGTAGCCCGCCAGGCTCCTCTGTCCATGGAATTTTCCTGGCAAAAATACTGGATCAGGTTACCATTTCCTGCTCCAGGGATCTTCCCCACCCAGGGACTGAACCTGTGTCTCTTGCATCCTCTGCATAGACAGGCAAGTTCTTTTACCCCTCACCACCTCTATACCTCTTAGTAATTTTAATAATTTGTACGTTCCTCTACTTTTTATATAGATAATTATATCATCTGTAAACTGATAGTTTTGTTTTTCATTATGTTTGGAAATTAGAGTAAATCTTTATTATCTTTAATTATAGTTACATTATACTCTTTATTGGAGTCTACGAAAAATAGAAAATATGCTTATTTGAAAATACAGTAGCTGCCATTTTGCTTCAGTATAGTAAACAACCACAGATTTACACCACCTTGTGTATTGGTCATTCTAGTGATATGTAAAATTTGGTCAGTATTAATAGTTCTTACATTGTAGAACAGACAAATGGAAAATAGGTGCCAGTTAAAATTAAAGTGATTAATAATTTACAATATTGTCATACAGAGTCTATTTCCTACTGTTAGAATTTGGCTTTTACTTGTATAAGAACAGTAATTAAAGGTGAAGCCTTACTTGCTAGTCAAATTTGAAAAATTTAGCTGTTCAGTTTTTTTTTGCTGTGCCACACAGCATATAGAATCTAGTTCCTTGACCAGGGATCGATCCCACGCCCCTTGCAGTGGAAGCACGGAATCGTAACCAGTGGTCTCATTCTCCATGATAATCTCTCTTACCTATCTATTCCCCAGCAGCTAATGGTCTTTGTTTCTATTAGTTTACATTTTTTCAGTTGTATGTAAATAGAGTCATAGAATGCATATTCTTCTTGTTGGTCTTCTTTCACTCAGCATAATTATTTTCAGATCTATGTTGCATATATTAAACTCATTCCTTTTTATAGCTATTACACACAGTGTGTGGGTATACCACATACGTTTTATACCTTCACCTGCTGGTAGATACTTGGGCTGTTGCCAGTTTGCGGCTAATACAAATAAAGTTGCTACAAACATTTATATAAAAGTCTTTGTATGAATATGTTTCTCTTGGGTACATAGGTCAGTATGGATTGGATAGCAGAATCATGTGGTAGAAACATTTAATTTTCTAAGAAACAACCAAGATGGTTGTGCCATTTTAAATTCTCACCAATAGTGTATGATGGTTCAGTTACTTCACATTTTCATCACCACTTGGTATGGTCAGTCTTTTTAATTTTAGTCATTCTAATATGTGTGTATATCTTTGTGATCCTAATTTGCAATTCTGTAATGGCTAATGTGGGCTTCCCTGGTGGCTCAGTGGTAAAGAACCCGCCTGACAATGCAAGAGCTGTAGGTTCAGTCCCTGGGTTGAGAAGATCCCCTGGAGAAGGAACTGGCAACCCACTCCAGTATTCTTGCCTGGGAAATCCCAGGGATAGAAAAAGCCTAATGGGCTACAGTCCATGGCATCCCAAAGAGTCAGGCATGACTGAGCGGCTAAGCACAGTCTTTTTACAGCATGTGTTGGTCTATCATCAGAACTGAAAAGGGAGCTGTATAGTAGAGATCTCATAAATAAATAGGGCCTTCTTCACAGTATCATTCTCAAGGTCCTGGGGGATGCTTTCTTTTCCTTGTCTCCATTACACTTCATTCTCTTAGCTCTGTAACCACACACTAGACCTGTTTACCCTAATTGCTCCTTCTCTGAAATCTTTCTTACCCTCATTTTAATAATTTGACTGCATCTGTTCTCTGACCTTATCAGAACTGCTGGTCAGTCTCCTCATATTCTGGTCATGTCTTCTGGATTTACTTTCTTCCCTGCCTAGCTACTCCTCTCATGCCAGCATTCTCAACTTCCTTGCCTCGCAGAAGCCCAACCACAGATCATTCTTTCAGCTTTCTCTGTTCCTGCATTAAGACTGGACATAATGCTTGACAAAACCACTCAGCTCTGCAGATTGATCTTACTCTTGAAAGTGAAAGTCGCCCAGTTGTGTCCGACTCTTTGCAACCCCATGGGCTATATAGTCCATGGAGTTCTCTCCGCCAGAATACTGGAGTGGGTAGCCTTTCCCTTCTCCATGGGATCTTCCCAACCCAGGGATTGAACCCAGGTCTCCCGCATTGTAGGCGGATTCTTTATCAACTGAGCCACAAGGGAAACCCAATTATATTGTGGTGGTAGCCTATCCCTTCTCCGGTAGATCTTCCCAACCCAGGAATAGAACCAGGGTCTCCTAGATTGCAGGTGGATTCTTTACCAACTGAGCCACAAGGAAAGCCCGATCTTACTCTTAAATGTCTGGAATTTTACTAGGTCTCCTTGGCAACCTTTCCTAGGCAGCTCTTCCATTCTTCACTATTTGTATGCATTTCCTGAGCCTTCTATAACAGATTACTACAAACATGATAGCAGTTCATTACAGACACATCAGTATAATACCCAGCCCTGAAATATACCATCTTATAAATAGTGACTTAGAATAAAAGGAAGTATCAGAAGTCAATGGATTATAAAAGCATTATTCAATAACTGGTATTGAGAAAATTGGACATTCAGGGGAAAAGCAAGATAGATTCTCAGCATTACTTGCCTAAATAAATTTCAAATTGATTTTAAAAATTAAATGCCCAGCATTTAAAGGAGAAACACAAAATGGCTAATAACATTCCTGGAAAACAGTTTATCCAATAAATATTGATCGGCTAAATGCTGAGCAGTCTGCTCGATGCAAGGATACAAGCATGATGGATATACTGTTCCTGCAGTTGAACCCATATTCTGGGCTATTTCACGATATACACCTAGAGTCTTGGAATTGGAAAAGGTGAAATGTTTTTTCACTCAAGTCATTTATATAAAATGCAGGTGTAACAAACGGCACCAGTGCTTACAACCAGTTAGGACCTTGAATTTACATTCTACCATGAACATTTTCATATTTCTCGTCCTGCTAATTCCACTTTGAGCATCTTAAATGATCAGTGATGTGGTTTCTACTCTTCCCTCCCTGACAATAGGGAAGTCTTGGATTTGACCCAGAATGGAACTCTTGAGATCAGCAAGTACATGAGGTTGATCTATGGGTTAAGGAAGTATCTTGCAGCTTTTTTGCAGTATTCTTATTTGTTTTTATAACTTCACAGAAGGGCTTAAGACATTTGTGATAACTAGCCTAATTGCTCATCTTCATTTCTGGGTAACATCCCCAATTACCAATCAGTAGCCATTCTAACTTTCTATCTCAAATGAACAGAACACTATTTGCCCTTTGCCACCAGCTAAAAGACTATTTCTCAGCTCTTTTGCAGCTATATGTACCTTGATGGCTAAGTTCTGGCCAACTGATTGAAAACAATGTTGTGTGACAAAAATGCTTCTAAAAAGGGGCAGGGGCAGGGGACTTCCAGGGAGGTCCAGTGCCTAGGACTCTGTGCTCCCAATGCAGGGGACCTGGATTCAATCCCTGGTTGGGGAAATAGATCACACAGGCTGCAACTAAGACCTGGTAGCCAAATAAATAATGTACTTAAAAATGTGTGACTGCGAACAGTTCATTAGAATCCAATCTTAAATAAAACCACTACAGCAAAACCGTGCTTAGTAGGAAAACATTAGAAGTTTTCTTTTGAAAATCAGAAAAATTTCAGCACTCTATATATAGAGACCCTACACAGCACAGTAACTCAAGAAAAATAATTTGAAACACATGTTTGAAAAGGAAGAAATAAAATTGTCATTATGCAGATAATATGATTGTCTATATAGAAATCCTCCAAAACTAAAAGTAAATGATTAGACATTATAAAAGACTTCAATATGATGAACACAAAAAATAAAATTTTACACACCAGACACAAACAGAAAGCATTTTTAAATATTAATATTGATTTTACAATACCATAAAACTATGAAGTTCAAAGGGAAAAAAATCTAACAAAAGATGTGCAAAATTTATAATAAAAATCATAAAATTTTAGAGACAAAGAGCAAGGATAACCCAGATATAACTGAAGAAGGAAAATAATGAGGAGAGGGGCCTATCTTTGCAGATATAATGGTTTATTATAAAGTTAGAATAATTTAAAAAGTGTGGTATTGGTTCAGGACTATACCAGCAAACTGTCCAAGGGATAAAATACAGAGTCCAGAATTAAATTTGCTTATTTGAAATTTTAAGTCACATTGGAAGTAGTGGGAAAAGGAAACACTAATAAACAAATGGGACCAAAAAACTGAAAGGAGGCCTTACTTCATATACAAAAATCCAATCCAGAAGTATTAAGAGCTTAAATATCTAAAGCAAACTCTTAACTTTTAGAAGAAAATAACAAGTGAATATCTTTCTGATATAAGTATGATATCATAAAAGATGACATTAACAAATTCAGACATTAAAATGAGCCATCAAAACACGTGAAAAGATACTTTCAAGAAAATAGTACAACTTGGGAGAAGTTATTACAACACAATTACTATGCAGAATAAATAAAGATTTTTACAGACAAAAAAATAAACTAATAGAAAACTGCACAGAAAATTCAAACAGATGTTTCACAGAAAAGGAAACAGAGCTAAGAAACATTTGAGAAATGTAAGTGAAAACCTTACAGAACAATAATTTTATAACTATTGATACAAGTTAAGTCATACATCAAGTTTGAAGCCTATATGAGTCAATGTGATCATGTTGCTGATGAGAGTGTAAATATAACCACTTTTGGAAATAATTTGTCACTTATCTATAAAGTTGTTCATGCTTTATGACCCAGTAATTCCATATCTAGGTATATACCCAAAAGAAAAATTGGCACGTGAGTAATACAGAGAGAAGATTATTCATAGCAGCAAAGTTTGTTTTAGAAGAAGAAATGGAAACAACCCAAATATCTATTGGCAGGAGAAAATGAAGATAGAATTTGGTAGAGTCACATAATGAACTATAACAGAGGTGAAAATAATGAACTACAGTTCTACTAACTACATGAACGTCTCAGAAACAATGTTGAATAAAAGAACAGGCTACAGAAAAGAAAGTATAATGTGGCACCCGTTTTATTAACCAAGCAAATAGGATTATATACTATTTAGATATATATGCATATTGATAAAACTCATTTTAAAAAGTGACAGAATGGCAAACACCAAATTTAGGTGAGCAGTAACCTATGTGTGAGGCAGAAGTCAGGGACAGAGGGTGCCCTTAGGGCAAGGGAAGCCAGTGGTGAAGTTATTGGCTAGGTGTTGTTTTCAGCAGGTGTTCATTAGCAAATAACAATGTAAAATAAAGCCATGCAAGGAACACTGATGAGAGTGTATCATGAATCAAGACTATATTAATTGTATTTGGGGCACTTGAAATTTATTTTTAAATGCTGTGAAAAGTTTAAAAGAAATTGTCCTTAATCTCACTATACCAGTGCAGCAAGCAACTCCTCTTAAAAGTCTCACTATGTGGAGATTCCTTAAAAAATTGCAAACAGAACTGCCTTATGACCCAGCAATCCCCCTGCTGGGCATACACACTGAGGAAACCAGAATTGAAAGAGACACATGTACCCCAATGTTCATTGCAGCACTGTTTATAATAGCCAGGACATGGAAACAACCTAGATGTCCATCAGCAGATGAATGGATAAGAAAGCTGTGGTACATATACACAATGGAGTATTACTCAGCCCTTAAAAAGAATAAATTTGACTCAGTTCTAATGAGATGGATGAAACTGGAGCCAATTATACAGAGTGAAGTAAGCCAGAAAGACAAACACCAATACAGTATACTGACACATATATATGTAATTTAGAAAGATAGTAATGATGACCCTCTATGTGAGACAACAAAAGAGACACAGATGTATAGAACGGACTTTTGGCCTCTGAGGGAGAGGGAGAGGGTGGGATGATTTGGGAGAATGGCATTGAAACATGTATACTATCATGTAAAAAACGAATTGCCAGTCTATGTTCAATACAGGATACAGGATGCTTGGGGCTGGTGCATGGGATGATCCAGGGAGATGATATAGGGTGGGAGGTGGGAGGGGGCTTCGGCATTGGAAGATCGTGTACACCTGTGGCTGATTCACGTCAATGTATGGCAAAACAAATACAGTATTGTAATGTAGAATAAAGTATTAAAAAGTCTCAGTTAATGACCTGGAACATGCCTTTATGGCTTTCCAATGAAGTGTGAAGTGTTGCTGTTCTTGTCAACAAACTGTCAAGCCACTTGTGCCACTTCCAGCAGCTCTTAGGTCAGGGGAATAATTTGGAAAACCTTAGCTAGGAACTTCAGGAAAGAAAAAGGTGTCAGCTAAGGCTCCTCAGAAACCATGTCTAATGTATTTTTAAAATCTGGTTTCAAAAGCCTTGTTTAAATTCTAGAGAAAACAAATTGTAGTATTGTAAAGTCAATGTTTATTTTAAGTGTCAGCGTTTTCGATCACGTTTACATCATAACCCACTTGGTACTTCTGTGTGAGTCATGATTAAAATTTTCTTGAGAACTTTGTATAGCCCTCAGTTTCCATACAGATAGACAAATTTAGAAAGAGCAACCAAAAAAGGAATCTGGGAGGCTAGATGTGTATTTTTAGAGCAGCATCCCTTGAAAATGCCAACAAATACGAAGTCCACTCCTGCCAGGGCCATGCTTAAAGGAGTGGACACTGATTCATGGAAAGTGACCAACTTAGGAGAATAAAAATCCCACTATATAAGTCCCTGCTGTGATTCCAACTAGCTGTACCTAAGATCTGTGCACCTAATACTTCACGTCATGTTAGTGTAATGACATGGAGTCAATCAGTAACCAGTGGTCAAGGGATCAGCAGGTTGGGCGGCAGCTACAAGGGACTACTTGCCAACAAAGGTCTGTATAGGCAAAGTTATGGTTTTTCCAGTAGTCATATACTGATGGGAGAGTTGGACCATAAAGAGGGCTGAGTGCCGAAGAATTGATAGTTTTGAATTGTGGTGCTGGAGAAGACTCTTGAGAGTCCCTTGGTTTACAAGGAGATCAAACCAGTCAGTCTTAAAGGAAATCAACCCTGAATATTCACTGGAAGGACTGAGCTGAAATTAAAACTCCAATACTTTGGCTACCTGATGCAGAGAGCTGACTCATTGGAAAAGACTGTCATGGTAGGAAAGATTAAAGGCAGCATCATGATGATTGAACAGCATCATCTACTCAATAGACATGAGTTTGAGCAAACTCAGGGAGATAGTGAAGGACAGAGGCAGTCCATGGGATTGCTGAGTCAGACATGACTTAGCAACTGAGCAGCAACGGGACCATTGGGATGCATGGGGTACCTTTATAGTACTTGGGGCACAACTTTACTATTGATAATGACCACGGAGCCTAGAATTATTTTTGCAATTTCTGACAAATCATCAAATCATATCTGATGTGTTTGATGTCAAATCCCTAATTAGGAATGTAACTCCCAAGTTTATAACCCTGATCTCATGATATAAAATATAACCCACCAGGCAGAAACATGTTTTATGATGATCTGATTTATGTGATGGTTTCGAGAAAATTTTTATAGTGACAACTGAGGGTTGCCCCTAATTGAAATATTAATTACATCATCGGTGTATTTACACCATAAATGTTTTCCTAAAATGGTGCCCTATGAAACAAATACTTGTCCCCATTATTTCACATTATCATTTCAAAGTACGTTATCTTTCTGCTTGAATCACCCTTTGGGGTGGCACCTCCAAAATGTCAGCTCAGAGTTTCTCTGCCCTTCAGCCTCTATGATGAGTGAATTAATGATCTGTAAATGAATCCTTAAATGTCCTAAGGAATCTGCCATTTGAAAGAATCCTGTTAGAAACCAAAGAATCCTTCTGAAATGCAAAGTACTCTTCTTTTTGAACTGATCTGAAGTGGGCTTTCTGGAGGGGAGCAAACCCCCAACAGAGCTCCTGCCTTCTTTTTGGTGGTTCTCATTGTCTTTTAGGGGTAGGGGAGAGACCGGGAAGAAGCAGAAAATCTTTATCTCTCTCTCTCTTTTTTTTTTTTCAAGAAGAGTAGGAGGAAGATCGAAAATAGTTAGGTCTGGCGGCTTAATCTGGGTTGCCTGTTTTTGCCAGCAATCTGTAAAATGTGTTTTTCAAGGATAAGAAGTTTGGGCCCTGGGCCAAAGCTCATGCTTGTCATCGACAGGAAGATAAATGATCTCTTTAACCCACTGCTATACTCCATCTACCCTAGTACTTGATTGTGAACACGATGCCTGCTGCAGGCCCAGAGCTGCCCAAAGTTGATCCTTCTCTTTTTCTAGGCAGGACCTTCATGTTCCCAGTTGGGTGGGCATGACAGGGCCTCCTTCCCTTTGTGGGTGAAATGCCAAACCAGCACCCATCCCTAGAATTGGTATTTAGCTTCTCATATTGCCTAAGAGGCTCAGGAAGGGAAGTTGAAATACTCTTACTTTCTATTGCCCACAAAGGTTGTTTCCCAAGAGGCTGGAAGAACACACACAAGGTTTTCTTACAAGGTCCCAATGGCTGCCAACCACCGACCACCGAGAGTCTCTGGGACAAGAATCCTGGCGGAGTTTGAGCTTCATGAATGGAGCTGGAGCGGAACAGCACCCTACTCTGCAGAGTGTTAAGGGGATGTCTGCTCATTTATGTTTCCTGTAAATTTACCACATTAGTGCTGAGGGCAGAGCTCAGAGCAGAAGGTTCAGGCATGAACAAGGGATAGGGTTGACAACATGACAGAGGCTTGACCACTTCCTCCTTGCCCTCTCCTGCCTTTCCTGATCAACTGAAAAAAAAAAAAAAAAGCACATGTAAAGGTTGAGAATTGTGTTATTTGGCAGTCTTTCTGAGAACTCCAAGCCCAGGAGGCAGTCTCTCAGATAGGTAGGTCTAAGGGATTGCTCCCAAGAGGTAAGGGGAGGAGCCAAGATATATAGTTCAGTCAGTTCAGTCACTCAGTCGTGTCTGACTCTGTGACCCCGTGGACTGCAGCATGTCAGGCTTCCCTGTCCATCACCAACTCCCAGAGCTTGCTCAAACTCATGCCCATCGAGTTGGTGATGCCATCCAACCATCACATCCTCTGCCATCCGCTTCTCCTCCTGCCTTCAGTCTTTCCCAGTATCAGGGTCTTTTCCAGTGAGTCAGCTCTTCACATCAGGTAGCCAAAGTATTGGAGTTTCAGCTTCAGCAGCAGTCCTTCCTTCAGGACTGATTTCCTTTAGGATTGACTGCTTTGATCTCCTTTCAGTCCAAGGGACTCACAAGAGTCTTCTCCAACACCACAGTTCAAAAGCATCAATAGGAGTTTTGCAATAAAGATAGGTAACTTGGACTTGAAAAGCTGACTATTAAAGAAAATCAGGTACCTCATGTTAATGAATTTAGTGCTTTTCTGCCTATGGAAGTTCCAAGAACCTCAGTTCATTGAAATCGTTCTTTTGATATGTGCCTTAGCTATCCAGGGCCAGTATGCCGTGCTTCTCCATCCTGAATCTCCCAGGATGCATTGCTGGGGGTGACTGGAGGGGCTGAGGGCTTGGCAGTGGGCAGCCCACTAGTCTTTGTCCTGAGTTCCCTCAGGGCTCACTGTCAGTCTGACTGTAGTGGCTTGACGGCTGCTACTTCCTTTGTTTACTGATGTGGCAGGCGACATTTTTCATTCGCATCCCCCTCCTCATTTGATTCGCAGCCCCCAGGAGGGCTGTTTCCTCAGGGGTGAAAAAAGAGCCGGGGGCGGGGTGGGGAGAGGTTCTCGCTCCTTCAGGCATGGCACAGGACAGTGCTTCACAGGTGCCTGGGCACACAGGAGATTTCCCTCTGCCTGTGCCCCACCCTTCTCCAAGCTTCTGACTTCCTCCTTCTCCATCCAGACCAAGTGGACAGGCCCGGACAAGAGGTGAGAGAGAGAGAGAGAGGCCCTCTGGTCGGGAAGCGGGGGAATCGACTGGGGGTGGGGTGGGGGCAACAGCCAGGAACTAAGTCGCCTACTCACCCTAGTTTCCCCAAATCCTGCTTCTCAAACTGGGGTCTGAGTGTGAGGAGGACAGGACCACGATGCAGCTGAGGGCTGGGATGCTATGGGAGGGATAAGAGCAGCTATGGAATCAAAATGGTATCATCTCCTCGATCCCACTCACAGATTTGGAAAGGAAATGTTGGGTTTGTGTTTTTTTTAATTTGTAACATTACTTTTTAAATGAAGACAAACCTTTTTTTCTGAAGTTGAGTCCAGCTAAGCACCATCATTTGTGACTAAAGAGCAAAACCCAAAATAGCTCCCCCAGCCTATTAGCCTCCTTTCTCTTAATGCCTCTCTCACCAGGCGCTCCTCAGACTCCCATTGTGTGCCCAAAGGGACGGTACATTTCTTCCCTCAGGAAGCTCAAAGTCCAGGGATGAGGGGACAAGTTCATGGGTGCTGTCAGTGTGAGAGGCTGGGCTGTGACGGGTGACCTGGGAGAAAACTAGAAAGAAGGGTAGTAAAGCACCAGATTGGGATGAGGAGCGAGCTTTCTACCAAGCGTTTACACCCCCTGCTCAGGCCCCTGCCCTCTCAGGCCCCCATTCCATCACCTGTCAGATAAAGGGGTTGGAGGCACTTGATGTGTCTTGCTGGCTTGATATGTCTGCGATTCCCTTCACGCACACCTCTTTTGAGCTTTCTGCTCTCCGGGCATAGAGCCCAGCCTGAACACAGTGGGGGTGGGGGTGGGACGAGGTGGGCATCATCATGTCTCCAGAAATCAAAGACAGGCATGGCCGGCCCCAGGGTTCCCTGTGTTGCCTGGTGAGTGGGAGTAGTCTGTGGTAGCACTGGTCCTGAAATCTTGCCAACTGGGTGTGGGGAGCAGGCCTGGTGGAATCCAGGGTGTGTTCTCCCTAGAGGAGCCAGACTTGATTCTGGCTGCAGAGGAGCTTAGGATTTGTTCTGAAAAAGTGAACACCACAACCCCACCACAGAGCGCATGCCCCCTACACCCCCAACCGTGCAGCCCCTCTCCTCCCATTCATTGGTTGCTAGGCAGTACTTGAAAGGAAGTTCACCTCATGTGGGCAGGCAGCCAAGGGTGCATTTGTAGGGAATTTCATACTGCCTTATTCCACCAAAAACCATTCAATGTTACTGCATAAATGTGAGACTTAGGAGCTCCTCCCTCAGAAATGAACTTGTCCTCCCTGTGTGCAGTGCTCTTTTCAAGACCAGTATTTACATCCTCCTGAGGAATTCCTGCCCCTCAGTCAAGACTGAGCCTCAGAGGTCTTCTCCTGTCTATCTTGTGGGCTTTCTTTGTGCACGGGCTTAAGAGTACAGTTCTTCCATTCATCTGTGGATGTGTCACTTTCCCCACCAGACAGACCCCAAGCAGATTCTCAGGAGTAGCAACTGTTCAGGGTGGGCTTCCATCACCTAATACAAGACCTCTACCGATGCCAAAGTTCTGTGCAGTCACTTCCAAAGACTCTTTTCTTAACTCTCCTCATTTTAACTGTTACGGTCTCAACTCTTTCCATAACAGTTTACTTACTTATTTTGACCTCATTACTGAATGTTGGTGATGGGTCATCTGTGGTCTGAAATATACAGTGAAAAAATGCTGATACTGTTGCCTACTATGATTTCTGAGGATAATGACACAGGGACTTCATGTCTTCCACCAGCATCTATGAATTGAGTCAGGCTAACTTATTAAACCAAAAAGTAGGGAGAGATGTCAGGCTCTTCACATTGCAGGCAGAGGAAGCAGTTATGCAAAGGCTCTGAGGCTGGAGGAATCACAGTCTATTCTAGGAGTTGCCAGGAGATCAGGGGTGACCATGGCATACACTTGGGTGTAGGGTGGCAAGCAATCCCTACCTTCAGGCTTCTGCTCATTAATTTATTTTTTTGGTCGTGCCTAAGATAGCCTGTGCTGGAGAACACTCCTGAAAGTCCCTTGGACAGCAAGGAGATCCAACCAGTCAATCTTAAGGAAGATCAACCCTGAATATTCACTGAAAGGACTGATGCTGAAGCTCCAGTATTTTGGTCATATGATGCGAACAGATGACTTATTGGAAAAGTCCCTGAGGCAGGGGAAAGATTGAGGGCAGAAGGAGAAGAGGGCATCCGAGGATGAGATGGCTGGACAGCATCACTGATGCAATGAACATGAACTTGGGCAAACTCTGGGAGACGGTGAAGAACAGGAAGGCCTGCCATGCTGCAGTCCATGGGGTCGCAGAGAGTCAGACATGACTGGGTGACTGAACAGCAAGAACAACAAAATAGCCTTGATAACTGGCAGGTCCAAGGAGCGCCAGACAGGAACTCAATTCACAGTAACCCCAGGTAATGTCACTTTACCGCAATTGTTTGTTTTACTGATGAGCAAGACAATTTGGGAGAACACACCAGTGGTCTGCAAGCAATTATTTTCATACATTTATGAAGACTCCCAAGGACCAGGGCTGGGGAGGGAGGTTGAACCAGACTGTACAATGGGGTCCCAAGTAATTGGAAAGTGGCATTGAGCTACCTACAGCCTGTGGCCCAAAGTCAGGGAGATGGTTTTCTTTATCATAAGTGGAAAAGGTTTTCATTTCTGTGTAATCATGTTCATGCTGTAAAGCATCCCTCACTAGGATTCAAAAGAAAGAGGTAACCTCCTAATTTCTGCTAAAGAACTTCTCACGTCCTTGATTCCTGGTGACCATATGACATTCTCAAGACCCTATTTCCCTGCTAAGCCCCTTCCCAGACATTTCTGATCTCTCAGGCAACTCCACTGAAATGCTGAGAGATGTCTAATGCTAGATTTCTCAGGCAACCCCAGAGATTTCAGAAGAGAAAGAAAATTGTCATTGAATAAGCCCTTGTTATGTGACAGGTATTTGTGAGGGAGTTTACATCCATTTCATTATTTAATTTTCACGGCAACACAGTGTGAAGCATAGTGTCATTCCCCTTTGACAGAGGAAGAAACAGATGTGCCGAGAGGTTAATCAACTTGCCCTAAGTCACACAGCAGGGTCAGAATTTGATCTCAGATAGTTTAACTCTTTCACCTCCAGCATACTGTGATTTAGAGACTGGGTAAACATGAGCATAAACATGTGAGGGACAGCGAGGCCTGGAGTGCTGCAGTCCATGAGGTCATAAAGAGTCGGCCATGACTTAGCAACCCGAACGACAGATATGAGCAGACCTCCAAGCCTGGCTCACACTGTCTCTAGGTTCTAAAAAGTGTAATCTTCCAAATGCCTCTGTGGAATTCCACTGCCTTTAACTTTCTAGAATGGAAAATAATCACAGATCTTGAGGCTAAATTAACCAATCCAGAGTCACATGTAGCCCAGTGTTAAAAAGCTGATGGTGATACCAGTGACTTGTGGTGGCTTCCAGAAATCTGCAGACCAAAGGGCAACTACTTAAAAGCATGGAAATTCCTCTTACACTGCTTAACTCTCAGAGGTACCCTGGGCAGGGGGTTAGGCGCCCTATCAGGGGGTTATTTACCCTGTTACCTCACCCTTCATGAAGGAAAGAAGCTGGAGTCCTTGGGGCCTGGAAGAACTTCAAGGGAGCTGCCCAACCATCAGGAAGGTGCTGAGGAGCATAGCCCAGCCCAGGGCAGGGCACCCTCTGGCTGAGAGCCAACAGGAGTGTCAGAGCCTGTATAATTGCATTCTTCCTAACTTCTGAGGATAGTGAATCACTCTCCCTTCCTGTTTACCTAGAAGAGCTTATGTAGATGAAATCCTCCAGAGAAAGTCATAGAAAGTCACTTAAGAAAACAAGAGACTTATAAGGAAACTTCCACATGAAGTTTGCATGGAATAATTTGCAGTTGGCACGGGGCACTTGGAGGTTGGGAGAAGCCTTCTAGTGAGGTGAGAAAACAAATCACAGATCATTCCAGAGAGGAGCCCTGCTCACCCCCAGTACACTGGATTTTATGTAGGAATGGCCAGCCTAGGAGACATGGGAAGGGGTCGGGGGACACAGGTGAATGAGGCTTCCTCTACCTTGCTTCAGACTCAGCTCTCAGACCTCAGAGAGCTCCAGGTCAAGTTGCCTCTAAGTCACCCATGTCACCATGGCCTTGAGACCTTGTCCCTGGGCACTCACCAAGGAGACCCCCTCCACTGGAGGTGTCAGACTGACAGACAAGCTAAGCAAGAGCCTATGGTGCCTTCCCCGGACAGACCTCTTCCATGCCCTCTGCCTGCCTCTTGTTTGTATGAAAGCTGTAGTCTCCCAAGTTGCTCTGAGTCACAAAAGCCTGGCTCAAGAATTAACGATTGAAAGGATGTGAACTGTGTAGTGACAGAAGCAGCAACTGGGCCAGGAAAACTGGTAACAGTTTAAGTAGTAAAGCAGCCACACGGCAGTCACAGAATCCCTAGTTCCTAGCTGAAGTACCTGTGCGGTGCTGTGCTTAGTTGCCCAGTTCTGTCCGACTCTTTGCAACCCCATGGACTTAGCCCGAGAGGCTTCTTGGTCCACGGGGATTCTCCAGGCAAGAATACTTGAATGGGTTGCCATGCCCTCCTCCAGATCATCCCAACCCAGGAATTGAACTGGAGTCTCCTGCATTGCAGGTGGATTCTTTACCAGCTAAATTACCAGGGATGCCTGAAGTACCTAAATAACAGTATCCGATGCACATTTCCTGAGTTGTTTTACATTTGCTAAAGCCCCTACCAAATGGAAGAAGTAAACTACATGATGACCATAACCACGTAGTCCCCAGACCCGCGAAGCCCGAGGATTGGTAATATCAACCCCTGTGACACTACCCTGTTACCTCACAATCAGAGAATTGCGCGTTGGCTAATCACATACCGTGTGACACACTGCCCTGCCCCCCACCTTTCCTTTAAAACTGCTTTCCTGAAACCAGTCTGAAGGTTTGGGGATTTGGGGACATTAGTTGCGCAGAACTCCCTGTCTGATACCTTACAATAAAACGCTACACTTTCCCATCAGCACAACTGGCGTTCTGGCTTTACTCTGTGTAGGTGATGGGAAGCACGTTTGGCTCAGTAATGCTGCTTGCTTTCTGAACAAAGGGCAAGTTGAAAAGGCGCCCCATGCGGGCAGCGGCTACAGAAGAGTGGATTCCAGCAGCTGCTGGGTGAGAAGGGCCCAGATGGCCATCCCCGAGAAAAAGGCGGCTCCCAAAGTCCTCGCCTCCAGGCCAACCAAATGGTGGGCAAGGCACCCGGGAGCCAGCTGCTGACTCTGGCAGCTCTGAGCAGTCTTCTATTCTGCAATAAAAGGGAAGGGAAGGGAATAGCTCAGAACGCTGGCCTGGCTCCCAGAACCCGGGTCCTCCGGAAAGCGGAAACAGCTGCTCAGGCGGACAGCGGGCTTGTCCAGCGCAGATATGCGCAGGCTCGAGTCCCTTAGCGGGCGCGGCCGCGACCCCAACACCCCCTCGAGCCTTGCCTCACCAGTGGTGCCTGTACAGAGAGCCCTGGGCTGGGAGACTGAGAGCTGGCTCAGCTCACTCGCTTCATCACCCGAGCATGAGTCTGACTCACGGGCGCCTCAGAGAGGTTTGGCGGGGAGGACCCACCCCTCCCTCCTAGGGAGCTTCCAGGGCACCCTGGGCCTCGCGCCCTCGCGGTCGAGGGCGCAGAGAAACGCACCCCCTGCAGGACCCCGAGTCCCCCTAGTTTTGTCCCACACCGGGAAGCCACGTTTTGCCTCTTGCACGGTTGGTTCACGTCCTCAGCAGTTCCTGGACCAACAGGTACTTAAGCAGTGTTTATTGTCTGATTAATAATGAGCCCTGTCAGAGGAGGCTTTGGGGCCCACGAATCTCAGCTCCACTTGGAGCTGTGGGGCCGAGCTGGATGCCTCCGCCGCTGCAGGGCTTGGCTTTCTCGGATGTAAAATGTGGCTAATACTTCACAGAGCGGATGGGTGCACTAAACAAAGTAACATATGGCAAGCAGGAGGAGGCCCGATAAATGAGAGTTCTCTTTTTCTGAGCAACTGGAATCCTTGATCACTTCCCTCCAGAGGGAGAGTGTGAAGCCGGCTGAGCCTGTTGGGGCAGGGGCCTTCCTGGTTTTAGGGTCACATCTGCCACCACCAGGAGAGCGGGTCACATCTGCTGAGCTACTGAGCTTACTGAGAGCCCTTATGCTGCGGCTGTGGCCTCGAGGGGGTGATAGGGTATGTCCTGTTTAAACACAACGTGGTGTGACCTAGCCCTCTGGAAGGGCCTCGCCACAACCCAGTCCTTAAGCATCTGTTCTCTCCACTGCTCACCCCGCTCCTCCCGCCTCCCCAGCTTCGCACCTGTTGTTGGCCCTGAGGAGAAGGGGAGGAGTGGGTCTAACCAGTAATGGTTCTGGAACAGAGTGGGGGTTTTCGGTGTGAGTGGCTGGTTCCAGGGAGCAGGAATTTTAACCCTTGCTTGACCTAAATCTATAGAAGCCTCACAGCTATTCCTTCTGGTGGAATTCTGCGTTTCAGTGGCTGTAAGAAGACGGTGGTGCATGTGGCTTGACAGCACAGAGCGCACTCGGGTACACTTTCCTGAGAGCCTCACCACAAATCTCAAGGCAGGCAGGAAAGGAGTCCTTTGCCCCACTTTACAGACAAAAGCATTGAGTCCCAGAGATACTGAGCATCTTGCCCAAGGTCACACAGCTTATTAGTGGAAGGATGGGCTCTCATTCCCCCTAGACCTGGTGCTCTCCTTATAAAAGGCCAGGCAGAAGTGAGCCATTGTTCAGCCTCATGTATTGAGTTTGGGAAGATATTTTGCACACACACACACACACATGTGTTTCTTTCCTGGGTTCAGCTTCCTGTCACTGTGGGCAAGGAAGGGACGTGGGAGGTTATCCCTGACTCCATTATACAGACCTCACTTTAAGAAAACAGTAGGTAGGGGCTGCAGGCCTTGTGGCATCTCTGGAGTCTGAGAACATCTTTACTCTCGCCCCAGGCGCCTTCAGGCTGTCCCCAGGCGCTGTCACTCACTGAGTGACAGTGAACACGGTTTGAGCAACCACTGTAAACAGGCATCACAGCCAGAGATTTACACTTATTTTCTCATTTAAACTGAGGTCCTGGGCTACGAAGCCTCAGGGGCACCTCAGACCTGTTCTCTCTCTCAGGCTGGTGGGGGCAGGGCCTAAGCTCCCCCCTCCCTCCAACCCCAGAGGCTAAAAGGCAGGCAGCTGCTGCCAGGACCAGTGCCTTCTGCACAGAAGGAAAAGCAGTCATTTCAGAATCACCTGAGAACTCCTTTTAGCACGTTATGTTCAGAAGCCATGCACCCACTCCCAGCTGCGGTGTCGTCCCCCTCACTGCGGTGTCCCCTCACTGCGGTGTCCCCCTCACTGCGGTGTCCCCCTCACTGCGGTGTCCCCTCACTGTGGTGTCCCCCCCTCACTGCGGTGTCCCCTCACTGTGGTGCCTTCCAGAGGCTGCTGGGTGAGCACTGAACAGGGTCATGGCAGAACCGGGAGGCGTAGGAACAAAGACAGCAGAGCCCCAGAGCTTAGATTCAAATCCCAACTCCCTTTCTTGGTTAGCAGTTGGGTAATCTTAGGAAGCCCCTGAATCTGCCCACGTGCCAGATTCTCCATTTGTGGATGGTAGTAACACCTACCATGTGGGTTGTTATGCAGTTTAAATGAGATAATAGGTGTAAATCTCTGGCTGTGATGCCTGTTTACAGTGGTTGCTCAAACCGTGTTCAGTGTCACTCAGTGGCCAGTGACGTTAACTCTTTTCATGGTGCCTGGCACGTAGAAATCTTCAGGGCTGCTTACCATGCTTCCCATGTCATGGGTTTCACTTTTAATTTTATGTTGTATCTCCCTAATTGGAATATTTCCTTGAAGGTGGGAATTTGTGTGATTACTTTGATATCAAGGCTGAATATTGTCACCCTGCTTATTTAACTTACATGCAGAGTACATCATGAGAAACACTGGACTGGAAGAAACACAAGCTGAAATCAAGATTGCCAGGAGAAATATCAATAACCTCAGATATGCAGATGACACCACCCTTATGGCAGAAAGTCAGGAGGAGCTAAAAGCCTCTTGATGAAAGTGAAAGAGGAGAGCGAAAATGTTGGCTTAAAGCTCAACATTCAGAAAACAAAGATCATGGCATCTGATCCCATCACTTCATGGGAAATAGATGGGGAAACAGTGGAGACAGTGTCAGACTTTATTTTTGGGGGCTCCAAAATCACTGCAGATGGTGACTGCAGCCATGAAATTAAAAGATGCTTACTCCTTGGAAGAAAAGTTATGACCAACCTAGATAGTATATTCAAAAGCAGAGACATTATTTTGCCGACTATGGTCCATCTAGTCAAGGCTATGGTTTTTCCATTGGTCATGTATGGATGTGAGAGTTGGACTGTGAAGAAGGCTGAGTGCCAAAGAATTGATGTTTTTGTACTGTGGTGTTGGAGAAGACTGTTGAGAGTCCCTTGGACTGCAAGGAGATCCAACCAGTCCATTCTGAAGGAGATCAACCCTGGGATTTCTTTGGGAGGAATGATGCTGAAGCTGAAACTCCAGTACTCTGACCACCTCATGAGAAGAGCTGACTCATTGGAAAAGACTTTGATGCTGGGAGGGATTGGGGGCAGGAGGAGAAGGGGACGACAGAGGATGAGATGGCTGGATGGCATCACTGACTCGATGGACGTGAGTCTGAGTGAACCCCGAGAGTTGGTGATGGACAGGGAGGCCTGCGTGCTGCAGTTTATGGGGTCGCAAAGAGTCGGACATGACTGAGTGACTGAACTGAATTGAACTGAACTCAACAGTGCTTAGAAGACTATCTGGTGCCTAATAAAAGCTTGGCTTGTTGAATAAAAGAAAAAAAAAGAAAGAGAGGGGACTGGGAAAGAAGGAAGTAAATCTCCTTAGGCATATGGTTGACAAAGATGGTCCTTGTCCTGGACAAAGGACAGATCAAAGATATACCAGGCCTGCTGTGTTTATAATGGCCATGCTGAACGATGGCAACCATGGTGGCTTGGGCTGGCCTGGAACATATGCGGGATGATCCTGAAGGAGTGAGAAGGGCTGGGATTCAGAGGTCCAAGAGCAGAGCAGGAGGCGAGCCACTCAGGACCTTGGCCGTCCCTCAGTCACACCTGACTAAAGGTCTCACCATTCTCAGAGCATTGAGTTTGGAAGTGACACCCAACCCACTGCTTAGTGTTTATTTGTTGAACACATCATTATGCAAAAGCTCACCGTAGGCTAAGCTGCATCTGGTTCTCACTCTAAATGTGGGTTCTGTCCCTTCAGGATATTCATTTAGCTGCCTATTTAGTTCTTAAAGGCTGACCAGGAAAAGTTTCCAGATTAAGCCCCAGAGGAAATGTGCAAGCAAGGTTCTGGAGTGGGCAGACCAACAGAGCAGTGGTTGGGTGTGGGGCCTCCTCAAGCCAGCCCAAGTCTGCACGTGCTCCTTGTCACACGTGGCTTCTGCTTCAGCCAATGGGAAGGCAGTGCTGTCCACGAGGAAGGAGAGGGGCTTACAACTGAGGATTACAGTCAGATACCAAGCCAGAAGTCAGTCTGCCCACGTGGGCGCAATACAGTCGATCTGCTGACATGGGCTTGTGGTAAACGAAAGTGCACTATTAATTGCAGGGCCAAGCAAGAAGTCCAGGCAGCTGGAGCTTAAAGGGCCTGAACTCCCATCAGGGTTTTTAAAAATAGGGTGAGGGAGAGGGTTGCAGGGTGTGTGATCAGTTCATGGACATTCTTGGTGGTGAGGTAATCAGGAGTCAATACCATCAACCTGGTTCCAGTCAGTCTGGAGGGGTCCTCCCTGCTTGTGGACAACATACAGTAGTTAACTTTGTCTGCCTGGTGGGGATTTCAATATAACGCAAAGGACTTGGCTCAGAATATTATCTATAGCTCTTGAGGAGGATCTAAAGGTCCTTGACTTTGCTTAATGGCTGAACTATTATTATTTTGTCTTGTTTGGCTGTTTTCTGTCTGTATTTTCTCACTTCACTGGCTAAATTTAGTCCTTAAAACTTGGGGAAGACCTGGGAAGCCAATGTTTTTCTTCAGATAAGAGGCAGTGGGGGACCTGAGGAGGGTTCTGCTGCAGGAGGTCCCCATAGGGTCCTACTTGGTTACAAGGGAGCCCCTCTTACCTGGACTTGGTCTAGAAGGTGCTAATTTTCAGCACACTTGTTGCTGTTCAGTCGCTCAGTCGTGTCTGACTCTTTGTGACCCCGTGGACTGAAGCACACCAGGCTTCCCTGTCCTTCACTATCTCCCAAACCTTGCTCAAACTCAGGTCCACTGAGTTGGTGACGCCATCCAACCATCTCGTCCTCTGTCGTCCCCTTCTCCTCCTGCCTTCAATCAACCAGTGAGTCGGCTCTTCCATCAGGTGGCCAAAGTATTGGAATTTCAGCTTCAGCGTCAGTCCTTCCAATGTATCTTCAGGGATGATTTCCTTTAGGATGGACTGGTTTGATCCCCTTGCTGTCCAAGGGACTCTCAAGAGTCTTCTCCAACACCACAGTTCAAAAGCATCAGTTCTTTGGCATTCAGCCTTCTTTATGGTTCAAGTACATCAATACTCATATCAGTACATGACTACTGGAAAAACCACAGCTTTGACTAGACGGACCTTTGTTGGCAAAATAATGTCTCTGCTTTTTAATATGCTGTCTAGGTTCGTCATAGCTTTTTCTTCCAAGGAGCAAGCATCTTTTAATTTCAGCATATTTACCCTATCATAAATAGTCTGAAGTCCCCATGGGCTTGTGAGGTGATGTGGACTGATTATCTGTCTTAATTTCAGATTGAAAAGATGTTTTTGCGGCCCAGGTGACCAGGCTGAGACCTGAGAGGAGAGCGGAGGGAAGATTCTGAGAATGAGGCCTCGGGGGGTGGGGTGGGGGTGAGGGTGGATCGGCCTGAGCCTTAGGACTCTTCACCCGTACTGGTGGGGACAGGAAGGGAAAGGACAGGGGTCCCACTCAGACTCTGGGTAGGAAGGTACTTGGGGGAAGGACAAAGCAGACACTCTGCAGGACCCAGCAGGTCAGGCCCCCTTTCCCTGGAAAAGGCCCGGAGTCACTGAGAACCATCTGAGGAGAGTTCTCCAGACCTGGAGCCCTTCATATCTCACTCCAGGAGCTAGACCTCATTACAGTCTTGGTTTGCATTTTTCTGGATGCTGACAAGGTTGGCAACTCCATGTTTACTTAGCTCTGTGTCTTTCCTCTTCTGTAAAATGCCCATCATTTTTGCCTGTTTTTCTACTAACTGTTGGTCCCTTTTAGACCCTTTCCGCATGGCTTGGAGTACCAGACTTCATATATTCCTGATTTGAATCCTTTGTCACTTACATGTGCATATGTTTTCCTGGTTTGTGACTTATTTTTGAGTTTCTTTAAAGCACCTGTGGAGGACTGAGGCTCTCAAATTTAAAGTAGTTGAAATTATTCATTTTTAATTTTATGGTTTTTGATTTTGTGTGTGACTACGCCTTCCCCATGAGACCCACTTCCTTTCTCTTTTGGTCGGATATGGCATCCGCAGGATGCTGCCACTGTTTGGGGACCTGGTCCAGGTCCCAGGTGGGATGGGCAGGCTCCAAGCGCCTATATGCCAGGAGGACTACCAGGTCAGGGCACACTCTTCACAGCGCCAGTGTTGTCAACTGCACAGCAACAGGCATTGGGCACAAACTGCTACTGCTCTTGTGCCAGCCCGACCTCTGCTCTGGGTCAGTACAAAGGTGCCAGTGAACCCGAGGCTGCAGGAGTCCATGTGGAGGTGAAGGCAGCGCATCCGACTGGCGGTTCTCAGTGTACTGCAAACAGCACAGAGCTGTCTGCTCACCACATGCCAGGATCTGCCAGGGACCATCTCGCAGCTAATGACAAATTCCTCCTGTCAGGGCCACAAAGCAGTGCTTTGTGATGCCGCGGTAGCCTGCATCCTCCCAGGGCAGGGCTCCAGGCCGAGCTGGTCGGCCCAGGCCACCGTGGACAATGGAGCTACAGTGGAGTCTGGGCCAGCAGAGTGGTCAGTGTGAGGAATGGCAACAGCAGGCAACCTCTGGCAGCGGCCAAGTCCACACACGCCTCCCCGGGTGGCTGGGAGGGCAGGGCATGTCTCAGCAGTCACCTGGGCAACTTGAACCTGGTCAAGTTTGGCCAGCACCCAGGCAGGGTCCGCAGACACTGCAACATGATTTTCCTGTTCTCAGTCTCCCACGTTCTCCAGGAGGCCCTTGATAAATAATGAGTCACTCTGGTCCCTGGGCCTGTGTCTGGAGGACATGCTTAGGCAGTGAAGTGGAGAGAAGCTTACAGAAGCCTGTGAAAGGAACCCCAGTCCTCAGCTCGCCTTTCTGCTCCAGGTTTGGTTGGAATGGTCCCTAAGGAACTGCCCACCTGCAGGTCTAACCATCTGAGGTTGATGCTTGGGTTTTCTGAAGCCCAGCTCTCAGGCAAGAAGGGGGAAGTCTGGTTTTGAGAAGGGATACCAGTAAATGTGGTATTTAAATTGGTGTTTTAAAACACCAATAGCAAATACAGTGGTATCAGGGGATTTTTTTTTTTTTTTAACAAGATGCTTAATTGAAAATTTGCATCTTCCCAGTCAGAAGAGCGAGCCTTGGTCTCTGTGGTTCCACCTGAGTGGTCCCACGGCTTGAGTCTCATTTCTCCCTCCACGCTCTGCCTGCCGCCTGCCACAATTTCCTGCCCAGGCATCCATCCCTTGGCCACCCCTGGTCATCACACTTTCACACACGGTTTCCCCTCTCTTTCCATGGACTATGATTCCAACAGTTAAGTATTTGACAGACAATCTCCCATTATAATAGATTCAGATGGAATCCAATATATATTAGTATTAGACTAATTATATATTAGACTTGTAAGATATATACAGAGAGAACATTCAGTAGGTGAGAAACTCTGTAATGATCAAAGCAACGATGAATTCAGTAACCACATTAAGTGATATTTTATTTATCCAATGAACATGTAGGCACTTCTGAAAATCAGCAGTGCATAGGGTGTGCACGCTTTATTGTTTACTCAGGGGAAAAGCAGTGGAGAGTCTGCAAACCCCTCAAAAAAGCTCTAGTTTCTTGAAGGAGACCCCAAATCATCATGCCTGGGCATTCTCTTGAGTCCTCTACTAAGAGAGAACAGGGCTTATAGACCCAGGTCTGGATCCAGTGCATGTGTAGCTAAGTCGCTTCAGTTGTGTCCTACTCTGCGACCCTATGGACTGTAGCCTGCCATGGGATTCTCCAGGCAAGAATACTGGAGTGGATTGCTGTGCCCTCCTCCAGGGGATCTTCCTGACCAATGGATCGAACCCTCAGTTCTTATGTCTCCTGTATTGGCAGGCGGTCCTTTACCACAAGAGCCACTGGATCCAGGGTACCTGGTAAAGTGTGGATCTGGCCCAGGCTGTCTGAGCCCGAGAAAATTCTCATCAAGTCTGAACCTGGAAGGACGACTGGTTGGAATCAGAGGTTCTTTACCCTTTTGGGTGATAGACCCCTTGGAATTTTCCCTGAGAAGTGCTATTTGCAATTCAAGAAATTCTCAGAATCCTGGAGTCCCTCCAGAGATATCATGGACCCCATGTGGCAACTGATTGGATTGGGAGATCTCAAACATTCTTTAATTTCTAAGAATCTTTTATGATTCCATGATGCTTACTGGACTTTAATTCCCTGGCAGAACCTTTCTGGAGGAGTGTTTTGCTTCCTCCTCTGCTATCAGCCTGTGTGGTCAACCATGGCTGTGAGGGGTAACATGGTGCCACCTTGTGCTTCTGTTTTGAAACTGCACCTTTTCTGGGACCAAGCTCAAGACCCCCACTGTCCACCCCCAATTCTCTGACCTCATTTCCTACTATTCTGATACTGGACTAATTGTTTTCTGGCTTCAGGGCCTTTGCATTGACAGTCCTCACTGCCTAGAGGTGTGTTTTTGAAGCTATTTATGCAAATATAGTTAGTCATATAACAAATCATGAAAAAGGGAGTTTTTATGAAGCTGATTCTATTCTCATTTGACCTCACATTGAGAAAATATCACATGAGCACATTAAAGAATTTTTTGGAATTTGAGGGGGCTTTGAGAAAAGACTAATAAAGATTATAGAGGGTATATTAGTCAGCTCTCCTTAAGTTTTGCTCCAATGACAACCTCAAAATGTCAGTGACTAGCAGCCACAAAAATCTTTACACTGAAGTTACTTTTTACTGAGAGTCAGCTATGGCTTTGCTTTCTGAAGTTTCTTCATTGCAGATTGGAGGAGTTAATGAATAGCAGGGCAGTCTCTCACTTTTACCCCCTTCAAGGAGAAAGTGATACTGAATGAAGTAGCCCCGAGCCCCCCCTCTCCCCACTGCCCCCATTAACAGCCTTTATGAGGAAAGGAAGGCTCAGAGTTGTAGAGTAGAACCTTCCTCTGGCTATGGGCATACTAGGTTCTGCCTTCCCAGAGCAGGACTGAAGCTGTCATTGCCCCAAAGCAGGAATGGGCTGCAGCCTTGGGTGAGGGACTGGAGGCCTGGGCACTGGAGCCCTCCTGCTGCCAGCCAGGACCCAGAAGTGCCAAAGGTGGCACAGTCCTTAAACCTTTCCACTGTAATGCTACAGCAGGGGAGTAAGAGAGCTTCTGGGTGCTGTAAGAGGGCTTCGGGCAAAGGCAGTGAGAAGGAAGAAAGAAGAATCACAAGGAAAGCATAGGCCAGGAGGAAAGAGGGGGGGACACGGAAGACACGGGGTGTGTGTCAGGTCTCTCCAAGACAGCTCGAGACTGGCCTGCACAGCCAGCTTCAGCTGCTCTCTCCTTCGAGGAAGCACCATCAGCCAGCAGCTAAGCCTAAAACCTCATTCTGATCCCTCACCTGAACCTCTTCCCACAGGTAAAGGGATGTTCGAACAGCCCACTTGGAACATAGATGGGTGGTTTGTGTCCTTCCCTTGAAAGATCTCTTTTCTCAGCCACAGGAAAACAAGTTTTAAAGTGGATTGGGAAAGAGGGGTGGGGTGCAGATATGGAAAGAATGAGGAGGGAACAGATGGTGCCTGCTAAGACAACCAGATTTTTCCCCCAGTTAATCTGGGAATGACCTAATTTACATAGTATTTGCATAAATTTCCATTTCAAATTATAGCTGTCCTAACTTCAAGTATACAGGAGAAAATAAATGAGATCAGGCAATCTACTGTAATTGAACTCAAGCTGACTTCTGTGAAAGGCAGGTCAAGCTTTCAAAGCCTGGCAGATGAGAGGAAGGAATTTTGTGGCTGTCCATTAGCAGAAGGGGGCCTGGAAAAGCCTCTTCACCTCTCAAATTAGGCAGAGTTACCACGGGTCCATGGTCGGGTGAGAGATGTGGGGAGATAAGGAAATTCAACCTCTTCTCGCTCCACTGCCCCTTCCGCTGTGGGGCCATCCTGGGAAGAAACAACATTAGGAATGGAGCAGAAAAAGCAGAGACCCTGTCCCGAGGTCAAGGTGGTGACATGGGGCCCTGCCTTCTCCAGGCCCAGCAGGCTGTACAGTTGTATGGAAAGTGGGTGTTGCTTCTGCTCATCCCCTACATCTGTCTGGATACTTTGCTCTCCATCCACTCATTCTTAACTTCCACCACATTCCAAAACCCATCACACACCCTCACAGACACACCACCTCCATGAGAGTTAGAACACACACATGCCCTAGGGGGTACTGAAATGTCAGTCACTGTCACATACCAAGCTCATCTCAGGTCGGAGAGGAATCTCAGGTTGGCTCTATCCACTAGATGTCCAGTCTTTCTGTCTCTGTCTCTCTCTCCATCTGGGATTACATCAGATCTGGGGAAGTAGCAGGGCAGTTGAACTCCGAGGGCAGATTAGATGAGGACAGAGCCATAGCTGGAGGCTAGGATGGTATCGTGCCCTGTGGGGATGTGTTGGCTGCTGCAGAAGAAATTCCCACCATGATGAGGGGAGGCCAGCCAGTGCCCTCAGTAAAGGTCACTGTGTCTGCTGACAACTCCTGAGGACTGAACTCTGCATCTTCAGGGTCTGCCTCCCCCATCACCCCACTGATTTATCTGCACAGGGCCCACCCCTCTGTTTCCACCCATCTCTGCCCTGAGAACACGGTGGGGGAAGCCTTGAGCCTGAAACAGCTTTGGTCAAGAAGACACCCTAGAGAAGGAAATGGCAACCCACTCCAGTATTCTTGCCTGGAGAATGCCATGGACAGAGGAGCCTGGTGGACTACAGTCTATAGGGTTGCAAAAAGTTGGACAGGACTGAAGCGACTTAGAACAGCACAGTGAGTATAACATACACAACAAAAACTTGGCACAAACAATAATAATATAAAATATCACATGAGTAACTTTAAAATCTTAATTATAAGTTAAAATGATAATATTTTGGATATATTGGGTTAAATAAAGTGCATTATTAAAATGAATTTCACCTGCCTCTACTTTTTTGTGGCCCCTAGAGATTTAAAGTTACGTATGTGGCTTCTATTCTGAAGTGGAAGCCAGAGATGCTCCCTCATGGCAGCTGCCTCGAGACAGAGCAGAGAACAGCTTGGCTCCTGGCGGTGACAGGGAGTTTGAAGAGAGGAGGTGTTAAAGTCCAGGGAGAGGGGAAAGACGTTTATTATTTCCCCCAAATTGACTTTGCCATATATTTTGTTGGGAAGATGTGACCCAGAGACAATACAAGCCCAAAGAAAAATTAAAAAAAAAAAAAAAAGACCAGAGAAAAGTGTTGCTAGTAACAGCAAGATAATTGGGAAGAGAAAGGGCAAGGGGAGAGGTCTGAATCTAGTGCTGGCTGATTTTTCAAAGGCTGAGCTTCTTGAGTTCGGGCCCCAGCCTTCCTTGGGCCAGGCTCTGTGATGCCTGAGGGCGGCAGGGGCCCCTGGACAGCTGCTCGCCGTCAGTCAGTCCTGGGGTTAGAATGATGCTCCTGCTGGCCAAGGAGAGGCTCAGAGGCAGCCTCAGTAAAGCCAGGTTATCTCATCCAGCTTCTCCTTTAAAGGCCCTTCACCAGCAAAACCATGTCTTTGGGGGTCATCCCATAGCATAAGAAATACCACTTTAATACATAAGTACTTAAATACTTTAAGCCAGGGGTCAAGGCCCCATAGTAAATATTTTAGGCTTTGCAGGCCAAGCTCGAGTCTACCATGGTAGCGCAAAAGTTACCCCAGATGATATTGAAATGGATGAATGTGGCTGAGATCCAACAAATACAGACATTGAAATTTGAATTTCATGTAAGTTTCATGTGTCAGGAAATTTTTCTTCTTTTGATTTTTTTTTCCATATAAAATGATTCTTAGCTCATGGGTCTATAAAAACAGGCAGAGGGCTAGATCTGGCTGGTAGGCCATACTTTGTTCTAAGCAAACTCCAAGGCAGAAGGTTGGGTCCTCATCAATGCAAATTAAGAGTAGATTGATTTGATTTATAGAGGAATCTAAGGAGAATATTCCTTGAATGTATGCATTTAAAGTAAGATTTGATTGTAACTTTTCTTGACACAAAGTGTTACCTTGCTTCCTTTCCCTACTTTGGTGTTTTTAAAATAGATATTTGTCATCCTGCAATGGCACGCCACTCCAGTACTCTTGCCTGGAAAATCCCATGGACGGAGGGGCCTGGTGGGCTACAGTCCATGGGGGTCACGAAGAGTTGGACACGACTGAGCAACTTCACTTTCGCTTTTCACTTTCATGCATTGGAGAAGGCAATGGCAACCCACTCCCGTGTTCTTGCCTGAAAACTCCCAGCGACAGTGGAGTCTGGTGGGCTGCTGTCTATGGGGTCGCACACAGTCGGACATGACTGACGTGACTTAGCAGCAGCAGCAGCAGTGTGTTGCAAAACTTATGACCAGCGTTTTTGGATAGAATAGAACAGAATAGAATAGAATAGGGTAGGATACCATAGCATAAGAGAGAATAAAATGTCAGAATTCATCATACATAGTAAAGTTTGATAATGGAACATTTTACAGCTGTGAGTATATTCATGTGCATATTTTATATATGTATATATGTACTGGATTGTAATGCTAGAGATGTTTTTTATAGTAGATCTTGGATAAAAAGTTGAGAGCTTACCGTGATGAGTATTGGGGAAAAGAGGGGTTGAATTTCCTGTCCTCCTAGATCACCCTCAGGGTCTGGAATTTCTCTTTCCACCCCCTGTGCCCCTGGGGGGTTCCTTTGCTGATCCACCCTGAGAACCACGGGTCACATGTCCTCACAGTGATGCAATGGCAGACGGGGTACTGAGACGAGGAAGGCACAGGCCGCACTTCACTGTCAGTTTCATAGCCCACCACACCATCAGCTAGTTCGCCCTACACCTCGAAAACAGTGGCTGGTGTGTAAGAGAAGCTTGGCAGATGTGTGTTGCCTGAATGAGTGACCAAATCCGGACAGCAGGGTTGCATGTCCGAGTGCTCTGAGATGTGAGGAAGTGCAGTGCAATTGGGGAACCGAAAGAAACTCAGTGAAAGTGACCTCAGTGGCTGTTCTGCCAGCTACCCCTCCCGCCTGAGTTTACAGAGACCGCCCATCAGGGCATAGAAGGCTTTGGAGCAGACCACTCCTCCCCCACTTTTTCAGTTGTTCAGTCGCTCAGTTGTGTCTGACTCTTTATGACCCCATGGACTGCAGCATGCCAGGCTTCCCTGTCCTTCACATCTCTTGGAGCTTGCTCAAACTCATGTCCATTGAGTTGGTGATACCATCCGACCATCTCATCCTCTGTTGTCCCCCTTCTCCCCCTGCCTTCAGTCTTTCCCAGCATCAGAGTCTTTGCAAATGAGTCAGTTCTTCACATCAGGTGGCCAAAGTATTGGAGCTTCAGCTTCAACATCAGTCCTTCCTTCAGGACTGATTTCCTTTAGGACTGACTAGTTTGATCTCCTTGCAGTCCAAGGAACTCACAAGAGTCTTCTCCAACACCACAGTTCAAAAGCATCAATTCTTCGGCAGTCAGAATTCTTTTATGGTCCAACTCTCACCTCCATACATGACTACTGGAAAAACCATAGCTTTGACTATATGGACCTTGTTGGCAAAGTAATGTCTTTGCTTTTTAATAGGCTATCTAGGTTTGTCATAGCTTTTCTTCCAGGAGCTTTTAATTCCATGGCTGCAGTCACCATCTGCAGTGATTCTGGAGCCCAAGAAAATAAAGTCTGTCACTGTTTCCATTGTTTCCCCATGTATTTGTCGTGAAGTGATGGGACCGGAGGCCATGATCTTAGTTTTTTGTATGTTAAATTTTAAGCCAGATTTTTCACTCTCCTCTTTCACCTTCATTAAGAGGCTCTTTTGGTCCTCTTCACTTTCTGCCATAAAGGTAGTGTCATCTGCATATCTGAGGTTATTGATATTTCTCCTGGCAATCTTGATTCCAGCTTGTCCTTCATCCAGCCCAGAGTTTCTCATGATGTACACTGGATATAAGTTAAATAAGCAGGGTGACAATATACAGCCTTGATGTACTCCTTTCCCAATTTGAACCAGTCGTTGTTCTATGTCCAGTTCTACCTTTTGCTTCTTGACCTTCATACAGGTTTCTCAGGAGGCAGGTAAGGTGGTCTGGTATTCCCATCTCTTTAGGGATATTCCACAGTTTGTTGCAATCCATGCAGTCAAAGGCTTTAGCATAGTCAATGAAGCAGAAGTAGATGTTTTTCTGGAATTCTCTTGCTTTTTCTATGACTCAGCAAATGTTGGCAATCTGATCTCTGGTTCCTCTGCCTTTTCTAAATCCAGCTTAAACATCTGAAATTTTTGGTTCACATACTATTGAAGCCTAGGTTGGAGAATTTTGAGCATTGTTTTGCTAGCGTGTCAAATAAGTGCAATTGTACGGTAGTTTGATTATTCTTAGGTATTGTCCTTCTTTGGGATTTGAATGGAAACTGACCTTTTCCAGTCCTGTGGCCATTGCTGAGTTTTCCAAATTTGCTGGCATATTGAGTGCAGCACTTTCACAGCATCATCTTTTAGGATTTGAACTAGCTTATTTCCCCAGGGCCATGAGCTCATCTGAAGATAGGGCCATCTCCCTTACTCAGTGAGAAATGCTAATTATCTCAAAGACTTCAGAAAAATCCCAGCAACCCTGTAGAATTGTCCATTTCTGGGAGACTGAGAGTCATAAAGCAGGCAGTGCTAGGCTGGGTGTTGAGGTCAAGCAAGGCTGGGCTTGTCCAAGAGACAGATGAAGAGGATTGTCCCAGGCGCATCGCCATAAGCAGCCACAGCTCCTTCCCTGTGTGGTCACCACTTAAAGAAACTCCTCCCCACGGCTCCTTGGAGACTCCTGCCCTTTGGCTTTGTGGCTCCAGGTTTGTGGTGGCATTAAAAGTGCTGCTCCTTGTCACTAGGCTCTTGTGGTTCTAAGTGTGGTGGAGGCAGCTCTGAGGAGTGACTAGATCCCTCATCCTGGGGTCCTGCCACGTGGGTCCTATCTGAATTCCTGCCCTCAGAAACTGGATTTGAGGAAATCCCATAACATGAGTTAAGGAAAACTGGGGAGAGGGAAAGCTCAAGAGGCCAAAGGAGAGCCTCAAGACACAGGCAGACATTGTCACATTCCCCCGTCCTGTTATCATTCCTGGTGTCAGGGTGAATGGGCCCACCGGGTTCACCAAGTTGCTGAAGGAAGACATGCTCCTGGGCTGCAGGCAGAGGAGATGCGCAGGCATTACCTGGAGCGTTGTGATGCCTCCTGGGAGGCGGTGGTAGAGAGGAAGCCTCAGTCTGCATGAACATGAGCTTGGGTGTAGCCCCTCCTGCTCGGAGAGGAGGCTTGGCACCAGCTAGCTGACCAACCCCGCAATGCAGAGAGGTTCCAAGGACTCATTCCAGGGCTCCCGCCCTTTGCACTGTGACCTGCGGGCAGCTGCACACTCATTAGCATTCATGTCTGCCTCTGGCACAGCCCACTGAACACCAGCCAGCTGGCTGAGACCCTTCGTGTGCAGAGAGAGTCTGTGTTGTTCAAGATTTCAGATAGTCTTGCATGTGTACTGATGGCCTCAGCTGTAACTGCCGCTCACACCAAGAGCTGAGACTCTGTGACTGGACTCACGCCAGACTCTGCAACGTGAACTTGGAGTAGACTGGGAGAAGGCAGAGCAGGAGACAGAGCAGGCTTTCCCTTGCTGCTCTCACAGTCAGAGATTTGGTTATGACATTTCATTCTGTGTTGTTCTATCATTTTATTTTCTTGAGGTGAAACAAACATCTGGTGCACAGATCTTCATACATTTTAAATGCCTCTCCCAGCCTCTGCACTCTTGTAACGCCGCCCCTTTCCTTCCCGCATGTTCATTTGAATATGAACTTAATGGACGCTAAATAAGTCAGCAGAGTTGCTGTTTTTCATGCGGTTGAGCAGATGTGTTTCTGAGGAAATGTGCTTGTATGGGCAACCTCAGCCTCTCCACCCAGACAGACCACAGGCGCAGCCAGCCTCTGGCACCCAGGAGAGTGCTCCAGCCACCTGTCTGGGGGAATTGAAAGTGTAAATGGCACCCAGCCCCCTCTGTAAAGTTTCCTCCTCCCCCCACCCTCTCCCTTCCTCTGTATGCTAAGGACCCTGGGGTTCTTCAGTAAGGAAGGGACGGCCTCTGCCCTCGAGTGGTACCGACCAGTCCAGTGCTGAAAAAGTCATCTGTCCTCAACAGACTTGATGGAGTAAAAGCAGGGATTAATCTTTCAAGTTCCACCCTAAGTTCTAGCACTTTAGGAGATTGCTGGAAAAGCAGGACAGGCCAGGGAATGCTCCGGGTTGACTCATCCTCGGGCTGAAAAATTCTTGCCTAAAGTCTGACATTCCCAGTCTAAGACTTGAGAAGATTCGTGGAGGTTCTTGAGGGCAGCTAAATGCTGGAGCAATCACCTGGGCTGGCTTTGTCCCCTCTCCCCAACAAAGGACTGTTGTTGAAGCTGTGTTGTGATGGACCCTGATGTCTGTGTGTGTGTGTGTATTGCTCAGTTGTATCTGACTCTTTGAAACCCCATGGACTATAGCCTTCCACGCTCCTCTTTGTTCATGGGATTTTTTTCATGCAACAATATTGGAGTGGGTTACCATTTTCCTCCTCCAGGGAATCTTCCCGACCCAGGGATAGAACCCGCATCTCCTTCATTCCTGAATTGCAGGCAGATTCTTTACCTGCTGAGCAGTCAGGGAAGCCACATGCACCCTGGGCTCAGGCTCAAAGCAGCCACAAGCTGGGCATGGGCTTTCAGGGTGTCTGTCTCCCCCAGCAGGCAAGGGTTCCCAGTCTCAGGTGCAGCTTGATGTGGGAGAGAGACAGAGCTTCCGGACAGTGAGCCTGGCCCTGCTTGCTCCTATTAACTCAGTCACCTAGCCCTCTCTGGACTTTCCTCTCTCCTCATCTACATGGCAAAGGGGTTGGAGCGGCTGACCTCAAAGCTATTCACAGATTTAAAACTCCACAGGGAATTTTCTCTCCTCTAAACTCTGCTCACCCCACAGAATTGTTCTGTGACTGGCCCGAGGTGCATCAAAGCCCTGCAAACTGCAAAGCGCTGGACACACCAGCCTTTCCAGGGATGATGATTCTGGGAGCCCTGTTTGGTCCAGAAATCCTCCCAGATACTATTCTTAATGGATTTGCCAGACTCTTAGATCAGCGATTTAACAAAAGCCTGGCTGAGCCCGGATTAGGTTTCTGGGAGCCAGGACCTGGGGGGCCTGTCCGGTTGAGCCACTTTCTCAGAGCCACGTGACTCTCACAGTCCGGGAGGCTGGCGGGGTGGGGCCCCTCCCCCATGTCTGTCCCCTGCTCTGAAGTCCTGTGCACAGTGACATCGAGCAGCAGTGCACCGAAAAGGAACGCCCGACTCAAGAGTGGTGGGTCACCCACGCCCACCGGTGGTCAATACACTCCCCGCACAGTGAGGGGCCCCAGTCCAGACTTGCAGGTTCCGAGCTGGCTGTCACATTTGGCCATCTTCTCTGGAACCCATGACATTGCCCCCAGGGAGGCAGGAGGAGCAAAGCTGTGCGGAGAACCCTGTAGTGGCTGCTATGATGTATGAGGTTTCTGTCACCTTTACCTAGAAGGGCTTCAAAGTGCAGGCAGCCCCAGAAGGTTTCTAGAGGAAGTTCTGGGGTCTCCTTGGAAAATCCCACTTAGCTGGAAAAACAAAAACAGCAGGGTGTTTACTGCTTACATGTGCAAGATCTTGTTTAACTTGCACACTTCTCCATGAGGCAGACTTACAGCATCGTCATCCCCATCTTACAGGATAGGAAATGGAGCACAAAAATGTTAAATTACTTGCTCAAGGTCACAAATGTTTGACCCCAAGAATATCCAATATCAGAGTGCATGCTCTTAACCACTAAGCCACATCTCCTCCAGAGTGGGAATAAGTCACCTTGGTTTGTCCATGTAGACCAGAGGCCACTTTTGACTTGAGATACTGTTTGGCAGCCAAGGTGAAAAGAGTCCTTGGTTGGTATTAAATACACAATGAACAAAGACCCCACAACTTTGGAGAAATGAGCTACTAAGGCAACTTCAGATACTACAAGGAATTAGACTTTACTGATGGTGTTCTAGATCTTGAAGCAGTCAGTCCAGGGGGAGAGGGTGCAACCCTGGTTTAATATCTTAGCCCAACCAGAGTCAATGTCAGGCCAGGGAAACTCCATGTTGAAGTAGGGGGCTCTCTGGTGCAGCCCACCCTTCTCACCAGATTCCTTCCCATTGTCAAGCCTACTAGTTATGGATTTATTTTTTTTTTTTAACTAAGAAGGGAGGCAGCCTAGTATTTTTCAATTTGCTGAAAAATCACATGGTGAGTTAATCCTAGAGCTTGCAGTACTCCAAATGTGTGGCTGGTCAGAGATGGGCCTCCCAGGTATGAACCTTTGGTTATTTTGAAAGCACTTTGGCTCAAAGATGGATGTTCTAGAGTTGGCCTTAGTGCGCTGATGCCACACCACAGACTAAGCTAGGAACAAGTGGGATACCAGCACATGGGTATTCACAGCCCTCTCTCAGGGACAGGGGAAGTAGGCCATCATCAGGCTTAGGGAAAAGAGCTGAGAATGTTCACATCTCTAAAGGCATTCAACCCACAATGAGGGTAGCAGCTGGGAGCTCTGTGTCAAGGGAAAAGGGTGTTTAAATCCAGGCTCTCTCCTCAGAGTTTCTCAAACCGAGTTAACCCTTTGGCTTATAGGAAAATAAAGCTGACAACTTTCAGAGACAGCCAGTACGTGTGATGCAGCAAGAATAGAGGTACTGAACCTGAAGCCAGTTCTTCACAGTTATTATTAGCATCCACATCCCTCATCATTAAGATTTTATTCTGTTATTTATAGGACAGGAGAAGTTACCAGAGACATTGATCATGGGAGTGATCAAACACACCATTCCTGGCTAAGAACACTGCCGTGGTCATAGCCTCCAAGGAGAGAAGCATTCTCAAGGCATTGCTCATCCAGACTTTGCTGTGTTTTGACCACACCATCCTTTGGCCACGCGTGATTGGACAGAGGAGGATGCTTGGCCCAGGACCTCCATGCATGGACTGACTGGTATTGTCAGATGTGGTCCAGCTGGATCAAAGATCACTCAAGTTAGATCTTTCTCTCTTTGGGAGTTGATTTTGGAAATGAAGAGAAAATGAGCCAGCTGGTAGAGGGACAAAAATTATGGAGATACACTTAGAAGAGGGGTGTGAAGATTGTCATTGCTGAGTCACGCTTATGCTGGAAATCCAGGACCAATGGTTCTGAACCCAAATGCCTGTGCACACAGGCTGGCAGCTACCCTCACAGGTGGGTACCATATTGTGTTCAAGGTGGAGGACGTACCTTTTGTTGTAACTGAAGATATATGTTGTTACAACAGTGCACCTCAGACAGAATGTTGAGAGAAGTGCTTCAACATGTAGAATGGGAGAATCCCAAACGGGCACATTGTATGGGAGAGGTATGAGAGGTAGAGCATACTGACAAGCACAGGCAAGGGAACCTCGTGTTTCCTAGCATGTGTGCAAACTTGGTTTTGTGAGTACAGAGCACAGTTGGGGCCATAGCAGTTATCCTCAAATGAAAACACAGGCTTGAAGAGTAATCAAGTGAATGATGTAAGTGGGGATGTAATTTAATCCCTTTGACGCCTTGCCAAAAATTCTAGTGTTTGAACGTGCACCATGGAATTAGTCAGGACCCTTTTAGTTTTAAGTGACAAAGACTGAACTCAGATTAACTTACAAGGGAATTCATGGCTCATATAATTAAAAAATCTAAAGGATGGAACTGATTTTGGTCCTGGCTGGATCCAAATGTGCAGTATCATTGGAAATTAGGGGTAGCTAATTCCCTGGTAGCTCAGTCGGTAAGGAATCTGCCTGCAATGCAGGAGACCCAGGTTCAGTCACTGGGTCGGGAAGATCCCCTGGAGAAGGAAATGGAAACCCACTCCAGTATTCTTGCCTGGAAAATCCCAAGGACAGAAGAGCCGGGCAGACTACAGTCCATGGGGTCACAAGAATCGGACATGACTTAGTGACTACACCATTGGAAATTAGTATCTATCTCTTACTCTTGCTTTCCTCCAATAGGCTTTATTCTTTGGTTGGCAGCAACTCCCACACTTGACATGATGGCAAGCACTGGCTTCATGTTTCATGCTTACCTCTCCCCAGCTGAAGAGCCTCAGCAGAATAAGAGTAATTCCCTAGCAATACAGCCCAAGTTCCAGGGATGGCTCTCATTGGTCCACATTGGGACATGTATCCATCCCTGAACCAATCACTGAGGTCAGAGGAAAGCAGCAACCTAATTGGCCTGGCCTGAGTCCTGTGCCGCAGCTTTGGATCTAGGGCAAGATGTCAGTACCAGAAGACGGCTTAAATTAACAATAGAAAAATGGTTGTCCCTGGAGACATGTTGAATAGACGGTCACACTATATATCCACCTTGGCCCCAAACAAAGTAGTTGATGACAATCTCTCTGAGGTAATGATCCTTGAACTCCTGACATGAACCTCCTTGAATGCTGAATGACTTTCTGATTCCAATATCCATGAAAATGAACTATAATTTAATGGCAGATTTATCTATCAGGGTTCTTATTAGCAAACAACTAACTCACCCTAGTATTCTTACCTGGAAAATCCCATGGACAGAGGAGCCTGGTGGGCTATGGTCCATGGGGTTGCGAAGAGTTGGACATATCCCAGTGACTGAACAACAATGACAACTCACTCTACTTTGTTTAAATAGAAGAACGATGCATGAGAGGCTATTAGTGGCTCACAGACTCTCTGGCAGAGTTAGAGAAGCGGGCTTGAGGCGCTGCAGCTGTAAGCCCTGGTCCAGTCACAGGCTTGATCCCACTGCCTCTGGCTCCTGTTACTGGGAGTGTCTCTCCCTGCCCTGCCGCCTCTGGGGGCTCCACACTCCTTGCCATACTTCTCCGCCATCACAAAGATGCAGTCTTGAGTGGCAACTGCTCCCTTGCTTTTCACTCTTCTATTTAAGTTTCAAGTTGCTGCAATCCAACTGGCAGAGCACAGGTCACATGTCTGTGTCTGAGCTGCAGAAGTGATTTGGGAAACTGAGTTCTGATCTCCATCCTAGTGAGGCCATGGCCCTACCATGGCCTATTTCCGTAACTTAGGAAGGCTATTCAAATGATGCTGGGCTGGCACCAATATGATCCCCATCCACTACACCACACTCCAAATAGTCAGGTCTTCTGCATCTTCTGGGTTCTGGAGAGATCACACAATGGAGCTAATGTTCTTTATTTCCATAAGTGGCTTCCCAGTAGATCTGTATCTGATTTTTGTGATCAATGGAACCCAGTTAATGTGGGTAATTTGGCGATATAATTTAGATAAAATTTAGCTTGGGGATAAGTGTTTCCTTGCCAGTAAGATTGGATTGCCAGAGCTCATGGTTTTCCGCCAGAAAGAAAGCCTTCAGTGGGTCTCTTGATGGTCCCTGTAAAACATGCCTCATGAAGCCCTCCCAGGCATGTCAGCCCACAGGCATTTAACAGGCCTTTTCACAGAGCTCAACAAGTGCCACCCTGGGCTATGATTTAACCACAGACCATCCCCAGCCATTGACAAGAAGCTGAGTTGCCAGGCAAGGGTCTTCTTGGCCTGATAAATTCCCCCTGGAGTCTAGAATCCTATAGCAGCACTTGCCAGGAAATTGGATTATCTAACCTCCTTCCCGTGCCCTCCATTGCCTGATCAGGAGCTGAAGTCATTCAATTAAGAGAGAGTTTTTGAGCATTAACTATGTCCCAGGCGTTGTACTAACACTGGACATACTCTGCCCCCGAGGGAGCCTTCAGACAAGTAAATTATCCAAAGCTCAAATTGCATGAAGGAAAGTAAGGAAGGGGATGAAAATGTTCAAGTGCCATTATTCAGAAAGAGATGCTTAGTTTTCATTTTTAAGCAGACTTATTGATCAGAGTGATGATGGAAGCCACGGTCTTTGACCTAATGTAAAAGCATAGTCATATTTTCCCAACACGTGATCTAACAAAGAAATTGTTAGATCTGGAATTGGTGAATTCATTTATGTAAAAGTCTTCTAAAGGTAATGCCATTAAATACATTCAGTTAGATTTAATAGATGAAAAGAATTAAACCAGAATAAAATAATGACCACATCAGAAAATCTAGCCGCTGCAGTCAATTGAACATACATAACAGACTGTAGTAGGAAGTCTGGTCTTTGGCTCCTGGGAATGCATGAAATTCCTCTCAGAATACTGACATATTCCATAAAGCAAAATATGGTCTTTGACAGACAGGGGAAAGAGGACGTTTCTGCTCTAGACCCAGAAAACTCTGCACCAGGCCACAGGCCTCATCGTTTCCACGGAGGCGGCAAGTGCCCTCAGAGACCATTAGGTGTCGCTGTGAACCCGTAAGAACGTGGCCTCACGCTGCGGGCACATTTCAGCTGGGTCTGTTTTCAATCAACACGTTGTCAGTTTTTCTACCCAAGGCCCCAGGGGTGTGCTAGGAATTTTTATTTCCTGAGAAATCCTGTGATTCAGCTGCCCTTTGTTGGCCCTGCGCGAGAGAATGAAGGCTGTGCTTGCTCTACCAGCTCCCCAGGCAGGGGGCTCCCAGGCAAGGGTCTTCAGGCCACCAGCCACCTCTCCTCTCTCTCTCTGCTCTTCATCGTTTGCTTCAACCCTGTTGTCCCCTTCCCTTTTGCCTCTTCACTTTCCTTTTATCTTTCTCACCTGGTGCTCAGCGACACTAATGAGCCCTCAGTTGTTCCACGGGAAGGGGCCCCATCCTGGAAGAATGGTCCAAGCCCTGGTGAATTTCAAGACATCCAAACAAGCTCCAGCATCAACCAGCTTGTACATTCTGTCCTCACCTTCCCCTTCTGATTCTACACTCAGCCCTGCCCCTTCTTCTAAAGCAATCCCAAGATTAAGGCAGTATTGGGGTGGGAGCAACAGGAGGCTAAGCGGAATTCCAGACCCTGGTCCAGCATGAAGGCGCTTAGAAGCCACACCTACTTTCAGACCCCACCTGCCTCTGCCACCTTCTAGCTCTGAAACCTCTGGGAGGTAACTCAGCCTTTCTAATCCTCAATTCTTCATAGGTAAGTGAGAGAGTACCTCCAGATGCGTTATATTTAAAAAACATTATAAATACAAAGGACTCCATGAGATGTTGCACATTATAAGCATTCTATAAACACAAAGTGATTTTAATTATTATTATATGGACACTTAGACATATCAGCATACACTCAAACAAAAATTCTCTGGAACCTGTGGCAAGATGGTGTGTTAAGGGAACAAAATCCAGGGGTATTTATTCAGAGATTCTAACCCTCTCTGTATGTAAGTCAACAGTGATAAAGTTGTTCTGAGTCCAGCCAGGCGATGTCTTCATCAATAACCATAGTTTGCTTGGCAAAATGCCCTGATCACTGTCCTGTGGCCTTCAAGGAAAAGGCCACTCATGGGTGGAGCTGGCCACTCCCTCCTTCAGGCTTGGTAGGGCTGTCCTGGTTTCCAGCAACCACACTGCTGTTGTGAGTTTTTGTGGGTGGCCACAGGGCGGAATCCTGACTGTGGGAGCCCTGCGGCTGCTCTCTGCGGGGCCTGCGGCCTCATACTCTGAAAAGCTTGGGGGAAGTTTTAAAGAGAGGACCCAGTGTATTGGAGATAGTTTCTGGACCACTCAGAGGAAGCCAAGTGGCAAAAAGAACCCCTGCTGACCAACATACATAACTGCGGCCCCTTCGCCTTGGGGAGGAGGAGGCTGTTTCTGAGTGAACCAGATCTTGATTTAACGTCTTTGGAAAGCACTTGAATACTCATAACCAAGATGAGACTGCTTTCATTGAGCAGGTGACTGGTAAGGGATGTGTGTAGAACCGAGCAACGAATAGACCATGCCTTTCACACAACCCAAAGCTGCATGCGCTGAGCTTGCAGGGCTGCAGGAGGCCAGTGGCTATTTCCAGATCCCAGCTCAAGCCAGATGGGAGAGGACACTCTCAGAGCACGTCTGTTGGTCCAGAAGCTGGTAGTGATGCTGCCTGTGTGAGGGTTGATTTCTGCAGCTTGGGCTTTCAGGGAAGAGATACTTGGTCAGAGGATCTGTTTGAGGGGTCAGTTATCTGACACCTTTCCACACCAGAACACAAATAAAGGACATAACAGCCCTTCAGCATAGGCTCTCAGGAGGCACACCCAGGTTGGTGTCTTGGCTCTGTGACTTCTGGGCAAGGTCCCTTATCTCTCCACCCCCAGCTTTCTCATTAAAATGCAGCTAACCAGGCTATCCTCACAGTGCTATGAGGATTTGGAGTTCATGTAACTAGTGTACCGGAGAAGGCAATGGCACCTCACTCCAGTACTCTTGCCTGGAAAATCCCATGGACAGAGGTGACTGGTAGGCTGCAGTCCATGGGGTCGCTACTGAGCAACTTCACTTTCACTTTTCACTTTCATGCATTGGAGAAGGAAATGGCGATCCACTCCAGTGTTCTTGCCTGGAGAATCCCAGGGACGGGGGAGCCTGGTGGACTGCCATCTGTGGGGTCACACAGAGTCGGACACGACTGAAGCGACTTAATAGCAGCAGCAGCAGCAGCGTACCCAGCCCATGTTAGATACACAGTTGCAATCCGGAGGTTTGTCCATACCTGTCTGCAGACTGCTCAGGTGCAGAGGAAGCTCAGTGAGGTCAACCAGCACTCCAGACCATGGGCTACCTCCTCATGCCAGACCTTGACAGTGTCTGGGAAGGGCTGACACCATCATATCCTGGGCCAAAGGATGAGATAAAACATTTTAAAGCATTTGTCTATTTCAAAAGCTTGTGACAGCCTAGTGGATTGCTGATAAGAATGTAAAATAGTGCAAGGACTTTGAAAAAGAGTGTCATGGATTTTAAAAAGATCAATATAGAAATATCATATGACCTAGCATTTCCACTCCTAGGTATGTAACTGAGAGAAATTACAGACTGTGTCCATACAAGAACTTGTACACTAACATCTAGTGCACATTATTTATAATAGCCACAAGGTGGAAATAACCCAAATATCCATCAGTTGATAAGCAGATAAATAAAATGCGGTATACTCATGCAACAGAACATTATTCAGCCATAAAAAGGAATAAAGCTCTGATATCTGCTACAACATAGATAATTCTTAAAAACATGCGAAGTGAAATAAGCCAGATAATACGAAAGGACATATATGATATGTTTTCTATTCATATGAAATAGCCATAGAGACAGACAGTAGGTTAGTGGGTGTTAGGGCTTGAGGAGTTAGATAGTGGTGATGGTTTCACAACTCTGTGAATATACTTGAAAACCACTGAATTTATTGGTATGTGAATTAAATCACAAAACCAATAAAATTGTTACCAAATAAAAAAGACAGCTTAACATATCATTTGGAGGGTATTCTGAGTGTGGAAGAACAGATGAGATGGGCAGTACAGGGAATGGAGGAGCTCTTGTGAGCCTCATCTATAAATCAGATTAACCAGCTTCCCTCCCTCGGCCACAGATTGTTTCTGGACCCTGCAGGAATCACAAGGCTTCTGAGTGCACTGGGGCCCCACATGGGCAGTGGGATGCTCTCGTCCAAGGACGGGGCCTGCCTCACTTAGCAGGCACCACGCAGGAAAACTGCAAAGCTCACAAGCATGCTTAACACTTGTAAGGATCGTGTTCTCCCAAACCCAAATCAGGACTGATAACTGTGGTTCACACTCACAGGAATGGTAGGAGATACCATTTTAAGTAGTGAGCCCATCTTGAAGCTCCGGTTTTCCAGGACACACTCACCTCCCTATTTCCTTCTAAACTGATTTGCTAAGAATTTAGACTCTCTTGGAAGTCACAGGCCATGGGGTTTTTTTGTACAATTCAGGTCTCCTGGTAAAAGGCTTTTAATCAGAACTGTACTTTTTAGATTGTGAGCTAATCTAATGCATGGCATGGATGAATAAGGTACCTGCGACCTTTTCCACAGCAGGGCACTGAGTTCCAATCGAGGAAACACCATCCAAGTCTATTTGCTCTGCTTCTATGAAGCCTGTTCTATGAAGCCTGTTCAATGCACAGAAACACTGAGGGCTTCTCTCTCACAATGTGCTTGTGTGTACACGTGCACGCACACACACACACACACACACACACACCCCACCACCACCACCATCACCACTCCAGACAGCAATAACAGTGGATTTCACAGCCTGGTCAGGGGGCAGCTGCATTCAGGAAGCATTGTTTGGTGTTATGTGAAATAACTGTATTTGGAAGCTTCCACTGAGGGAGTAGCTAGACCCCGCAGGGGCACCTTTATTTAAGATGGGAATTGGCCCAGGAGAACTCAGGGCTTTTTTTGTAGCTGAAGCACTCCTTCCAAAAGTTCTTCAAGGTTTCCATGTGCCCACCACCCTGAGCCAAGCCACTGCCATCTCACACCTGAATTAATCCAAAAGCCACCTCATTGGCCGCCCTACTTCCACCCCTGCTCCCCACCTCCCTCAAGTGAACTCTCACGTCAGCACTCTGAGAGATGATTTACCACAGAAAATATGTTGCACCCCTAACCCTGCCATGTCTCCTCATCACGTTCAGAGCAAAAGCCAAAGTCTTTACCATGGTTTACAAAGCCCTACATGATGAGCCTCTCATCCCTCACAGCCTCATCATACACTCCACAGACTACACATACCCAACCCTACCCCCAGATACGCGCCCACTTTCCCACAGACACCTGTGCAAAGGCGTTTCCTCCGGTCCTCGTGTTCATCACTTTTCCTCCAGCTAATCCTCAACCTGGTTTTCCCTTTGCGCTCTCTGCCTGGGGTGTCTTACCAGTTACCTGCACGACTCTTTGCCTGCTTCCACTACTTGCCTCTCACCTAACTGTGGGCCTTCCTTGACTACACTATTTAAAGCAGCCATACCCACCCTTCATAACCCTGACTTTGTTCATAGTTCTCAATAGCTTTTACCACCATTAAGATATCATATATTTATACATAAGGGATACATATATACCTATGACATGTGCATACATATGAGATATGCATACATGTGATATATATGTACATGTGTATAACCTGCTTATCTATCATTTCTATGGAAATAAACAAAGGGTAACTATATGAGAAAAGCAAAGCATATTTATCTGTGCCTTACTATAGTAAGCAAGTCAGCCACCATCACTCTTGTTTTGCCAGAGACTCAAAAGCAGGCAAAGGAATGGGAAAGCTTGGTAGTGGAACAAAGGGAAGGCTCGAGGTGCTCTGATTGGAGGCTGTCAGCCTGGGAAAGCTGTCAGTGGGCTCACTGGAGGGAGTACATCCCATGGTGTACATTTAGTTTTCTCTGGCTGGTCCTAAGTTAGAAGTGGAGATAAAAATTAGGGAAGCTAACTGTTATCAATCAAGTCCTGGCCATTTGGGGCTGATATCCCAGGGACAGGGGAGCCTGGCGGGCTGCCGTCTGTGAGGTTGCATAGAGTTGGACACGACTGAAGCAACTTAGCAGCAACTACAGAACTTATTGTTTAGCTTCCTGGATCATTACTAGAAACAGCCATTCAGCTTCCTGCAAGTCTGACTTACGGCAGGCTGGCTTCCCGGGCTGTTTATTGTAGATAAGGGGGGTGGTTTCCTAGGCAGGTTGCTACAGGTTGTGTGGGCCCAAGTTCTATTTTTATATATGGTTGGGCCATCGTCCATTTGAATATTCAGTCTCTCATCCCTCACTAGAATGTAAACTCTAGGAACATTGTTTTATTTACTGCTCTCTTCCCGGAGCCTACAATAGTGCCTGCGACCTAATCGGCACTCAATAACTATATGTTGATCACCATCACGTTTGTGTAAATCTAGTTAGAGAAGAGGTACTCTGCTACATGACTCAGGTTGGAAACCAGCTGTCACCTTGCTTAATTCTATCCAGTTCTACAAATATTTGTTGAATACTTGCCACGCCTCCAGAAGGCTCTATATTGGCTGTGGTTATTCATCCCAGGTGACACAGGACAAGCACTGGCTGAAAACTGATTGACAACCAAGATTCTGAATGCTTTAGCCTTCGCTCAACATTCTCTTCTCTCCCACAGCAGACTCACAGCTAGCTCTAAGAGTCCTTTAGCGTCCCGGTCATCCCTCACAGTTTCAGAGACTGCTGTGGCCCCATCTTCTTTCTCCCATGCCCACTACCCACGAAACTCATTCATTTCACATACAGTGCCAGCAGTGGCTGCTGTCTTTTCAAAGAACTGGTTATTGTCTCAGTTGTATTATTCCTTTGAGCAGAAGCCACATCTCACCTCCCATACACATCGTGGGGTCTCGGTGATCTGAGTCTAACCCCCATTCCCCACCCCATCCTGTGACTGACCTTTTTCCCTGGCCTCAGAATACATCCATCCTCCACATAAGGAAGTCACACCTGACTCAGAGCTGCCATCCAGAGATTATAAGCAATACACTGTTCAGATAACCCAAGACTGGGGGGCCCTCCTTGGGCATCTCAAGTATTTTCTAATAAAGGCTCCCTATTAAATTTGTTTTTTGGGCCAAGCTGAGCAACATGCAGGATCTTAGTTTCCTGACCAGGGATTGAATCCGTGTCCCCTGCATTGGGAATGTGAAGTCTTAACCACTAGACACCAGACAAGTCCCCACATTAATTTTTTTTAAATATTTAAGTGATTATGAAATATATCCTCTTCCAAAAGGAAATTCCAGACTTGGGTTAATTTATGTTTCAAATAGAACACTCAAAGAACCAAGAAACAGACCAGGATGAGAATGCAAATAGAGTCTTTGAGGATGGGTCACAGCAGGCTGCCTGTGGCCACAGCAAGCAGAGTGTAAGCTCTGCAAGGGCAGGGCCCTGGGGCTGCTGCGTTGACAACCAGTCAACACCTGGCACACAGTATTCACTCAGTAAACATTTACTGAATGAATGGGAGGTGTAAACACACACATTAAGTTTGAAGTTAGAAATGCCAAGTTTCAATAGCCATCATTTTCTAGATTCACTCATTTGGTTGCTTTAATTTTCTCATCCATTACAAAACACATTACACAAAAGGCAAATGATAGATCTACAGACGTGAAGTGAAGTGAAGTCGTTCAGTTGTGTCCGACTCTTTGCAACCCCATCGACTGTAGCCTACCAGGCTTCTCCATCCATGGGATTTTCCAGGCTGGAGTGGGTTGCCATTTCCTTCTCCCTACATACATGAGAGAGGGCTATAAGGAAGGTAAGCATCATTGCTCAGTTTTTCTTCACATGTGCCCTGAACAAAACAAGACAGCGATGCAGACCCCGCTTCCTACTGAGCACGAGGGGAAGCTCCAACTTCAGAATTCACCATTAGCTTTCACATCCCTCAGTGGATCCCTCTGTGACCTGATCTCTGAACATGTTTGCTTTAATTTTTAATGACTCAGAATCAGGCAAGTCAACATTAGGTACAATAAATTTACATGTGATTAAGTCCTTGGGAAAGAAATGTGAGAGAACTTTTACATGGTTCCCAATGGAGAAGGAAAGTTTTCTTGCCTGGAGAATCCCAGGGATGGAGGAGCCCGGTGGGCTGCCATCTATGAGGTCACACAGAGTTGGATACGACTGAAGCAACTTAGCAACAGCAATGATCCCTGGCTTGATTTTACTCAGGTAATTTATTTTTCAAACCTAGTTTAAATGATCTAGCCCTGGATCTGAGACTTCTGATTGCCCCTAATCGAATAGTCTAACATGCAAAAGAAAAAGGCAGTTACTTTTGACAGAAGTTTCCTGGTACCACTCCTGACCCATATCTTGGGCTTCTCAGTGTTCACATTTTGGGGCTTGGAAGACAATCAACTCTTCCTGCCCATCACCAGGGAGACAAATGACTCTTCAAGCAGACCCTGGGCTTCGAGAAGTCCCTCCCTGTGCCTAACTTAAATCTCTCTTTCTGTCCAAGAAGCATGATCCCCTCCTGCCCTGTCATCACAGGAGAAGGGAGAACAGCTGTTCACCACCCTCCTTTTAATCATCCTTAATGGGCTCGTAAACAGTTATCAGGCACCCCCTTCAGCCTTTTCGGAGCTTCATTTGACTTACATTGAGGCTGAGAGCTTCTGAGGAAGGCCTTTTACTCGGGGCTCCACAGACTTGCCGAGTCTTAAATGGGTAATCAGCCACTTCACCCACTTTAACCTCCACAAATGAGCAGCTCTGCCTTCTTTGCAAAATTTAAACCTATTCAAGGGAGTTCCCTGGCAACCAACCCTTATTAATAAATCACACTTGCTCTAGGCCAGGACGGGGCATTTTCTAAATGTTTCTTTTTCTTGAGAAGTCACACCAACGACAGCAGGCACACAATAAACAGCGCAGCTGCTCCCGCCCAAGTTCTGCATTTGCAGGATGGATCCTGGGCCTGAGGGAGTCCTCATCTGACACCCCAACCGGGAAAGTGCATACTGCTCCAATGGACTCTCATCTAATCTTTTCCTGTGGTCACAGCAGCTAGGGAGCAGGACATGGAGCTAAGGTGAGGATTGCTCGGCCTCCACCAGGCATACACGGAAAATTTCCATTTCCTGTTCCATCACAGGGAGGCTTTATGTTTGGGTCATTGCTTGTGCCCACAGTGAATGTCTCAGCTGTCTGAGTGGCTAGGGCTTCCCGTTGTGTCTCTACTCTGAGTCCTATGGTCTCCCTCAAGAGGAGGTAGAGAAAGAGCTGGGCAGGTAGGTGGCAGGGTTGATGTTGTTTTAGCTTTGCAAGAAAGAGTGGCTTTATTTCAGAGGAATTTTCACCAGGATGGCTAAAATGAAAAAGACAGACAACACCAAGTGCTGACCAAGGAGGAAAGCAATCAGAGTCCTCCATCATTGCTGGTGGAAGTGTAAACTGAAGCCACCAACCTCAGACTCCTCAGATTCCAGCAATGGCTCTGGCCATCCTGCTCCTAGGAATAGGCTCAGAAGAAACAAGTGTTTGTGCTACCAAAAGATGTGGAAAAGGAAGTTCACTGTGCTGTACCCTATAATAGTAAAAAACAAAACAAAACAAAAAACTAGGAGCAGCCACCTAAATGTGGGATGGATAAATGACATATGGTAGATTCCCTCAATGGGATAAGATATACAGTGAAGAGACCTAGATGGTTACACACAGATATGCTTAGTAAAAGGAGCCAGACACAAAAGAGTGTGTTCTGTGTAATCCCATTTATAGGAAATTCCAAAAAGGCAAAAGTAATTTATGACAATAAAGACCCGAACAGTGGTTGCCTCTGGCAGGAGTCTACATGGCATCAAGCTGAGTGCCTTAGATCTGTGCATCTTATTGCATTATCGGTTTTACCTTAATGAGAAAGAGTTAAAGGTATCTAGTGTGTTTTCTTCTTTCCAGATGAACAACTTATTATTTATTCATCCTTTTTTCCCCCACTGCTCTGCCTCTTTAGAAAAAGATTAGAGGTGATTTACAATGGTGTTGAACTGTATTTGTCAGTGAAGAAGTCTGGGAGACACAAAAATTAAGGCAGGAAAAAAAAAGATGGAACCAGATGGGAGGGTAGCCCTCAGAATTTAGGCAGCTGGTCTCCTGCCCTTCCCAAGGGTGAATGGAATGGAATGCTGCTTCTTAGAGTCAATATGAAGAAGAAACACAAGTCCACATTCAAGTTAACAGTCCAGCTGATCAGAGGCACAGATGATTGAGCAAAACCACTCCTGGGCCATCTCAGAAAAAGGCAACTCTGGGATCAAACCCATTTCTGTTTAAAGTTTGTCAAACATTCCTTCTGGGACCCTGGATCCCCTACATTTTCTGCCTCCCACCCTGCGCTCGAAGAATGTAAGGTGAAGCAGCATCCAGACAGTCCAGTTCGCTCGCTGTGTTACCCAGTTCACTTCTCTGGGTGCCGTTTGGGGGATGCCCCTCTCGTGAAGGCTGGGTTTCTGTTCTTTGGGGGTGCTTGGCATGCTGTCCTGGCTCCTGGGCCCCAGGCCTGCATCCTCAGCATGGACTTTGATGCTCAGACCGTCTCTTTCCTTATCAGTGCTCCTTGGTGGCCTGGTCCCTTCCCGAGGGACAGGTCTTCTTGGAGCAGCTCCCTGAGGGCTGGACTCTTTCCATTTTGGCATTTGGGTTAAGGAGTCTTTCCACTTTCTGGCTCCAGTTTTTGAGTTGAATTCATATATTGCCCCAGTAACTAGGGGGAAAAGAAACACACAACCAATATATAAACAAAGGAATCCAAGTGCTTCTCTGCTCCCCCCTCTCCACTCAGCTCTCATCTCACCCCCAGCTAGAAAGAAGGAAACCAGGCTTGTGAAAAACACAGACAAGCTTCACCAGCCTGCCCTTTCCAAGAGCTGAGCTACATGGCTCTGACCACATGGGCTGCAGATCTCGGTGCTTCCCTAGAAAGAAAGGCTTAAGAGAGTCTCTTCCCCAGTGGCTCAGATGGCAGAGAACCTTCCTGCAGCACAGGAGACCTGGGTTCTATCCCTGGGTCGGGAACATGCCCTAGAGAAGGACCTGGCAAGCCCCTCCAATATTCTTGCCTGGAGAATCCCATGGACAGAGGAGCCTGGTGGGCTACAGTCCATGGGGTTGCAAAGAGTCGGACACAACTGAGTGATTACCACTTTCACACTTTCACAAGGTCACCTCAGTGGCAGGACTAGAGGCCACAGAAGTCCGGAACTCGATGGGAGCGTCAGATAAATCAGGTCTGTATTCTCATGGAGTTACCCATTACGTTCTGATTTGTTTAAAAGACCCCCTGAATCCCTGCTATAAGCAGGAACCCACCAAGAAAGAAAAGGAGCTTTGATTTTTATTTACGTTATGTTAGCAGAGATTTATAGACACAGTCCCACAAGTCTGGCCTCTATTGAGATGATGTAGGGGGAGCCATTTTTATCATCCCGGTGCCAGCAGACGCTAATTGGTGTTTGTTCACATTAGTCCAGTTGGCTCTTTTCTTCCTTTTTCCTTCTCTCAGAAACACAGACGCAGGAGAACAGCCGCGGCCCTCCCTGGCTTTTGCCCCAGAAGATCTAGTTTCCAGCGTGCCCCCCGCTCCTGCAGCACGAGTGGCCTCTCAGGCAGAGGATCCCACCAGCACTTATGCTAATGTGGGCACATTATGGTAACAAGTACCTAATAATAGAGGGAAATTTAATTCCAGCAGCAGCAGCAGCCTCCCCTGGAGAGGAGCCATCCTCCTTCCGAGGAGGACCGAGCTGAGCCGTTCACATGTGAGGGTGGCAGGAAGCCAACAGACTTGCCTCCCGAATTTGGTTTCCTTCCCTTTATTCACGTCTATAATTGAGCCTTTGTAAGTGAAGGGATGTGTGTAAAGGAGCTAAATTTGGAGCTGATTTCATGGGGGTGATGAGAGCTCTGGAGGCCAGCTTTACCTTATGTTCATCTTGCCGACCAAGAAGAAATTCTTGGCCCTGATCAAGGGAGAAGAGAAGCCAAGCTTGCCATTTCTCCCTATCTCTCATCACCAACAGGATGGTGTTAGAAGCATTCAGAAAGGATGGGAGGAGTGGGGACGAGGGTGGGGGGAGATGGAGTCCCAGTAAGCAGGAAAAAAAAGTGGGTTATTGAATTCACAAATTCCCTAGTTGGTTTGTGATTCAGGAAAGGGAGGCTAGACAGAGGCATGGTCCTTGACGGGGAGCCTCTCTGTGGAAATCTTCTGCAGCCTCACACGTGATCACATGCTTGAATATCAGCCAGCCCGCTCTGCTTTGAGCTGATCTCATGTTATAGGGAAGCCTGGAAGGGTCAGCATTGTGTAGGCACCACAACCAATTGGATTGACAGACTTGAGTGAAGAGCAGAACATAGGGTAGGGTCCTCCATGACTCTACCAGCCTGGGATATGAAAAACACACGGATAGGCGGCACTGCCATGTAATTACCTGGGTCTGTGGCTTCTCCATCAAAGGCTGTGTTTATCTGGATTGTTTCCTAAGGAAAAGAGACAGTTTCAAGCACAGCTCTACACTCTTCCTCCCAGGCGAGGCTGCTCTTCCTTACAGCCCAGATTGCTCACCCAGGGCCTGCCTGACATTTATTTTTCCTATAGGTGCCATGCTAGGTGCAGGGAACACAGCGGTGGAGTGGCAGAGGTGGTTATTGCTTGCAGTCAAGCAGGAGCCATTGACAAAGAGGCACTGCAATATACAGTCATGAAGACTATGATGAGAGAATATAGGATACTATGGGGTCTTTGGGCAGGGGGTGGGAAGAAGCCATTTAATGCAGACTTGGGGGATAGGAGAGCATCCTGAGTAAATTCCATCTAAGCTGCACAGAAGGAAGAGAAGAAATGCCATATAACACTGGCCAAGGTTGGCATTATCCAAGATCTGCCAGGCAGATGTCACACGCAGGACAGGCAGAGCCGAGGCCAGTGCAACGTTGCATCTGGGGCTGGCCTGCCTCACCTAAGCCTAGGGCTCCAGACCTTTTTCTTCCCCAGATCTGTACTCTGTGCTGCCCCCAGGATCTGACCTCTGCCCCATAGAAACACCCCCACCCCCTCACGTAGTGCCCTTCCATGATGCCATTCTTCAGCAGGCTCACAAGGATGGTGTTCCACTCCTGTTTTCATCACATAAGCCATGTCTACTCACTCTGCCCACAACTCCCTGCTGTGAAAAGAGAAGGAATGGAGATTGCATGGCTTTCAGCCATTTGATCTGCTCAGAAGCTTCACTTGTTACAGTCTTGGGAATTGATTTATTTAATCGATGAATTTCATTGTACATAGTTCTCAGTCTCTGTGTGGCATCACAATAAGATCCAGGAGACAGGGGATCACCTCTTTCTTCTGTTTGTACACAGACTGGTACTTATAAGCACTTAGGGGACAGGTCTGAAACAGCATTTCCTCCTCGTCTTGCATATCATTTCCCAAACTCATGGGTCTTGGGTGATAACAGAGTCCTATTATCAGGGGCTAGGGAAACCTGGAGTGGTCACCTTCAAAATCTGTCACTTCCCATGGGGTGCATCAGATCAGTGAAAGAAAAACAAAGAGGTCAGGTGAAGAGGCAACTCCCCAGCTATCCTGTAATGCTTTGCATTTACATGAACTCTTCACAGTTTTCACAATATTTCCCCACCTGTTATCTCATTCCACCGATGAGGAATCTAAAGCTTAAAGAGGCTGAAGGATCCCCAAGTCAAGGTCACATGGCCAAGCAGAGAGAGCCATTCCCAACCCCATGCACTACTCTTTTTCTATCACTTTTCCCACAAGGTTGTGGAAAAGCGAAGCAAAACTAAATCCCACTGAAGGCTGAAGCACCAGTTCTGGTCTTTAAGTTCCTCCCCACCTCCCCCAACTCACTCTCCTGGAGAAGTGGTGTGGATAATAAACACCACTATTCAATATTTATGAAACCCAGTTCTTCTGCAAATATATCAGCAGACAAGTTCAGTGGAGGGAACAAATTCTATCAGGAGCTCGTCACACAGCAATCAGTTCCAGTGGCCACGTACAGGCATCTCCCTGAATGATAAACACTCCCACGGGGCTGTGGCAGGGCTGCCTGGGAGGAGGACGAGAGCCTACCACCCCACCCTCCCCCGACCAGGTATCCAGGGGTCAGCTGTCCTTACCACCATGACCTCTCTCTTTGTGTTTTTCATTTCTGCAGGGAAGAGAACAGAAGTTAAGCTTCTTGGACACACTAAATTGACCTTAAAATTCTACCTCCACCATGAGCTCTCATCTTCTCTGAGCTTAGTATTGCAGGCACAGCAAAGAATTTTCTGTCCCCAGACATGTTTGTTGACAGCCTTCCATCTTCTCAGAAACACACACACATCATACACAATTAAAACAATTTAAAAATTCTTTTTCCATGTTATTGTTATTACTAGAAATTAGCTTTTAAATGGCTTTGTACATGCATGCTAAGTCGCTTTAGTTGTGTCTGACTCTTTGCGACTCTATGGACTGTAGCCAGCCAGGTTCCTTTGTCCATGAGACTTTCCAGGCAAGAATACTGGAGTGGGTTGCCATGCCTTTCTCCTGGGGATCTTCCCAACCGAGGGATCAAACCCAGGCCTACTGCATTGCAGGCAGATTCTTTACCGTCTGAGCCTCCAGGGAAGCCTAGTGCCACTGGGAAGCTCAAAATGGCTTTATAGGTAAATAAGAAATTTAAAGTTGCTACATTGGTTGTGTGAGAATTCTTTGCCTCGTTATGCCCTTTTAAAAAGTAACTAGGATGAGAGGTAGTTTGTGAAAACTCATTTATTACAACTATCTCATTTGATATGATCACCAACTACTACAGTCGAATTTCTAACCCTGTTTAGACATCCCTTACACGTGTCAGATGCATGCACCAATGGCTGGAGGGGTCAGAGCAACCATTTGTCAAAAACACTCTTTCCAGTTCTTTGCCCGTCCCTCCCCATAGCTTGGATTCTCCCTGAGGCCACAGCTTTGGTGGCTGTGGAGACCGCTCCTCAGATGGACCTTGCTCTATTCACCAGCACCCTGAGATCACTCAGGTCTCCCAGCGCATCTGACTGCACCCAGCCCTTGTTTCTAACTAGCCTAACCTAAATAACATGAGAAAATGACCAAATCCATTACACTCTGGGAATAAAGTATCATTTAGCCATTAAAAAAAGAGACATTGGTCTAATACGGAGCACTAGCTGTCCCCTCCGTGTGCGGCAGTGCATAGATTCTGTGTTTAACCCACAGAGAATTCTTCATTCCTGACCAGCTTGGTGGGAAACAGACCTTTAGATGCCGATGTTGAACTGACTGGGAGACTCAGTAAGGAACAGGCAGGACCAAGTGAGAGATCTGAGTGGGCCAAAGGCCCCTTGCAGTCCGCCCTGTCCTCCCCTCCCTCCAGCTGCCTGTGACCTCTGTTTCATTTCATCCACAGATGATGCCGCAGAAAATCCACTAAGACAGGACTGTGCCCTGATTTTCCACTAAGTTGGAGTGCTTTTATATGTTAGATTGGCCGAAAAGTTCATTTGGTTTTTTCCACAAGATGTTATAGAAGAAACCTGATTGAACTTTTTGGCCAACCCCAGAGTACAACAGAGCCAGCAAAAAAACAACAAGAGCAACAAACAAAGGTAACTGGCATCATACATACCTACTTTCTTCACCCTGTGAGGGGAGAAAGGGTGGACAAGAATTAACCCGAGAGTATTATGCCCTGGTTTACACGTGACAACATGGAAGCCTTTGGGCAACTGTGTCCCCCAGGATTCAGAGTCTGATTAAGAGACAGACCAGGGCTGGGGATTAAAGTGAAGACTGGACTCCCAGCCCTGCTTCATCACTACTGGGTTGGGACTAAGGAGGTTCTGAGGATTTGATGAGCTTGAAAACTACTGCTTTCTAGAACTTCAGGGACTCTCTTTCCTCTGACACACTGAGGGAGGGCTAAGACCACCCCCATCAGATGGCCTGGCCCTTCTTCCTGGCTGGGCTTCTTCCCCAGGAGCCGTCTGACCAGAAGGGGTGGCTCACCCTGGGAAGGTTCAGTGGCTAGGAGTTAAATTTTGGCTTTCTATAACATGAAGAGCTGGACGCTTGGATGTTAAGACCCTTCCTGTGATAATCTTGAATTCTGTAGTTCTGTGACCTTAATTTTATTCTTCGTTACTGGACAAATGTTGGTTGCCATGTGATACAACAAATTGCCAGAGAGGCCAGGTCTGAGTCTGAATCACCAGCTAGTTTTTCCTTTTTAAGTCAATCTTGTTGAAAACAATATTTCAAATGTAAATGAAAGCAACCAGGTTCAAGGTGCATATTTAACCACAAATTGCATGTGAGTTGCCATGTCTCATGGATTACTTCCTTTAAGAACTTCTGCCCAAATCCCATTGCAGAGCACCACCATCCTTACAAGCTTAAGCATCACTCTTTTGGAGCCAGTTTTTTTTTCTCAAATCAATTTGTGAGTATAGTCCAAATAAAAATGCCTTTTTTAAGTTTCAGCAGATGCTCAGGGATTTCTTACCTTGAAGTCAAGGTTGCCAATAGCAACGAATGTCCCCAATAAATATGGCAAAATGCAATGTACATCTTTATGCTAATACCTTATACTTTTATACAGTCTTTCACCCATAGACTTAAAATTATTTGACAGTACCAGTTAATCTTCAAAATACCTTTAAAAGATGCATGTATCTTATCAGCCCTTCTTTTGCCAGTGAGAAATTCCAAAATTGGAGGTTCCAATACCACAAGATACTTGAGTGTAGAGCTAAACTTGGAATCTAAAGTCCTGTACTCACTGGGACTCAGCCATGAAGAATCATGCAACAAGATTTTAGAAACTAGTGTATTATGCATTTACTCGACATCAGGAACAGAGCTAAGTGCTTCCTTTGCATTTGCTCATTTAATTGTTTGGTTTTCAAATAAAGAAATTGAGGTTCACAGAGGTTGTCATTGCTTAAAACCATGTACCCAGAAAATGGTAGAGCCAAGATTTGAACCCTAGCCTTATCTGACTCCAAAGCACAGGCTGAGAAACCCTCGTGTTCTCATTGTAAGAGCTACTGAGACTCAAGAAACTGGCTCTGGAGAATCTTATAAGAATTCAATGCTTTCTGCACTTCACTCTAGTACCTCCCTTTAGCTGGTAGTAGACACTCTGTAGAGCATCACTGAAAGATGTATAGTAGTGAGCAGATGAGGATCCAAGGGAGAAGAAGCAGACCTGCATTCACAGCCCTCGAGAGGGAGGGATCAGGGCCATGTGCAAAAGAACAATGATTATCTGGTCTCATCAAAGCCCAGTGGAGTCACTGGAGCCAAAAGCTTAATTCCCTTATAAATTTCTCATGCTTCCTTTAATTCCATCCCATTCTTTAAATATTCCACAAATAATAGCACAGCATATTCCACTGCTACTCACGACTGGCCTCGCTTCTGAAGCTTTTATCCAGGACAAGGTTACCAAGAAGTTGAAACCCCAATTTCATTGAGAACACATCAAGGACAGGCGGGTGCCAGAGAAAAGCGAAGGAAGGGTTTTCTGGACTGTCAGAGAAGGGTTTTCTGGTCTGGTTTGGCAAAGGAGATCCACCAGGACAAGGAGAGCTAGATGCCTTCCCCATACCTCTGTCTGCTTCCTTCATTCCAGACACTCTCTCTACCCTGTGGAGAAATCTGGACTGTCTGCCTTTTCTTCTCCAGACATCACCAGAAGCAGTGTCCTCTGAAAGGAAATGATGGAAGGAACCCAGCCCACTGGCAACTTACAGAGGTTTCTTGTGCTTTTCAGTCTTGCAGGGACAGTGTCTGCGGATGGCTCTGGCCAGCAGGACAATCATGGACACCAGGAGACCCAGAAGCAACATGGAGCCCAAAGTGATGACAAAAGGCACATACCAGGCAGATGGAGAATACGTGTTCTTCCTCAGGATCTGGTAGGTGACCCTTGGCTTGAATGGCAGAAGCAGGAGAGTGAGTGGGGGCTGGCGGTGTCTCTGACTTCAGCACCCTCTTGTGTTGGGTGGCTGAGTGTTCATTCTCTCTTTGTTCTTGCTCTAAATATCTGATATCTGTGTGCTCATCATTCTAGCTGCTTTAACCCATCACCTTATTTATAGTCTTGTCATACATCATCCAAGGAAATGGCAACCCACTTCAGTATTCTTGCCTGGAAAATCCTATGGACAGAGGAGCCTGGAGGGCTACAGTCCATGGGGTCACAAGAGTCAGACATGACTTAGCAACTAAACCACCACACATGATCCATTAGACCAAAGCCAAGAAAATACAGGGAACTGGGAAGCAACTCTAGGCTTAATTTCATTCTCTTCCCCTTTCCCAAAGATAAAAATTCCATTGGCATTTTTTCCTCCCAAATCATGGCATAATCTAGGGACTAATATAGCCATTGTCTTTCACTGGGAAGGCATGAGCCATGAAAGTTGGATTTTTTTTTAATACTTTGTAGGCTTCTCAGTGTTCACTCACTACCAGCTGCATTGCCAGCTGAGCAAGCTGTTATCACAGTGAGACCTCAAGTTCAGTGTTTGCTTCCCAGAGAGGGAGACAGATAACAAACAAGTTATAGAGATTTCCAGATGGGGGATGTCACAACTGGGTTGTGTAATAAGTCCCAGAAAGATGGCAGTTCCTTATTCAGAGGCACCGACTGGCTCCTACCATCACTGAAAGCCCTTGAGGTCACCTAATGCCTCCATTCATTGGAAGGAGAGGAGAGGAACATTGAGCAGCTCTTGGTAAGACTTTGAGAAGCAGAATTTGAACACCTATCATAGGTTGCTTTCTGAGGTTCTGATTCCTTCTGGTGTACTCCAATTGTAGGGCTGCTGGCCAAGGGCACAGCTTTTACTAGGAGCAGGAGGAAAGGGGACAAAGGAGTCTGTATGAATAGAAGCCAGTTGATCAAGGAGTCAGGGGTGATAAACCTCTTGTTAGATTTTAAGACTCTCCCTCCCTTATCACACTGATTCTATTGTGGCACCTACTTATTTTCTTCCTACTGTTTAGGACAATTTGTAGTTAGTTTATTAATTTGCATCCCTACTTGTAACCCCTCTCCCCCTCTAAATCAGAGGTGTTCAAACTTAAGTGCAATCAAAAGGCTTCTCGAAAACAGATTTCTGGACTCCATCTGCAGAGTTTCTCATCCAGTATATCTGGAGGTGTGAAATTCCAGCTTTCAGCATTCTTCCCTAGAGGTCATAGTGATGATCATAGTCGGGGAGGTATAACTTTAATGTTCTGGGGTGGGCTGAAGAATTTGCTCTTCTAACAAATTTTCAGGTGATGGTGATGTTGCTAGTCTGGGGACTACACTCAGAACCACTGACCTATACTAGTAATATAAGCTCCATGAGAGCAGAGATCAATTTTACTTATTTACCAAAGTGCTTGGTGTATTATAGGTGTTAAATTCGTATCTGCAGATTGAATGAATGGAATTTTTTTGGAGTGGAGGTGGGAAGTAGAGTACAGTTTGGCAAATAATGACTCTTCGAAAGAAGTAGAGAAGAGCATCTGGCAGCTTAGCTGCTCTCATGGACAATGTTTCGCAGTGGCTCTTAGGAGCAAGCAGAGGGGCTTGTGAAGACAGCATGTCCATGAATATTGGCTCCTTTGTCACAAGGACTCTGGATGGTCAATGCCTGATCTCTCACAAGTCTGCATAAATGCACATCCTTCTTTACCAGATTAGGAAAAGCTAATGGTGCTATAAGCCCAAGGTCTCACCCAGATCTTTTTCTACCACCCGGAGATTAATCCTATCCAATCCCTGGTTGGTGGTCCTGTCAGTATCCTAACACTTCAACTCTTTTCAGTCCATCTCATATTTCTCCTAGGTCAGAGGGCCCCACCAATATCAGTCACAGGGGATGTATCTGAGAAGTCCGGCTCCCAGAGCCCTTACCTTGGGAGTTGTGATAATCGTGGTTGGGTGAGGAATGACACTAATACTCAGTGTCACGGTCCCGGTTTCAACAAGAGCCCCAGCTCTCTTCCTGCCGGACAGCAAGTTGTCATCGGTTATGTAGACCAGCAGTTTGTAGTTCCAGATCTTATCAAGCCCACTAGCATAGTCAAAGCGAGTCGCCAGGATCAGGCTTGTAACATTGGACCCAGCATTGGGAGAGAAAGTGAAATGACTGTTGATATTGCCTAAATGAGATTTGATGCAAGGATTTGGGGAAAAGGAAGAAAAGAGCATGAGAAATAAAGGTTTAAAAGAAAACCCCATCCAGTCTTTTTCCTTAAACATCCACACCGCAGATGTAGATTGTTTCTGATGTACCAGGGTGGGGTCAATGAGAGAATAGGATCCTTAACTGCTCCAGAGATTTCATGAGTGAAATCTGGTTGTGTTGCTCACAACCAGTGTGGCTGCAGTGAAAACAAGAGCAGAAAAGGGCACCGGCACATGTGTCTCAGGAGAATGGCTGCCATCCTGCTGAGCGCCAGGCAGAAACCTAACAATCCTGGTGCGGTCAATGACACCTTCAGCATCAGTTTAGTGTAACTCATGCTCAGACCAATCAGAGGGCAGCAAGAAGGAAGAGGGGGCCATGGTCCCTAGCCATAGGCCAAGTTCACTCCACGCCTTTCCTGGAACGTGGCCGGTTACACCAGTGACAGATGACCCTGGAGTCCCCAAAAGGAAGGTACCGCCTGCTCAGGCAGGGACTGCAGTCCCCATATCTGCCTCCCTCCACCCTCCCTTGATGGGGGCTGCAGGCTCACAGTTTCAGGAGCCCAGAGCAGAGAGGCTGCCCCTCCCAAGCAGCCCTTGCTCATTCCTCCGGTGGCTCCAGACTCGTTACCAGCTGAAAACCAGTAAATGGAGCGAGGGATGATGCAATTGTTACTCCCTTAGCAGCCAAGTGCCCTGTTGTAAAGACCTGGAGGGTTCTCAGTATGGATTATTTCCATCTCTGGCAGCTGCAGTTGCTGTCTCCAGGCAGGCTCTGCCCCTGGTGACACAGCCTGCTCGAGAGGCTTCCTGCTGCTTGAGTTCCTGCTCTGCCCGGGCTCAGCGGGTGGCCGAGCTGGATTTTTACTCTCACGTGAAATTGCTCTGCTTGTTTGGGTTTAAATCTCTGGCCCCAGCACTTCATTAGATGAGCTATTTTGGTCTCATTTCCATTGAGGGGTGCTCTTTTTTCTCTCTCCCACAATGGTATATTTTTAAAGAGAGAAAATGAATGGAGCAGAAGAGAATTCCTGAGGACACGTTTCAAAATGCATTTAATCTATTTCATCTATTATTATCCAGAGAGAGGTTTGGGATCCCCTGCCCCCACTATAAGCTTGCAGCAAAAGAGCTGGGGGAGGAGTTGAACTAAAATATTTTTTTAACTACACTAATCTGATTCATGAATCATGAATCAGGCTGGGAACGGGAGGGCGAGAGTCACCATCAAAAGGATTCACCCTTCCTTGGGACTTTGGGCAGCTAAGTATGGGAGTCTGGGAAGAATTAGGTGAAAAGGGGAAAGCCAAGGCAGGAAAGAGGGGTTCCAGAACCATTAGACCCCTCATCCTTGATTTCCTCATTCAAGACAGCCCATCCCTCAAACGGTGCCAGATCAGTATGTGAACTCTGCCTCCCACCCCTTCTACCTAAACAGCTGCTGCCGCCTCCAACACCAGGAGCCCACAGCAAGGATCCAGGAACACTGACATCAATATACCTGCACCAATGGAATAACGAAAAGACCTAGGGCTGGAATCAAGGTCAGTACATGTGAGCTTGAAGTTGTGAATATTTGTGCCAACTTTCAGATCCACTGGGATGGCCAGGAAATATGAGTTTGGGGTACAAATTGGTTTTTCATCATTTTCTTCAGTGATGTTCACAATAACCTAGAGGAGCAAGAAAGTGGCCTTATGAAGTAGTTATCATTTAGTCCTTACTGTGTGCCAGGCACTGGGCTGTGGGCTTTTTGTGAATTAGTGAGTTTTAACCTCACCCAAGATAGATAATATGATCATTCCCACTTTATAGATGGGGCAACTGAGGCTTAGGGAGATTAGGTAATTGGCCTAAGGCTATTCATTCAGTTGGTGAGTGGTAGAACTGGGATTTGAACTCAGATCTACCCTATTCCAAGTCCTATGTTATTAACTTTATCATGTGGGTGTATGTGTACATGCATGTATGCATAATATACATAATAATATATTTCCACACCACTCACACACATGCATCTAGACACATGCACTCATCCCTAGATGATGCTGAGTTGTTTTTTCAGTAACAGTGATGGATCTGTGGTGACCCTCCTATGCTTCCTTGCTTGCTGCCTCTCTGAGTTGGAAGTTCTACCTTTAACCTTGGAAGATAAAGCAATGGCTCTCAACACTGGTTCCACTTGTCTGGCCCACTCCAGACCAAGTGAATTAGACTCTCTGGAAGTTGGTGCCCAGGCCTGTTTCTTACGTTCCCCAGCTGATTCTAACACACAGTCAGGGTTGAGAACCACTGGGATAGAAGAAGGCGACCCGGCTTAGCCAGGCTCTCATCTGTAACCCAGGCTATCAGCACCACACTGAGCTGGTGGTGCTGGCAGGCCACAAGCAGGGGCCAGCCTGTTCTCTTTCATCACCATCTTTTATACCTGGTGAATTGGAATATGGACTGGGATGCCTGCCAGCACAGAACATTGAATGTCAGCCCTGAAAGAGACTTATGTGATCATCAGCCCTTTTAAAAGCTTATGAATTTCTGAGTCGTATTCATTCTACCTTTGAAATTTGGGGATTTCAGTTATTCCTGAGCCTGGGAATAAATTGAAATGTTCTCTCTAGTTAGCTCCCAAAGTGGACTCCATTCATTCCTCTCAAAAACCCAACCTAACAAACACAACAATTACTTTCAACTAAGCACATCTCTTCCTTAGCTAGCAATGCTGAGTCTCACACATCGTTAAAAACATTGTCCCACTAATTCAAAGCAAGTCATCAGAGGAACTGGACTATTCAGGCATTGGGTTATGAGGTGATTCTCCAGGTGAGAGAGAGAAATCAGGGTACAAAGATAGGCATCGCTCAGACCCCCTTGGAAAATTGGGATCAAAGTTGAGAAATGAACTCTGCCTCCTGACTCTGAACCAGTCATTCTCTCTATCACACAGGGATGCCTGCTGCTAGCTGAGTTCATTTTGCCTTATGCTTTTTCACTTTATTAATGAGAAAGACCAAGAAATATTTCTCTCTTTGTGGCCCTCATATTATCCTCAAATAATCCTAAACACTGTTAGTACAGACCCAGGCTTCTCAAAGTATGGCTATGGACTAGCTGCATAGGCACCACTTGGAAGCATGTCAGAAATATAGGTTCTCAGGCCCTACTCAGACCTCCTGACTCAGAAATGCATGTAACCAGATTCTCAGCATCAGAGGTGGCAAAGCAATATAGCCCCATGTCTAGCCAGATAGTGGTTTTTTTTAAGACCTAGCTCACCTGCTGTGATGTGGGTGGGGTAGGAATAGGGGAAAAGTTCGAATACTTGGGGGGTGATGCACAGCACCAGCCCACCACAAAAGCAAGGGGAGATTTAAGAGCAACAGAAGGAAGCTTGTCCCCCAGGGCAGCCTTCCATCTCAGTGCTTCTCCCAGTACACACAAACGTGGGCTTACAGATGTCAGTCTTTATTTCCTGGCACTCCTGTGTGTGTCTGATTGTGCTGTGTGGGATACCATTAGCCATTTCCTGCAGGAGGTGCCCTTTTAAGATTCTTTATTGCTATAGCCACACCTGGAGGGTGCCAGGGAGACCCAGAGTCAACCACTTGGGTGCGTGTGAATGCACCACAGCCCCACTCACAGTGACTGAGCTGCTGTCCTCGCTGTTGGTGGCCTGGATTCTGAGAATATAGACAGGGATTGTTTCATAGTCTGCTTTAGTCACCAGCTGGAGTTCTCCCGTTTGGGGATTAATCCAAAATATATTTGGATACTGCTGGCTGGCCCCTCCAGCGGAGATGGAGTATGTGATGCGCCTCTGGGGGAAGTCTTTATCTGTCGCTTGCACTCTTCCAACCCGGGTTCTAGCTGGAAGAATAAAGTACCTGTGATTACTCCTGAGAATAATATCTGAGATTAGTCCTGCTTCTGGGGTGAGAGGAGGAACCAGGAGCAGACATTCTCAGTGCCATGGGCCGACAGACTTTTGGAGGCCTCTTTGCTGTTCAAACTCTGTGTGTTTTATATCTTCAATTCTATTACATTCAAATTACGTTAATGACACCCACTAGGAAACTGGCCATGTGATCCAAGCAATACTGTGAAGTGTAAAAGACAATTCATGGCTTTATATAGACTCCAAGTATGCCAATTATTATATGATCATAACACTGGAAAGAACATCCTCCCATATACATCTTTTTACAGCAGTGTTGTCTTTTTTATTTTTCAGATTTTTCTCTAATGAGCCTGGGGTGCTCTTATAAGCAAAATAAAAACTAATTTTTAAGGGTTTAGCCACAGGATGATTAGGATATTTTTGATTTTTAAATCCTGTTCCATTTGGCTTATTTTACAAGTCTTGTTGGTGGGGCTGCTGGAATTCTGTCTTGCTTGTTTTGTAGAAGTTCTTTCTCATAAATTACACTCCTCAAGGGCAGAATTTTCTTTTATTCAAATACATAGGCTGCCACTATGTGCTTGACTCAAAACAGGTGATTAACAATTGTATCAGGATCTATAAATTCATAAAAAGCCCATTCCTGTTGCATTTGTTATTCACTGAGTAAGGCATAAGGAACTAAAAGCATTTTCTTGAGACCTGCTGTTTGTGTTTTGTTTAAAATGTAATGTCAGGAAATGGAGCTCATCATAAAGAGAGAGAATGAAATGAAGAAGAGATGATTTTAGAGGCAGAGTTTTGGGTTTGTTTGGTTTTTAGTACAGAAGTAGCCACAATCAAAGGCTGTAATAAATTCTGATTATTGTAGAGTTAACAGTGTTCTCTTCAAACTGGGAGAGACAAGGAGAAACTCAGCCTGATTGGAAGGAGCCTGCAGAAATTGAGGAGTCCTAAAGGATGGGAAAAGAGGCCTCCAGGGAATCCTGTGATGGAGAGAGAAAGCATCTTTATTTTGTTTGTAAATGAGAGAAATCTAGAAATGGGAAGCCTTCTATTTTTAAATCTCAATTCTGAGTGAGCTGGATAAAAATCACAATGGAGACCAAGGGAAAACTTGGGCTGCAAAAAGAGAGGATTAGCAGAATCAGGCACCCAGACAAAGAGGCAATCAGGGGTTCAGAGAAATGCAGTTTAGTCAACAGTTTTTAAAATCTAGATTTCACTTGAAGGCTCCTGCACAGTGAGGAAAATTTAAAAGAAGTAAGAGATGCAGTAAACAGGAATCAGTGGTGATTTGCTGTGCATAATACCACCAGGCCTCTGGCAGGGAGCCTCCCTCCGCCCAAGTGCCTCCATATGAGCGGGTCCCTCAGGGGCCCTGCAGTCCTGTCTTGTAGGTTACTTACGTGGGCTGAGTTCTGACACGGCAAATACATAGGATGGACTATCAAAGACAAGAGGAAACTCATTTTCTGGGCTTGTTAAGATATAAATGTAGATGTTATCTGTAAGTGGAAATAGGAAAAACATTAAATCACAATACAGGCATCCCTTGATCAGTTGCACTTTATTGTAATTTGCAAATAACTGCATTTTTGCAAATCAAAGATTGTGGCAACCCTGTGTCAAGCAAGTTGAAAAATATGGCACTATTTTTCCAACAGCATTTGCTCACTTTTGTGTCTCTGTGTCACATTTTGGTGTTTTTTGCAGTATTTCAAACTTCTTCATCATTATTATATTGTTATGGTAATCTGCAATCAATTAACTTTGATGTTACCATTGCAAAAAGATTATGACTCACTAAAGGTTCAGGTGATGGTTAGCATTTTTAAACAATAAATTGTTTTTAATTAAAGTATGTTCATTACTTAAATTTTTTTATTATCATTATTTTGGCTATGCCATGCAGCTTATGGGATCTTAGTTCCCCAACTAAGGGTCAAACTCATGCCCCTGCATTGGAGGTACAGAGTCTTAACCATCTAACCCCCAGGGAAACCCCTGTACATTATTTTTCAGATGTAAAGCTATTGCACACTTCACAAACTACAGTATAGTGTAAATATAACTTTTATATGCACTGGGAAACCAAAAATATTCACGTGACCCGCTCCATTGCTCTGTGCCAAGTCAAGAGTTTGAACGAGAACTTGACAACTATGAAGAGACACAGATATGGGGCTTTAAGTAAGGAAGTAATATGATGACATTTGTGTTTCCTGAAAATCACTGTCAGAAATGTGATGGGTACGTTGGAAATGGGCAAGACTAAAGGTGGGCAGAAAGACTCTTAAAAGACTCTTAGCATTGTAATTCAGCGCAGAAGAGGAGGTTCTGCATTAGAACAGTACCAATAGGATGGGGATGGGGTACAGTGGAGGGGGAGGCACCAGGTCTTTGAGATTTTAGTAGATGACACAGAAGAAAGGATTTGGAGACTGATTAATTGTTCTTGGTGAAGGACAAGAGGAGACTGGTCTGATTCTCAAGTGTTGGGGGTGTTGGAAGTCTCCTTTTGAATACCAATACATCCCCAGCCCAGGACCAAGCATGATCTAGCACAGTTTAGTCACTGCAATTTAAGGAAGACGCTTTATGAAATAAATCAAAATGATACTTACTTTTATAGTAAGGAGCAGCAACATCCTGTACCTGAATTATCATGGTGTATTTATTACCGGCTGCTAGATTACTTGAATTTTCATAATCTAGATCACCAATCAACTAGATTAAAACAGAGAGATCAGATTACACAGAATAAACAATCCTTTTAATTGAACTGGCATTTTCATATACTGTTGGTGTACACGTAAATTGCAAAACCTTTCTGAAAAGCATTTTGCCCATAGAAGGAGCTTTAAAAAGTTATGTCCATACCCTTACTGACTACTAGAGGACTTATTTAATAGAATTTATTAAGAGACAGAATCTATGTTTAAAGATGTTCATCAAGCACTATTGTCCAGCATAGGCTCAAGGCTCCAAGTAAGTTGAAGAGAAACATGATACAGAATCCTACATGCAGGGCTATTTCCATCATTTAGAATATTTATGGATATATGTATAGACTATACATAAAATTTATGCACAGGGAAGCAGACAAGAAGCAAACATGTCAACATGTTAACAGTGCTTATTACTGAATAGTAATGCTTTCCTGTGTTTTCTAGTATAGTAAACATGTATTAATTTCTTAAACAGAAAAATATAGAAATTATTTTTAGTTGATGTGATGAATAAAATTGGTATAATTCTTGAGGATGGGAAGTGAAGAAGGGGGTAGATGAGATGATGGCTGGTGGGCTGCTTGTTCTTCTTGAGGCTTTATCTCTGATGCAAAGACCACCTCCCCCATCAAGACCACTCCCTTTAAGACCCCCACCTCCCCTGCCCTTCTATCTTTCTCCTTCTTTGTCCCCACAACCGTCTGATGGGAACCTTGTTGTGAAAGATCTCACACAGCTAGCTCACTGAGACCCGCCTTTCATGCCCATGTTCTTCCATTTCCGTATCGGCTCCTGTGGAGATACTCCTCTTTTCTTATGGTCCTACAGTGTGGAATTTAGCAAGAAACACTCATGACCCAAGGCCCTGCTCTCTCTCAACTCACACCACTATGGCCAGGAAGGAGCCCTGAAACAAACAAAAGTGCTTGAGCCCAGAGGGAACAGAGGTGACTGTGGAGGCAGCTAGCCAGACTCACAGGCTGCCAACTGCGAGCCATGCAAGAGAGAATCCAATCCCTAGCACCCCAGGCATAACCATGCATAACAAACAATTCTTGGAACTTGGGTAAAATAAAGAACAAATGGGGAAAACAGAGTCACCATCAGTTTGTCAGTTGCAGTCAGTCGGAGAGGAAGTTACCTTGGAAATTTCTCTCTGTGGGGCCGCAGGAGCACTATGCATGTTAGACCAACCTCCCCAGTGCCCTTTCGATGATGCAATGCCCATTAACTGACCACGATTTTCCCAGAGCCAGCTGGATCCTGTAGAAACCTGCTGCCTCTCCCCACTCCAGATGGCGTGGTGAAGTTGAATCGGTTGTTTGGTGCTTCGCTGTCATCATCAAAGCAGAACTTGTTCAGGTCCAGAAGCGACGTCCCCCTGGCTGCTCTCTCAGGCACCATAATGCTGGCAAAAGACACAATTCAATATTTTCCCCCAACAAATGGTGACTGAGTGTTCCTTCTAACATAGGCCTTGGGCTAGACAGCCTAACGTTCATTTCAACTGAAAGCAAGTCTGTGGTTAAGGCACTGCCCACCCAGCTGGTGTCCCCACTCTGTCCTTGCCTCCTTTCAGAAGATTCTTAGCACAGCAGCCAGAGGGAGCCTGTGAAAAGTGTTGTCAGATCATCCTAAATCTCAAAAGGCTCCTTATTTCCCTCCAAGTCCTAACTCTGATCTATAGCACCTTTCATGATGCGTGCCCACCATTCACCCCCTACCCCCTTACCTGTCTGAGCTCATCTACTAACTCTTATTGTTCACTGTCCTTCTGCCCTGGCCTCCCTGTGCTCCTGGACACTCCCTGGGCCCTGGCCTCAGGGCCACTGCAGTTACTGTGCAACGCTCCTCCCACAGATGTGCACACTGCTTGCTCTTTTTCTTTAGTCTTGAATCAAATGGCACTTTTTCAGGAGGCTCCCTGGCTACCCCATTTAGAATGTCAACGCCCCTTGCCCATTGCTCCCTCTCCCCTTCCCTGCTTTACGTTTAATGCTTGGCACTTCTCTTTTTCAATACACTTATATAGTTTACTTACTTATCCTGTCTATTAACCTGTCCTGTTCCCCCGACCCCTGGCTCCAAGAATGTAAGCTCCACACGGGTGAAGATCTTTATCTGTTTGTTCTTGGCATGCTCAGGAAATACTTGTTGAATGAATGAATGGTAGCTTATGGGACGAGTACAGGAGTGACGAAAAATATAAGAGAAATGTAAATTATGTCCCTGCCTGCAGGAGTTGATAATCTGATTAGGGAGATCCCTGTACTCCTACACCCCTCTGCTCCCATGCTTAGAAGATTAGATATTCCTCTACTTGTGTTCTCATGACTTCAAAGCCATGGAAGGTCCTCCAGACACCTTAGAATCATTCATTCAATAGAGGCTTATTAAGGGTGGAATTCTGGGTCCCAATCTCAGTTCACTCCTGGAGTGAGGCAAATATTAATAACACGCAAATGAGTAAATCTGCTGCCAAACTCAGAGCCGTCTGGTCAAGCCCAGCTTGGAGTAGAAGACTCCAAGGAAGTGTGGTTAACACCTCCAGGCTTCAGTTCATCGAGTGTCTTCATGTGTCTCCAGGTTTCAGTTTTTCCATCCGGAAAATAGACTTGTCAGTTAGCTTCTGCTACAAAACAAACCAGCCCCAAACCTAGGGGATTATATTCTTTCTTACAACACTATTGGTTATCCATTTGCTTTTGCTTCTAGTCCTGCTTGGCTGGTCTCTCCAGTCACTGATGGCTTGCTGGGAGCTGATGCTCCCGGAAAGCCTCACTCACACCTCTGGTGGGAAGGTGGGTGGTCTCTCCTTTGTATTGTCTCCCATCCTCCAGGAGGCTAGGCTGGGCTCTTCTCATGGAGATCTTAGGAAGTGCTACTTCCAAAAGTTGCAAGAGAGGGCAAGTCCCAATGTGTAACACTTTTCAGGCCCCTGCTGTGCCATGTTTGTGAATGTTCTGATGGCCAAAGCAATTCACCTGGTTAAGTCCCCATTCAAGGAGTAGGAGATACCCATCTTTCAGTGGAGGAATGGCAAAATCACACTGCAAAACAGCCTGTGTACAGGCAGAGAGGAATTTGTATGAATGCTGTTTCTTTTTCCTTTTCTTTCTCTCTTCCTTTTCTTTTTTCTGTACCTACCACAATCATGTTTTGCCTTGGGCAGAATTTCTTACAAAAATATATTGTGGCTGTCATGAGAATGTGCCTGGAAGACTTTCAGCTGAGGGAAGATAATGGACCGCAGATCCCAGCTGCCGGGCTCTAAAACCCATTGCTGGATTTGCAGTGAGGTCATGTGCCAATGAGAGGGCAGGACAGAGATACTAAGGCAGACTCATTCCTGTCCCGTGACAGCTGACTTTGGCTCCTGGACTCCCCATTGCCCTAGCCAAGTTCATGGACTGCATAGCTGACTAGAACATTCTCACCCACGCATCCTCCCTCGTTTCTTTACTTAGGTCAGGCTTGCATCACGATCTGATGGCTCTTGCAGCCTAGCCTAGCTCTGTCGCCATCTTCTCCCATAGGCATTTCCACTAATAAAAGCCTTGCGCCTTTAATCCTGTCTTGGCATCTTGTTCTTGGAGCATCAACATGAGTTAAATTCTCTGATCCTCTGTACTATCACTTCTCTCTGCAACCAAATTATTCTGCTTTCTACCTTCCACATTAGCTCTTCAGGGCAGCTAAAATGGGCTTGGCAAACATGGAGCCAAGTCTGACGGCAAGGATGGTCTTGGGCTGCTGAAGATAACTGGGTTTACTTCCGGGAAAGTGGTCTTTCTTGCAGGTATAACTACATTTCCATGATGCCACCATGGGCAAAGATCGCCTCTGTGTTTCATCCGGACAGGAGTCCCAGCATCTCTGCTCCTATCTTGATTGCATGATGTCTGGATGCTTAGAACAGATACTGTCTGTCAAATACCAACTCTATGCAGCCTCAGTTCAGTTCAGTTCAGTCACTCAGTTGTGTCCGACTCTTTGTGACCCCATGAATCCCAGCAAGCCAGGCCTCCCTGTCCATCACCAACTCTCGGGGTTCACTCAGACTCACGTCCATCGAGTCAGTGATGCCATTCAGCCATCTCATCCTCTGTAGTCCCCTTCTCCTCCTGCTCCCAATCCCTCCCAGCATCAGAGTCTTTTCAAATGAGTCAACTCTTCGCATGAGGTGGCCAAAGTACTAGAGTTTCAGCTTCAGCATCATTCCTTCCAAAGAAATCCCAGGGCTGATTTCCTTCAGAATGGCCTGGTTGGATCTCCTTGCAGTCCAAAGGACTCTCAAGAGTCTTCTCCAACACCACAGTTCAAAAGCATCCATTCTTCGTTGCTCAGCCTTCTTCACAGTCCAACTCTCACATCCATACATGACCACAGGAAAAACCACAGCCTTGACTAGACGGACCTTTGTTGGCAAAGTAATGTCTCTGCTTTTCAATATGCCCTGTATTTCATCCTCTCAGACTTCCCTGGTGGCTCAGAGGTTAAAGCGTCTGTCTACAATGAGGGAGACCTGGGTTCAATCCCTGGGTCGGGAAGATCCGCTGGAGAAGGAAATGGCAATCCACTCCAGTACTATTGCCTGGAAATCCCATGGACAGATGAGCCTGATTAGTTACAGTCCATGGGGTCGCAAAGAGTCGGACATGACTGAGCGACTTCACTTTCACTTTTCATCCTCTCATCACCAAGAGGTTTGTATTCTTGTCCCCATTTTACAGATGAAGAATGACTGGTTCAGAGTAGTTTCAAAACCTATCCCAGAAAGCTGATACATCTAGGCAGTATCCTCTATTGTTAGTGTAAAGAGTCACAGTACATTTTACTTTGGGTTCCATCAGTGACTCTCCAGGCCCTAAAGAGTTCAGGTATATGAGCTCTGAGTACAAGTCTGCAGAAGCCAGGAGGCTGCAATCATGCAAAGACTCTAGGGTTCTGAAGCCAGACATTTCACGCCCTCCAAAAAGGCCTTCACATTCAGTTGCTTAGGGCCACCTGGCATGTTCTTTTCATTCTCTCCTGCCACTTGGTATTTTCCCCTAAACGCATGACTTGGAACACCACTCCCCCTCATTCATCACTCCCTGCCTCAAAGGCAGGCTGCCCTCACTCCCAGTCATCTGACCACGGTTCCTTCCCCACGCAAAGGTGACAGGCCCAGCCGCCTTATGAGTCGTCGACCTCCTCCGCCTACGGCTCACAAACAGCTTGCCAAGCGCTTTCAGCCAAGCGCCTGACAATTTACAACCAGAGCAGGGCTGTCACGGAGCCTTTGATGCCTCCATCGGGGCCATGGGCTCATTCATCACCAGCCTGGGAAAGCTGCAGGGGCTGTTTCTATCTCCCGGCTGCCCAGACCCACAGGGGTGGCAGGAAACACGGCACAAAGCCACCTGCTTCTTTGGATCCCTGGGCAGCTTGGCGCCCTCCCACCCTCTTCTACCTGAGTTCCCAAACCCCGCTGCAGGGTCCACGCCAAGATCCTTGAAGAAGGAATGCATATCCAGAGGCAAGACTGTCAGAGCCTGTGGCAACACCGGTTCTGTCCTTTGGTTCAGTTTTGATCTGATGGTGTTTTTCCACTCTGGTGTGGTGGGAATGGAGAAGATGACAAGCATGGGAGGATGGTAGGCGAAGCGGTCCAGGGTTTCCCAGGCCCCAGAGTGTGCAAATGAGGCTGGGCTTTGGGAGTAAAAACTTCCACTTCCAAGATGGCAGAAGAAGGAGCCCTTTTGTTGCCCTTTCTCATGCTCTGGCTTTCGAGGAGAGACTGCAGGTTACGCCTGCTGGAAAAGCCCAGAGCCCTCCTGGAAGCTTGTTTGGAGTTATCTTTAGGAAAAAACACAGTTAGCTAAGTTCTTGGCTGGTATTGACCTTCAAGGCTCATTTGGAGAGAAGATTATCAAGACAGTCTAGGATATTCAAAATGTGATTTTACCAGCTAATATGGAATGCAGTCTGCAAACTGCCATCTCACACATCAAGGGACTCTGTACTGCAGGAAGCCCCAGGATACACTTATCAGAAATGCACTGAGGGGGAAACTTGACCAGGAAGATTGGAGATAGCACAGCCTCTCCAGTCATTCATACCCAGAGTTCTTACTCTTCAACCGTCTTCCCCCACCTCTCAGGGCAGGAGAACAAAGGAGAAAGCAGGAGGGTCTAGAAGAGCAGGACATGAGGAAGAGAATTTCCCAAGATGCACTGGAGCTACCCAGTAGCCTTAGGATAGATTTAGATTCACAAAGAAAGTGAGAGTGTAAAGTTTATGGATCATCTCTACTGCATTCCAGGGACCAGACTTCTCTTAACAGAGGTGGGTTTGATTTATATAGAAAATGGAAGTCCAGTCCTAACTATCCAAGACAACTGTTCCCACCCATCAAACAGATTCTGCTATTGGGGTTGGGATAGGAGCTTGTCACATTTTCAAGGCTGTTATTGATTTGATAGAAGCCTCAGCAAGAAGCAGATGGCAAATTAGGATAATTCTGGGAGGTTTAGTAAAGGAACTATTACAGTGTGTACACAGGGTACTTGAAAACCTCTTGGAGTTTGCCCAAGTTCATGTCCATTGAGTCAATGATGCTATCTAACCATCTCATCCTCTGCTGCCCAGAAAGATGGTACTGTTTTCCAAAAGACATGTTAACCCAAAATCACAGGGGACTTTATTTAAAAATAATGGTGAGTAGATTGTGAGACAAAAGCAGGTCAAAATATCCAAAAGAACTTGTATCCCACTTGTATCTGCCTTTCCTCTCTTCTCTGCTGCCTTTTGTTTGCAAGCAATTAAGTTGTGTAAAGTGAATTAGATGCTTTGTTTTAAGTAAACACTTGGTTTGATTTATTCATATTACTGATGGCGTGCTTCTCTGGGAGCTCCTAGTTACTGGTCCTAAGTCTGAATTATCTATTATAACTGCTAACCCACAGTATGGTCTTGCCATGAGTCCGAATAAATAAAGAAAAGGCACAGTCCAGAGAAGGTCTGACAAGTCCTGTGGACCCGTCACCAATGAAAATGAACGTGTCGTAGAGGAGAGCAAAATAAAAATATTTTTTTAACAGAGTAAGGAAATGAAGAAGGGAGATACAAATAGGAAAGAAAATGGAAGAGGAGAAAAATGATGAAGAAGGAAAATTTCTCACTGAAAGAGACAGTTCAAATCCACTTATTTTATCGAGCATGTCTCCAGTGCCCACGATCCTTCAGTCCCCGCCAGACTATAGCAGAGGAGCCAATGGCCCCTAAAAGGGGTGACGCGAGGCAAATACCTGAAGGTGAACTTGGTGCACGTCGAGGGGTTGTCATTAATGTCTTCCACAGTGAAGGTTATCTGCTTGCGATTCTCTTGACCCCGGAGGGTCTGTCCTTCACCAGAACCTCCAGAGATATGATGGGATTTTGTCTTAATTCACCTGCATCTCGGTCTATCCTGCGCGCCACTTGGATGGCCCCAGTCACTGAGAAAGCAAAGGTCAGAACATGGCTCTCTGGAGAGAAACGAAGAGTCAGAGACAGATGAAGACTTGGAGTAAACTGGAAAAGAACACTTTGATGTGAGGACTGGCTTACAAAGAGAATATCCTCTATACACATACAAAAAAAAAAACCAAACACACACACACCCTCATGTAAGTTCCTGTCTTGGACATTGATTGGTCTGGGTTCTCTGTTTAGGAGGCTTCAGGGTTAAATAAAATGCCTTATTAAAATGAATTTCACCTGTTTCTACTTTTGTGGCCCCTAGAGACTTAAAAATTACACACCTGTCTTCTGTTTCTTTCGGTCAGTGCTGGTCTGGGTTCTCTGTTTAGGAGGCTTCAGGGCACCCTCACAATAGTGAACTCATTTGCCCCTAGACACCCACCTGCCTCAAAAGGGAAGTAGTGATACAACTGTCGCACAGGAACCTGATCAGGGACCCCAACCCCTAGGCCAGCTGCTTTTAGTACACCTATTATAGGAAATTCCCTGCTGGCCCAGTGGTTAGGACTCTGTGCTTTCACTACTGAGGGCCTGGGTTCAATCCCTGGTCAGGGAACTAAGATCCAGCAAGCCATGAGGTGCAGCCACAAAAAATATGCCTATGACTTCAATAACTTATAATAGCCTATAGATATAAAGGCATGCCCCAGACCAAAAGAGAAAATATCTGTAAAACAAGCCAAATGGCTGAATTAAAGAATGCACAAGGATGTATGTGTTTGACTTACATTGATTGATCATGAAATAGCTGTTGACAGTAGTGATGCTGTAGAGAAGGAAGCTGGTAAAACCTCTATCATCAGGGTCCTCCGCTGTGATATGGGCCACGATGATTCCTGGACTCAGCTCCTCAGGAATCGTGTACATGTGCGTCAGGCTGGAACAGAATTTCAGCAGACACAGCTAATTTTCAGGGGCACAGGAGGGTGGAGTCTGGGAGGTGGGTATTTTGGTTCAGGCTAAATATAGCGCTGAGCTGTTGGAATTGCATCAACGTTGTTTGGGAGGGAGAACTCAGCAGCTGAAAAGAAGGTTGACTGCCTTTTGTGTTTCCAAAGATCACGTCCCTGTGGGTGCAAAGAAGTCACCACGCTGTGTCGGCAGCGATTTATATCGGCTTCCGTCCCTCCCTCCACGCAGGCCTGATGCCATTTCAGATCAGTCTCAGCATTCACATCTTTTAAAATAAGGACCGTTGGCCTGTCCAGCTGTCTTCTCTTCTCCCAATATGTGTGCAGAAGTCCCCTAAATCCTTTTCAAAATACCTCTGGACACAATATCCAGAGCCATGGTTTCCTGACACCCATCCCATAGCTGCTGCTAGAGGTTCACAATAAATTGTGAACCTTCTCTGTTCTAGTGCCTCTGCTCACTTTTTAGTTCCTTTTTTTAGGGCGAGGAGGCAGAATTCACACACAGAACATGTATGCTTGTCCAAGTTGTGTTAACCATGAAGTCAGTTCTCTGAAGGGAGAAATGAACCCCGGGCCAGAAGCCAAGGTCAGCACACTGCCCTCCAAGGATGACTTCTTACAAGGTAACCCCAAATTACCAACTTACCCATCCTCCTCAGACTTCCACTGCCTTGCAACAAGACAGATAGGTTTGAAGTGTTAACTGCAGAACTTGGTAATTGAGTAATTTTGCATGTACCAAGGGAGGCTTATTGTTTAAAATAACTCTGCAGAAAGTCCTTTTGTGGAGGAAAAATCACTTCTGTAGGGGCAAATAGTCATCTGTATCATCTCTAATTTCCTGGTCTCTTAAATTTGAGTTTTCCCACGTGGGAGCTTCTTTAAGAGGGGAATACTACAGTCTATATCCAAAGGATTGAATTCATTTTATGAGCTCATAATGCCTCTATGTTTTCGTGCCATCATCTGCAGGGCTAGAGGGAGGAGAAACGGGGGGACCTGTGGGGGAGTCAGAGGCAGGCCCTCCCAGGCCAGGCTTCTCCCCAGATCCTGGGCCTGCCCTCATTTGTGGGGTGACCCCCTGCAGGCTCACTCCACTGTTGGGGGACAGTAATCTTGTTCAGGCCAGGAGGCCACCCCAGGGCTCTGGACCTCTCACCACTGGTGGTTCCACAGAAGCCACCTTTTACCCATTTATTGGCTGGACACAGCTCATTCTCAGGGAAACTGTGCCACCTACTAGGGTCCAGGGAGGGACAAAGTTGGTGTGGCCAGGGGAAGCAGGAGTGGTAGGAACCAAGAACAGCAACACAGGGGAGAGGGATTCAGCTCTGGCTTCTCAGGCTGCACTAAGTCCTTATTCTACTGTGTTAGAGCCCCTGTTTCTAACATGTTGGATTATTTGGGGGATGCTACATTGGGGGTTCTGTTAACTTCCAACAAAGAGATCGCTAAGACAACCATGCTACCTTCACAGCCTCATCCTTGCTACCCCAAATGTGGTTCCTGCTTTTCTAAACCAGCTTCCTGAGAATGCAGTGTCTGCAGACAGACCTCTAGCCCCTCCCAACCACTGAATTAGGATCCATATTTTCAAAGATGCCCAGGGAATGTGTATGTACTTTAAAGTTTGAGAAAGACTACCTGTGTCAGGAATTGGGCTTCCCAGGTGATGCTAGGGCTAAAGAACCTGCCTGCCAGTGCAGGAGACATAAGGGTGGTGGGTTCGATCCCTGGGTCAGGAAGGTCCCCTGGAGGAGGGCATGACAACCCACTCCAGTATTCTTGCTCGAGAATTCCATGGAAAGAGGAGCCTGGCAGGCTACAGTCCATAGGGTTGCAAAGAGTTGGATACAAACCGAAGCAACTTAGAACAGACGCATTGTAAGAGATCCTAGAGGTAAAAGCCACAGGTTCCCAGCCTCTCATAGAACAGACAGAGGACACCTTGGGAGATAAATCCCCTTCCTCCCAGCCTCCTTTTATTTCTAAGACAGTGGTTCTCAGCTGCAGGTGAATCTGTTTGTCACAACTAGAGGAGCAGGCTGCTATTGGCATGTAGTGAGTAGAGACTAGGGATGCTGCTTAACAAGCTGTGATGCCCAGGACAGCCCCACCACAGAAAAGTACCCTTCTTGACATGTCAGGAGTGCAGCTGTTTAAGACTCTGTTCTGTGGGCTCATCTAGTCCATGCTGGGTGCTCCAGGAACTCCGGTCCCATGAGGAGGACTGATCAGGCTATTGGTGAAGATACAATTACCTAGATAGAACATCCTTTCCTTGGCTGACTTGATATTGAGCCTGGCAGAAGATAAGATCTGTGGTTTATTTGGCTTGAGGATCCAAGGCCCAAGTGTGTATAAAATATCACTTAACTTAGAAGTGTCACCCTGAGACCACAGTACAGATCTGTTCATATGCGCTAAAACCAGGACCCTAGCAGTTCCCCGATAGGGGAAGCTCTGATATTACCACTTCCCATCCTCTTCTCTCCATGACAGTGGCTCACCAGAGCCTGGGCCCATGGCCATGCTCAGGGGAAAGGGGGTAAATCCAAGATGACCTGAGATGATGTCTTTTAAGCCTCTAAAGTGTGTCTACACTATCTGGCACAAGGTTGAAAAGGAGTGTGAGTGAATGGAAAAGGGGTGGGCAAAAAGAGAAAACCCCCTGCCCAAATCCAAAACAAGGATCTCTGCAAAAATATGGAGCACTCTGCCTGCGATGTAGACGGTGAATATAAGCCAGGTACTCTAATACTCAGCTGCCCAGCTTTCATAATGGCAACATCTTGGAGTGCATGTTGCAAGTCCAGGAAACACTGAGACATTTGTCACCATCCAGGAATACAATGGTGAGACATTTTCAACAACAGAAATAGTACTTGAATTGATTGTGTTCATTGCAGAACCTTAACAAATAGTCAGGAGAGGAGAGTTGCTTCCACATTTTTCATTTCTACTTCATACTCAAACTCAGTCTACTCAAGTCCATTTGAGGAATTAATTGTGTTAATACTGAACTAAATAAGGTATGTTTAGTCCCAAGTTTCCAGTAGTCATGAATGGATATGAGAGTTGGACCATAAAGAAGACTCAGCACCAAAGAATTGATGCCTTTGAATTGTGATGATGAAGAGTCTTGAAAGTCCCTTGGACTGCAAGGAGATCAAACCAGTCAATCCTAAAGGAAATCAACCCTGAACATTCATTGGAAGGACTGCTGCTGAAGCTGAAGCTCCAACACTTTGACCACCTTAGGTGAAGAACTAACTCATTGGAAAAGACCTTGATACTGGGAAAAATTGAGGGTAGGAGGAGAAGGGGGTGGCAGAGGATGAGATGGTTGGATGGCATCATCAACCGAATGGACATGAGTTTGCGCAAACTCAGGGAGATAGTGAAGGACAGGGAAGCCTAGTGTGCTACAGTCCATGGAGTCGCAAAGAGTCAGACATGACTGAGCGACTGAACAACAACCAATGTTTAGTCCAAGTACTGATTCGGCGGGAAAGAAGTATCATGGTTCAAGGGAACCAGGAAACCCTCAAAGTCAGTATCTAGTTTGAAACTGAGCAAACCTGTTGAAGGAGCAGATGACTGAGGGACTAGGTTGGCTCTAACTGAGCAGCCACCCTGCCCCCTTTTAGATCACAAGTCCTTCTAGACCACAAGCTCTTGCAGACCCATCCCTACCAACATCCAGGGGAATACTCTGAAAGAAGTCGACTATTTTTTCAAAAACATGTTTAGACATAGTTCATGCTTCCTGTCTGGGATGGAGCCTAACAGGTTCATCTCTCAAATTGGAAGTGAGAATCAGAGTTCCAGAGCCATCTCTGGGGGCCTCACCAAACAGCCAAGGTCATGTTCTCTTTCTACAGAGGCGAACTGCTTTATTTTGAAAGACATAGTTCAGACCAGATGGCCTACAAGTTCTGTCCCATGGGTGAACTTGACAGTCTGCTTTCCCACCTCACAGACTGGGAAAGGGGATCACAGAACGTGTCAGCTCCAGCCCCACCACCCTCACCTTCCTCTGGGGATCACTGATGAATCCACATTGCCATGTTAGCTAATACCTGAGTCCGAATCCAGGCTGGGATGTCACAACTATTTATAAGCTGCCTGTACTGTGCTCCTGCAGGAGCCTGTCAGCAGGAATGTACTGAGTCATCCTTCTGAGCTTAACCTGGCAACAGGCATGGGTGGGAAGTATTTCATGGGAGTATCTCTGCTGCTGTTCCCTTCACATCGACACCCAGCATCTGGGCTATAGATTGTGATAATATCCAGAAGTTTCACAACTGTGGTATGTTTTACCAAAAGGCACTCAGCCTGTGAGTGGCTTTAATACCTCAATCTCAGAGTACTTTGCAAGCATTCTACATAGTTCTGGGGCCCAGTGGCTTTTTGTTGGTGGGATCTCCTGAGCTGAATTTATTCCTTGAATACAGTGAACCAAGGCAGGGCATTTTGCCAGTTTCCTTATGGTGGTTTTTGAGCCTGGCTCAGAAACTGAGGCAGGCAGAATTTTGTAACCAGTAAGTCAGGCTGTTTGCAGAGTCATATGCTGGCTCAGAATCCTACCTCCCTCTCCTAAATCCTTCTTTGGGTGGCAGGCTCTGATCTCCCTTTTGTGCCTACGCTACTGCCGGGCACACTCCCACAGGCTGGGAGTGTGAATCCCACAGATTCACTTCCTCATGTCAACTGTATGGAGGAGCTGCCAGACACAGGTCCTGGATCCACCACAGCAGGAAGAAACTCAGAGCACCCAGCAGTGCGCAGATCCCGTAGGCATCATCACAACAGCCCTCCCCTCAGTCAGAGACAATGATATCCCAAGAGTGGAAAATGATATCCCAAGAGGAAGGAAAGTGTCTGGACTAATGGCATTCTCTAGGATTGCGCTCTTACTAACGGTGAGTTCTTTATCCTATGAGTACCTCATATTTACCTTCTACATGTGCCCACTGGCAGGCCTTGCACAAGGCCAAGGTTGTGCCCCCACTCCATCCCCAGCATCCTCAGAATCCCATGGTGCACGTGTCTACGGGCTGTAGAGGCAGGGGAACTGAGGCGGAAGGTGGGAGTCCAGAGGCCCAGGTAAAGGACCCTGATGGTCTGGAGCCTCTTCCCTCTCCTTTTACCTCTCCTCCAGGCAGGGCAAGGGGCAGCCTCCACCGGGGATGAAATGAGTCTGAAGAGACCCGGCCACTTGAGACCCCTCCCCTTGCCCCGAGGCCTACTTGGTGAAGCGTGGGATCTCATCATTGATGTTCACGATGTGCACGTGCAGCTCCATGGATGCTCCGAGTCCTTGACTATCTCTCACTTCCACGATGAGATGATAACTGTCAGGAAACAGCCCAAGTCAGGGAGGGAGTCAAGCTTTGCTGACACTACCACAAATGAGGTGGAGGGAGTGGGGAAAGTGTCTTTCCCCTTTCTGGCCACCCCCCCTCTCCATATGCCCCTGCAGAGTTAGATCTTCTTTCCTCATCTCTAAGACCCTTCCATTTCTCATCCTATAGTTACTGTCCATGGCCACCATCTCATAGTCTCCACGTTGCACATTCTGTCCTCATCCTTCTTCATGACATCCCAGCAAAGTGCCTTCTACACCTATGTAAGGAAACCAAGGCTGCCACAGATTAAGTAACTAGCCCTGCTTGTCATACCTGGTGCAGAGCCCAGAGCCAAACATGGTTGATCCCCCAAAACCTCTGTGTTTTCGTCCTTGAACCTTGGACTCTCCTCACCTCCTTCCTCAGAGGCCTGCTTGCCTCCACCATTTTGCTCTAATGTCAGCAGACAGCTCCGATGGCTGCCTCCCTGGAGCCAGAAGGGCATCCAAGGCAATCCTCCAGATGCCCCAGGGACCCTCTCCTACACCTTCCTCCCTGTGGTCCAGAGAGTAGGATTTTGGACAGGGAAGGAGGCCTTCTGGATAATGGCCCTGCTCCTGATCCCTCTTTGGAGCTCACTACCATCTGAACCTCGCAGCAAGGCCACAAAACACTCAGGGCCTCCTGGCTGCACCAGGCCTGCTCTTGGACTCTCAGATAAAAGGTACTTCAAGTAAGGTCATTGGCAAAGGCTACCTGCTGTGTCCTGCTTCAAAGTCAAATTCTGTTGTGGAGAAGAGAGTCCCATTAGCAGACATTCTGAAACTCTTTGAAGGGGAAATCAGGAGATACTAAAAAAAAAAAAAAAAAAAAAAACAAGGGAAAAAGCATAACTAAGCACATCTATGCAGCTTTCCCCAGGAAGTGAGATTGTTCACGTCACATTTTACATTCATGGCCCATGGAAACTTTTCGATGCAACAGAATGAAGGCCCAAATGGGCAGTTCTCTGGCTCAATGGTTCTTGATTCAAGAAAACTCTGAATCAGTTGGTCTGAGCCTTTGACCCTGATTAGCAGTACCCTGAGAAGCTGGTCACTGGATCCTACTTCAATTACAGACAATGCACATAAACAGCCCCCTGCTTCTGAGTCCAGCATCCTTATCCCAACCACCATATTCTGATTTCTGGCTTTGATTCAATGTCTTGGCTTTAATCAACACTGTTTCAACACAGCTCCCATGTATTAGGAAATAGGACAATCCTAAAGGAAATCAACCCTAATATTCATTGGAAGGACTGATGCTGAAACTCCAATACTTTGGCTACCTGATGTGAATAGCTGATTCATTGGAGAAGACCTTGATGCTGGGAAAGACTGCAGGCAAAAGGAGAAGAGGGGATGACAGAGAATGAGATGGTTAGAAACCATCACTCAGCCAATGGACATGAATTTGAGCAGACTCCAGGAGATAGTGGAGGACAGGGGAGCCTGGCATTCTGCAGTCCATGGGGTTGCAAAGAGTCAGACATGACTTAGCAGCTGAAAAACAATAACAAAGCAAATATGATTCAGTCTCTTCCCTTAAAAGAACTTGGGACATGATGTGGTATGAAAATGTTTACAAGTATTGTTCATTGAAATGATGGCAGAGAAAAGGGAAGAGACAAGTGCGAGAGAAAATAACCTTAGCAGGTACTGGCATCAAAGCTGAAAGCTAGCTTGGACTCTTTAACATTTTATTGCAGAGGTCTGGCAACTGGTCAAGTCTTTGTACAAGTTGGGGAATTGAGAGCCTTTCCTCCCTGGTTTCCAGTGCTCAGCCCAGCTCTCTTGTGGGCCCCCCTGCCCAGCATCACTTGCTCTGAAAGGGACACAGGCTTATTTGTTCATCCTACTAAGGGCCAGTCCATAGGAGGCCCACCCCGTCTATCTATGGGTGCTCATCAGGATCATGGAGTCCCTTCCTTGCTCCCATGATGAAGTCAAGAAGTGGGTGAAGGCCTTGTCAGAAGAGCTGAGTCCAAGTTCTGGATCTCACCTCAGGACCTGGAACAATTCCATTCCTTGCCTGTAATTTAGAGATGAGATCACCAACACATGTTATGCTGCTGCTGCTAAGTCGCGTCAGTCGTGTCCGACTCTGTGCGACCCCATAGATGGCAGCCCACCAGGCTCCCCCATCCCTGGGATTCTCCAGGCAAGAGCATTGGAGTGGGTGTGTTATGGTGGGAATTAAATCAAATGCACACAGTATAATGAAGAGGGCTGCAGCAACATGTGAGGCTTGCATATTTATAGCCATTTATTCCAAAGGGCTTTAAGGGTAGAAGCTGTCATTATTTGCGACTAGGATGAGGGATGATCCCTGATCAGATCAGAAGTGAAGGTTTTGTGACCAGAGTCACAGCCCCTGAAGTCTAGAATCAAAGGAAGCGCTGCCAAGCTTTCCAACCCAGTGATTTACTGTGTTGTGATCGCAGCTGAGCTCCCCGTAGAGAAGAGAGAATGCACAGAAAAGAGATGAAAGCTCTCCTTTGGGGCCAATATAAGATTTTAAAACCATTTTTTGGTGCTTACTTTCTGTTTATTATTTAATAACATTTTCTAGCTGTAATGAATGTATTTTTAACGCAAAAAAAAAGTTTAAAAAAGAAAATATTAATCACCTATAAAATCTCATCATTTTAATGAATAGCCTTCTGTTCTTTTCTTTGTAAACATACACTCTCCAAAAAAATTGAGATGATGTTCTAATCAAAATCATAATATTTTGTTCTTTTGATTTAGAGCTTGAGCATTTGCCCATATTCTTGTCTTATTTTACAGCCTGGTTGGTTAATGATGATACAACATTCTACTGTAATGGCTTGCTTTACGAAGTCTTCCTTGCTGGTTACTTAAGTGCTTCCAACCCATTGTTAAGAGGAAATATTTGGGCAATGCCAAGGATTGCCCTTCTCTCAGCTCCCACCACACTCCCTCTCCAAATTGTATGAACACCTTGGCAGCACTCAGAGATGTTATACTTATCCCAAGCCCCCATCGATTGACTGGCGGGGCTTGCAGCTGGCAGCATGTGGAGCAGTTCTGGCTCTGTGAGCGGAGTTTTTCCTGCAGAGAATCCTCACATATCCATATATCAGAGGTCCAAGTTGAAGGTGCTGGTATGTAGGGTTCAGAGCCTGGCAAGGCATTTAGTACATGCACCTGAATTGGTTGGCCTTTTTGCATGTGTTTTAAAATGCTCTAGGAGATAGGTCCCCAGATCTGGTTGTTTTCCAGTCAAAGTCTTGGGATGCGGAGATGACAGACAGCCCTGCTCTGCTGAAGATGATGGTCAACCAAAGGAACATACAAAGAGGATTTGGACCAGGCACTCTAGAAGAGATAAATGTAGGATATGATAGGACACAGAGCAAAGACTCTTAGATCCGTCTGGAACATGAGTCACAGGTTGGAGCCTTTGAGTCATGAAGTGGCTCTGGATCCAGATTGGAGCCAGACTACTGAATCAGAATCCTGGTTCTACCACTTTCCAGCTGTGAGAGCTTGTGCAACAAAGAGGAATACTAATGCCCCATGGAGTGATCACACAAAGTTCTAGAACAGTGCCCAGCCATGATAAGCCCTCCATGTATGCTAACTACTACTGTCCGGTTAGAATGTGAGATCCACAAGGGAAAGGGCTTCATTTTATTCACTGCCTATCCCTGTGCCTAATACCTAGTAGATGTTCAATAAATATTGGTTAAATATTGGGACTTTATTCTAGCCTTTTCCCATCTGAGACCAGCATTCCCACCTTAAAGAATCTTAACAAAACTAAAGGACAACAATAACAAAAATCTTGCCTGCCTTTATAAAAAAAAATTCTGTTTTGATTTGGTAACACTAGACTGGGGTATAAAATCTCCAGTTATGCCTCCTGTCTCAGCAAGGAAGAAAAAAATCAACAGCAACAGACAGAAAAGGTGGAGAGCGGGAGAATTAGAATACGGGGAATTTCTTTTAATTTTTTATTAAGAGGCTGATTTCCTGGAATCCTGATTTTTTTTTCTTTAAGAGCCAGGCTAATTTCCTTTATCCCTGAACTTACGAGCTTGTGTTAATGGGAATAGCAGTTTTGTACTTAGAAAGGAGATGATATCCATAGACTAAAAATATTGTGTCATGTGGCCATTTGCCAGCGACTCAGCAAAGCTTTCTGTAAAACCTGGCATTCTCTCCCTTTTAAAGGCTTGTTTAATCAAAGCTGCTCCCTTGATATTCATTCTGGAAAACAAAAATTAAATAGAATGAAAAGCAGCGGCAGCCCCTCTCTGCTCCAGCAATGGCTAAGAAAAGTCCTGAGTAATCAGATCAATTCGGTGAACAAACGCTTGTCAGACAAGCTCTCTAGCCTCCCTGCAGGGAATATTCCTTTACCGCCACCCCAGATTTCTCTATTTGCAGCCCCTTGGCAGCAGCGTTTTGCTCATGGACACAGAGCTTCAGGGTGGAGGACGTTGAGCGGGTTTCCTGCCCCATTCATCCTTTATTGTGCCACCAGTTCGAGGAGGAAGGAGGATGTGAGAGAGCTGGCCCAGTTTCCTGAAATGTCAGGCTCCCCTGGGAGGATGCGACACCTCCTCCCCCGCTCCCCCCTCCCCGCGCTGCAGTTGACGTCATGGGTGAATAATGATTCAACCTGTGCTGGTCTGCAGCCCTCCGTTGCTTCCAGGCCTGCGATGGAATCAAGCAACAAGCATTCAGCCTTCCAGCTCATAGGAACACAGCAGGCAGTTTCCAGGGGCCAAGTTTCCAGAGGGAAAGCAGGACTCTGATTCCTTCCAAGTCTGAAGTGCGCCAGCAACTTCACCAGCCACAGAGAGCATGCCTCCAAGCCCACCCAGAAGGTTCAGAAGAGCAGCCTCTTCCTGCTGGGCTGGGGCAAGTTGTAAATACCGCATCACAGTCCAATTATTTTTCAGTGTAAGCTAAACATTTTATAAAAGCCCCATTCCTCTCTTTTCACCCTTCCTCCTCAAATCAGCTCAGACGTGGGAGGTGGGGAATGCAAGTGGGAAGGAAGGGTACCTAGGAAAAAGAACGACTATCATTAAAAAAAAAAAAAAAAAAGCCCAGGTCAAGCCCTTAACTCAGCTGGACTTGGCTTGCGTATGTATAATCATGAGGGTGAGCTAGATGGGTTATAGACAAGTATTTGTTTTTAAGGTGAGCCATATGTATAAACGCAAAATGCTACATTTATACCATCCTTTACTGAGGAAGCTGCAAACTTTCCTTTCTTCTGTCAGTCTTGCTCCCTAATCATCAGCCTTGGGTCTTGTTCTTTGATTCAGGCTTCACTAATCATAAGGACAACAATTCCCTTCTCTTCAAGGAAGTATCTCTCCTGATGTCTGAATAGTCATCAGTGGTGGTGTATTTGGAGTAGGAATTATCCAATAGCACTGCTTTTTCCTTTCTTAAACAGTCTCACAAGAACCTGGGGTGTAAAGCATTTTGCAAAGATTTCCGGTGGTGACTTCTGAGTTAGGCAGATGCCTGGAGGGCAGCGAATGGGTAGTATGTGTGTGTGCACCTGTTGTGGGGGTAGATGTCCCTGGGGAAACAAAAAGGGTGCTATCACTCAGGAAAGAAAGGGGCAGGACACCAAGGACAATTTGCCAGAAAGAGGTAGAAGGGGATGAGCAGGATCCCTTCGTTCTCACTGGCATTACCTGGCCCTGGCAAGGGCCTCGGTTCCTTCCCCTTATCAGGAAACAGAATGCTGCTCAAGGCAGCTTAAAAGTCCCATCCAGTGGGATGGGCAGGCATCTGAGAAGTTGCTACCACTTTCAGAGCCATGAGTGAGATGGAAGCGAAGAGAGAACTACCTCCCCTGTTGCCTCTCCCGGTAGCCCAGCTGGTAGCAAGGTTATGGCTCTTTTGATTTCATCCTTTGTCTGCCCTGGTGAAGACAAAGCACATTTCACTTTATGCAGAAGTCCTTCCCTAATGGAAAGGCCAAGAGAAAGCCCCTTAATGGAGGAACTGCTGCACTAGATCACTTTGCCTCCAGCTGTGAAACTGATTAACGTTCTTTGAGTCTCTGAGGAGGTTTTGCTGCAGTCGCGGTGGCCATTTCCAAGCAGCAGGGGGCGGGGGAGTGTGGGAGTTGGGTGGGAGGGAGTGGGCCCATAGAGCCTCCTTCAGGAGGTGGAGAAAGGGCAGGAAGAAATGCCAGTGAATATAATTATCCACAGAGGGACCATTCTGCATGTCTTTGTGTCCTGATGCTTGCCTCTGAGCCTGCTCCACGTGCACCCATCACAACACAGAAGGTGCATGGGCAGGGGAGCATCTAGGTCTTAGCCACATCATCCAGCACAGAAGCCACCAACCACTGGCACACAGCATTTGCACTGCGCTGGTCCAAAGAAAATGAGCTGTAAGTGTAAAATACACGAATCTGAAGGCATACTATGAAAGAAGGGTGTGAAATATCTCATGAATCACTTTTATGTTGGTTATATGTTGAAAGGATAACAGTTTGGATATATTGAGGTCAACTACGCTAAAATGAATTTCACTTGTATTATTTCACCTTTTTCATAGGGCTACTAGAACATTTAAACACAAAGCACTCATTTCTGACTCACAGTCCAGCTCTATTGGGCAGTGCAGGTCCAATCAATGTGCAACCATGTGCTTTAAAACTTTCTTTAAAACAGAGGGAGCAAGAACCACCATGTGACCCAGCAATCCCTCTACTAGGCCTATACCCAGAGAAAACCGTGATTCAAGCAGACACATGCACCTCCGTGTTCACTCCAGCACTATTTCCAACAGCCAGGACTTGGAAGCACCCTAAATATCCATCAGCAAAGAATAACACAAAGGGTAAAGAAGATGAGGTACAGTGGAGTAGTGCTTAGCCAAAAGCGACAAAATTGGGCTATCTGCAGAGATATGGATCCACCTATAGAGTGTTACAGGGCTTCCCTGGCGGCTCAGAGGGTAAAGTGTCTGCCTACAATGCGGGAGACCCGGGTTCAATCCCTGGATCAGGAAGATCCCCTGGAGAAGAGAATGGCATCCCACTCCAGTACTCTAGCCTGGAAAATCCCATGGATGGAGATGCCTGGCAGGCTACAGTCCATGGGGTCACAAAGAATCAGACACGACTGAACGATTTCATTTCATTATAGAGTGTTACACAGAGTGAAGTCAGAAAAACATATATATTAATGCATATATGTGGAATTTAGAAAAATGGTATGTATGCTTGTACTCAGTAGTGTCCAGCTCTTTGTGACCCTATGGACTGTAGGGCTCCTCTGTCCATGGGATTATCCAGGCCAAAATACTGGAGTGGTTTGCCATTTCCTCCTCCAGGGGATCTTCCCAACCCAGGGATCAAACCCACATCTTTTGCATCTCCTGCATTGGCAGGTGGATTCTTTACCACTGAGCCACCTGGGAAGCCTGATTTGCAAAGCAGGAATAGAGATACAGATGTAGAGAGTAAATGTCTGGATGCCAAAGGGGAGAGGTGGTGTGGGAGGAATTGGGAGACTGGGATTGATGTGCGTGGATGCTAAAACGCTTCAGTGATTGGGATTGACATATATATACTATTGATACTATGTATAAAATGGATACCTAGTGAGAACCTGCTGTATAGCCCAGGGAGCTCTTCTTAATGTGCTGTGGTGACCTAAATGGGAAGGAAATCCAGAAAAGAGAGGATATATGTGTATGTATAGCTGATTCATTTTGCTTAACAATAGAAACTAACACAACACTGTAAAGCAACTCTACTCCAATCAAAAGTAATTAAAAATAAAAATTTTTAAATAAATAAATAAAAGGAAGGGAGCGAATACAGTGGTTTTTCTATTAGCCTCAATTTTACACAGTCTGTGACAGACACAGTTTCATTCACTTTATTAAGTTGGCTAAGGGTGGAGATTTGTTGTAAATCTCCACCCTTGGGGTTGGGGGTTCTGGAGCTGCCCTAGAACTAGCTTTTTCTTCATCCTTCCTCCTCTGGTTGCTGCCACCAGCAAGGTGACTCCTGGATCCTGGAACCCACCAGGTAAGATGAAAGCCCAGGTGGCTTCCTCACATGTGTTGGTGTTTTCTTTCAGTCTGTGCTTATTTATTCAGGCCAGTTGTTCTCAAAGGGCAGAGGGCATCAAAATCACCTGGGAAGTTTGTGTTCCAATTCAGCATTCCAACAGAGGCTGGGAATCTGCATTTTTGAAGCATCCTAAGTATGTCCGCATGTAGGGCTGGAAACACTGTCTGAGAAATATTCACTGTTGCCAGCCTTTTGACCAGACCAGTCACACAAGGTGTCTGGCAAATATGCAGATTCTCAGGCCCATCTCAGACCCATAGAGTCCAAAACTCCAAGGGAGAGACCTGGGAAGTGTGGGAAATAGTATCTTAAACCAGTGAAATAGGTCGGACAGAGAAAGACTCATATTGGATGATATCACTTATATGTGGAATCGAAAAAATACAACAAACTAGTGAGTATAACAAAAAGAAGCAGACTTACAGATATAGAGAACAAACTAGTGGTTACCAGTGGGAAGAGGAAGGTGGGGAAGGACAATATAGGGGGAGGGACTTAAGAGGTCCAACTATTAGATATTAAATAAGCTACAAGGGTGTATTGTACAACACAGGGAATATAGCTGATATTTTATAATACCTCTAAATGGAGTATAACCTTTAAAAATTATAATTCATTATATTGGACACCTGTAACATATACTATTGTATATCAACTATGTTTCAATTAAAAAAAAAAAAGCAGCTGTTCTTAACCCTGGGTTTGCAAGAGCTCACTCAGGGTGGAGGATCAGGGTTAGAAAATCCGATGCCTGGGGCCACACCCAAGATCAGTCACATCAGACTCCTCAGGGGTGGGACCCAGATCTCTGTGCTTTTGAAAGTTCCTCTGGTGGTTTCAATTTACTGCCAAGGTTGAGAAGCACAGGTTTGGTCAATAGGAAATTAACCCATCTCCTTTCTCCTTGTAGGAAGCAAAATATGTCATTTAGTACCCTCAAGCGGCCAGAATAAAATGTCTGTGCACAAAGGTCACGGCATATTACTTCCTAGACTGTTATTACTTTTGCTAGTCTGAGAAAGTTTCCTTCTAGATCGCGCTCACTGCTCCTGCGGGCTGGCTGTGACTTTCCTGCAGCTGCTAGTCCCAGCACAGGTGTTAAATACTTCATTAACAATTTCTGCGGCAGTGCCCCATCCCCAAACAATCCTAAACTCACTGTAGAAGCCACAGTTGCAGCCACCGGGTTGCAAGCCCCTGCAACTGCTCTCTGAAACCTTTGGATGACATTACATTTTCTTTTGAGGGAGCAATACCCATTGTATTGGGCTTCCACAGTGGCTCAGTAGTTAAAAAAAAAAAAATCTGCCTATAACATAGGAGACTCAGGTTCGATCCCTGGGTTGGGAAGATCCCCTGAAGGAGGCCATGGCAACCTACTCCAGTATTCTTGCCTCAAGAATCCCATGACAGAGGAGCCTGGAGGTCTACAGTTCATAGGGTCACAGAGAATCAGACATGACTAAAGTGGCTTAGCATGCACGCACCTGTTGTATTTGCTCCCAGCCTGGGCTAGCAGTTGCAGTAGTAGCTTGTCGCTCAGCCGTGTCCGACTCTTTGCGACCCCATGGACTGTAGCCCACCAGGCTCCTCCCTCCATGGGATTCTCCAGGCAAGAGTACTGGAGTGGGGTGCCATTGCCTTCTCCAGGGCTACTTTCCCTTCATCTAAAAGGGTAATGACCTGACTTAGGACATACATTTGAGGGGGCCATGACCTTGTTCCTCTGCCTAATTTGGGGAAGATATATTTTAAAAATGGAGATTTAAAAATAAATATTTTTCTTCACAGCTGAGATTCCTTCCACTCTGACTCCCACTGCCTCTTGTACAAACTTTATAAATTTTATTGAATTATCATTATTTCTTATGTGCATGAATGTCTCCCCACCTAGCCTATAAACTTCTTGAGGTACAAAGATATATCTTATCCATCTTTGTCTCCAGAGCAGCTAATAGGAAGCCTGGCACACAGTGGATTCTTGGTAAATATTGAGATGAACCAAATGTAGAAGTGAGATACTATGCTTTGGGTTGCTAACGTAATCTCTATCCAAAAATCCCCTTTCCTCCAGTCACTACCAAGCAACAGTTGCATAGGACATGGTTCTGGCCAGTGAGAAGTAAGCAGAAGATCTCTGGGTAGGGTTTCTAGGAGGGTCTTGGTTTTTCCACCATAAAAAGGGACAAATTAAGTTGGCCTGCCCTGTTTACCCTGTACCCCTTCCTGCTTTCTTTTTTTTTTTCTTCCTGCCTGGGACTTAGAGGTAAAGCCTGGAAGTGCAGCAGCCATATTGTAATAAGGAGGTGAACAAAAAAGAGAACAAAGCCAGCATGCACTGGATAGAACAGCAGAAAAATAGGAAGAAGCTAGATTTCTAAGGGTGGCAGCTGTGCCAGCCTTGGACTACTTGCATGCCTGCCTCTGGTCTTCTATTATGGAAGAAAACTAATCCCATATTCACCCTGTTTCGGACAAACACATTTGTAACTTATATAACAAGTGTGTTATTAATAAGTATGCATTAAAGCACCTAGTATTACTCTTAACACATAGTAGGAACCCATTAAGAATTTGAGTATTAATCACTTATTCATGCAAATAGAATCTTGGATGAATGATTGGGTTGGTTGGTTGTTTTTTTGACAGAAGGATTGTCTAATGATAACAAACTGATAACCTTAAAACAGCTTTGTTGCAAACCCTGTAGAACCATATTCTATCGGACCTGGAGTTCACTCCAAAGCTCTCTTCTTCCTGTTAGAGAAAGTAGTCTTGCTGAAGCTGTAAATCAGGCAGCGAATACAGAACAGCCTCCTTGTATTGCCAGTTCCCAGGGTGTCATATTTCAGGTATTTGCTTCTCTGTAAGGCAGGTTTTCCAAGGTTAGTCAGGAGGCGTTAGCTTTTGTTTTGTCCTCTCCAGCCTGGGCTGCCTGGCTGCAGTGGGTACACAAGGCCCTGCTGGTGGGCAGAACTGGGAGCTGAGGCATCCTTGCTCAGGAATAAACTAGGAAGCCTCTCGGCCTGAGGGTGAGTAGTTAGAAGAGCTCCATTGTCAGACCCCTTGAGGAAACTGATTAAAGGTAGAGATCAGCTCTCAGACTGGACCGGGAGGCAGCGAGGCAACGCCTCAGGACTCCGTCTCCTGCTTTCCTTTGTGGAAGTCCTCCTTTACTTTGGAATTCCTGGGATTCTCTTAGAATTTTCTTTTAAAACTGGCTCCAAGCCATTTGGCTTCATCTCTTGAAAAGGAAGTGCTATTGCCTGCCTTTGAGGTATACATTTCATGTTTATTTTTGAATAATATAGCTGTTTTTTAATTACCTTGGAATTAAAAAATGCTGAGCAATTTCTATACACCAGGTTAAGTGACTTTCCGTGCATTATCCAATACTAATAATCTCCTTACTGTGGTTCTTGTTATTCTATTATTCTCCCATTTTACAGATGGAGAAATTGAAACTCAGAGAGGTTAAGAACTTGTCCAAGGCCACACAGAACCGTGGATCCAATGTGGGATGTCTGTCTCCTGAGACCCCTCGCCTATTCCAGCCTCCAGCTCCGTGCCTGGAGGTGGACGGCACTTCCCTCCCATTGCCACTTTCCAGCCCGCCCCACTGAGACTCCAGGCTCCTGTGTCAAAGGCCACACAGAAAAGCTGCTTTTCCACGTGATAAGGAAACTCACGTTGAGGGGTGGGTTTTGACTTGTGTCTTCCGGATCGAAGGCCTCCCACCTGGTAAACGGATCCAGGCTTTGTTCCTTCCAGTATGTAGAGGTCTAGACCTGTACCAGGGTCCAAAGGGGAACAAGAAACATTTTATTAGGTGAAGCAAAGGAGGAATTCCAAAACCAGGACAGCCTTCACAGTCAAAGGGAGCCAGGTGTATTGGTGTTGTGGGAAAGAAGACAGCTATAGCAAAGGCTGGCCTACTGCCAGCTTGTAGGGGTGGATCCATTTATAGGAGTTAATAAAGAGCTAGGGTTGGCCAAGCTGGTGTCAAGTCTTTGCGTATCTCCCAGGCTGAGGGGGTGACTGGGGGAAGGAAGTAATGAGGGTAGAGAAGAGGAAAGTAGCGCAGGTGGGAATTTCCAGTGTGAGGCTGCTCCCATTCCAGATCCACTTTCGTGTGTCCTTTCCTCTTAAACGGAACCAAGGTTACCCCTCAAGTGCACTCAGCATCTCAGCAGAAAGTCGCTGAAATGAGAGGCCTCATAGTGGAACACAGAGAAGATGTGAAAAGGGAGAGAGAGGGCTAGGGGGGGCTCAGGAAAAGGGGCCAGAAACGGACGTCATCTACATCAGAGTTCTTGGCAGGCAGCAGGAGGGCGGGCAGGGTCGCTTGGGTACCGCCAGCCCTGCCTGAGGGGCTGCCATGCTCTGCTCCAGTGCCTTCTTTCCGAGAACCTTTCTGAAACGAGACTACGAATTTTAACAGTAACTCACTCTTTGGGAGACACTGTGCTGAGGGCTTATATATTTTCTCCTTTCATCTTCATAACAGCCCTATAAAGTAGATGTTGTAATAATTACCTCCACTTTACAAACAGGGAAACAAGGTTAGAGGAGTTGTGGGGTTGTCTCAGCTGGTAAAGAATAGAGTCACAATTCAATAACAAAAATGAATAAGATATGTGAATGTTAGTGAGCAATGTTATGGGGAAATATCAAGGAAAGGAGTGTGGTGAGTTGGATTGCTATGTTAAATAGAGGGCTTCCGGAAGGTTCACTGACATTAGTGTCAGGATTCTTAAAGGAAGAGACATAGAGAAGAAGGGGGAGGAGAAGATAGAACAGTGGGTGAAAGATGCCAGTGTAGAGTGTGCCTGGGGTACACACAGGTGGATGAAGAGATGTGAGGGAGAGAGAGGGGGGTTGGTAGGGGCTCATCAGATCTTCTGGGGCCTTAAGGAGACTCTGACTCCCGGTGTTTAATAGGATCCCTCTGGCTGCAGGGCAGGGAAGGCAGTCATGTGGGCACTGTCGTGGCTCAGGTGAGCCATGGTGGAGATGCTGGGGAGGGGCTGGGTTTTGCATAGACTTAGAACCTGGTGAGATTTCCTAATGGATTTGATGTTGGGTGTGAAAGACCTAGGGAGTCAAGGATAGCTGTGAGGTTTGGGCTTGCAAAACTAGAAGGATGGAGTTGCCATTAACTGAAATAGGGAAGATGAGAGAAGCAGATTTGGCAGAGATGGTAGGAAGGGGGCTTCCCAGGTGGCTCAGATCATAAAGAACCCGCCTGCCAAGCAGGAGACTCGGTTCGATCCCTGAGTTGGAAGACCCCCTGGGGTAGAGATGGCTACCCACTCCAGTATTCTTGCCTAGACAATCCCATGGACAGAGGCACCCTGGTGGGCTGCAGTCCATAAGGTCCCAAAGAGTTGAACACAACTTAGCTGCTAAACAAAAATAACAAATGACAGTGGGGAGGGAGATGGGAGGGAGATGGTCTGGGGGCACATTTCAGTTTAGATTCCAGCACCAGTTCCAGTGTGTGCGTGGGGTGGGTGGGGTGGGGGAGCCGCTTCCCACACCACCAAGCAATTCTTTAAAACTGGCTGGGTGTCCCACAATCCAACTCATTTGGACACTGTCTACCCAGAGATAGTATCAGACTTCACAGGTGCGGGGCTCCATCCTACAAGACAGCCCCTGCCCCTTCAGATGCCAGTCACAGGCCTAGGTGGGCCCCTCTGCTTCTGACCAACCAGGCCTAGATTGGAGGTTCCCACAGTCCCCTCCTCAGGTTGGAATAATTTGCTAGAGAGGTGTGCTCTAGTGAACTCAAGGAAACATTTACTTACTAGATTGTTGATTTATTATGAAAGGATGTAAGTCAAGATCAGACAGATGAGAGAGATGCATAGAGCGCAGTGTAGGAAAGGGGCAGAGAGTTTCCACGCCCTCTCCAGGCACCCACTCCCCCAGGTTCCACATATTCACCAAGCTCTCTGAACCCCTTTCGGGCTTTTATGGAGGGTTCATTGCATAGGCCACTATGGAATCATTGGCTGCTGCTGGCTGAGCTCAGTTTAACTCCGTCTCCAGCCTCTACCCCTCAACACTGTCCAGCCCTCTAATCACATAGTTGTTTCCCCTGGTGGGCAACCCCCATCCTTAGGTGGGGTCTAAAAGTTACCTCATTAATATAACAAAAGACACCTTTACCACTCTCATCACAGGAAATGCCAAGAGTTTTCAGATTTCTGTGTCAGGAGGGAAAGAAAACCAAATATATATTTCTTACTATAAATCGCAGCATCACAGATACCGATTAGACATCCAAATGGAGATGCTGGGTAAGACAGTTTCTAAGTGAGTCAAGAGTTCAAGGGAGAAGCTGGTATAGTAGCTTCCTAATTATCTTGGAAAACAACTCTTACATGTGTGTGATGTGATTGAGTTTCTAGCTTGCTTTGTCCAGAGGATAGTAGAATGCTAGGTTGAAGTTTAGCCATCTTACTTGATTTTATTATTAACATGCTATACTAAAGCAGATTCCTATGAGAAGACCTCAAGATAGTTTGTATAAAATATAATGTTGATAGGTTAATAAAGATGACTGGAAAACAACTCCCCCAAACAAACAAACAAACGAAAATAACGATGGACTTGGGAGTTGTCAGTGTATACATGGTCTTTGAAGCCAAGAGTTTAGGGGCGATGACACAGGAAGTTATCTTATGCTCCAGTCTCCTATACTGTCTACTCTATAGCAGATCCCAGATACACAGTCCCCTGGAGGTGTTGGCATCCATGGGGAGGATGAACCATGGAAGTCAGCGGCCAGTACCCAGTGCTGAGCCTGAAACGGTCTTAGCCCACATTCCTCCAGCATGATCCACTTGCGGGCCCTGAGCTCCAGCTCCCTCCCCAGGATCAGGAGAGGCCCAAGCCATGGATGACTAGGGCTTTGTAAATTATTGGGTGTTATTATTGGGAGTCCTGGGCAGGAGGACATTTCATTTATTCCCTGTTCATTAAGCAGCTGCCTCTTCCAGAGAAACAGCTGTTTGTTTATTTACTCTTCTGTTTTTCTCCATCCCCCAGGGTCCCGCCTGATGCCGCTGTCTGGACTGCATCATACGCCCCAGTGTGTCTCACCTTTTGCCAAGTTGCCCTGAAACTCAGGCGGCTCGTTTACATCTGTCACCTGGACCGTCAGGACCTGCAGATCGGTGACAGCCATGTCATCCTTCACATAAATCTGCAAGTCAAATATGTGTGGTCCTTCTTCAAAATCTAATTGTTCCATCCCAGTGGTGACAACCTGAAGGCAAATGCAGAAGTCATAGTAACCATGTGTTAAGAAAAGATCTGTCTTGTGTGTATACATTTTGCAAACGGATTTTAACTAGCAAGGAGGCAACCAGCATCCTGAAAACCATCTTTCCCTCCCTGTCAGGGGAATGGGCTGTTTTGCCTGAGTCCTTTCTGCATAAACCCCATGACACTGCACTAAAAGGACTCCTGTGTGTGAAGCTGCCCTTCCCAGGAAGACAAACATTCAGGAGACATCCTGGTTCCATCTACTGGAGATGGAAAGCGTGAAAGCTTTAAAGCCTGTCACTATTTGGGGTAGGCTCCTAGACAAGTCCCTTAGACACCCTGCATACAGTTTGATTTTCTCTTCTTTAAGAGTAAGATGCCTCTCTTCCTGGGATAGCTGTTAAGTTCCCTCTTCACTCATTTCTCCCTTCTAATTTTCCAAGGCCATATCTAAGACTAAATAAGAGGAGAAGGATAAATCTGCAGAAATAGAAATGATATTTATTTATATCAATAGCCTCTTTGGGTCTGGGGGTGTATTTCCACACAGTCTCCCACTGTTGAAAACATGTGCTCTGCACAAGTGTTTTGGAGATGTGGGAGGGGCGCCAAAAACCAGGGCCAGAGACATATCACTGGAATCTAATCTGTGGCCAACAGGAACCTCGGTGGTGCGCAGTGGGAGGGCCCTGCTGAGGTTACCTGGAGGCCAGTCTCTCACCCTTCACATCAACATGCACATTCCTGCCACCAGCTTAGCTGTGGAGCTCCAAGAAAGCCAGAGCCCTCTGCACATCAAAGACTAAATTTCATCAATTGTGTCTCAGTTAATAACCTTTTGGTTATTAGTGCAACTGGGGCCAGGCAAGGAGGCCTTCAGTATTCTCTGTTGAGAACACTTAGCTCCAATCCAGTTTCCATCGCTGGACTTCCGTGTGACCTTGGGAACATTACTTGACTTTTCCTCCAATTTTGTTTCTGCATGACAATCATTAGGTAAATGAGTCTCACCCTAGTTAAACAGCTGGAGTATACGACGAGATATGAAAACAAAGAGCTAGATCAGGGTACTGTGGAAAGTCAGGGAGAAAACATTCATTGTGAGATGTGTTTAGTCAAGGAGGACTTCATGGAGGAGGTGGTGGGTGTCATGTTTGACTTTGCATAAATCTGGATTGATTATGAGAGGAGAGGATGGTCACGGATGTGAATGAACCCATGCTGTAGAGGGAGCACAGAGGGAGGAGGGCTGAAAGAGACATTGCAATACTCCTGTCACCATCCACGAGCACTGTCAGCCTAGGCGCCACGCAAGTGGAGATAACCTGCCTCTCTGCTTGGCACATGAGCAGTGAGAGGCAGCATAACATGGTAGTCAGGAGCTTAGACCCTGGAGCCAGACTGGCTTTAAAGCCCAGCCTTCCCATGGCTTAACCTTGCTGTGCCTCGGTTTCCCCTAGCTGTAAAGTGGGGATACTGATGGCATCTGCTTCCTAGGGTTGTTGTGAGGGTTCCACGAGCTAGTCCATGGGTTACTTAGATCACTGGGGCTGAGTGAGCACCCAGCAAATGCTGCCTTTTATTGTCATTAGATGTTGCAAACTGTTCAGTGAACGGGTACCCATCAGAGATGCTCCCCAACCACAAATATCGACTCTGCTTCCTGACTTACCCCCTAGCTTCCAGCTAAGCCTGGAGCCCTCTTCTGAATCCCACGCTTCCAGACCCTTCACCATAGTGTTCCCTATTGACAGCCCTTCTCCTTGGGACTGGCTCAGTCATCCTAGAAGAAGGAACTAGAATAGTCAAGTAAGGGTCTCAAATGTTGTCTCTTGAAACCAGAGGAATTGGGTTGCTGCCAATACATGGAAAAGCTGCTTTTGTTGTCTTTATCAGCATCCTTCGATAGCTCAGCAGGTAGAGCAGAGGACTGTAGACTTGATAGATGTGGACATCCTTAAGTTGCTGGTTTGATTCTGGATCAAAGGAAATTGCTTGCTTATTTGTTTGTCAGCAGAATAGTAGTGCAGCAGGAGCGTGCTGGGCCCATAACCCAGAGGTTGATGGATCAAAACCATCCTTTGCTAAGTGTCCTCTTCTGGAGAAGGGAATGGCTACACACTCCAGTATTCTTGCCTGGAGAATTCCAGAGACAGAGGAGCCTGGTGGGCTACAGTCCATGGATTGCAAAGAGTCAACATGGCTGAGTGACTAACACCAGCATGAATTAAATGTACATGTGCCAGGCTCTTGCCAAGCTGTTTTGTGGAGTATTTTATTTAATCATCACAATTAGGTGTGGGTTGGGAAAACTTCCCTATTTCATTCATCAGGAAACCAGGGCAGGGAGGGAAGAGAATTCCAAGAATCGTGGCTGAGAGTGGTGGAGCACTCTCCCCACCCTTTAAGAACAGTATTTATTTACCTGTGCCAGGCCTTAGTTGTGGTGCATGGGGTCTTTAATTGTGCTATGTGTAATCTTTAATTGTGGCATGCAAACTCTTAGTTGCAACATGTGGGGTTTAATTTCCTGCTCAGGGATCAAACCCATGTCCCTGCATTGAGCATGGAGTCTTAGCCACTGGACCACCAGGGAATTCCCTGATGGAGCCTCTTTGATTGTAGGCAATCTAGCTGCAGAGTTTTGGTAAAAGAAGGTAAGTTCAGTTTTAGGTTTGAGGTTGTTTTGGACAAGACTGAGCAAATCTAAAGTGTCTACAGTTCTCACAACAGCAGATGAGGACAAAGGGGTATCAAGCTCAGAGGTGCGCTAATGGCAGGGGAGCAGCCGTGGCTGCCACGTGACCTCAGAGAGTGCCTGCTCTAGCAGCTCGGCTGTCACACCTCCCTCACTCCTGGGAGCTTTCCTTCTTAGTGCTGCTCCAGGAGGAAACCCCAGCGATGAGCCTCAGGCATCCCTCTTGCTGGGCAATAATGAGGCAGTGCAGGGTGGGAGTGATCAACAGGGGTTCTTGGGGCCAGCCTGCCTGATCTCAAATCTGAAGTCTGCCACCAATTAGCTATGTGAACTTGGGCAAGTTGCCCAACCTCTCTATGCCTCAGTTTCCCCACCTTTAACATGCAAATAATAATAGCATAGCACTTCATAGTGTTGTTATGAGGATTAAATGAATGAATTCACAGAAATGTTTAGAGGAATGCCTGACATATGTTAAGTGTCCCATAAATGTGAGTTACTGTCATCATCATCATTCAGTTCAGTTCAGTCGCTCAGTCGTGTCCGACTCTTTGCGACCCCATGAATCCCAGCACGCCAGGCCTCCCTGTCCATCACCAACTCCCAGAGTTCACTCAGACTCACGTCCATTGAGTCCGTGATGCCATCCAGCCATCTCATCCTCTGTCGTCCCCTTCTCCTCCTGCCCCCAATCCCTCCCAGCATCAGAGTCTTTTCCAATGAGTCAACTTTTCGCATGAGGTGGCCAAAGTACTGGAGTTTCAGCTTTAGCATCATTCCCTCCAAAGAAATCCCAGGGCTGATCACCTTCAGAATGGACTGATTGGATCTCCTTGCAGTCCAAGGGACTCTCAAGAGTCTCCTCCAACACCACAGTTCAAAAGCATCAATTCTTTGGTGCTCAGCTTTCTTCGCAGTCCAACTCTCACATCCATTCATGACCACAGGAAAAACCATAGCCTTGACTAGACGGAACTTAGTTGGCAAAGTAATGTCTCTGCTTTTGAATATGCTATCTAGGTTGGTCATAACTTTTCTTCCAAGGAGTAAAGCGTCTTTTAATTTCATGGCTGCAATCACCATCTACAGTGATTTTTGGAGCTCCAAAAAATAAAGTCTGACACTGTTTCCACTGTTTCCCCATCTATTTCCACTGTTTCCCCATCTATTTCCCATGAAGTGATGTCCTCCTCATACCCCTCACATGCCTCTATCATTAATCCTCTTCACCCCCAGAGTCTCAGCAGCTGTGTCCCAAAGCAAGGTGGCCTCCTCACCCTTAGGAAGTCCTACATGACTGAATCCCAAGGCCAAGAGTGACAGACCTCTGGGCTGGAGACCCCAGAACCTCATGGCTAGGTGACCCTGCAGAGTGTCCAGGAGGAGTCAGGTTCTGCCATGGAGATGGCATCGTCATGTTCTGTGGAACAGCCCTTGTGAGCAGTTTGGGCTGGAGAATAGGATCGTTCTGGAGGGGATGGTTGATGATATTGGGTAGTTTCTGGGGAGAAGCAACCAGTTGTTAAGAACATGTGAACCTGTGGCCCGTCCTAGTACTGACGCAGGTCCTGGGTAGCTGCAGGCTGTGGTGCCAGGAAGGCACCAGGATGGGAACAAATGCTGAACATTTGAGCCCAGATCAGTGGAGTGGCTAAGAAATTCTCCATTGGTAGAGGTCAGGAACAGGATGGAATTCCTCCTTGACTGACAGCCCTGTTTGAATCACATGTGATATGGGGAGGGGAGATATGATAGTGAAAGATTTGGATACTTATCCAAGCAGTAATAGCTGTGTGTGGCAATTGGAGGGGACAGAGCCTGAGACTGGTAGAAGGAAGACCTGAGTCAAGTTCTTATTTCATCCGTTCTGGCTCTGTGATATTGGACAAATCAGTTAACCTTGCTGTCTCATTGCGATCTTATTTATAAAATAGGGACTTACAACTTTAATAATGATAATATCAGTGTTAGTAGTAACAATTAAGAGATCAGGATGTGAATGTGCTTTGAAATCTCTGCCAATCTGAAATAGTTCAGTCATCCTCATCATTAAAGGCAGTAGACTGTAAGAGGCTGAGAATGAGGGCTCTCAAGTGGAAATAACCCAAACATCTGTCAACTGATGAACAAACAGACAAAATGTGGTATATCCATATAGTGGAGTATCATTCAGTCATTTAAAGGGAATGAAGTACTGATCCATGCTACAACATGTGTGACCTTTGAAACTTTATGCTTAAGTGAAAGAAGCCAGTCATTAAAAAAAAAAAAATACAATATGATTCAGTTCATATGAAGGGGGGACCAGAATGGGCAAATCCATTAAGACAGAAAGTAGGTTAGTGGTTACCAGGGCCTGGAGGGATAGGAGGCAGGGGAGTGACTACTAATGGATTTGGGGTTTCATTTTGGGGGATGAAAATGTTCTAAAACTGGATTATGGTGATGGTCTGTGAATAGGGTAAAAACCACTGAACTGTATGCTTTCAATGGGTGAATTACACGTTATGTGTATTATATCTCAGTAGAGCTGTTTGTAAAAAATAGAGCTCTAAAGCCAGACTGCCTGCCTTCCAGAGTCAGCACAGCAATAGCTGTGCAACACAGGGCAAGTTATTTCACCTCTACTAAATTTCTCCCTCATTTCCCCTATCTGTACAAAGGGGACAATCATACAAGTAAAGTCACTGGATTGTTGTGACTATTACAAAGGAGCACATGTCAAGTCCTTTCCGCAGTGTCCAGCAGATACTATGTGCTCTGTAAGTGTAAACAATTGGCAAGGCTTAGAGGCACAGATGAGCAGCAGCTGTTAAAGATGAACCAGATGTCAAGGCAGCAGGTCTACAGGCAGGGAAGTCACAGAAACAGCAGCTGGGCCCCAGGAATGTGCCCTGGATGCTGAGGTGGAGGGTGCCTGAATGTGTGCTCCTCACATGCCAGAGGGCCCATCCCTGGGGTGCGGAGAATACAAGATGCTGGACTCTGGCCCCCAAGTCCATGGGCTCCACGGGTGTGTTCTGAGGCCCAGATATGCACCCTTTTGAAAGTTCCCTTAGTGACTCTAATCATCAGCTGGGTTTAAGAACACCTTGTATGTTTCTCAGAGAGGCAACCAAGCTCAGACCAAGCAGGCCCACTGGGTACCCCTAGAAACCAGAACAATGGCAGGTGGGAGCTGGGGCAGGGCTGATGATGACTGTAGGAGGTTCCTGTGCCCACTGAGGAATGAGGTAGTCATGGGAGAGAATGCACTTCAACAGGGTCCAGACACCCACACCCTAAAGACATCCTTAGAAGGCCTTTGAGGTTGTCAGTGGAAAACATGCCATCAGCAGGTGCATCCTGCCTAAGGAGAAGTAACAACTTTGGGAAAGACCAGATGACAAACTAGAAAACAGAGCCGCAGTGGCATAGCTCTTGGATGTGACTGATTGGGTCTGAATTGTTCAAGAGGAAACATTCATGCAGTATGGCTAGACATCCAGACTTATATTTTTATTAAGGGTGTGTTCTTCCATATGAAATATCTTCTCATAAATTTCCTACTGGAAAATCACAGAATCATAGAAAAGAAGAATCATCGGGTACTAGTTCATCAGGGTCTGGTTTCTAAGGAGATCATTACACAAACTATTCCACCCGAAGAATTTGGCTACCATTGGCACTCCTAACACCTGTTATCATATGAGAGTGGTTGGCAATAAGAAATGAGCCTTTTATTTGTAACAGATTGAACATACTGTTCATCTGGACTGGATTAAATGGAGGGGAAAAGGTCCAAAAGCTACAGGGGCATCTAGCACGGAGGGCTCTAGAATTCCCCAAACAGAATGCCCAGATCTTACAAGAGGGAAGATGGAAGCAGGAAGAGAGGGAGATATGACCGCTGATCCAGAATTCCACCCAGACAATCTTCAGGGCCCCTTTGTGAGCAGCTCCCTTGGGAATAAGACAGTGCTTACCTCAAAGTCGGTGTCTGACAGCCAGTTCACCCTGAAGGCCTGAGTGAGGGGACTGGAGTTGATTATCAGGGGGAACCCTGGGACCACAGGTGACAGTGATGCTGATAATTTCACAGAAAACCTGTGCACTGAAGTCTCAGGTGGAGAATTCTCTGCCACTTTGCTCATAGCGGGTAAGTGGATCAGGTGTAGTGCCTGTCCGCCTGCAGATATAAAAGGATGCAAAACGACATTAGCACAAAGCCTTGTGCTGAAAACAAGGACTTAGCAGCTTGGTTTGTGGCTTCAGCTCGTAGCTCAGGGCGAAGCTGGAACACGGTCACTCCCCAAGAATGAAGACTCTTGCCAAGAGCTGGAAATGGGAATGTGAGATCTTCTCAGAGCCAAGAAAACAACCACCACTATACAACCACGAAATCTTCTTCTGTCATTCTGGAAATAAATCTTCTGTTTTTCCGATTACCTCTCTGCTTCCTTTTGTGTTTCTCCCAGGTTTTGTGGAGAGCCAGGGAGAAGGAAACGTGATATCTTAGAACATAGACACCCCCTTGAAGGACCCAGTCTGGCCACAGCATCCTCTGTCTTACAAAGGCCAGGGAACTTTCAAGAGTTTATTTTCCTTCTCTATGTCAGTGTTAGATACAGAGAACATAGAGAATGGAGTGTGCATGACTGGAGAACTCCAAAATCACACCAGCTCTCCCCGTATCCCTAAGTATAATCTCATGGACAATGACTTGTTATCATTAGATGCTGAGGACATCATGTAGAGCCTTGATCGGTACATTGTGCTCAATAGAGTAACTCCTGTTTCAAAGAGAAGGAAGGGAGAGACTCAGGGCAAGCCTGTAAATTACCTTGGGTTGCATTACAGACAGGGAATTTAATGATGTCAGAGAAAATGTGTTATTTTTTGCTACCAGGAAAGCTTTGGGATGGTCTAAGTTCTCTTTGACACTCTAGAGGATTCTGCCAGCACAGGGGAGAGGAGTGGGTTGTGATATTTATGCTTCTATAACAACACTAATGTAGGGGCTGAATAGTGCCCCTCCCCACAATTCATGTCTACCCAGAACCTCAGAATGTACCTTATCTGCAAATAGAGTCTTTGTAGATGGAATTATCTACATCTAGTTAATTATCTATCTAATTATTATCTAATTATCTAGTTAAAAGGAGGTCTTGCTGGATTAGGGTGAGCCCCAAATCTAGTAACTAGTGTCCTTCTAAGAACAGGACAGGACACAAAGACACACACAGAAGGAAGAAGCATCGTTAGGACAGAGGTAGAAACCATAGCACCAGGGCCCAGGAACCCCACAGTGACTGAGACAGAACTGTGTTTGAGCATCTCCTGTGGAGGTACAGTCAGCAGTGGACTGCCACAGGGCCAGGGGCTCTGGGTGCAGCAGGCTTGGGTATGGCATAAGCCCTCTTGGAAGAGGTCACCATTAACCCTACCATAGAGCTGCCAGAACTTAGCAGGACTGGGAAATAGCCTCTTGGAGGCCACAAACAGAACCTTGTGCACCAGGACCCAGGAGAAAGGAGCAGTGACCTCACAGGAGACTGACCCAGGCTTGCCTGTGGGTGTCCAGGCATCTCCAGCGGAGGCGTGGGTCTGCAGTGGCCTGCTGCAGGGTTGGGGACACTGAGTGCAGCAGAGCACGCATGGGACCTTTGAAGGAGGTCACCATGATCTTCATTACCTCCACCATAGTTCCACCCCCAGGTAAATAGCAAGGAGGGAACACAGCTCCACCAATCAACAGAAAATTGGATTAAAGATTTACTGAGCTGGAAGAAACACAAGCTGGAATCAAGATTGCCAGGAGAAATATCAATAACCTCAGATATGCAGATGACGCCACCCTTATGGCAGAAAGTGAAGAGGAACTAAAAAGCCTCTTGGTGAAAGTGAAAGAGGAGAGTGAAAAAGTTGGTTTAAGCTCAACATTCAGAAAATGAAGATCATGGCATCCGGTCCCATCACTTCATGGGAAATAGATGGGGAAATAGTGTCAGACTTTATTTTGGGGGCTCCAAAATCACTGCAGATGGTGATTGCAGCCATGAAATTAAAAGATGCTTACTCTTTGGAAGAAAAGTTATGCCCAACCTAGATAGTATATTCAAAAGCAGAGACATTACTTTGCTGACTAAGGTCCGTCTAGTCAAGGCTATGGTTTTTCCTGTGATCATGTATGAATGTGAGAGTTGGACTGTGAGGAAGGCTGAGCGCCAAAGAATTGATGCTTTTGAACTGTGGTGTTGGAGAAGACTCTTGAGAGTCCCTTTGACAGCAAGGAGATCCAACTAGTCCATTCTAAAGGACATCAGCCCTGGGATTTCTTTGGAAGGAATGATGCTAAAGCTGAAACTCCAGTACTTTGGCCACCTCATGCGAAAAGTTGACTCATTGGAAAAGACTCTGATGCTGGGAGGGATTGGGGGCAGGAGGAGAAGGGGACGACAGAGGATGAGATGGCTGGATGGCATCACTGACTTGATGGACATGAGTCTGAGTGAACTCTGGGAGTTGGTGATGGACAGGGGAGGCCTAGCGTGCTGCAATTCATGGGGTCACAAGAGTCGAACACGACTGACTGACTGAACTGAACTGAACTGAGCATGGCCCCACGCATCAGAATAAGACCCAGTTTCACCCTCAACCAGTCTCTCCCATCAGGAAGCTTCCGTAAACCTCTTGTCCTTCTCCATCGGAGGGCAGACAGACTGAAAACCACAATCACAGAAAATTATCCAATCTAATCACATGGACCACAGCCTTGTCTAACTCAGTGACACTATGAGCCATGTCATGTAGGGCCACCCAAGACAGATGGTCATGGCAGAGAGTTCTGACAAAATATGGTCCACTGGAGAAGGGAATGGCAAACCACTTTAGTATTCTTGCCTTGAAAACAGTATGAAAAGGCAAAAACATAGGACACTGAAAGATGAACTCCCATCTGGGTGGATAGTACCCAATATGCTACTGAAGATCAGTGGAGAAATAACTCCAGAAATAGTGAATAGACAGAGCCAAAGCAAAAACAACATCCAGTTGTGGATGTGACAGGTGATGGAAGCGAGGTCCAATGCTCTAAAGAGCAATATTGCATAGGAACCTGGAATGTTAGGTCCATGAATCAAGGCAAATTGGAAGTGGTCAAACAGGAGATGGCAAGAGTGAACGTCAACGTTTTAGGAATCAGTGAACTAAGATGGACCGGAATGGGTGAATTTAACTCAGATGACCATTATATCTACTACTGTGGGCAAGAATCCCTTAGAAGAAATGGAGTAGCCATCCTAGTCAACGAAAGAGTCCAAAAGCAGTACTTGGATGCAATCTCAAAAATGACAAAATGATCTCTGTTTGTTTCCAAGGCAAACCATTTCAATATCACGGTAATCCAAGTCTCTTCCCAGGCCAGTAATGCTAAAGAAGCTGAAGTTGAATGGTTCTATGAAGACCCACAAGACCTTCTAGAATGAACACCCCCAAAAGATGTCTTTTTCATTATAGGGGACTAGGACTCAAAAGTAGGAAATCAAGAAACACCTGGAGTAACAGGCATATTTGGCCTTGGAATATGGAATGAAGCAGGGCAAAGGCTAACAAAGTTTTGCCAAGAGAACACATTAATCGTAGCAGACACTCTCTTCCAACAACACAAGAGAAGACTCTACACATGGACATCACCAGATGGTCAATACCGAAATCAGATTGATTATATTCTTTGCAGCCAAAGATGGAGAAGCTCTATACAGTCAGCAAAAACAAGACCGTGATCTGACTGTGGCTCAGATCATGAACTCCTTATTGCCAAATTCAAACTTAAATTGAAGAAAGTAAGGAAAACCACTAGACCACTCATGTATGATGTAAATCAAATCCCTTATGATTATACAGTACAAGTGAGAAATAGATTCAAGGGACTAGATCTGATAGAGTGCCTGATGAACTATGGACAGAGGTTTGTGACATTGTGTAGGAGACAGGGATCAAGACCATCCCCAAGAAAAAGAAATGCAAAAAAGCAAAATGGCTGTCTGAGGAGGCCTTACAAACAGCTGTGAAAAGAAGAGAAGCCAAAAGCAAAGAAGAAAAGGAAAGATATACCTATTTGAATGCAAAGTTCCAAAGAATAGCAAGGAGAGATAAGAAAGCCTTTCTCAGTGATCAGTGCAAAGAAATAGAGAAAAAGAACAGAATGGGAAAGACTAGAGATCTCTTCAAGGAAATTAGAGATACCAAGGGAAAATTTCATGCAATGATGGTCTCAATAAAGGGAAGAAATGGTATGGACCTAACAGAAGCAAAAGATATTAAGAAGAGGTGGCAAGAATACACAGAAGAACTGTACAAAAAGATATTCATGACCCAGATAATCATGATGGTGTGGTCACTCACCTAGAGTCAGACATCCTGGAATGTGAAGTCAAGTGAGCCTTAGAAAGCATCACTACGCACAAAGCTAGTGGAGGAGATGGAATTCCAGTTGAGCTATTTCAAATCCTGAAAGATGATGCTGTGAAAGTGCTGCACTCAATATGCCAGCAAATTCAGAAAACTCAGCAGTGGCCACAGAACTGGAAAAGGTCAGTTTTCATTCCAATCCCAAAGAAAGGCAATGCCAAAGAATGCTCAGACTACCACACAATTGCACTCATCTCACACGCTAGTAAAGTAATGCTCAAAATTCTCCAAGCCAGGCTTCAGCAATACGTGAACCGTGAACTCCCTGATGTTCAAGCTGGTTTTAGAAAAGGCAGAGAAACCAGAGATCAAATTGCCAACATCCACTGGATCATGGAAAAAGCAAGAGAGTTCCAGAAAAACATCTATTTCTGCTTTATTGACTATGCCAAAGCCTTTGATTGTGTGAATCACAACAAACTGTGGAAAATTCTGAAAGAGATGAGAATACCAGACCACCTGATCTGCCTCTTGAGAAATCTGTATGCAGGTCAGGAAACAACAGTTAGAATTGGACATGAAACACAGACTGGTTCCAAATCGGGAAAGAAGTATGTCAAGGCTGTATATTGTCACCCTGCTTATTTAACTCACATGCAGAGTACATCATGAGAAACACTGGACTGGATGAAGCACAAGGTGGAAACAAGATTTCCAGGAGAAATATCAATAACCTCAGATATGCAGATGACACCACCCTTGTGGCAGAAAGTGAAGAAGAACTAAAAGCCTCTTGATGAAAGTGAAAGAGGAGAGTGAAAAAGTTGGCTTAAAGTTCAACATTCAGAAAACTAAGATCATAGCCTCTGGTCCCATCACTTCATGGGAAATAGATGGGGAAACAGTGACTGACTTTATTTTGGGGGACTGCAAGATCATTGCAGATGGTGACTGCAGCCATGAAATTAAAAGACGCTTACTCCTTGGAAGAAAAGTTATGACCAACCTAAACAGCCTATTAAAAAGCAGAGACATTACTTTGCCAACGAAGGTCCATCTAGTCAAGGCTATGGTTATTCTAGTAGTCATGTATGTAAGAGTTGGACTATAAAGAAAGCTGAGTGTTGAAGAATTGATGCTTTTGAACTGTGGTGTTGGAGAAGACTCTTGAGAGTCCTTTGGACAGCATGGAGATTCAACTAGTCCATCCTAGAGGAAATCAGTCCTGAATATTCATTGGAAGGACTGATGCTGAAGCTGAAACTCCAATACTTTGGCCACCTGATGTGAAGAGCTGACTCATTTGAAAAACCCTGATGCTGGGAAAGATTGAAAGCGGGAGAAGGGGACGACAGAGGATGAGATGGGTGGATGGCATCACTGACTCAATGCACATGAGTCTGAGTAAACTCCAGGAGTTTGTGATAGATAGGGAGGCCTGGCGTGCTGCAGTGCATAGGGTCACAAAAAGTCGGACATGACTGAGTGACTGAACTGAACTGAACTGAGAAACCATAGTGAGGCAGCTACAAACCAAGGCATGGCAAACAACCCCCAGAAGTCAGGACGTAGGTGTGGAGAAGCATCTCTCTCAGAGACTCTAGAAGGAACCAACCCTGTTGATCCCTTGATTTCAGATTTCTGCATTCCTGAATTGTGAGAGAATAAATTTCTGCTGAGTTAAGCTATTCCATTTGTGGTAATTTGTTATAGCAGCCCTAAGACACTGATACAATTGCCACTTATTCAATGTTCCGAATAAATGCATTCTGTAAAATGCTTTCCCTCATTTACTCCTCAAAACAATCCTTTTGGATAAACATTAGTGTCATCATTTTACAGATGAGGAAACTGAGCTGAAGCACACGCAGTGAATAATAAGTAACAAAGTCAAAATTTACACCAAAGTCACCTTCTCAGCCAGCTTCCAACCTTGGCCACCATTAACCACTGGGGACAAAGTCCCTAGAATGGGAGGAGGTACAGGCGGAACAGATCTACAGGGTGGAAAGATCTGAAAGGTGCAAAATTTCTAGAAACAAACCGGCCGTGGGAAAACATTGGCTTTTATAAAAGAATGATTTTACTTCAAATTTAAGGGAGGGGAGGCAGAGAAGCAGGTGGAAATGCAGGAAAAATTGAAATATAAACACATCCATTGATACAAGCATTCCTAAATCTAAAATCATCTGATTTCATTTAGAGACTAAAATGCATTATGCATAAGTTAGTTTTTGCTGGCAGAATTATCTGGTTTTATGGACAAGGACTGTGCAAGGACTCAGAAATATCAAAACAGCTGAGGTTTGAGGTGATGTGAATACAAATGGATTTTTTTAATCTATTAAAATTGACTTTAATATTATAGCATTCTTGTGATTAAAAAAAAAAAAAACCCAGCAGCAAGACAGTATGTCTAGAGTATTTAGAGGCAAAAATTTCCCCGAAATGGGTTTTTAAAGTGAGCAAAATAATCAATTGCTGTGGTGGGTTGGGTTTTGTGTGTATAATCCCCTCAGGCCCTCTTTTCCCACCATTGGAGTCTCCAGCACACTGCCCTGCCCAGCCAAGTTGTCTACAGGAGTGTTCCCTTCCAGCTCAGCAGGGCAAGACAGTCATGAGCAAACGGAAAGACTGGCGATTTGTTTCCAAGGACACCACCTGATCTTGCTGCAGTGATTTGTGCCTCTCTGAACAACAAGGAATGTATGTTTAAGCAAAGATGTAACTCATGAGATTTTTCTCATGAACAGCTCAGGATAGGGCTTCCCTGGTGGCTCAGTGGTAAAGAATCCTTTTGCCAGTGCAGGAGACACAGGTTCAATCCCTGATCCAGGAAGATCCCACATGCCATGGGAGCGACTAAGCCTGCGCACCACACCTATTGAGCCTGTGCACTAGAGTCCAGGAACCACAGCTACTGAAGCCCATGTGCCCAGGAGCCTCTACTCTGCAACAAGAGAAGCCCCAGTAATGAGACCGCACTCTGCAACTAGAGAATAGCCCCTGCTCACTGCAGCTAGATAAAAGCCTGCGCAGCAACAAAAGCCCAGCACAGTCAAAAATAAATAAAATTTGGGAAAAAAAATTGGCAAGCTTTCTCTGTAAAGAGCTTGATAATAAATATTTTAAAAAGAGAGAGAACAGCCCAGGGTAAGGGAGTGCACAGCCCAAAGGAACAGACTAAAACTAGTAACCACTCACCTTCACTGAGCACCTATGCACCGGGCATCATGCTAGGTATGCCTGATTTCATCTGCTCTAACTGTGGTCCCTGGAAGTAGGCATCACTGCCAGTACTTCACACCCCTGAACTACACAACCAGTATGTGGCCACGAGGGCCCTGGTTCATGCATCTGGGTCTGTAGATAGCAGACTGCATGTCTCTACTATAGACTTTTGATCCATGCTTGTCAGATGACCCTGCACGTGAGATGAATTGTGGATTTTCTATAACCTGGTAATATCATAGCAAGATGGTGCTGAGGTTAGATTTGGGTGATGTGACATGTAAGAGGCCTTTTAGGGGAACAGCATAAGGAACAGTGCTGGAGTATTAGCTTGGTACAGTCTCACCAATGAGAGGCTTGCTAAGCCCTACTCAGAGGTTCCCACAACCTCAGCCTCAACAGGGAGATTACCACAGCTACCAACCTTGCTCTGGTAAACTGGAGAGATTGCTTACCAAATATCCCCAGCAGATAGCCTCTACTTTGCTTTGTGGGTAGTGTATCCCTTGATCTTATTGCATTAATCATAACTTCAATAAACTCTGAGTTTGAGAGGCTAATTCTAGAGAAGAACCAGTCTTCCAAGCCAAGGCATCTGACTTGGGGCAGGGCTCCTTTTCATGGTTCCATGCTGCCTCCTTACACTTACAGGGCTTGCCCTGGTCTCCTTGAGTGGTCCCACTTCCTCATGGTGGTGAGGGAAGTATTGGGGAGGGAAAAGCAGATCTATCCAGTGACCCTCAGGCATTTTGTGTTGGAAACTGTCTGGATAAAGCCAGACTGTGTCTGTGAATATTTCTGCGGACATTCTTGCTGGATCTGTTCTGCTTTTCATCTGGTGGTCTTTCTTCCTAGGAAAAGGTTATGTGTGCCAGGGTTGTATAGCTGAATTCTAAAAACTTTGAGGCAGACACTCCAGGAACATTGATAAAGCAAGTGGCCAAGCTGGGATCTCCCAAGTCTTAGTCCAACAACCAATTCCTCCAGTTTCTTTGCTATTAAAAGCAATGGTAACAGTATTAATAGTAATAACTAGTAATAACTAGTGGCAAGGGTCCACACTCTAAAAATAGAGCAATTAATATGGCATGGAATTCATCAAATATTCAGTCTGTTCATTCTACAGATAAGTTTAAGGGACATGTCCAAAGGCACTCTGCTAATCAGGCCTTCCCCGGCAGAGGGAAGTCCAGGAACCAAGGGCCATCTCTCCCTAAGACATGATGACTTTCCTTCCAAACTTTCTCTGGTGGTCTGAGTGCTGGAGATCAGGAAAGAGGTTTTAATAGAATTTGACTTACACATGCATCTTAATTAAGAAGCAAATTATAATTGCTTGATGGGTACACTTTGAAAAAGAAAAGGCACACAAAATGATTATCAGTCACTGAGTCCACTGAAACATCTAGCCTATGGCCGAGAGCTTCGATGGATGGTGGGTTTGCTTGTTTCCAAATAAGCGAAATCACTGCCTTGCCAGAAAGGGTCCGAGGAGGCCCCCTCCCTGGAGTCCGTGCTGGGATAATGAAGGCCTCCATAGCCTCCATTCCAGGGGAAGAAGCTGGCCGCCTGGGTCTCTGACACCAAAGGTGATGAGGTGGCTCAGGAACTGTGGGGACGTTCCTTCTTCTCCCTCAGGGGATGCAGCTGCTCTCTGTCTTACTACTCTGTTTTCAGTACACAGAGCAGTACTCATCTGAGGCTGTCGCTCAGTACATGCCTCTTCCTTCTCGTAACTAATCAAAATCGTGGTGAAAGAATCCAGAGGAATGTTGTGAAAGGGGCAAGAGAATTGGAGTGAGAGCCAATCTGAGTTTTGTTGCTACTTGACTGTATGGCCTTGGGCTGGTCCCTTGGGTTCTTTGGGCCTTACGTCCCCTCTGTCTCTCAGGGATGTGGGGCTACACTGCAGTGGCCATTAAACATTTCCAGTTGTTCAATTGTTCAAGGAGATGCACAGGACCCAAACGAGAATGCTTCCACATCCACAGTTGATTACAGAAAATGGAGACCCTATAGCAGTTACATTAAAGTAAGGATGCACATCCCAGCCGAATGCTGCCTCATAGCAAGAGGACGGGAGAGGCCCAGAGCCAGCAGGCTCCTGCTATCTTCTTTCCCTAAGGCCATAGCTAAGTGCACTTGCTCAGACCAGAAACCACCAACTGCATCACTGATACCTTGGAAACAGTGAATCCAAATTACAATCTCTGCTGAAACTGTTTGTGTTGAATATTTCGCTGGTCCTGTAGGCACCATCCTGTTACATGACTAGCCCCAACAGCAGAGCCCTCTGTCGGGCTCACCAAGACCAGGGGCAAATCGTCAATCTCACCTTCATCAATGAACCTTGCTTTTAGACCCGGGCAGACCATCCCCAACCTCTAGGGACCCATGGTTACAATGCAGTGCTATTAGTCAGCAGGCTCCTTTGCCTTGAACAAGAGTTAGTTGTGTGTAGGAACTTTAGCAAAGCCACTTAGACTAATTCCAGTCCTACTAGAATTCACTCTCATGGGTACCATATAAGAAAATGCATATGTTCAGTATACTGTAAAACATTATAGAATGTTGTTGTTTTAGCGTATGCAACATCTTCTGCATCTTTCATTTTCACAATGTTATACCTTCCTGGATGGGACGATCACCCACCCACTTTGGGGGCTGACTCACTCCCCCAAAGGCTAATGGAAGGTAGGACACAGAAGAAAAGGTGGTGAGACTTCTAATGATTCTGTAAATGACACTAGGTCATCACTAGCAAGAGAGGGAGGTGTTTGTCTTGGAGCAGCACTCTGGTTCAGGCCTGAGAAGGGCGGGTTTCTTGCCAATATCTAACTCTGTGGAGATGGAAAAGCAAACAGATTCCAGTAACTTGAGTGCTTCAGTGGGAGTGAGGGAAAGACAACCAGGTTCCCTTGGAAAAGGAAGAGGAAAGGGGGGCTGAGAGAAGGGATGGCCTTTGCTTTTCTGAGGTTGTCTTAATAGGAAAGAGACATGGTAGAAAAGAGGAAACTTTTGTAACATTCTTTGGATCCCATATATAGGATTAATCACCCACAGAAAGACTTCCTGGAAATGGACTACATCTTCCTGCCTTTTCAAATGATGAGAGCATTAAGAAGGACATACACCTGGTCCTCAAGCAGTGTAAGACACTGAGCCTTGGGTCTCTTTTGATTTCCTGACTCACCTAGCTGGGGGCCAGGCCCAGATGGTAGACTTGTGGATCACCCTAGAGAGATCAAGATGACCTCACATGTGGTGCTCAGTAGACAAAACTCAGGTCAACGAGCCTGATACGTTTTTTGAGTTCATGTGCATCTTCTAACTACCAAGGAGAGCCTTCTCTCATTAAACACCCTGGCATTTTCATTTCCATGAGACTCAGACAAAAGCTAGTTCCCTGGAGAATTTCCCAAAGTGGAGACAGCCTCAGTGTGCTGTGGATTTAAACACACTGAGGGGCCTTTGCTAAGTCCTCCATCTCCCAGGAATGACACATATTCCTTTGGTACTGATGAAGCCAGAGATTGTTTCACCCCAACTCTTTCTTGTGCTATAGCTGAGAGTCTTTTGGCATTTATGTTCTTTAAGGGCCTTGCTTTCTAAGTTGTTACTGGAAAGGGACACTTTAGCATCCCAAAAGGAAATATTTTCTTTCCCTCATCTTAATAGGAGGTGAAAAAGACAGACGCCAATCTCAATGTCAATATGAAGCAGGCAGAGGATCTGAATTTCTGCATTTAGGGGATATCAGTAAATGCAGAGGGAAAAAAACAGGCCCCCAAAGGGATAATGTTCAACAACAACAATTTATTAGATACCCTGTATGTACTGGTACTCAGAGACCACAGAGGAAAAAGGAATATGAAACCTGTTGTTGTAGGGCTGACATTCCAGCTGAGGATTCCAGGACAGACACATAATGGATGAATTATAACTCCTGCTCCGTTTCATTGAGCACTTATTCTGTGTTATGTACTGTACTAAACCCTTGACACCCATTCCATGTGCAGGCAAGAGGAGCTCCAGGGTGCAACAGAAAGAGCACCTACTAAGAGCTAGGGCAATCTGGGAAGGCTCCGTGGAGGAGGTGGGACTTGCCTGGACCTGGAAGATACACACCAGTTAGACCAAATGAGAGGAACAGAATACTGGAAAATGTTACTTGTCTGTGATTACTTTGGTGATGCCTGTTTCCAATCTGCTAAAGGCAGGTACTGTGACTACTCCCCTTCCCCAATCCTCTGTGACCCTGCTGTTTTTGAGATCAAGGGTAAGGAGCAGGTTTTCAGACTTACCTAAGAAAGTAAGAGAGGAGCAGTCTGCATCACAGCAGACCTTCCAAAAATTGTATTTGGCCTGTGGCAGCAAAAGTGCAGTTCAGTGTGTGGTCTTCTGGAGGGAGAGGGCTTAGAATGTGGTTTTTATTTTAAAATCTCAAGTATTTCTTGCAGATTTTTGTGATATGTTTCTTTCACACATCTGATGAGAAGATTCCAAATGATTATGTTTCAGTATGAGATCTGGGTTTTTCTAACCTCACTCTTCCCCTAATGACAATAAATGTCACCTCTTAACTCAAATAATTATGGTCCTAAAAGCCTATATTTCTGGGAAAATCTCCAATGTTTAATTCAAGTAAGAGTCTGAGCAGCTCAAGGCCCAACTTCACACTCACAGTTCCTCCTGCCCTCTAAAAGTTCAAGGTTAAAGAGAGTTCAATATTATTAGGAGAACTATGATTTATTTATCTATTAACAGATCAATGGGAAAAAATCAAATAGTCTTATTTATAGATCTTGAGGAAAAAAATTTGATTTAAAAATCCATTTTGGGCTCAGTCAGACAGGCGCAGAGATGCTTCTGGAAGTAACATCGCAATGGCTGCCCAAGGAGAACCCCAAGTTCAGTTCAAACTTGTATTGGTTGGTGATGGTGGTACTGGAAAAACTACATTCATGAAACGTCATCTGACTGGTGAATTTGAGAAGAAGTATGTAGCTACCTCGAATGTCCATCCTCTTGTGTTCCATACCAACAGAAGACTGATTAAGTTCAATGTATGGTATACAGCTGGTCAGGAGAAATTTGGTGGACTGAGAGATGGCTATTATATAGAAGCTCAGTGTGCCATTATAATGGTTGATGTAACAGCAAGAGTTACTTACAAGAATGTGCCCAACTGGCATAGAGATCTGGTACAAGTGTGTGAGAACATCCTGATTGTGTTGTGGGGCAACAAAGTGGATATTAAGGACAGAAAGGTTAAGGCAAAGTCAATTGTCTTCCACCAAAAGAAGAATCTTCAGTACTATGACATTTCTGCCAAAAGTAGCTACAACTTTGAAAAGCACTTCCTCTGGCTTGCTAGAAAACTGATTGGAGACCCTAACCTGGAGTTTGTCGCCATGCCTGCTCTTGCCCCGCCAGAGGTGGTCATGAACCCAGCCTTGGCAGCACAGTATGAGCCGATTTAGAGCTTGCTCAGACAACTTCTCTCCCGGATGGAGATGATGACCTGTGAGAAAGTGAAGCTGGGGCCCAGCGTCGGAAGTCTAGTTTTATAGGCAACTGTCCTGTGACGTCAGTGGTGCAGGGTGTTTGCCACTTTATTACATAGCTAAGCAGAACACGTGCTTAATCTTTAGATGCTGAAGGAGATGGATGGGCTTTGGAGTGAATGTGGCAGTTTAAAAAAAAAAAACCTTTATTTTTGGACCTGCATATTTAGGTGTTTTGGAACATAGTTGTTTCCTCCCTGAGTTTCAGATATAGGAGGGCTCTAGTCACATGACAGTATTGAGAGGTGGAAGCTTGTTTGTTACTGTCATCCCCACTCCTTTTCGTTTAGAATCAGAATATAAAGTTGTATTTCAAATATCTAAGCAAGGGAATTCATCTTTGTTTAAATGAGCATTTTAAAACCACTAACAGGGAAATTTGTGCCATGTTACTACTTGAATTGCCTTTGCTGCTGCTGCTGCTAAGTCACTTCAGTCACTTAATTTGAAGTCAATTAGGTTAAATGCTCCTAATTTTCTGTATACTTGAATCATTTCACACAAATGTAATGACAAGTCAACAGTATTGTATCTGATAAGTTGTTAAGAGGTGTAAATAATATCAATAGTTAGGCTAAAATAACATCTACCCCACCTGCCTTTGGGCTTAGGTAGTGTCACTTGGACTGCAAGGAGATCCAACCATTCCATTCTGAAGGAGATCAGCCCTGGGATTTCTTTGGAGGGAATGATGCTAAAGCTGAAACTCCAGTACTTTGGCCACCTCATGTGAAGAGCTGACTCATTGGAAAAGACTCTGATGCTGGGAGGGATTGGGGGCAGGAAGAGAAGGGGATGACAGAGGATGAGATGGCTGTATGGCGTCACGGACTTGATGGACATGAGTCTAAGTGAACTCCAGGAGTTGGTGATGGACAGGGAGGCCTGGCATGCTGCAGTTCATGGGGTCGTGAAGAAGTGGACATGACTGAGCGACTGAACTGAACTGAGTGTCACCTAGAGATGAGATTTATGTGAACTGTCAAAGGTGGCATTTGCTTCAGATGTTTCAAACAGTTAAGAATTATCTTTGCATTTTATGGCAAAAGTGACCATTTTCTAATGTAGAGCTTGTCAAAGTCCAGTGAGTTCATACAAATGGTTGCAGGAACTTGAGGGACAATGCATTTGTTAAAAGTGAAAATAATTGTGCATTTACTTTTTTGTTTTTTGATGTTACATGTTTAATGTAAAGTTGGTATTCTAGGAAGATGTTCCATGTTTACCTGCTGTTAAGTACTCCCAAGCTTTAAAGGTTATCAAAGATTAAAGATTTTATTGTTTGATGGTTTTTCTCCCCCAAAGAATTTTTGTGAGTGGTGTAAGAATACCATATGGTGCTGCAGCCTAAAAGTAGATCTCAGGTAAGCTTCTCAGTGATGTGAACCGAATGCCAAACTTTCAGTAGATTAACCACTTATATTGTATGGTTTCCACGTGTAAACGTGAATTGGGTCTGTCTTGCCTAAGTTTGATCTCACTGACACCATGTTGTAGCAATCAGAAATCAAGACAAGCTATTTCACTCCTGTAAGTGCTACTGTACTATAGTTCAGTTTACTAAAGTTCTTTAAAGAGATGTCCAGTTATCCTTGAATGATTACTTTCCTACTTATAAGCAGGGAAGGATCCCTTTTAAGTATATGGAAAAATGGACTATAACGGGTAAAACTGGATATATTTTAATTTGTTAAAATATTGAATAAATATTAATAGATTCACTTACAAAAAAAAATCCATTTTGTAATTTCTTTGGTGGTCCAGTGGTTAATACTCTGAACTTCCAATGCAGGGGTCATGGGTTTGACCCCTGGTCATGGAACTAAGATCCTATATGCCAAGTAGCCCAATTTAAAAAATAAAAGTCCACTTTTATTCATAAGCAAATAGCCTAAATAAAAGTAAAAGCTCCCCTTAACATACAAAACATTTCTATTTCATACCAAAATTTAACATGACGCTTTATGGAGAGCAAGACAAGAGTGTACACTCTTATCATTATTTAACAACAGTCTGAAGGTATAGGGCCAGTAGTTGAATAAGAGAAAGAAAAGAGATATAGGAAAACAAGGAAGGAAAAATATAAACATTTATTATTTTCAAACCTGGAAAATCCGTGAAAATCAATAGAAACATCATTACAAATAAGATAATTCATTAACAGAATTCCATACATTATATAAGGATCAATTAAAAGATAAAAGGCAAAAGAAGATTTCATTTACAAATGCTAAAAAAAAAGAACTAGAAATATAATCAAAATGTGCAAGATCCATTTGAAGAAAATCTCAGAATACTCATGAGAAAATGAAGACTTGAACATGTTTCTAGAACCCTGTTCTTGAATAGAAAGACTCAGTGTCGTACATAATCAGTAACATTTACTAAGCATTTACTAGATAACAGACACTCCTCTAAGCGTTTTACTGTATAACTCATCAAAGATGTAAATTACCCCTAAATTAATCTGCAAATGTAATATGATTGAATTCTATACATTATGCATATACTACCTATTCAAAAGTAAGATTTAATTTAAAGAGCTCAATTTCAATAATCCAAGCTGACAACACTGAAAAATCATCCAAGATTCTTGAAGCACTTGAATAAGGAAGAGGGAGTGCCAGGAACAGGAGGTAAATCTTTGCCTTCTATCAGAAGTTTTCTTCTCTCAGGACTAAGACACTAACCTCTGTGTACCTCAGTTGCCACATAAGGTGACTTGGAAACCTCAGCTTGCCGCTAGAAAGCTCAAGAGTAAGGCCAGAGTCTGCACAAAGACTAGCTGACATACACACAAAGCTCTGCCAGGAAAGTTCTTTCCCCAGCTTTAGGTCTTAAAAGGACTATACAGGCCAAGAGGGGAAGTGAAACAGTCTGTATAAGCATGGATTAGATGGGGCTTTTGGGGTACCCTCTTCTCCAGATATCCCACCCCAGCCTCACGAGGCTCCCTGATGCTGACAGTCCCACATTTGAACAGGGTCCCCCAGGGGCAATTTCCTCCTTCAGGGACTTTATCACGCAATGATATCTCGCAAACTGAGTGGGCCAAGTCAGGGGGTAAAACGGAGTTCCTACCTGACAGCGCACCCAGGAGAAGCAGGAAGGGGACGGCCTCCTGCATCTTTGATAGTTCACTCCTGTGTGCCCTTCCAGCGCATCTTCCAGGGCCTGAACCCCGCGGTATTACACCTGGGGTCTATTCTAGGTGCTGCTCACCTTCTGCTCCTGGCTTTGTTGCCACTCGGGAAATCAAACAGAGGCTTTGGTGTCACTAAGGGAGACTCCAAACACCACGGGACTGTTTGTCCTCTGATTACCTGCTTCTGTGATGGCATGGTACCAACAGGTCAGCCAGCCAGCTGATGGGGCCAGCTCAGAGCCCATCTTGAAAGTCCACATCCAAGGTGCGTCTGCACAGAGAGCCCCAGAAGAGAAGTCAAAAGAGCAACAAAAGAGCAGAGACACTGAGGTGATGTGAAAAGCTGAACACAGCAGTGTCATCCCTGAGAGGCTCAGTCGTCCTGTCACCAGGCACCTTGTCATCCACAGAAACGGGTAGGAAGTAAGAATTTTTCTGTTGTTTTGAATTGATCAGTCAGACTCAGATTTGGAAACTAAAGCATTCATTCTAAAGAGAGGAGCCAAGAGCTGGGGCCAGACCCCTCCTCAAAGCAGACTCCATCCATGCCTCCCCCAACTCCCTCTCCCGCCCTGGCAGCCCTCAAAGACGTCTGTGGAGGAAGATTTTGGTGGAAGCTTGAATGCACAGGGAAGTGATGTGGCCCGTCCCTGGGGCTGCATTGCCCTGCTCCATGCTTCCATGCCCTGTACAGCCCTGTGTGAGGCTCCAAGCCCTGGTGAGTGAGACACAGCTGGAGTCCAGCATCCACTCAGACAAGGAGCAGTGGCCGTGCAGAGAGAGGGAGGGTGGGAACAGAGCGGCCTGTTCCCTCAACGTGGTGCAGTAGGAAGACAGTGGACACAGTGGAAGGAGGCGGGACTTGGACCCTCTCTTCTGGTCCTTTCACTCAAGAAATGCCGGCCAGGGGAGGGGTGCCCACCCAGCCAGCCCAAGGTTGGTGGCAAGAGATGGGTGGGGGCACCAGGGACATGAGCCACTGGGAGACCCTCAGGAGCTCTGAAGACTACATGTGCCCCACTAGTGAACCAGCATCTGGATACACAGAGGTCAGCCCTGGCCAGTTAGTCTGTAAGAGCCCCGAAATGCCACAACGGACTGAGAGAGACAACACAGAAGGCCAGCTAAGGAGTCATGCTTGTGCCCTTTCCTCTCCCTCCTCCCCAGGCAAAGAAACCAGAAAACACCCCACACCCAGGTGCCAATGCTGCAGCAGGGGAGAGGCTGAAAGCAAGATTTAAGTTGAGTTTGAGATGGAAGCTGTGAAAGCTATCAAGGACGATGACTAACTGAAAGTGCACAGGAAACAAGCTATTAAGGAACAAGAAAGGGAGATGTAACAGAGGCAGATGAAAAACAATGACTGGAGGAAACAAAACCATTTCTGTTTATATGCCCCTGGATTGAGACTTCTAGATAAACCAGTTACAGCCGCTCCTAGGCACAAGGAAAGGCTCAGAGAGGATGTGTAACTTGCCCATTATGTCCAAATCTTCACCAAGCCCTTTCTAGCTTCCTTCCTCTGCCTGCAGCCTCGTTCCAATTTGGCTGCCACCACTGGGGCTTAGGGGCTTCCCTTGTGGCTCAGCTGGTAAAGAATCCATCTGCAACGTGGTTCAGTCCCTGAGTTGGGAAGATCCCCTGGAGAAGGGAAAGGCTATCCACTCCACTATTCTGGCCTAGAGAATTCCATGGGCTGTATAGTCTATGGGGTTGCAAAGAGTCGGACAGGACGGAGGGACTTTCACTTTCACTGGGGTTTATTTAGGTCCTGGCATCTGACTGAGACTGACTCCATAGCATCCAATGCATCCTATAGGAAACCTTCAGGTTATTTTCCCCCAAAGCACAATTTTGATCCCTCATTTTTCCCTTGAGAAAAGTCGACTTTTCCTTTATAAAGCAGGAAGTGAGATTCAGAATATAATGTCAGTCTGTAGGTAAGTTTCTGTCTAAAATAGGTGAATGGCAAGGAAAACAGATTTTGTTGTGTGAGCTTAGGCAAATTACCCACCCTTTCAGAATCTCAGTTCCACTTCTACAAATCAGGAAGAATAACCTGTGATGCAGCATTATTGCTAATAGTCCATGAGCTAATGAAGTGAAACAAACTGGCCCATAGCATGCATTCTAGCAATACTGTATTTTTCCTAATAGGGCTGTAGTAAAAGCTGCAACATAGTAGGTAATCAATAAACGTGGGCTAGAAAAAAGATGAATAAACAGTTGCCAAGTTACCAATTCTCACCTCTCAGTTTTTCCTGTCATATTAGTTACTGTAAATAATCCATTTCATTATGCATAATTAAAGCTGAAGTGATGCCTCAGATTAAGTTATGGAAGACATCAGAATAATTAAGGCTTTGAATGAAAGAAACTCACATCTGTTTAATTTTCAGCCTGACTGCACAGCGTTCTTCACGTTGCCTTGTTTTCACCAGAAATAGGGGAATCTCCTGTTCCCTCCCCTCTTTGGTCCTGGAATCATAAAGGTCAGATTTTGGAATTTGCTATGGGTTTTTTTTCCTCCTGTAATAACAGCATCTATTTCTAGCCCCTAAGGTTGTTTCTGCCATTATCTTGTGTCCTTTTGTCGGCTCACATCTCCTTCTGAAATCATGTGAAATCCCAGGCATCTAGGACCCAGCTGGGCCAGAATCACACAGAGGCTGAACAGGACCCTGAGGCCCCTTGCTCTCTTGTTCTGACCTCTGAGATCCTAAGTCCTGGTTCCACCCAGGTCTCAGTCAGGTGAGATGAATTGGGTAGCTTGAGGGCAGGCACCCCTCTGGGGTCACATGGAAGACCTGGGGAGACTTCCACATCATGTCTGGCCCAGCAATGGTTCAGACCCATAAAGTACCTGAAGGGACTTTTCTGGGATCCAGCTACAGCAAGTGTCTAATTTGCTAGCAAAGGCATTGTGTTCTGAAGATTTGTCAAACTGGAACTTGGAACATACTTTCCTACAGATGGATGACTTGCCACCTACAAACCCTTGCATTATCTATAATGTACTTGATACACAAAACACTATAGACTTCAGACGAGAACTGGGAGCACTGTGTGAATGTTCGAAAAGTCCGGCTCCTTCAGTAGGTCTGTGGGCAGGGAGGGCCACCTTTATGTCTGTGGGGAAGCTCTGTCCATGGTTTCCATTCATCCAGTGCTGGAAAACTGGGGACTTCCAGGATCAAACCCTGGGACAAGACCCCGAGGTCATGCCATTCACGTGCCCCTGCCTCACAGGCCCCTCTTGGGCAGGGGAGCGCTTCAGGCCCAGCAGACTCTCAGCAGCAGCAGCCATGAAGGCATGAAGCTGCTTACAGGAACGGGAAGCAGTCCTCGACAGGGGCTTCCCTGTGCAGCTGCTGTACCTGCATGCGCACAGCTCCAGTACCCACCCCGCTCCCGGGGTTCTCTCACACACCTGTCTCCCGTCAGCCCTAGGGTGCCTTTCCAGGCCAGAGAAGCTCCTAAACTTTATTGCATCCCAGTTGCTTCACATGTAACACTGAGCCAGATACATGGCTGGTGCTCAAAATATTGTGGACTTACTGAATTTACTTTCTACTCCTTTGCCCTGTGCCATTCTCTCCCCTACCCAGAACACCCATCCAGTGAGAGCCCCTCAGCTCTGGTGGGGAAGGAAATTAAATTATACAGCCTTCCCTACTTCTGGAACCTCAGGAGCACTCACTCCCAGACTGGCCCTGAGGATCCCAGGAGGGGCCCCTCTGAAGCTGAGCCTCAGTAGGAAAGGAAAAATAATTTCCCTCTGCTCTCTGAGTCCTCAGCTGAAACCCCAGTAATAAAAGACAGATTAGCAAGAGAAAAACAAGCAGAAGTTTTAATGTGTATACTTCATGGATACATGGGCCTCCCTTGGTGGCTCAGCCGTAAAGCATCTGCCTGCCAATACAGGAGACATGGTGGGTTCAGTCCCTGGGTTGGGAAGATCCCCTGGAGAAGGAAATGGCAACCCACTCCAATTCCATGGACAGAGGAGCCTGGTGGCTAGAGTCCATAGGGTCACAAAGATTCGGACACAGCTGAGCAACTAGACAACATCATGGATACATAGGAAATAGCCAGGGAAAATGAGTGATTTCCAGGGTAGCTTAGAATTCAAGATTAAACACCATCTTAACAGGGAAATAGGAGGGCAGGGTACATAATCTTACAGGGAAGAAAATTATTTTGGGGAAAGATATTTAGGGCCCTTAGAAGAACAGAGAGGAGGTGTGATGGTTTTGATAGAGTTTGTCTGGGTGTGGTGTCCACCTCTAGGCAAAACACCACATCTCTTTTCAATTTGTATTTTTCATCTCGTGAGTGAGGTTGAGCATCTTTCCCCAATATTAAGGAATCAATACTGCTTCCTTTTCTATAAATTTTCTGTTCATTTCTACCATTTTTCTACTGAATTTTTGATACATCTCTTGCAGGCTTGCGGAAGTCTTGCTATGTTAAGGAAATTAACACTTTGTCTGTAATAGGCATTGCACATATTTCCCCAGTTTACCATTTTATTTTTGAATTTGTTTATAGGAATTTAGGCCATGTAAAAATGTTTATTCTTACATAGTCAAATTTATCACTTGTGTTCCATGGCTAAGTAGCACACAAAATCTCTCTGAGATAATTTTTAAATTTCATCTTTTCTTCTAGTGCTTTGCTACGGTCTGGATGTTTGTGTCCCCCTAAAATTCATATGCTGACATCCTGATGCTCGGTGTGATGATATTAGGAGATGGTGCCTTTGGGAAGTGATTCACTCATGAGGATGGAGCTCCCACAGCGGCCCCAGAGGGCTAGCTCCCCCTTCCACCAAGTGAAGAAACACTGGAAAAAGGGTCATCACCTGACCATGTTGGCACCCTGATCTCAGACTTTCAGCCTCCAGAACGGTGAGAAATACATTTTTGTTGTTTATAAGCCATCTGGTTTGTGGCATTTTGTTATAGCAGCCTGCATGGACTAAAGTATACATTTATCATTTTATTTTCCCCTGGAGGCCTCTGATCTATTTGGAGTCATCCCTTCAGGTGTGAGGTGGGATTCAGTGGGAATTTCTCTGTCCAGCAGCTGTCTCAATGTTCTCTTTAACCAGCTGAGCCAGAGCCCTCCTGGTTGGCTCCACAATTTGAGAACAATGGAATATTTTTACCTACATCTCCAAAGGGTGGTTATGCTTGGGACAGAATTATTAAGTCAAGAAAACGCCTTGGGGTGCTCTGAACCAGAAGACCATGGTCGGGAAGAAAGAGCAGCTTCTGCCAAGAGATGTCAAATGCACATATGCAGGACTCTACAAGTGTATGAAGGTGTTACCAGGAAATGAGAATTTCTGTCTAGAATTTTCATTTAAACTGATTTAGAAAATTTAATCTAGCTATTTTCAGATACACCCAGTCAACTTCACTGCCTTCCTAGCCAGTCTGGTTTGATAGACGAGTCACAGTCAAGATTTTCTTCTTCTTTCTCCTTATCCCTGAAGCTGACACCAATGTCTGGCTGCTTTCACATTCACCAACATGGTGTTGAGGGTTGGGAAGGGGGTGGGGGCTGGATGCCTACTTCTGGCCCTCTGATGACCTGCTGCTTCAGATGAGCCCCATCCTTCCTAGTCTCCCAGATGGGCTCCCAGATCTGCAGTCCTGTCCATGGGCTGCATCCTTTCGATGGAAGTGGTGTCTCCTTGTTCTAGTCTCAAGGCCCCATGGGCCTACTCTCGTCCTGATATCTTTTCTGTCTCACTCAGGAGTCTTGCGTATTTTCTGATGACCACCCACACCCCTTTAAGAACACAGGGAACTCAGGACATCCTCTGGCCCTGTATGTCACGCAGAATTTCTACCCCATTGTTGATACAGAGCAATGGACGCACGCTTCCAGTTGCCCTGCACTTTCTCCATCAAACAGAGCACAGGTCCCTTCCACTCTCAGATCGCCAAACTTACAAGGATTTTCTTGCATATCTCCAGCAGACACACCCACAGCTGTGAGCTGGCCAATGTAGGGAGGATTGCAAGGATGCATCCTTTCCGTGCTGCATCTAATTCCTTTTAACTCTTCAACCCTCCTCTATTTGGGTTGAAGGCTTATTTGTTGGCTTGGAAGAGGGGAGAATGTGGTTGGAGAGAAAGTAGGGAGAAATGGGTGCTGCTTGCTCATATCTTACTTCAGTTTCCTTCTGTTTATACCTGAATGGGCTTCCCAGGTGGTTCAGTGGGTAGAGAATCCGCCTGCAATAGAGGAGGGGAGACGCAGGAGACATGGGTTCAATCCTTGGGTCAGAAGGATCCCCTGGAGGAGGGCATAGTCCTCCAGTGGGAGGGCATCCCACTCTAGTATTCTTGCCTGGAGAACCCCATGGGCAGAGGAGCCTGACAGGCTACAGTCCACCGGGTCTCAAGGAGCACGAGTGAAGGGACTAAGCATGCACGCATGCCTACCTTGACAACAGATTCTGAGGCCAAGGAGTTGGTGTCGTTGTTTTCTATTTCTGCACTGTTTGGATTATTGGAAACTAGGGCTGCCATGACAAAGTACCACAAACTAGGGGGCTTTAACAACAGAAATTTATCTCTCATCCCAGAGACTAGAAGTCTGAGGTCAAGATGTCAGCACAGTTGGTTCTTTTTGAAGGCCCTGAGGAAGAATCCGTTCCATGTTCCTCTCCTGGCTCCTGGTGGTTTGTTGGCATCACCCTGCTATCTGTCTTCTTTTTATACCATTGTCTCTGTGTGCATGTCTGTCTCTGTATCCAAGTTTCCCTTTTCATGAGAATGCCAGGGACTCCCCTGGTGGTCCAGAGGTTAAGAATCCACCTGGAAGCCGGGCGACACAGGTCCCATCCCTGCTCCGGGAAAATCCTCACACAGTTCCCTAAAGAAACTTGAGTAATACTAGTACAGTACCAGGGATTAGAATTTCAGCACACCTTTTGGAGGAACACAGTTCAACCTGCAATGGAAACTATTCAGGGTACAAGTGAAGGATGTGTAGGCCTGGGCTGAGGGAAGTATTGCATTAATATTATGCATGCGCTGTACTCCAGGTCCGCTGCCATTGCCAGTGGCTCTGCTTTGCAATCCCACCAGCAATGTGTGAGGCTTCCAGTCTCTCCTCATCCTCCATTTTCTTAATCTATAGGTTTCCCCTCTGCCTCTTTTTCCTCTTGTAAATCATTTTTTGTTTATTAAACTAGGTCATTTTTCTTATGGATCTTCCCACAGCCTATATTCTAATGATTATATTCCCATGCATTGTTTAAAATATTTATGTTTTTGCTGTATTTCCTGTTAACTATCCCATTCCAGGCAATGCACCCCGACTCCACTCAGGCCTTCTATCTCCACAAGAGCATCAACCCCTTCCTGTCCCAGGGCCTTTGCACTCAGTTTCCTCTGTCTGGAACATCTATCTCCTCCACTGGCCCCAGGACTGACTCCTTGTCAACATGCAGGTCTTCAGTTAAATGTCCCTCTTCTAAGAGACCTTCCTTGACCACCCACTCCTGATCACTCTCCCTCCAAGCCCCCTCATCCCATCCGTCCATGGAGCTGAGCACAGTTTTCACTGTGTATTTCTTCTTGAGGCTATTTATTTACCGCCAATCAGACTGTGAGTGCCTTGAAGCAGGGCCCACATCTGATTTGTTTCCAACTGCAGTCCAGTATGGGTCACAGCACCATTAACTTGTTAAACAAATGAATGAGTCAACACAGGAATGTTGGACCTGAGCTCAAACAAGTGGCAGGATTCTGTGTATCTGTCCAACCCCTAGATCCCAGACAGAGGCCATTACAGAGAAGATAGTCGTAAATGAACCACCCATTGTAAGCAGAGGAATCAATTAAAGCCCTGTTTACATTTCTTTGTCAAACATAATCACCTAGTGTTTGAATTAAGGTCAGGCTCATTGTTTACAGCCTCAACTGAATGTCCAAATTTGATAGGGATTCTACAAGCTTCAGTTGCTTGATTCCCAGGCGGAGGGCCTAGCCTTCCTTACCCAGATGTGAAGAACTAGGAGGTACTGGTCCCTCTCAGGTTTGTCCTGTAACATCTAGAGATGTTCTGCATCTTTTCCCATCACAAGATAGATGGGTGCAGAGCAGGAAGCCCATGGACTTGGACTTAACCTGGAACCCTGCTCCTCTATTTACATGCTTTGTGACTGGGCAGGTCGCTTAAACCCCTGACTCTGCTTCCTCATCTGCAAGGTAAAAATAACAGCACTTTCTCCCTTGCAGAGTTCATTGTGAGAATCAAAGGGCGCATCTGTGTGAAGTATCAAATTCTGGGCACATGGCAGCTGCTCAGACACAGTCTCACTGCATCCCACAGAGAGGCTCTGAGTGCTACATTGTTGCCAAGATTTTAGGAAGATCTTTTCACTTACTGATGCTTACACCACCATCATAAAGGAAGGAAGGTAGGAAAGAAAGGAAGAAACAGGAGAGGAAAGGAAGGAAGAAATTTTTCCTTCAGGTTAAAAATTACTACCCTTTACAAAATCACTATAAACAAGACCTTCATTGATAAATTTTCCAGCTACTGTCGTTGTTCACGTACTTTAAATCTTTCTTTGAAGTAGCAGGGTATACATTATCAAAATATAAATGAGACTTGCACTGCACTTATAAGTTGCGGTAACCAAATTATAGTGATGGAAACAGAAACCTTATATCACACTATCTCTGTAACAGAAGCGAGCATTCATACAGTGCCTTCATGTGCTAGAAAAGGCTCGACATATTTACTATATATTAACGCTGGGATTTCTTTGGAAGGATTGATGCTAACGCTGAAACTCCAGTACTTTGGCCATCTCATACGAAGAGTTGACTCATTGGAAAAGACTCTGATGTTGGGGAGAGATTGAGGGCAGGAGGAGAAGGGGACGACAGAGGATGAGATGGCTGGATGGCATCACGGACTCGATGGTCGTGAGTCTGAGTGAACTCCGGCAGTTGGTGATGGACAGGGAGGCTTGGCGTGCTGCGGTTCATGGGGTCGCAATGAGTCGGACACGACTGAGCGACTGAACTGACTGAACTGAACTGAACTCATTTAGTCTCTACAATACCACTGTGGGACAGCTGTACTAATATTATCCTCCTTTCACTCGATGAGGAAACCAAGGTACAGAGAAGTTCAGGAACGAGCCCAGTGTTACAAACCCAGGAAGTGATGGAGCCAGGATTCAAACCCAGGCAACTCTGCTCCAGAGTCTGGGTTCCCAGTCACTGCACTGGTAGCCTGTCTGTCTCTGCTTACTGCACTACAGAGAACACCCACGTACACAGATAACACACAAATAGAACAGTGCCCCTTGCTCCCAGCACTTCTCGAATAATCCTATCTCTGTATTCACTGGGGGAAAAAACTGGCTGTGTGGGAGGGGTACAGGAAGAAGCCGCAGACCTGAGGATCACACCTGGTTTGGTTTGTTCTTTCTCTTTTTCATTTGCTGTTTGCTGCTATAGCAAGGAGTCCTGCTGTAACTCACTGAACTGGGGGGCAGGGAGGGGCTCCATCGTGGGGAAGGAAACGAAGGTGTTTCTGGGATCTGGGTGCTTATGACTCTCAGTGTTTTCAGCTCTGGGTGTTTTCATCTCCCTAATGGGCACCAGCGCCTGCTAGCAAAGCAGTCAGCTTGCCTATGGGGAAAGAAAGGATGGGATGAATGAATGCTCTGTGCTTTGTTGGGGGAGAGAAGAAGAGCCCCAACCCTTGATGGATCTCTAGGGCAAAGGCCTGAGAAGAGGGGCCAGCACCAGTGTCTCTGCAGCGAGAGCCCCCTAAAGACAGTGGGTAACCAGAGACCAACAGGGCCCCTTTCCCAGTGAAGAGCTCTATGGCAAAGCTGGCCCATGGAACCACCCACAAACCTAGACCAAGGCCTGGGGCAGCAACCTGAGAGCTCAGAGGGCCTGGCCTTTCGTGGGTGGAGGTCTCCTGGGCTTCACGGCAAGGGGCCCCATCACACAGTTCTGGACACCTTGACTCTTACCAGTGCAGCTAGACTCTGGTAAAACTGAAAAGAAGAAAGGTTTTATTCAATGCCCTCAGTTTTGGATGTTTCTCCAAGAGATTTCCAGGAAAGATTTCTTTTTTTTTTTTTTTTTTAAACCTGTGTTCCCCATCCTGAACCCTCCTCCCACCTCTCTCCCCATCCCATCCCTCTGGGTCATCCCAGTGCACCCAGGAGAGAATATTCCAGCAAACAATTATACCTGGAAGTCAGTGAGTTCTCCAGCCATATGAACTTGAGAGAGGAGGGGAAGGGAGATTAGGCAAATAAAGGTTTTTTACTCAGATTTTCTCTATTCCTCCCCTAGCAAAGCGGTCTGAGAAAGAACAATAGCCTTTTCTCTTTAAGTGTTTCTGGGTGTTTGAATTTGGCAGGGTCCTTTCTGCCTGAGATGTATGCACTTTTTCTGCATTTCCTCTTCATAGGGATAAAGACTCTGCCCCCATTAAGGGGATATGAAGCCAGGGGAAAATATGTGGGGAAGGAGGGAGCCCACCAAGCCCAGGCAGGGGCTGCCCTGTCTCTGCCCTTGGCAGAAGTGCGTGGTTCCACCAAGCTGGACCCAGGGCTCTCTTTGCGTCATTGCTTTGCCTGCTTAAGGATGATTGGCTGATTTGATTAGTTGACACACTAGTGTCCCTGGGAAATTCTAAGTGATGCAAACAAGCATGAATGGAAACACAGAACAAGCTGAAGTTTCTATGTACTCAGGATAAAGGACAGCTCTGCCTTCATGCATCAGTTCCCTGGGTTGGTAATTAATGCTGAGGCCTTGTTAGAGTGGAGGCCAAGGCCAGGGTTTCCTTGAGTCTTCTATAGAACAAGGTTGGTTGTGATCTACTTGACTCACAGCCTTTGACGATGTGTATCTGCGGGGGATGGACCACACCATTCTAGCCATGGCAGCACCCCAAATAGAAAGTGGCCATCACTGAGGAAGAGTCAATTCAGAGCTCCTTGGGTTCTAACCAGGAAGGTGCTATTTGTGGCAGATGAGGTTTCAGAGAATGATAACCAGAAGACATTTCTTTTGAGGCAGATTGAGGAAGACACATTATGTGTGTGTGTGAATACTGTAATTTGAATACATGGCCTCTGGCAGTAATTGCTGGATTGGCTTAATCAGTTACACATGGTGTGTGCATGTGTACCTCTGTGTGTGTATGTGTAAGTATGAGTGGGGTGGACCTGCCAGAGACTCCCCATTTCTATCCTCTTCTTGAGGAATTTGTCCTCCCATGGACCCTAGAAGGAGGGTCAGTCTACTTTGTTTATACAGGTGACTCGACCACAGTGTTCAACCAACTCAGGGGACACTAGATCATTGTTGGGGCTTTGCCTGTCATATTTTTTCTTTTTTTTTTCCTCTCTCAAAAAGCTGACCTAAGAGACGTGGAGATGGTCCAGTGATGATGGTTATGTCCAATCAAGATGGGGGAGTGTGCCAATGAGTATGTGGGAAGGCAGAGAGAAGCTGGAGACAGGAGCTGACACACAGAGGAGAGCCGGAGGCCCCAGGAGAGAGGCAGGGACAGCCTGAGATGTCAGTACCCCAGCTCCACTCCAAGGGATCTAGAGAGTCTTCATTGCCAGCCTCAGTGTCTGGAGGTTGTGTGTTGAATCCTTATGTCCTGACAGTAACCCCTGTTAAACTCAACTTGTCTGAGTAGCTTCTGTTCCTTGTCACTAAATAGTCCCTAAGACAGTGTGATTGGGCAAGATGAGGGAATAGATGTCTAAGACCCCCAAAGATAAGCATATTGCAAAGAGAGTTGTCAGGATGTCTGTGATTTACTTTGAAATACTTCAGCAAGTAGGGTCAGTCATATTGGGTGTGTGCTGGTTCGTCTGAGCTTTAAGCTTCTACTCTAAGGACCATCAGTTGCTCTAATGGAAAATTCCACTCCAGAATAATCAGCTAGGATTTTATCAGAAAAGCCACATTCCAGAAGCCACTACCTCGAATGCCTCTGTGATCGTGTCTCACTGACTGCTTATGGCTTTGTTCATTAGCATAGTGAATGTGAGGAATGGATTTTTATTGTTGAAATTAGTTCATTGTTAGTAAGACGAACATTAGAAGTGGACTCCCGTTGGTGAAATTAAAGATATTCAAGATAGGTGGATTGGCTGCAATATTATAGCTATGCACATTCTTCCCTGCTTTGTGAGCAGCATGGCTCATGGCCACAGAGACATGTGGCCCAGGAAGGGCTCGCTGCCTGGCTGCAGGCGGCACGGTCAGTTGACTCTGTCAGCCACCCACGCCCTCACTTGTGGAGAGCCTTCTTGCCCAAAGCTACTCTTCCTGGGGCAGCCCTGATCCAGGGACCAAGCCAGGTGGGGGTAAAGCCCCAGCCGTTCTGATCAAATGCAAGACAGCCCTGACGGGCCATATACAGTCCTGAGTTCAACACTGGTTGGTTGAGGCCTCATGGGAAGTGCATTGTTGTTCAACTTTTCCCTCTGCCTAGTCTTCCTTTTTTTTTGGAAAATTATTTATTTTTTAAAATCTTTACTGGAGTATAGTTGCTTTACAATGTTATGTGAGTGATATACAGTTTCTGCCGTATAGCAAAGTAAATCAGTTATCATATACACATATCCACTCTTTTTAGTTTTTTTTTTCCCATATAGGCCATTACAGAGTATTGAGATGAGTTTCCTGTGCTATGCAGTAGGTCCTTAATAGTTATTTATTTTATATATAGTAGCATATACATATCAATCCCAATGTCCCAATTTATCCACCTCTTTCCCCCTCCTTTTTAAAAACTTTAAATTTTACTCAAATTATTGTAACTGAAGCAGATTCTAACAGAGCAGTTATTATTAATAAGTAGATAATAATAATTATTAGGTTTATAGTATATTAAGTTATTAGCATTGACTTAATGTTAATAACCTTTGGTTTGTAGCTTATAAATCTCCATCAATTTGGAAATAAATACCTAATTATATCATGCTGCTACTGCTAAGTCACTTCAGTCATGTCCAGCTCTGTGCGACCCCAAAGACGGCAGCCCACTAGGCTCTCTCATCCCTGGGATTCTCCAGGCAAGAACACTGGAGTGGGTTGCCATTTCTTTCTCCAATGCATGAAAGTGAAAAGTGAAAGTGAAGTCGCTCAGTCGTGTCCGACTCTTCGCGACCCCATGGACTGCAGCCTACCAGGCTCCTCCATCCATGGGGTTTTCCAGGCAAGAGTACTGGAGTGGGGTGCCATATCATGCTTTTGATAAATAGTAAGAGAAAACAAGGATCAGAGAAGCTTGAAAGAAAGAAAGTGAAGTCGCTCAGTCGTGTCCAACTCTTTGTGATCCCATGGACTGTAGCCTACTAGGCTCCTCCATCCATGGGATTTTGCAGGCAAGAATACTGGAGTGGGTTGCCATTGCCTTCTCCAGGAGATCTTCCCAACCCAGGGTTTGAACCTGGGTCTCCCACATTGTAGGCAGACGCTTTACTGTCTGAGCCACCAGGGAATCAGTGAAGCTTGAATTGACATTCAATTATTTTAAACATTTTTTAAGCAGAACTAACTGGTCACACATATTAACTGGTTGCATTCATTTCTGATGATGGATCCTTCCCCTTCCTTTCATAGGGTTTGATCCCTGATAAACATTTGGCACCCTGAACTCTGTCTCGGCCCCTGCTCCCAGAGAACCTGACTGGTGACAAATAGGGAAGAGGACACCACCGAGATAGATAGCCCTGCATTAGGGTGCTGGGGCTGCCAGAAGAAAGCGCCACAGACTGGGCAGCTTCAGTGATACATATTTACTGTCTCACGGTTCTGGAAGCTAGAAATCCAAAATCAAGATGTTGGCAAGGTTGGTTCCTTCTGAGGCCTGTGAGGAAGAGATCTGTTCCAAGCCTCTCCCTGGCTTGCAGAAGGCTGTCTTCTCCCTGTGTCTCTTCACACTATCTTTCCTCAATGCATATTTGTGTCCGTGTCCAAAATTCTGTCTGAGACCTTACCAGAAACATCATTAGCATTCATATTTCTAGAAACATTCTGTTCGTGATGATGTATGGATTTTCTAAGACAATAGGAACTTTCTCTACAGCTCTTCTCTTTGAGTTCTTAACCAGAATCTCTTTTAATGTCCATATTTCTATTAACAATCCCTTCAAGGCCATCTAGGCTTTTGTATGATGCACTTCAAATCTGTCCAACCCCTACTTATATCCAATTCCAAAGTCACTTCTACATTTTTATGTATTCCTTACCCCACTTCCTAGTGCCAAAATCTCTATTAATCAGGGATCTCCAGAGAAACAGAATTAATAGGAGATATAGTGGTAGTGTTAGTCTCTCAGTCATGTCCGACTCTTTGCAACCCCAAAGACTGTAGCCCACCAGGCTTCTCTGTCCATGGGATTCTCCAGGGAAGAATACTGGAGTGGACTGCCATTCCCTTGTCCAGAGGATCTTTCAGATCAGGGGATCAAACCCAGGTCTCCTAAATTGCAGGCAGATTCTTTACCAACTGAGCTACAGGGAAGATCCTAATAGAAGACATATCTATACATATAGATAGATGTATCATATAGACAGAGAAAGAGAGAGAGATTAAGATTTATGTTAAGGAATTGACTCACTTGACTGTGGAGAGTAGCAAGTCCGAAGCCCAGAGGACTGGTTGGCAGAGTGGTAATTCAAGTAAGAATTATCATTGCAACTCTTGAGTTAACTGGTGAATCTGAGGGCTGGAAACTCAGGCAGAATCTCTGGAGTCAGAATTTCTTCTTTAGTGGTGTGTTTCAGTCTTTGCTCCTAAGGCCTTCAACTGATTGGATGAGGCCCACCCCACTGTGGAGGATAACTGGCTTTATTCAGAGTTTACAAATTTAAGTATTAATTGCATCTTTTTTTTTAATGCCTTCATAATAACATCCAGACTGGTGTTTGACCAAGCAGCTGGGCACCATACCCAGCCAGGGTGATACATAAAATTAACAACCATAATGTACCCTTAGAGATGGTAACTGAGGCTTGATCCCAGGCAACCCAGCTACTGGGCCTTGTGAAGAGGCGCTCTGGCCACCTGCTGCTGAGTCTCAGTGTAACAGAAGCCTGCCTCTGGTGAGATTATGCCTCTGTCTCGTGACCTTCACACGCGAGGTGGCAGTAAGAGCTCCAAGGACAGAAGGCTAGTCTCCACTGAGCTTACCAAACAGTTTGTGAAACTATTTGAACCTGTTAATAAAAAATGCTTAATAAATTTCTGTATGCATGACCAAATTTGGTGTAAGATTTGCTTCCTTTCCCAACTGGGAGCTTAGTTGTAGGGTAAATAGTTTACTCTCATTTACATCAATCTTCTTTAATAGCTATTGTCAACTAGTAAGACCCCAGGAGCTGTGCGTCCTGACCCAACTGACTCAGATCAGTTCATAATAATGGAGACACGTGGTTTCCTCTTAGCTCAGGGCCTCTCACATTACTCACCCCTCATTTCATTCAGGTCTGTCTGTTAAAATGTCAGTCCTCCTAGCAGCCTTCCTTGATGAATCAAACTCCATCAGTCAGTGGAAACAAACACACACACTTTCGCACATGTCTGTCACTATAAATCCTGCCTCGCTGTTCTTATTAGCACTTATCAAACCTGAATTATATTTAGCAATGTGTTTATTTGTTTTTCTTCTCCTCCAGTATGTAAGCATCACTAGGGCAGATACCACGCTCACTGCTATAAACCTAGAGCATGGAACCACATGGGCATATGTTAGAAGTTAATCATTAGGTGTTGGTTAAATACATGAATGGACCTTTGGGGAAAAAAAATCTACCATTAGAAGGTGGCAGCCATGGAGCCCTGGGGGCTTTAAGGCACAAAATGCATCATTTAAAACAAGCGACTGGCTATCAACTTTTGGCCCTGTAACTCTGCCTTGCCACTCTCCCTTGTCATTCTTATGCTCTTGAGCACCTGGATATCTAGTCTTTTACATAAGCTCACCTCAATTCAACTTCTGGTCCCTAAGAAACTGTTCATCTGACAGTCCAATTATATGAAAAACTCAGCAAATGATGTTTTACGTCAAGTGATGTGTTTTGACTCTTCATGGGTCAGCTCATGTGCCTCAGCAGAAACACTGAAATGCAGGGACAGGTTGCTAATTAAAAGGACAGAGCCTGGGGGTGGGGCTGGTTGCTAAGCCAAAAGTATGTGCTAAATAAATTGATAGTGCAATCTAAACTCAGGAGGACATTTTCAGTCCACAGGGAAGGACACTGTTTTCAAATATTGCTTAAGGAGATAAGAAGCAACTATTTATCTAGCCAAAACTTGATGCGTCAAATACAAATCATTCTTCATTAAAGCAATTCTCCTAAGTTTCTTTACCAGGCAGCAGGTAGCAGGTTGCTAGTCAGGTTGTAGCACATATTTGTAAATAAAGAAAAGATGTATGTCTAACTAGATCACTTCTCCCAGAACTGGTTTGAAAAAGTTTTTGTTTTCAGCACCAACAGAAATAGCAACATGTGTAACCCAACTGAGCTTCCCAGGTGGCTCAGTGGTAAAGAATCCACCTGTCAAACAGGAGAGGCGGGTTCAATCCCTAGGTTGGGAAGATCCCCTGGAGAAAGAGATGGCAACCCACTCCTGTGTTCTTGCCTGGGAAATCCCATGGACAGAGGAGTAGTGATGATGGTGGTGGTGACGGTGGTGGTGATGGTGGTGGTGACGGTGGTGGTGATGGTGGTGGTGGTGTGATAGTGATAATGGTGATGGTGGTATTATAGTAGTGATAGAGGTGGTGGCGGTGATGGCGGTGGTGGCGGTAGTGGTGGCGGTGGTGGAGCTGGCGGTGGTGATGGCGGTGGCGGAGGTGTTGGCGATGGCGGTGGCGATGGAGGTGGTGGCGGTGGTGGCGGTGATGGTGGTGGTGGTGATGGCAGTGATGGAGCGGTGATGGTGGTGGCAGCGGTGGTGGCGGTGGTGGAGGTGGTGGTGGTGGTGGCGGTGATGGAGGTGGTGACGGTGGTGGTGATGGTGGTGGTGGTGTGATAGTGATAATGGTGATGGTGGTATTATAGTAGTGATAGAGGTGGTGGCGGTGATGGCAGTGGTGGCGGTAGTGGTGGCGGTGGTAGAGCTGGCGGTGGTGATGGCGGTGGTGGAGGTGGCGGCGGTGGTGGCGGTGGTGGCGATGGCGGTGGCAGCGGTGGTGGCGATGGAGGTGGCGGCAATGGTGGTGGTGGAGGTGGCAGTGGTGGCAGTGGTGGCGGTGGTGGCGGTGGTGGCGGTGATGGTAGTGATGGAGGTGATGGCGGTGGTGGAGGTGGTGGTGGTGGTGGTGATGGCGGTGATGGTGTAGCAGTAACAGCTAATACCACTGGGGCCTTACTATGGACCACAGGCCCTGAGAAATGAACTGTTGAGGATCTTCCTCCCACCAGATATAGGGGGAGGAAGTCTTAGTCTTCTCATCTCCACAAGTTCAGGATTGTTGCGTGTGTTGGGATTGGCAGCTATGAGGACTGACCTTCAAGTCTTCGTCTTTGCAAAGTTTAGATTTGGAGAAATGTTGCCATCTAGTGCCCCACAGGAGTCTTAACTCTTTAAGCCAGTAAACCAGCCTCCCTCTGCCTCATTCCACCCACCCTCCCAAAGAAGAAATCAGGTACACCCCAGTCCTGGTGACCATTGCCCCCATACCTACATTAGGAACCATGGGCATGTTTCTAGAATTTTTTAAATCACTTTTTCCTCCATAAAATGTACAGAATAAGATCTGGGCAGAGGCAAAGGAACAACAAGAGAGTTAAAATGAATATTGAGCTGATTTTACCATGTATAGCGTATTAAATTCAGTGAGGAACAGGGGAAAGACATGAGGAGAGTTCTAGATATAACAGTGAAATAAGTGAAGGAAGGCATTGGTGTGGCTTTCCCTTTTCTTTGGGTCTCCTCCCATCTGTGCCTCTCAGATCTTTCCAGGCTCACCCACCTATAAACCTTCCTACCCTCACCCACCTGAAGCCCCTCATCTGCTCTCTCAAAGTTGTCTTCTTTCCTTCTATAGTGGTGGTGGTTTAGTTGCTAAGTCATGTCTGACTCTTGCAACCCCATGGACTGTAGTCCACGAGGCCCCTCTGTCCATGGGCTTTTCCAGGCAAGAATACTGGACTGGGTTTCCATTTCCTAGTTCAGGGGAACTCCTGCCCCAGGAATCAAACCTGAGTCTCCTTCATTGCAGGCAGATTATTGACCAACTGAACTACCAGGGAAGACCTTCTTTCTGCATTTCAGTTCAGTTCAGTCACTCAGTCGTGTCCGACGCTTTGTGAACGTATGGACTGCAGCACGCCAGGCTTCCCTGTCCATCACCAACTCCTGGAGCTTGCTCAAACTCATGTCCATTGAGCTAGTGATGCTACCCAACCGTCTGATCCTCTGTTGTCCCCTTCTCCTCCTGCCATCAATCTTTCCCAGCATCAGGGGCTTTTCCAATGAGTCAGTTCTTCGCATCAGGTGGCAGTAACAGTAGCTGCTTCTGCTCTTGTTTCTTGCCCTCTCCTGTCAGGGGAAAGAGGTATATTTTTAACAGAAATGTTCAGTGACAACAATAGTTAGCTATTCCACAGAGTGGCAAGTGGTCAGCCAGGCTGGTGCGGGAGATGCTTTGAACAGGAGGCATCTATAGGACCTCTCTCTCCCCAGGCCCACTCTGCAGCATGATCTTGTCTTTCATGGTGTATGTATACCGACTTAGATTTACATCTTCATTTGCGTATGTAACACCAGCCACCCCAACTCGTCTCTGAGCTCCTCTGGGATGGGGGCCAGGTCTGTTCTGTTTACTGCTAGATGCTCAGAGCTTAGTACAGTGCCTGGCACACAGAGCACTCTGACAAGTGCTAGGGAGAAAAGCGTCTAGAGTGAGATGCAGGGAAGTGAGTGGAGACCGAGGAGCGGGGCCTATGACCCCGGCACTGCCTAGTCAGAAAGGATGCAGCTTCATGGTTCTCAGATCATTTAACCTTGAGCCCCTGATTCACCTGAAGTCTTAAGCTGGAGCTACCCCTCCTTCTGGAAGCCAGCATAGTTCACTATCTCCTGCCCTCTTCCACTGGGCCCAGCCAAACCTCCCAAAGGTGCCAGGCAGCACAGTTTGAAAGCAACTGACTCAGTCCCTTTATTTTACAGAGAAAGAAACCCATGGAAAGCAGAGAAAGGTGGAAAGGTGTCAAAGGTAAGAGACAGAAGACCGAAAAAAACAAAGTGTTATGTCAGAGAAAGAATCTACTTGGTCATATTTTCCTTGACAGTTCTTCACTGTAATTCAAGAACACCCGTATAAGATCTGTTCTCCCACATCCAGGAATTCACTGTGAGAAACATTCAGCCTGGCCTGGAAACAAAGGAGGCCTAGAGAGAGTGTCAGGGGCTTGATGTAGAAGAGGAACCCAGAGGCCAGTGGAGGTGGCTTTGAGGATCCTGGTGATTAAGAGGGTGTGTAAAGGGCCCATCTGGGAAATAACGGCCACGTTGAGACATTAAGGACAAAGGCTTTTTTGTCCTTTGCTACCCGTGAGGCAGTGCTTTTCTGAGCGGCTCTAATTATAAATCCCTGTCCCGCTAAGATGGGTAAACTTGGCAGCATTTGAGATCTGCCTTGTGTCTTAACTATTTCTCAGTTGGTTTAGGTTTGGCAAAACCCCAAGTGCATTTTGCCAAGCACTCTTTCCCTTAATTTCTAATCCCCTGAGTGGCTTAAGGGAAATTTCATCCATATGTTTCTGAGTCATTTACTGTGAACTCATCTTTTGGTAAAAGAAATATGTTCCCAAGCCAGCACAGTCTAGAGAACAGCAAAATTTTCAGGCTGAAACAGGTCATGCTTTCTTTGGGAAGAATTTCCTGAATTTTTCTTGAGTGCAAGTAGGAGGGAAGGAGAGCAATATTCTTATTCTCATAGTTCTTCCCCCACCTGCATGTCCTTTCTTAAGGTTTAGCTGAAAACCTCCTCTATTTTCTGGGAAGCTGGTAAATGCTATATTTGCATTTGGATCTAAACAAACTCTACAGATTTGTCATTTTCAACACATATTCTCTTTTTAACCTACATTAGAAAAGAAACAAGTGATTATTGAACATATATACTACATGGCAGGTACAGTTCAGCATCCTGGTGAGATAGACATGACTCTCATATACAGGAATCTGAAATGAAAAAATATTAAGTTAATTAGACAAGGAATAGATTTAATAAAAGGCAAAGTCAGTATTCAAGTCTAGGGCTGTCAGTTTCCCAAGTTCACGTTCTTTCCACCTGTCCATGCTTGTTTTCTGCACAGAGAGAAGGCCCAGCACGTTTTAGTTGATAATCATTGTGAAGCTAATGATGAATTCTGGCCAGATATTTTTGGTGAAGTCAACAGAGACTAGATTTGGCATTAATGCAAAATAGTTATCTAATTTTCTATTGCCCCAGGAGAATTTGGGACTTGTCTTACTCACTGTTGGGAGATGTCATACATAGAAATTCTGACTCTTGATCACACTACTATATATACAATAAATAATCAACAAAGATCTACTGTATAGCACAGGGAACTCTACTCAATATTCTGTAATAATCTACATGGGAAAAGAGTCTGAAAGAGTGGATATATATATATGTATATGTATATATATAACCAAATCACTTTGCTATACACCTGAAACTAAACATTGTAAATCCACTATAGTGAAAGTGAAGTCACTCAGTCGTGTCCAACACTTTGTGACCCCAAGGATTGTAGCCTACCAAGCTCCTCTGTCCATGGGATTCTCCAGGCAAGAATACTGGAGTGGGTTGTCATTTCCTTCTCCAGGGGTACACCAATATAAAGTTAAATTAAATTTAAAAAAAAAAAATTGTCAGTCTTAGAAGTGAACTCTTCTATATTACTAATATCCGAGTTATAATTCTCAGTTTACAGAAATTACAGGCAATCAAGGAACATGTTAAGCAATACCATGAGGATGCAATGAGCATAATCCAGAACACTGAAAATTCTATAAGACAGCTGTTTCTTCAATAAATGGCTATGGGGAAAACGAGGGCAAGGAACCTTTATATTAGAAAATACAAGAGACATTTCAACAGAATTCAATATGTGGATCTTATTTGGATGCTGATTTGAGCAAACCAAGAATAAAAAGAAGTCATGAGATAATCAGGGAAATCTGAGTATGCCAGAATATTTTATAATATTAACAAATTATTGCTATGTCTAGATATGATGAGGGCATTATGTTTATATTAGAAAAAAGAAAGACAGACCTTATCTCTTAGAGATACTACTTAAGTATTTACAGATAAAACTTTATGTTGCCTTGAACTTGTTTGAAAGTAATCTGGAGTGGGATGGGGAATGTTGGGAATGTGATGGGGGACAGATAAAGGAGACTGGCCATCTCTGAACAAGGATTGAAGCTGGGTAATAGGTACAAGGGGTTCAATATGTTAGTCAGACAGATGTTTATATGTTTGAAAGTGTCCATAGTTTTAAAATTGTTATGATTATGGTGATCAAAATTATTCTAATTAATTTAAAATTTCCCCTTTTCTCCCACATTTGTATCTTAATCTTTACAACTCAGATGGGTCTCAGATGAACATGCTATGGGTTTTTGCCGTGGTAGCAGTGGTTTAAAAGGAGAAAAGAAAGAAGGGAAAGAAGCAAGGAAGGATGGAAGGAAAGAAAGAAAGAAGGGAGAAAGGGAGGAAGGAAGGGAAAGAGGAGGAAAGAAAAGGAAATGGAAGGGAAGAGAAGAGAAGAAAAGCTGAGCCAGTGGAGGAGAAGGGAAGTCATTTTTGGCAGAGAGAGTCAATTTCCTGCAGATTCAAGTCCCCCAAAGCACAGAACTCATGTGCCTTCCCTCTCGGCCTCCTTCCTCTCTGGCATCCTGATTGTAGAGCTGGATTGCAGGCGTGGGTCTGGGTGCCAGAACTCTCCAAAGGTAAAGGAGCACTCCACCTTGGCTTTTGTCCCTGACTGCATGGAGTTTCCCTTAGTGCTGACATTTTAAAGCTGCTCTCAATAATTTGCACCATGGAGTCTATCGGATAGCAAGAGTCAGACATACTTGTGAGACTCTTTAAAAACAAAACAAAACTTCCCAGATATTTTGTCTCCTGGATGAAGTTACCAAAGAAGCAATTTTTAGTACTGTTAGGTTAATGGAAAGTAAATGTATGCTCCTGTCCAGTACTACATGAAAAAGAGAGTAAGAACTTTACATTCAGTTATATAATACCACATGCTTTCTTTTTTAATGGACATCCTCTTTTTAAAAAATTTTATTGGAATATAATTGATTTACAATGTTGTGCCGGTTATAAGTGTACTGCTGCTGCTGCTGCTAAGTCGCTTCAGTTGTGTCCGACTCTGTGTGACCCCATAGGCGGCAGCCCACCAGGCTCTGCTGTCCCTGGGATTCTCCAGGCAAGAACATTGGAGTGGGTTGCCATTTCCTTCTCCAATGCATGAAAGAGAAAAGTGAAAAGGAAGTCACTCAGTCGTGTCTGACTCTTAGCGACCCCGTGGACTGCAGCCTACCAGGCTCCTCTGTCCATGGATTTTCCAGGCAAGAGTACTGGAGTGGGGTGCCATTGCCTTCTCCTTTCAAGTGTACAGTTATATATAAACATATATCCACTATTTTAAAAAATGTTTTTGGATTCCTGTCCCATATAGGCCGTTACAGAGTATGGAATAGAGTTCTCTGTGCCATACAGCAGGCTCCTATTAGTTGCCTGTTCTGTATACAGGTGTGAGTATGTGCATGATAAGTCACTTTGGTCATGTCCGGCTCTTTGTGACTATGGACTATAGCCCACCAGCCTCCCCTGCTCATGGGATTCTCCAAGCATATTGTATGTATATGTCAGTCCCAATCTCCCAACTTATCCCTCTTTCCACCCTAGTCCCCTGGTAACTTATGGACACTTTCTAATATGCATAAAAAGAGCTCCCATGATGTTCAACTCCAATAGTTGTCAATAACCATTTTGTTTCATCTATGCCTTTCATTCCCTCACCCCAGTGGATTATTTAAAAACAAATTTCAAGCATCCTTATCATATCATCTGCAGTTCTGTAGGATTCTCTTCTTTTTATTTCAGATAAATGGGATTAACAGACAAGCCTCAGATGGATTTGCAGAGTGAAGAGTCCACCCAGAGATAACCAGTCTTGTAGATATGGAGGTAGGAGAAGACGGAATAGCAGTTGGTGGAGGCTGCGAGGAAGGAGGGCAGCAGGTACTACATAACCAGAGAGAACTCCAGATTCGAGCCCTAGAGCCCTGCTTGAGGGCTGCAGTTTCAAGGAATGGACTTCCTAATACTAATACTTGGAAATATTATTTCCAATTATTATTATTTCTGATAAAATATTAATATAAATTAATATTAGTAATACTAATACATACCTAATACTCAGAAACAGGGACTCACTTTGAAGTAAAGTGTATAGATTTTGTGACATCAGTTTTATGTCTTCAGAATTTCTTTGTGGCTTGTTTTTTAGTTATTACTAGCTAAGTCCTGGGTAGTTAACGTTGCTGAGTAGGTGATATATTACTTCTGTATTGCTCATAGCTATTGGACACAAGCGCAAGAAAGATCCTAAAGCAAGCCTCAGCATTTCCCAGAGATAAGAAAATATTAGCAAGGCACAGGTGATGAGTAATAAGTAGTCTAAAACTATAGATGTATCATGGTAAAAGTATCTTCCTGGATATCCCTGGGTCTTGGTTGGAGATGGTTGAAAATGGAAATAGTATTTGTTTAAAATATGTTTTATTCAGGAAAAAAAAGCAAAACAGAGACACAGAAGTTATCCTTAGTAAGAATGTATTCAACTACATCAAAATCAGTAAGCCTAGAAGTGAAAAGATGCTCATCCAATGAAGTGGATGAGAGATGCATTCCCAAAACACAACATAAAACCTTTGCATACAGATGAGAGAACAAGGCCAGAGGGTTCAACACCCCAGACATTTGCTGCAAATCTCAGTGGTCCACAGAAAGACCAGATGGTTACCTTTCCAGTTATCTTCCTGAAAAGTCCTTGCTCAGCAAGTGGACCCTGTGTTTTGGATTTACTTTGACAAACAAAGACATGTAGTAGGTGTGCTGGAAATGAAAGCCGTCTTAGGTGAGAAGTTCCTGATGTTCTGGGATTCTGTGTTATAGGAGATTGGAATGCATGATGCTGGCAGACAAGGGGTCTGGGTGTTAGGAAAGAAGGTTTTCAAACTACAGAGAAAAGATAGAAGATTTTTATGAACTGAGGCTCACAGCATTGACTTTCAACCTTTGTTGTGTAGTAAAATCATCTGGGGAACTTTCAATTCATTGAATTTTCCTGATTGAGGAATGTTAGATGAATTGAATGAATAAATATAAATATACCACATTTAAGACCCTACTTTGAAAGTGAATTTGGACAAATGCACAAGCTTTGTAATCCACACCACTATCAAGATACAGAACAATTATAGCACCCTAGAACAACCCCTCGTGAGCTTCCCAGAACCCCTTTTCCTGGAAGCAACCACTGTTTCCAATCCCTTTCTTCCTATCTTGTGCCTATTCTAGAACTTCATATCAATGGAATCGTATAGTAGGTACTTTGTGTGTTTGTGGATTCTTTCACTTAGCATGATGGTTTTTAAGTCCACCCATGTGGTCACTTGAATCAGTAGTTTTTCCTTTTCTGCCGGGGTCCTGCCCCGGTGGATCCAGGGTAAATTGAAGGGGAGACGGAGTAGGTGAGGAAAAACTTATTTATTTAGAAATATAAAAGAAATTAAGAAGAAATAGTATAGCAGGAAAATTTAGTGGAGAAAAGATGCTGAATAACTTGGTTTATGGGGAAAGCTAATAAAATCTCAGGACAAGAGATTTGCACCATCTGCATTGGGCTACCAGCGCCCATTTGAATAGCAGAGGGTGCCCTGCCTTGGGCTCCCTCTCTCACGGATCTTAGAAGCCAGGGCAAGTAAGTAGACATGGCGAGCCTCCCCACTCCAGATGGGAATTCAGCCAGAAAAGGAGAGGGAGGGAGAGGGAGAAAGAGAGAGAGAGAGAGAGACGGGGAAACCAGATTTCCAAGAAACTAGTTCAAGAGACTAGTCCGAGAAACTGGTCCATCCTTTATTGTTCAGAAGGCTTTTTATACTTTGTACATAGAGATCAATGGGCAATACAAAATTATGCAGTGTCAGCAGCCCTGACTCTTATCGAGACCAGGCTTTCTCTCTGCATACCTAGTTGTATAAACAAGTATTAGGTGATTTACATCATCTTCTGGCCAGAAGGCCAATTAACATTTTACGGCCCTTTTCTGATAAGGGTTTGTCAACCAAAAGACTTATTTATGTTGTTCTTCCCAAGTCTGGTGCCACTCTCAGAAAGCACTAAATAAAATTACATTCTTACATAGCAAGGATACAACATTTTATAACAAGAAAGTGGAGTACAGTGATTTATAACAAAAAGAAAATTAACTCAAAAGTCTAGTATTGCTCACATCAAAACTGCTATATTCCTATTTCTGCATCCCATTTACATTGATTAATATCCTCCCAGGTGCCTAAAAGATAAAGGATATGGAGGCCTGGAGACAAACATTAACTCAACAAACTCTTCACCAAACTAATTCTTAACTCTAGAAGGCTCTATATCTTTAAGATGTTTTGAGCTTCTTGCCTCTCACAGTTAGGGGCTGTAAACAATCCACAAGTTGTAAAGCAGACGGGTCAGATAGGTTAGGAAGCCATCAAAGGGGTTTTAAGCCGAGACATTCTTTCTATATGCAGGAGACTGTTAACTGGAGCTCTGAATTAACTCTTTCCAGAGAAAAGGTGGTAATGTCAGAAGAGTATAGTATAGCAGACAGTAAACAGACAGATTTTGGTTTGGGGGTAGATGCTCAGGGAAAACCCAGGGGGAACCCCTGAAGCCTGACTCACCTTGCCCATCAGGCCTCTCCGCATGACCTTGTCATGGATGGGATCTCCCTTGCTGGCTCCCTGCACTTTTCTGTTGATGAATTGTATTTTATTGTATGGCTATGCCACCATGTGTTCATCCATTCTGTAATTGAGGGACACTTGGATTGTTTCCTCTTTGGGGCTATTATTAATGAAGTTGTTAAATCTTTTCATGTTCCTGTGTTTTTACTTTTCTTGGATGAAAGCCTTGAAGCAGTATTGTTGTCACTGGGTAGGTGTATCTTTCACTTTATAAGACCCTGCCAGACCAGTTTCCAAAGTGCTTACGTCATTTTATTCTCCCAGATGAAATGAGTGAGAGAGCGAGTCCTACTTGCTCTGAAGTTTTTAGTAGTCTTTTAATTTTAGCCATTATTGGGTATCTCATTTTTGTCTTAATTTGCATTTCCCTGATGACTAATGATGTTAAACACTTTTTCATGTACTTATTGGCTGTTTATATTTTTCCCTTTGTAAAGTGCCTAGTCAAACTTTTATGCCAGTTTCTCAGCTGAGCTGTTTGTGTTTTTATTACTGAGTTGTAGAAATTGCTTAGATATGTTAAATACAATTCCTTTGTCAGAAACAGGTGTGGCAAAAATTTTCTCCTGGTCTGTGACTTGTTTCTTCTTTGTATTAGTAGTATATTTTAAAGGGCAGAAGTTTTTCATTTTAATGAAGATCATGTTAACATTTTTAAAAATGATTATCTGTGTAACCTAAATTAAAAAAAAACCCATGCCTGGGCCCTACCCTAGAGATTTGGTTCACCTAGTCTATGTTGGCAGTTCATTGAAACGACCCCAATGCTGGGAAGCATTGAAGTCAAAAGGATAAGATGGTGGCAGAGGATGAGATGATTAGATAGCATCACCAACTCATGGACATGAATTTGAGCAAATTCTGGGACATAGTGAAAGACAGGAGAGGCTAGCATGCCACAGGCAGTCCATGGGGTTGCTGAATCAGACGCCACTTAGCGACTGAACAACCACCACCACAACAGTCTGTGTAGGCATCAAGCATCAGTTCTTTTAAAGATTGCTTCAGTGTTTCCACTGTGCAGCCAGGGTGGAGAACCCCAGAACCAAAGGGAAATATGATATGAAATAAAGAGGGCTCTAAAAAATGAAATTCTGAAAATATAAGGCATAATTCCAATAATGTCAAGGAGTTACCTAAAATCCCCAGTGTGTAAGCACAGGGAATATTTATAATGAGGAGGTAGAGACAGAAAGTAAGGACAAGACAGAATGGGCTATGGTGCTGTTATAGCTCTGGCCTCAGGCCTGTGAGATGCTCAGAGAGCAAAAAATGGATCTTGGAAAATTGCATTTGGGGCAAGAAGATGAATAAGAAAGGCAACCTCCTGCGGTAGCTGGGGAAACCTGATGTGAGTGCCCAGCTGGGGTTTTACTTTTGCCCTTACCATCTCCAACGCCAGTAAAATGGAACACAGGTGGTTACAAGGAAGCAGTAGCTTAAGATGGATGAAAAGGCAGTGATGGAGTCCTGGGCAGCTCTAAGTGAGTTCAGGTCTCCCAGCCACATGAATCCCAGTCCTGGGAATGAGAAGACCTTAAGAGGTAACTGCAGAATCATGCTGTAATCTCTGAAAATCACAGAGTGAGGAAATAGTACCAGAAAATCCAAGATGAGAAAATGCTCCAAGTTTAAAAAATAGGGCTGCAGAAACCATCAGGCCATGGCAGTGTCCAGCATCTGCCCTGGAAATGTCCCCATAAAAGACTGGGCAGCCCCAGGCAGTGGTCCAGGGAACTCAAACCATCCTGCACCACCACCACCCACCCCCACCACACACACAAAGCAGCTTTGACTTCAAATCCAGTTGACAAGATTCTCCTCTTGGGATAAACCCTATGAACATGGGCCCTGGCCCAGCCCTGCTTCACTACATTCTTATATGAGTGGTAATCTTGTCATTAATTATTTATACTTATTGAGCACCTAGTATATGCTAGGCTAGTATTTCTCAAGTTCTAAAACTCTTGAGTTCTCAAGAACACATGTTCAGTCCAGCCAGAGGTTCAAAGACTTTCATTTGAAAAGCACTGGATTAAAAGTTAAGAGCCAGTAGATGGATATTTAACTGTTGTACAGCTAGACAGTGGACTATTATTCAGCACTAAAACAAAATGAGCTTTGGAGACACAAAAAGACTCAAGGAACCTTAAGTTCATGTTATTAAGTAAAAGAAACCAACCTGAAAAGACTATATACTGCATGATTCCAATTATAAAAAGACAATCTAAAAAGACAAAAACTATAGAGACAGTAAAAGGATCAGTGGTTGCCAGAGGTACAGGAAGCAGGAGGAGGGGATAAATATGCAGAGCTCAGAGGGGTTTAGAGAAGTGAAACTATTCTATCTGATACTATAATGGTGAATACACGTACATTTGCCCAAACACATAGCATGTGCCATACCATGCTGCTGCTGCTGCTAAGTCGCTTCAGTCATGTCCGACTCTGTGCGACCCCACGGACGGCAGCCCACCAGGCTCCCCGTCCCTGGGGTTCTCCAGGCAAGAACACTGGAGTGGGTTGCCATTTCCTTCTCCAGTGCAGGAAATGAACCCTAATGTGAACTGCGGACTTTGGATGATGGTGATATGTCAGTGTTGGTTCATTGATTGTCACAGATATACCCTCTAGTGGAGGGATATTGATGGTGGGGGAGACTCTGCGTGTGTGCAACATGGAGCATAAGGGAACTTTGTACTTTGCGCTCAATTTTTTTCTCTGAACCTGAAACTTCTCTAAGCAATGCTGTCCAAGTTTAAGCAAATTAAAAAGTTAAGAACAGAAAATAAAATTCCATAGAGACCATCTGGATCCCTCAAAGCATACCCATGCAACCAGTTGAAGAAATAGAGTGTGAGATGTTTTGTATGCATTATTTCTTAATTCTTAAAATAACTTGCAGGATACATATTACTACTTTTCTAATTTTAGAGGTGATTTAACTAGGACAGTTTTAAGTAAATTGACCCAAATCACACTGCATATAACTAGGAAGACAGGATTAAACTCAAGCCTTCCAGGTGAATGAAAAACTCATGCTCTTGTCCGTGGCTCCTCATTGCCTCCTATGGTGAGCTTCATTTTTCTGCTGTGCACTTCCCTGGCTTCAGGTCCATCTCAGACCTTTCTCAGCTTGGCTTTGTTCACATGGTTCTCCCTTCATCCCAACTGTATTGCTGCCAGGACCTTTGACCTCCTATTAGCCCAGTCATCAGTCTTAATTCCCAGCCCTGCTGACCAAAGGCTTGCCAACCTCATTTTAAGGTATCTAGCTCTCTTAGCCAGCACTATTCCCATCTCCAGCTTTGATTCTACCCTTACCCTCACATGTATACCCAACCTTGCCCAGCCCAGCGCAGAGGTAGGAATCCAGGCCTTATCCTGGTTCAAGGACCAATCATAGCAGTTTGAGGCATGAAATGGAAGAACTCATGGCCACCTTCTGTTGCAATTAGAAGAGACCAAGTCTTCATCCCTTCCAGGAAGTGAAGCTGTCATATTGTCTAAGCTCACTTAGTAACCAACATGGGATATTGTCTACGAATATGAGGTGCTTTGCTTTGTAAAGAGGTGCTTATAGTCCCATTTCTGGTGCCATTTGGAATAAATGGGTGTAATGTCAATACCTTGATTGGTAGCTCTCAAGGGACAGAAGAAGAGCAAGAGTCATTGACTTCCTCAAAAGTGAAAAATGTGAGCCCAGTTTCATCTCCCAATGAAAAGGAGAAACCAGTCTGGTACTTGTTTAAGAGTAAATGACGTGATATTTACTGAATTCAATTTTAAAGAGTGAAATGACAGTAAAGGAGGGTCAGAGTGTCTTTGTAGGAAGTGGGGAAGGTGAAAGAGTGCAAAAAGTGGGGGACCCGACCCCACCCACGTGACAACCCAAGCCTGGCCAGGATACAACAGCTCATCCAGGAGATGACGTGCACCTATGAAGACTTAGGTGCCCTCTGACAAGGGGATCCTTAGATATACATCAACTTCCGACAATCCACTAGCATAAATTTCCTTTGAAAACCATAATTACAAATAATCCCTCCCCACTAGGAACATACGACAGATTCCATTTTGAGAGATGAGCTAGGTCTTAAACAAACCTGGTGACAGAGGGAGATGTCAGGATGCTATGGCCGGTGAAGGGAACAGAGGAGAGGTGCAGGCTTTGTTATTTTTTAATTGGAAGAAGATGTTATTTCAGGCAGCAAGACATTTAAGAAGTGCCATTAATTGTTTGTTGCTGTCACTGATGAGAAGGAGAACAGGCAGAGAGTAGAGTTTTAAAGTTAACCATCTTTAAGAATTGAGGAGTTCCTAAGCCTAGTAGGAAGCAGGTTAGATTTATTTAATACCAGTAAAGTACTAGTTATAATGACAAGCACCTTCCTAGACATTGTAAGCACCTTCCTAGACATTGTAACCACCTCTGGGTTATAGTACTGGGATACTAGCTTATTCTGCAAATGTGTACCAAACTGTGTGCGTAGCTGGATAAATTGGTCTCCTGCATATTTTTTACTACTATTTTGAAATTTATGTAGACACTATTATAATTAATAAAATATGTACATAGCTTTACTGAACTCAAAGCAGCTTTTTTCATCACTAAGAACTGCTCCAATCTATGGGTACCAAAAGACAAATGCTGTCATCTGGGTGTGCACAAACGTTTTCCTGCTTAAGAGAGTGAAAACTAAGCTCAGGCCTTTAGGAAGGGTCTATTTGTGTTTATTTCCCTCCCATGCACTTTGCAAATAGCTTTTCCTCCCTTTACATTGAGCTGGCTCCTCAGGTGAGGACAGGAAATGAGATGGGCGTGCAAAGAGAGATGGGAGGAAAAGAGCAATGATTTAGCTTCTTCTCTTTTGTGGTATAGGGAGGTCCACTTCCCACCAAGTAAAAACCTTCATACGTTTTTCCAGCCAGAGGAGCTCTCTGAGACTGCCAACATACAGTGTAATTTCATTTATTTTTTAAATCCTCTATTAGAAAACCTAAGAATTATTGGGAAGAGCGATTGCCTGAATTATTCATTACTTCAAAAAGTAATCATTGATTTCCTACAATGTACAAGGTTTGTAAACTGCCCTCTAGCAATTTACAAAATAGTAGGGATGCTACCAGAAAAGGAACAAGGAAGCAATGTTTTGCATACCAAAAAGTCAGACGCAGTCATTTATTAACTTACATAAAATTAGATTATAGCTCTGCAACTTGCAAACCTCTTTCAAATTATGAAATTCATTGCTGGCAAGTTGTTGAAAATGATACACCTAAACCCCAGGGTAGCAGTGTAAATTGATACAATCCTTTAGCAAAGCAATTTGAAGGTGCAATCAAGAGTCTTAAAATGTTCAGATCCCTTGGGACTTCCCTAGTGGTCCAGTAGTTAAAACTCTGCCTTCCAGTGTAGCAGGCACAGATTCCATGCCAGCTAGGAGGATCAAGGTCCCACATGCCATGGTATATAGCCAAGAATTGAAAAAAAAATGTGTTGACCCCTTGATCCTGTTATTTCTGGGAATTTAAGTAAACAAACCAAAGGAATTTGAAAGTTACATGCAGAAATATTTTCATTGAGCATAATTTCTAATATTAAAATTTTGGAAGCCATCAAGGGCTTAATAGAGAAGTATTAAATTATAGTAAGGCTACTGAAAGTGAAAGAGGAGAGTGAAAAATTTGGCTTAAAGCTCAACATTCAGACAACGAAGATCATGGCAACCGGTCCCATCACTTCATGGCAAATAGATGGGGAAACACTGGAAACAGTGTCAGACTTTAATTTTGGGGGCTCCAAAATCATTGCAGATGGTGATTGCAGCCATGAAATTAAAAGACGCTTACTCCTTGGAAGAAAAGTTATGACCAACCTAGACAGCATATTCAAAAGCAGAGATTACTTTGCCAACAAAGGTCCGTCTAGTCAAGGCTATGGTTTTTCCAGTAGTCATGTATGGATGTGAGAGTCGGACTATAAAGAAAGCTGAGTGCTGAAGAATTGATGCTTTTGAACTGTGGTGTTGGAGAAGACTCTTGAGAGTCCCTTGAACTGCAAGGAGATCCAATCAGTCCATTCTAAAGGAGATCAACCCTGGGTGTTCTTTGAAAGGAATGATGCTAAAGCTGAAACTCCAATACTTTGTCCACCTCATGCGAACAGCTGACTGATTGGAAAAGACTCTGATGCTGGGAGGGATTAGGGGCAGGAGAAGGGGACGACAGAGGATGAGATAGCTGGATGGCATCACTGACTCGATGGACCTGAGTCTGAGTGAACTCCGGGAGTTGGTGATGGACAGGGAGGCCTGGTGTGCTGCGATTCATGGGGTCGCAAAGAGTCAGACACGACTCAGTGACTGAACTGAACTGAAGGCTACTCAATTAAATAATACATAACTATTAGAATGTCAGTAATGAAAAACAGTAGAAACATGAGAAAATGCAGAAGGTAAAGTACTGAGTGAAGAAAACAATATAAAATTGTATCTATGACTTAATTATATTGAATAAGAATATACTATCTGCATTACCTACCAATAGGGACTGAACAGAAACATGAAAATATCTGAATGATTTTATTTTTAGGAATTTATGTGTGAATTTTATCTACTTTTATCTAGAATGTATTTATACATTTGCTGTTCAGTTCAGTTCAGTTCAGTCGCTCAGTCGTGTCCGACTCTTTGCAACCCCATGAATCGCAGCACGCCAGGCCTCCCTGTCCATCACCAACTCCCGGAGTTCACTCAAACTCATGTCCATCGAGTCGGTGTTGCCATCCAGCCATCTCATCCTCTGTCGTCCCCTTCTCCTCCTGCCCCCAATCCCTCTCAGCATCAGAGTCTTTTCCAGTGAGTCAACTCTTTGCATGAGGTGGCCAAAGTACTGGAGTTTCAGCTTTAGTATCATTCCTTCCAAAGAACACCCAGGGTTGATCTCCTTTAGAATGGACTGGTTGGATTTGTAGAGCTTGCTATACTAAAGAAAGTCTGAGTACAGAAGAGATTCCTACCAGACTCACCGTCTCCTCCACTTGTATATTATAGTCTCAAGAGAACATTGTCACTAATTTCCCCACCTAAACCTCAGGAGGAAGGAGAATATTGAACCTATAGTACAATATACTGCAGTGTAGGATTTTCCCTCAAGTAAGGCAGTGGGTCTCTCTTTTTTCTAAACGGGGATGCAAAGAAATTCACGTTGACCACTCAGTGTCTGACACTGTTATAACTGAGAAAGTAGACTGTTTCACAAAAGCCTCCCCAAAACCTTATGAAATGAGTTCTTTCCATTGCTGTTGTTCAGTCACTAAGTCATGTCTGGCTCTTTGCCACCCTGTGGACAGCAGCCTGCCAGGCTCCTCTGTACTTTACTCATCTCCATTGAGTCAGTGATGCCATCCAACCATCTCACACTCTGTCACCCCATTTTCCTCCTGCCTTCAGTCTTTCCCAGCATCAGAGTCTTTTCCAATGGGTTGGCTCTTCGCATCCTGTGGCCAAAGTGAAGGTGGCGCTTCAGCTTCAGTCCTTCCAGTGAATAGTCAGGGTTGATGTCCTTTAGGACTGACTGTTTGATCTCCTTGCAGTCCAAGGGACTCTCAAGAGTCTTCTCCAACACCACAGTTTGAAAGCATCAATTCTTTGGCACTCAGCCTTCTTTATGGTCCAACTCTCATATCCTTACATGACTACTGGAAAAACCATAGCTTTAACTATATACACCTTTGTCGACAAAATGAGTCTCTGCTTTTTAATACACTGTCTAGGTTTGTCAGAGCTTTCTTTCCAAGGAGCAAGCATCGTTTAATTTCAGGGCTGCAGTCACCATCCACAGTGATTTTGGAGTCCAAGAAAATAAAATCTGCCACTGTTTCCACTTTCCCCCTTCTATTTGCCATGAAGTGATGGGACTGGATGCCATAATCTTAGTTTTTTGAATGTTGAGTTTTATACCAGCTTTTTCATTCTCTTCTTTCACCTTTATCAAGAAGCTATCTAGTTCCAGTTTGCTTTCTGCCATTACAGTAGAATTATTGGATGTCTAAGGTTGTTGATATTTCTCCTGGCAATCTTGGTTCTTTCCATAGGAGAAAACAAAAGCTCAGAGAGATTATATGATTTGCCTAAGGTCACACAGCTAGTTGGTAGTGAAGCTGAGTTTCAAACTGATTCAAAGCCATTTCATTCTACTCTGCATACAGTTTCCAAGCCAGTTAGGGGAAAGTTGAAGGTGTATTTTCTGTGACAAAATTCAGGCCAGTTTGCACATAGGTCATCAGCGCATTTGGCCCTTGCGATGTCAGGCTACTGTTCTCAATCCTGGTTGTACATTAGAATCACCTAGGGGTGAACTTTAAATTTTTAGATGCCTAGACCTCACCTTCAGAAATTTTTATTTAATCAGTCTTAGGTACGTTTAGGATAAGGGAATGGTACAAAAACTCCCACAGTGATTCTTCATGCAATAGGGGCTGAGAACCACTAATGTAGGCCTTTGCCTTTCCAACTTTTATCCTGGAAACCTATCCACTGGCCCCACAATGTGAGTCGGAATACTCCATCTCCATTCACTCTTTTCGTTTTTTATTGTGGTGACATACACGTAACATACAACTCACCATCTTAACCATTTTAAAGTGTAGTTTGGTGGTAGTAAGTCCATTCACAATGTTTTGCCACCATCTTCACTGTCCAGTTCAGAACTTTCTCATCTTCCCAAACGGAAACCCAATCAGCAGTCACTCCCCATTCCTTCCTACCTTCAGCTCCTGGCAACCACCAATTTGCTTCCTATCTCTAAGAATTTGCTTGTTCTGGGACACTCCCTATAAATGGAATTAGGTCATATGTGTCCTGATGTGACTACCTTCTTTCATTTAGCAAGTTTTAAAGGGTCATCATGTTGTAACAGACTCGGTACTTTATTCTTTTCTTGGTTGAACAATATTCTGCTGTACTTGCAGATCCCATTTAGCTTATCCATTCATCTGTTGATGGACATTTGTGCTGTTTTCATCTTTTCACATCCATTCACCCCTCTCCCCAGATCTGAAGTTCCTGATGGCACACCTTTGCAGAAAGATGAACTGGAGAGGAAGAGCTTTATAAGTTTACAATGGGCTCCGAAGTAGGCTTGTGGTTCTCAAAGTGTGATCTCCAACCATCTGCATCAGTATCACCTAGGAGCTTGCTAGAAATGCAAATTCTCCATCCCTGCCCCAGACCTTCTGAATCAGAATCTCTGGGGGTAGGTAGTTATAAAACTCTGTTTTAATAAGACCTCCAGGGGACTCAGACACAGGCTGGAGTAACTGACACTGGAGTGGCATTTCAACTTGAGGCGTTTCTGGTACCTTCACTCGGGTCAAGTCGGCTCACATTCCAAACGAAACCCCTTTGGAGCAGTGTGGTCCAGCCCTGGGCAGCCTCCTGGTGGATCAGTAATCTTCCCCTGTGCATCAGGATCCAGGTTGTTAGTGTCCCTGAGATCAGCTGGTGCACAAGATGAGGTTGACACGACACCCTCCAGTTATCACAGCTCTCTGTAATAAACAAACACGTGTTGTAAGAAATAGACTTCATTAGAGATCTGCAGCCTAGCAGTTTACATTGTTGAGCGTCTCATTTGAGGGGAAGCACAGTCAACAAGTTCACTTCAGAGATTCAGAAAACAGTTGGCAGGGTCTCTACAGTCATTGGTCTGCTTCCTCTCTCACCTGTGAGGGTCCTGCCCTTCCAGCAGCCTGGACTCCTGCTCAGCCCACAGTCCCATGGGCTGTGTGTCTTGCCACCTCTGTGCTCTCGCTCACCCTGTCCTCCTTCCTGGGGCCACCTCCTCCTGATGTTTCACTCATCAAAGCTGGTGCACCTCTCACTACTCCATCAGCCTTTCACTTCCTGTTCTGAAAGCCAAGTGGGGGCATCCCAGCTGACTGCCATCTCTTTTCCACCCTTATTTTTGCTCCCACCCTTCCTTACCTAATTGTACTGTGTGGCCATCTTCTGCTTTGGGTCTTAGGTCTTAGTTTTAAGGTTTATAGTAAAATTGAACAGAGTACAGAGATTTCGCTTATGCCCCTTGCCCCTTTCACACACACAGCCTCCCCCCACTATCAACACCTCCACCAAAGGGGTACATTTGTTACAGTCAGTGCAGCCAAACTGACACATGATCATTACCCAAAGTCCACATTTCACATTAGGGTTCACTCTTGGTGTGGTCCATCTTACTGGGTTTGGACAAATGTATAATGATATGCATCAACCGTTATAGTATCAGACAGAATAGCTTCACTGCCTTGAAAATCCCCTGTGCCCCACCCATTCATACCTCTCTCCTCCCAACTCCTCACAAACACAGATCTTCTTATTCCCTCTATAATTTTGCCTTTTCCAGAATGTTATATAGTTGGAATCACACAGTAGCCTTTTCAGATCATCTTCTTTCACTTAGTAAAATGCATTGACGTTTCCTCCATGTCTTTTCATGGCTTGAAAGCTCATTTCTGGTCATTTTTATCCTTTTACTATGTTGTGCTTCCCCTGTAAAAGTTTAATTCACAACTGCTGTGTGAGCTTTGATATATACAGTAGAGCAGGGGAAATGCTATTTACCCATGGCTGTGGCCACTTTCACATTTTAGGACCTAAATTATCTTTCAGTGAAGAAACATACTACGTGAGCCTTAATGAGACTTCGGGTGAGATAGGTAAGCTCAGGCATGGCCTGGAAGGTTAAGGAGAAAATGGGAAATGAGCTCGGTTCTGCTTTGTGGGAAAGTGACTGGAATTTAGGAGCTGGAGGAAGCGGTTTGTTGGCCTGATGGCAGCTCATGGGGAGCAGTAAGCCCACGAAGATAGTGGCAGCCAGGGCCTTAAGCAAATATGGTGTGTGATTTCCATAAGGGGCAGGATGTTTGCTTGTACTGTGCTGTGCTCCAGTATCTCTGCACCAGACCAAATTTCAAGTCCAGCTGGGGTGCCTACTCAAGCTAAGGCACAAAGGAGAAGAGAACTGAGGTCCTGTGCAGCAGCAAGTGACCTGGGCAGGAAAAGGGAAGTCACTGCCAGTACCTGCCAACCCTGGATGGGGGTGGTGGGCTGAGCAGGAGACCAGTAGGCCCCAGGCACAATCTCGGGAAATCCTGATGAGGGCCTGGCTCTCACAGAAGGGGAGATGGACTCTGCTGACTAGTCTGGATCACAAGAAGATGAGCACAGAAGGCTGGACCACTCAGAGTCCTGCCTGTGTTACAACTATAGCCACATAATGTCTACCACACAAAAATAGTACAAGGCTCTATTTGGCCTTCCCAGGGCTTCCGTGGTGGCTTATGTAAAGAAGCCCCCTGTAATGTGGGAGACCTGGGTTCGATTCCCTGGGTTGGGAAGATCCCCTAGGGGAGGGCATAGCAACCTACTCCAGTATTCTTGCCTGGAGAATCCCCATGGACAGAGGAGCCTGGCAGGCTATAGTCTTGAGGTTGCAAAGAGTCGAACATGATTGAGGGACTAGCCACACACACAATGTCTATCATGGAAAAATAGTATAATACTCTATTTGGCCTTTCTGGATTATTCTGCTGTGATGGTGGCTACATGAGGGGAGAGAAGGAATTTGAGAACGTTTTCTGCCAGATAGTTTAGAGAGTCCAATATACTAGGCAGGAATCCTAATGAAATGAATATGACTGAACACCCTATGGGTACCGTACATAGTCGTTTACCCCCATGTTCTGCCCCCCCTCACCACTTATCCGAGATTTCTATTACCTGCAGCCAATGGTAGTCCAAAAACATTAAGTGAAAGAGTTCAGAAAGAAACAATTGATAAGTTTTCATAAGTTTTAAATTGTGAAAAACTTACCGCCCCCTTTTGAATAGCATGATGAAACTTCAAGCCATCCACTCTGTCCTGCCCTGGCCGTGAATCATCCCTTTGTCCAGCCAATCTACTTCTTACTCACTCTGCAGCCGTCTCAGCTATCAGACTGACTACCGTGGTGTCACAGTCTTTGCGTTCAAGTGACCTGTATTTTACCGAATCCTGGACCCAAAGCACAAGAGTAGTGATGCTGATAATTTGGATATGCCAAAGATGTAAGTGCTTCCTTTCAGTGAAAAGGTGAACAGTCTCTACTTAAAAAGCAAAGAAAAAAACATATGCTGAGGATGCTCAGATCTTTGGTAACAATGAATCTTCTATCCATGAAACTGTGAAGAAGGGAAAAAGGAATTTGTGCCTGTTTTGACCTTGCAAAACCAGTTACAGCCACAGTAGTTGGTAAGTCCTTAGTTAAGATGGAAAAGGCATTAAATTTGTGCAGTAGTATATTCTGAGAGGGAAAGACAGATCATGTTCCTTAATGTTCATTACAGTGTATTGTTATAATTGTTCTATTTTATTACTGGTTATTGTTACTCTCTTACTGGACCTAATATATAAATTAAACTTTATATAGTTATGTATGTGGAGGAAAACCATAGTACAGTATATAAAGGGCTCAGTACTATATGTGGTTTCAGGCATCCACTGGGGATCTTGGAATGTCAGTCAGTCAGTCAGTTCAGTCGCTCAGTAATGTCCGATTCTTTGCGACCCCATGAATAGCAGCACACCAGGCCTCTCTGTCCATCACCAACTCTTGGAGTTCACTCAGACTCATGTCCATCGAGTCAGTGATGCCATCCAGCCATCTTATCCTGTGTCATCCCCTTCTCCTCCTGCCCTCAATCCTTCCCAGCAAAGAACACCCAGGGCTGATCTCCTTTAGGATGGACTGGCAGGATCTCCTTGCAGTCCAAGGGACTCTCGAGAGTCTTCTCCAACACCACAGTTCAAAGGCATCAATTCTTCGGTGCTCAGCTTTCTTCACAGTCCAACTCTCACATCCAGACATGACCACTGGAAAAACCACAGCCTTGACTAGACGGACCTTTGTAGGCAAAGTAATGTCTCTGCTTTTCAATGAATGTATCCCCCATGTATTCCTTTTTTTTTTTTTTTTCATGTATTCCTTTTTTAAAAAAATAGCCCAAACAGGAATCTAACTGCATTGATGCTTTTTCGGACTAAACTTGCTACAGCTGTGATACACATGGCTATAACTTTGGGGTCCTCAGTCATGCCTGTGTCTGTGCACTAGTGGCAGGGCCTTTTCTGAGACCATCTGGTCCTGCTCCCCTGCTGGCCCTCCTTTTTCTGAGCACCTTCAGTTAAGCCCTTGAATGAGTCTATTGGTCCTCTCCTGTCTTGGCTGGTGAGGAAAGCCATTCCACACTAACTGGCCCTGTAAAGCACCTGCCACTCAGGAACTCGATAGGATTTAGACCTTTTCTTGAACTCACTGCTGCTCCACAAGGACCATCCCAAGAAGGCTGAGTCCAGCTGGTTTTCCAGAGCAACAGAGGGGCACAGGCCCCAGAACCTGCCTGCCTGGGTGTGAAGGCTGGCTACAGATCATGAGCTCAGTAACCTTAGCAGTTTTCATAACCTGTTTTCTGAGGCTCAGTTTACTCAACTGCAAAATGGGATGATCCTATGATGAGTCCTGTGGTTCATCCCTTTTTGTACTTGTGAGACTTAAATGAGGACAGAGCACTTAGGGCTCTCACTGGCCTGTGTAATGCTCAGTAAGCATGAGCTATTGTCGCCCCTGGTTAAATCACAACAGCCCAGAGTGCCTTGCCTGGACTCTATAACTCTGGCTCTCAGTGGAATGCTTACTGTTGGATTATGCTGTGGCTTGTTGCCATTAGCCTCTATTAAGGGACAGCCAGTGGCACTTGTCACTAGGTTTACTCTAAAGTTGTTGAAGACACTGTTTATAACATTGCAGTGTTCTTTTCAGAAGGACTCAAGAGAGAGATCTTTCCATCTAAGCCTGGGAAGCTGCCTCTCCAGATGGAGCACACAGTCTTACTCTTATGAGTGTCGCGAATGATTTAGCAGCTACATGTCTCTTCTCTCCCTGGTCCTGAAAAAGCACGACTTGACGATGGGTATTTTTGTACAGGCCTCACGTCTGGCTTTGTTTTATGACCCTGCCCTTTGTTTTCCTTACGCAGCATCATTCTCCACTTGGCAATAACAATGACAATCCACGGAGTACCTCCTGTGGACCAGCCTTGCAATGGGCACTTTACGTGTACTGTCGTCAGTGATGGCTGGGTTCCACCAGGAAGACGTCTTTCTAATTTAAAGATTAAAAATGTGGACAGATGATGCAGGGTGGGAGGAGGGGGGTTGCCTGTCCAGTCCCTGGGGAGGGGAGTTGGGAGAGCGGGAACCCCAGCCTCACTGTCACACAAGCCTAACTGATGTCTTCCTCGGCATGGGAGACATTTCTATCTGCTGTCATAAATCCTTTGGGAAATAAGACATAGTATCAGTCAATCAATCAATCACATTTAAAATGATGGCTTCCCTTGCTAGTTCTCTTATTTAACTGATGGTCTTTAGTTGTGGTATCTGATGCTTCGAAACCTCCCAAAGTCCCAGGACACTCAGATCAACTGCCCTGGGGTGAAATAAAGAAGAGATTAGGAAGCAGCAAACGCACTGAATTCTGCTCCTAGTGCCAGAGATATAATTTGTTGATTTCAGGCACTGCTTTCCTCATTCCCCTCCAGGCCCCAGAAGCAACACAAGGACTGATGGCATGTGCATCCTGCGCCGGGCTGCTAGTTGTTCCATATTAGTTACATCACCACATGTGGTCCTTGGCTACCCTATGTGAAGTGTAGGGTCAGGAGATGTTCCTCCCGCATGCCCCTGGATGAGGTAGCATGACATGGCTGATGAGTCTCAAGCTCTAGAGTCCCTCGGGTGCTTTTGAATTCAGTACTACCTCCTCTCACTGTGCCTCATTTTCTTTATCTGTAAAATAGGTATCTAAATACTACCAAAACTGCCTCCTGGGGGAGGTACTGTAGGATACTAGTTAAGAACACAGAACCCAACGAGCTTAGTTTGAATCCAGGCTCTAACACTAGCTGAATGATCCAGAGCAAGTTACTGAAACTTACTAAGCCATTTTTCATCTATAAAATGAAGATGCTGATAGTTACTGCTTGAGAAAAGTACTGAGGAATAACAAATTAATATTTATACATCCGTGCTTGCTAAAGTCACTTTATTGTGTCTGACTCTTTTCAACTCCATGGACTACAGCCCACCAGGCTCCTCTGTCCACGGGATTCTCCAGGCAAGAATTTTGGGGTGGGTTGCCCTGCTCTCCTCCAGGGAGTCTTTCTGACCCAGGGATCAAACCCAAGTCTCTTCTGTTTCCTGCACTGGCAGTCAGGAAACAGTGTCACCATAGAACCAGCACCAGCACCACCAGGGAAGCCCAAATTAATATTAACAAAATAATTTAAGCTATGCCTGTTATATGGTTAGCACCATATTGACTGTTAGCTAGTTCTTTTACTATCCATGCAAAGTGCTTAGAGTGAATGGCAATTGATGTTAGCTCTTATTCCCTCCCTGATTATTAAGACTCGATGGTAAGCAGTACTCTGGTAAAATGTGGTCTCCAGGATGTACAAGGACTGCTCTTTGTGTGGGAAACTGCATCCAAATTCTCCCAGCTCCTCCAGCTTTGCCAAAACAAGAAGGGAAGGCTGGAGGAGGGTGAGGACAGACCATCTTAGATGCAACCGGATGAAGCTTTCTCAGCTCAAGACAGAGAGCCTCAGCTTTGAATTTCAGTCTAAATAATCCCACAGGCTCAATTCTAAGCAGTATGCAGACAAGTGACCTCCAAGACCTAAGGACTGAGGGTGTGTTTCTGATGTAAAATCACATGAACAAATAGAGTCTATACTCTTATTCTTTTTCTGAGTGATTCAGCCTGGGAACAGAGGTCGACTTTAAGCAGGTGAGAGATTGTGGCCTGGGGGATCCACATCAGCCTTTCTCCTCTACCCCCTCCCAATGCTTCATCTCCTCTTTGCCCTCCTGCATCATCTCTGATTGTCACACCTTCAGGCACAGAAAGTTACCTTAGCAAATTAGAGATGAGGTCAGAAATAGACACGGGGAGTTTATTGAGGAGAATTTCTAAGAAGAGAAAATAAACTGCAGAAAAGATGCTGGAGTTATACATTAGGACCCATAATATGATCAAGCCACCATATCAGCCCTAGATTGCCTATATCTAAATTTTTCTTATATAGGTGAAAAATATACTTTTATCTTATTATAGCCAATATATTAGTAGCTTTTCCATGAAATGGAGTAAATCAGTTCTAACAGATGGACCCAGACTTGTGCTGACATTCATCTTGCAACTACAAAGGCAGACTTGGAATAAAACTGATACCATGGGTAGCAGAGCAGAAACAAAAAGAAACTGGATCTTTTAGTACATCATGGAGCTGCTGGGTCAAGCCTTTCCTGATGCTAAATTTATCAGGGGATATTAAAGTTCTATGAATCAATAAATTCACTTTTTTTTTTAAAGCTAGAGTTGCAGGTTTTGCAACTTGTAGCTGAAAGCATCCTAGTGGATACATGTTTAAAACTTTGTAGGAGATAACACTCCAGTATTCTTGCCAGGAAAATCCCATGGACAGAGGGGCCTGGCAGGCTATAGTCCATGGGGTTGCAAAGAGTTAGACATGACTGGGTGACTGAGCACACACACATGCAGGAGATAACACATTAGCACAGTATTTCGTTTCCAAAGAAAGCAGTATAAGCAGAGGTGTATTTAAAATGCATCTGGGCTTTCTTTATAGTAGAGTCGTCAAACACACAAATAAGCCTGAGTGATTTTTTAAGTCACTTAACATTTATTGAATCCCTACTATGGACCAGGTAAATTATTGTTCATCCCTATAGCAGTACTAAATGGCAGAAATTATTCTTCTAGTTTAACAAATAAAGAAATGAAGGCCCAGAGGTTTAAGTTAGCTGCCCAAGGTCATCTAACTAATAAGGAGCCAGCTGGGATCAGAACCCAGGCCTGCAAAGGTCTCACACCCGTGACATTTGCACTTCACAGAGCCCTGGACATAGATCCCTTCTAGACCTAATATTCTGCATCTCCTATTTTTAAATCTTTGCCTTTGGGAACCTAACAAAAAGGGCTAATTTGAAGAACATTTGTATCAGTCTCATGAAGAAGAGGGACTTGCAGTTGGAGGACCCAGCATATCTTCCTGCTTGAACATTCACTGGTCCCCTCTCCTTCTGGCCCCATCTTCCCTCTCTCACTCCCTGGTGCTGTCTGAAGAATGCACATTTGGCCACGTGACCTATTTCTTCTTCTTTGGGACTGGACAGTGTTGAGTGCACCTGTCCTAGATCCAGCTCATTGTCTGTCTCTTCTACTCCTTGGCTCAAAGTCTGAATTTCCTTTTCATTTTTTAGAGTTGGACATTATGTTCCAAAATGACTTTGGCAATAGCTGATTAGTGCTGATGCGGTGCATCCAGACTGAATATATCTGACATTCAATTCACACTGGGTCTTCACACCCATTTTTTACCTTGAATGGACACACTGAAATGTTTATTTATTTTATATTTTATATTTTGGCTTCCCAGGTGGTGCCAGTGGTAAAGAACATACCTACCAATGCAGGAGACATAAAAGACGTGGGTTCTATCCCTAGGTCGGGAAGATCCTCTGGAGGAGGGCATAGCAACTCACTTTGGTATTCTTGCCTGGAGAATCCCATGGACAGAGGAGCCTGGTGGGCTATAGTCCACGGAGTAGCAAAGAGTTGGACACGACTGAAGAGACTTAGCATGTATGCCTTGTGAGATCTTAGTTTCTCAACCAAGGATTGAACCTGGGCCTATGGCAATAAAAGCACCAAGTCCCAACCACTGGGCTGCCTGAGAATTCCTGAGTTTTGTTTAATTTTAAACATGTTTGCTTAAGTTGAAGCATATCATGTTCATTTGCTGACATGATGTAATTCTGTATAAGCAAACACTGACACCACATGTGAAATCATATGAGGTGGACCGCCTGTGACTCTGTGCTATTGAGAAATGATCACCCTTCTGTAACATATTTTAAATATCTCAAAGTAAAAAGTAAGCCAGATAAAATAAAATTTTTCCCTTGCCCAAATTGCTATATTTTTAAAATAACTCCTTTCACAATCACCAAATGAGATAATATCAGTGAAAGTGACATGTTAAAGAATATACAAATATCAGTCACTGACATTTCTTTGAATACTAATGACATTTCGTCTTCCCAGACAAGTCTCAAGTTTTTCTATACTTAAAATTCTGGAGTAGGATTTATCACGGAACTCTCACCACATAAAACAATATCCAAGCAAGTTTCCTAATTCTCTAGAGTGTTTAACACGCCCATGATCCACGTTAAGGGCTACACCGCGCATGCGTGCTAAGTCGCTTAGTCGTGTCTGACTCTTCGCTACCCTATGGACTGTAGCGCCAGGCTCCTCTGTCCATGCATTTCTCCAGGCAGAAATACTGGAGTGGGTTGCCATGCCCTCCTCCAGGGGGACCTTCCTGACCCAGGGATTGAACCAGGGTCTCTTACGTCTCCTGCACTGGCACATGGGTTCTTTACCACTAGAACCATCAAACCCAAGAGCTTCACAGCTGCTGCTGCTGCTGCGAAGTCATTTCAGTCGTGTCTGAGTCTGTGCGACCCCACAGACGGCAGCCCACCAGGCTCCCCCGTCCCTGGGATTCTCCAGGCAAGAACACTGGAGTGGGTTGCCATTTCCTTCTCCAATGCATGAAAGTGAAAAGCGAAAGTGAAGTCGCTCAGGCATGCCCGACTCTTAGCGACCCCGTGGACTGCAGCCTACCAGGCTCCTCCGTCCATGGGATTTTCCAGGCAAGAGTACTGGAGTGGGGTGCCATTGCCTTAGAAACCAATAAAAGAAGCAATGTACTTCTTTCTGCACCCAGGAAATAGATATTTCCAAATAAGCCATTTAAAAGCCAGATATTCTGTCTTAAATATATTTTATATGCCCATACAACATCTAGCAGAGTTCTGTTAAAATAGTATAAATTCAAGAGAATGAGACAAGAAGCCGCAGACTGGAAAAAAATATTTTCAAAAAGACACATCTGATAAAGGACTGTTATTCAAAACAAGACTTATAAAACTCAACAATAAGAAATCAAACAACCCAATTTAAAAAATGGGCAAAATCAAGTAGAATATTAACGGCACTAATATTTTTTAGTGTAAATGCTCCAACAGTGACATGTATCTTGTCCCTGTTGCCATATTTTGGGACTCTTTCTGCAAGGACTCCAACCAGCTGATGTTCTGCGAAGTCTTCAAGTACCGAAAGCCAGCAGAGACCAATTTAAGGCACACTCTACTACAGATGGTGACTGCAGCCATGAAATTTAAAGACGCTTGCTCCTTAGGAGAAGTTATGACCAACCTAGACAGCTTATTAAGCTGCAGAGACATTACCTTGCCAACAAAGGCCCATCTAGTCAAGGCTATGGTTTTTCCAGTGGTCCTATATGGACGTAAGAGTTGGACTATAAAGAAAACTGAGCACCAAAGAATTGATGCTTTTGAATGTGGTGTTGAAGAAGATTCTGGAGAGTCCCCTGGATAGCAAGGAGATAGAACCAGTCCACCTTAAAAGAAATCAGTCCTTTAATGTTCATTGGAAGGACTGATGTTGAAGCTGAAACTCTAATACTTTGACCACCTGATGCGAAGAACTGACTCATTGGAAAAGACCCTGATGCTGGGAAAGATTGAAGGTGGGAGGAGAAGGGGATGACAATGATATAATAATATATATACTATATAATTATATAATTATAATTATATCATGTATAATTATATTAATTATATACTTAAAATTAATATTAATTATATATATTCTTATCATATAATCCAGCAATTGTGCTCCTTGGTACTTACCCAAATGAATTGAAGACTTATTTCCACACAAAAACTTGTACATGGATGTTTATAGCAGCTTTATTCATAAACTTCCAAAACTTAAAAGCAACCAAAATGTCCTTCAGTTAGGTGAAGGGATAAATAAACTGTGGTACATCTGATCAGTGGAATATTATTCAGCACTTAAATGAGCTATGAAGATACAAAAAGTCATTACTAAGTGAAACAAGCCAATCTAAGAAGGCTGTGTACTGCATGATTCCAACTATATGGTGTTCTGGGAAAGGCAAATCTATAGAGACATTAAAAGGTCTGTGGTTGCCAGGGGCTAGGAGGTATGAGGGGTGAATACGCAGAGCACAGAGGATTTTTAGGTCAGTGAAACTCTTCTGTATGATACTACAAATTGTGTATGATACTACCACTACATGGTGGGTACACGTCTTTATAAGAGTTGTCCAAACCTGTAGAATGGACAACATCAAGAATGAACCCTGATGTAAAGCATGGATCTTGGGTGGCAGGGATGAGTCACTTTAGGTTCATGGACCATCACAAATGCACCTACTCTGGTGAGGGATGTTGATAGTGGGGCAGGCTATGCATGTATTAGGGCAGCAGGTATATGGGAACTCTGAGCTTTCTGCTAAATTTTGCTATGAACCTCAAACTACTCTAAAAAATAAAATAAAGTCGGTTTTACCAGGTAATAGAAAAGGTTCATCCAAAGCCAATCCTGACTAGCTGCTGTGTGCCTCCATTATCCTGGAGGGTGAGAGCAGAGGCTTGGTTTCCTGAAATGCATTTCCACTGGACACAGCCACGGAAATAGACTACAGAAGTTTCTGTAACCCTGGAAACACAAAGCCAGATATATCATTTCAGTCTAAAGGGCAGATTCTAAATAGCCCACTGCTATCAAACGCCATTGTTAATGCCACACGTGGAGTTCTCACACCACACATGCCATCTGAGGGAGGTGTGACAGGAAAGTCCATAGAAAAAGATCAGTGCCTCTGGTCTGAAATGAAATAAGTGTGGGAGAACGTTTCATGAAAATGATTTCTCTTCTAAAACTGAAAAAGGTATTTTCTTGCCAATCAGAAAGGCGCTTTACAACTACTGTCAGCTAAAAGACTAAAAGAAAACAACCCCACAGGGAAAATAATTTTCCTGTGCTTCAGATGTTCCGAGGAAGTTTGTGAACATCAATATGAAAGTGAACTGAAACAGCTTACACACCAAGCTATGCACTGAAGTCTGGAGGTTCATATTAAAAAGAAAATAAGCAGATGGCCTAGCACACACAACCCTCCCCCATTTAGAAGCTCTACCAAGACCCAAACTTACAATTTTGGGTTCTTTGAAAGCACCTTGAAAGGCATTTAGTAGAAACTGCCAGCCAGTGCAAGGAATCTCTTTTAAAATATAAACTGTCTTGCCACCTCTGCTTAGCAAGAGGACATTTGATGTTCTCTAAAATTCGCCGTTCCACTGGTAAGACATTTTTGTTTGTTAACAAAACCTGCCTCCATCTAATTCCCAAACACTGGACTGTGCCCTGTTCTAGAATCAGAGGATAAGAATAACCTTCATCCTGGCTCTAGGCCTTACCAGCTGTTTCCTTCAGCAAATCACTGAATTCCTCTGTGTTTTATCCTATGAAAGGGAGATGATAAGTGCACCTACCTCCTAAGGTGGAAATGAGGCTGAAATATTAGCACAATGCTTGGTTTATGAGTAGCACTCCATAATTATTAGCTATTATTATAATGAGCTGTTGTACACAACAACCCTTCTAATAGCTATGAAACGGCGATTCCATCATTAGGCTTGTAAGAAAGAGAGACATTTCAGATGACCTTAGGCAGTGATTGACAACCTTTCTGTAAATTGCTAGATTTGGGGGCAACACACTTCAAGGGTTTAAATGACACCCACGGTCATCCTGGGATTCACCTAGTCCCCTTCTGCATCACTACTAGTTGGGTGTGATCTTACTTGCCTCGGGTTCCCTGGTGGCTCAGCTGGTAAAGAATCCCCTTGCGATATGGGAGACCTGGTTTTGATCCCTGGGTTGGAAAGATCCCTTGGAGAAGGGAAAGGCTACCCACTCCCGTGTTCTGGCCTGAAGAATTCCATGGACTGTATAGTCCATGGGGTCGTAAAGAGTCAGACACAACTTGAGCAACTTTCACTTTCACTTTACTTTCCACACAGACCAAGTTTTCGCATGTTCTCATTCCTCTGGCACCAGCTTGCCAGGAGGGTCTACCTTGGGCCCCCGACCTCTGATCTGCAGCAAGTTGGACTTCGGCTGTGCACCATCCCATGGTGGTGCTCAGTTTAGCAGTCTTTCTTTCTGAAATTTTGCATGACAAAGATGATATTTTAAAAAGTCTTATATGTTGCCAGAATTTGGCAGCACCCTCAGAAAGAGTTTGAAGCCATGCAATAAACCACCGCCTATCAACTGAAGAACGCTGTCCTAAGTCATGGGGCTTATCTGAGCACCACGCTAGGAAACAGAGGAGTCCAGCATCTCTACCGCAGAGCCAAGCCTTACAGAGACTAGAGCTCAGTCCAGAAGCTAGAAGGTTGCTTAGGATACAGTGTGGTTCTAACAACTGGGTTATAACAGTAAATAAAATTGCCATCTGTTGAGCTCTTAATATGGGCCAGGCACTATGCCAGGCATTTTACAAGTGTTAGCTATCTTTTTAAAAAATCTGTTTAAATTGTGGAATAAAATACTCTTTGATTAAAATGTTCACAACAAATGTACAGCATAATGAACAATCGCAAAGCAAACACTTGTATTACTACCTGCTCAGTGAAGAAACTGAATACCTCCAGGCACTGCAGAATCCCCCTCCCCTTGGTACCTCTTCTGGTCTCAGAGCCCTCCCTTCCCCCAAAGCAACCAGCATTCAGATTTTTATAATAGTTTTATTACTTTTGTTTATAGTTTACTCAACAATATGTTGCTATATTATATAAATGGCATTATATAGCTTTTGGTTTAGTTTTGCCTATTTTAAATTAGGATCATATGCTGTGTATTATTTCTCTGGTTCAACACTGTATTTATAAGATTTATTCATGCCGTTCCCTGTAGCATAAACCATTTGTTTTCAGTGTTGCATAGTACTCCATCTGTGACTATATCACAGTCTACTTATTTATTCTGCAATTGCTGGATATTTGTGTTGGTTCCATCAAAGTTATGGACATGGTTGTGTACATATGTTCAAGTGTACATGGCAAGTTCCTCTTAGAAATGTATTTCCAAGAATAGAGTTGTTCAATCATGGAATGTGCATATTTTCAGTTTTATTAGATACATGCCAAAGCATTTCCCAAATAGTTACACTAATCTATTGATACATTCCCAACAAAACAGGAAATATGAACTTCCTGTTGCTCCATATCCTTACCAACATTTGGTATTATCAGATTTTTTTCAAATTTTTCCAAGCTGATATGTGTGTATAGTATTTATTTGTAGTTTTAATGCCTGGTTATTAAACTTCAAATACATTGACTTATACATCATACATTCATTCTTATCTTGCTACTTTTGCTCAACATTGCATTTATAGGTTTCATCTGTGTTGTTTCAGGCAGAATCTCACTGTATTTCCCTTGTCATTAAGGTTGATCATATTTTCATATATTCTAAAACTATGTTAATATCTTCTTTGGGTAAGAGGGTGTTTGAATCTTTTTCTTATTTTTCTGCGGTGGGGGTATTGGTTGTGTTGTTCTTATTGATTTGTAGATGTTTTCCTCAACTTTTAGTTCTGGATACTGGCTCTCCAGTGGTTTTATGTGTTGCAGAAATCCCCCTTTCTCATGTATATCTGTTGAATCTTCACAGCAAGCCCAGTAAGTAAATACTACGGTGTCATTTTATAGTTGAGAGAAGACAGCAGAGCCTTCAAGAAGTTTAGTGATTTGTTCAAGGTCACCCAGCTAGCTAATGAGCATCAGAACTAAGAAATCTAACCTCAATCTGCTCAGCTGGAAAGCTGGCCCTTACCACCAGGTTGAGCTCGGGGTCCAGGGCCACCAGCATCTCTGTCCTGCTCTGCAGGTCTTCGGCCACTTCTCCACTGGCTTTCCTCTTCTCTCTTCTTCCTTTCTCCCAACTTTGGCTTACTCATGACTCTTCCTTCTTGCCCTTTGACATGACCTTTCTTCTGTTCCCCAGAGCCAAATGTTTCCCTTCACCTGGCTTCTTCTTCAAACTCTCTGAAGGTGGTCTCATTGGCTCCATCTGGCACTGTCCCCTTCACGGGCAGACTCATGTGGATCAAGTCATGGCCACAGCTCAGGTGTTCTCCCAATCCAGTTGGCTGTGGCCAGCAGGCAAAATCACATGGTCCTTGGCCTCAGACAGAGCTGTGGACTAGTGGCTGCTCCCAAAGCAGTTCTCTCCTCTGAATCTTCACTTTTAGGCTCATCATTACCCGGTCCTTTGAAATCTCATCATCCTGATAACAACTCCCATCTAACCCATTCTACACAGCTAGGAGTCTTCTGGGACACCACCTTCTTCCACACTCCCCATCAAAGCATCAGTGTCCATGTATTCTGTGACCTAGGTAACTCTCAAATCTACCCACTTCTCCCCATACCTATCCTCCACCTTAGTCCAGTGTCTACCCTAGTCCTGCCTGGCCAGCATTGGTTACCCCTCATACTGCCTTTGCCTAGTTAATTTCCTATCTCAGCAGTTCTGGCCTCTCTGACCTATACAGAGGTCACCTGTGTGCTCCACATTCTTACCACATCCTTACCTATGCTCCACAGGGATGTGTAGGGATGACGGACATATCCCTGCCTGACTGTTAGTCTTAGTTGTAGGCCAAAAGTGGTTCATGTAAACAATAAGATATTATCTTCTGCCTATCACACAGGCAAAGATTAAAATTACTGATAATATTCTGTGCTGTTGAGGCTGCAAGAAGGCATGCATTCTGATTTGTGCTCTCATTCAGGTATAACATCAGCAGTAAGAAATATGATAGCAACTTATTTAAAATTTTTCATATCCTTTTAGCCAGTGTTTCCACATCTCTGAGTTTATCTTTTTTTTAAAAAAGTTTTTTTGGCTCTAATATGTGGCTTATGGGATCTCAGTTCTCTGACCAGGGATTGAACATTGAACCCTAGCCCTCAGCAGTGAAAGCATGAAGTCCTAGCTACTGGACCACCAGGGAATTTCTGAATTTATCCTTTAGAAATAAATACTCACACTAGTATGTAAAAAGATGTGCAGAATAATTTTCTTTGCAACATTGTTTACTATAGTGACAAAGTGGAAATAATACACAGATCTATCACTAAGACACTAGCTAAATAAACTATGGTACGTTCATAAAATGGAGTATTACCCAACCATTTAGAAGAATGAGATTTCTTTGTATTCATATGGAAAAATGTCTAAATACATTATGTTTAAAAAAAATAAAAGATTATGGTCCCCTTCTTATGCTTTTAAAGATATTACATATATATCTATTTTAAATTAATTTATTTATTTTGAAGTGAAATCGCTCAGTCGTGTCCGACTCTTTGCAACCCCATGGACTATAGCCTAACAGGCTTCTCCGTCCATGGGATTCTCTAGGCAAGAATACTGGAGTGGGTTACCATTTCCTTCTCCAGGGGATCTTCCCAACCCAGGGATCAAACCCGGGTCTCCAGCATTGGAAGCAGACACTTTAACCTCTGAGCCACCAGGGATTGGATGCTAATTACTTTACAATATTGTAGTGGTTTTTGTCATACATTGACATGAATCAGCCATGTTTCCCTCATCCTGAACCCCCCACCCTCCTCCCTCCCATCCCATCCCTCAGGGTCATCCCAGTGCACTGGCCCTGAGCACTCTGTCTCATGTATCAAACCTGGACTGGCGATCCATTCCACGTATGGTAATATATATGTTTCAATGCCGTTCTCTCAAACTATCCCACCCTTGCCTTCTCCCACTGAGTCTAAAATTCTGTATATTTTTAAAAGTTGGAGGAAAGTGCAGAAGCCCATTGACAGTGGCTATCTCTGGGGAAAGAAGATGAGTTTGTGGCTGGGTGGAGGCTTTCTTTCTGTTTCATATATTTCTGTAACATTTGATTTTGCTATTTTATTACTATAAAGTAATTTGTAACTTGAAGAAATCTAATACAGAGAAAAAGATAACAATCACACCATTAAGTCTACATTGTGTCTTCTTCCTAGAATATAAGCTCTCTGAGGTCAGGAATGTCTCTTTTCTATTCAGTGCTATTTCCCCACAGTCTAGTCAGTGCCAAGCACATAGTAGGTGCTCATTAAACATTTATCAGTGGAATGACTAAATGAATAATGAACTGTTTCTATGATCCTATAAACTGTGGTACCCACTTGGAATTCTAGAAGCAGCCTGTGGCTACCTCTTCTCTTGAACTGTACTCCATACTTTAAAAACTTCAAAGGTGCTTCCTCTTTTTACAACAGTCCCATAAGGTTCTTTGCTGGTGTAGAGCTTTAGGGCTTTCGCACAAGTACTGCACTCAATCTGGGTTCCCCTTCTTAATTTAGGCAAATAGTTTTTTTGAGTTCCAAGTCAGGGGTCTTTGGACTTTTGTTCATACCTGTCAAGGTACTGTAAAAACTCAATCCCTGATGTCTAACTCAAGGCAAGGCCTACTTGCTTCATATTCCCCACACACTTGATAAATATGACTTATGTGTTTACTTCCAGTTTAGTTGTAAAGAAAAAAACTGTACAGGTCAGGCCTCCAACAGAACTCTGCAACTCTCCATAAGAGAAGTCTCTCTATGTTGACTTGTAGGAATCTGGTCTTTCTGGGCAATCTTTTTCCAGATTAAACTTAAGCAAATTAAGCTCTTTTCTACCTCAGGGCCTTTGCATTTCCACCACCCTCCACCTGGAAAGCTTTCTCTAGATGGTAACTCCTTTTAGATATCCAGGACTCCTCTCTAAGGTTATCTCATCAGAAAGACCTTCGTACTACCCAGTCGAAAATATCCCCTCCCCAAATCTTCATTATTCTAACTTTGTTTTCTACAAAGCACTTAACAATAACTAAAGTTACCTTTTTAATGTATTTTGTTTACCCTCTTTATTACCTGTTCCCTCCCCTCCCCAGTGTCTGTGGGGACATTGTCAGCTTATTTATATTCTATCCCCTATGCCTGGAACCACATTCTCTCTAATGAACTATGGAATGAGGTTCGTGACATTGTACAGGAAACAGGGATCAAGACCATCCCCATGGAAAAGAAATGCAAAAAAGCAAAATGGCTGTCTGGGGGAGGCCTTACAAATAGCTGTGAAAAGAAGAGAAATGAAAAGCAAAGGAGAAAAGGAAAGATATAAGCATCTGAATGCAGAGTTCCAGAGAATAGCAAGAAGAGATAAGAAAGCCTTCTTCAGCGATCAATGCAAAGAAATAGAGGAAAAGAACAGAATGGGAAAGACTAGAGATCTCTTCAAGAAAATTAGAGATACCGAGGGAACATTTCATGCAAAGACGGGCTTGATAAAGGACAGAAATGATAAGGACCTAACAGAAGCTGAAGATATTAGGAAGAGGTGGCAAAAATACACAGAAGAACTGTACAGAAAAAATCTTCACAATCCGGATAATCACGATGGTGTGATCACTCATTTAAAGCCAGACATCCTGGAATGTGAAGTCAAGTGGGCCTTAGAAAGCATCACTACGCACAAAGCTAGTGGAGGTGATGGAATTCCAGTTGAGCTATTTCAAATGCTGAAAGATGATGCTGTGAAAGTGCTGCACTCAATATGCCAGCAAATGTGGAAAACTCAGCAGTGGCCACAGGACTGGAAAAAGGTCAGTTTTCATTCCAGTCCCAAAGAAAGGCAATGCCAAAGAATGCTCAAACTACCGCACAATTGCACTCATCTCACATGTTAGTAAAGTAATGCTCAAAATTCTCCAAACCAGGCTTCAGCAATACGTGAACCGTGAACTCCCTGATGTTTAAGTTGGTTTTAGAAAAGGCAGAGGAACCAGAGATCAAATTGCCAACATCCACTGGATCATCGAAAAGCAAGAGGGTTCCAGAAAAACATCTACTTCTGCTTTATTGACTATGCCAAAGCCTTTGACTGTGTGGATCATAATAAACTGTGGAAAATTCTGAGAGAGATGGGAATACCAGATCACCTAACCTGCCTCTTGAGAAATCTGTATGCAGGTCAGGAAGCAACAGTTAGAATTGGACGTAGAACAACAGGACTGGTTCCAAATAGGAAAAGGAGTACATCAAGGCTGTATATTGTCACCCTGCTTATTTAACTTAAATGCAGAGTACATCATGAGAAACGCTGGACTGGAAGAAACACAAGCTGGAATCAAGATTGCCGGAAGAAATATCAATAACCTCAGATAGGCAGATGACACCATCCTTATGGCAGAAAGTGAAGAGGAACTAAAACTCTTGATGAAAGTGAAAGAGGAGAGTGAAAAAGTTGGTTGAAAGCTCAACATTCAGAAAACGAAGATCACGGCATCCAGTCCCATCACTTTGGCCGGAAATAGATGGGGAAACAGTGGAAACAGTGTCAGACTTTATTTTGGGGGCTCCAAAATCACTGCAGATGGTGACTGCAGCCATGAAATTAAAAGACGCTTACTCCTCGGAAGAAAAGTTAAGACCAACCTAGATAGCATATTCAAAAGCAGAGACATTACTTTCCTGACTAAGGTCCATCTAGTCAAGGCTATGGTTTTTCCAGGGGTCATGTATGGATGTGAGAGTTGGACTGTAAAGAAGGCTGAGCGCCGAAGAATTGATGCTTTTGAACTGTGGTGTTGGAGAAGACTCTTGAGAGTCCCTTGGACTGCAAGGACATCCAACCAGTTCATTCTGAAGGAGATCAACCCTGCGATTTCTTTGGAAGGAATGATGCTAAAGCTGAAACTTCACTACTTTGGCCACCTCATGCGAAGAGTTGACTCATTGGAAAAGACTCTGATGCTGGGAGGGATTGGGGGCAGGAGGAGAAGGGGACGACCGAGGATGAGATGGCTGGATGGCATCACTGACTCGATGGATGTGAGTCTGAGCGAACTCCAGGAGTTGGTGATGGACAGGGAGGCCTGGCGTGCTGCGATTCATGGGGTTACAAAGAACTGGACATGACTGAGCGACTGAACTGCACTGAACTGATGCCTGGAACACTGCAGTTTAGTTAAGTAAGTGCTGAGTGAATGATAAAAAAGAGTTGGTCGGACATCTGAATTGATATTTGCCTGAATTGTCGTCTAGACCCATGTTTATCTGTAAGGATGTTGTATTGCTATCCTGATTTAGTTAAGTGTTAGTCGCTCAGTTGTGTCCAACTCTTTGTGACCCCATGGACTGTAGCCTGCCAGTCATCTTCGACTCTTTGTGACCCTGTGTGACCCCATGGACTGTAGCCTGCCAGGATCCTCCATCCATGGGATTTTCCAGGCAAGAATCCTGGAGTGTGTTGCCATTTCCTTTCCAGGGGATCTTCCCCAACCCAGGGACTGAGCCCAGGTCTGGCACATTGCAGGCAGACCTTTACTGTCTGAGCCACCAGGGAAGCCCTGGTAGCTCAGCTGGTAAAAAATCCGCCTGCAATGCAGGAGACCCTGGCTCAGTTATTGGGTTGGGAAGATCCCCTGAAGAGGTGGTAGGCTACCCACTCCAGTATTCTTGGGCTTCCTTGTGGCTAAGTTGAGAAAGAATCAGCCCATAATGCAGGAGACCTGGGTTTGATCTCTGGGTTGGGACGATCCCCTGGAGAAGGAAATGGCTACTCATTCCAGTATTCTGGCCTGGAGAATTGCATGGACTGTATAGTCTATGGGGCCACGAAGAGTCAGACATGACTGAACGACTTTCACTTTCTTTCATTAGTATCCTGAGACTGCCATAACAAATTATCACAAGTTTAGGGATTTAAAACAATGAAAATGTATTCTTTTACAATTCTGGAAGCAGAAGTCCAACATAAGTTTCACTTTGATTTCACCAAAATCAGGGTGTGAAAAAGGTCACACTCCTAGCAGAGATTCTAGGACAGAATGTGTCCCTTGCTCCTTCCAGCTTCAGGTGGCTGCCAGGATTCCTTGGCTTGTGGCTCCATCTCTGCCATCTTCAAGGCCAGCATCTTCAACTCTTTCTCTGCTCCATCTTTACATTGCCTTCTCCCCTGTGTGTGTCATTGTAAAATTTCTCTCAGCCTCCACATTAAAAGAGTAGATGTGATGGCATTTAGGGCCCAGTTGGATAATTCAGGATAATCTTTCCAATTCAAGATGCTTAACCTAATCACTTTTGAATTGTGGAGTCCCAGAGAGTCGGATTCGATTAAGCAACTAACTGAACTGGATCTAATCACCCCTGCAAAGTAGGTTGACCATATATTACCATAGGTAGTGCATTCATGCATTTCAAGGATTAGGATCTGATATCTTTGGGTGGGGGCGGCATTCAATCTCCTGCAGATGTCATTAGTGACCCTGTGAAATGTCTTTGCAAAAATCGAGATAGATCATATATGCAGGATTCCTCTTTCCCACTACTCTGGTACTGCCTGTCACAGAGGAAAGCTCATTCCATGTTTCTTGAATGAATAAGTGCATAGAAGATGTGGTTCTGCTCTACAACTCTCCACCCCAGCCTGCTATCACTGGCTTCCCCAGTTCACACAGACTGTTGAGAAGCCAGAATGGGTTTGGGAAATGAGTTATCTCCTAAGTGATCTCCATCTGACACACTGCTGATCTCCGTTGGGAAGGATGTATGGTTATCAAATGGATCGCAAGACTAAAATTATTTACAAATGAGCCTTGCCCACTAGAAAGGGTTTGGGCTTTGCTCTATTTGATTTTTCTCCCTCCCCAGCACTCAGCGGAGGGTTGTATTGTAGACAAATTCGTTCTTTGGCTTTTGTGATGCTGAATATGAGTATGGAGAGCAGATGTATAGCTGAAGCACTTTGCTGTATAGCAGAAATGAATACAACATTGTAAATCAAGCATACTTCAATTAAAAAAAAGTATGGGGAGAGGGAGATCAAATGGCACTGACTAGGCAGAAGGAAAATTGGTTCATCTTCCCCTGATTGAGGGGGCCCCTGATGTACTTCTTGCAGAGGTGTAGTACCTGGGGAAGGGGTCAGTCAAATCCATAATCAGGTCATTCCATAGTAAAAAGAAAAAAAATTAAAAACTACTTTCAAATCCCTGGTCTGGTCCCCTGAGTGGCATCATAAACCTGATTCCTTGGTGACAGAGCAAGTTTTCTATAGTTATTGCACGGATTACTACTTACTAATTCCTTGACAAAACCAGAGTAAAGACCTACTGGGGTGGGACCATGGTCCCCCTCCCCAGACTCCCACCATGACTGGGCTTCTCTTGGTAAGCCATCAGCTGGTGGGGGTTTGATGCCCTGAGATGACAGCTGGCCTGGGCCCTGGAGGCCCCACTGCTGAACAACAGGGGTAAAGCTCCAACAGCCGAGAACAAAGGGAGGTTGCCCTTTCTTAGCATCAGGGTGGTGGTGATCATGGATCTTACACTCAACCCTCACTGGTGCTCAAGAACTCCCCTCTCCTACCCTGCAGGAAGAGAGCCTTAGATGAAAGAGCAGTGGAGTTGAAGACACCCAAGAGAACTTCCGTGAGGTCTGTGAGTGGGAGAGACCCTCTTCTCTCCCAAGAATAAATAATGAGTGGGCCAAACAGGCACAGAGAGGGCCAAGGAAAAGCAAGATGCTCAGGCCTAACTTGAGAGATGCAGAAGGGGTCTTTGAAGTCACATGGGGTCCAACCCAGCACACCAGCATGGAAGCCTGGACACAAGGTCAGCCACAATGGTCCTAGCTAGAACAAGACTTCCCTGTAGCTATAGGGAATTCCTATAGCTCAGATAGTAAAGAATCTGCCTGCAATGCAGGAGACCCAGGTTCAATCCCTGGGTGGGGGAAGATCCCCTGGAGAAGGAAATGGCAGTCTATTCCAGCATTCTTGCCTGGAGAATTCCATGGACAGAGGAGCCCAGTGGTGTACAGTCCATGGGGTCACAAAGAGTCAGACACGACTAAGCAACTAACATACATGCACACAGAACTAGGAATGCATTTGCTTGGAGTGCCCTCCTTACCACAGAAGGGTAACTCTGCCATGAAGCCCAGGGACAGCATTCCATGGAAAGCTGCTTGCTTTGGGGGACCTAGACTGGCTGTGGCTTTCCCTTGACTGTGTATTAGAACCTTGGGTTGGTGCCACAGTTCCTGAGAACACATACATGCAGTTAAAAAGCATATTAATGAGACAGTGATTCACTAGGCAGAAATCTAAACAAACTGGTCCCTTCTAACAACTTTTCATGAAGGGAGGCATACATGTTTTATGGTTGAGGAGAAGAATGCATATCACCAGTTCTTACTTGCAGTGACTTATCTGTGAATTTGTAAAGTGATTAAACCCTTTCTTGGAGATATACTGAACCATAGAAACAAAAAGTATGTCTCATCGATCTACAATGTCTGCCCTGTAAAGTTTGAAACAGGAGCTCAAGGGGTTTGAAAGCATCAGAAAAAATACAAAAATTTCTCAGGTTAATATTGAGATTAAAATTTCTCAGGTTAAGAGTCCTTTTAAAAAGTACATAGAAATATAAAGGGAAAGACTGGGGAACTTCCTTGGTGGTCCAGTGGCTCAGACTCCATGTTTCCAATGCCGGGGGCCTGGGTTTGATCCCTGGTCAGGGAACTACATCCCACATGCCATAACTAAGAGTTTGCATGCTGCAACTAAAGATCTTGAAAAATTTAAAAAGAAAAAAATTTAAGGGAAAGACTGGTAGGTATAATTGTATAAGAAGTACAGATCTGAATCTAAACATATCCATGCACAGATAAAAATCTACCATATATAAAGTTAAAAGACAAATAGTAAGAAAAAAATCTTGCAACTAACTTCTAACACAAAAGGTTACTTTGTTTAAAATGCAAAGAACGTTCACACTTCAATAAGATAAATGTAAACACTCTAATAGAAAAATGAGCAATTTCTAGAGCCCAGGAACGACAACTACCCAGCCCAGTGCTGCAACTGCTGAAGCCCGTCACCCTAGAGCCTGTGCTCTGCAACAAGAGAAGCCGCGACAGTGAGCCTGTGCACTGCAGTGAAGAGTAGTTTCCACTCGCTGCAGGAAGGCTGTAGGCAGCAATGAAGAGCCAGAGCAGCCAAAAATAAAGAAACAAAATTATTTTTAAAAAGAAAAATGAGACATTTATTTAAAAAGAAATACCCAGAGATATAACTCAAATAACCAAGAGATTAAGTTCTTTCCTGTCAGACTAAAAAAATGAAAAGAGTAATAAATATTGCATAGATGAGGCCATGAGTGGGAATTCTTACTCATGCTGGCCAAATTTTTTATTTGACAATTAAAAATTTTAAGTGCATATCCCTTTACTTATCAATTTCAGTTATAAAAACTTTTATAAATCATCATGAATCTGTAGAAAGATTTAGTGGCAGGAAACATTTATTACAATATTGTTAATAAAAAGAAACAACCTAAATGTCTTTGAATTGAGGATACAAAAATGTATTTATTTACTTTAAAATTTATTAAAGTATAATTGATTTACAATGTTATGATATTTTCTGGTATATAGCAAAGTGATTCAAATATATATATTTATATACTTTTTCAGATTATTTTCCTTATAGGTTATTACAAGATATTGAATATTGTTCCCCATGATATACAATAGGACCTTATTGTTTATCCAGTCTATATGTTAGTTTGCATCTGCTAATCCCAAACTCCCAGTCTGTTCTTCCTTCCCCTCCACCCCCAGCAACCACAAGTCTGTTCTCTTTCATAGATAAGTTCATTTGTGTAATAGGATAGATTCTACATATAAGTGATATCATATGTATTGGTCTTTGTCTAAGTGACTTCAGTTAGTGTGATAATCTCCAGGTTCATCCATGTTGCTGCAAATAACATTATTTCATTCTTTTTTATGGCTGAGTAATGTTTCATTGTGAGCTTCCCAGGTGGCTCAGTGGTAAAGAATCTGCCTGCCAAGCAGGAGACATGGGTTCAATCCCTGGGCTGGGAAGATCTCCTGGAGAAGGAAATCGCAACCCACTCCAGTGTTCTTTCCTGAGAAATCCAAGGACAGAGGGTCCTGGCAGGATACAGTCCATAGGGTTGCAAGAATCGGGTGTGACTTAGCAAGATGGACATTTAGGTTGGTTCCATGTCTTGGTTATTGTAACTAGTGCTTCTATGAACATTGGGGTACACGTATCTTTTCAAATTAAAGAGTTTGTGCAGACATAGGCCCAGGAGTGGGATAGCTAGATCATATGGCAGCTCTTGCTTCAGGAACCTCCATACTAGTTTCCATAGTAGTTGCACCAATTTATACTCCCACCAACAGTGTAGGAGGGTTCCCTTTTCTATACCCTCTCCAGCACTTATTGTTTCTGGACTTTATATAATAATGATGGCCACTCATGTGAGGTGGTATCTTATTGTATTTTGACTTGCATTTCTCTAATAATTAGCAATGCTGAGTATCTTTTATATGCCTATTGACCACCGGTATGTTTTCTTTGGTGATATGTCTATTTGGGTCTTCTGCCCATTATAGTTTAAGAACAACCTTTCATTAGATGGGGCTTCCCTGGTGACTCAGGTGGTAAAGAATCCGCCTGCAATGAGGGAGGCCTGCGTTCGATCCCCTGGGTTGGGAAGATCCCCTGGAGAAGAGAACGGCTACCCACTCCAGTATTCTGGCCTGGAAATTCCATAGACTGTATAGTCCATGGGGTCACAAAGAGTCAGATACGACTGAGCAACTTTCACTTTCATTAGAATACTCTGCTGTCTTTAAAAATGATTATTTTAAAGTGTCATTTTATTTTAAAATGTCAGCACATCTACATTTATTTATATTATTTATATTATTATATAGTTCTAAATATATAATTTTATATAATAGCATATATATATATATATATATATATATATATTTGGAATGCTATTCCAAGTAAAGTGGCTTGGTTTGGAGATTGGGGAGCTAAAAATGTATAAATATATGTCAAATCAATAGATACAGTAATGCATCTATATCAAAATATTAACATTTACTTCTAAATTTATGATAATTTATCTTATTCATGTTGTTTTCTTCTGAATTTTTTGCAGATTGCTTTATAAGTGAGGAAAAAAATTTCAAGACGACAGACTACACATGTAGACAAATATCCTTAAGCTGGAAGCATCCTTTTGAGCCACTGAGGATTCACAGAATAAGCAAAAACAAAAGACCAAAGTGGCTCATTTAGAATTAGGGTAGCCATACAATTTATTACACAAACCAGGACACTTTTGAGACTAAAAGGGGGAGTCTATTAATAATTTTGCATAATTTGGAACTCTTTAGGCAAGCTCAGACTTTTGGTCAGGCTGCTTAGACTAGAAGGTCTGTGGAATTTGTTTTTGAAGATGACCCAGTATTGAAGTGTTAAACCACTAACACAGGGACTGCCCTTTTATCAGTACAATTGGGTACAATTTCTAAGCATGCTGGCCAGGGGGCTAGTGAAGTGAAAGTCGCTCAGATGCCCAGAGAGCCTTGAAAAGCTCAAGAATCTCACCTAGTTAGCTCATTTGGATCAATAGAGCCCTAATTTTAGACATTTGTTCTTGATTAAATAGTATTTCTCAAAAAAATATGCCACTTGACTAAGAACACACAGTATTATTACCCACATTCTCTTATATTATGGATTTTAATCTTAAAATTTGACTTGGTGTAACAGTTTTAAATCCTTCCTGATTCCAAATCCATTCTTGCCTTTGCCTGTTTTCTACTAAGCTTTGTTTTAAGGAACTATTATCTGTGGCCTGAGGCATGTACTTAAGCCCCTATCCATCACTCAGTTCCCTTCTGGCTATTTCTATCTCCCCATCTTTTAGGGCCCAGCTCAAATTCCTCCTCTCTCCTAAGCCTCTCCACCACCACAGTAACCTGTCCTTTCAGACACCTAGGCATTTATTATCTGCACATCAGATTAACACCTTCTCACAGGCTATTCTGTTCTCCAGTTACTGACTGTACCTACATTGCCCTCAAACCAGACTGTAAGCACCTCGTGGACACACTTACTCACATTCTGTGCCACCTGGCATGTGGCCAAAGTCAGTCTGTCAGCTTCTCTTACTCCCAATCATAAAATGAGGGTTGTAATTCCTTCACATACTCCACCTACCACCCCAACTTGGGTGGTTGCTAGACATTATAAGAGATGATTAGTTTGATTAGCCAAAGTCTCTAAATGCCAGGGTGTTTGCGTAGGTAGAAAAATTGCCTTCTCAAATGAGGCAACTAGTAAGATCTTTCTTCCCTTAAAGCATCATGAAATGACACCGTGCAGATTCATAACAAAGGTAGACTGGGGCAGTTCTGTCCTAGAGTAGTGTCTGCATGTTAAAGATGGTTCTGTAGATACAAAGAATGAAAGTTCAAACAGGCTCTGATAACACCTGCAATACTATCAACTCCCATCTTACAATATTTTACTTGTATTTAATTCTCCTTGTACAGGGCCAACATGGAGCCCATCAGTTGATCAGCGCTCCAACATCTGCCCTGGCCTCCTAAAAGTCCAGCATCTTCCATTACTTGGCATCGATCACAAACGAGGCCATACACGTTGCTAATCAATCATGGGTCAATCCATAATTGGAATGATATTCTTGCACTCCTGCTGCCAAATTTATTAAACTGATATACATGTTAATGTCTCTTCCTCCAGCCTTTAGATGACTTAATCTACACCTGAAATGTGAACAACCAAATTTAGATACCAAGATCAGTTTATTTATTCCAATATCATTTTACTTATTCCAACACTCAAGTCACTACATTTCTCACATGTGAGAGTCTTCTTGGGAAGTCTGCCAACTCAAATGAATTCACTGTAACCTGCCTCACTCTATAATACTTTATAATTACACAACTGTGGTCAGCAAGGGAAGGTGACCTCTGTTCAAGCAAAATGTAAAACTCCCAGTTGAACTGTTAACATAGATAAAGAGGGACCAACAACCCCTTTCCTTCTGCTATTTCCTTCTGGCATCTTAGTGAGCATTAGGAAAAGATACACTTTCTCCAAGAAAATTTTCTTTCCATCTGTTACAAAATAATCTTTGTATCTCTGATTTTGTTAGAAGGCACTTCAGTGCCATTCCCAAGAAGACTGTCACAATAAATCAATGATGTCTGTGATGTAAACGCTGGTCCCTTAACAGTGGTGCAACCTGGACTTCCCTGGTGGCTCAGTGGTAATGAGTCTGCCTGAGAATCAAGGAGACACAGGTTTGATCCCTGGTCTGGGAAGCTCTCACATGCTGCCAGGCAGCTGGGCCTGTGAGCCACAGCTACTGCACCTGAGCCCCAGAGCTCAGGCACTGCAACAGCTGAGCCCAGCTGCTGCAGCTACTGAAGCACGCACTCCTAGAGCCCGTGCTCCCCAACAAACCTAGAGCCCGTGCTCCCCAACAAAAGAAGCCACCACACTGAGAAGTCACACACAGCGAGAGAGTAGCCCCCGCTTGCCACAACTAGAGAAAACCCTCACAGCAGTGAAGACCCCACATAGCTAAAAATAAATAAATGATTTTTTTTTTAAGTGGCTCAACTGTGCACTGTACATCCTATGCAGTAGCCCTGGCCAGGGGTTTGATAACTTCAGTGAGACGGAGTTGTGCTTTATTCTACTTCCCCTCTGCACCTCAGTTTCATCATCTGTAAATTGGGAATAATAAGAGCTACCCAGCATGGGTGTCAGCGCCAATCAGCCTTCCCATTAGAATAGGGAAGCAATGATCTGTAAAGGATTCAGAGAATAAGAAAGAGATGATCACATTACTTGATTATTGCCTGAAAACTGTATCCCAAGGTGGAATGCTTATATTTTCTTTTATTCTACAAACCTAATTCATCCAGTAACAAAACTTGGCTTTCACATATTGAAAAGATTTGAGTTATTGGGTTTTTTTGGTAGCAATGATGGATCTCATAGCCCCCACCCCTGCTAGGTGTCTATGTGATGATAGAAGCCCATGATGAAAAATAGTTGACGAGGGTTGGTTGTTCATTCTCTAGAAAGAAAAAGAAAAAAAAAGGAAAACTGGAAATCGATGGTCCTGTATCAGTGTTTCTGGACCCCCTCACTATCATCTGGGGCTGGATAAATCTTCATTGTTGGGGAGATGTCTGTGCATCTTATGGTAGGATGTTTACCAGGACCCCTGGCCTGTATCTATGAGAAGCCCCTCCCTGTCACAACAACCAAAAATATCTCCAGACATTGGCAAATGTCCTTGGGGTGAGGCAGGGCAGGGAAAGGCAGAGGCAGCAAAATTGTCCCTTATTGAGAAATACTGACCTACTTAGAAATTTAAATTTATAGCCTTATAGAATCATTCTTGAGAAGTAGTCATCTATGTGCAAGCTGGCCTCCAAACAAAGGGGACTTTGTTTGAGCAAACCTGGGCTTAGCTCTGAGTTCTGCAATGACTGTTTTATGACCTTAAAGAAGCTAGGCTTCTGTTTCCCGTCATATAAATACAATCCAAACCTTGGCCTCTCACTTTCAGGATTTTCTCCTTTGGAGGGCCAGGCTGGAGGTGTTATGGATTGCTGGTGTTGACCCGAGGCATCGCAGCCCAGGCATCCTCCTGCTCACTTGGTACCTGGCCACCTCCCAGACTCGGGGCTGCCATCTCCTCCTGAATAACGGTGCTGTTAGCACACAGAGCTGGCATGAAGTGAAGCTAGTAACTTGCAACCTTGCTACTGTGGCATGTAAGTATAAGCCCATTACCTAATTTCCCACAACACAGTTACCTAAGACCAGGTCATTTAAAAACTTGAGGAAAGCAAGAGCATGACAGCACGCAATACCTTACAAATGGAAGGACACTGGTTGAAGGATTCCAGAGTCACGCCTAGGTCGTCCCAGACAGATTCTTCTACTGGATGCTACCTGGCCCGCCTCCCAGCCTCTGGAAGGCTCTCACCCACCTCATTCCTACCGCCTGGGGGACCTACAGAGGACCGCCATCTGGGAAGCACAGGGGCCCGGTGCTTGTCTCAGGCCTGCTCCTCCTCCCTCTTCTCCAGTCTTCACTTCCCGGGCTTTTTCTTCCTCTCCCAGGAAGACTGACAGATGGGAATATCCACATAGAGGCTCACCCATCACTCAGAGAGGCTGGCCTTTACAGAATGCTTGAAAGACCATCTCTCAGCTTTGTTTCCCTAAGTCTGAGATTCATGATTTGGAAAATCACCTTGGGGGATACTTCCACCAAAATCCCAAACTGGCTGTTGCCACTGGGTCCACATTTGTGGTTCCCTGTGAGTAGGAAGTAGGGCCAGGTTTCCGGTGATTTTCCTGATCTGGCCCAGTCTCCATCATGAGACGTGGTACGACAAATGCTGAGGTCCGAATCCCAAAGGTGATAGTGTTAGGAGATGGGACTTTGGGAAGTGACTAGGTCATGAAGGCGGAGCCTTCATGAGTGGGATTAATGCCCTTATCAGAGACACCCTAGAGAGCGAGCACACCCTTTCTGCCAGGTGGGTACTGGGCGAAAAGGTGCCGTCTATGAAGCAGGAAGCCCTCGCTGAGTATCAAATCTGCCTGCACCAACCCTGAACCTCCAGCCTCCAGAACTCTGAGAAATAAATTTCTGTTGTTTTTAAGCCCCTTCGTCTGTGATATCTTGCTACAACAACTCAAATGGACTAAGACAGAGTACCCTAAATACATAATGGCAAAGAACTTTTTTTTTTTCCTAAAAGACAGCAAAACATACTATGAAACGTGTGTGTGCGTGCTCAGTCGATCAGTCCTGTCTGACTCTTTGCAACCCCATGGACTGTAGCCCTCCCCTAGGAAGACTGACAGACTCCTCTGTCCATGGGATTATCTTGGTGAAAATATTGGAGTGGGTTGCCATTTCCTCCTCCAAGGTATCGAACCAAGGGATCAAACCTGCATTTCCTGCAGCTCCTGCATTGGCAGGTGGATTCTTTACCAATGAACCACCTGGGAAGCCCATATGTTAATTTAAAAGTGAATTGGTCAAAAAATGGGCAGAAGACCTAAACAGATATTTCTTCAAAGAAGACATACAGATAGCCAACAGGCACATGAATAGATGCGCAACACTGCCAATTATTATAGAAAAGGGAATTAAAACTACATCCAGGTACCACCTCACATCAGTCAGAATGGCCATCATCAAAAATTCTACAAATAATAAATGCTGGAAAGGGTGTGGAGAAAAGGGAAACTTCCTACACTATTGGTAAAAATGTAAATTGGCGCAGCCACTATGGAAAACAGTAGGAGGTTCCTTAAAAGACTAAAAAGAGAATTACCACATGATCTTGCAATCCCACTCCTGGGTATATATCTAGAAAAGATGAAAACTCTAATTTGAAAAGATTCATGTACCCCAATGTTCATAACAGTACTATTTACAATAGTCAAGACATGGAAGTAACCTAATGTCACGAACAGATGAATGGATAAAAAAACATGTGGTATATACGCATGATGGAGTACTATTCAGCCATAAAAGAGAATGAAATAATGCCGTTTGAAGAAACATGGAGGGACCTAGAGATCATCATACTTAAGTGAAGTAAGAGGAAGACAAATATCACTTATATGTGGAATCTAAAAATGATACAAATGAACTTATTCACAAAACAGACTCACAGACATAGAAAACAAATTTATGGTTACCAGTGGGGAAAGGGATAAATAGGATTTGGGGATTAACAGAGACAAACTACTATATATAAAATAGATAAGCAACAGGGACCTACTGTATAGCACAAGGAATTATATTCAGTATCTTGTGCATACTAAGTCACTTCAGCCGTGTCCGACTCTTTGTGACTCTATGGACTGCAACCCACAAGGCTCCTCTGTCCATGGGGTTCTTCAGGCAAGAATACTTGAGTGGGTTGCAATGCCCTTCTCCAGGGATATTCAATATTTTGTAGGGAAGGAATCTGAAAAAGAAAATCTGTGTGTATACGTGTATATATATATATATATATCTGAATCACTTTGTTATATACCTGAAACTAACACAACATTCAAAATCAACTATATTTCAATGGAAAAAAATAGGAATTGGTGCTGGAAAAGATAGTTTAAGCAATGGAACAGAAAAGAGCTCAAAAACTTACCTATATATTTGGGAAGTGAGTATGTGATGGATTCACTATAGCAAAGATAAACAATTCAATATATGCCTGAGAAAACTGGTAACTGTTAGGAAAAAATATCAAAAATTAATTTTTTATATCATTAACCAAAAATGTCGGAGAAGGCAATGGCACCCCACTCCAGTACTCTTGCCTGGAAAATCCCACAGACGGAGGAGCCTAGTAGGTTGCAGTCCATGAGGTCGCTGAGGGTCAGACATGACTGAGCAACTTCACTTTCACTTTTCACTTTCATGCACTGGAGAAGGAAATGGCAACCCACTCCAGTGTTCTTGCCTGGAGAATCCCAGGGACTGGGGAGCCTGGTGGACTGCCGTCTATGGGGTCGCACAGACTCAGACACGACTGAAGCAACTTAGCAGCAGCAGCAGCAACCAAAAATGTATAAGACCTAAGTGTAAAAAAAACACCTTATTAGGCATTAAAAATACACAAAAAACCTTGATGAAGAGAAGCTCTTCTTAAGCAAGACACAAAAAGTAAAAGGCCTCATGGACAAGTCCGATACATCTGACTACATTCAAATAAAAAAAAAAAAAAGTACTGGAAAAGAAGAAATAAATAAGATTAAGAGAAGAAAAGCAACAAGCTGGAAAATTACATTATTTTCCAACAGACTAAAGACTTAAATCTAGAATGTATAGAGAATTCTTACAAATCAATAGAAAGATCTAAGAAAATACCAACAGCAAATCATTAAAAGACAGAGCAATTTACAGAATGAAAATACAATGGACTGCTGCTAAGTCGCTTCAGTTGTGTCCGACTCTGTGCGACCCCATAGACGGAAGCCCACTAGGCTCCCCCGTCCCTGGGATTCTCCAGGCAAGAACACTGGAGTGGGTTGCCATTTCCTTCTCCAATGCATGAAAGTGAAAAGTGAAAGTTAAGTCACTCAGTCGTGCCCAACTCTTAGCGACCCTATGGACTGGAGCCTACCAGGCTCTTCTGTCCATGGGATTTTCCAGGCAAGAGTACTGGAGTGGGGTGCCATTGCCTCCTCCGACAATGGACATAAGAACAAATACTCAAAAACATACTAGAAATGAGGGAAACACAAATTGATAGCTATTTTTACCATAGTATTGGTAAAAATTAAAATGTTTGAAAATGTTGATTGTTAATTAGGGCATGAGGAAATAGGTATAGTCAGCTAATTCAGAAGACAATTTGGCAGAACTATTAAAATTCAAAATGTACATGCCTAGCAATTCTACTTTCAGGTAGAAATACTCCCTCATGTGCTCAGAAAGCATATATAAAAGTAAAGATGTTGATCACCTTATTTTTTATAAAATCAGAACTCTAAATGTCCACCAGTAATAGACTTTGGAACACTTTATCAGCTGTTAAGAAGCAGTTTAAATGAATGAGGGATTTCTATATATAATAACATGCAACAGTACATGTGAAAAAGAAAGTTATAGAAGAAAAGTACAGTATCCAGAGAATGGTTTTTTGCACCTTTCAATCATGTTTATGCTCATGCAAGGCTTCTTCCTCAACCGGGATAAATATATATATATACATACACATATGCACACACATACATAGATGTGTATGTATCCCTGCAAAATGATGCTATTGATGTTTGAAAAACAGAAAAGAACACATAGCAATATCATCTAGACTTGTAATGCTAAATCTATCTAGGAGGTAAATGTATCAAAAAATGGTATGAAGAAATGCCTTCAGAGCTAGGGGTATAGTAGTGATCTGGGGACGTTTGAAGGGGGTTAATCAAAGGGAATTTTCCCCTTGTCTGTATTGTTTTACCACCTTGTGAGAACACATTTATACATGATTTTTAAAATTCAGTATTATTTCCCAAAAGAAACTTTTTCTTAGAAAAAGAATAATCTGCAGAGACCCAGTCCATTTATTAAGACAACTATTTACACCGTCATGCAGACTGTTTCATCTCCACCCACACTTTGGATTTTGCAGTTCTTGGGCATCACAAAATGGTCTTTCTAGGGTCTTCCTGGAACAAAGGGATATTTACCCTGTCCTGAAGTCCAGGTCAGGATGGAGTTTCAGGCAAAAGATGTTTCAGACAGTGGTCTCCACTAACGGATGCAGGGCAGCAGCCCCATTCAAACAAAAATGAGCTTTAGGTTCCTTTTTAAGGAGAAGGACATTGTCAGAAGCAAGCATAGGAGCCCTCCTAGTGTCAGGGGATCAGCCTGTTTCTGATCGGCAGCTGGTGTCCACAGGATGCTCTGCAACTAAAATAGTAATTGTAGTTAACATTTATAATTGTCCACTGTGTGCCAGGCCCTACGCTGGGGAATCCCAGATTACAACCATCTGAAGGAAAGAGCCTCAGTACCCATTTAACAGATGAAGAAACTGAGGGTCAGATGGATTAAGAAAGCTTCTTAAACACATGACTAAAATGCAATTCTAATTCCTGTCTGCTGATCTCAAGCCTGTGCTCTGGCCTCCAACTGTACTGCCTACCCTACTATATTACTGGCAGTCTGAATGGAGTGAGTGGACTTTGCTTCAATTCATTTGTGTACATTAATGTTAGATCTGTATTTATTTATATTTAGGTGAAGAGGTCAAAGTGCTTTCTAGAACAAGGCTAAAGAGATGCTATCTTTTTTCCTGCCCAACCCCTGAGAAACAGTAGTGGTTAGGTATGCAGCTGGCTTTTCCACACACCGAGGAGTAGAGGTCACCTTAGCCTGTAGCATTAGAGCTGGTCGGGGAGACCTAAGCTTCTCTGATGGCTCAATGGTAAAGAATCCGCCTGCCAATGCAGGAGACTCGGGTTCAATCCCTGCGCCAGGAAAGTCCCCTGCAGAAAGGAATGGCAACGCACTCCAGTATTCTTGCCTGGGAAATTCCACGGACAGAGGAGCCTGGCGGGCTGCAGTCCATGGGGCTGCAAAGAGTAGTATATGGCAACAACTAGACAACAAAAACAAGGGAGTCCCAAGTGATCAAAGTCACAGTTGAATATGCCAGAGGATTCAAGGCAGTTCTACTTGAGATAAGACACTACGATATTGGCTTTTTGCCCCAGTCAGAATACAGATTTCATGTTTTTGTAGTATTATTTATTAATAGAGTCTGTGTTTATTCAGACCTGGCATGACTAGGGTCTTATATTGAAACTAATAACAAACAGCCTTGAATTCCTGTTTCCTTTCCTATTCCTGGTGCTACTGGGTGTCTTTTATCCCAGTCCTATTTGATCCACCATCATGCAGGAGGCGGAGAAGAGGCAGGCAACCTAATCTAACAAGGCAAGTAAGATGGCACACCTGCCCTCCAGATGCAGGGAGCTTTTATAAAAGGTAACAACGTATGTAACAAACTTCCCTCCAAATTATAATTCTGAGAGAGAGAGGGTTAGGAAAATAGAGAGCAGAGTGGCAGATGGGATAGATGGATTCAATTAAGGCAAAGAACATCAAACAATTCCAGGGATGCCTTGTTTTAATGGAAGATGTCATTTTCTCTTTGTCGCCTCCAGGTAACTCCCAACAACGGTCCAGGTAGGAAGTAGGGTGTGCACACACGCACCTCGACCCCAGCAGGAGTTTAATATCCTCAAATGAGAGCGTTAATATTCCCTCTTCTTTTCAATAATGTACTGAAACAGCACATGAATCAGCCTAAGTGAATGCAGGCTCTGTATTTGATGCACATTTCCCCAGAACCAGGTGTTATTCAAATTAAATAGGTATTTTCCATTGTCATCTCCATTGAATTGATTTCTTTATTTGGTCTGTGGGAGAGTCTCCTTTTAATTAAACCGACCACTGTCATTTTTCTGAGAAAGATAATAAAACAATAAAAATATTTACACCCTTTTTATCTTCCTTAAACATTAATCATGCAGGAAGAAGGTGTTACACCTTTGCTAGACAGTTTTATCACATAGACATTATACTAACATGCTTTAAATTACTGTTTTGCAGGTCAGTTTATTCCTATTAAGGATGTGTAAGATTCTTGTTGTCACTAAGAAAATTTGTGACTATTTACTACCAAAAGAAATTCAAGTCTGCAGTAAAGTTGCTATATACACAGTTGGTATGTAAGTATAGACGTGTATATATAAAAATATATATGCACCACGCTGACCCTAATACTACTCCCAACTGACCTCAATTTTCATCTAAAGTCAAGTGTAAAAGTCTAGTAGTTGGATGAGCAAGGCTTTCTTCATTCTCTGGCTCCCAGCAGTGTAATTCAATTGATGGCCATGTTATCCACAGTTACAGAGTCATAGACGGGTTATGGTTATTGTTATCTCTATAGTCAGAGAAACTATGGAAGGCTTAGAGTGGAGACTACAATTACACCTGGTAATTCTAACTGCAATCATGTATACATGTTCTATCAGTGAAACATGGCAACGGTATCCAAAGTCTTGTTTTTGAGAGATGCCACATTTTGAGATTCCAGCCCATACTTTACTATGTTGCAAACTAAAATCCTCCCAGCTAGAAGGGAATAATATTTGGGCTGTCATACCATCTTCAGAGAGCTGGGCAGAAATAACTTGAGAAACTCAGCTGGAGTAGTAATGTCAAAATAGTGAACCATGGCTTTGTTTCTCCTGCACCTTAGATGTCCTGACAGTTCCTGATGATATACAAGCTTTCATTTTTTTTCTGTTTTGAGTGGCTTATAGTGGCTTCCAGAAGAGACAGAATCTTCTGGAAGGTCAAGGCACTGACTCCCAGCCCTTGGGCTTGAGTCCCTTAACCACTGTACCCTCCACATGCCTCAAGGAGAGTAGAGTTGTAACAGTCACCATTGTGATGGCATCACTGTCAGTAAAGAATTTTCCCGACAGGTACGTAATGACCTTATGGTTGAAGGTCTCTCTATGAAGGATGATTGAGCTTAAATGGCAAAAACTTGAGCACTCGAAAGATAAAATACCAAACTCAGCATGTAGGAGATACTAGCATAAATCAGCTGCAAAAAGCTGGCAAAAAGTTTTAGAAAAACAAATGGTATACAACTCACAGCAGGCTCAAAAGAGGAACAAGGGAACACTGCTCAGACTTTTTCCTTTGTTAAACGTATTTTTCTAGTAAGTTTTTGTTATTCTACCACTTTACCCCAAACCATGCTGTATTAGTTATGTATTGCTATGTAACAAGTTACCCCAAAACTTATTAACTTAAAATAACAAGCACTAACGATCTCACAGTTTATGTGGGCCGGGAATCCAGGCTTGACTTAGCTGGGAGCCTCTGCCTCAAGGTCTTTCACAGTTGAGGGCTGGGGCTGTGATCTCAAGGCTTGACTGGAAAAGGATACGCTTCCCGACTCACGTGGCTGATGACAGGATTCAGCACCTCACAGCCTACTGAACAAAGAGCCTCAGTTCCTCACGGACTGTTGGCCAGAGGCTTCCTCTGTTCCCTGCCACACCCACCTCTCCAATGGATACCTCACAACATGGCTGTGGCCTTCCCTAAAAGCAAGTCAATGAGAACAAGAGTGAGCGAGACAGAGGCCACAGTCTTTTTGTAACCTAACCTCTGAAGGAACATCACTCTGCCACATTCTGTTGGTTAGAAACAAGTCACTAGGTCCAGCCCACACAGTAGGACATGCACACGAAGATGTGGGGATCATTGGGGTCATCCGAGAGGCTGCCTACCACCTTTGGCATATACAATGAGGAATAAACACCAAAATGGAAAGAATATTGGAAAGATGTAGGGGAAGAGGAAAATGTTCCAAAATCTCACTACTTCTACCTCTGAGCTCTCGCTCTCTCTCCCTTTCCCCAAATCCAGTCATGCAGCACATCCTCGGATGAGGCACCTTACTTCACAGTGTCTCTCATACCTGCTCTCTCTTCTCCGTATGCAAGGGACCACCAAAGTTCAGGCTTTCATTTCTTCCACCATGAATAGTGCATCACTACTTTTCTCACCAGCTTCTCTAGTCCAATACATCCTAGATACCAAGGCCAGAAAGTAATCTTTCAAAGTCATACTTTCTATTTATCCTTTTACTACAGAAAGCCCTTTAGTGGCTCCCCATTGTCAACAAAACCCAATTTCTTTAGGCTGCCATAAGATGACTTCCATAATTTGACCGAAGTCTGACTACAAACTTATCACTCCCAAATCCCAAATAATAATCCATCAACCCAGGTAAACCACACTCAACACCAAAACATACCACACTTGCTCAGCTTGAAGCCTCTACTGACACCATTACTCCCCCTTCCCTTGGCAAGACCAATCTTCACCTTACCATTATAAATCCTCTCCCATTTCCAAAGTGCAGAGCAGAGCAGTTTCCTCTGTGCCTAATCTTCTCTGTGACATATTTTTCGATCACTCCAAACTAGAGTTCAGTTCCTCCCACAGATAGGTACAGCTCTGAGAGGCCACACCACTCACTGACCTGGCCAGTCACTGTGTACATGGCTTGTTTTTCCAAAAAGCTGATAAGTTTCACACCTTCCTTCTTTCTTCCACAGAGACCATCAGAGTGCATCATCACCAGAACTAGCCTGGGTCTCACTTGTCCTTCTCTGCTGGGAATGGTAGTCCATGACAAGCAGTAATTATTGAAAAGATGTATGTATGGATGGAAATGTCAAGCACGGTGTCTGACATATGAGATCAGTAAGTAAAAAAAATATCTGCTAACACTCTCAGTCCTTCAAATGAGAATCTCCACTCCGTGACACCTTAGCCATTTAGTGGTTCCTATGTAGGAACACTTCCAAAGAGAGCAAAGGCAAATGAAATTTATTCGGGTCTGACCAAAAACAAGCCCATTCCCACAAACATCACAACTGAAGATCAACAGGAAGCTCCTCCTTCATCGCCCATCCTGATCCTGGCTTTGACGTACAGGATGCCAAGCGCAGGGACATTAGATGACAGAGCCAGAGAAGCCTTCATGACAAAGAAACTTCAAATCCGTGAGCTTCAGTCACGGGGCAGAAATAGTCTGTGAGAACTAAAAAGGGTGCCGGGGAAAAGAGGGAAATATGTCGATTGTGGGGTAGAGTCCATATATTTTAGGTAATTCCTAGAAAATGAAAAAAAAAAAATTAATGAGAGATACCAGAAGACCTTTTAACACCTTTGCTGCCAACCCCTGGAGGAAGAGGAAGGAAGTGGTGGGAATCTCAATGAAAGCATCAAATGTCCAAAATCCAGAGGAAATTTAACGCTTCCTCTCTATTAATAGCTGGCCAGAGCAGTTAAGCCTCAAGTGAATTCTCCCAAGAATCAGATCCCTGATTGCCTGCGCTAATCCGGGCGACCCTCATCTCAAAGGAGGAAGTGCTAGAAACGGCTCCAGGGGCTTGGTCCGCTAAGCAGCATCTTCGGAGAGTGGGTGAGTCCTCACTCCCACTACCGTGGATGTGGAGCAAAGTGTGCACAGTGATTCTCTGAGAGACGGAGACTCGCATTGCGGGGCCCCGAGTTTTGAGCTTTGCAACGCCCCGCAGCCTGAGATGGGAAGGCAGCTCCTTTAGCTCCAAACTCACCTGCTTTTTAGAACCATGTCCATATACCCATTGCTCTCAGCTCCCAAAAGGCATCCGCAGAGTCCTCCACCACCCAAGGTCCACCGAGCAAGAGAAGAAAAGGTCTGGCTGGGAGGAGAGGTCACCGGGGTCTCCTCCCTGGAGGTGGTCGTCGAGGAAGGGGCGTTGCTCGGCCCCTCTCCACTAAGCGGCAGGGATCCTCCCGGGGGCGCCTCACCGTGGGCGACAGGAACTGGCGACGGCAGGGCCCGCTGGAAGGGCTGCACGCAAAAACTTTCCGTCCTGAGCGCAACTCTGCGGGGAAGACCACCCCTCCCACGGCCCCAGGTCGCGCCTCTCCCTGGTCGCCCTCAACTCCCTCTCGCATGTCTTGCCTCTAGGACCCCGGCTAGCGGGCGCCGGATGCCGGCGGAGCCGCAGCATCCTCACGCCCCGCGCTGCATCCTCCGGTCCCAGCGCTCAGCCCCGCCCCCGGCGGCGGGCGTGCTGGCGGCAGGCGTGCAGGCGCCGGGCCTCGGGGCACCTCTCTGCTGCCCCTGGCGGCCGCGGATGCCGAGAGCCGAGCCGAGCCCGGCCGGGCGCTGAACGCCGGCTCCTCCTCCTTGCTCTCTCCTCCTCCTCCGCCTCCCTCCTCCCATCCCTCCCTCCCTCCCTCCCCCTTTCAGAACACTCAATGTCGGAACGTTCCGAAGATGACGTCGGAGCGTTCTCGAATCCCGTGTCTCTCGGCTGCTGCTGCCGAAGGAACAGGGAAAAAGCAACAAGAAGGAAGAGCAATGGCGACACTGGATCGCAAAGTGCCCAGTCCGGAGGCGTTTCTGGGCAAACCCTGGTCCTCCTGGATCGACGCCGCCAAATTACACTGCTCCGACAGTAAGAACCCCACCGCCTCCTCTTCCTTTTATTACCCTGTAACCTTTCCATTCACCTAGAGCCACTGGGAAAAAGTGTGTGTGTGGGAGAGAGTGGCCCCCGGTGTCCTCCATGCTTCTCCCTCTCTCTAAATAAATACACACAGAGACAGATCATCAGTGCACAGAGAGAGGCCCTGCTGCCAGGGCTGTCTGTCTGTCTGTCCGTGCCCTCTCCCCGTGGCAGCCCGCGGGGTGGGCTTTCACAGCCTCACGGTGTATCCGTTTAAAAGGCTACTCTGTTGCTGCTTGCATAGTTTTTTTTTTTTTTTTTTTTTTTGGTACCTATATGGGCCAGGTAGATGGAAATCCGGACTTGGGAGAAAATGTTGCATTGTCAATTTTTGAAAGATTTTCATATCCAGTATTTATATCGATCTGTTTGCAAATAAACACTCTCCCTTCCCCCTTGACTTTGCCTCCCCCCTTTTTTTCCCTCTCTTTTTTCCTTATTTTCTTTTTCCTTTTCTTTTTCATCTGCAGATGTAGATTTAGAAGAGGCTGGAAAAGAGGGTGGAAAAAGCAGGGAGGTTATGAGGCTTAATAAAGAAGGTAAGTGGAGCTACTGGCATTTTAGTGTTAGCATGTGTGGCAGAATCTTCCCAGGATTTCGACTATAATGTGAATTGTTCTGCTGGGTACAGAGTGACTAAGGCTTGTCAAAAATTGAGCACGCCCAGGTGACTACTGCTTCATGTTAACTTCTTTCAAAGTACAGATGCAACTGGGGGGTAGAGGGGTCGAGACTATTGAAGGCAGAAGTTTCCTGCACTTCAGCTGGAGTCCACATTTGGACCTTCTGATACATATCTGCTGTTCGCCTTTGGAGCATTATTGCCAAATGGTGGGGGGTGGAAATCATTGAAATGAGGAGCAGGGCTCCACTCACAAGCATCCCAGCCTTCCTTGTGGGTAAATACACAACAGTTTAATGAACCCCACGTGGTCAGTCATCCCAGCAGCAGCTACTTCTCTACTAAAAACCATGGTACATGGCAAACCTTTGCAGCAAGTTACGTTTGGCCCACTTTACATGTGGTCACAGATTCTAATGTGGTGAGCAGGGGCATCTGTGTATATAGCCTCCAGCCAGTCACCCATCTCTGTTTCCCCAGTGTGGAAATACAGTACCTAAAATGGAACACAGTGAGTAGCTAGGTCATCCCAGACAGAGGCAGGTGAGTGAAGCCACAGCCTGCTGGAACTGGGCATCAAACACACATGGTCATCATAAATAAATCATGGCCTATTCATGTTTGCAAGTCTACCATATGTAACTGTGGCCTATGAGCTTCACATGGAGCAACACCAGAGGCCACTTTCTGTTGAACGAATAGATGGGTTCAATTGAATTGTCATTTACTAACTGGTGTCTTGTAAATGTGTTTGACTGTAATTGGAGGTGGGAGGAAGTGCAGGGGGTGCAGAAGAGGTTGGCGGGAAGTGTGGAAAGCGTTCAGCCATAACTAGGCCATAGGAACGTGGCTCATCCAAAATGAATGGAGAAAAAGGCCAATAGATGCCAAAGGATGGTTTCCCTCATAAAACGCGATGTCACCCTGATAGGCAGCCAAAACCTGCTTGGAAAGGTGGAACTTGTTTTGTAGATCACACCTCAGACAGTTGGCTTTCTGTGCCTAATTGTTTCCTGACCATCCAGTAAGAGGAGAATTTGTGCTTCAGAAAAAAAATGACATGGAGGTTAAAAATGCATGCATATTCAAGGACAGCTCTCTAGCATAATGTTTCTGCTAATTAAGCACTTTGATTGGAAACGAAACCGTATTCTAAAGATGTTTGCCTCTAAATATCTTAGTGTGATCTTGACATGTGTCTTTAGGATGTACAAGGGAATGATGTCAAGTGGCCTTCTTATAAGTGGCAGCTTATTTGTGCTCAGTGTCCATGCGTGTTGGCATTGGAAAGTATCACTGGAAATTGTTTTTCTTCACAGACAAACTCTTGACACCTTCAAAAACTTACGGGACTCAGTTATCAGACCAGTGGCAATGAAGAGGTTTCCAGAAAAGATGAGCTTGTGAAAACCTTTAAAGTTGAATAATGGTCATGGTATGGCCCAGAATTGGCACCTCTTAGGCCTGGTTGATAGATGATGACTATAACACACAAAAATATTCTGCACCCTCCCCCAAGCTTCTATTTCAGAAGACCCTTATTTTCAGATTCTCTACCTCATGAGAAACAGATTCTTTTAAGGGGAAAAAATGTAAAGCTCTCCTTTCCTTAGAAGCCACAAGTGGTACATCTTGCTTACCTCTGTAAAGATGTAAGCTTACATCTTGCTTTCACCTGTAAAGATACAAAGATTTCGCTCCTAATTATGTGCATTTGTATTACGGAGCCCCACTTTTCAGTGTAACTGAGTGATTGCTCAGCTTACGAAATAGCCATGTATGGGCTGAAATCTCTGTTCGTGGGCCTGGTGGAGCAGGCCTGGGTTAGCAGTTCCTGGAGTTCCTGTATGCGCAGTTTTCTTCATGGATAGATAGTGTGTGTGTGTATATACAGGAACTGTATCTCTCCTTCCCATGGTGAGGAGCTTAAAGGTTTAGCTGAGAATTGGTATCAGGATATTTGGTTGCCAAAGTCCCCAGAAACACTGGTTGCTTTCGTCTTGCCATTGGCCTTCTTGCTGGAGTCATTGTGTGGGAAGTCTCAGGTACCTGATTGTGGATGGATCTCTGCAGGACACAATGTGGCCTGGGTGTGACTGTTTTTCTCCAGATGGTGAGCGTACATAGAAAGACCAGGATGTCATCAGTAGTAAGCAGGTCTTGAGACTGCTTTAATAGCAATTAATAGGTGAATTTAGGAATTCCAATTAAGAAATGAAGGTATGTGATCCAGATTTTGATGTGAACTTTTTTATTGTAAAATAAATATAAAATTTATCATTTTAAACATTTTAAAGTCTCACAATTCAATGATACTGAAGTATACTAAGTATACTAAGTATACTAAGTGATACTAAGTATAGTCACAGTGTTGTACAACTCTCAACACTATTGATTTCCTGAGCTTTTTCATCATCTCAGCCACAAACCCTGTCTCTATTATATTAATATAATAATTTCCTATTCCCCCTCCCCTGGGGCTGAGCCCTGGAAACTTGTATTCTATTTTCTGTCTCTATGAAGTTGCCTATTCTAAATACTGTATATTTGCAATATATGACCCTTTGTGTCCATCTTCTTTCACTTAGCATCATATTTTCATGGTTTATTCATGAGGCAGTATGTATCAGAATTTCACTCCTTTTTATGGCTGAATAATATTCCATTGTATGTATGTATCATGTTTTGTTTATCATCCATTAATGGACATTTAGCTTGTGTCCATCTTTTTACTATTGTGAATAATGCTGCTGTGAACATTGTGATATGATATTTTTATGGACTAAACTCTGAGGGAAAAGACAGGCTGGGAAAATGAGAAAGGAATCATTTGCTCTTCTGCCTCCATCTGGCCACAGCTTCAGAAGGAAGGAAGGACTTGCAGACTTTTGAACAGCCTGACTATTGTAATATAGTTCCTTCTCCATCCCTTGAATCTTCTTCTACTTCAGCTCCACCTATATCAGTATGAAATGTTAGCTGAATGACTTGAGATTTCTGCAATAAAGTCTTCACGCTCATGTTACAGTTTATCCAGAGTTAGCTACAATCATGTCAAGAGGAATTTGGCAAATGCTTTTTTTTTTTTTTTTTGGCAAATACTTTTGAAACTTGCCAGATCATCACTTGGGTTCAGAAGGCATAGTTATTTCTGTGCTTGAATGTAGTCATGTGGGGTTATATTGAGGGCAGACTGAAGGGTGAAGGGAGCAGGAGAGAGGGCTTTGAATCCGCTTTCTAATTCCAGTGTATGACCTTGGGAACCTTACTTTCCTTGTTTGGGCCTGCTCTGTTTCTTGTAAAGTAAGGGAGTGGTTTTAAAATCTCCTCTGGTCCCTCTGAGACCTATGAACTTAAGTTCCTTTATTGAATATACCTACATTTGAGATGCAGTCATACTACACAGACTGTTTAACGGTAGACAATTCACCTGCCGGTGCAGATGTGGGTTTGATTCCTCGGTTAGGAAGATCCCTTGGAGGAGGAAATGGCAACTCACTCCAGTATTCTTGCCTGGGAAATATGGACAGCAGGCTGATGGGCTACGGTCCATGGGGTCGCAAAGAGTCATACACAACTTAGTGACTAAACAACAACAAAAAGCAAGCCTTCACATTAGAAATATATCAAACTACAAATACTGGACTTCTTTTCTTTTTTTTTATAAGCTCTTGGTGCCAAACATCACTGCATCTCGTACACAAGCCTAATTGTCCTGCAGATAGTTTGTGAGTGGTGTGTGGCCTTTAAGACTGAGAAAACTAAGGGTCTGTGACCACAACCGAGAGTGATGTGTTCCCCATAGTGGAGAGGGGATAGACCTGGATCTGAGGGGCTAAGATTTCCTCAAAAGGAGGGTCCCAGAAACCTTATTAGCCTAATCTGTGAGCTGCCATTATGATAGGAAATTCCAAGGAAGGCAAATTTATCTAGCTAACCTTTTTAAAATAATTTTCTTTCTCTAGCTTCATAGATTTATTGGAAGACATTTTTCTAAGCTAATTGGGGGAAACTTCGTGATTTAGAAAGATGCCTCTTTTCTAATTGCCTCACCTGAACTTTTTATTTTTTAAAGAATGTGCATTTATAAGTAAGGACCAGGCATTTATAAGTAAGGCTCATCGATGTCCTGAACTATACATCAAGTTGCCCAAAAAGTTCAGAGATAATGGCAGGGTTGTTGTGAGGATTAACGGGGACAATACAAAAGAGTTTAGCACATAGTAAATGCTTAATGAATTTGTGCCTTTCTTATTTTTTAGATGTTATTAAGATTATCATCATCATATATTAATGCAGCTAGTTCTAGAAAATTTTATTATTAGAATTAATGAGAATTTTTAACTAATCAGTGATGAATGGAAAAGATATACCCAATCAGAAATTTTATTTCTAGAGTAAACCATGTTATCATAATTTTATAAATCTGAAGATTTTTTGAAGGCTGATTTATGTGATATCTATGCTTTTGATGGAGTACAGTTGATATATAGTCATTGATAAGTTTTATCAAGTGCTAGAAAAAATTACTTTGGCAGTTTGGGACTTATGGCTGAGAAGAGTTTTGGGACTTATGGCTGAGAAGAGTTTGCAGTTCTTTCTGGGGACCAGGATGTTTTAAAAAAATATTTTTAAAATGATTGATGAGTTGTTTGATGAGGAAGGATAGCAAGTCCTCAGTGGATCATTGTTTGGGTCCTTTGGAGGCCTACCTTCGTTACTTCAGGTGTGTTTCTGTGCATCAGTGTTGCCAGGTGTTTTGATTTGATGTAGGTAAACTTGTGGAATGCTTCCAATCTGAAAACTGTTCTGGGGCCAGTAAGATCTTGCTGTGACTGTGAGAGTTTGGTGTTCTGCTAATGCTGTTGGAGTTAGGCTGGAGCACAGGAGGAAGCAGGGAACATGGGATTGTGTTCAACTCAAGTTTAAGAATTTTTCAGTTATAGCTGGATGGGGGCAAATTAGAGAAAAGATGGCAACTGACCTGATAAGAACGAAGGGTTCTTGGAATCCAAGTCACGGAAGCTAGCGACAAGTGGTTGAGATTTATGGAAAACTATGGACTGGTCCCCTTTATCATTATACAGACAACTTTGTTATCTATGCTGATAGGCAATGGGAAGACACCCAGTCCACAGATTACACTGATAAACCTCATTTTCACCATTAATTTCAACTTCTTTCTCCATTAAGCCTACCTTCCTCCCCGTTTGCTAATAAGCAGCAACATTTGTTCACTTTGGCATTTCATTATCGTCTCTCTTCTTTTGCCCAGTGCTTGGGATGAAAGGATAGGAGAAGTGGCGTGCCCTCAATGTGATAGGGAGGAAAAGACATAAAGGAGGAGAGGACTTGGAGAATGAATCAACTTCACAGTTTCATCCAGCTGATAGAGAAGGGGGAGCGCCATGACCAAGATGGCAAAGCTGAGAGAGGGCATTTTCAATACCATCTAGTTTTGAAAAGACGGAGCTTCTAAAATAAGTATCTTTTTATACATACATGTATTTCTATGTACTTGAGTTCTGTGGAGAAAGTGTGGCTCTAGCTCCTCCCAAAATAGGAAGTTAAGCAGATTGGGCACACTTTGCAACACTGCATGTGATCTTGCTGCCTAAGCCCAGTTAGCCTGGGCTAGGTTCTCATCATGTCAGTCTACAGGAAGGAATGACACTTATAGCTGGAAGATGTAAACTGTTTCTCTCTCTCATTCAAATGCTCCTTATTTTTTCAATAATGTTCACATGTTAGTTGAGAAGGATATGCAGTGAAAAAGAAAGTCTTTTGCTCTTGTCCCCAATTGCTTATGTATCCTTTGCAAGATCCTCTAAGTGCATTCAAGTAGATACATGGATAATTTTTCCTGCCTGCTTTACCCATGTGGCTGATAACATCCTATAAGTATTGCGTGGTATCTTGCCATTTCCATTTATCTTAGGTAGTGGTCCATATCAGAGACAGTTCAGCCTGCCTCTCTCTTTTGTGCCTGCATAGTGGGAAGATGGGGCTTCCCTGGTACTCAGTGGTAAAGAATTCGCCTGCCCATACAGGAGATGTGAGTTTAATCCCTGCGTCGGGAAGATCCCCTGGAGAAGGAAATGGCAACCCACTCCAGTATTCCCTTGTGGCTCAGCTGGTAAAAGAATCTGCCTGCAATGCTGGAGACCCGCTTTCGATCCCTGGGTTGGGAAGATTTCCTGGAGAAGGGAAATACTACCCACTCTAGTATTGCCTGGAGAATTCCATGGACAGAGGAGCCTGGCAGCCTACTATCCATGGGGTTGCAAAAGAGTCAGACACGACTTAGTGAGTAAACAACAGCACAGTGGGAGGGTAGTTTAAGCCTCTGGGTGTCTTGCTTAGTTTTTTATTTATTGGTTGATTTGTATTGATTTTTGGTTGCATCAGGTCATAGTTGTGGCACGCAGGACTTTTGTGGGTCGCACGGGATCTTCTTCCTAGCAGCACGCAGGCTCAGTAGTTGCAGTGAGCGGACTTCTCTCTAGTTGTGGTGTGTGGCCTGGTATTAATAGTTGTGGCATATGGGCTTAGCTGCCCCACAGCATGTAGGATATTCATTCCCCGACTAGGGATCAGACCCACGTTCCCTGCATTAGCAGGTGGATTCTTAACCACTGAACCACCAGGGAAATCCCTTGGTTAGTTTTTTAATATCTGCTTCTGCTCTCCTGGCCGCTGTCATGCCTTTGAGACTGAGTGACAGTGGGCCGACACTACGCTAGGCCTGAGGGGATAGCCATGAACAAGCACGAGCCCCTCCCTCATGACGTTCCCATCCTAGCAGCCAAGGCAAATGTGAAAGTCATGGCAACCATGATGAGTGCTCAGAAAGGGAAAATTGGGGTACCATTGGAAAGCATGATGGGGGCATAATTTAGGGTCGGGGCTCAGGGGTGTGTATCCCTGAGGAAGTGTTATTTATGCTAAAACCTGGAGAATGAATATGCAGAGCTGGGCAGGACAGATTTAAAGGAAACAATGTGTGTGCAGGCCCAAAGTGTGAGAAAATAAGGAATGTTCTAGAAACTAAAGAGTCTGTCACTTGCGTGACAATAGGGAAGCAGAGAGTGGTACAGTTTCTCAGCAGGGACTCTACTTCTTTGTGGTAGAGCACTGACCTGGGATGTTGTTGGATGTTTAGCAGCATCCTTAGCCTCTATCCCTGGATTCCAGTGGAACCTCTCCTTCCCCTGAGTTGAAAAAGCCAAAAATGTCTCCAGACATTGCCAAAGATCCCAGGAGTGGGCTGGGATGGTGCCAGATCACCCTGATAAGAGAACCACTGGTGTAACATGAGGCTGGAAAGGTAAGAACACAAGAGAAACACTCAGCAATGTTCTGCTACTATCTGTCCATGTCTTAGGCCCAGGTTCCCAGTGAGGCGGCCTTACTGAATCCTCAGCAGGCCGGTGTGGAGCTGTGACTGTTGCCCACAGGGGGCTACATTTGGAAGCATCTAAATGGAGAAGACTCCACCCCCTTACTGAGCTTTCCTCCAAATTTCCAAGCTGACCCCTCTGAAACTTCATGTCCATAGTAAACGGTTACACTGAGATTCAGGTTCGGCTTAGCCTTCCCTCACTGTGGGTGGAGGAGACCCCAAGCCACCGATTCTGATAATAATGGCATTTATTGTATGAGGGCCCCTGATGTCAAAAGCAGCATGGTGAAGCATTAAGGATTTCAGTTTATATTTAAAGTCAGGCTGGAAATACAACTGGCGTTCTGTGCAGCTGATTGCCCCTGGGATTTGTCTGAAATGGGGATGCACATGATGGAGAGCAGAGCGGCTGGCTTCAGGATTTCCGCATTAAGGATTAGCAAATAGGGAGAGCAGAGGAGGATCTGATTCCTTAGGGCTCTGGCCCACGTGCCAAGTGGTCTGTGGTGTTATTTAGGACTAGAAGGCCATGTTCACTCAAGCCAGTGGCTTACAGGGGCCTGCTGTCTCCAATCCAGAAGTGGTTTAAGAAAGACAGATTGGGATTTTGCCTGGTTTTCTGTGTGCATCATGTTTATATCCTTCAGGCTAACCTTTCATTCATGACGTTTCATTTCATTCATGACATCCTTTGGAAGTAGACGTAAAGTGATAGCAGCAGACACACCAAGACCCTGTCCTCATGAACATCTTTTTACCCGAGGACCACAACCCCTGAGGTGGCCCAGTGTTCACATCTGGAAACTCGGATTATTTAGTGACTGCCGCAGAAGTGACATCACCAAGATAGTGATGTAGGTTGTTCCCGACTTTACCCCTCCTCTCAAGAACAACTACCAGCTGTTTGTGGACACGGCACCACTGAGAAAGTCCTAGGACATGGAAGTGAGGCTGGAGCGCACCCCTGTGCCGGAGAGCAAGACAGATGACTTCAGAAAGGTCAGAGGAGTAGCTGCCCACAACTGTATGTCCCTCCCCTAGCCCGGCAGCACCTTGAGGAGAGGCTGCCCCTCTCCTTGCAGAGGGCTGGAGGGGCATCTACCTTCCCCAGTGTTGTGGGTCACCTTGGGAGCCCCTACACCTGTCTTCCCTTCTGGGGACCATGGGAGAATCTCCAGGGCTTGGCCACTGGGAATCTAATCATGCCTGCAGTAATTGAAGGTGGCCATAATGGAAAGGGAGAGGGTTGGTCAACGGGTTGACCTTTTTCCAAACGACAGAAACTGAATGTCAAGGGCTGACTTCCGTGTCTCTCTCTCTCCTAAAATTCTTGGTACGATGTTGTGCTGAGGATGGGCTCCCAGCTAATGCTGGTTGGCTGGCTCTCTTACTCCTTCCCATGGCAGAGCTCAGATTGGCTGCATCAGCTGAATGGACCCAGGTTTGGACCCGGGGCACTTGAACTCATGATGAGAGTCTAGGGAAGTGCTTCCTGCAAAGGCCGAGGACCGTTACCATTCCGGTGTTAGTCTTGGCTATACAGTTGCCGCTAAGTCAAGCTGGAATTCCACTGTGGGGAAAGCTTTTGTTTTTGTATGGATGCTTTATCCTTGTACCTGTGGTTTCGTAACATAATTCTGCTTGCCAGTTTTAGAGATCGGGTGCTTAAAGAAAAAAGTAAACCAAGTAAATACTCTCTAGGGCAGGACAGAGTAACACCAGGAAGAGATAAAAGTGACTCACTGACAGGCTCTTTGAACACAGAAGCAGTTATCAGCAAACTTGCTCTGTGAAGCTGATTGTGATTCTCTGAATATGAACAGTTCGAGGACACCTTCTGCTGGGGGACGGTGAGAGTGGAGGAGCTCTGTGACCCTGCCCCAGTACTCCAATAGGTCATGGAGTCCCAGGTTGGGGGTGGGGAGACAGGATATCCAAACTGATGACACTAACCAGGGTATGGAAGATGGTTGAGACATGTGCTTAATTTGGTCGTGTCAGGCCAAGGTGGTGTCTAGTTCTTTTTAAGAGCATAGTGGCCACAGAAGGACAAATACTGTTTGATTCCACTTACGCAGGGTTCCTAAAAGAATTAAATTCATTGAGAACAAGAGTAGAGAACATTGAGAACAAGGTTACCAGGGGCTAGGGGAGGGGACTTCGCTACTGAGAATCTGTGTTTAATGGGTATAGAGTTCCAGGTGGGAAAAATGAAAAAGTTCTGATAGGTTGATGGTGGTGACAGCGAACCAAACACTTAAAAATGGCTAAAATGATAAAAAATTTTAGGTCTATTTTATGCAAGTATACATTAATGTTGTAGACCCAGAAGCTTCATGGAGCATTATTTAAATTTGAACCTAGCCACTTACAAGCTGTGTAGTAAGATAACTTTTCTGAGCCTCTCAGTTTCATCATTTTCAGAATAGGAATAATACCAGCGCTTAGGGTTGATGTGAAAATACATGAAGTACTATCTGGCACACATTAGGTACTCAGTAATGTCAGCTTTTATTATGGTGGTTGTCACTTTTCCCAGACCCTTGGATCCTTTTCCTTGCCTTACACGAGCTGCCACTTCCAAGGGACACATCGCATCCTTACTGCTCCAGGAGTGTTCCTGGGCTTACTGGACATCTTTGGTCAATATTTTACCCCTGGTGCTTTAAGGATGCCAGGAATAAAAACAAGAGGAGTTGGACCCATGTTCCTGTGCTGTGAGTTTTCAAGGGTGAGTCAGTTTCAGTTTTCCAAAGTGTAGCCATTTTGGGGACCCTGTGTTGAAATCACCTAGGTACTTAACTTAGCATCCCAGATTGCAGTGACACTGAATCAGAAGCACTCGGCCTAGAGCATAGGAGTGTGCATTTTAACAAGCTTCCCCAGTGGCTCTGATATTACTGAACTTCGGTTACAGGAAGTAGCACTTGAGCCTGCCCACCTTGAGAATTCTTTGTGAAGCTCTTAAAAATCCGAGACACCAGGACCACTCCCAGACACTTGGTTTCCATAGGCTCAGTTTAAGGGATTCTGGGGAGCTGCTTACATGTTTTAACAATTGATGATGATGCTTGTCTGTTTTTAAAAGTAACAATCCTAGTTTCCATTTACTGGTTATTGAGTAGATACCAGACATAGAACTAAATGTGCATTTTTCTCATGTAATCTTCATGACATTCTGTGAGACAATTCCTGTTATCAGTCTCGTGTTAGAGATTAGGATACAGGCTCAGAGACGTTAAGTGATTTACCCAAGATGATACAGTGAGGAAGAAGAGCAGGGATTTGAACTGAGAGGCAGGATGATTTGAGACAGTAGTTTTTTTGTTTTTGTTTTGTTTTAATTTTTGTCTGCACCATATGCCATGTGATATCTGTTCCTTGACCAGTGATCAAACCTGTACCCCCTGCCTTGGAAGCACAGAGTCTTAACCGCTGGACCGCCAGGGAAGTCCCTCAGAGATAGTACTCTTAAGCACGGTGTCCTAATGTTGCTCTAGGAGCAGGGCTTGAACTAAGGTGAGACCAGCAGGGCATCCAGGACACACATTTACAGATGCTCACACAGGCTCCTGCGAGTGCAGAGCGAGGGCCTCCTTAAATGTTGCAGCCTGAGCACCTCACTTGCCTCACCCTAGTACCAGCCCTGCCTCAAAAGGCATGATCTTTAAACAAAATGGTTATGTTTTTCTTCCCCCTCATGTGTGTGAGCCAGTGGCCTGCTGATAGGGCCCCAGGTCTTCCCCTCAGTGAAATGCTTTTTCATCCCAAAGCCCCAGCTCTGGGGTCTCTGTGGTCAGAGCCCTGGCCTCGGAATATCTCAGGAGCTGACTCAAACTGTTCCTTTTGGGAGAAGGTGTTAGCAAAGATGGTTGCCAAGCAACTCCAGGGACATCTATCTACAGTGATGATTTCTCTCTCTTTTTTTCCTCCTTTTGAACATTTTCTCAGCCGCTTTTCAGTTTCCCTCTTGACGTTGGGATTGTTAGTAATTTTATGAAGGATGTGCTCCTTTGGATGATGGAATGGAGACTCCTTTTCACTGCCTGCCAGTTAGAGGTGTCCTTTTGATGGGCAGTGCACCTGCTAAGTGGGTGTGAAAGACCTTTGCCTTCTTCAGCTATAGAGACACCCTAGTTGTGACCGGCTGAGGGGCAGTGACAAAGAAGAGTCTGTGACTGGAGTGGCCGAGAGAGACACAGAATGCATCTCCCGTGTGCAGGCAGGGCCACGTGGTGATGTTCAGGCCCATGATTCTGGCTTTCAGCTACTCCCCATTAACTAGGGCATTTTGCATTTGGTACGTGGGGGCCTGGCTGATACTAGAGGGAACTGGAGTTTCTCTGTCTCGGTGGTTTTACATGTGTTTCCTCTTTAGCACTGTCCCTCCTACTCAGTTCCCTCATCAGTGTGGGGTTTCAAGTGACCTTTCATGGGCCCCAGTCACTTGGTCTGCTGGCCAGTGTTTCAGTCCTCCCAGAGAGGCCAAGAGCTCGTGGGCTGGAGGACCTTTCCCACACGACAGAATCTGCTTCAGACTGTCAGGAAGAAAGGGAAATGTCGGGAAAGTGAAACAAGGCACGTTTGGGTGAGGCTGGCTCCATTCTTCCCACCCACCAGTGTCAGCCCGATGAGCCCTGTCCTTAGACTCCAGGCTTCTGTTCTTTGGCACTACACCCTTGACCTTGACCGTGTGTCCCTCCTCGCCATCTTTTGCAGAAGCAGGGCAAATGGACTCAAGAGAGCCCTGCCACTTTCAGAGGCTCAGACCAAACACTTACTGGCAGAAGACCTTTAAAAAGAGAGCTGGCTCTGTTTTGGGCAAATCCAATATAGAATAATCCAGCCTTAGACTGGGAGGCTGTTTGCTTTCCAAATGAGATTATTAGGGATTTCATTAGATAATAGACTGCCCTCAAGCATTTGGGATACCTTATTTTCTTTCCAAAGTTTTGGTGATGCCCACTTTTGCATCTGTCCTGCTGGGCCCCCTCCTGGCTTTCCCCTCCCTCCAGGATTTGCTCTGTGGGAGCCTGCCCTGCTCCTTGCTCACCCCTCTGGTGTGCTGTATTGGACAACCCCTCATGGATGTTCTCACTGCACCCCCTAATCCCCCTAGACACAGTGCAAGTGCAGAGCTTTCTTTGTATCTTCCTTAGCCACTGTCTTGAAAAGACCCTCCCTCCCTTCTTCTCACCCTCCTGCTCTCTCTGTAGGAGCAGTCCTCTACCCCCTCTCCGTTCCCTCCACTCCCTCTGCCCCCTCCCCAGGCAAGCCTCAGTTTTTATAATAGCTGCTTAATTGGCCTCCCTCTCTCCATCTTCCCAGCATACCAATTCAAAATTAATCTCCCGAAAAGTCACATTTTATCAGGTTGTTCCTGGAGTGAAAACCTATCATCACTTTCCCCATCGACTGCAGTTAATGCAGTGCTCTGGGTCCCCTGTGCCTCAGACCTTTCAAATCCTGACAGGTGGTTTGCCCCTTACCAGCCTCGTTCCTTCCTTGTCCTCATCTTTGGTCTTTGCCTCCCTTTCCTGCTGCAGGGCCCAGGCCTCATTCCTTCTGCAGAAGCTTTCCCAGCCTCACAGGCTGTGCTGCCTGCCCTGCTTCTGGATACCGTGCTGCTGGCCATACCCATCATGCACTTCAGCCCCTACATCTTACACTTTGTGGCCATTCTGTTGCTCACCTGATGTATTATTTTCACAACTGCATTCATTATAATCTGGTGGATTTGGGGATGAGGGAGAAGGAACCACATCTTCCCTTTTTCTTCCCTGAGTTGTTTTCACCTAAAAGAGTGCTACAATTCAGCTAGACATCCACTTTGGTTTTCAGGTATGTGTCTTGATAGACCTGCATTTTCATTTCTTTTCTTTCTTTCTTTTTTTTTAATGTGGTAAAATACAAATAACATAAAATTTATCAGTTTAATCATTTTTAAGGGTACAGTTCCCTGATAGCTCATTTGGTAAAGAATCCACTGGCATTACAGGAAACCCAGTTCTATTCCTGGGTTGGGAAGATCCCCTAGAGAAGGGATAGGCTACCCACTCCAGTATGCTTGGGCTTCTCTGGTGGCTCAGCTGGTAAAGAATCTGCCTGCAATGCAGGAGACCTGGGTTTGATTCCTGGGTTGGGAAGATCCCCTGGAGAAGGGAATGGCTACTCACTCCAGTATTCTGGCCTGGAGAATTCCATGGACTATATTGTTCACGGGGTCACAAAGAGTCGGATACAACTGAGTGACTTTCACTTTCAGGAGTGTTAAGTACATTTGCATTGTCCTGCAACTAATCCCCTAAACTTTTGTCATCTCATAAAACTGAAGCTCTATATCCTTTAAACAACTCTACATTTATATTTTCCTCTTTAGAAGCAGTCTGGAGATGATCTGTGAGTCTCTTTGATTTAGCACCTGATTTTTTGACATTGTTACAATTCTGAGAGCTAGCAAGCCTCCTGAAGTTTCTGTTTTGGTGGCTCTTGGAGCCACATGGCAAAAACGCTCAGCTCAGCATAGGGTGTTGCAACCCCAGGATCCTCCATGGGGTCCTGCGTCAGTGGTGAAAATTCACTGGAAGAGTGCTATGGTTTGGCTCATAGGCACCTTTAAGCAGCATGAAGTTTCTTGGTTCAGATTTGGTGGTAAACCCCACCACTTGCACCCTTGTTTCTTTTTACTCCACCATCTTTATGTTACAATTAAAAATTTTCACATGTATGAAAAAAGTTGAAATAGCACTATGGGCATTCACATATGCATCCCTTAGAATTAAAAAAATCAGTTCACATTTAATCTGATATTTTATAAAGATATGTATATATATATTTCTGTACTCTTTGGAAATCAGTTGTTGACATCATTACACTTCACCTCTAAATATTTATCATCCTGACACATTTGATTGTGTAACCTTGAGCTACTTACTTATCAGAGCCTCATCTTATATAAATATGTATGTATGTTCTTGCTGAACCATTTGGAAGTAAGTTGCAGACAGCCTGACGTTTCACCCTAAATACTTCAGCTTGTGTCTCCTAAGGGCTTCCTGGGTGGCACTAGTGGTAAAGAACCTCCCTGCCAATTCAGGAAACATCATGAGACGGGGGTTCAGTCCCTGGGTCTGGAAGATCCCTGGAGGAGGGCATGGCAACCCACTCCAGTATTCTTGCCTGGAGAACCCCATCGACAGAGGAGCCTGGTGGGCTACAGTCCATGGGGTCGCAGAGTCAGACACGACTGAAGCACGCATGCATGTATCTCCTAAAAATAAAAGCATTCTCTGACATAATTATAATACCAGAATCACATTTAGAAAATTCGTGTTAATCCCCTAATAGAAGCTACTATTTGGTTTGTATTCAAATTTCCCCTATTGTCCCCCCGATTAAAAAAAAAGTTCATAGTTGCTTTATTTCTGAATATAGTTTTTATATCCAGGATCCTATCAAGGTTTGTGAATTACATTTGGTTTTGATGCCTCTTTAGTCAGTTTAAACCTAGAGTGGTACCCCCACCATGGATGTTTGTGTATATATGTGTAGATATATATATGCATATATGTGTATTTCTGTGTATATATATGTGTGTATATGTATATAACATTGCTGTTTAAATTGCTTCCCATTCTGATCTGTCTGATCACTTCCTCTTGGTTTCATTTACCTCTTTCTCTATGATCTGGTTACCCTACATACCAGAAGTTAGAGCTAAAGTCTCAGATTTAGGCTCAACATTTTTGGCAAAAATATGTCCAGGTGATTCTAAGTGCTTCGTTGAACATTTCAGCAAGGATCCCTGATGTCAGGTGTCCCATTATTAGATATTGATCATTTGGAAATGTGGTGACCACTTCTCTTTATTGCAAAGATATGCTTTCTATCTACAGTTAGCATGCCATTCTGTGGGTGATGCTTTGGCACTGACTGAGAACCTTGTTCCTCAAAAAGAAATTTCTTAGAACCATCTTGGCCTCCATTGATGATCCTTGCTGGATCAGTTGTTTCTTGGGGAGTTGTGGAATGGTCATTTTCAAATTCCATCATTCTGGGAATTCCCAGGTGGTCCAGTGGTTAGAACTCTACACTTCTGTTGCCAAGGGTGTGGGTTCAGTCACTGGTCTGGGAACCGAGATCCTGTCAGCTACATGATGCGGCCAAAAAATAAAAAATAAATTTTGTTGTTCTGATCTACATTTACTGGCTGACATTCATATATAAAGAAGAGCTCTTTGTCATTAGTAGAGATGAACTATTAAGTTCCTTCTAAAAGGCAGAGTTACATTCTCCCCTCTAATTACCAATTTTCAGAGTAAGAAGTTGAACATCCATGGTTTGAGCTAGGGAGGAGCAAGGGCAAGAACTGGGCATATTTCAGTAAGATGCATGTGTAGTATGAAAATCCATAATCAATGGGAAATTCTAGATATATAGAGCGAGCTTTGTGTGCAAAGCTCAGAAGTAAAGTGTGACCACATCTCGGTAGAGTATGAGTTTAAAAACATTGAGAAACATTTTCCCACACACTCAAGAGATCCTCTTCTTTAATTTGGGGAAGGAAGAGGATAATTGCATTTAAAATAATCCCTCTCCTACCTTCCAGCAGGAGTCCAGCATTTAGCCTGGGATCAGTGAACTGCTGAAGTTAACTGTGTGATGCTCCTCAGGTTCTGTATCTAAAACAGTGCTTCCTACAGCATCTATTCCCTCGAAGTGACCAACCACCCAGGCACTGGGTGGGGGGCGGGGATGGGGGAGGCATGCAGAATGCACAGGTCCGCTAGCCCTGGCCCCTGACCTCCAGGAACTCAGGACTGAAATGTGGAATTCATTCACTTTGTGAATGTGGCTTGAATGCATGGAACCCAGGGAAGGAAGAGGTTTTATCAGTCTGCAGCTTGCACGACCTCTGACTTGGGGGCAGAGACTCTTTGGTTTGTGTGTCTATCTAGAGCACGGTAAGGATGTGTAATTGGAGGCCAGTTAGTGTTTGAGGAATGAGTGAGTGAATGACTGAGTGTTTCATCACAGATGGCTAGAATTGCCAGACCTAGGGAGGGCTGTGAGTTCCTCCAGAAAGTCATTTTTAGAAAAAGAGTTAGGATGAATCCTGTATCTGCTTTTAACACTGAAGAGAAACGTTCATAATATATTCCAATGGCACACCTACATGGTACCCTGTACAATTCCATTTTTTTTATGGCCTTTCAAGGAAACAGGTGCCTTTTTTGTTTGGTAATGTTTGTGTATGTGTTGCTATTCATTGTTCTGGGAGCTACGGTCAATCTCTCTTTGTTAGGTCTCACTGCTCTGGAAGTTAATCAGGAAATTCTTTTCTATCACAATCAACGTTGTGCTAGTAAATGCTTAACAACTCTCTCTCTAAACAAATTTGCACGTGTACATGTCTAGGTTTATTATACATTTTACTGAAAAAGGGTGTTTAGCATACAGTTTAAAAATACAATATTTAATATTCTTTACGGTAAATTTCATATCATCAGTTGATTTTCACAGAATGCTTTTGTTGATTTTTGCTAAAATTTTATTCCCCTGGCCAACCTAAGTTGAAATTGCCAGTAAGTGTTGATCTGATGTAAGTGCTGGTTGATATTTTCACTTAAGTCAGTGAGGAAGATGAAAGCGAAAGAACAAAGATGTACATGGAAACTTTACTCGATCTTTGGTGACAACAGCGACTTCCTTGCTGAATTGGATAATAGTTCTCAAGTACCAAGAGAACATGGTCTCATTTTTCTGTGCTTTTCAAATACAGCTATCAACATGATATACTTTCTCTCTCTTTTTATTGAAGTATAGTTGATTTACAGTGTTGTGTTAATTACTGTTCTACAGCAAAGTAACTCAGTTATACACACATATATATTTATTTATATATATATATATTCTTTTTCATATTCCTTTCCATTTTGGTTTACCATGTGCTGTACAGTAGGACGTTGTTTATTCTGTACACCAGTTTTGCATCTGCTAATCTCAGACTCCCAATTCATCCTTCTCTCACCCCTCCCTCTTGGCAGCCTCCAGCATATTCTTTATCAACATGATATACTTTTAAATTTGCATCTCTAAAGTTTTCTGCATCACCTTCTTAAAACTAGGTAGTCAAATAAAACCCTGATTTGTAGCATTTGATGGTTTCTGTGATGTAAGCTCCCATATCACCGCATTTCACATCAGTATGTTATCAGTGAAATGAGTTAGAAAGAGGCGCACATTAGAGCCCTTATATAGGTTTTCTTCTGTGCAGATACAGTAAATGTAAAGAAAGAGCAGCAGTTAGCAAACTATGGTCCATCAGTGAAATCCTTGTCATCTATCTTTGTAAATAAAGTTTTATCAGAGCACAGCCATGTTCCTTCATTCATCTATTGTCTCAGGTTCCTTTTGCACTCACTGCCATGGTTGAGTGAGATGGCTGAGACAGAGAGACCCTCAGAACCTAAAATATTTACGACCTGGACCTTTCTGCAAAAAATTCTCAACCTCTGCCCAAAGCATAGATAATAGTAAAATGTAACAAGATAAATAGAAGTGGTTGTTTTGAGTATTTATTCTCTTTTAAAAAATAGCACATTTAATTTTAGCTTATGTGATTTTTAATAACTTCTTAATTGGCTCACTAAATTCCTGACAATTTAATAATTTTCTTTTACAAGTCTGTATAGGCCAGTCCCAGCTCACTATTGAAACACTGTGAGAGTTTCAGCTTATAGGGTCAAAAATGAAGCTCTCATTGTTAGGAAGCAGCAGCTGACAACCCCAGACTGGAGGGGGAACCACGATGAGAAGGATTGGAGCTACGTGAAGTTGTGGCCTCATTGTCCACAGAAATCAGAAGAAAGCATTTTTGAGGTTAGTTGTCATATATTATTATTGTCTTTCCCTGTTAAGGTCTGGGGGTTTGTTTTGGTTTCTCAAATGAATTTTCTTCAGGGTTAATTTAAAAATTCAGTACAGCTTGCGTTTCTGACCAAATTTTGTGTGCATCTGTGTAGAGTACACTTGGGCCCTGACGGGCGCCCGGCACCTTTCGGCACTCCCCCAGATGTTCTGTGTCCAGAGAAACGAGGACTTCCTCTTGTTGGCTGTGAGCAAGACACAAGGTGGTCTCGCCAGTTGCCTTGCGCAGGGGTTTTCCTTGCCACCGCTTCCTGCTGGGTGCCTTTGAATGGATTACAGATGGTTAGGAAAAGACTTCTTGGCACAGTAAGAGGACCAGTCTCCAGTGCTTTGTGGGGAAGGATTTATAACAGGATGGTAGTTGATGCCGACCCAGAATGGGCTTGGCTGCCCAGCCTTCTTAGAGAAATCAGCTGTCTATGGGTGGAGGGACAGGCAGGGAAAAGGAGATATCTCCATTCATGTGTCTCCTTTCATCCAGAATGGTCTTAGCTGGCCAAGGGGCCAAAGGTGTTAGGCCTCTGGGGAGGTGTTGCACCTGGAGATTAAGTACTGGGGTCACGTTCTTGGTGTGTCAGGCTCTTATGGGAAGTATCAATATAGCAAATCCTCATATCTTTTAAAAGTGAGGTAAAGACAGATGCAGCTGTTGCCTTTTTTTTTTTTTTTAAGTCTAGAGTGCATTTAATTTTTAAACTTTTAAAAATATACCTAACATAAAGTATACTCCTTTATCCATTTTAAAGTATTCAACTCTGTGGCACTAAGCACATAAAAGTGTTGTGCAGATATCACCACTATCTGTTTCCCAGAAACTTTCCAGCATCCCTAACAAATTTTGTATCCATTCAATGATAACTCCCCATCCCCCTCAACCTCAGTCCTGGAGACCTCTACCCTACCTTCTGTTTCTGTGAATTTGCCTGTTCTACGTACTGCAGATAAGTGGAACTGTATGTAGTTGTTTTTGTGACTGGCTTATTTCACGTAGCATCATGTCCTCAAAGTTCATCCATATTGTAGCATGTGTCAGAATTTCCTTCTTTTTATGGCACAATAAAAAAATTTCCTTCTTTTTATATACACAATAATATTTCATTGTGTATATGTAGCACAGTTTTTGTCCATTTATCCATTGAGGGACCCTGGGCTGTTGGCCCCTTTGAGCCACCGTGACTTGCACTGCTCTGGCTGTGGTGTCAGATGGGAGTCAGACAGAGGCCTAGAGAGAATCAGTGCAGCTCCCCATCAGAGCTACCAGGAATACGTGTGCATGAGGCCTGTTTAGGAGAGCCAGCCGAGGGCTCAGAGGAGCTGTGGCATCCTGTGGGCTGCATCTGCTCCAGTGTTTTACCGTCCAAGAGAGCCCTACCAGAGCAGAGAATCTGAGAGGCCAGATTGCAGGTGACCTCCAGAGCTTCCCGGCTGTGAGGAGGCACTTGCTGGGCAGAGGCTGGTGCAGAGGGTTCCTGGGACTGGGTCTCCCTCTGCCTGAAGGCGGGAGGGCAGTTGTAGGAGCAGGGTCTGGCGAGCTTCATCTGTGAGAGCGAGGATAAGACTGTAAGGTTCCCAGAGCCAGCACAGTGTGGCGGGGGAGAGGCGAGGGACAGTGTCTGTCCATCCCAGCTGCTAGAACTAAATAGCAGACCGGGTGTCTTATAAACAACAGACACTCATTTCTCCCAGTTCTGGATCCCAGAAGTCCAAGATCAGGGCACCAGCATGGTCAGGGACTGGTCAGAACCCTCTTCCAGTTCGTAGACTTCCTGGAGGAAGGGGCTGTGGAGCTGTTTGGGGTCTAAGAGCTCTCATCTCATTCACGTGGGCTTCTCCCTCATGACCTAATCGCCTCCCAAAGGCCCCACCCACAGAACTGTCCCATTAGGAGTTAGATTCCGCCATGTGAATTTGGGGGATCACAAACATTCAGACCTTAGCCAGCCAGCCTCTGGGGGATGGGATTTGGATGGCGTGGGGGCCAGAGAGCAGGCTTGACGGCTCAGAGCCTAGGAGAAGATGATGGTGAAACTTCAGAGAACAAGGGGGATGGCCCAGAGACTTTGGGAGGGGAGAAATCAGGCAGGTGCCTCGTGGACAGTGGCCTCAAGTGAATGGCTGCATTCTTTCAGGCCAAAGATGGTGGTGGGATTTTGTTATTTTCCTTTATGAAATTCTGGAGCACTGTGTGCAGAACCTCTGCTAAGAGTGCACGAGGGAATCAGAACAGGGATTCTGATTTGTCGTGTAAAAGCCCTCCAGTGGTGTGAAGACTGATGCAGGGTGAAGGTGTATTTTGTGTGTGTCTACTTTTCTTCAGGAGGAGTTCTGGGGTTTTCCTGAAATCCCCCTCCAAGCTATGGTACTCTCTGCCCCTTTCAAAACTAGAGAGAGGGTGAGACTCTAAGGTTCCCAGAACCCAGAGCCGGCACAGTATGTTGGGGAGAGGCAGAGAGAGGCTCCGGATCTTTGACTGCAGAGGTGTTTAAAGAAATGTATAGCTTGTGGGGGAAACACACACATGCCCAGATATAACCATGGGGTGAGCTCCAGGGCATGGGGATCCAGGCAAGTGAGTGATGTGTGTGTTGCTTTAAGAGCTGAATTGTGGTTTTAGGGTTTGTGACATTTTAAAATCTTTTCTGAGGAAAAGCCCTCCCTGGGATGAGGTGGAGGGCTCGGGTAGAAGCCTGAGTAGTGGAACCGCTTTAAAATCTAGCCCTGTTAACGTGATTTGTGGGGGGCTGCCTAGGTGGCTCAGTGGTAAAGAATCTGCCTGCCAATGCCAGAGACACAGGTTCAATACTTGGGTTGGGAAGATCAGTACTTGGGTTGGGAAGATCCGCCTGGAGAAGGAAATGACAACCCACTCCAGTATTTTTGCCTGGGAAATCCCATATGCAGAGGAGCCTGGCAGACTGCAGTCCAAGGGGTCGCAAAGAGTCGGACACAGCTAGACTAGTGACTGAATACCAGCCACAGCATGATTTGTATGCAGCCTTTTTACTTGGAGACAGACAGAGACACAGAGGAAAACAGATAACACAGCATACTCGATGAAGAAGCCACCTTTGAATCTCGTCCCTGGGTGCAGCTGATACTAGTAGAGGAGCACGTCGGTGGAGAAGGGAAAACACAGACTTTGCCGGCAAATCTTAGGTTGCATCTGGGCTCCCCTGTCTGCTTGCTGTGTGGTCTGCAAGCTACCACACCTCTCCGTGCCTCCGTTTGCTCATTTTGACTGCAGTCTTGGTCATAGGGAGAGTCAGGGATAATGCAAGAGCTGACACACCACTGATGGTCAGGAAAGGACTGCTGTTACTATAGCCTGGCAGAGGGGGTTGGTCTAAGAAGTTCAGTGGTTTCCACAGGTTAACTGCTTGATTGTGCAGGAATTGTAGGGTGAGCAAAAATAGGCCAGAATTTGAGAGCCAAGGGAAGGGAGTGTTGTGGGAAGGTTAAGTTTGGAAGCTTCTAGGTGGGGAGATGAGTTAGAAGGAAACAGGCATCAGGAAGAAGTAAGAATTGAAGCATTTGGGGGCAGAGACCTGCTTTCTGTCTCTCCTTCAACTTTCCTCTCTCTGGGCTGTGACTTTACCTGGTCCTCCAGCTCAGACTGCACCCCTGGGCTCCTTGGGTGGGCCTGTGCAGAGACTGGCTGGGCAGCTCCTGAAAGGGGATATCCTGAAGCAGAGGATTGCTTTATGAAGGGGCAGGCCTCTCGGGTCCTGAGTGGGTCCAGAATGTTAGCTGGCAGAAGTCCCATGCTTGCTGTGTGCCTTCATAACTGAAAGCTTAGGGGTCAGTGCCAGGCCTCTGGAGTGAGACCTGGGTTCGGGGCAGTCCTGGGAGGTCTTGACACCCCTCAGAGCCTCATTTTTCCATCTGTAAAATGGATGATTACAGGAACCTCATAGGGGTGTTGAGAAGATTAAATGAAGGGAACTTATAGCACTTAGCTCAATGCACCGCCTATCTTAAGTGCTCAGTAAACATCTCCATACACTGCCACTGAGTATCCCCCAGAGGAAGGGCTGAGGGAGGGTACTGTTTAGAATGAGGCACATGCCTTGGCAGGGGGGCTGTCTTCTTCTGGATGCTGTACTTTATAGCATAAGTAAGTACCATCGTGGCCCTTGAACTTGGGCCTTAAGAGGAGAGCCAGCAATCTGCAAACCTGACACACCTTTCAGAACATCAGTTCTTGGAACATGAGTTCCAAGATTGCTAGGGTAAAGTATTACTTTTTTATCATTATATTTCATAGGGGGAAGTAACCTGCCAATTAAACTAAAGCCACTATTGATTCTAAGGCTCCATTCAGGTTTTAAAGATGTTACAATGTGGAGGAGAGGAAAGTACAGCTTAGAGTAATGAAATATAGTAGAACAAAAATAGCATGTAAAGTAAAATTTACATTAATTTTTAAGATAAAGCATGAAAGTTTATGAAACATGGAAAGTTCTTGGTATGGCCCCAGCATGTGAAAGTATGTGTGAATTTGCCTCCACCATCAGGGTGACTCAGTTTAAAGGGTTGAGAGTTGAGAGGAGAGAGGAGTGGCTAGGTTTGATGTCCTTGTAAGTTTGGATGGGAAGTGGGGAGTTGAGGGGGAAGTAACCCCAGATTCCAGAGTACTTGTTGTCATCCTGGGGCCTGAACATCCTCAGGGAGTCATTGTGTGTGTTAACCTCACTTAGGGGGAAAATCTGCATGCAGCTCTTTGAGGAGGAGGGACTGTCATGAAAGCAGGCAAACAACCGCGTACGTCAACGGAGCTGGAAACCACAGAACACTTCCACCCAGTGAGAGGGGCTGCTTCCTGTGACCCAGAGGCCATTGCCTCCTCCCAGCGGGCTCCTGGCCCTGGTGTTTGGCGCAAATTCTGGGGGACAAGCAGCCTTGTGTCTTGCCCTTAAAAACTGGTGGCATGTCTCAGGCGGGTGAGAAGAGATCTGGTTGAGCCGCCTCATTTCTGCAGGGCCCTTTGCTCTGCACACCAGATGGAGACTGGCCCCTGGGCAGTGCTGGTATTGGCAGGTGTTGGAGGTGGCTCCTGCCATCTCCTTGCCAGGGAAGAGAGTCACACCTCCAGGGCTTGTGGAGACTCACAGTAGACTGGAAATCATAGTGTCACCAACTTCAGAAGAGCATTTCTCTCCACAAGAGCGCTGGGCTCTGGGGCCTGTAGAGGAGGCATGGTCTGCAGGTGGGGGAATGGAGGTGCTGAGAGACCCTCTGATTCCCTAAGCTGATGATTAGGGTAGGAGGAGGAACTGGAGAGGAGCAGGAAGCAGCGGCCTGGCCTGAGAACACTCTCTGGGCTGTAGGAGTAAGGGACTTGAATGTAGGAGCATGGATATTTAGCAGGCTCTCTAGGCTGACTGAATGGGCATTCGTGGATGGGCCTTAAATAATATTCCATTGTATAAGTATACCATTCAGAGGCATACTGAATGGGCCTCTATAAGTAAATTTATGGAAAAAAATTTTTTTCATGATGTTAAATCGATACAAGATCACCGTACAAAATATACACCAACAAAAAGGAAAAAGAAAAATTAGTCTATAATTCTGTCACCTAGAATTAACAAGTGCTGGTCTTTTTAAAAATAATTTTTTTAATGAGATAATTTCATACTGTTTTGATTATGGTGAGTGTCTTTCCTAGCTATTAAGTATTCCATTGTGTACATGTTCTGTAATTTATTTAACCAGTTCCCTGTCATGGGATATATTGGTTGTTTTCAGTTTTTTATTATTAAAAATAATATTGTAACCAATAAATGTATGTCTTTGTAGTCAAATTTTTGCACACATTCATGATTATTTCCATAGTATAAATTTTTGAAAGAGGGATGCTAAGTCCAGGGGTGTGCTATTTTTGAGGCTTTTGATATCCATTGCTAAATTACCACCTAGAAATATTGTACCAATTAACATTCCCATCAGGAGTATATAGGACTGGCTTCGTTCTGAACTTTGGCCAATACCTCACAAAAGATTTTCAAATATTTATTTAATAAGTTCAAATGTTATCTTTCTTTAATTTTCACTCTCATGAGCACTAAGGACGGTGAAGATTTTCCATGCGTTTGTTAGCCACGTGTGTACCTATATGAGTTGTTTTTTCATGGTCTTTGCTTGGTTTTCTGTTGGCCTCTTATTCTTATAATTGTTGATTTGCAAGACTGCTGTATATATTAAAGCTAATTTACTATATCTGTTATTTATAGGTGAATCATATGATTTTTAGGAAATCTTAATAGCTCCAAAATTGTGTGACTCTCTGATCTAGCCTGATGAGCCAAGTAGCTAGGAAAATAGAAATTTGCAGGTAATTCTCAAGCCAATGGTAGGTGTTGTTGAATGCTGACAAGGGCCACTAGTATTAATAGTTATGCTGACAAGAGAGAACTAAGAATAAGAGCTATTACTTACTGAACAACTATTATTTAACAAGCACTTTGCATGTATTAGCCTTTTAATCCTATCATCCTGCAGAGCTGAGCAAACTGGGGCAGAGAAAAATTAAGTACCTCACTTGAGCTTATACAGCTGAATGGCAGAGTCTGGATATGCACCTGAATCTGCCCATCTCTGCTACCCAGGCTTTCTGTTCTACCAAGCTAACTCTCATTCTCAGGGTATACCATGCATTTACAAGTCACTTGCTCAGCTGCTTCCACAAAGTGTAGCAGGTTGGAAATATGTGGCGACTAGTCTTTAAAGATGCCCTTGCAGTGAACGTGCTTCACAGTTTAGCCTGTTCTCTGCTACACTTGGCTGACCCTATGATTCATGTGTGTGTGTTAATAATAGCTTTATTGAGATATAATTCATATACCATAAAAATCGCCCCTTTTAAGTATGGAAGTTCATGTTTTTGTCCTATTCACATAATTATGCAAACACCACTGCCTAATTCCAGAACATTTCAATTACCACACAAAGCAACCTTATACCCCTTAGCAGTCACTCACCGTTCCCTCCTCCTCCCAGTCCCCAGCAGCCACCACTCTGCTTTGTGTCTTTATGTGTCTGTTTATTCTAGATGTTTCATGTAATTGGAGTTATACCCTATGTGGCCCTTTGGGTCTGGCTTCTTTCACTTAGCGTAATGCTCTTACAGTTTGTCCACGTTGTCACATAAATCAGTACTTCATTCCTTTGTATGGCTTAATAGTATTCCGTTGTATAAATATACCACATTCTGTTTATCCATTCATCAGCTGTTTTTTTTCTTTTTCCATCTTTTGGCTGTCATAAATTGTGCTGGTTTGAAATTGTGTACAAGTTTTTGTGTGAACATATTTTTTCACTTCTCTTGGGTATATATCTAGGAGTGGAATTGCTGGATTATATGATACCTCTTTGCTTAACTTTTGAGGAACTGCCAAGTTATTTTCCAAAGCAGCTGCATCATTTTATCTTCCCACCAGCAATGTATGAGGGTTCCAATTTCTCCATATCCTTGCCAACATTTGTTATTGTCTGTCTCTTTTAGTATAGCCATGCCAGTGGGTGCAAAGCAGTATCTCTTTGTTTTGATTTTCATTTCATTGATGACTGGTCATGTTGAGCATCTTTTGATGTGCTCATTGGCTCATGTTGGCAGTATTTTTTGAGAAATGTTTTAAAGTTTTTTGCCCAATTTTTAATTATGTGTTTTTAAAAATTAGATTCTAAGAATTCTTAATATATTCTTGATGTAAGTCCCTTATCAGGTATATGATTTGTAAATATTTTTTTCCATTCTGTGAGTTGTCTTTTTGCTTTCTTGATGGTATCCTTATAAACACAAGAACTTCTAGGCAGTTTCCTGGCAGTCCAGTGGCTAGATCTTGGTGCTTTCCCTGCTGTTCATGGCCCAGGTTCAGTCCCTGGTCAGGAAATTAAGATCCCATAAGCTGTACAGTGTGCCATAGAAACTTTTTTTAAAAAAATTAAATAGTTTAAAGACTTTTCATTTTTATCTTATCATGTTTATTGAATATTTCTTTTATTACATATGCTTTTGGTGTCATATCTAAGAAGCTGTTATCTAATCTCAGGTCACAAAGATTTACTCTTATGTTTTCTTCTAAGAGTTTTATGGTTTTAGGGCCCTAGTTTAGATCTCTGATCTATTTTAAGGTTTGGGTTTTTTTTTTTTTTTAGAATATGGTGTGAAGCAGGGGCCCAAAGTCAGTCTCTTTCATGTGGTTTTCTAGTTGTCCCAGCACCATTTGTTGATAAGACTATTCTTTTTCGGCCTATGAATTGTCTTAGAACTCTTGTTAAAAATCAGCAGACCATAGAGGTAAGTGCTTATTTGCAGACTCTGAACTCTGTCCCACCTATGTATATGTCTGTCCTTATGCCCATACCACACTATCTTGATTAGGTTTTGAAACAAGGACATATGAATCCTCCAACTTCATGCTTTTTCAAGATTGTTTCAGCTTGAAACAGTGTGGGTCCCTTGAATTACCATATGAATTTTAGGAGCTTCTTGTTAATTAACTGCAAAAGGTAGCTAGAATGCTTACAGGGATCGTGTCGAATCTGTAGATCAGTTTAGTAAGTATGATTATGTTTACAATATCAAGTTTTCCAGTACATGAACACAAGATGTCTTTCCACATATTCAGATCCAATTTATGTCAGTTATGTTGTTTGTAGTTTTCAGTATACAAGTTTTGTACCTCTTCGGCTTAATTTATTCATATTTTATTTTTAATGCTTTTGAAAATATAAGTTTTTCATTTCATTTTCAGGTTGTTCATTGCTAGTATATAGAAATACAGTTGATTCTTTTATACTGTTCTTTTATCCTGCAACTTGCTAAACTTTTTGTTCTAATAGTTTGGAATGTTGTTTGTGTGTATGTATTCTTTAGGATTTTCTGTATATTTCTGTCATCTGCAAATAGAGATCGTTTTACTTTTTCCTTTCCCATCCAATGCCTTTTATTTCTCTTTCTTGCCTGACTGTCCCAGCTAGAATCTCTAGTACATTACTGAATAGAAGTAACAAGAGTGGAATCCTTGTCTTGTTCCTGATCTTGGAAAGAAAGCTTTCAAGTCTTTCACCATTAAGTGTGATATTAGCTGTGTTCTTTTTATAAATACCTGTAACAAGTTGAGGAATTTTCTTTTATTCCTACTTTATTGAGTGTTTTATCATGAAAGGGTGTTGGATTTCACAAAATGCTTTCTTTGCGTCCATTGAGATGGTCACGTGGTTTTGTTCTTTTCTATTAATATGTATTACATGGATAGCTTTTCATATATTGATCCACTCTTGTATTCTTCAGATAAATTCCACTGGTTCATGGCATGTAATCTTTTTATATGTTGCTAAATTTAGTTTGTTAGTATTTTGTTGAAGATTTTTACATCTATATTCATAAGGGATTTGATCTATGGTTTTATTTTCTTATGATGTCTGGGAGAGTAATACCGGCCTTGTGTAATTGGGAACAGTTCCCTGTGAGTCACTTTTGACCAACAGAAGTAATACTATGTGACAGCTGAACCTAGGTCATAGGAGCCTTACAACTTCTGCCTGAGTTTCTTGAAATATTAACTGTTGGAACACTCCCTCTTGGAAACAAGTTGCCATGCTGTGAGAAGCCCCGGCCCTTTGGCACTCCTCCAGTGGGCATCCCTAGCTAAGCTTCCAGCGGATGGCCAGTAGTATGGACTAGCTGTGTAAATGATCCATCTAGGGCATCCAGTCCAGTAGTCCAGTAGATACGACCACTCAGCTAAAATCTCAGCTAAAAATCTAAGGAAAAACTACTTATCTGAGTCTTCTCAGTCCACAGAACTGTGAGAGAGATGACAAACTGTGGTTCTAAACCACAGCTGCTGGCAGTAGTTTATTGCACAATGGCAGAGCGGGAACCCATTGACTTCCAGCCTGACTCCATTAGCCATACCTATCTGCAAGAATTGTGGGAGCATACAGTGGTGCTGTTCTCTCTCCTGTTTCTGGAGAACGCCCAGGAAAATGATGAAATGGCCAGACCACTGAAAAGAAATGGCAGCATGGGGCCGGGGACACCCATATTTGAGGTAAGCATTCTTCACCATGATGGCCAGTGGCCTGTTTTCAGAAAGGTCCTTCCTTGCCCAGCTACGGTCTGCCTTTGCTTTTGGTAGAGAGGCTCAAAACTCACAGCGCTCATGTATCAGTCACCCTGGGGCCACTTTGCTGCCCCTGTACCATAGGAGGGCCTTGCTTCAGTGAGTGCCCAGCCCTGACTTTGGCTGGCGTTTCAGGCCATCTGCTCCCTTAGCTTCTGAGATGGATCTGTCATGAGGCGTTTATCCTTAGCTCCCCAGCTTTTCTCAGGCTTGAGATCAGTTTCTAGCTGAGCATCTCAGAGCCTCTTAGTAATTAATCCCCGCTTCAAGCCCTTGAAGAAAGTTGGGCTGCCATTCTGAAGGTGGCAGCAGTGGAGAAAGCCTACAGAAACAGATGAGCCCCAATAATCAGCAAGAGGAACAGAGCAGGATGGGCCCATGATGAATATTTTAGCTTTTGTGGGTCTGCAAATTCCCAAGTCCCTCCCTACCCCTAGAGGCCACCAGTTGCTTGCTGCACATAGTAACCTCTGCATTGGTTTTAGGTTCCCCTGCTGCCATCCTCTGTGTGAGTCAGCTTTGTACATGTCCACCAAGCCCACCTCTTCATCTAAGAAAAGGGCCCAAGACTTCATATCTTTTATCCTAATCACCACAACATCAAGAACATAAAGGTGTACTGCACATTAAAAAAATGCTCAACGTCATTAGTCAGTTCAGTTCAGTTCAGTCGCTCAGTCGTGTCCGATTCTTTGCAGCCCCATGAATCGCAGCACACCAGGCCTCCCTGTCCATCACCAACTCCCAGAGTTCACTCAGACTCATGTCCATCGAGTCAGTGATGGCATCCAGGGAAATGCAAATCAAAACTGCAGTGAGTTATCACTTCACATCACTAGGATGGCTATAATATATAAAGAAGAGGGGAAAAAGAAAAATTATAAGTGTTGACCAGGAAATGGAGAAACTGAAACCTTTATACATTTCTGCTCGGAATATTAAATGGCGTAACCACTTTATATGGCTATGGAAAGCAGTTTGACTGTTCCTTGAAAGACTAAGGATAGTGTTACCATATGATCCAGAAGTTCCACTCCTAGGTATATACCCAAATTCACACAAAAACTTATACTCCAGTGTTCATAGAAGCATTGTTTACAATAGCCAAAAGCTGGGAATAACCCAGATGTCCACCAGCTGAGGAATGGATCGGCAGAGTGTTGTATATCCTTCAGTGGAACAGTATTGAGCCATAAAGGGAATGAAGTACTGACACATTACAGTATGGATGCACCTTGAAAACACTGCGCTAAGCGAGAGAAGCCAGAAGCAAAGTACCACATATGGGTTGCCATGGGTTAGGGAACAAGGAGAATGTGGAAGTACAGGGTTTCTTTTTGGGGTGGTGAGTGTCCTGGAATTAGATGATGATAATGGTTGTACAATACTGTGAATACACTAAAGAACCACTGAATTGTGTATTTTAAATGGTTCAAATAATAAATTGTATGTTATATGAATTTTATCTCAATAATACATTTCAAAAGACAGATACCGTCTGCTTTAATAGTTATTGCTGTAGGATCGGAGAAGGAAATGGCAACCCACTCCAGTGTTCTTGCCTGGAGAATCCCAGGGACGGCGGAGCCTGGTGTGTTGCCATCTGTGGGGTCACACAGAGTTGGACACGACTGAAGTGACTTAGCAGCAGCAGCAGCTGTAGGATAATGATATACATTGTTTTCCTTGTAAAGGCCCTTTCCCAGGAAGGGTAAGGAGCCTCCTGGAGAGTAGGTGCTTCCCAGAGTACCTTGATGTAGCATGAAGAGTGTGGCCAAGGAGCCAAGGAATTCTACTTTCCTGCTTCACATTCCAGCCAGGCAACCTCAGGCGAGTTCCCCAGCCTGCCAGCAGTGTGTCTGAGTCACCCCTAAAGTGGAGATCTTTCTTTAACAAATGCTTATAAAGTGCTCACTCTGTGCTAAGCATTAGTGTTAAGTCCCATTTCCCATCCAGAGGTACTGAGGCATGAGGAAGTAGAATCTGTTGTTATTGCTCAGTTGCAAGTTGTGTCTGACTTTTTGTGACCCCCATGGACTGCAGCACACTTCCCTGTCTTTCACTATCTCCCAGAGTTTGCTCAAATTCATATAACCATTGAGTTTGATGATGCCATCTAACCATCTCATCCTCTTTTGTACTCTTCTCCTGCCTTCCATCTTTCCCAGCATCAGGGTCTTTTCCAGTGAGTCAGCTCTTTGCATTAAGTGCCAAAGTACTGGAGTTTTAGCTTCAGTGTCAGTCCTTCCAATGAATGAATTATTCAGAGTTAATTTCTTTTAGGATTGACTGGTTTTATCCCCTTGCTATCCAAAGGACTCTCAAGAGCCTTCTCCAGCACCACAGTTCGAAAGCATCAATTCTTTGGCACCCAGCCTTCTTTATGGTCCAACTCTCACAACTGTATGTGACTACTGGAAAAACCATAGCCTTGACTAGATGGACTTTGTTGGCAAAGTGATGTCTCTGCTTTTAGTATGCTATCTAGGTTTGTCATAGCTTTTCTTCCAGAGAGCGAGCATCGTTCTTCCAAGGAACAAGCACAGAAATAGAATACTTACCCAAAGTCAGAGAGCCAGTGCAGACCAGAGCTGGGTTCCAGCCCAGGCATCCACCGCAGAAGCTGTGCTCTCATGCTGTCCTTCCAGGAGTTGGTAACCGCCCCCACCTCCCATGTTGTTGTAGGGATCTACTGCAGTTATGCACTGGGAAATCCTCTTATGAATATAAATGCTGTAGAGCACACACAGCTCCAGCATTACTCCTGCCTTAGATGTTAGCAGTTAGAATTATAGGAAAAACACAGGGGCTCCTCTGCCCCAGCGACCTGTCCTGGTCCCACCATCAATGCATTTCTTCTGGACTTCACCAAAGAAATTAGGATTGTCATCTCATGTCCAGCTTTCTTTAGTCATACAGAAATATCCCAGAGGAGTTTTAGGAAGACTCCAAGATTGCCCTAGTCCACAGGGCCAGACTTGGGCTGGGGGGCTGCTGCAGGTAGAGGCAGACCAGATGGATCCTGGAATTCCTGCTACCAGCTGAAGCAGATCAGCCTGAAAAGGAGGCCTCACCTCCAGTCAGCTCTTCGTGGTTTGTGTTTGGAAAGGGGCCCATGCAGAGGGTCCTGCAGGGAGTATGTCCCTTCTTAGGGCTTCTAATTCTGGAGCCCCTGGAGATGCCAGGAAGGACAGGAAGGCTCCATGGCCCCACATTTGACCCTTGGGTGGACGAGAGGTTTGGAAGCAGGGGGTGGGTGGGAGGCAGGATACGGGTTCTGGAGAAGATACAGAAATTAGGACCGGGAAGCCAGAATGTTGCTCCGATTCTAGCAGAGGTGAATCTGAGGATCAAGGAAGTTCAGAAAGTGTGTCAGAGAGTGCTGGAGTGTTGGCAGATTGGATGGAGATGTTCAGCGCACCAGGCTTTTTAACCTGGCTGCAGGCACACAGGCCCCAGGCGGGCCTCCCTCCCTTCTGCCTACAGCCAGCCGGGAAGCCCCTCGGCTCTGGCTCCTCCTCCCTCTTCTCCCCCACATCCACACCCTCATTCTGTGGAACCTTCAGAGCAGCCTCCTAATCAGTCTCTCTCCTCCCTAGTTACTGCCTCTCACTAGTCTAGTCTTACCATCTTTGGAATACTTTTTCCGAAATTCAGAGCTGATTGTCACTCTGCTCCAGACACCCCTGGCCCCCAGCCATAGGCATGATTAATGAAGTTCCCGTCTATTTCCTAGCGCATTTCAAGTGGTTCTGTTTTGCCATCTTTGTATCCTGACATTGTTTCTCATTCACATCTTCCTTCCTGGGCTCCTTTAAGAGAGGGCGGGTGTCTCACGTGGGCTTCCTCGGAGGCGCGGTGGTAGAGAATCTGCCTGCCAGTGCAGGAGATGGGGGTTCCATCTCTGGGTTGGGAAGATCCCTGGCGTAGGAAATTGAAACCTATTCCGATATTCTTACCTGGAAAATTCCATGGACAGAGGAGTCTGGTGAGCTACACAGCCCATGGGGTCCCAAAGAGTCAGACACAACTGAGCACATTCACACTTGTCTTATATACATTCTTTCCCATGCCTGGCACGTGGTAGGTGCTTAATAGGTGTATTTTCCTGTGTAGGTGTATTTTCACAGGTTATCTAAGTGTGAGGAGGACATGTAGACTCTTTAGTGTTCTCTGTCCTGCACAGAAGACTGGACTTAAGGCTGCCAGTGGGGTGTTGAAGCTCTTCCCTCTCTTCTAGGGATGCTGAGATTTGGGGGAGGGGTATAAAGAAAAGATTCATCTCCTCCTGCCCTGTGCTTAAACTCACTAACAGCTGCCATTCAGATGCCCCAGATGGACTGTCCGTTATAGGCCAAATGGCCAAAACAGACTCATACGTGCTAATCAGGTACCGTCTGGAACCCAGTCCAAATGCAGAAGTTGCCAGTAATTATACTCATGTGCCCAACAGACTGAAAGTGAGGTCCAGTGAAAAGTGTGTTGGGCTGAGGCTCGGAAATCCCCATGTTGGATTTGGAGAGCTTAGGCCAGGGAGAAATGCCAAGCCACAGGCAACCATCTTCTAGGTTCAAGTTTTGACATTCATTGTAAGTGCACAAAATCCAGATGCTTCATTTTTATTTTCTTTTTACTCTTTTTTTTTTTTTTTTTTTTGCATACAGCAGCAACAGCTTCCTAAAAATCTCCCTCAGCTGAGCTGCTGCCCGTAACAGCATGCCATTTGGCCCTCACAAAAGGCAAAACCCTCTGCATCTCTATCTAGAACACCCACAGTTGAACATGTCAGATGTCATTGGCTCATCTGCCTGGTTGCTTTGTAGGGGTGCCTCCCCCAGGCTGGCTTCCCTGAAGTTGGGCAATTCAAAGGTTCTTCAGCAGTTTGGTCTTATGTGAGAGATGCATGTTTGAGCAGGCATTGCCCTTCATGGGAGTGAGTAGCAGAGTCTGCTCAGAGTGAGTGAGTGGTTAGGAAGCAGAACTGTGCCCTGCTAACCCTTCAGATGGGGCAGGTGGGTTGATAATGGCTCATTCCTGAATTCCCAGAGACCTAGCTGGTTTGATTCTCAGGGATCCAGGAGTCCAGGTCATGGCTCCATGTCCCAGGGCTCTTGCTCCGGTGCCAGACTCAGAGAGCAATTAGAAGGATGTGGAATCTTCAGGGGGAAATTGTTGCCGCCCCCCAGGCCCTTTTTATTGTCTGTAGATTGAGCAGGGGCTGATCCAGGTGGCATAGAGACCGGTTTTATTATGTGGTCTCCTAGCGGCTGCCCCTGGTCCGGATCTCACAGCTAGTAGCATCTAACAGGTCTGTCTGCATGGGCGACTCCCCTAGTACCAAAAGGGCTGACATCCCTGGGGGCGTGGCCTGCACGGGCGCTGTTTCTCCTGGATTTCCAAGGATCCTGTCAAGTGCCTCTGAGTGTGTGAGATTCTGGCTGAAAGTGAATGTTTGAGATGATGTTTTTCCATTAAATCACCTCCCTTCTGGAATAGGTGTTTTCCTGACAACCCTTATGCAAATAGCTGTGAAAAGGAGAAAGTGGTGAAATGTTGAGTGTTGTTGGCTCCTGGCAGCTGTCTCAGCCGTAGCCTTCTGATTTTCTACCAAAAAAAAAAGGAGAAAGAAAGGCAGACAGACCAGCAGCCTTCAGTGTGGCAGCGGGCAGACACAGCCAGGAGGCCTGTGTGGATCCTCATCTGCTACTTGGAGGGCAGGATTATGCTTGAACACTGAGCCATTATGGGTCTCTAGCATCACATATTGTGCTTTATTGTCTACACAGCCACTGTAAGTTATTGATTTGCAAATGGGCAGCATTCCTTTCCAACTCTCTTGAAGGAGGCTGTGGAGGGAAGCTATTTTCTGAGGGAGAAGACTTGGTTCATTCTTCACAAACACATTTCCTGTGTAGCCCGACTCCTGCTTTTAGGACCTGTGCCATAGAGAGAGGGTGAGAGGATGCTCTGGTGTCATGTGCATTCATGAGGAAGGCGAGCACTTGGCACTTGTCCCCAGGGGCTCAGTGTGCCTGCCACTGGTCCCACGGAAGCTGCACATTTGCCACTGGGCATGCTGTGTGAGCAGGAAAGTGTGGCCAGAGACTGGTGCCTGTGGCTGAGTCTGCCTTCCAAGGAGACTATAAATCAGATCCACAGGGAGTCATTACATCCCTGGGCCTACTTTCTTTTGTGGATCCTTCTTCCATGCACCCATCCTTCTCCACATTTTATGGAGCTCCATTCATGGCCCCCTCTCACTGGTGCTGAAGACAGGGGTCTTGGGGAGAAGAGGCAAGGTGGTGTCATGGTTCCATGCACCCTTCTGAAAACAGTTGTGGGGCATCTTTTCAGCCTCCATCTTTCATGTTTCTAGGATGCCCACTGTTTTACAATTCTGACATCTCTAGAGCTGAGATGCATCTTAAAAATTCAAGCTGTATTGTAGTTTAACTGGTCAGTTAGTTTTCTCTTGGTGGTGGTGGTTTAGTTGGTAAATGATGTCCTACTTTTTTGCGATCCTATGGACTGTAGCCCACCAGGCTCCTTTGTCCATTCCCAGGCAAGAATACTGGAGTGGGTTGCCATTTCCTCCTCCAGGAGATCCACCTGACCCAGGGCTCTAACCTGCATCTCCTGCATTGCAAGCAGTCTCTTGTATTGCAGGCAGATTCTTTACCAATGGACCATCAGGGATTCCCCAGTTTTTTCTTCCTAGTACATAAAATACATTGCAGATTTGAAGTAACAGGGAATAATTAGAAGAAGGTCAGTCCATGGGCTGGGGAATGCCTTCAAGATAACCTCAAATCTACAGATATTCTTCGAGTATCTGTTCAGGGCCTGGTGTCCAGCCAGCAGAGGCGTGGCGGCCACTGCCTGCTCCTAGGGAAGCGCTTTCTTTTAGGGGTTTTTATACAGCCTAAGCATGTTTGCCACCTGTCTCTGGGTAATTCACTTTTCCTTCACCTCCCTCTGGAAGCATCACCTCTGCAGTGCACACAGGGCTTCATTGCCCTACCATTTACATGTTGGTATTCCATTTTTCTTCCTAATGCGTTCTCCTGGACTTGTAACACATTCAAGCTTATTTTTTAAGTTGCTTTTCTCATCCTCAGATTCATTTTTGGTTGTTTGAGTGACCCTGCAGCTCTAGTGTGATTCAGGGCTTAACATCTTCCTGAAACATACAGAAACATACATTATTTACTGGCAGTCATTTGCCCTGTTGTTCCTGTCATCTGCAAACTGGTTAGTGATCAAGAGCATGCTGGTGAGATTGAGACCTACTGCAATTCCAGACCATTGGAAGCTCTTGTTTCTGTTGACATACATGAGGCTCAAGAACATTTCTTTGCTGCCCTCAAGGTCTGTGCCCTAAACACATTCTGTTCACTGGAGGGTTCAGGTTCCCTGTGGGCTTCATCTCTGAACCCTCACCCCACACTCCTCTTCCTCAAGTCTTGCGGGTCTGGGCTCTGCCCCTCTTGGTGTCGCTGCCCTTCTTCCGATTTATTCTGGGGATGCAGCCTGTGTCAGGCCTTCCTTCCCTTGTCCCCTCACTCACTGGATCACGTCACCTCAGAAGGAAGCTTCTTCTCAGGCATTTACTTAAGACTCTTTCCTTCTGCCTTCATCCCTTAGTCCGTTACTAAGGAAAGTTCTGAGGGTTCCTCCTCCCCCGCCCCCACAGCTATTCTTCCTTCTTTAAAAAAATTAAAAATGGGAAATAGGGGTACCACTAGCCCTACTTCCCTATAATTTTTTTTTTTTAAGAAAAATTACAGCCTCTGTAACCAGCCCTGTGAAAAGTCCCTTTTCTGATCTCTGTCAACAGTGTTTTACTGCCCTTTATGAAAATCAAATCTAGTTTGATTTCATGAAGGATCAGAAAAAGATCTTGCTGGCCAGAATAGAAACTGCTTCCATCTTAGAGGGAAACATACCCTAAGTTCTAAACAAGAATTCACAAGTGAACCTGTGGAACAAAACGTGTTTGTGAGGTAAGAACTACTTCTCCAGTTAACTTTAAGCCTGAAATGACAGTATACTAGTCTTAGCCAGAACACTGACATACTAAATCCAAATAGAGGTCTCAAAGAACAGTCCCCACCAACTTTGTCCCCCTTTCCTCTGGGAACTACCTTTTCTTGTAAGTTATAACTGTTTAAAGAAATCGTCAAGAACCCACAGTCCCTAGGGGCATGGAGTAAAGAAGGCAGCCTCCCCTCCTCCTGTGCTGCCCTGAGGATATGGAGGCTCCTGCCTCTGTTCTGCCTCTTGCTCACTGCTTCTCTTAGCATCCAATTTCCTTGGTGGCTCAAACGGTAAAGAATCTGCCTGTAATGTGGGACACCCAGATTTGATCCCTGGGTTCAGAAATCCCCAAGGGAATGGCTACCCACTCCAGCATTCTTACATGGAGAGTCCATGGACAGAGGAGCCTGGCCTGGCATGGGGTTGCAAAGAAGAGTAGGACACAACGGAGCAACTAACACTTAGCATCCAACCTAATCATCTTCCCACCATAGTTCATATGTCTTGACCTCACTATTCAAAGGCCACAGAATGTTGCATTATTTGACTGAACCATGATTTCTTCAGTGAGTCCCAGAGACCTCCCTTGACCCTGAAAGGACTGGTCCTAGGTTCGCAGTGACATCCTGGGTTTCAGGGAGACCTCAGTCCTTGCCTTCTGCAGCCCTTTTCTCGAAGAGGCAGCCTCGGATTTTCCACAAAGATAAGAATCTCTCACTGTTTTTCCCCAATAATGGCAGAATTAGATCTAGTCCTACATTCTTTTAATATAAGCCAAGTTATTTTCTGCTGTGCCTACAGCATGCTGTGCCTAGTGGTGGAGACAGAGTAACACAGTTGTTCTTCCTTAAGCATCCTACAGACTCTACAAATAATAAGAATGTCTCTATCCAATGTGTACCTTTCACGAAGGGTGTTGGCAGTATGTATCAGAATTCTAAAATGTTATGACCGTAGTGAGTGTCCTTCTGGGAGTGTACACTGAGTACATAAACATAATTAGGCACACAGATGTATAGACAAGGATTTTCATTACCCTGTTGTTGATGAAAGGTAAAATTTAAAGATGGTCTCCATGTCCAAAGATAGGAGACTGGCTCAGTAAGCTGTGGTACATCCACCCGGTGGCATCCTATACCACCATTTGAAACTGTGCTTTCCAAGACAGTAATGATATGGGAAAATACAATAAGATATTCAGTGAACCATGGAGGATACAAACTGTAATCAGTATGTTCCCAAGTTATTTTTTTTCCCCAACCTTTCATCATGAAAATTTTCAAACGCATAGACTAACTGAATTTTGCAGTCATCTCTCCCTCACTAGTTCTGCTGTTAATAATTTATTATATTTGCTTTATAATATATAATAAATATATATATTTGATATGTATCCATCTGTCTTCCATCTACCCGTCCAATAAGTCATCTTATTTTTTTATGCATTTCAAAGTAAGTTGCAGACATTAGTATACTTTCCTGTCAATACTTCAGTATATATACTATTAATTAGTGTTCAATATTAGTTTATAATTTTTTTGTTGAAGGGAAAATTTACATACAATGAAATGTATAGACCTTAAGTGTACAGTTACTGAATTTCCACAAATGCATACTCAAATCCCTATCAAGATATAGAACATTACCAATTATGTTGATTATTGTTTTTACTAAACATACATGCTTATTTGGGTATATGTTTATAGCTATGCAGTAGGATTCTAGTCATGTATGGATGTGAGGGTTGGACTGTGAAGAAGGCTGAGTGCTGAAGAATTGATGCTTTTGAACTGTGGTGTTGGAGAAGACTCTTGAGAGTCCTTTGGACTGCAAGGAGATCCAACCAATCCATTCTGGAGGAGATCAGCCCTGGGATTTCTTTGGAGGGAATGATGCTAAAGCTGAAACTGCAGTACTCTGGCCACCTCATGTGAAGCGTTGACTCACTGGAAAACACTCTGATGCTGGGAGGGATTGGGGGCAGGAGGAGAAGGGGATGAGCGACTGAACTGAACTGAACTGAGGATTCTAGAGATGATTTTATTTTCTTTGGTATATTCTTTATTTTCCAAATGATATACAATGTGTACATGTATTAATTCTTCTGTTCAACAGGTATTTATTGATCATGTGTATATGGCAGTGTGTGCATTAAATATAGGGCAGTCAGTGGCTCACAAAACTGCAAAACTCCCAGCCTTATGGAGCTTACAGTCTAGGGAGAGAGTCAATGAATCAAAGGTAATACAGCAAGGAGATGGCAAGTGAGATGGGCTATGGCCGGGGTAATGCTTGATCAGAGATCTGAATGACGTGACCAGAGAAACAGATAAGATTCTGGGGGAGAGGGCTCAGCAGATGCAAAGGTCCTGAGGCAGGAAAGGATAATCGCTGCAATGGCTGGAAGAAACTGAGTAAGATGGAATGTGATAGGAGGTGATGCCAGAGTGGGAGGCAGGAGCCCAGCCATATGGGGTCTTGACAGTTATACAAGAAGTTAGGGTTTTATCTAGTGTTGAGAGAAGCTGTTGGAGGGTAGTTATCAGGGAGCAACTTAATCTGACTTCAGTTTTTAACAGCTCCGTCTGCTCAGTGGAGAGTCAGCTCTAGTGAGGTGGGAGCCAGCAGGGAGGCTTGCCCTGGGGTAGTGGGTGAATGTGACTGGCCATCCAGAACACCTTGGAGCTGACCCTACCTCCTGAGGTCTTAAAGTTGGAATCATGGGGTACAGAAAGGAATCCAGGTTAAGGCTTAGTATTTTGGTCCAAGCAGCTGGGGCACATGATGGGGGCATAACTGAAATGGGTGAACCTGTGGAGAGGAGAGATGTCAAGAGTTTTGTTTTGGACACACTGAGAGCAGGTTGCAAGCTTCATTTTCAGACCCTTGAGAGTCAAATGGGCAGGGGCTCAATAAGCATGGGGGAGGGGTGGCCGGAGCTTTTTCTGTGGGATTTTTGGTTAACAGATGGTACAGGACCATGTGCAACCTCCTTGGGGGCAGATGGGTTTCAGAATTCAGCTCTATTCAGGTTTTAGAAAGATAATCGACTAATGCTCTCATTGAGGTCTGGGCCATCCTGTAATCAAACACACAGGTAGATCTGCAGCAAGTTATAATAATATTTATACTTGAGTAGAGAAATAGACTAGAAAGAGCATCACATCAGTTTGGATCTGGTATTGTCATAAAAGATGTTTTGGCACCAAAGATATGTAAAAACTTTTTTTAGGGCTTTTTGGTTTCAGAATTGCAGAAAGGGTATCGTGGGCCAGTATGTACAATTTTGAGTTTGGACACATACCTCCTTGGACAACCTAGGAAGTAAGGTGAAAACAGAAAAAGAGAGGTCGAATCAGAGGCTCAGGCTGTGCAGAAAGAGGAAAAGCCGGAGGGTGTGTCCTCCCAGTGTTTCCAGAAGAAGTGATGGGTCCTGTCACATGCTGCTGAGGAGCAGAGGGAGAAGAGGATTAACTGGTAGACTTGGCCAGTCGGAGACTGTGGATGACTCTGACAGGAGAGGGAAGCGCTGGGAGTGAATTTCTGTGTCGAGTGGGCTGAAAACGGGCACACAGACCTGTTTTTGTCCAAGAAGGCCAGAGGGTGCATTTTTAAAAATTCTTTATTTATTCATTCATTCATTCATCACCAGATATTTATTGAGCACAGACACAGCACTAAGGATACATATGTGAGTAAGACAGGCAAAGGCCCTGTCCCATATAGGAGGGAGGTAGACAATAAATAAGCAAATGAGATAATCCCAGGTGGTAAAATCTACTCTGAAAGAAATGTGACAGGGTGATGTGGTGGGAAGGGTGGATAGGGAAGGCTACAGCTAACCTCTGTGCTGAGGTCTAAATGGTTAGAAAAAGAAAATGGGAACGCATCCAGTGTGCTGAGAGTAGGAAAGTGGCCCCGTGCAGGGTGGCCTTTGTTCAGGACAGGGGGAGGATCTTTTCCTAGAGTCACGTGGAGGTACTCAGGGAGGACCTTGACCAGAAGGTGAGACCAGCATACACAGGGGACGGCTGATTCCTCCTGCAGAAAAGGAGGTCAGGAGCAGACTGATCCAGGGCTGAGGATACCCCAGGGAGAGCTAGAGGGCCAGGTTGGGAAACTTAGGAGAAAGCTGTGGATGGACTGCTGGGCCCAGGATGTGGTTTTCATCTTCTAGCCCATGGACCTTCTGCTGTGATCACAGAGATCAGCCAGAAAATGACCCTGGCAAAACAAAGTGTTAGTCACTCAATCGTGTCTGACTCTTTGCAACCCCACGGATTGTAGCCCACCAGGCTCCTCTGTCCATGGAATTCTCCCAGCAGGAATACTGGAGCAGGTTACTATTTCCTTCTCCAGGGCATCTTCAAGACCCAGGGCTCAAACCCACATCTCCTGTATTACAGGCAGGTTCTTTACCATCTGAGCCACTAGGAAAGCCCCCAGGAAAAACCCTGGTAAAGTACTTGCTAAATATGCTCAAGATTTAGCCCTGCAGCCAGGGGAACAAGTTAAAAAGTTACTGCAGAGAAAGAAAAAAATCCAATTCAGTGTTGCCAGTAAAAATTCTTCCTTTGATTAACAAGTCTTGGCCCTAGCATCACAAATTTTTATTTTTATCAGAAGCAAACCATACATTTTGCAAGGAAAATCAGCAGTCTCCCTCCCCTTTCCTTGATTTCTATTCCCCAGATGCAAATACCTCCAGAATACTTTTCACTATTTTTGATGATGTTTTCTTCTATAATTTAAAATATATAACTGGCTTTCCTTGCCATTTCTATATATTTTAAAATTTAATATTATCTAATAACTTTAATGGGAGATGAAGATTTCGATAGATCCTGCACATAAGCACTTCTCCATCCATCCTTCGAATATAGTTACATGACAATATTTCACTAAATTGGTATGGAGGCTTCTATCATTATGATCATATAAGTCTGGGCTTCCCTGCTGGCTCAGACGTTAAAGAATCCGCCTGCAGTGTAGGAGACCCAGGTTATATACTTGAGTCTGGAAGATCCCCTGGGAGGAGGGTATGGCTATCCACTCCAGTATTCTTGCCTGCAGAATCCCATGGACAGAGGAGCCATGGGGTCACGAAGAGTTGGATATGACTGAGTGACCAACACACACAAATATAACTCACAGCTTAGTTGCCTCAGTTCAGTTCAGCCACTCAGTCGTGTCCGACTCTTTGTAACCCCAGGGACTGCAGCACACCAGGCTTCCCTGTCCATCACCAGCTCCCAGAGCTTGCTCAAACTCATGTCCATCAAGTCAGTGATGCCATCGAACCATCTTATCCTCTGTTGTCCCCTTCTCCTCCTGCCTTCAATCTTTCCTAGCATTAAGGTCTTTTCCATTGGGTCAGTTCTTTGCATCAGGTGGCCAAAGTACTGGTGTTTCAGCTTCAACATCAGTCCTTCCAATGAACACTCAGGACTGATCTCCTTTGCGATGGACTGGTTGGATCTCCTCGCAGCCCAAGGGACTCTCAAGAGTCTTCTCCAACACCACAGTTCAAAAGCATCAATTCTTTGGCGCTCAGCTTTCTTCACAGTCCAGCTCTCACATCCATACATGACTACTGGAAAAACCATAGCTTTGACTAAACAGACCTTTGTTGGCAAAGTAATGTCTCTGTTTTTTAATATGCTGTCTTGATTGGTCATAGCTTTTCTTCCAAGGAACAAACATCTTTTAATTTCATGATTGCAGTTACCATCTGCAGTGATTTTGGAGCCCAAAGAAATAAAGTCTGTCACTGTTTCCATTGTTTCCCCATCTATTTGCCATGGAGTGATGGAACCGGCTACCATGATCTTAGTTTTTTGAATATTGAGTTTTAAGCCAACTTTTTCACTGTCTTTCACTTTAATCAAGAGGCTCTTTAGTTCTTTGCTTTCTGCCATAAGGGTGGTGTCATCTGCATGTCTGAGGTTATTGATATTTCTCCCAGCTGTCTTGATTCCAGCCTGTGCTTCATCCAACCCATTATTTCACATGATGTACTCTGCATATAAGTTAAACAAGCAGGGTGACAATGTACTCCTTTCCCAATTTGGAACTAATCTGTTGTTCCATGTCCAGTTCTAACTGTTGCTTCTTCATCTGCATACAGATTTCTCAGGAGGCGGGTAAGGTGGTCTGGTATTCCCATCTCTTTAAGAATTTTCCACAGTTTGTTGTGATCCACACAGTCAGAGGCTTTGGCGTAGTCAATAAAGCAGAAGTAGATATTTTTCTGGAACTCTCTTTTCTGATGATCCAACAGATGTTGGCAATTTGATCTCTGGTTCCTGGTGTACTAGGAGTCACCTGGTGTACTGTTCTTTCATGTCCTTTCTTAAACAGCTCCTTGATTTCTGTAGTCTTTAGGCAGATGATGTTGCACAGACTTTCCAGGAAACTTCCTTTCCACCCCCACACTACTGTTTTCAGTGTAGCCTGTGCCTCCAATCCTGGGCCTTCCTGGGCCTTTGGAGCGTAAATCTGCCTGAGTCTACTTCCCACTTCACCCCCACCCCCACCCAGCAGCTGAGGTTTACTAAGTCCTTTGCTGTTTGTCCAACTGCTCTCCAGCTACATCCAAAATTTTGTTGGTATCTTGGGTCTACTGTTGTCTCCTCTCGTACTCACATTATTCAAATTAATACTGTCATTTTAGTGGGACTTTAGGAGAGAGCAGAGTTAAGCATCGTGATCAATCTGCCACATTTAACCACATGTCTCCCAGAACATTTTTCATACTTCCTGGCTTACAACCTTCCCTTAATGGATGTTGGCAGATGTTCCTTACATAATGATTTTGTCCACCTGTTGCTCAGTTCAGTCCACAGAGTTGGACATTGGGAATTTGGATGCACCATTACCACAAGCACTTGCTTTCCAGGAGGCATTCTAGTTATTTGTTTATTTTTGACTGCAGTGGGTCTTCATTGCTGCATGGGCTTTTCTCTCGTTGCAGAGAGCAGGGTCTTTTCTCTGGTTGTGGTGTGTGGGCTTCTCATGATGGCCTCTCTTGTTGCAGAGCATAGGCTCTAGAGTGTGTGGGCTTCGGTAGTTGTGGTGCACAGGCTTGGTTACCTGGTAGCATGTGCAGTCTTCCTAGACCGAGGATTGAACCCATGTTCCCTGCATTGGTAAGGGGGATTCTTAACCACTGGACCACCAGAGAAGTCTTGGAAGTCATTCTAGACCCCTCCTGATTTCCCCTGAGCAGTTTAGGAGACCTTCTGAATAGACCTCAATGCCTTCAGCCTTTCTCCTTGCAGTGATGAGACTACTTGGTATTCACAATTATTCAGTTACTTGGAAACAGTTAAAACTTCCTGCTACCAAGGTGGTGAAAGGAGCAAAGCGTTGAGTAGGCAGGCTGGAGCTTGGCCACTGCGCAGCTGTGTGACCATGCTCAACTTACTCTCCCTCTCTGATCCTCTTCTCTGTCCCTATGACGTGATAAGAATGGACTGGAGCACCTCATTTCTTACCCAGATCTTTCTTAGAGCCCTGCGTAGAAAACACAGGAAGAGGAAACTTTCTGGTTGAAGGAGAATGGCCCTGGGATGAACCCCCAAATGCTTCAGAGGCAACTCAGGGCTCCTTGGGAGCCTGGATAGAGAAGCACTGAACTTGAAGACGCCTCTGAAGTCTTGATGGGACAGCTCTGTGAACCTTGCCCTTTAAAATGTTCACCCTGCAATAGTCTATGATGAAACACTATTCGCAAGTAGGGATGACAGGGCATGCAGCCCCCTCCGGTCCTTGCGGCCAGTGGACGTGTCAGGCATGGCATACACTGCCCTAATCTCCTTTTCCCTGTGCGGAGGCGGGAATGTTGGTTCTCACTGTCTCTTTGAGAAGGCACAGATTTGTTGATTTATGGGCTAAGAGCCCTGGGATGGGAATCCTCCCAACACGGGCTCTGTAAGAATACAGGAATTTATTTTCCCACATTGTTTGCTTTTGATTTACTGTTTTGATGTAGGGCTGCTTTATGACTCAGATGTTATCTTCTGTTGCCAAATCACACATTAGGTATGTATAACATTTCCCACGCGGTGACATCTTATCCCCTTCCACAGTCATCACCAGTCACACCCTACACCCCACTTCCCCACCTGGGGTGTAGAGGAGAAGAAGGTAAAAACCCTGCTAGTCACAAATCAAGGCATGTCTCAGGCACAGGGCTGTGGTTTTCAAAGTCGTCATTTTTGTGATGTTGTTTGCAGAATAAGGCGGTTTTTCCAAAACAAATCTTAAGCAAAAGCCTGATCAATAAAACTGATAAAATGAAGCCCCAGCTTAAGTTGACGGGTGGGATGAGGAGGGCTGAAGACCCCCATGGCAACCTCCCCACCCCCTCCTCTAGCTCTGACAGAGAGATCCCAGCTGTAGGGACAGACCCTGGTGTCACTTCTGCCTCTGATACTTGGGACGAGTGAGTCCACCTCCCAGAGCCTCCCCTTCCTCATCTGTAAAGTGGGGCTGCAGCTACCAGCCTAGACTGAGGCCCTTGGGAGGACCCCAGCAACAAGAATTCTTCTAGTGAACTCCTTAGAATCCATGTACCAGAGGGGGCTCCTCCGCTCCCCAGCAGCCTTCCCGAAAAGAAGGTTTTAGACAAGCTGTCTCTGCCCCAGCCTCATGCAGCAGTTTGTAATAACTTGGATGGTCCCTTCTTTCCAGAGAAGGTCCTTGTAGGCTCCCTGTAACATCAGTTGTTAAGTGCCTGTGATTTTGCTTGGAATGTAAACACCATTCTGTCTTTGGCGCGATCTGAAAGGAGCCTCGAGTGTTTTCCCCTCTAGAGGAAACAGTCTTACTTTGGTAAGTGCATTTTGATCATTTGCATGAAGTCTACAATTTTGGTCAGTGTTGAAGAAGGGGGAGCTGGCAGTGGTGCGGATTTCTCAGTGAGTGTGGATTTGTGGGTGTTTTGTCTCTGATCATTAAAATAATTCAGTTGTCACAAAATCTTGCAGGTGTTTCTCTTCCTTCCTCTACATGGGCCCATAGGAACTTTGTCTCTGTGTTTTCACTTTGCTAGTCGAAGACCAGCCTGTCAAAGATACTGATTGCTTTCTCCAAGTTGGAGATCTGAAGCTACATATTTGCTCATCTTTCCCTGTGAAAAAGCAAATAAGACTGTTTAGTATTTAACTGCTCTTCTCATTTACTGTGTCAAAGGCATTATCCCATGAAGACATAATTTGAAAAGTATCTTCATAGAAAATAACTCTCATTATGTAAGCCATGAATACCCTTGCCAACAGAACCCATGTGTTTCTCTGGTAGTCATCGGTGGTGTTCACAACCTCCTATCTCCCTCAGTGAGTGTCCTAGCTTCTACACCTTGTGCTTTTCCTCCCCCACTGCTGCTTCTTCCCTTTGGGCTCTGCCTCTCATAAACTGTGAAGTGTATGGACATGGCTTCAGCCTTCTCTCCTGTAAAATGGGAGTAATAGTGTTCCTCCCTGAAAAGGTTGTTCAGTGGATAAGATGTGATACTGCAAGTGCTTAGCACAGTATCTGACACATAGGATGTGTGTGATACACAGCTCTTGTGGTTTTTTTCTCTTCAGTATTTTCTCAAATCTCATGAACAGATTCACTAGTCTCACTGGCCATATTTACACCTGAGACTTTTTCATATTCTCCTTATCCAAGTCTTTCCATGGAATTCAGAGCAAGTGCAGTCTTGTCCAAGGTGCTCTGTGTGCCAAGTATTTCTAGTTCATGGTCAGCTTATGTAACTCCAGACCTTGGTCTTCAGACAAGTTAGCTTCCCTATTGTCCAGGAATGGGAAGTGTTGATGTTGCCTGACTCTTAGGTATCAGCAGGGCTCTGCTGGGATCTGGTACCAAGTTCCTTGACCGCTTGTATGTTGAAAATGTAATGTATGCCCTCTGCCAGCCCCAGTCCTAAACAGTCCAGCCCGAGTCCTAAGCTGTGCACAAAGAAGCCATATGTCAGTGCACTTGAGAGCCTGGATTTGAGGTCAAACTCCCTTGGGGTCAGAACTGACCTCACCACCTACTCACTGATCTTGGAGAAGTTGCACACTTTTGGTGTGCCTGTTTCCTCATCTATCAAATAGTGATAATACTGCTTTATTATGACAGGTCTGCATTTCTGAAATCCCAACACTCTGAAAACTGAAAGTTTTTCCCAAAACCTGAGGCACCCTCATATGGCATCAAAATCTGACCAGAACGTACTTGTGGCTATTTATTATACTCTCTATCTAAATTAGTATGATTGTTCCTATCACTGCAGAAATATTGCTGGTTTTGGTGATAGAATGTAGCCCCAGGTTTTGCTAGGGTCTTAAGTAATATGTACCTATTACTTTGCTAAAATCTGATAAATTCTGATTTAGGGAGCTCAGTGAGCCAAGAGTTTGGGATAAGGTATTGAGGATCTATAGAAGCTACATTGTGGGGTTGTTGGAAAATTAAACAAGGGATTTTGCATGAAGCTCTGAGGATGGTCACTGCACTGGAAGTACTCAGACATTAGCTATTATCAAAGACATGAAAGAGCACTATGTCCTTAAGTATGAATGGTTTATTTTACCTCCATAAAAATGTTTATTTTTTTATTGAATGGTTCAGTGTTTAATGAATGACATAAAAATGAACTGTACTGCCTGGACATGAAGAAAGTACACTGTTTATTTTGGAAAAAGATTCAGAATCCAATAAGAGAAGCCAGTTTAAACAAATATGGATGCCACTATGACTGTCAGATTTTTTCTGTACTCTTGATTACCAGGGTTTACTTTCGCTGGCAGAAACAGTGTTCTCAATCTTCCTTTTCCATCTCTCCTTCTGTCTGCATGTTTCTGGCATGGGTTGGAATGGAGTCCAGGGTGGCCTCCCTCTGAGATGCTGTGTTTCTGGGAAATCCTTACCTCAGTCCCCTTGTTCAAACCTTTGTCTTCCATGTCAGACTCTGTCAGTTCTTTGAAACTTTGGGAACTCATCCTACTTCTCTATTTCCAAAGGCAAAGGATTTTTAAATCTGTTGGTAAAACATTACACTTTCTATCTTTCTCATCTCGTTTATCTCCAGTGACATGTTTTTTGCCAAAATCATTGACCCACTAAGACTTCTTTATGCATGTAAGTCCCTTGGTCCTATTCCTTCACTTCCAAACTTAGACTCTGTTTGGTCTAAGTCTGATTCTTGCCTGTTTGATTACTGTGGCTTTGTTTTTCTTAGTGATCAGGTTGTGTTCTCTTCTTTGACCAGCCTATTTTTTTTCTTGCATGTTGTATTCCTCTACAAAATAGCTACAGGTTATATTTCCCTGTTTTTCTGTAAGCTACAAGCCTCTCTTATTGCAGGTTCTTCACAAATGCTTCCACTTTGGGTGTATTTTTTTTTCTTTTAATGTCATGAAATGTCATTTTCTTGGTTATCCATTTTGAATATAGCAGTGTGTACATGATCTTCCCAGACTCCCTAACTGTCCCTTCCCCCAAGCAACCATAAGTTTGTTTTCTAAGTCTGTGAGTCTCTTTCTGTTTGGTAAGTTCATTTGTATCATTTCTTTTAGATTCCACATATAAGGAATAGCATATGATATTTCTCCTTCTCTGTCTGACATACTTCATTCAGTATGACACTCTATAGGTCCATCATGTTGATGCAAATGGCATTGTTTCATTCATAAAATACTATTTTCTTAACACCAGTGCTAATTAACATTAGTTACAGTCCAGGAATTCTAGCTTGGATGACACCATCCACATAGGAAGAAACCTAAATTTGCACCTTAGAACTGTGCAGTCACGGAAGTGTAGAGTTGGGAAGGACCCCAGCTCCTCCTTTTATGGGGATCATTTGAGGCCAAGAGATCAACAGATGTCATGCTCAACAGTACACAGTTGGCTGGTGACAGACCTGAAACCAGAACACAGGTCTCTAGGCTGATGTTCTTACTAAATGTTTTATTGTGCTTTTTTCTTTTCTAAGTAATACATGCACAATTTCAACCACAAATAACACTAAAAACTTAGTCAAAGAGCAGTCTCTTGCCCCATCTCTCTCCACTCCTACTATTGTCCCCCTGGAGGGAACTACTCTTCCCTCTTTTAGCTGTTTCTTCTGCCTTGTATCTCTATGAAACACACTCACGAGTACTTCTTTATTTATCAGTTTTAGGTATTTCAGAGATTTTCTGTGAACCTGCAGTTCCAGAAGGGAGGTGGTTGGCCCCCCAAGTTCTTCTGCTCCACTCTCCTTCCCCCATCCCTTCCCTATGAATTGTCACAGCCCACAGTTAAGGGTCTGGGATTATATTAAGCTTATGTAAATATCCAGTCTCTAAATCTATTTAGTTCCTTAGTCACATAACACATTGTGAAAATGAGGGGCACCATGTGATCTAAATTTATTTAGTTTCTGAGTTTCAGATGTGAGTAGTGGGAGTTCAGAGAGTGAGAAACTGATCCCCCTGCCCCAAAAATATTCAAATGTATTTACTTCCAAAGGATGGAGAGTAAGGATGTGGAGAGTGAGGGTCATCTGTATTTTTCACTGCAGAGTCCAGGAGTATGTACCTGCCTGTATCTTTAAAGTAGATGTTATTATTGTTGTTCAGTCGTCAAGTTATGTCCAGCTCCTTGTGACGACCCCATGGACTGCAGCATGCCAAACTTACCTGTCCTTCACTGTCTCCCCAGAGTTTGCTCAAAGACACGTCCGTTGTGTTGATGATGCCATCCAACCATCCCATCCTCTGTTGCCCCCTTCTCCTCCTGCTCTCAATCTTTCCCAGCATCAGTCTTTTCCAGTGAGTCGGCTCTTCACATCAGGTGGCCAAAGTATTGGAGCTCCAGCTTCAACATCAGTCTTTCCAGTGAATAGTCAGGGTTTATTTCCTTTAGTATCGACTGGTTTCATCTCCTTGCTGACTCTCAAGAGCCTTCAGCACCACAATTGGGAAACATCGTTCTTTAGCACTCAGCCTTCTTTATGGTTCAGCTCTCACATCTGTACATGACTACTGGAAAAACCATAGCTTTGACTGAATGGACCTTTGTCAGCAAAGTGATGTCTCTGCTTTTTAATATGCTGCCTATTAAAGTGTGTGTATTTACTACATATTCATTTACCTGTTTTACATTGATATTTACACTTCCTGTCATAGATAAGTTTCTTCTTATCCTGATGATTGCTTTATAGATTTTTATTTGTGTTCTTTTCTATACATATCCTTTGTTTTGCCTCTGAGATTGGACATGTCCCATCAATATTTTTTCCCCAACTAGCCAGACATCAGATGACCCATATGATGACCCATCATTTCCCCTGTATTTTCTGGAGCCCATTGGACACATGGCCTGTTGTGCACTCCTGGGGACTCCCTTCTCCATCGTCCAGGCAAGTCCAGTCGCTGCTGACCTGGTCCCCTTACTTGATTTGCTCCCTTTGCTAGAACACCCCTTCTAGGTATGTTCCACGTGGCAGGTAAGTTTTTTGAGTCCTTAAATATGGAAATGTCTTTAATCTGCCTTCATACTTAATTTAAAAATTGGTAGCTATGGAATATTTGAAATTAGAAGTAATCATTATTCAAAATTTTAAGGCCATTTTTATTTTGTCTTCCAATTCTCATGTCATTCATAAATATTAGATTCCAGTCCTTCATGTGTGACCTGTTTTACTTCCTGAAAGTTTTTAGGATCTTCTCTTTGTCATTTGATCTGAAATTTCTTGATAATGTGTCATGGGCGTCTTCAAAATTCCATTGCTTAAGCAGGAGCTGTGAGGGTGAGCTCTCTTAATTTGGAAATGCATGATCTTCTGGAAAATGTTTTTGTATTGTTTTTTGATCATTTCCTCTTCCCCATTTACTTTTTTCTCTTTTTCTGGAATTCCTGTTTGTCAAGTATTGGACCATCGTGATTCAAAGACTGTCAGTTTCTATTAAATATTTGCCTTTTGTTTTCCTTGCGGGAGAATTGTTATACTTTATCTTGGAAACCATTCATTGAAATTTTTCTTTCACTTGTTGTTCAGTCGCTCAGTTGCATCTGACTCTTTGTGACCCCATGGACGGCAGCACGCCAGGCTTCCCTATCCTTCACTATCTCCCGGAGCTTGTTCAAACTCATGTCCATTGAGTCGGTGATGCCATCCAACCATCTCCTTCTCTGCCCTTCTCCTCCTGCCCTCAGTCTTTCCCAGCATCAGGGTCTTTTCCAGTGAGTTGGCTCTTCACATCAGATGATCAGAGTATTGAAGCTTCAGCTTCAGCATCAGTCCTTCCAATGAATATTCAGGGTTGATTGCCTTAGAACTGACTGATTTGATCTCCTTGCAGTTTTTCACTTATTTTATGTTTAATTTCCCAGAGTTCTTGATTGTACTCTACTTGTTCCCTCTTCATTGCATCCCGGTTTTGGTTTATCTCTGATGTTACTTAATGATAGCTTTTCTGGATTTTTCTTTTACTCATTGTGTGGTTTCCACATTCCTCTTACTCTTGGCAGATGTCAGTCTCTTTCCTTTTGGTGGTTTTCTTAAAAGTCTGCTAATCCTTGGTCATTTGTATTTAAGAGTGAGGCATGGTGGCTCAGACGTTCTGGGTGTGTGTGTCAGTGGAGGTTTTGACTGGTGGCCTGCTATGTAGGCCACTGTGTACATCGCAAACTCACTGTTTTTGGAGGATTTTCAGTTTTCAGTATGTAGAAACCTTTTCTTGAAGCCCATTCTGTATTTTTCAGAGGTGAATCCTGCCCTTTCCTGCCCAGAGGGTGCTTCAAGAGCAGACAGGGGACTGGGACCGAATGCACTGTTATTATTATTTTTTTTTTTTGGCCACCCTGCATGACATACAGGATCTAAGTTGCCCGACCAGGCATCAAACCCATACTCCCTGCGGTGGAAGCCCAGTCTTAACCACTAGACAGCCAGGGAAGTCTCAGGCATCATACCTTTTAGTGTAGCCATTCTCCATCCGTCTGTTACCCTGATCCTTCACCAAGCCTCCTGTCCCCTAGCCTGGAGTCTCTTCCAGTCCATTTCCCTAGAAAACACACCCTTAGACTTTCGTATAGCTGCCATTAGCTCACTTCGCCACTGATGTATAGTCTCCAGCTCCCAAGCCTACCAAAAGCTATGACCCAGGCAGACCCGCTCACCTTGCCTCCCTCTCCCTTCCTAGACATTTAGGACACTACTTCCTCCACTTCTTTTGTCCAAAAACATTACGAATGTGTTGCTGTCTACCATTTTCACTAACTGGTGTTCATCTTTTTTCTTCACTTTAGGAGTCATGCTAGGAGTATCTTGGTTGAGAGAATAGAATGAGGGGTAATCTATCCATCATTCATTCAGTCAATTAGCAAACAGTGATCATCTGCCCACTGGGTTCTGGGACCACTAGACATAGAGCAGTGAGCAAAACAAAAATTCCCTCTTTCTTAAGCTTCCAATACTGTGTTTACTGAAAATGTCATACTCTTAAATAGCCCCAAATAGCAATTGTAGTGACATAAACTTTAAGAAGCTTGGGCGTGTTGTGCTTTAAGAACCCATGTGCAACCACCTGGGGACCCCTTTGTTGTTTATAATTGGTTACAGATGATGCTGGAAACTTGGGGTGCCTCTCCTGGCTGAGCTGGAAACCACCTATTTGCACATCAGAGGAATCCTTTCAGCAAGATGATTTGTATCAGCCTTAGACTTAGTAGGAGATAGAAAACACTTTCTGTAACTCTTTATAAAATCAAGGTTATCGCTTCACCAAGCCATGGTGCAATCTGAAGAATACACACCATTAAAACTTCCTGACCAAAAGTCACTAATATTAGTAAGAGAAAGAGAAAGGAGCAGAATGATCTGTTAATTCCCAGTATTAGTCAGACTCTTCCTCAAACTGTTTTAATCCTGCAGTCTTATCAGTTAAAACTTTTGGAGCCACCACCCTAACATATGTGTATTTAATTATAAATTATATGCTTTTATTATGCTATAATTATAATTCGTAATTTATTAGGAGTATTATGAAACAGATTAAAAAATTTTTACAGTGTGAGCTAAAAATAACTAGAATTGCTGTGAACCTAAAACTGCACTTTAAAAAATCAAGTATTTTTTAAAAGAAAAAAATAATTAAAGTTAGAAGTTTCCCCTTCCTGGTGGATCACAGTGGGCATCTGATTCTCACTTAGAAATAATCTACCGAGAGGGTGGCAATGAGGCCTTGGTGATCCATCCACCATTACTTAGCCAGGGAATGTTGAGCAGTACACTTGATTCTGGGCCTCAGTTTCCTCCTCTGTGAAGTAGTAATAAAAATATAATAAGAAATACTGTCCTGCAATTTCCCAGTCTTCCTTACAGGGTGATTGGGCAAGTGATGGGCTGACGTATCTGAGGATATTCTGTAAACTGCAGAGTACTCAATATACAAACCCAGTTATGTGACCAGTTGGTTTCACATGTCCCCACCCCCTCCCACCAGCACCTGTGCTTTTCCACCATCCAGAAAGCCTTCCTGCTGGTTGCAAGCAGTAATAGGGCAAGTGAAGCAGGGAAAATGTCCTACTCTTACTTAAAGTGACAAATAGGACTTCCATGGTGGTATGGGGGATAAGAATCAGCCCGCCAATGCAGGGGACATGGGTTCAATTCCTGATCTGGGAAGATCCCACATGCTGTGGGGCTACTGAGCCCATTCACACAACTGCTGAGCTTGTGCACCACAACTACTAAAGCCCACGTGCCTAGAACCTGTGCTCTGCAACGAGAGAAGCCACCACGATGAGAAGCCCGTGCACTGCAATGAAGGGTAGCCCCCCACTTACCACACCTAGAGAAGACCCCCACGCAACAACAAAAACCCAGCACAGTCAAAAATAAAAATAAATTAATAAATTAATTTTTAAAAATGAAAAAGACAAAAACAAAAGGCAACCCCAAGCCCAGATCCTGCACTAATCAGTCAATGGCATCCTGTCCAGTCAAAAAAGAGCACATTTTCCCCAGCAGTTCCAAGGGTGGTGTTGTCTGCTTACTGTAGACATTATAGACTTGGCAAGAGTCAATCTGTCATTGAGAAGCAGCAGCAGTGTCCGTGAGCCTAGAATTTCCGTGTGTCCAGGTCAAGTGGAAAGAGAAGGGCTGCATGGCCTCAGTCCGGCGGCTCTGTGAGCTGCCTGGTGGCAAGTCTCTGGGTCACGGGAAGGTGTCTGGGGCTTACACGTTTGGAGTACATGCAGTGCCACAGCATAGAAAACTGAATCTCTGGCTTCAAGCAAAGTAGAGCATTCATTATGCAGGGGGACAGTGGAATGTTCGAGCACCAGTTCATATAAGCACCATGAGAACTGTGGCAGTGATGACAGTTACCCACTCTGACTTCCTCTCTCCCAGCTGCACGGGTGTGATCTCACCCAGTCCTCAGTCTGCTTTTCCATTTTGCAGATAGGGAAGCTGAAGGTGAGCAGGATTAAATAACCTGTCCATAGTCATGGTGGAGCCACAGTTCACACCCAGGTCCTTCTGTCTCTAGAGCCCATGTCCTAAACACTCTATTCTTCCTCTGTAAGATAAGTTATATATTTTTGCCACTGAGAACAACTCACCTCTCTCAGATATACATGTAACCCATCTTTTATGGAGTTATAAGAGGACCAAAACTAGAAAGGACTAGAGATCTTCCAGTCTAGCCACTTCCTTGGGCTAGATAAAAGCTGGGATAGAACCCCAGGCTCCCACCACCCAGTACAGGGTCTTAAAGCAGCAGCAGGTAATGTGTTGGCAGATTATAGCCGAGTCTTCCAAGGTCATGGAGGGAAATTTGCAATTAAAAACCCAACCCTCTTCTTTTACCCAAAGCTAGAAAGCAAATGGGAAAGTGTTAGCCCTTTACATCCACAGCCCACCAGAAGGCAGCCACATGTCTGAGCTTTAGCAAACTGAGAACCACAGCTGTTATCCATCCAAGTGGCAGTTCAGCTTCACCAAGGGGCCAGGTGAGCCTTGAAGGTCCCATTCCAATTCCAGCACCTTCCCCCACTGCCCAGGGTGGTCCCTCACTTCACACCCCTCCACTCATGTTCTTGCTTCATTCTCCAAAAGCTTTGCTCCTCAGGAAGACTCTAAGCTATCAGTCATCTATACCCACTTATGAACTGTAGGCCAGTATATTACTTCCTGGTACATTTGGGCCAGGAAGTAATATATTTTCTTGAATATTAGTTTGAAAGGCTTTGTTTCTATTTCTGTGACCTACAGTATCACATCTGTGTTGATATCAGATGTGATAGAGGACATTTGAATGGGATACAACTATTTTTTAAAATTTTCAATGACAAATTAATGTTTTTACTTTTATTTTAAACTATTTTTATTGTGAAATACCCACCACAAATGCAGGAAACTTCATAAGACAAATTCACAAATTTATATTAGGCCAATTCTTGTGTCACTACCACCTGTGTTGAGAGAGAACTTTTATAGTCGTTTAAATGCATTTGTGTCCCCACTCACCTTCCCCACCCCTCAAAAGTAACCTCAATCCTAAAGTTGAAAAACCAAGTTAAATTTAATGTACAAGGTTGGCCACCCTTGTGTTCAGTGGTAAGGGATGAATATAGACATTGTCTTTTCCAGCTGCAATGTTTTGAGATCCTAATTGGCTCCAGTTCCCCAGTTTGGAGGTAAAACATTTACCTTTGGGTACAGTATATTGGGCTTCCCTCATAGCTTAGTCGGTAAAGAATCTGCCTGCAATGTGGGAGACCCGGGTTCAATTCCTGGGTCAGGAAGATCCCTTGGAGGAGGAAATGGCAACCCACTCCAATATTCTTGCCTGGAGAATCCCATGGGCAGAGGAGCCTGGCAGGCTGCAGTCCATGGGGTTGCAAGAGTTGGGCACGACTTAGCAACTAAACTCCCACCACAGTGTGAGTTATTTTATGCAGCTTTATCCTAATACATCCTGGCCTCAATGCATGCTGCAGACTTACTCAGAAGCACTGAACCTTTGGGAAATCCTCCTTCTCTGAAAGTTGGTAAGACAGTTGGATGGTTCCTTTGTTGAACTAAAGCTGTGTTGTGCAGCCTTGAATTTGGGCCATTCCAGAGGCAAACCAGGGCTTCCCTGGTGGCTCAGACAGTAAAGAATCTACATGCAATGCAGGAGACCCAGGATTGATCCCTGGGTCAGAAAGATACCCTGGAGAAGGGAATGGCAACCCATTCCAGTATTCTTGTCTGGACAGTTCCATGGACAGAGGAGCTTGGTGGGCTATAGTCCATGAGGTCACAAGGAGTTGGACACGATTGAGTGACTGACACACGCACAGAGTCAAACAAACCCTCAGAGATGAGTTTTCCTCCATCTTGAGCATTCTAAGACTGCTTTTGCTGGTTCTAAAGCAATTCCAAAAGGATTTTAGCCCAGGTAGCTTGTGAGATTTTAGGTCTGGCATCTGGCCCTCACCTAGGATGCTTTTAAAACGTCTATGAAGCTTTTCTCACAGTTTCACCTGAGATACCAAGCATTCGTTCTATTTTATGTTATTTAAGCTTTTTATTTGGAAACTATTTCAATTGCAGAAAAATTTCAAGAACCATGGTACAAAGAATACCCTACAGCTTTTACACAAATCCAGCTATTGTTCACATTTTGCCTTATGTGCTTTATTATTTTCTTTTAAGATGGATAAATAGATATAAACACACATACATATATGACAGAAATATATAGTCACATGTAATATTCTTCTGAACTGTTTGAGACAAAGTGAATTCTTCATAGTACTTTACTGACTAGAGTATCACTGTGTCTAAAAAGGGGGACTGTTCTGTTATGTAGCCTCAGTGCAGTTATCAAATTCAAAACATACAACAGCCAAGCATTTAATGTAATCAGAAGAAACCGCCAAACAGCAGTGGTTTCTTCTCTTCTGCACTCTGAGCAGTAGACTTCCATTCTCATGTGGTGTGTGAATAGCAATCTGCATGTCTGATTGTTTCAGTCTTATTAAAATTGCCTTCTCCTGTATCAACAATAGGTAGAAGGTGCATATTGACATTTCTGTTTCCAATCAAATGTTTGTTTACTTTTGGCCTTCATCAGGGTCTCTAAATACATCAGAGAAGCAGTAAAACAAATAGGCCATTCCCAAGTCTTGGAAATGAAAGAGTAAACACCAGTATAATTTAACACTTTCCTGATTCGGTGGGGAAATGGTGCTTTTTTTCTGTCTATCGCCCTTAAGGAGGTTGAGCTCTCAGTTAAATGAAATGTCATTCACACCCTCTTGCCCAGCTTCCCCTTGCTGATTGACTTTCACCGTGAACTCTGGCAGCTGGGGTAAAATACTGATAAGTGAATGGTGCCTGTTCTCCCTTGATTGTTTTCTAAACTCGGAGGTCACTGTTTGTGACACCTGTCATCAGCTGCATCTCACCCAGCTCCCCACACCCTGCGGGTTTCCTAGAGTTCTTGGCTTCTCCTGCCTAAGAAGCAGACATTCCAAAACATTCCTGAACATTCTGGCTCACAGCTGGAGGCGAGTTTCAGCAGACTTATTTCCCAACCAGAGGCCTCCACCTGGGCTGAGGACAGATGTGAGGATGAGAGTGATTTGGGGAAAACTCCATGCTTGAACCCCTCCCTGAGGGATATGTAACATCCCTGTGCCCCAGGCCTGAGAAAGGAGCATGGCTTTACAGGAATGCTGTGCTTGGAAGTTTACAGCAGCTGGAAAAATCACATTTCTGGGTTCTGAATCAGAACCATTTCACAGTAAGAATTTTGTCGTATTTTCTCTTTGTTCTTCTCCACCTTAATCTCCCTCATATTGAGTTGCTTTGTCACTCCGTTTTCCCTTTGAAAAGCTTTCTTATATAAAAATTTCAAGGGAATACATTACCTTTTTAAAACTCAGTTTAATTGAAGCTGTATTAAAAACATGTTCTAAGAGTCAGCAAATGCCTCTTTTCAGCCCCTTTCCAGCCCCCTGAGACCCATTCCCCAGTGCAACCTCTTTAAAGTGTTTTAGCTATTTCTTGTGGAATTGACCTCCACAAAGTTACTGTTTTTCTTTTTGGTCATGCTGCACAACTTGCGGGATCTTAGTTCCATGACAAGGGATCAAACCCATGCCCCCTGAAGTAGAAGTGCAGAGTCCTAACCACTGGATCATAAGGGAATTCTCTTGATCTCCATAAATTAGATGCTGATGCTGGACTTCCTCTTAGAGGAATTAGGCCCCCTGGCATCATCCACCTCACTTCCCCTCCCCATCTTCCCAGGAGAGTTATGCATAAAGTGGGTTGGAATCTGTGGTCAGACTTTATAGTATTATGATTATTTCAGTATTATTCACTAGAGAACCATCTATAGTGGAATTATGCTTTTCTTATATAGTTTTTTTCCCCCCTCCAGAGTTAATAATTGCCTTTTTAAATTGCTTAGTTTACTGCATACCTGCTGCATGTTCTTCCCAAATGCCCTTGTAGAGCCAGCAAATGCCTACCAGTACCATTTGCCAAATGCTCACAGGCAGCATAATCTCTCAGTTCAGCCCTATCCTACTGCTTCTGAGTCCTCCATCTTCCTGCTCTATCTATGCTTGTCACCGTCTAAGCATTCTCCAGGGACTTCACCATGTCTCTTGGATTCTTGTTTTTCTTAGACACCATGTCTACCTCTTTTTATATCTTTATATCTGTATCTTTATCTGGGGGAGCACATCCTCCAGGAGCTTTCTGAGAAAGGGTGCACAGGAAGCAAAAGTTTTTGAGGCTACATAGATTTGAAAATGAGGTTTTCCTCCTTCAACCTGAATGATGGTTTGTGGGTATAAAATTTTCAGTTGGAAATGATTTCCCCTCCAAATTCTGAAGGTAACACTCCACTTTCTCCCAGCTTCTGGTGTTGCTAATGAAAAGTCTAGTGCCATTCTGAATCCTTAATGTGACCAGTCTTATCTTTGGAAGTTTATGATATCTCCTGTTTAGTTTCACAGTAACCTGCCCTAGATTTTTATTTCCTTTTCTCCCAATTAGGGCTTCCTGATAGCTCAGTTGGTAAAGAATCCGCCTGCAATACAGGAGATCCTGGGTTGGGAAGATCCCCTGGAGAAGGGATAGGCTACCCACTCCAGTGTTCTTGGGCTTCCCTGTGGCTCAGCTGGTAAAGAATCCTGCCTGCAATGAGGGAGACCTGGGTTCGATCCCTGGGTTGGGAAGGTCTTCTGGAGAAGGGAAAGGCTACCCACTCCAGTATTCTGGCCTGGAGAATTCCATGGACGTTCCATGAGGCTGCAAAGAGTCAGACATGACTGAGTGACTTTCACTTTCACTTTTACTTTTCTCCCAATTAACTAACTCTTTCCCTTCTACTTTCTTCCTCCCTCCTTCCCTCCCTCTTTCCTATTCCTCCCTTTCCTTTTGGCCCATTCCTTGAGTTGGCCATTCATTGGAAGCTTTCAATCTGAAGATGCCTTTCTTTGATCCTAATATATGTTTATATTCCAAATGATTCTTTTGATAGTTTCCCTGTTCCTTCTGGAACTCCCTGTTAATGTGGGCCAACCTAGACTGACCGCTAGGTCCTTTACCTTTATCTTTTATTCTTATTCCCTGTCCTTTTAGGAGTCTGTTCTACCTTCTGGACTGTTTGCTTGACTTTAGTCTCCAATATTTTCCGCAGAATTTTTTATTTCAGTTGACATGTTTTTAACTTCTAGGAGTTTTTTCTGTTCTGATTCTCTTTTCAGAGTACCTCTGCTTCCTGGATGCAGTATCTTACATCACAGGTAATATTAAATATAGGATCACACACACACACACACTCTTTCTCTGTCTTCTTAGTCTCCTCAATTGGTTGTTTTCTTTGAATTCCACTTTCCAGATGATTTTGCTCTGACTTTTTCACTTGAGAAGGCTTTCCTCAAATGTCTGGTGATTCTTATAAACAGAGAGTTAGTTCATCTCCCCCAAAGGACACTGGACCATTCTCTTCTGCATGGGAAGTATAAGCCACGGAGGGTGGTGTTCAGGACACAGATTTTCCTGCTGTTTTCACTTCATTGCTTGTTTTCATCCAGTACCATCCTGCACTGGCAGGAACCTGCCTGGAGCAGTCTTTCCTGAGAACAAGGCTCTCATTTCCTTAACGGTGCTGAGGCAGAGATGGGGGAATGGTAGAGGAAACCTCTAGGGGAGGAAACAAGTCCAGCCTCTCTATTCAGCCTCCAGTCAGCCTGCAGTGTGTGGGGTGCACAGGTATGAAGTGCCGATGTACAATGTCTGCAGTTTGTGACTCCCAGATGGTCTTAAACCTGCCACGTCTTCCTTTCGCTACTCCATAATGCCTGGTTCTTCAGGCACAAATGAACAGTTTTCAGAATGTAGGAGAGAAAGGGAATGGACACTACTACATACCTCTAAGAATGGTTTCTCTCCTTCCCTGAAGAGAGGGAAGTGAGGTGGGGATGGAAGCATGGGCAGGCATGCAGGCCCTGCCACCCCCAAGGACTGGCCCCTTCCACAGCCCTGCACCCCCTCCCAGCAAGGATTCTGTTCCTGGTCTGTCCCCAGTAAATTGATCTTTAGTAACAGCCCTGTGAACTGATTGTTCTGGACTGGCAATTTCTGTGAAACACAGTAACAAATACAAAGCCCCAGGAAGAAGCAGTTCAGAACATTCTCTTCTTCTTTTAAAGAAGAATTTATTTTTATATCACACTTTCTGTATCTTATGTGAATGTCTAGCCATGAGGATGTGAGAGACAAATTAAAACATGTCTTTTAAACTATGCAAGTAACTGCAACTCTCTCAGGCCTTTACTTCTTCTATTACCCTCTCTCATACATTTTTTTTAAAAATCCTTCCTCATAAGGATTTGAAAGGATTTCTAAGCACTGGAGTCAATGAGTCCCTGAAATGATGAAGCAAGAAGAATAGACAAGCAAAGCACCTGAAGGTCAAGTCATAATAAAAGTAATAATAAAATACTTATTAATAACCTATCAGTTCAGTTCAGTCCAGTCACTCAGTCGTGTCCAACTCTTTGCGACCCCATGAATCGCAGCACACCAATAACCTATAAATGTATGTAAATATAATCTGGCAGCCAAATATATATGGGCATCTTAGCCTTGTATTCCTCATATTCCTCAGATTTAGACCCTGAAAAAACTTACAAGAAAACACTGAACCGATAGTTTCTCCCCCACCCCCTTTGAGAACATCATCATCGCAGTCACCCTCACCACCTCAAGTGCGGTGGAGGCAACAAGTTTATTGAGTTTTCTCAGAATTTCTGGTGTCAACATGGTTCTTGGTCTTGCTGTGGATGATGGTTGTAAGCTGAGTGAGAGAATAAACACTAGACAGACAGGGAAGGCCCCTGGGCAGAAAGCGTATGCTGAAGGGCGGGAGGTGAGCGCCCAGTGGTGATGGGAGACTCCAGGATATGGCGAGGGCTGCTGTGGAGTCTGTCTACCTCAGGAAGACTTCCTGAGGACAGTGTCTGGGAAGAACAGCTTTTATATGAAATGAAATTAGGGCAGAGAAGATTGAGGCCAGAGAGTCATTAAGAAGAAAGATTTTCTAAATGGACAATTTACTAATATCTCCATAGTTTTAATTTAAAAAATCTTTATTGAAATGTTGATTTGCAGTGTTGTGCCAATCTCTGCTGTGTAGCAAAGTAACTCAGTTATATGCATATACACATACTTTTTTTTTTTTAATATTCTTGTCCATTATGGTTTATCACAGGATACTGAATATAGTTCCCTGTGCTATACATTAGGACCTTGTTTAAATGCTCATTCACTGAGTCAAAATTAATGTCAACCAAGTTAAAGTTGACTTATTTTTTATGACATTGACAGTGTATCATACTATGGCTGATAAATACATGTTAACTTTAAAAAACTTGGTAAGATATTCTGAGAAATGCTTTATTAGGGAAATGTATGCTGCTTTAACCTAATAAAACAATTTATAAGTTTCTTTTTAATATTTGTAGACTGTGAAGGGTGGGATTTATAACTAGTATAAGGAAATTAGAGTTCAAGATAGATGGAGAAATTATCAGAGAAGACCCAGCTCTTTTAAGTTCAGATTTGAGGTCCAGAAAATTATGTTCTAGAATATTAAAAGAAGATGAGATGGAATTGCTTTTGGTTCTGAACTTGGCAGAATCAGAGAAAAGGAGAAGACCCAGAAGACTGAAAGAAGTTGATTTTTTTGATTTTCTGAAAAGAAAAGAAAATTAAGCCCAGAACTGATAGACCGACGGAGATTCTAGACTGTGCTGTTTAAATGGCAGGCTGTGAATACTGGAAGAGAAAGCAGTAATCAGCAGGAGCCAACGTGGGTTTACTAGAAACTGCACATTCCAGAGAAAGACCATTTCCCAACTGAGACACTTCTGGACTGAGAAATCAGGGGATATTATACACACAGTCTCCCTGCTTTTAACAAGTCTTTTAACCAAGGTCTCTCCTGAATGTATATGGATGAGAGGACAATCTTGTTTTAAAAATCATGCAAGTAGATAGAATTGTGGCAGATGAAAGGCTGTACCTGTCTGTAAGCCGATGAGAGTGGGGATGTTTATTTTGTTCTCTGATACTTAGAACAATGCCAGTCGCGTAATGGATGCTTAATAAATATCTGTTGAACAAGTGGGCTGCTGCTAAGCCAGGGAGACCACTCCAGGGAATGTTACAGGTTCTCTCCTGCGTTCACTCTACCGAGTGTCCTGTAGAACACCTACTCTGTGTTCTGTAGGAGCACCTACTGTGCTTGAGTAGAAATCCCATGGACAGAGGAGCTTGGAGAGCTACAGTTCATGGGGTCGCAGAGTCAGACACAATTTAGCAATTAACAACAATAACAAAGCTATTGATAATGTACTCGTGAAAGTCTGTAGAGAGCAGAAAGAAAAGCCCCCAAATGAGTATTTTTCCAAGTTTTATTGAGATATACTTGATATGTAACTTTGTATTATTTTAAGATGTACAGTATAATGGCTTATGTATATACTTTGACATTACCACAGTAAGTTTAGTTACCATCTGTCACCTCAAATAGTTATAATTTTTTGTGTGTTGAGAACTTTTAAGATCTACTGTCCTAGCAACTTTCAAATATACGGTTCAGTATTGTTAACTGTCGTCACCCTGCTGTATATTGCCGCCCAGAATAATTCATCTTATTCCTGGAAATCTGTGTCTTTTGACCACCTTCACCCAGTTCGCCCACCCTCCACCTCTTGCCTCATAACTGCCTGCCTGTTCTCTGTGAAAACTAGTATTTAAACGGACAGAACTAAGACCTCAAATATTCTTACTGGTCTGAGTTGAATCAATCAAGTTAAACAGGAATATGGGTAAAATCTTATTCATGAGACTTAAAAGTCAACTGAACATGTATATGTGGGGGAGACAGAACTTAACAAACATTTAAAAGTTCATATGTTTTAATTGACTCTAAACTTAATGTTAATAGAGGTTATGACATGGTTGCCAGAAGAGGCCCATTTCAAAAATCTGTTTAGTCATTAATTTCAGCAAATGTTTATTGAATATCTGCTCTGGGCCAGGTGCTATGCCAAGGAGCAGGCTGCACATGGAAAGACAGATATTCCGTAAATCCTGTAATACAAGGCAAGAGACTGGCATAGGCTTCCAGGAGCCCATGCCATTGGCAGCTCCTCCCGCCTCACCGACCGCACCATCTCAGATTCCTCTGCTGGTTTCCACTTCTCTCCAATCCCTCAGTTTTGTTTTATTTTTAATAGTTTTTTTTTTTCTTCTTTTTTTGGCTAAGCCAAGAGGCATGTGTGATCTTAGTTCCCCAGGCAGGAATCGAACACACACCCCCTGCTTTGGAAGCACAGAGTCCTAACCACTGGGCCGCCAAGGAGTCCTCGTGCCCAATCCCTCACCTTTGGGTTACCGCAGGCTCACTCCTCAGCTGTCTTCTCATCCCCGTCTACTTTTATCCTCTAGTGATCTCATCCAGGCTCATGACTTTGAATTCCATTTGCAGATATCTCTCAGATTTCTACCAACAGCCCAGGCTTCTCTCCTGAGCTCGAGACTCATTATATCCAACGTCTGCTTGGCCCCTTCACGTTTAACATATAAAGCAATTCCTAGCCTTCCCCTGTCCGTTAATTTTCTAGAGCTACCATGACAAAGTACTCAGCAACTGGATGGCTTAAAATGGCAGAAATGTGTTCTCTCATAATTCTGGGTATAAGTCTTAAACCAGGGTGTTGACAGGACTAGACTCTCTCTGAAGGTTCTAGGGTAAAAACTGTCTCAGGCTTGTCTCTTGCTTCGAGTGTTACCAACGATCCTTGGCTTTCTTGCAGACACACTGCTCTAATCTCTGCCTCCTTTGTCACTTGACATTCTCTCTATGTCTTCATGTCATCTTCCCTCTGTGACTGTCTAGTCATAATGAACCAGGATCCTCCCTGATGATCTCAACTTGTTAACTTCTGTAAAGACCCTATTTCTAAATAAGATCACATTCATACATACTGAGTTTAGGACTTTGACATATCTTTGGGATCTGCAGTTCAACCTGTAACAACCACTGACTTGCTCCATCTACAGCCTTCCCACCTCAGCTGATAGCCACTTCACTCTTCTAGTTGCGGTGGATAAAATCGCTGCTGTCATCCTTTGCTCTTGTCTTTTCTTTCACCCAACACCCAAGTCCACCGGGAAACACTGCTTAGGGCTTACCTCCCTTAGGGTTAGCTCCAGAGCCAACCATCCACTTCCCCCACCTCCACTTCTGCCACCCTCACCTGAGCCACCATCACCCAGGTTACTACAAAAGCCAGACACTCAGAGCATGGCACTCCTCTGCTCAAGACCTTGCACTAGCTTCCACGTCACCCATAGTCACCACTGGCATCCTTGGGCCACCCACTTCCCAGTGCCAGTCTCCCATGCCATTCTTGGCTTCATCACCTTCTATTCTGGCTCTTGCTTGCTCCTCTCCAACCACAGTGGCCTTCCTGCTCTTCTTAACATCCTGCTGCTGCTGCTACCAAGTCTCTTCAGTCGGGTCTGACTCTGTGCGACCCCATAGACGGCAGCCCACCAGGCTTCCCTGTCCCTGGGATTCTCCAGGCAAGAACACTGGAGTGAGTTGCCATTTCCTTCTCCAATGCATGCAAGTGAAAAGTGAAAGTGAAATCGCTCAGTCGTGTCCGACTCTTAGCAACCCCATGGACTGCAGCCTACCAGGCTCCTCCATCCATGGGATTTTCCAGGCAAGAGTACTGGAGTGGGGTGCCATTGCCTTCTCCGTCTTACATCGTAGGGTTCACCCAACTTCATGACCTTTGTGCTAACTCTTCCCTCTGCCTGGATCAAAGGCTCCTAGATTTCTTCCTGCCCTTATGATTGATTCCTTCGCCATCTTCAAGTCTTTGTGCAAGTATTATCTTATCAACGACATGCTTTTTAAAAAAAATATTTTAAATTGAAGGGTAATTAAAATATTGTGTTGGTTTCTGCCATATATCACCATGAATCAGCCACAGGTATACGTATGTCCCCTCCCTCCTGACCCTCCCTCCCACCTCCCATCCCATCCCACCCATGTGAGTTCCCTGAGTCACGCAGCAAATTCCCACTGGCTGTTTTCCATATGGTAATGTGTGTGCTTCCGTGCTGCTCTCTCCATTGTCTCACCCTCTTTCTTACTGCCCCAGTGCCATGCCCATAAGTCTCTTCTCTGTGTCTGCATCTCCACTGCTCCCCTGCAAATAGGCTCATCAGTGCCATCTTTCTAGATTCCACATATATGAGTTAGTATGCACTATTTGTTTTTCTTTTTCTGACTTACTTCACCCTATGTAACAGGCTCTAGATTCATCCTCCTCGTTAGCACTGACTCAAACATCAACCTGATGCTTTTTAAAGTTCCAGCTAACCTTCCCACCAGCATTCCTAATCTGCTATCTGCTCAAGTGAATTTTTCTGTACTACTCTCCTTCTGCATGTGTGTTACTTGCTCAGTCATGTCTGACTCGTTGTGACCCCTTGGACTATAGCCCACCGGGCTCTTCTGTCCATGGACTTCTCCAGGCAAGAATACTGGAGTGCGCTGCCATTCTCTTCTCCAGCTCCTCCTTCATACTGTATGCTATTTGAAGTATTTATTGTTTATTCTTTGTCCCCACCCCCACCCCCCGCTAGGACATAATCTCCCTGAGGTAGGTAAGGGTCTTGTTGGTTTTGTTCACTGTTGTTTGCTGAGGACCTGGAACAGGGTATAGAGTCAGAATTGAACCCAGATCCCTCTGGCTCTAAGACTTCCTCTCTTCAATCTGTGAAAGACCACTTCCAACTACACAAGGATGAATCGTTTAGACACTCGTTTATTCTCCCTCTCCCATCTATTGCTATCATCCTCAGGGACTTCAGAATCTCTGTAAGCCTGCTTGCCTAACATAGAAAGTTTAAAGTGTTATAGAAATAATGCCATGTTTATTATGTTCACACCTTGTGAGCTTGGGTACCTTATTTCACCCCCTGTGCATCAGAAAGAGATTCCAATGATACTATAGTTCACAGGAGTTTTGTAAAGATTACGTGTGTTAATATATGTAAGTACTTGCCATGTAAACTGTGAGTACCATGTCAGCGTTATTGTAAGAATGTAATATGTTTGAGCCTTGAGGACATTATGCTAAGTGCAATAAACCACAGAAGGACACACACTGCATGATTCCACTCTGGGAGGTATGTAATGTAGTCAAACTCTTAGAAACAGAGAGTAACATGATGTTTGCCAGGGGCTGGACCGGGAGGAAATAGCCAGTTGCCATTCAATGGGTATAGAGTTTCAGTCCTGCAAGATAAAAAGTTCTAGAGGTCAGCTGTACAATATTTTACTTATTGTTAATGGTGCTGTATACACAAAAACTTGTTGAGAGTAGGTCTCATGTAATTTACTTATTTGGCCACAATAAACAGAACAAGTCATTAGTCACTAACCCACTCTTCATTTTATTGAATTTTCTCCAGGTTAAGGAAGACCTCCCAGCTTGTTTATGGCAGGTGGGGACAAAAATCCAGCCTCTGACTCTCTGAGTCTTTGTCCTACCCAAAGTTAGGCATCAACCCTATCTGTCAGATCCCAGCAGATTAATGGGCCATGTTCTACGGTCCACACCCCCTTGGAAGAAAATGCCTCACATTTAGCACCAAAAGTTCTATGCCCCATAGATTGGGCAATGAGAAATAAATAATCCAGTCAGTGACATTCTTGATGGGTGGCTAGGGCTTCACAAACAGGAGGAGTAAACAAAAGAACCATCTTTGTTTCAAGCATCATTAGAACTAGCAAAGCCTCAAAGTCATTTTTCAAATTGGTGGGCAGCCCCCAGCATCTGTCCCCACCTGGAAGGGGCACTTGGTCTATAGAAGCAGCAAAAATAATTGCATCTTCCATGACACTTGCGTAGAAGCTCCCGTCCTAATTAATTCTTACCTCCTCCTTCCTTTATAAATATGCCTGGGCAAAGTGACATCCTAGCATTTCTGGTTTGTTTTTTTTTCCCTCTTCTTAACAAGGAATTCTCTCTTCTCAGACATTTTAGATGCTGATTTTCTCATGTCCTAGAGATGCTTCTAATTAGTCCATGCTTCCTCCCCATAATAGTTTACCACTGGAGTGGGTTCAGACTGGAGGAGGGAGTGATTTGATCTCCTTATCAAAGTGTCAGTGATCAGGTTAGCTTTCTGAGCTACTCGTTCATTTTTATGCCTCTCCAGAAACAAACATCAGGCTCCTTGCTAAGCAGAGCTGGAGATGATGGGGTTTTGCAGAGTCTCCCAAAAGAGCTCCTCCAGTTCCTTTTGATGAAATGCTGTCTCGAAGCCTTTGCAATAGTGCTCACTAAAGAGATGATCTCCTTTTTTTTTTCCTCATCGGTGGAAAAACACTAGGCTGGGAACTGTATGGCAGAAGCATGCTACTGTGTCACCTTGTCCCCAGATAACCTTGCACCTGCCAGGAGCTGCCTGCTGATTGGGACTGGGCCCGCCATGCATCCCAGAGGAAAAGTACACAGAAAAACTGTCCCTTTTCCCACTCCCTCCAGGCCAAAGGGGATAGTGTATTCTTGAGTGGTTTTTCCATTGCTGAACGAGTCAGCAGAGATCCTAGAATTCACCTCCACTGCTTCAGGGCTAGAAGGAGAAGCTGCTTTGGACCTTTTCAGGACTTGTATCAGTCAGCTTTTGCTGTGGAACAAACTACCCTAAAACTTGATAGCTTAAGGAAATAAACATCATTTATCATGATTCTGTGGGTCAAAAGGGTGCTTCTCCTGGTGTGGACAGCTCAGCTAGGGCTAGATGGTCTAGGGTGGCCTCACTCACCTGTCTGGTGGAAGGGTGGTGGATTGATCTAGAGCAGCCTAGATGGGACCAGCTTATCCTATTCTACAGAAGGCCAGTCTGGCCTTCAAGTGAGGTGTCAGGGTTCCAAAGAGCAGCAGGAGAGGGCAGACGAACCCGGGGCACAAATGCTTTATCTCTGTTTGTGTCACGTTTGCCATTGTCTCCTTGGCCAAGCAAGTTGTATGGCCAACTCCAGAATCAAGGTGGGGAGTGAACGCCCAGGGGCATGGATCTGCAAGAGAATAAACCCACTGGGGATCATTCTGCAAGGATCTGCCCCAAGAGTGGCCCATCAAAGGGATATCCTTTTCTGTCCCTATATGGAGTGTCCAGGGTTGGTATGGGGTGGCTGTTTCGAGGAAGACGCGAATGGAGGTGTATAGTGGAGTTTAACCCACTAGTCAGTTTGACCCATTCTGACTATAGGCTGGTGGTGACTTCACTTCTCAAAGACTCAATCTCTTCACCAATAAACTGGGCCCAAATGAGCCCTCTTCGCCAGCTCCTTCAGAAGACTGAGGCAGTCTATGAAGTAGCACAGTGTCTGGCATACACTTGGCATCTGGTGCTAGCTGCTACCACTGAGAGCAGTTTGGGGTACTCATGGTGGCAGGTTGGGCAGAGAGGGGGTGAGGCTTCCCATAGACAGGAGGCGTGGCTGGGTGGCTAACTGTAGGAGGCCAGTTGAAGACCATGGAAGAAGACAGAAGGCTCTCCTTGCCTCTTGCAGACTCAAGCCTTATTTCAAATATGTGTGGTTTAAAATAAAAACAAGCCTATCACCCTTGCTTGGTTGATCATGTCCCAGCAGTGGTCACTTGGCTTCCACACCCCACCTTGTGCCCAAAATAGCTTTTGGTTCTCATTATCAGAGGTGTCCAAACTTTGGCCACCTTAGGAGAAGAGCTGACTCACTGGGAAAGACTCTTCTGCTGGGAGGGATTGGAAGCAGGAGGAGAAGGGGACGACCGAGGATGAGATGGCTGGATGGCATCACGGACTCGACAGATGTGAGTCTGAGTGAACTCTGGGAGTTGGTGATGGACAGGGAGGCCTGGCGTGCTGCGATTCATGGGGTCGCAAAGACTCGGACACGACTGAGTGACTGAACTGAACTGAATCAGAGGTGTCAGACACTTTGCAGCATTTTCTTACTTGAGATCTCCGTGCACTGGACTCCATTGCCTGCATCCTCAGTGTCTTGTCGTGGCTCACCACCTTCCCCTCTGAGCATCGCTTCTCAGTGTCCTTCACCAGCTACTTCCCCTCTTCTTTTCCTGGTCAGTGTTCTCCAGGATCCATCTTTAGTCCTGCTGTGAGCAGCATCATTTCACAGGCTGACCCCCACCATGTCCCCTTGTATCTACATGCTCACGATTGTCTTAGTCTTTCTCTGGCCCCATCTTGTCTATTAACCTGCCAGTCAGTTGCTCAAACACAATAGGTTACAAAATAAATATAACCGCCCCATCTGTCTTCATCCTTCAGGCTGCCAGACAAAATAGCATAGACTGAGTGTCTCAAACAGCAGAAATATAGTTCTCACAATTCCAGAGGCTGGAACTCCAAGATCAGAGTGTCAGCATGGTTGGAACAAGGCACTCTTCCTGGCTTGCAGACAGAGAGCAAGTCCTGGTGTCTCTTCCTCTTCTTATAAGGGCACTAATCCTGTCACAAGGGCCCCATCCTCATGACCTTATCTACACCTAATTATCTTCCAAAAGCCTAAATACCATCACATGGAGAGAGGTTAGGCCTTCAGTATGTGAATTTGGGGGACATCATTCAGTCCACATCACCATGCATACATGCCCTCCTGCTGTATTTTTTTTAAAACAAATAAATAGAGTAGTTTTACTGTATTAATAATATGAATTGACTTGTGTATTGTAGCATTATTGTTTGTTTTTGGCTGTGCTGGGTCTTAATTGCTGTGCATGGGCTTTCTCCATTTGTGGCGAGCAGGGGCTACTTCCAGTTGTGGTGCACAGGCTTCGGATTGTGGTGGCTCTCTTATTGCAGGGCATGGGCTCTAGGTTATGTGGGCTTCAGTAGTTCTGGTGCATGGGCTTAGTTACTTCACAGTACGTAGAATCTTCCTGGTCCAGGGATCAAACTCATGTCTCCTGCATTGGTAAGCAGATTCTTAACCACTGGACCACCAGGGAAGTCCCCTCCTTTTATATTCTTATCCACTTTCCCCTCTTCCCAGTATTCCAGGCCGGAAAGCTGCATGTCATTTCCACAGTGGGTCAGTGCTAACTGCCTCCTGGGTCCTTCATCCTCTCTCTCCCTGCAGCCACTGCCCCCAAGTCAGATACCAGCACCCTCCTCAAAGCAGCCTCCTCACCTGCAGGCTTGCTCCAGCAAGCTCAGTATTACCTCCAGAACACCGACGCCATCTCTGCTCTCCATACTCTTCTCACACATATGCACATACAGGAAGATCTGACCTCCCCACCTCTGTGGCCCCCATCTCCTGCCCTTCTTCCTGGCATCCTTGCTTTGCCACCCTCACTTAGCTGAGTTTCCCTGAACAAGCCATGCCCTCTCACCCCTCTGCTTCCCCTCTACCTGGGGTGCTCATCTACCGTAGCCTGCCTGGGCACTCCTGCTCATCTGTCAAGACCCACCTCTGTTGTCATCCTGAGAAGCCCCCATCCCCACCTCCCACACTCCACCCCCGCTGCAGCCCAGCTCTCCTTCCTTTGTACTCTGTACATGCCTGTTTACCATGTGTCATAGTGAATCGTTGGCCAGCTTCCCTTCATGACTAGGAGCTCCTTGAGAGCAGGAATTCATTCATTTCTCTGAATCCCTGTGCCTGGCATTTAGTAATGGCAAGAAGTAAATGTTGAATTGAATCAATGAATGGTATGTGAGTTGATGAGGGCAGTTGTTTTTGGTGGGCCCAACAGTCTCCTCTTTCCTGTACTGAATCACCACAGGTGCCATCAGCTTCCAGCATACACACAGGAGGTATGGTGTCCCTCTTCCTGCCTCCAGCACCAGGGGCCCCTGCCAAGATCTTCTCTGCCCACAGAAACCACCCTCTGAAAGCAGCCTCGGCCCGAATTCACTGCTCCCTCCCCCAGCTCCCTTTACCCTTTCTGCCTGTTCTGCTTGGTTCTCACATCACTTCATGCTGTCCTATTCTCTGATTGTCTGGCACGGCTTAGCCCTTTATTATACCAGTACATTCTACTGTCTGGCTCATTCATTGTTTTGAGAGCATACGTTGTAGTAGCTGCACCCTCGTGTGGACAGTACTTCTTCGGACTAAATCAGTCTCTGGACATTTGCTAATTGCTGCTCCACAGGTCTTTGTTTATAACCCACCTGTTCCTGTCATTTCCATGCTGGTCTCCTTTCCTTCTAGTCACCGTCCTCTTTTCAAAGGCAGAAATGCCTAAGAGGGAAGAGTTAGCAGACCCACGTTCACATGTCGGCTCCACCATTTCCAAGCTGTGAGCCTGGCAGCAAATAGCTTCTCCTCTTTGAGCTTCTGTTTCCTTATCTAGACAATTGAGAGACCATCGCCCCTGCAGGGCTACTATGAGAATTAAATGAAACAATCAGTGTAAAGCACTTAGCGCATTGCCTAGCAGGGAATAAATAAATAATAGTAAATGTTGGCTGCTGTGATGGATGTTGTTTTCAATATTATTTTATCAGTAAATCTTTCCCTGAAGATTCTAGCATAGCCCAGACCCTGGCTGGCACATGGCGCAGCAGGTTAGCATGCTGATGGTTTCATAGGGCTGCCCTGGAATTTCTACCCCTTACTCATTGGAATGGAAGGCTCATTTCCTCTGGAAATGAGGAGGGAGTGGGGGCAATTCCACTCCTCTCCAACAATGACTCCCCTCTTCTCTGAACTTAGCGCTGTTCTGCATCTTGTCTTGGTACAAGATGGGTGTGCTGGCTCTTTACTCAGACACGCAACCGCCTGGGACAGCCAGGTGCAGGAGGGCCCCCACCCCCTTCATCAGGCTTTTGTCAAGATAAGGCAGCCAGGCCCTTCCTGGCCATTCACATCAGGGGTTTACGGTTGCCTTTTTTCCTGGTTTTGAGTTGGCTTTTGCTTGTCTTGAAGGGCTTTTCCTGGCACATTCATGAGGGGAAGGCAGCCTGGGGACCTGACAGGGCATCCAGGGGCTACGTGAGGCTGAGGCCTCACCTGTCCAGTCCTAGGGGCGTGTTGGGACCCAGGTGCCCTGGCTGAGGGCTGCCTTATTCCTCCTCATCCTCCTTTCACCCCCAGAGTTCTGGATACGGGTGGGGCTGACATCCAAAAAGGCAACACCTGTCCCTTGGCTTGGTGGTTCCTTCCTGAGCTGCCTTCTGTGGTTGGCTGGTGGCCACTCAGCTGGGCCAGAGAGGGCACAATATTCAGGTCCCTTCTCTGTTTGCTAGAGAGGCAAGTCAGCAGACAGTTCTCACCCCTAGGCTTTCCCTTCCCCTTCTCAGCTCATAACTGGTACAAGTGTATAAGATTATAGGTTGTTTTATGGGATGTAACCTTTGGAGGCGTCTCACCCAGGACGGGGTTGAACAGTTACATCAGAATCACCTGCAAAGCTTTGTTCCAAAATACAGATTCCTGGGACTCCTAGAATTTCTAATTCAGTCTGGCTTTATGCCAGGAATGTACCTTAAAATCTGAGAGATTCTGCCATTCACCGAGATGTAAAACCACATACCTGGTCCCATCGTATGACTGGCTGGGGCAGGAGCTGGGGGTGCGCTGGGGACCTAGAGAGGTCTCATGCAGTGATGAGCTAGTAATGGAGGTCTGGAGCCCCTGATACTGCTTGAGCCCTGCCATCTTCTTAGCAGTAGTCAGGGCCTGGGCTGGATGGGCTCAGGGTCACTGGGGTGACAGCCTGCACTGGGACACTGACTTAGGGGCCCCAGCAGGCCATGGTGTTGGGGAAGGTAAGGAAGGAGCCAAAGCACAGAAGAGAGGCTGTTCTACCATTCCTGGAAAAGGCCTGCAGTTTGAATGCATGTACACCTTCACCTCTCCATCAGCCCCATCCCTGGCCACCTGGGACAATGTCTAGGGCACCTCTACAAACCACCATTGCTGGTAGTGTGTGACTTGCACTGGGGTCTGGTTAAGGGTCCATGTGGAAGTTGACTGGATGGTAGCCCAACTGGGTCAATTTGACTCAAAAGCAGAGTTGGGACAAGGTCTAAGTTTACCAAGCCCTGGTACACTGAGCACATCGTCTTCTGATCCAAGTGTTCGGCCCTTCTGGAAAGATGAGATTGTCTCAAAAGCCCTGGCTCTGCCCCGGAAGTTTACACTAGGAAGCCTCTAGAACAGCAGGCACAAACCCCATGGAAACAGGCTGTGCATCTAGATCAAAAGCAGCATTTAAACCAGGAAAACTGAGCTCTGTGAGCTCTAGACAGTCCTGGGAGGGGCAGGCTATGCTGGGTGCTGGAGGGAGCCTCCTTTCACCAGGAATTAAGGACCCAGAGCCGCAGGCCCTTTGAGAAAGCATCCTCCTAAAACTGCTGTCCCTGGCATTTGTGACAGGGAGGCTGGTCCTGAGCCTGCGGGGGCTGGAGGAGAAGCCCGCGTGGCCACGCTGGGGCTGGTAGTGTTCCAGGAAGGCGGGATCTATTTTTTTCTGGGAAGTGAGAAGCAGTTTAATGGTACTATGAAAAAGCTTCTTCAGGCAGGCAGGCCTTAAGTAAATAAAAGCACAAAAATAGATTTTTTCAGACCGTGTCCTTCCAGAGCATAGTAGGATTTCCTGAGAAATTGGATTGAGTTCTCCCTGACTCACCTGACTGCTAAGTGGAGGAATTCAGAGGGAAAATGTGTGCTTCCTGTAGCCATATCTGCTGAAATGGGGCCGATGGCAGGGCTTATGGCTCTCAACTGGTGATCTTTTGAAAACCAGCGGGGAGTGTCTGATTAGCAGCCTGGGGGTTGGGGCTGAAGCTTATTGAGCCACCCCTACACCTGAACCCCTACTCTCAGAATGAGAAGTAGCTTTATCATAGAACTTCTGCCCTGCCTGCATGTTGCAGATTGGTTTCCTGCAGGTATGCAGAGCACTGGGCAGCCCTCAGGAGAACAGGGTGTTTTTCCAGCGGTGATGAGGATTGGCCCTGAAGTGGCCACATCCTGACCCCACTTCATTTGGATATTACTACTGCAACCTGCTGTATGGCCAGCTAACTGCTCTATGACCGCAGAGCGCAAAGCACGTTTTCTTCTGGGCCAAGCTATGAGAGCTAAGATACCAAAATAGTATTAGCATCTTTCTTACATGGGTTTTCAGAAACCAGGCTTCAACTGGCCCCAAACCATTCAAGGACCTAAATATAGTGCCCTAGACCACAGTGGATAGAGTTTGGGTTCCAGCATGGAACTTTATTATGGGTGAGAACCACTGGTATACTGACTTTCTGAGCAAATTCAAGAGCCCTGATTTGTAGACTTTTGTGTGTGTTCAGTCATGTCTGACTCTGCCACACTATACGCTTACTATAGTGACTTTCAGACGACCAGCGTAAAGTCACTAAATGTGGAGTTGGGAAGAAAGCCACACAATTGGCTGCAGTCCACTACTGAACTGTGTCTCTGACTCGAAGATCCAGAAAGCTTAGAGGGAGAGATTCCTGAGAGGGTTACACTGGACCACATGCCAGGGGTCCCGCAGTGGCCCCACCCCCTCTGTGTACTCCTCCCCCTTGGCCAGCAGAACCTTTTAACCAGCAAGAGGATCCGTGTCACCCAGCTGACACTAGATTTACTGATGAGTGGCTCCATGTTAGTGGTTTCTGTGATAGAACAGTGATGGGTCACATTGTTTGGATTTATTGGCTTTATCTCATCCCTTAAGGAGACTGTTAAAACTGCATCCTCCAGGGACTTCCCTGATGGTCCAGTGGTTAAGGCACAGCCCTGCCAGTGCAGGAGCTGTTCAGTTGCTAAGTCATTTCTAACTCTTTGAGACCTCATGAACTGCAGCATGCCAGGCTTCCCTGTCCTTCACATGTCCCAGAGTCTGCTCAAACTCATGTCCATTGAATCAGTGATGCTATCCAGCCATCTCCTCTTGTTGCCCCCTTCTCCTCCTGCCCTCAGTTTTTCCCAGCATCAGGGTCTTTTCCAATGAGTTAGCTCTTTGCATCATATAGCCAAAGTACTGGAACTTCAGTTTCAGCATCAGTCCTTCCAATGAATATTCAGGATTGACTTCCTTTAGGATTGACTGATTTGATCTCCTTGCTGTCCAAAGGACTCTCAACAGTCTTCTCCAACCCCAGAGTTCAAAAGCATCAGTTCTTTGGCACGTAGCCTTCTTTATGCCCCAATTCTCACATCCATATATGACTACTGGAAAAACCGTAGCTTTAACTAGATAGACCTTTGTTGGCAAAGTGATGTCTCTGCTTTTTTAATATGCTGTTTAGGTTTGTCATAGCTTTTTTTCTGAGGAGCAAGCATTTTAATTTCATGGTTGCAGTCACCGTCCACAGTGATTTTGGAGCCCAAGAAAATAAAAGCTGCCACTCTTGGCCATTGTTTTCCCATCTATTTGCCATGAAGTGATAGAACTGGATGCCATGACCATAGTTTTTTGAATGTTGAGTTTTAAGGCAGCTTTTTCATGCCAGTGCAGGGTACATGGGTTCAGTCCCTAGTGGGAGAAGTAAGATCCCACATGCAGTAGCCAAAAGATAAATAAGTTTCTTCTTTTTTCTTTTAAGTGCATCCTCCTGAGCTCCACCCCTAGAGAATCTCACTCCATAGACCTGTCATAGGGTCCAGTCATCTACATTCAGGGGCCAGATTGCACGTAATATTCACACTTTAAAAAACCCTCAGCTACTTTCTGGGCTTCCCTGGTGGCTCAGTGGTAAAGAATCTTCCTGCCAATGCAAGAGTTGCAGGTTCAGTCCCTGGGTCAGGAGGATACCTTGGAGAAGGAAATGGCAACCCACTCCAGTATTCTTGCCAGGAAATTTCATGGTCAGAGGAGCCTGGTGGGCTACAGTCCATGGTGTTGCAATGGAGTCGGACACGATTTAGTAACTACACAATAATCACTGCTATTTACTCACCCTGTGGCTTCGATGACTGAAAGCTCAAGGTCTGGTGGCTTTCAACATAATGATTTCCTTCTTGACCCTCACTGTTTTGCTGCAGTCAAACAGTTGTTTTCTTAAAGTCCTGCTATGCAAAATTAGATTCTAGATCATGGTAACAGCTAACACTTTTTGAGAGCTTTCCAAGCACCAGACATCAGATGTGTGTTGCCCATCTCATACTGACAGTCATCTTATTATTACCATCCCCATTTTCACATGAGGAAACTGAGACCCAGAGGAATTTTCCAAGGTGAAAAGTCCAGACAAGCTGACTTTAGAACCTACCTTGTAAACATGACACTGAGCTGTTTATAGAATAATGTTCTTCTGCAAGTCTTTGTCTTTTGACCTAACTAGTTCAAGCTGAAGTTCAGTTCAATTTCTTGGGCATTTGTGTGCCTATAAGATTCTGGCATTGTCCTGTGCATGTATGCTAAGTTGCTTCAGTTGTGTCCAACTCTTTGTGACCCTGTTGACTGTAGCCTGCCAGGCTCCTCTGTTCATGGGATTCTCCAAGCAAGAATACTGGAGTGGGTTGCCATGCCCTTCTGCAGGGGATCTTCCTGACTTGCGGATGGAAGTCACATCTCTTACCTCTCCTGCATTGGCAGATGGATTCTTTACCACTGGTACCACCATGGGCATCTGAGTGCCTATAAGATGCTGGCACTGGGCATAAGTTAGCTTATTTAATCCTCCCAGCAACCTTCTGAGGATGCTGTGACTACATTATTCCAGATAAGGAAAGACAAACCCAGAGAGCCTCTGTGGCTTGCTCAGTGTTGCACAGCAAGCTTAAGGTGGAGCAAGAGTTAGTGCCTCATCCCTCAGCCCCACAGCCACCTCAGCTGTCTACTAGGTGACTCCTTAGTCTAAAGTGAGGCAGTTGAGGCATTGGCACTTTTTAAGTATTTGAGCATGTTTCTGACAGTCTTAATATTTAAAATTTAAATGTCTGAGATAGTATATAAAACATTAGCATACAAATGGGAGAAGATAGATGTATCTGGCAGCACCAGGTAGACTGGGCCAAGTGTGGCCTCAAATGCAAAGGACTCTGCAGATACAGAGAAAGGGTTATTATGGCTGCGGGAACCTGAAACGGCTCCCTGGATGAGGTTGCACTAACGCTGGCCTGGAAGGATGAGTAGGACGTTGGTGAGTGTGGAGAGAGGGATAAAGGAGGGGCAGTGCTGGAGGAGGATGTGGTGGAAGCTGAACCTGGGACTCCGGGATGGTGGGGCTGGATCCCAGAGCCTCAGGAAGCTCCCTGAGAATCTGTGCCTATTCTCCTCGGGTGCAGAACTAACTTCATGCTTGATTTGTGATTGAAGACGTTGTGACTTTCCTCCTCCGGCTGATTGATCCTATTTTCCATTACATTAAAATAGCTTTCTGTAATCCTCTCCATGGTGGATTTTTTTCTTCCTGGGCCTCTGTGCTCAGAAGGCCACCAGCTTTCAGCACCAGCCCATCTGAGGAGTTGCCAAGTGTGTATGACTGGTTGTAGAAGCCTGGATTTGATGGAAGCACAAACACCTCTTTTTGTTTTCTGAGAGCGAAGGTCCTACCTGTCCCTTGCTAGCACTGGTACGTGAGTGGCGGTTGCAGCTGGAGTGGCTCTGGCTCTCCTGTTTGCCCCCTTTCACAGAGGAATGCCTTGGGATATCTGTCAGCAGCTTCCTGCTGCCTGGCTGTCCCAGTGGCCTGAGTGCTTTGGACACTGACTCCTGGGGACGTTAAGCAATTCCTGCCACTGCCCTCTGGCTGTGCCAAGTGGACGCGTCTCATAACAGAGCCAAATGGCACGTTTACCTTGGAGCTCTGGCGGCATCATCTGGGTGGTGGTTATAATCATTGGAGGGCGTATGCAGGACTCCATAGCCTTGACAAATGGCCTCAGGAAAAAAAAATGTCACCATCTCTCTGCCAGTTACAGATAAACCGTGACCAGAGCCAATTCTCCTTTGCACTCAGAGCCCCTGACAAGTGCCACAGGATCCAGGGGGTCTCAGCATAGACCCTCTGAGTAGGAGTCCAGTCAGCACTGCCGTGGGACTCACCAAGATCCCCAGGCACTGGGATGGCCTCACGTTCCTGGCCACAGTCTCTCAGATTCTGAGTCAGTCCCTCTTTTTCATCCCCAAATCTTCAAGCAGAATATTGACAGAACCACCGCCCCCCAACCCGCCCCCCAGAGCTGAGCAGGGGCTGGCATGTCTGGAGTGGGAGTCTTCTTGGCCCTGTGCTGCCAGCTGCATGTTCAGATGGCATTTGTAGCAATACCTAAATAGCCGGGGCCTGCCTTGGGGGCAGTCTCATGGAGGCCTCTGTTTGTGTCTCTTCAAATGTCATGGTTCCTGCCTTCACGAGGTGCTGCTGGTAGGCTGCTTCACAGACCGAGGTCTGCAACACGTCATCTAAGAAATCACCCAGGTCACTGTGCTGGGAAAGGTGGAGCATCTCTGTGGTTAATGTGCCTGGCCCTACCACTCAATTTTTAAATTAATCTCCAAAAAGTGATGGAAAGCCTGATGGGAAGTGCTGCTTGCATCATTGTTCTGGTTTTAGCAGGGCTGTGAAAGCCCCTGGTGTGCGTGGTTTGACTCCCACAGACAGCTGAGGACCCCAGCCGCATCCCGTCCCTTTGCCCTGAGCTCTTGGTCTTGTTTTCCTCAAGATGGAATGAAAGCCTCTGGGCCCATGAATCTCAAGAAACAAGATGGCGGATGTAGGTGTGCCTCAGAGCAGCCTTTTTTGAAGTCTGCAGTCTATTCAGATTTCAGAGAGAAAGCGGAATTTAAGGAGTGCTTCGATTCATACTTCCACTTTGCTCCTGCCACATGAACAGAACTGTGCTGAAGAAGGGAGACACGGGGCTGTGTGTGAAGCATAGTCCTTGTTTTTATGCAGTTCACAGTGCAGCCCCAGAAAACCAGCTGATGTTTTCTGCTATTGTCTAAGTTCTTTTTTCTTCTTTTCATTTAGTTTTGTAAAGCCATATCTCACCCTTGTCACTCAAAAATGTATCCTTCAAAACCATCAAACAGGCTGAGACTGAGTTAAGTCCACCTCAGAGCCCCACAGTGCTCAAAACTAGAATGCTTTCTAAGATAGGAGGAGAGATGATAGAGGTAAAAACACAGAGATGGTAGCTAGATAGAGATAGATATGACAGACAGATAGGTATGACACAGAGGTAGGTGAGATGAGAGACAGGGATAGGATAACTATGATAGATCAAGATAGATGATGACTTCAATTTCATTTTTACTTTATATTGAGGTATAGTTGATTTACAATGTTGTGTTAGCTTCAGGTGTACAGCAAAGCGGTTCAGTTACATGTATATCCATTCTTTTTCAGATTCTTTTCTCACATGGGTTATTACAGAGTATTGAGTAGAGTTCCCTGTGCTATACGGTAGGTTCTTGTCAAGCTAGATGATTGATAGAAGTGATAGATGCTATCGTCTGTATAGATACCATCTCTGTGAGTAGGTGGGTAGTAAGATAGATATCAGCCTTCGCTAACTCCTCTTAAAAATAAACCAATCAGATTTTATGCTCTATTTGCCTTTTCCAGGGATTTCCCTTGTAACGTGGGTATGGCACCCTCCCCCATTCATCTCCTGACACACTCCCTGATGGACCAGCCATTGTAACTGAGGAGCTGGAAGGAAACTAAGGGATGACTTAGTCCGTCCTCCAGACTCAGCTTGCCACAACAAGGAAGTGGAGCATCCTATCTAAAAGACAGGAAAGCAAGTGTTTTCATTGATTTCCCTTGACCCATTTAAGTTGTTCTTAACAGCATTGTTCTATTCAATCTGGAAATTTTCTTTGATCATAACATGTCTTAAAAGGAACAGCATCACTTCCTCATCCCCAAACCCACTGTTTCTTCTCTGAAATATGGTTCCTACCTCCCCGTCACTCAGATCTCTCTTGAGTGGGGGTGGGAAGAGGGAAGACATTAGAGACTGTGGTCAGAGACCCTACCTGGACCCTGGAGAGGCCCCGGGATGGAGGTGGAAGGAGTCACCCCTAAATCCCCTGGAAACCAGCTTTTCACACTCGAGCTGTTAACATTCTCTGGTGAGGGAGGCCCAGGAGAGGAAAAGCCTATTCCACAGAAACAAAGCAAGGCCTGCTGAAGAGGTCTTGAGGGAAAAAGCCCAGGGAGGCCTCCCGATTTTATGAAAACAAATATTATCTTAACTGTAGTTCACAAGTGGACAGTAACATGGCATAAAGATTTAAGTGAGCATTTAAGCTTGTAAGTGACTCAGGCAGGAGAACCTGGGAGGGAAGGGAGCCTGTGGTGACATGTGGCCTTTCCAGAGCATCGTATGCCCCTCCACTTGTCTGGTCTTTAAGTGTCACTAGGCAGGAAAGCCCAGGGAGGGACTAGAATTTTCCTCAATGTGTTGATGCTTCTCTTCTCTCTCTAATTGAATGTAGTGAACTAAGCAGTCTTTGGGGCTTCCCAGGTGGTGCTAGTGGTAAAGACCCTGCCTGTCAGAGCAGGAGACATAAGAGATGCATCCTTAATCCCTGGGTCGGGAAGATCCCCTGGAGGAGGGCACAGCAACCCACTCCCGTATTCATGGCTGGAGGAGAATGTCTCCTGTGGACAGAGGAGCCTGGCAGGCCACAGCCTATATAGGGTCACAAAGAGTCGGACACGACTGAAGTGACAGTCTTTACTTCCAGGTCCTTGCTGAACATGCTGTACCCATCCTGTCCCTGATACAGAACTTCTCCCTGGCTGGGCCAGGGCATGGGGGCTGACTTGATGAGGAACTAATGGGAGTGTCCTCTCCATGCAGCTTATCTGTAAGCCCAAGCACCCCTTGCTATAAGAAGTGCTTTAGCCAGGTTATCGTTTCAGGACTCAGTATCCCACCAAAATGGTTACATGTTCCTCATCTGTCTTTTGGGCCAGAGGTGGGGAGGTCAGGCCAGAAGCCAGCAGCCTGCCAGGCTGAAACAACAGACAAGTTTGATGGACAGGGAGGAGCCTAGATGTCCTGCAGCTGCTCGAGAGAGAACTAGGGCTGACTTGACATCCCTGGGAACATTTTCAGGGGCCGTGATTGTTGGCATTGAAGCCTAAGCCAGGAGTAGGCACAGGGGAACCCTTTGTGCTGTGGTTCTCTTGGCCACCAGCGTCTTCACTGCCCAGCAGCCACTCAGATCCTCTACCAGGCTGGGCTTAGATGGCTCCTTGTGCCTTGGGCTGAGCCTGGCTGCTGTGCTGATCCAGACCTGAAACGGGGAGGGTGGGAGGAGTCTGGAGCTTTGAGGCCCTGTATCAAAGGGCCTTCCCTGATGTCCTCAGGGTGAGGGAGCACCCCTATGCCCATCCCAAATTCTGTCTTTGGGGGGGATCATCGCTGTGGGTGGGGCTGGGGAGTAGCTGTGGTTTGCTGGAGAAGGAAGGAGCCAGCCTTCATGAGCCTAGGATGGTGGGGATAGGCATCAACCACTCTACACAATGTAGAGGATGCGATGGTTGGATTACATCATTGACTCAAGAGCAAACTCCGGGAGGTAGTGAAGGACAGAGGAGCCTGGTGGGGTGCAGCCCATGGAGTCACAAAGAGTGGGACATGACTTAGCAACTGAACAACAGCACAACAGTGGCCACCCCGCGCATGCCTCCTTCCTAGTTCCAGTACTTGTCTTCAAAAGAGCTCCAAGAATGAACAAATAGATGTAATTGTTAACCTCATGATCTTAGTTAGCAGCATGGATATTAGGACAACTTATTGTCATTTACAACTTGCCCCTTTGACAGAAGAGAAAAAGAAGGAATATGGGAAGTAAATCAGCTTCTTCAGAACTTCAGCCTTGTTAGCTTATTAATGTTTATTAAGTGGCCACCATGCATCAGACTGTGTGGCTAAGGACATTTTGAAGTCATGATTTCTGTAAGAAGATCCCAGTCTGGTGAGAGGAGTGTAATCCAGTGACTCCAGTACAGCCTTAAGGAAACTCTGGTCATATTGCTGAGGGCAGGGAGGAAGGGGAGGAGGGAGACCCTGCCTCCCCTCCAAGCACATCAAAGGAGTCTTCCCAGAGGAGTGGATGGGTGAGTTGGAGACTCTACATCCTTACTTTGTGCCAGCCTCTTCATAAACGGGTCATTTTACCCCTGATGAGAAAACAAAAGCTTAGAGGGGGTTATCGAGCCAAACAGCAGGGTCAGAATTTGAACGCAAGGCTGCCTGACTCCAGAACCCTGCTCTCAGGCACCACATTTGAGCAGGCTCACCTCTCATAGTTTTTGTTCTCAACTCCTGGTTCAGATCACCTCCCAGGTCCAGCCTCATACTGTCTCCCTTCCTTTGTTTTGCTTCAGGGTATGAGTGGGAGCTGAAGGGGAGCCTGGGGGAGGGCTGGTCTGGGGGATCCCCCAGCTCCAGGACCATGTGCAGCCTGATGGCCTTGATACCGCATGAGAGCATGTCTGTAAAGGCCCTCCTCCTGCGGAGGGAGGGATGGGCTGTCTTTCATGGCCATGTGGGCTGGCTGGGGTTTGCAGAGTGGGGGGTGAGAGAAGCGGGAGCAGGGGTGGCGTTTGGGGCTGGGATTGGGAAGGGTCAGTTCAGGCAGCAGAGTGGGGAGCTTCTGTCTGCTGTGGGCCCTGCTCCTGGCTCCAGCCTTGCCAGGATGTGTCTTGTGGCCCAGCCTCAGTGAGAAGAGACTGGGGCTTTTGAGTCCTTGGTTTGTAAGAGAAGGCTCTGTGCCTGCCACCTGCACCCACCCTCCTCGGTGCTGAAAGCTGGCCGGCACTGCACACTGCTTGCTCTTCTAGGCCTCCTGTTTCAGTTTCCGTTTCCAGATTTCATTGTTTCTGAAGCCTTCAGCCAGGCCATGAGTTTTCGGAAATCTGAAAAATGGAAAGTGACTGCATTTTTTGTTGTTGTTGAATTTTCCTCAAGGTAAGTTCAATACTCTGCTGGGGAGTGGCAGGTCTCAGGTCAGAGGTCACTGCTTTGAAGGCCCCCAAATTATTTTGTTCTGTGACTTTAAGGAGAGTTTGGAGTTGAGGGACACACAGAATCACACAGCCATGAAAGCAAAGGAGAAAAGTTCCCTCTGCCTCACACTTTCTATTTGACACAAGTGATTAAAATGCAGCTGAAAACTCTACTAACAGAGAGAAAAGGCACATTAATAAAAACTGGATAATGAGCATATTAAGATTAATGGGAGAAAGTAAAGCATTTAGGACCAGCTTCTCCCACCATGAAAGGTACTTCTCCTGAGTGGCATCTCTGCTAAATGTGAATCCACTTGGAGGCAGCCACGTGTGTCCTTGAATCACAGCTGCTGTTCTTCCCAATAATCTCCCATCTTGAGTTTATGTAATTGGAAGGCCACAAATCAAAACTACTCCCAGCCGAGTTCATTTTTTTGGTAGTTTTCCAAGGGAGTCCGGTGGCACTGGCTCTCCAGTCATCATCACAGGGTTGTCACATCCATAGTTCCCATCACAGTCTGTGGATCCATTCCATAGTTCCCATCACAGTCTGTGGATCCGTTCCATTACCCACCACGGGCAGAGGCTCACACTTACCTTCCTGCAAAAGATTCAGTGTGTTGAAATCACATATCTGTTTTTTCCATTATGTTGTGTTTTCTTAGAGTCAGTTCAAAAGGAAACTTAATTTTAAAAGTATATGAAACTATTGTTATACTAGAGTCATATGCTACCTTGACATTTTCATGATCTCTATAGCAACCAGGGTGGTTTCAGAACCCTGAAAAAGACTTTGGGGGAAACCTGAGGCCATTTTCTGGGGCTTTTTTTTTTTCCCCCAAGAAATTAAAATTCAAAGTTGTCTACTTTGCTGTCTTCCTTTTTACTACTGTGGGATCTTCTGAGTGAATGCAGGCATCATTGCTGAAGCTGCCCACACCACGGCCCCCTCCCAGCCCCTGGCCTTCAAAGCCAGTCTGCTTCTAGCTGCTGCTGTGTGCAGCCTTTGCTTAACTTGGCCTTCCCACTTGCAAAGGAAGGAATCCCTCTTTCTTAAGTGTTTTATCTTTTGAACTCTCACCAGTTGTTGCTTTGTAATACCCAGGTCTTGAGCTTTGGAAGGTTTCAGGGGCAAATTCAAGTGTACAGAATCTAGTGTGATCCTGCAGCCACAAAACCAGTTGTCTTCCCATCATAGAAACAAATCCTGTACAAATAGCTAATTGGACATGTCACCCTGCCTTTCCCTTTACTTCAGCCATTTTCACTAAGTGAATATTTGGTATAAAGGAAAATTTATACACAACTTTGCTTGTCTGATGTGTTCGCTCAGAAGGCCATTTATAAAATGCTGCTTCTCCTATTCTGCCAACTTCTTTCTTTCTTTTTTTAAATTTATTTTTTTTGTTTATTGGGCTGTACCAGGTCTTTGTTGCGATATGCAGGATCTCTAGTTGTGGCATGCAGACTCTTAATGGCTGTGTGGGGATCTAATTCTCTGACCAGGGATGTAACCTGGGCCTTCTGCATTGGGGGCTTGGAGTCTTAGGCACTGGACCACCAGGCAAGTCCTGCCACTTTTTTTTCAGTGTTGACTTAAGAAATGGGCCACTAACTATATCAGGAAATCAGTTACTTTTCTACCTTTGTAGCAACCATTCTGGCATCCTAAACTGTGTCTCTTCTTCCTGCCGAGCTGGGCTCTGTCCCTTCCATCCCTCCTCTGCCATCTGGGAGTGGGAGGGGGCCAAATGAGGAGTGGGTGGGGAGGTGAAGCTGTGGGGAGCCGGAAAAGGCCTGTGGGGAACCTAAGCACTGTCGGGAGGCAGACCCAGGATGCCAGGAAGCTGGTAACAGGAGTGCCGCTGTCAGTCGACTTCCACAGATGAGAATTCCACCAGAAGTTAAGGAAGAGAAAAAGTAAAGGACTGCTTGCTATAAGTGAAAGTGAAAGTTGCTCAGTTGTGTCTGACGCTTTGCGACCCCATGGACTAGGGCCTGCCGGGTTCCTCTGTCCATGGAATTCTCCAGGTAAGAATACTGGAGTGGGTAGCCATTCCCTTCTCCAGGGGATCTTCCCAGCCCAGAGGTCGAACCCAGGTCTCCCACATAGCAGACGGATTCTTTACCATCTCAGCCACGAGGGAGACCACTGAGAATAACCTGTGCGTGATCCATGTATAAGTGGCATTAATTTGATAGTCTGAGCCTCATCTGTGAATAAGCTCCAGGAACAACCCTTAAAGAGTAAGTATTATATTGTCAGACATTGAAAAGAACTTAATTCTCCACTCCCTCATCGCCACTCCCCTGCCCCCAGCCCTCTTATCACCACCAGAGCTGAACAAGTTGTAGCTCATTTGATACAGAAAATGATCAGTATGTTTACCTGTCTCTGTTGTGCATCTGTTTTGGGGCTAATTGTCAATACCACTATCATAATTTTATATTAACATATTAATTTCCTCTCAAGTTCACAGAAGCCTTTCAGCATCCAGTGTGGTAGATGACAAATATAATTTTCTCCATTTCAATAACTAGGGAAATTGATCCAGGGAAGAATGATGCCAGAGTAGATGCTAGTCAGTGGTGTGCTGGTGAGTGTTTTCACAGCCAGCTCTCCAAGAGCAGCAGCCCTGGTTTGTAATGGATGCTGATTCCCATGGTGTAAATACTCCCACCTTGGCTGATTCAGGCCACAGACATGCCTCACTGAATGCAGACTCAGGAGTAAATACAATCAGCTTCTGCGAGCTGTAGTGTATAACTGGCACTAACGATTCAGTTCATGGCCTTAGACTCCCAGGTGAGCACTGAGGACCAGCTCTGACCTCTGTAAACCCCCAGTTAACTCTCAGGTTCAGCTCAACCCCTAACTCACTGGATTGCCTTGAAGAGTGATTTTCAAACTTTGAGTTTTGACCCATTAAAGGATTATGAAATTAATTTCAAGAGTTCAGAATATTTTTTAATGAAATAGAATAGAATAAAATTAAAAGAAATGAGTAGGCCAGAACATATGAGTGAGAGTGTAATGTATGTGTTTGATAGATGATGGACGGACAGATAGATAAAACAGGTATGTATATGCGTATGGGGGTCTCTCAGGTGGTGCTAGTGGTAAGGAACCCACCTGCCAATGCAGGAGAACGAAGAGTTGCCGGTTCGATCCCTGGGTCAGGAAGATCACCTGAAGGAGGAAATGTCAACCCACTCCAGTGTTCTTGCCTGGAAAGTCCCATGGACAGAGAAGCCTGGCAGGCTACAGTCCATGGGGTTGCAAAGAGTCAGACATGACTAAAGTTACTTAGCACATCACATATGTGTATAATGGGTTGGGGTGAAAAACCAAAAAATACTTACCTAGAATCAAGAGTATACCTGTTTCCCCATCTGCAAAATGAAGCTATGGATCTTGCTCTCCAACCTGCCGATGATCAGACTAGGAGGATAATTAAGATCACTTCTATGACAGTGCCCTGGTGGTACTATTTGATGTATCTGATCAACAATTGATTCATTTGCAGGGACAGAATGGAACAAAACAGACAGGCTTTGTTTGGATTTGTGGTAGGGAAATAATTGAACATGGGGAGATAACTGAAACTGTGATGGGCAAAGTCCCATCATCTTTGTGCATGTTTTCCTGGGGCCTGACCACTGCCTAGAGAGAGCCCTGCCAGTGGCTTGCAACCCTCATCTGTCCACACGTGTGTGTGATGGTGCCATGCACGCAGAGGGAATTCTACAGGTCGGAGGGACCTTGCAGTTTCCCTAGGAGGTCAGCTGTGAATGGTCCTGAAGAAGAGTCAAAGAAATGTGCTGCCTGGAGCAAAGACTCTCTCCCACTGGAGAGAGAAGGAATTCGTTTTTGAAAAATAGGGGAGAAGACCTTGAGTAAAGCTTTCTCTACACTCTTTCCCAAATCCCTGGTGGAAGAAAATAAAAGGCCAGGAAAACTTTACAAGCCTTCACAGAAACTCCATGAGGCAAGAAATGCAAGCCCCATTTTATGGACGAGGAAACAGTTGTTCAGAAAGGTTGGGCACCTTCCCTGAGTTTACACAGCAAAGGGCACTGTGCTCAAAATCTCTCCTTCTGACCCCAGGCCTGTGCAAATGCAAAGGTTCCTCAGAGCCTGTTGGTCCTCTTTGCAAGCCTTCCATCCATCAAACTGTTTTCTTCATTTTTTAAATGGGATCTTGCTGTTATGAAAGGCCTTTGGCTAAGATGGGAGCATGGACTATAGAGCAGGGGTCTCATCCTGCTTTACAGATCACTCATGGGATCTCTTAGCTTTGTTTCCGTGCCTGGAAAGTGGAATGATGGCAACTTTGTGGGTTAATTATGAGGATTACCTAAGATAATGTTATCAGATAGCAAAGTCTAGAAGGATGTATCTTAACATGCTAACAGTGGTTATATCGAAGGGGTGTCATTACAGGTGGTTTCACTTTTGCCTTTTTTTCCCCATCTTTGTTCAGTGGTATGCTGGTAAATGTTTAACAATGTGGCTTGCTGAAGAAAAGAAAAAACCTGATCTGTAGTGCCCCTTTCCATGGTGTAAATACTCCATGAGGTCTGATTTCAAGCTACCTCCTTGATCTCACGGAACACGTTGGGAGACTTTCACAGTTGGCTCTCAAAAGCTGGTACAAGCCCATATCAACACACCACCATTTTTAACTGTGTGGTGAAAGTTCTGTTTGAGTGGTAAATTGAGAGGGAGAGTTAATTAATAGTATATCCAACATGATGCCAGGCATAGAGATTTCCAGTGTTCCCTGGCCTTCCTCCCTCATCTCCAAGCGGACAACACAAGGACCAAAATGGCCTGGCCCCTGGAAGTGGTGGTCTTCTGAGAAGCCAGAGGCTTTATCTTGTTCCCATCTAGCAGACCCTCAGAACCTAGGAAGCCTGTTCAGGTCTGATCAGCCTGAGGTCTGATCACTAAGGAATATGCAAACAGGCGAGCAGGTCCTCTCAGTTTCCATGGGAGACATATTCTAAGCAGACACAATTGAAACTGTCCTGCAGGGAACCAAGAACAGCCCCAGTGACGTGAAGGGCCCAGAGTAGGACACCCTCAGGGTGGCCAGGCTTTGCCCAGCCTGACGTTTACCTTCAACTCTCGACCCAGAGGTGTGGGAGAGTGGCGGGGGAGCGGGGCTGCACAGCTTCCTGAAGGAATGCTGAAGTGGCACAGCAGCCAGAGGCCTAGTGGACCTTGGACAGGTCAGCGGGGCCCATGACAAAGGTCAAGAGCCTTGTTCCCCATCCCCTACCTCTCAGCCTCCCTACTGCACTCAGTTTCTGGCACAGAGTAAGCAGGTGCTCAGGCAAGTTTGCGAATGCTTTTTTTGATTTTTAAATTAATGCATTTCTTTCATTCCCTTATAGCCTGATCTATTGCAGAAAGACTGTAAGGCAGCCCAGGAAATGCTGTTGAATAAATAAATGTTTTAGCCCTTGCCAGCTCCTGGTTTCACATGTTCCTGGATAGAAAATGTGACTAAATCTAAATGAGATGCAAAGTGTTAATAAAGGCTGCCAGTGATTTTTTTTTTTAGTTTCTTCTGGCTTTTCTGTATTTTTCAAATGTATCTTCAAAACACACGCATCACTTTTGTTATTTTTAAAAAAGAATATATATTATAAAAATATCCTGTAAGTTGAAAGTAAAGCAAGAGTGCTGTCAGCAGTGTGGAACTGGGAGTGTCCTCCAAGTGCTGGGAGGCTCTGAAGCTAGGGTACCGGATGCTGTGTGGGCCCCGCCTGGGTCTCTGTCACAGCTGGGTTCTCTCTCAGCCTGTCTTGTCACAGGCCTCCGCCTACCAGGCACTGACTAATAACGCTCCCCTCCAGTAACGTCTTAGTCAGAGTGGAAACAGAGGCGAGTCCTAGAGGGGAAATGACCGGCCGCGCCTGGAGCCACAGATGCTGCAGAGACTCAGTGCGCCTGCGCCCCAGCCTGGCCCGCATCCCGCCACGGGCGCGTGGGGTCCTCGCCCCAGTGAGGGCCCATCTCACCCTTCTGGTCCAGCCTCCCCTGAAGCAGGAGTCCTGGCTCCTGGCCATGTGACCAGTGTGTTATTCCATTTCCTTCTAAGTATCTGGCTGCACTGAAAGCATGTGTTGGGTTATAAATGAGCCGTCTTGACATCGGGAGGAATTCAGCTTCTCTGTGGCCTCCCCCCTGCAGCTAGGGGAACCATGGTGTGTCTGATGGTTTTCGGTAAAAACACAGGTTGAGTCTAGAAAATCAAGGCCTGGTGGGGGTGGAGAGGAAACTCAGATGTGTGAGGCAAAGCACTTTCATGAAGGCTGTGTCTTTTATTTCCACCTGTCCACCCTGCTGCCAGTGGTCCTGGAGCTGGTCAGCTAAGGAGAGGCAGGCAGAGTGCCCTTCAGGGCTCTGTCTCTACCCAGCAGCCCACGAGGAGGCTCTGACCACTGGTTTCTTCCAAACTGATCTCCCTACCTCCCACCCCATCTTTACTGAGATATGATTCATGTACCATACAATTTACCCATTTAAAGCATACAATTCAGTGGCTTGTAATATATTCACAGCTTTGTGCAACCATCACCACTATCAATCTGGGAATGTTTGTATCATCTGCAAAAGAAAGCTGTAAACCTTCAGCAGTTCTCCTCCAGTTCCCTCCAGGCCCCCTAGCCCAAGGCAAGCACTGATCTCTCTCTGTCTGTGGCTTTGCCTCTTCTGGACGGTTCATATAAAGGGGATCATATATGTGGCCTTTTGTGACTGGCATCTTTCACTTAGCATATGTTTTTAAGGTTCCTCCATATTTGTAGTGGGGTTTCCCAGGTGATTCAGTGGGTAAAGAATCAGCCTGCCAATGCAAAAGACACGGGAGGTGTGAATTGTATCTGTGGGTTGGGAAGAGATCCCTGGAGGAGGGTATGGCAACCCACTCCAGGATTCTTGCCTGGAGAATCCCGTGGACAGACAAGCCTGGAAGCTCAGTCCATAGAGTCGCAGGGTGGGACAGGACTGATATAATTGAATATGCATGCACACATATTATAGCAGGCATTAGCACTTCACGTCTTTTTATGGCCAAATAACATCCCATTGTATGAATATATCACATTTCATCTATGCACTCAACAGCTGATGGGTATCAGGGTTGCTTTGACATTTTAGGAATCAGCAAACTAAAATGGACTGGAATGGGTGAATTTAACTCAGATGGCCATTATATCTACTACTGTGGACAACAATCCCTTAGAAGAAATGGAGTAGACATCATAGTCAACAAAAGAGTCCAAAATGCAGTACTTCGATGCAATCTCAAAAATGACAGAATGATCTCTGTTCATTTCTAGGGCAAACCATTCAATAGCATAGTAATCCAAGTCTGTGCTCTGACCAGTAATGCTGAAGAAGCTGAGCAGTTCTATGAAGACCTGAAAGACCTTTTAAAACTATCACCCAAAAAGATGTCGTTTTCATTATAGGGGACTGGAATGCAACAGTAGGAAGTTAAGAAACACCTGCAGTAACAGGCAAATTTGGCCTTGGAGTACAGAATGAAGCAGGGCAAAGGCTAACAGAGTTTTGCCAAGAGAACACACTAGTCATAGCAAACACCTTCTTCCAACAACACAAGAGAAGACTCTTCACAGGGACATCACCAGGTGGTCAATACCGAAATAGATTCATTATATTCTTTGCAGCTAAAGATAGAGAAGCTGTATACAGTCAGCAAAAACAAGACAGAGCTGACTGTGGCTCTGATCATGAACTCCTTATTGCCAAATTCAGACTTAAATTGAAGAAAGTGGGGAAGACCACTAGACCATTCAGGTATGACCTAAATCAAATCCCTTACAATTATACAGTGGAAGTGAGAAATAGATTCAAGGGACTAGATCTGATAGAGTGCCTGATGAACTATGGACGGAGGTTCATGACCTTGTACAGGAGACAGGGATCAAGACCATCCCCAAGAAAAAGAAATGCAAAAGGCAAAATGGCTGTCTGAGGAAGCCTTACAAATAGCTGTGAAAAGAAGAGAAGCAAAAAAGCAAAGGAGAAAAGGAAAGATATACCCATTTGAATACAGAGTTCCAAAGAATAGCAAGGAGAGATAAAGCCTTCCTCAGTGATCAGTATAAAGAAATAGAGGAAAACAATAGAATGGGAAAGACTAGAGATCTTTTCAAGAAAATTAGAGATACCAAGGAAATATTTCATGCAAAGATGGGCTCAATAAAGGACAGAAATAGTATGGACCTAACAGAAGCAGAAGATATTAAGAAGAGGTGGCAAGAATACACAGAAGAACTATACAAAAAATATCTTCACAACCCAGATGATCACGATGGTGTGATCACTCACCTAGAGCCAGACATCCTGGAATGTAAAGTCACGTGAGCCTTAGGAAGCATCACTATGAACAAAGCTAGAGGAAGTGATGGAATTCCAGTTGAGCTATTTCAAATCCTAAAAGATGATGCTGTGAATGTGCTGCACTCAATATGCCAGCAAATTTGGAAAACTCAGCAGTGGCCACAGGACTGGAAAGCGTCAGTTTTCATTCCAATCCCAAAGAAAGGCAATGCCAAAGAATGCTCAAACTACCTCACAATTGCACTCATCTCACACGCTAGTAAAGTAATGCTCAAAATTCTCCAAGCCAGGCTTCAGCAATACATGAACTGTGAACTTCCTGATGTTCAAGCTGGTTTTAGAAAAGGCAGAGGAACCAGAGATCAAGTTGCCAACATCCGCTGGATCATCAATAAAGCAAGAGAGTTCCAGAAAAACATCTATTTCTGCTTTATTGACTATGCCAAAGCCTTTGACTGTGTGGATCACAATAAACTGTGGAAAATCCTGAAAGAGATGGGAATACCAGACCACCTGACCTGCCTCTTGAGAAATCTGTATACAGATCAGGAAGAACAGTTAGAACTGGACATGGAACAACAGACTGGTTCCAAATAGGAAAAGGAGTATGTCAAGGCTGGATATTGTCACCCTGCTTATTTAACTTATATGCAGAGTACATCATAAGAAACTCTGGACTGAATGAAGCACAATCCCAAATCAAGACTGCCAGGAGAAATATCAATATCCTCAGATATGCAGATGATGTCACCCTTATGGCAGAAAGTAAAGAAGAACTAAAGAGCCTCTTGATGAAAGTGAAAGAGGAGAATGAAAATGTTGGCTTAAAGCCCAACATTCAGAAAACTGAGATTATGGCATCTGGTCCCATCACTTCATGGCAAATAGATGGGGAACAGTGGAAACAATGGCTGAATTTATTTTGGGGGCTCCAAAATCACTGCAGATGGTGACTGCAGCCATGAAATTAAAAGATGCTTACTCCTTGGAAGAAAAGTTATGACCAACCTAGACAGCATATTAAGAAGCAGAGACATTACTTTACCAACAAAGGTCCATCTAGTCAAGGCTATGGTTTTTCCAGTAGTCATGTATGGATGTGAGAATTGGACTATAAAGAAAGCTGAACCCCGAAGAATTGATGCTTTTGAACTGTGGTGTTGGAGAAGATTCTTGAGAGTCCCTTGGACTGCAAGGAGATCCAACCAGTTTATCCTAAAGGAGATCAGTCCTGAGTGTTCATTGGAGGGACTGATGTTGAAGCCAAAACTCCAATACTTGGCCACCTGATGCAAAGAGCTGACTCATTAGAAAAGACCCTGATGCTGGGAAAGATTGAGGGCAGGAGGAGAAGGAGATGACAGAGGATGAGATGGTTGGATGGCATCACTGACTCAATGGAGATGAGTTTGAGTAGACTCCGGGAGTTGGTGATGGACAGGGAGGCCTGGCGTGCTGTGGTCCGTGGGGTCGCGAAGAGTCAGATGCGACTGAGCGGCTGAACTGAACTGGGTTGCTTCCCTCCTTGGGCTCTTATAAGTAATGCTGCAATGAGCATGCATGAACAGGTTATTGTGTGGACATATGTATGCTCTTGTGTCTCACAGGCCACATAACTGATCTTCCAACAGTATGTGTTTGATTCTGTCACCACTTTGCTTAAAAACCTTCAGTAGCTTCCCACTGTTCCTAAAGTCAGGTTCAAAATCTGTGTGCGCGTGTGTGTGTTAGTCACTCAGTCATATATGACTCTCTGCAATCCCTACGGACTATAGTCCTCCAGGCTCCCTCTGTCCATGGGTATTCTCCATGTTGATCCACAAAGCTTACACCTTCTGGGCTCCCTTCTTGTTCTTCTGTTTCAGCCAAGAGCTTCCTCCAACACACAGAATCTCCTTCCATGGTGGACCTGAAACTTCTGCCTCTCTCCCTTGACCTTTTCTTTCTCTAATCCCTCCTCGGGAAAGCCTCTCTAATGCTTCAGTCAAGGTTAGGTCAGCCTGCCACATGCTTTCATGAGACCCTGTTCCTCCCCTCCTCAGTGGGTACCACAGTTACACCCACAGGATGACCTGTGTGAATCTGGTCAATGCTTCTCTTTTATGCTCCAGCAGAGTAGGGCTCTTGTTCTTGTTCCCCAGTCAGCCCTGGCACCCAGCACGGTTGGTACCCAGCACATTTAGGCACTCGGTAAATATTTGCCAAGTAAATAATGGATAATGATGGTGGCCAGCAAGCCACTTGTCTGGACGCTTCCTTTTACCCTGGTGTCTTCTGCAGGTGATGGGGGACCCAGGCAGCTGCCGAAACCAGGATGACTTCTTTTTCTCTCTCCAGCCCTTCTCACCCTGTCACACACCAGAGAGGCCTCTGCTTGGGTTTGGGTGAACTTCCCCCTCATCCTAAAATAACTGGAGCCTCACTGGGTCCCAGGGAACCCTGGGGCCCTCTTTCAAGACAGAGTGCCTCCCTGTGGCATGTAATTCCAGGCAGCCCAAATGCCGCAGGCTAAGCTATCAGTGGTAGCCATCCATTTGCAAGGGGAATGAGGAGGGATTCTTGGAGGCATGGGCTTCTCTGAGAGTAAGGAGCTGCATTTGGACAAGCTGCGTTCCCTTTTCTAAAGATGGTTGCCTTTCTGCTGGTCTTGTTTGAAAACCTGCCCTGGAAGACATTCCAAGAAGAAACCGTCCACCTTCTAAGACTTGGTTGCTTTTTCAAAACAACCTGTTTTCCTTTCCCCCCACAGATATGCACTTGTTTGGCCACTACCCAGCACACGACGACTTCTACCTCGTGGTGTGCAGCGCCTGTAACCAGGTCGTCCAAGCCGCAGGTCTTCCAGTCCCACTGCGGTAAGTGGACTCCTGCACTGGCCGATGTCCAACATTCGAGAGGAGCCCTGCCCTGTGGTCTGGCCCTGGGTCTGTCTGAGCCCAAGGCCCTGAGTGAATCCCCCTGGGGTTCTGCCTTGGCTTCCAGGCCGACTGCCTTAGGAGTAGTCAGGGGTAGTCCTCCTGCCAAAATGTTTGGTGCTGTGGGAGCACCGGACAGAAAACGTCCCGTTGTTTAGGTAGATGGATGGTGGTCTTTGCAGGCGACAAGGGGAGGGTCAGCAGTGGCTCAAGGAGCCACTCCTGCAGCCTCACAGCCAGATGTTCAGTTCTTCTGAGAGAGAGGAGCCAGGGCAGCCCACCGTGGGGGCCACTGGGGTGCCAACCCCCAGGAAATGCAAACAAAGCCACGAGTTCAGCTTCTCCTCTTCCAAGAATCCTGCTTGTTTAAAAAGAAAGGGAAAAAAACAGACATGTTTGGGAACTTGCTTTCCCTCTATCTTTCCATCCTTGGTGTGAAACCCCTTAGCAGTTCCACAGCAAATGCTGGCCTCTTTCACTGCCGGTGTCTTGGCACACCACAGCTAACATCCACATGGCTGCTCCCCTAAGAGCAGATGAAGAGTTACTAAGCTGAGGGCAGGAAGTGACTTAACCTGAGTGGAGGTTTCCTTCTCTTCAAACGGGATGTTGTTGGACCAGCCAATTTCCAAAGCTGTAATGTGCTCCGAGTTCCAGAACAGTAGTTCCCAATCTTTTGGTTTAAAGTCTCCTCTCTTTTGTTGAACATAAAATCCGAATGCCCTTCTTTAGTGTTAAATTTCAAAGTGCATTAAACATTGTACCTAAAAATAGTCAAAGCAATTATAATATCGAATACATTTTGGCAATTTACGTATTTCTCCTTTCTCACACTCAGGATTTCTTCTTTTCCCCTAGCCCTTCAGTTATCACCATTCTGTAATAAATAGGTATAAAATAAAAGGAGATGAGCTCGTCTAATCTCACCAGTAAAGGTACTTGGGACTACTGAATAGTTATATATATCATAATATTAGTTACAAATATGTATATATGTATATGACATTTACATAGTGGTGTGTTTCTGTATATAACTTGCATCTGTGTGTGTACTGTAGTTGTGTTTCGTATTTATAATATGTAGAAAGAAGAATGCAGGCTTCTGAGACTTTTTGACCTGCATGGGCACAGAGGCTCCTAGCAAGTGCCGTACAAACAGCTCCATTGAGAGGCCAGGTCTTCTGCCCCTCCTGGCAGCCACCTCTGTGACTTGGGGCTACTTGCTAAATGTCTCAGGGTTTGGTTTCCTCATCTCTTCCACGAGTGATGACTTCCGTGGGGGCTTCCCCGCTCTAACGTTTTCATTTCTGGCAGATAGAGCATGAAAGGAGCAAGTCGTGTGCTGGGCACTCGCTGACCTTCTTGCTAGATGCCCTGTAGCAAATGACCCTCCCTTCCGCTAGGAGGAGAGAAAGGGCCAAACCTCCCAAGCAGACTGTCAGAGGCGCGGTGCTGATGCTACCAGCTGAGGTGACAAGCAGGGGAGTCAGTAGCAGAGCAGTGGCAAGAAGATCCCACACAGCTGGCAGGTCAGGGAGCAACCATGGAAGCTCTGTGGGCCCTGCTCCTGATTGTTTCATGAAGATGCAGGAAGGGATCGTCAGTCATTCATTCCTAGGATGTGCTGCTGTTCTGGGTGCTGGGGTACAGCAGTGAATGAGACGAGGAAAATCCCATAAGTCGTCAAAACCTTCTCTGGGAACTTAATTCACTGGCAGGGTTTCTGATGGAAAAAACCTAAATGGGCCCTGGGACCCCCACCGTGCCCTGCAGAATTTCTCCCAAGGCAAGACCCCACATAGCCAGTGGAGGAGACCTCTAGGGCTAGGGCTTGGCTCCCTTGACACACGCCTCCCTCTATCCTGGGCCTTTTGGTTCAAGAGCAAGTCAAGCTTAGGGGCACAGCCGAGAGTTTTGTAGCCATCTGCTCTGAGCAATGGCAGTAAATTAGTTTGGGGGTTTGGGGTTACGGATCTCATCACCTGAAACCCAGTCTTCTTGGGCTTCTTGCTGAAGCAGCTGACAAGCAGTGGTAGGACACGACCACAGCTCAGCAAATGGAGGCCCTTAAGCCTCCCTCGTCTGTCAGGTACGTATCCCACAGGTTCTCACTCGCATTTATCAAGGGCAGGAGGACGCAAGGCAGAGCTCAGAACCAGGGCAACACTTAAGGGGCAAGGAGGATTTCTTAGCTGCCCTAGGAACTCCTCCTATGGTATCACAGTATTTCTTTTCTTGCTCTTTTACCTCCTATGACTAGCCTTGCTGTAATCAACAAGTTCATGAGAATGGCTTTGCACAAGGTACCAGGGACTGTACTAGATGCTCTCCTTATCTTTGAACATGTAATCCTCTCAATGCCCCCACTAAGTAGGTACCAGTATGACTTCCAGTTTGAACTTGAGGAAGCAAAGGCTTAGGATTGCTTTGCCCAGGGTCTCAAAACCAAGCAGGTGTAGAGCCTGATTTTGAATGCAGGCAGCATAGCTCCTGAGTGAGGGAAGTACGTGTTTCCCTGGCTTGCATAGCCATTGTCCCTCACTTCCTCCCGGTGTGGCTCCCAGGCCCCTCTTGTCCTAGCCCAAACTCCAAGGCCTGAACTCACTTGCCTGCCAGGGAGCACATCATAATACCTGGCTTCAGATTCCATCATGTTAGCTGCAGAATTTTCTCTCAAATGGAATCTCGTCTATAGAATCCCAGTATGAATACAGATGCCCAGCAGAGCCACGGGGGTTGAAACTGGGGTAAGGGCTCAAGTGCCACTTTCCTGGCCTACTAAGCCCACCAGGGTTCCTCAGAGCAGCATTTGAAGTTTGTCATAATGGAGAGAGCGTGGGCTTTGGAGGCAGACAGAGCATTTCACATGAGTCCCCTATTAACTACATGACCTCAGGCTGGTGGCCTATAAAATGAGTGCTCTGCCTGCCACAGGGGGTTTTGGTAGGAAAGGTCTGGTGAGAGGCGCTTTCCTGCGGTACACCTAGAGCACGGGCTCCTTTCTCTTCTCCCCTGGCATCTCCGTGTGGCCTCCAGCTGGACGTGGCTTGTCCCTCTTTGAATTCACAGAACACCTCCCCTGCTCCTGCCTTGCACTTCCGTTACCTGTGGGCTGTCTCAGCTACATCCACCAGCTTCGAGGATCCTTTGGGGACCAGGGATATATTAATAATACCTTTTCAGCTCTGTATTCCCAGCACCCAGAACACCCAGAAATGAATTCATCATCACTGGCCCTGGCCCTGGGAAGCAGAGTTGAGGTACAGTGGAAGGGACACAGCCCAGGGGCCAGGTCCCAGTTCAGTCTTATCCAGCCCTAAGACCCCGGACTCTTCACCTTTTTAAGGGACAGGGGACTGGGCTATGTGTTCTCTTGGAAACGTGCTCATTCTCAGCGCCTGGGATTTGGTCCTGATTTTAAGGATCACACCATATTCAGAGAGATGGGTGCATGGCAGCCTTCAAGATTTCAGTGGCCTCGTTAAGTTAAATGGAAGAAGTGTGTGTGTGTATTATGTGTGTGTATGTATTTAGGCAGTTGGTTCTGAGGACTTTGGAGGTTGATGATAATGTGAAACCGTGAATGCGATTATGGAAAAAATCATAAATTTTGGAGTCAAACAGACCTGGGTTCCTAGCTGTGAGACCTCAGGCTAATTACGTGACCTTTCTGGGCCTCATTTTCCTCTGAAATGAAGGGATAGTTCCTGCCTTGCAGAGTTACTGTAAGGAACAGAGATAAAGTAGTTTCCTGGCACATAGTAAGGAAATAAAGAAAGGGTAGCTATTATTGTCAATAAAGTGTGGCTATTTTTTATTATGTTGAATGTTTCTTATGAAAAATGGGAAAACCAATTCAGTCAAGTGCTTCCTGCCTTCGTTTCTCACCCTGTCTCGGGGGATGTGCGCATGGAGGTCAGCCTGCGGACTCTGGCCTGTGATTCATCTTCGGCTTCCCACACTCTTGGAGGCAAGACTTGTTGGCCTAAAGATGATTACATTGCCAGGAGTCCTGAGGATCCACCTTTACAAATATGGTTTACATTCACATTGGGCTCCAGTGTCCGCTCCTTTGGAAACACCATGAAGCTCCCAGTTTCTCTCTGGGGTCCCTGCCCAGGTCGAGCCAGCCCTGGCCACCTCCCCCGACTCCCAGGACTGGCTGTCTTCCTGTTACTCCTGACTTTGTGCCCCAAGCTTGTGTCCTAGATGTGAAAAGCAGGCACGTGCCCGTTGCTCAGGAGAACCTCTGCCTGGCTTGGGGCGGGGGCTCTCCAGGCCACTGGGGCTGTGCCAGTGGCTGTGCCACTCCTCCTGTGTGGGCCCTGAGGTCTGTTTCCTCTGTATAGGGGCCCTTTAGATGCTTTTAAACCTCTGCCCAGGAGATTACTATCTTGAGGGAGTGGTTTGTTTCTAAAGCCTCTTAGGTGAGTTGATGATGTTATTTAGGCATTAAGATAGAAAAGAGGGAAACAGAAAAAGCCTCTCCTTAGGTGAACTGATCCCACTCAGCCAACATCCTTACCCTTCATAGCTGTCCAGCCCAAGCTGTGACTTGATGCACTGACACGATGTGGGAGCCGCGTGGGTTGGGAATTGCCTCTCTGGGGTGAGTCTTCTTAGGTTCAAGTTCCAGCTCTACCACTTGTTAGCTGTGTGACCTTGGGCAGATTACTTTGCCTTTCTGTGCTTCGGTCTCCTATTCTTAAAATGGGATTGTATTTTTCTCCTAAGATCATTTTGATGATTAAAGGAGCTCACATGTGGAAAGTACTTTTAGCAGAGTGGTGGAACAAAGTTTGCTTTAAAAAAAAAGTTACGCTTTCATTAACCAAGTGATAAGCTACAGAGATTTATAATGAAGTCTTGTCCAAAGGATATTCATTTATGATTACTGTGCAGTGTGAGGGTGACCTTGGTGACTTTCTCTGCATCGGTACTGTGGGTTCCAACCTCAGTGCGGTTTCTTCTGAAGAGTCCTCTGTGTATGTTGTGTGTGTGTGTGTGTGTGTGTGTGTGTGTATGGGATCCGATTTGTGTGCATGAGCCTATATATAAGCTCAAAACTAGAAGGTTCAAGGTACCTACAATGAAGAAATATTTTTATTACATTTAGAAGTTACAGAGGGGCGGGGAAAAAAAAAGAAGTTACATAGGTTTAATCAATTGAAATATTGTAAGTAAAGGGAAAAATAATAAGTAGATTCTAGCTGTGGTTTTGTAATTGGGTTGGACATTTATGAAGTTGTATGATTTGCCTAAATGAAAGGAGTATGATTTTTTTCTGTCCTTATCTCCTACTATATTTACATAATAAACTACCATAAAGAATAGTTTCTCAACAGCAGCACAGTTAATATTTGGGGCTGGAAAATTCTGTTATGGGGGCATCCTCTGTATTGTAGGGTATTGAACAACTTCCCTAGCTTTTATCCACTAGGTGCCAGTAGCTGCCCCCACCCCCAGTCATGTCAGTGAAAACAGTGTCCACTTGGGGACAAAAATGACCCCCAAGTGAAAGCCACTGCTGTGAATTACGACATCTCCATTTGTCGTGTAGTATTCTGTGCTTTTCTGTATTCAGGTTTTCCTCCCCATTCGAATACGTGTGTGTGCATGGGCACACTAAGCCCTGAGATCAGTTCTCTGGAAAGTTTACTAGTTCAGCCTCCAATGAGCTGGTCATCAGGATAATTTCTCCATCGTGGTCATATTCAAAGGATAAAACAAGATAGATTGCTGAAGTCTGTAAATTGCGGCCCTTCCCACCTCAAAATCAGAAAAACAGGGGAAAAGTGGCAAAAGAAAGAACACATTCGTATACAAAGATCCTTCAGAATTTTTCAGCCGCTTTTGGTGCTGACTCTCCAAGCAGAGAACCATATGGTCCTACACCCCAACCATCAAACAGATAGTCCTTGGATGTCACTACTACTTAAATATATATTAGAACCAAAGAACCTAGATGTCATTCAAAAGACAAGATAGGATTAGTTTTTTTTCCCTTCTTAGAGAGGGCCTTTTGGTCCCTTTTCTGATTATATTTTTGAATGCCCTTCAAGTAGCTGTTTTGCATGTTGATGGTGATGCAGTAGAGTTTAATGAACTGTGAGCTAAAGCAGAGGGGCTGAGCCACAAAATAAATGAGTGACAGCAACTGGCTCCTGGAAGCTGGCACCTCCATCCCTTGCGTGCACAGGCAGATGCTGCTGCTGGGTGGGGACCAAGAGCAGCAGAGCCCAGCAGCCACACAGGGAAGCCTCATTAGTGAGGGTTCAGAGTTTCCTGCAATTGTTCTCTTTATTTCGTCTGTCTCCGGGTGACCTCTAGTTGAGGAGGAAACAAACCATTTGTGCTTTTGAGCCCTAGAGAAAGGGAGTCCCTCCCAATGTCAGTGCCCCTGGGCTTCCAGGGTATCATCACTGGCTCATTATCCTGCCAGAACTTCCTTTCCGAAGGTGTAGATTGCCACAGAGTAGGACTGAAGTTTTTGGTCAGTTAAGTGGGATTTGTTTGTTGAGATTAAATTTCTGTTGTTATTGTGAGTTGTTTTTTATGAACTAGATTATTTACACCAGAGACAAATAAAGTACTTAAGGGAAATTGGTCAGATTGAACATATTCTTTGTCAAGTCCGGCAGTATTAACTAATAAGACTTGGCAAGATCAGGTGAATCTGTGCAAACTTGATTTTGTTAGTGAGATTCTTTAACCTTAATTTGATGAATGTATCCCTAATCTAAAATTAACTCCTGGCTTGATGTATCTTTGGGGTTCCTTACAGTCAGAAACAATGTCTGTGGTTGTTTCTTATTTCATCTTTCCATACTCCCCAGTAAAGTGTAACCATAGGACAGATACTAAGGAAATTTCCTACAGTTGATTCTAAGAAGATCCCAAAGCAAAACTAATCATGGACTCACAAATGGTGATACCTCATATCAAGAATTACAACTGAAAAAAATCTACAACAAAGTAGCACCACATTTTGCACTCCTTCAAATGTTTATATTTTTGAACTTGCTGCGGCTCAAATGAGAATTAAAAGTTTACCTAGAATATAGCAGGTTGACCTGGTCCCAAACCCTAGCTTTTCTTCTTATCTGTTAATGGAAGACGAAAAGTACCAGTAACAACTATCGAGCACTTACATATGCTAAGATTTTTTTAAATTTAATCCTACTGCCACCCGAAGGTGCTCTAGTCCCATTATTTCTGTCTCACACCCAAGGACAGGGAGACTCAGAGGATTTAATAAATTTCCTCAAGATCTTGCTGATGTAAGTGGCAGAACTAGGATTCCAGCCTGTGTCTGACTCTTGATGCAAACTTTACTCATTTAATGTTTTGGATCTCAAACTCCCTGCAATAGCATAACTGATCCTGCATATGGAAAGGTTGTTTTTGTCCCCTGTAGGATGCTGGAGCCCTAAATGCAGGTGCTTGGGGGCACCTGAGTTCCCTATCTCTCATTTTTCTAACTTACACTTCTGATTGTCTGCTTGTTGGTATAGGTGAAAAACTTGGGCACAATTTTGAAGGAAATCAGAATGGAAGAATAAACTGATTACAGTCCATGTGTTGAGAGTCATGGCATTTGGATAGACCTTTAAATTATCAAAAAGTGAAAAGAAGCAAGCTTGTGGGAGAGGTGGAATGGGTACCACCATCAGTTCTGCCTGTAGTTTCTTGTTCATCCCCAACAAATGAGCAGATCCGTGAGATCCCCACCCCTACCACCAAAACAGGAGATAATTTCCTCTAAATTCAGTGGAATTCCCTTTTCTTACACGTTTCTGTGAATCAGGTAAATTTTACAAGTGGACAAATAGCAGATGTAATGATTCAGCTCAAATTTAGAGATAGATTAAGAGGATCTTCATAGTTTTAGCATTATGGAATTCATTTTTACTTGAAAGAAAAACACCCTCTTCTTATATCTCATTCAAGCCTATTTCTTGAAGGCTGAATCTTTTGGATTACCTTCTTCAGAGTCACATAGCTTTGATTCATTTATTTATTTGAAAAGTATTTATTGAGCACCTACTTATATGCCAGGCATTGTTCTAGTGCTGCAAATAGTGGTGAACAAGACTAGAGTGTGACCTTGAAGCCTGCGTTCTGACAGTTTAAATAACGTAGATGAAAATGAGATCAAGCCATAGGAAGAGCACATCAGGTGAGGTGTTTTGAGGGCTTCAGAGAGGTGGGTGGGAGCAGTATTGCAGAGCCCTAGAGGGCAGAGCCCAGAGTTTGGGCTTCATTCTGGGTGTGGTGAGAAGACACGGGAGGGCCCTGCATGAGGGAAAGACATAGTCCGACTTCTGTCTTCAGAAGGTCACTCTGGCTGCTTGGAGTCTGGGAGACCTTGAAGGGACTGAGGCATAGCTGTGCAGGTGGATAGTGAAGGGTAAACGTGAGATCTATTTTGGAAATGTAGCTGACAGCATCTACTGATCGATTACGTCGTAAAAGGGAAGGTCAACATTTAGAGTTAGTTAGAAGCGGAATGGCCAGTGACCTATAGGAAAAGCAACAGAGGATGACAGCATGGGAGTCAAGAGCAGAAAGTGTTTGTAGAGCCAATCAAATGCCAAGTGGTTGAGCGAGAAGAGAAAAGGTCACTAGATTTCCACCAAGGATGCTATTGACCTCAACAATAGCCATTTCAATATCTTGGGATTTCTTTTTTCCAAGTATAGGTGATTTTATTTTTATATCACTGATAAACCTCTTTTAAGCTAGTGACACCCCAAGTGTTCTGCCACATTTCTGCTGAGTTCAGCTACTACCCAACTAAACTGTCAGCTGGTCCCTGTGCCCTTTGCATGCCACCAGTCACTGTGCCACAGTCACCTGTGAGCTCTAGGTACTCAGCTCCTGAGGGCTAAGACTGTGTCTTCTGCATCCTTGTGTCCCAGCCTGGAGACATTTCCTGACTTAGAGCACAGACAGCAAAAAGGAAGGACTCCTCTAATCCCAACTCAAGTGCTCTTGGCACTCCCCACTTCACCAGCAGTAGCATATATGACAGCTCCTGCAAATGCCTGTTTACTTACCACCCCCATTGCACACACAGACACAGGCACAGACGAGGAGTTTTGAGGAGCCCTTTCGTAATGCTCACCATTGTGTTCCCGAAGTTAACACGATGAATGCTGGATCTACAGTTGGTGCTCAAAACACTTTTTAAAAATGCGTTTTGGAAGCAGGGGGTGGGGAGGTGGGGAGCAAGCCTGGAAGGAAAACTTACTTCCAAGTTGGGAATAAGCCAAATTCCACAGGTAAGTGAACACATTCGTTTAGAAGATGTTGCTCCTTGAAAGAGAAGTACTGTCTCTGTTCAGATGCAGCTGATGCAGGGGAACCGTCCTGCCTCACTTTGCACTGGAGATGCTGCTGCTTTGATCCCTGACCACAGCTGAGTTATGGAAGGCTGTCACTGTAACATGACCCCAGGCTTCTGACTCATCTCTGGCTTGTCCTCGCTGTTTTTTGGGCTGCTCCATTCCATTCCTCAGAGCTGTATCAACCGAGGAAAATTAGGGGAACAGCCATCGCTTTATTTAAATCCAAGTAAAGAATGTTGCCGGCGCTGATCCAAAGTTCATTTTGGAATTGCCCCCATCTGGGGCAGTGAGCAGAGCAGCAGTGTTTCCTCCTGGAGTAGTCCATCCGTTCACTGAGAGCTGGGGCTTGGGCGCACACACACGCCTGGGAAAGACTGTGTGCCAGATTCCTCTCGGAGGTTCTCAGTGCCTGTTAGCCCGTCAAAGCACTCAGAGGTCTTGCAGTAAAAACAAAAATGCATCCCTTTTGCCTTGGAGTCCCATTGCTTTTAATTTATCTGAATCCACCGACATGTACTGAGTGACAATAATAATAACAATAATGAACGTTTTTGTTAGTAATGTGGTCCCAGATACAAGCCCACTCCTTCATCCATGCCCCAAGCAGAAAAGCAAACATCTTTTCCAACCCTGGAGGAGAAATTGGCCGTGGAAAGTCTCCCATCCTGAAACTGTGTCTACTGTACTTTATGAGTGGAAGGGTTTTCAAAGGTGGTTTTGACTCTCCTTCCTTTTCACCTCTCTTCCTGATGCTAGAACCCAGTTCCCATCCAAGCTGCCACTCCACCATCAGTTTTCCTTTTGGAAGCACATCAGGAGTATTCGCTCAAGGAGCTGATTGTGAGTGCTTTGCCTGGGGTCACTGTGAGGTCCCACCCAAAGTGTCACATATAGGAGTGTATAGGCTTGCCTTGGGGACGCTGGGGCCGGGTGGAGGGTGTCTCTAAAGAAGGTTCCAGGCTCTATTGTCTCTGAGGTCAGAGTGCTTCTTCCTGTGTCTGTGTATATTTACTATGGCAGGTTTTCTTCTCTTCTGGAAAAGGTGCTGTTAAGTCGATGTGGCCTCTTAAAACCGATGGCACCCTGGAATCAAGGAAATACTGTAGTGAAGAGTCTGCCCAGGACTGCTCTTTCACGGGGCCGGGCACTTCTGGAAAACAAGTGCACTTTGGGGAATGCTGCACAGAAAGCACATGGGAAATAAATATGTCCGGGAGAAAATGTAAATTGAAAGGAGTAAATGATGAAAGATTAAGTAAACAGTTCACTGTGATGAATCTTACTTCACATGGAATGAATAATCGTGTTTGGTTCCCCCCACCCCCACCCCAGAGAAAGTAACTCTAGTCTTTATTTTAGAAAACTGGAACTACCGATTTCTGTCTAAGGTTTGCTTCCTAACTAACCCTGTTATTTGTTTGTTTATTAGCATCATAGATGTTTACTTTTCTCTCACAGAAATTATTTCTTCAGTCCTGAGGCCTCTTCCTAAGATGAACGTGGCTTCCCTCGTGTGGTGGCTGTGATTTTCTGCTCGTCTCGCTGGGTGGCTGTCCCCGCCCCTATGTCGTCCTCTCAAATGTGCCTCCTCCCCCAGGAGCCCTGCCACGCCGTCCCCAAGTAGTGAGAGTGCTTTGATGCTGGCCCCGACTGACACGCTAACTCAAGGACCCGCCTGTCAACTCTGAGGCAGCGTCTGACGGTGGCATGCTCTCTAGGTGCTTGTGAATCAAGTTATTGGTGCATTAAAAGAGGCAGGACCTGGACAGCGGCTTGGAAAATTCTTGTGCCACTTTTCAGCCTCCCTGTCGTACGCTTACACTGTGACACTCATCCTAGGTGTGGGGAGCCTCCGCCCTGACAGGGAGCCTTTGCCTCAGGTCCTCTGTAGAGTGAGGCGGTGCTGATGGTGTTTGAGAGGGGCTAGGAGACCAGGGGGAGGCCCAGGACAGGAGGGGCCGCTCCCCTGAGAGCTGCCCCGACTCTGACTGGTCATATTTGTGAGCCAGGAAACCACTGAGCCATTTTGATCACCACAGGTGCCCCTCACACAGGCAGAAGAGCCGTGGTCCTCTCTTTTATTTTCTTATTGTTCCAACTCCTCGACCCCCACCGGCCCACAGAACTTGCAGACCTGTGGTCAGTGTGACTCGACCAGTATCACTCCATCCCCAATTCTGTTCTTTTTAGGTTGTTTGGTGTTTTTCTTTCTAATATTTCTTTGATCACTCAGCCAGTGCTGGCATTGGGTTGAACTGGCCACATAGTCCAGAGGAAGTGGTTGTTTTGCGGTTGGTTTCAGTGGACTTCTCAGGGGGACCACTTTCTATCCCAGGGGCACATAGACCTATCTGTTTAGTGTGTGTCTCCTATGCAGCATTCCCGATCATCTCTCAGAAGTTCCTGGCAGACAGAAGGTCCCCTATCCACTGTTAACTAGGAATTTACTCAGTTCCAGGACCCTCTTAATAGTAAGATGCCACATCAGTGGAATAGCACCTTTTCCAGGTGACTGGACAGTCTTTGCATCCAGTCAGTAGCAGCTAACTGGACTAGCCCCAGGAGATGGGCATAGTGTGGTGGAACAGGGCATGGTCTGGGAGGCGAGCCAACAGCATACAGTCTGGGACTGTATGACTGTCATAATTAACCCAGGCACATCCCTTCTTTTCTTCTGGAGTCAGGTACTTCACTTTCCCTTTGGCTTAGAATTTAGTTCAAAGTACAAAATAATGAAGCTATAATGGCTTGGGGAGTTTCCTGTTTCTGGTGATACCCCTGACAAATCTCATATAAATTAACCTGGTCCCAAATCAACTAGGCCACATGTAGAAAAAAAATCACACCATTGCCAAGTAGTAACTGAGGAGTGTGGTTTTAGCTTCCAAATGTAAATTTTGGTCAGGGGGCCTTACTATTTTTATTTTTGATTTCTAGTTTAATTTGTGATAACCAGGGAAAGTTATGTTATCCTTATAAGGGTAAGGCAGGGTAAGGCATAACATAAGTTTAACATATGTTAAACTTATTTTAAAAAGTAAGCTTTATAACTTAGGATACCTCCTTTGTGATTACACTGGCTTTTTTTTTTAATGTCATACGTGATTGGAAAATTTGTATAATCTCACTTTTATGTGCAGAATTCCATATATTCATTGTTTATTTTGTTATTTAGATCTTGTATGTCCTCTGCATTTTTGTCTGCGTGGCCTGAAATTTCTGAGAAGGAAGTTTTAAGTCTCTTATGATGCTTATATGTCAGTCTCTCCTGAAACTCTTAACATTTCTTGCTGTACAGTTTTAAGGCTGTGCTATTGGATGTTGTTTTTTAGTCTCTAAGTCAAGTCTGACTCTTGGCAACCCCATGGACTTCAGCACGCTAGGCTTTCCTCTTTTTCACTATCTCCTGGAGCTTGCTCAGACTCATGTCCATCAAGTCAGTGATGCCATCCAACCATCTCATTCTCTGTCACCCTCTTTCTCCTGCCTTCAATCTTTCCCAGCATCAGGGTCTTTTCCAGTGAGTCGACTCTGCATCAGGTGGCCAAAGTATTGGAGCTTCAGTTTCAGCATCTGTCCTTCCAGTGAATATTCAGGGTTAATTTCTTTTAGGATTGACTGGTTTGATCTCCTTGCTATCCAAGAATACATATAAGTTTATGACTCAAGTCATTTTAGTGATGGAATATTCATCCCTATTAATGCTTTTGCCTTAGGTCCTATTTTTATCTGATTAACATTGCTACCTAATTTTCTTTTTGGTCAATATGTATTTGCCTTTCCAGTCTTTTATTTTCAACTTTTCATTTTGTTTTAAGTTTCTCTCTTGTAAGCAGTATATAGATGGCTTTTTAAAAACCCAATCTGATAGTGTCTTTTAATAGATGAGTTTTATCCATTTACATTTATTGTGAGTACTTTATATATTTGGACTTATCTCTGTCTTTCAGTTTGTGTTCTGTGTACCTTGCATTTTATTTGCTTTTGTTCTCCTTTCTTGCCTTCCATTAGATTAGAGAAGTTTTCTTAACACTCAACATTTTCCCCTCTGCTAGCTTGGTCACAATAGATTTTATTTTATCTCTTAGTCTATTTAAATCTATTTAGTGACTACCATTAAGTATTTAACATGCATACCAAATGATAACTTTTTTTCTCATACAGTTGTTCAGGATCTGTGTCTTCTCAAACAACACAGATTTTTACATACTTGAAGTCAACTAGTAATTACGACAAAGAATTGAAATCCTGGCTCAAAACACTGCCATGTGTTCTCAGCCTCCTGACTCACAAGAGGATTAGAGGCATCCTGACTGATTAATAAAGCATGAATTTTTGCTAATTCACTCTGTTTTATACCCTGGGGTGTTTTGGGTCATCTGTCTAGTTCAGAGTGATACATTCATTCCCAGCTCATAAAAATCTATCAAGTTCCTGAAAATGTTCTGAAGTAGGATTAGACCAAAGAGAGCTCAGAATCCTACAGCCCAGTGTTAGTACCTGTTCCCATAAATCCCGTTTGTCACATGTAATGATTTCCAGTGTGAAAATCTAAGGGTTCCTCCCTGTTAACACCTGCTTACTTTTCCCTTGATGACCAAAATTTAATGTGCATGTGAGCCTACTGGGGGTTTCTTGCTACCATGAAGATTCGAATTTGTGTTTCTAACATGCTCCCAGGTGATGCTGATGCTTTGAGGGACCACACTTTGAGGAGCGAGTGCTTGGAGAATGAAATGTAGTTAGTAAAGGGGGCTTCGGCTCCAGGCCTGTGTTCCTTGATACTTCACAGAACAGCAGATTTCAGAAGCATTTTCTGTGAAGTGGTAGGATTCAGTATCATTTTAATCATAAAGATCACTTTAAGGCCCTGCAGAGCCCTGCCTGCCCCTGCCCTGGCCCAGAGTTCTTTCAGGCCTGTGTAAAGTCCCTCGTAACTCCATCCCTCTGGAGGTCAGCACAGCACATGCTCTCAGGCTTGTCCTTGTGTCATTTAGGTGTGATTCTGTGAGTCAGTGCCCTGAGGAAGAGCCTGCCTGGGGCCAGGGGCAGGCTTCCTGGTAATTTATGTCTAAGACAAGCTTTTAATAGAGATACACTTTTAAACAGTAACCAGGAAAAAGATTCTCTCTTTTTAACGGGTATCCATTTATAGGACTCAGCTGTTGAAGCTCAAGGGTAGCATTAGGCTTAAGTTTAATCTTCTGTATACCGTAATTTACAGCACTGAGTAAAGCATTGTACGTACAACTATTTCAGTCATTTGCTGTGATAAATAGCTATTGCTCTTGGCGGAACAGAAACGCCATCTCTGCTTTCCACTTATGAATATTGAATGGTCTCAGGCAGGCTTTTGCTATAAGTTTTTAAAGGGAAATCCCCACCAATCACATCTCCTCAGGGGCCCCAAATGCCGTTTCCCTGCTGCGTGCACTGGTCGGTGCTCAAGTCGGACCGTAGTTCTGCAGCACACGTGTGTTCCTGGTGAATGTCACACAGGGCACGCCCAGCAGCTCAGGCCCCAGTCCTGCTGAAGGCTGCAGTTTTGCACTGAATGCCTCGAGCTGTTAGGTAGAAGATTTAGCTAGTGGCAGGAAGCCACCAACAGGGATCAGGGAGATATCTTAGAGGCGATAATCTGACGCAGGGAAAATAGAAGGGGTGTGATTCTGTTGGATTCCTGATGGTGAGAAGATGGTGTCAGCTAGGGAAATTGAAACTAATAGGAGCAAAAGGAGACGGGGGAATGCCCAGGTTATAAATCTCTAGTGATAAACTCTTTAGGAACACAGAGACACATATGCCTTCCTCCAGACCTCCCTTAGTTCCGATGCTGTGTTCCCTGCCAGCTGGGAGGAGGCAAAATGTATTTTCAAATACGATGCTCAGGTCCACTGACCAGTTAACCCAAAAGTTCAAGTCCAAGTCAGCTGGTTACCCTAGACTTGGGCTCCCAGAAATCCCCCAATTTCTTTCCTGTGGACAAACTGTCTGCATTGGAGGAGCTGAAATCTTTAGATTGGCATCCTTTGGTGTGTCCATGTGTGTGAGTCTCCACTGGGTCCTTATAAGTACTCCAAGTAATTGCACTGGATGGTGAGAACGTGAGCAGAGATGGCGAACGAGTGACATGGTGCGCCCTTGCCTGCTTCTGAATCCTCTGACGGAGGCTGTCTTCCGGAGTCACATTCCCAAATGCCACTTCTCAGCAGCATCTCTAGAAGGTGATTCCTTTGAAAAGAGAGATGAGAGGCTTCTGTTCTCACTACCGCCTTTTGAGGGTGATCATGTATCTTTAGAAACAGCTACAGCATCTTGCCATTTACGAAGCACCCTCTCCTAGCGTGTTCGTTTTGATTTGAGTAACAGCTCAGTAAGGTGGACTGGTGGAGGCTGGCTTCCCAGGTTTGGAAGCTCAAAGAAGTTTAGCACCTTTCCTAACCACATATCTCACCTCAGTGCATTTGCCATGAACAGAGACCCCGGTGAGAAAAATACACAGAGGCCACCAAATAGTATGTCCCCAATTGGAGACAAATCCACCTTTTATGGACCTGACAGTCTTTGTATTTCTAATTCCCAGCTCCAGGCAATGAACACATCTTCTGACTCTCTTATATCTCTTTCACTTGAGATCTGAGCTTTCTCTAATAACTATTTGATAAACAATCTTAACATGTTGACTCTGAAGAAATGTTATTCAGCCTGCCTATAGGTTATGATATGCCTTTTCATTTCTTGGCCTGAAGATTCCTTCAGAACAAAGTCACGGTCATTTCAGCAGACATTGAAGGCAGTTAGTTGTGATCTGCATGCGAATAAATCCACTCAGCATTCTGATTAGTTATAACGGGTGATGAGAGAATTGTACAAACCGAAAACTCCACATATATGTTTCATGCATGTAAACCTACTAATGAGAATGGGTTTTGGCAAAAATCTGAGCATTGATGTTCAGATGTTCAGATACCACTGGACCTCAGAATCGCTTGTTAGTATTTTGGGAACCAGAGTGCAGACACAGATACAGTACAACTTGATCTTGAGGGCCTTTCTCATCTCCTCGCCTTTGATAAGTTTGTTTAACAGGAAGATGAGAGGAAGCAGTCTGGAGAGAGGATGATACATAAGTGGCTTAAGAGACATGGCAGTGTAAGACTCCTAGGCAACCTTGCTGTGACCTCCCACCTCTCCTTGCCCATCTGTGAAATGGGCATGGTGACTATGCACCAGGATTATTATTCAAGATGTTAATCTTGAGAACATCTTGGCATGTGACTCATGCTATAAATACACCTTGCTGCCATGTAGAAAATAGGAGTTTTTAGCTAAAATGTATAATGGGGTGAGGCAGAGTATATCAGTCACTGGTAGGACGATTGCCAGAGGCAGGAGGTGTGCGAGAATAAGGCAGATGCTTGCCTAAAGAAGGAGAACATAGAGAAGTGTGAAGCATCTGGGGCAGTGTGGTGGAATGTTCAAAACAAACAAACAAACACAAAATAGATATTTGGACGTCTGGCCTGGATTTTGAAAGCACTCAGGGGTTGGAGATGAGCCCCTATCTTTTCACATTGCAGGCTCTGTGCTCCTGCTTCTGGCACACACTGAACTCCAGAGGCCTTATCTAACCAGTCCCCATGTGGGGTTCAGCTGCTGTATTTGAAGGCTGGTTGTGTTGGAGATGCAGGGAGGGGTTAGAAACAGCCAGACCCTGCAGCCAAGCTGTACGGGCATGACTGTGGCTCTGCCACTGACCAGCTAGGTGACCTTCAGCTGACGCCTCAGTCTCACCGTATCTTAGTTTCCCCATCTACAGAATGCAAGTAATATTAGTACCTGTCTCAAAGATTGTCAGGACTGTCAGGGCACCTAAGGTCTGAATACATAAGCATAGCAAAGCGCTTCTCCAGCCTTGCGAATGGCAGAGAAGAAACACAAACTAAATGGGTTGAGGAATGTTCACCTCCAGAGAACTGAGTATGTCAGCCACGAGTTATGTGGTCATTCTCAGAGAGGAAGCTTCTGCTAGAACAGAGGAAGAAAGGTCACAGCCAGAATGATGTCCCACCTCGGCTGGACCACTGGCCATATGCTGAGTGGGTGGTGGAGAACTCGTTTTGCTCAGGTCTTGAAACCCCAGTGCACCTCTTCCCTGCTCCCAGGGAAGTTGGAAGCTTGGTAGGGGTGGGGGTAGGAGGGGTCCGTATCCACAAAAGCAAATTCCAATGGCCACTATCCCAGAAATTTTTATCTCCTTATCTTATATGCGTCAGTCTTGCCCAGTCATTTGCTGATACTGTATCTCTGCTCTGGAATCCTGCAAAATCATTCCCCTGTTATCTGTCTGTCTCAACATGGGGAAAAAACCCCTCTCATCTGGAACTCTTGTCTAATGTCTGCCGTCCTGCCTCCCAGCAGCGTGTGGGCAGGTCTGCTCTGTGCCGCACACATCTTCAGAATGACTAGATTTCAGGTGTTCAGAGCAAGTGTCTTTAAATCCACTGGTGAAAGGAGACAGCAATCATCTGCCGATTGGTGTTTGCCAAGATGTGGCCTCATAACGGGTTGAAGTGATGGCTGCTGGCATGAAACCTGGTTCCCCCTGGGCGTACACCCAGCCTGAACAGCTCCTTTAAAACCAGAAGCAATTTGTCATCTTTTGATTCTCTTCCAGCACTGTCCCTGTCACAGGTAGATAAATGAGGTGGCATATGGGTGTCCAAACGCAGGATCATCTAATCCCAGCGGTTTCCTGCAGAGCCAGCACTCCGTGAGGGTGGAGAGCACAGCGGGGTGGTCCCCAGCTTCTGGGTTGTGACCATAAGCACATTGTTTTTCCCCTGCATGTGCCGTTTATATGCACGAAATGCTTTCTCAGAATCTCAGCCTCCAGTGTGCCATCGATAGATGTGTTCCTCATTTCAGAATCCTGAAATAAATCACACATTTGTAAGCTCAACATCTCATGTCTGTAGTTCCACTGAATGCCACTAATCAAATCAGTGCCTCAGCAGAAGCCAACAGGCACCCCTGAATTAGAACTAAGGATTGGGCTTGATGTTCTAAAAGCCTTGATTTAAAAAAGCCAGTGGGAATGGAGGATGCATTGGGGTTCACCTCAAGATGCATGCTCTGTATGTGACTTGAAAGATACCCACATAGTTTTCTACATAGCCCACTTGGACTTTAAATTTTCTCAGTTGCATGAAACTAAAGTCACCAGGTTGTTCCCAAGAATACAGTAGGCAGAAAAGGTCTCCTGATGCCTCTGGGTGCCTCATGGGTGAGCTGTGACACCCAGTAGATGAAAGCTGGGCCAGTGTGGTGAGTGAACTTGGCTGGCCAGGGAAGGCCTTGTGCTTGTATCAAGGGGCTGACTGTCTTGCTGGTCTTGCCAGACACCTTTGATTTCTTCTGTGGCCACACCTTTCATCCCTGCAGGAGCCAGAGTATCTGAGCCAGGCTTGGCTGGATTACCTCAAGTTCATCCCTAACCACAGGGAGGATACCTGCCCCAATAGTGTCTCACTGAATCCTTGAGCATCACTGAAGCAGCCTGAGACAGGAGCAGATGTGGAGCATCTTCTCAAAGCTGGATCTGCTCAGTGTGGAACAGATTCTCACACAGGCCACTGATGCTGGTGACCAGAAGAAGTTTATGGCCAGCTTCTCAGTATCCAGGGTTCTGAAGGAGAAACTAGCATGAACTGTAACATTTAAACTTTCTTCCACAGAAGAAATCAAAGCTGATTGGCAGACCAGCGACACAGTCAGCCCCTTGGTATAAGCACAAGGCCAGCCCTGGACCAGCCAATTGAGTTTTAGCCAGTGGTTCACACTAGCTGTCTTCTAGAACCCCGTGGGGCTGAGACTACAGCACACTGTGATTCTCATGGGGTTAAAAGCTGGGTCTGGGTTCCTGTTCCCTGCCTCTTCCAGCTTCTGTTCCTCATCTACAGACTGTGTGTTTGCTGCATCTACTTGATAAAGTTGGGGAGGAACAAATGAATTAACAAATGTTGGAAGCGCAATAGATACGTCTTAGCTCTAAGGCTGAGTAAGGCATCTTACTTACACTTACAGAAAAAGGGAAGAAAGTGTGATTTCATGGAAGATGATAGAACAGAATAGCTTTCTCATTAAAAGACAGGCACAAAACTAAGTGAATCTTTAAGGTAATTCTGCATTTCATTCATGGTGAAATCACAGAATCTTTTTTTTTTAAGCTAAAAAGGCTGAGCCAGCTGTACATGATATATTAAACCCACACATTTACTTACTTTAGAAAAGTTCCTATTTTGAGATGATCATTCCTGGGGGGTGGAAAACAATTTTGGTGTGCCTCCTGTCCATTGAAAAGGCTCTTTACATGTAAAGAGTGGTTTCCATTCCTTGAATCAGTGTCTTTGAGTTCTGCTCTCTTCTCAAGCTATGTCACAAAGCCAGGGAAGGGAGGGCTGCAAACTCCTTGAGGAAGGAGTGCTTTCTAACTCCTCTTTGTTACCTCAGTTCAATTCAGTTCAGTTCAGTCGCTCAGTCCTGTCCAACTCTTTGCGACCCCATGAAGTGCAGCACGCCAGGCCTCCCTGTCCATCACCAACTCCCAGAGTTCACTCACACTCAAGTCCATTGAGTCCGTGATGCCATCCAGCCATCTCATCCTCGGTCGTCCCCTTTTCCTCCTACCCCCAATCCCTCCCAGCATCAGAGTGTTTTCCAGTGAGTCAACGCTTCACATGAGGTGGCCAGAGTACTGGAGTTTCAGCTTTAGCATCATTCCCTCCAAAGAAATCCAGGGCTGATCTCCTTCAGAATGGACTGGTTGGATCTCCTTGCAGTCCAAGGGACTCTCAAGAGTCTTCTCCAACATCACAGTTCAAAAGCATCAATTCTTCGGCACTCAGCTTTCTTCACAGTCCAACTCTCATATCCATACATGACCACTGGGAAAACCATAGCCTTGACTAGACGGACCTTTGTTGGCAAAGTAATGTCTCTGCTTTTCAACATGCTATCTAGGTTGGTCATAATTTTTCTTCCAAGGAGTAAGCATCTTTTAATTTCATGGCTCAGAGTATCTGGCAAGTAGTAGGCACTGAATCGGTCTCTTATGAATGAATGAATGATTGATATATTTAATCCTTTAAATTACTGATATTCAGCCTTTAGCCATCAGAATTGTACACTCGGTGGGTGAGAGGGGGTTGTTAAAGTACAGGTGCCTGGGATCCACTCCCATAGCTTTTTGACTCAGTGGATCTGGGGTGGGGCCTGAGATCTTGTATTTCCACCAAGCCTGCAGGTGATGCTAATGCTGTTGCCCAAGGGGCTATACTTTGAGAACCACTGCTTTGAGGGCCATTCTACTTTTCCAGTGGTGCCCCTGCCAATGAGGAGACATAAGACAGATGGGTTTGATCCTTGGGTTGGGAAGATCCCATGGAGGCACGGCAACCCACTCCAGTATTCTTGCCTAGAGAATCCCATGGACAGAGGAGCTTGGCAGGCTACAGTCCATGGAGTCTCAAAGAGTCGGACACAACTGAAGCAACTTAGCATGCATACACCACTTTTCCAAGTCTTCCAAAAGATTGCTATTTTATAACTGTTTGACCTTCCCCTGTAGAACTGAGATATAAAATTGATAGGATTTGATTAGATAGAAGAGCTGCCTGAATTTTTTTTTTTTTTAATCAAAAACTACATTCTGTCCCTTGTACAATTATGAGAGAAGCAAGAATTGAATTGCCTCCTCCTTCATGGCTGTAACAGGACACAGCCAGCCAGGGTGGGGGTAGAGAGGCACACCTTGCAACGTTTAAGCCACATTGCATCTCCATCCAGTTCTGGAATCCACACTTAGTGTCAGATGCGCTTAACTGTAAAGTTGAAATGGGACGTGACCTTTTGCAGAAGCTGCAGTTGAGCAGAAAGGGTACAGGAGAGGCGCCTATGATACATAAGGGAACACGTTATTTTGCAAAGTCTTTTCCTGCTACCTGTCAGCCTGAGTGAAGTCATTAAGCCCCACCGGGTTCAGAAACAAGAGGGAGTTTCATGGCCTGAGGAAGGCTGCTCTCTGCAGAGAGTCATTCTTCTAGTTCCAGATGTCACTTTGGATGGCAGGCCAGGAGCTAGAATTCCAAACCCAGGCTTGGGGGGCTCCTCCCTTGCATCCCCCTTTTGTGGGGAAAGAGCCTTCGAGACCATGAGGACACACAGTAAAGGCCAGGGATGGGCCTGTAGAGGTACCAGAGGGATACCAGACTCCCTGAATTCAGAGAACATCGAGATGGAACCTGAGAGGGCAATTGAAGGAAGGGGAGGGGACCAAGGCCTCCCTTGAGCTTGAGGTAGTGAGAGCGTTTAGTGGCCTGTTGCTACATAACAAATGAGCCCAACATTTAGCATCTTAAAACAAACAATATTTATGGTCAAGATGTGGCAGTGGCTTAATTGGGTGGTTCTGGCTCTCATGAGGTTGACACCAAACTGTCGTTCGGAAATGCTGTCGTCTGAAGGCTTGGGGGTGTGAGCAGACCCACTTCCCAGCTGGTTCCAGTCACCTGGCTGTTGGCCAGAGGCCTTGGTCCCTCGCTCTCAGTACCTTAGGCCTCCCCCTCGGGCTGCTGACAGTGCAGAGGCTCACTACCCTCAGAACCAACAACCTGAGGACCAGGAAGGGGAGTCAAAATGCCGTTGATGAGCTCATCTCAGAAGTGAGTCACTGTCAGTCACCCCTGCTTGAGGCCGTCCTTTAGGAAGGAGTCACGACGCCCAGCCCACATGTGGAAGGAGGGTGGTGAGGCTCCACCTCCTGAAGGAGTGCCACCACGAAGAGAAAGCCCCATTCATCCTCCTCTTGCTGGGTCAGGAGAACACCAGGGTGATTGCTAAAGGGCCTTTGCTGAAAGGTGGTGGGAGCTTTCAAAGGACCCCAGAGCTGGCTCTGGGGGTTTTGCCTGACTGAGTTGAGGACAGGTTGGGGGGAGAGAAAGAGGCATTCGAAACTCTCTGTGGGCTTTGATCCCACTGTCCTGTAGGTGCCATGCAGGCCCCTTCTCTCTTGCTTAGAAAAGAATGAAGCCACCTCTGAGTCCCAAGGCTCAGGCTTGGTTCCAGAGAAGAGTTAGGAGAGGCTGGCTGCTTAGAACCAACTCTGCACTGATGAGAGAACGATTCACAGCATGGTGTGTCTCCTTGTAGATTGTCTGCCCACCAGGTCCCCAGAAGGGGAAGAACAGGTGTCTCAGGCTGCAGTGGTATTCTGGAATAAAGAGGAGCTTCCGCGCTGTGCCTCTCAGGAATATTTGGGGGGCAGGGGATGTTATGTAGCAGGAGGGGGAAAAACCTTGTTCCTATTTATTGAAGTGATCCCACTCAAGATAATGGCTCAGTACCACCAGGCATGACAGCGGCCAGCCCTTTGTGGCTATGGCTCCTGGATACCACACAGATAACCTCCCACGGGGCCGAGGACAGATGCTTACGTAGCCACCCCAGTTCCGTAAGTGGATTCCGCTTAGCTGTCTGCTCTTGAGGATGCCGAACCGTTGGTGGTCATATTGTACTATGTCTCTCCTTATCTCCCCCATCATCCCCAGGGAATAAGCTAATCAAACTTGCTGATGATTTTACACTGAGAAGGAGATAGCTAATAACTTGGATGACAAGTATTAGAATACAATGTGATGTGGATAAATTGGGTCCATGTATTAAGGGCTATAAAATGAGATTCCATCAAGGCATGAATAATGGTGCCTGTGGAAAGAATTAATCAAATACCCCATTAAAAGGTATAGGAATTCTGGTCAGATAGCCCCTGGTTTAATTACACTCCTGCCCCCCACCCCTACTTCATTCCCCGAAGCTGCTTTCTACTAGGAGATATATGGAAAAGAGTTGAAAGGAAAGAATAGAAAAATGGGGACATACATTTTGATAGAACGAGATCACGAAGACAGATTTAAAGTAACCAGTGTTTAATTTAGGGGAAAAAAGGCAATTGGCATGAATAATCATTTACAAATGTAATTTCCAAAGGAGCCCTGTTGATACCATTCAGCAAATGCCAACAAAGCATTTACTTTCTAAAGGGAGAAAGCAAGACAAGAGAAATGAAGGCATCTTCAGGAATGGACCAGAGGACATCCAAGCCATAGAGAAGAAGCAGATGTGAAATGAATGATACAGAAGATAGACTCAACTTCTGAAAGATCTCAGAGAACTGGCATTGTCTGGAGAAGGCTTCCTGGAAGAGGAGACTCCGCCGAGCCCCAAAGTGTGGACAAGCTTCCATGTACTGCAAATTCGTGAGCACATTCTGGTGGCAGGGTTTAGGGAGAAAATGGGCTGGAGCAGAACAGGGGGCACCCATGGGATTCCTCTCTCCATGTCCACCACCACCACCACCCTGGCCCAAGCTGCCATCACCTCTCGCCTGGACAACTGCAAAAGCCCGCCAGCTGTTTTTCCCTGCTTCCACTCTTGCTCCTCTGCAATTCATTCTGCACACAGAAGTGAGAGCCAGAAAAGCTAATCATATCATTCTCCTGCCTTGTGTCTTCCCATTGCTCTGAAGCTAAAAGTAAAAATCATTATCATGGCTACAAAGTCTTGTGTGGTCTGAACTACATCCTGTGCCGGGCTTCCTTTCAGTCTCTCTGTGCCAGTCAAACTGGCCTTAAAAAATCTCAGCACACTGGGTATTCCTGCCAGGGGCCCTTGCACATGCTTTTCCTTCTCTGTGTATGATTTTCTTTCATCCCTTCTTCCTGAAACTGACTCATCCTTCAGAATGCATTTTAATATTTACCTCCTCTTAGAAGACTTCCTGATTGTCTTAACTTGGTCCACTCTCCCTTATACCTTAAAAACAAATGTTTGTGGTGTGAACTTATAATTCATGTCTCCCCTACTAGGCCACAATGGGCTTCCCTGGTGGCTCAGTGGTAAAGAATCCACTTGCCAATGCAGAAGACACTGGTATGATCCCTGGATCGAGAAGATCCCATGGAGAAGGAAATGGCAACCCACTCCAGTATTCTTGCCCGGGAAATCCCACGGACAGGGGAGCCTGGCAGGCTGCAGTCCATGGAGTTGCAAAAAAGTCGGACACTACTTAGCCATTAAATAATAACAACAGGGCCACAAGCTCTGTGAGAGTAGGAACCCAGACTTTGAATTCCCCAGAGCCTATCACAGTTTAATTAACAAGGCATTGAATAGGTATCATGACATTTCATTAGGAATAATGAGACTAGTTTAGAAATTCTACTTGACCAGTCACTATGTAAGAGAGTACCATGAATTACTGGCAAGAAAAACCTGAATTCATGTCCAGATTCTGCCACCTGCTGGCTATGCTGGTATGAATAAATCCCAGATCCTTTCAGAGCCTGTTTCTTCCTCTAAAGTGGAGGTACTAACAGCCACCTCACATGGTTGTAGCAAGAAATTAATAAAATAACATAAAAACATTTTCAACTGTAAAACCAGGTATAAAGATGCCCTGTCATTTTGCTCATGCATGGTATATTGGGTCATTAAACATCTGTAAGATGGATGGATGGATGGATGGATGGATGGGTGAACAGATTATCAGTTATAGAACCAGCACACGAGCCAAGAAGGGAACCTGGTGTAAGGACAGCATGCTGGAAGCCAAAAGAGGAGAATATTTTTCAAAACGTAGGAGGAGTCTGTTGATCGCCCAGAATATCACATACAGTAGAGCAGGCAAGAAGAATGAGGGGTGGGGGGATCATTTACTCTGAGTAGAAGGAAGTCAGTGATGACCTGAGGGTGTGTCCTCCTCAACCCTTTCTTATTGTGGGTGCTTTCAGTGACATGCCTTCTTTGCAAATCACTCTACTGATTTTTAATCTTTTGGGGAGAAATCAAATTGATTCGCGTATACAGCGGAGCTGGCCGGATTACTCCAGCTGTGCCAGCAGGTGCTGACAAGTGAAGAAGTGAACGTCAGAGGATAAGAAAATACATTGAACACTTAACTTTAATAAGGCCTAGAAAACATTGGTATTTATTAAATTGCCATGGATAATCTGGTTTCAGTTTCAAGGGTTGTTTCACTTTTTACTCCCTGCCTTCCGGTCAGAATAGGGCTGTATGTGTAGGCAGAGCCAGTGGTGTGAGCTCTGATGGCAATTGCTCATTCCTATGTGCATTTTTCTGTCCCTGTGATGATACCTCACTTCCTACCACAACCATCCACACAGAGTAAGTCACTGTAAGACACACACACACACCCTAGTTGAGTTCCTATTCTTTTGATTGGCTGCTTCTGCATCGTGGTAGGGCTTGGGCTCACCTTCGGGCCAAGCCCTGATCCAGCCAGTCTGTTTGTCCAGAAATAAAGGATAAGATCGCCAGTGCTTCAGACAGAAGAGTGTGATGGCTCACAGCCCAGCTGCTTCATCTAGGGCCCGCTGTCACCTAGCTTAGATCTCAAGTGTAGAGAATGGTTATAATTGTGCTTCCTCGGAGAGGTGGTGTGAAGATTAAATGCCATAATGCATGTAACATGCTTAGGTTGAGCCCAACCCAGCTTTAGAAGTGAGTTAATAGAAACCCAGAAGTCATGATAGATTTAACCCCTTTTCCGAGATCTCCTCTATGTTTGAGTATCGCTGCTGAGCCCCAGCCTGGCTGCCCTTGAGGAATTTCCCATGGTGGGTATTTCATTCAGCAAATAGCTCTTAGAGGCTGGAACTGGAAATCTTGAGGAGTTCATGAAGGACTTTTGGGGTGGGAATGGGGCAGGGCCAAGAAAAGGGTTCAGGAAAGAACTCTGTGGAATTCCTAGTGATCCAGAGATGAGGCCTGGAAGAGAAGCAGAAGCCAGCCAGGAAGGCAAGCAGTTAGACCTGAAACATCTGAGTAACACTGTCACAGAGCCTAAGCAGGAAAGAATTCCAAGGAGTTTCAAACACTTTAGAAAGGTAAACTAGACAATAACTAAGCAAAAAAGTTTTTGAGTCATATTTGCCTTTTCAGTGAATTCAGATTAATTTAGTTTGGGGAATTTTAAAGACACACATTGTAATCATTGGAAATACCCTAGAGCGTTGTAAAAACCAGGGTTGGAAATCACTTTACCCTCTGTATGCTAAGAGTAGAAATCAATCTTGCAAGCAGATTTTAAAAACTCCTGAGCCCGGGAAAGAAATCAACCTGGCTGTCAAATCTACACTAAGTCCTGCTCCTGATTATCTCCTCCTACCCCCACCCCCCCACCTCCCACCCCCGCCACCCTCTGGCTCTTTCTCTGCACTGTTGGCAGGAAGAAGGATACACATTCTTGATTTCTTTCACAAATACAGTCCCTAAAAGAACCAGAGGAGGAAACATGGAGAATATAGAACCAGAATGGGATCAGTTAAGTCCTCTGCCTAATTTCTTTTGTCAACCCCCCTCCCCCTGCCGCCCACTGTTATTTAGGCCCCTTTTGTGGCTTTACAACCAATGCTGTAGTGAAGTTTCAAAGGCCAACTGGGTTTGAAGAGTACTTTGACTTTTTTGTTGTTATTGTTATCTCTTGTCTTTAAAAAAAAATTGTTGAAGTATAGTCAATTTACAATGTTGTGTTAGTTTCAGGTATACAGTAAAGTGATTCAGTTATACACACACATATATAAATATATTCTTTTATTTTTACATTCTCTTCTGTTATAGATTATTATAAGACATTGAGTTTAATTCCCTGTGCTGTATCGTGGGTCCTTCCTTGTTGGTTATCTATTTTATCTAGTAGTAGTGTGTGTATTTTAAGAGTGCCTTGACTTTTTAATTTTTTATTATATCCATCAGTTTGGGAGCTTTTTTTTCCCTGTGCAAATCAAAACAGTCCCCATACATATTTAATTTTAAGCATTAAAAATCCTCCCATCTCCATGTATGACCCCATTCATTTCTTTTCTCGATTGTGTGGGTGCCATAGCCCTGGAGCATATAATTTAGGGTCCTGAACTTAACTGGGGTGTCTGGAGGTCACCGTTAAGTGGGTACACTTCTTTATTAAGTCAATATTTGATAAAGCCTTTTGAAAATGCTAATAAGTATGTTCATGGGACTGCCTGCTAAGATGAGAGAAAAGAAAAAAATTTAAAGCTTGCTTTTATTGCTCCAAACCGTAAGTAAATGGCCAGATCTATCTTCCTTTCATCTATCATTTATATTTATTACATTTGGTGAGTCTGGTTAGTGGTTTAGATTCCTTAGGTTTTTACTACATCCAGATTCCTATTATGCAGTCGTCTCTGATAAAACCTAATGGGATACAACCCTGGACCCTGGAGCATAATGTGATGCCAGACCCCATGGCAAATATGTTTCCTACTAAAGCAAACTATAGTGGAAAACATTAAAGAGAACCATTCCCCGGTCACTTCCAATTGCAAAAAAACTTCATAAATTACTAGTTTCACAGAGAGCTCCCCCAGATCACGTTTTTTTCTCCTGCCTCATTACTTCTATTGTGAGAGCTCCCTTTGCCCACATACTCCTGAGAAAGTGATTACGGTGGTTTGTGCCCTCCTTAAAAACATGGCTTTTAAGTTGTTTTTTTAATGGGAAGTTTTTGCATTAAGAAATCATGCACTTGGATGTGTTGGCATGCACCAAGGGCAAAACCCAGACAGTAGGAAACTACAGGTTAGATGGCCCAAGTTTTCAACAGATAAATAATAAGGGAAATAGATGGAAGGAAGTGGTCACTTTAAAGTAGCATAAAAGATGTCTAAAAAATGGGTAAAACTAAGTGACAGTGTCTAAGGATACACACTAGGGTGATAAAACCATAAATAAACACATGGAAACAAACACGTAAGTCAAGAGCATGGCTGCTTTGGAAGGAGAGAGGAGCTGTGATTGGGATAGGGATAGGATGAGCGGGGGCCTGGGGGCTGGCGAGTTTCTTTTCTTCCTCCTGGTGTCCAGAGGATGTTTGCCCGTTTGTTTTGTGCGGGTTTGAGTGTTTGCACGTTATTTTACGTGCACGTTATTTCATTTAATGAGTCTGCTTGGGGTTCATATTACCTATAGTCTTCAAGGAATTTGTCTTTGGCTTGTAATAAAATATGTCATACTTTCTCACAAAGAAGAATCCCGTAATTCCAGCTGGAAAGGCACCTGGAGTTGCCTGGCAGTTCTGTCAATATCAAAAAGGAAAAGATCGATTGGTAGAGATTTTATGGGTTCTGGCTGCTGAAGACCTCCTGATCTTTTCCCCTCCTTTTATTTCTGTAGTCATTGCTTTTCATCATGGGTTGTGCTGTGCTTGGTTGCTCAGTTGTGTCTGACTCTTTGCGACCCCATGGACTGTAGCCCACCAGGCTCCTCTGTCCATGGGGATTCTCCAGGCAAGTATACTGGAGTTGGTTGCCATTCCCTCCTCCAGGGGATCTTCCCAAGCGAGGAACTGAACCCAGGTCTCCCACATTGCAAGCGGATGCTTTACCGTCTAAGCTGTCATTGGTTACACACCCACAAACCTTCCTCACCTGGAACAAAACCTAGAATCCTGACGATAGCCACGTTGCTCCTGCCCTCACCCCTCGGTGATCTGGGGTCACCTTTAAAGACCACAGTGGAGAATTCCCTGGTTCTCCAGAGTGGTAAGGACTCTGGACTTAACTGCTCAGGGTCTGGCTTCAATCCTTGGTCGGGGAACTAAGATCCCACAAGCCTCACCATAGTAGCCAATAAATAAAGATCATGGGGGTTTGCTTACTTTACTCACGCCGGCTGCTGGTCCCCCACTTTCTCCCCCTCTGTGGTCCCTGCAGATGCCAGTCTGAAGTGGCCACCCTAACGTGATTTGAGAGTGACCTCTGACAGACCTCTTCCTCCAGTTGGGATGTCATTCCTTTACCTCAAGGCATTTTCACCAAGGCATTTGCCATCTTAGTTTGAATGCTTTAGATGAGATTTCATTTCAATAAAGGGTGAAGTCATAAAGAACAGGACTCTGGAAACCTGAGGTGGGAGCCCAGTAAGGGAAGACCTGAGAGGGTGTTCTTTCTCTTCTCAGCAGATCTGGCCTCAACGTGTCGATATTTTTTAGCTTCAGTCTAGAATCTCACTAAAACACATTTACACCTGTCTCTGGGGCAGCTTCGTGAAGCTAGTTGTCCAACTCTGTCAGTGCAGAAGCCTGAGTCCAACCTGTTGGGACTCAGTAGGGTAGGTCAGCTCCTTGAGGGCTGCTCACCATTCAATTCTCAGCCTCCAGCACAGGGCATGGCACAGAGTATATGCTCAATAAAAACCTGATGAGCTGGGCTTCCCTGGTGCCTCAATGGTAAAGAATCCACCTGCCAGTGCAGGACACATGTGTTTGCTATTTGACTCCAGAAGATTCCACATGAGGTGGAATTTACCACCTCCGTGAGGTGTGCGGTGGAGCCCAGTCCGTGCGCTACAGCTGTTGAGCCTGTGCTCTATGGCCCGAGAGCCACAACTGCTGAAGCCTGGCGCGCCTGGAGCCTGTGCTCCGCAGCAAGAAAAGCCACTGCAATGAGAAGCCGGTGCACTGCAAGCGAAGCCGCTGCTCATCGCAACTGGGCAAAGTCCACGAAGCAACCACAAACACAGCCGAAGATAAATACATATTTTAAAAGATTTAAATAAATGTTTTAAAAATTAAAAAACAAAACACACTTGATGAACAAATGAATAAACAAGGGACCAGGCCAACAAACAGCTTGCAGCAGCCGGGGAGCACAGGTGGGCAATGAGAAAGCCACTGACTGCTGCCACGCTGATCACTGCAGGCTTCTGGGGACATCGCTTTCCTGGTCACCTCCTCGCCTGGGCATCTCTTCTTCTGCGGCCTAAGGTTGACCCCCTCCGCTCTGTGCCTCCCTGTCTTCAACAAGAAAAATCAGCTCTTAGCACATTTCTCCCATTGGCTCAGCACTTTGGGGTCACAGAAGTATTTTCCCACACATTGTCTAAATTCACGTTGTCTAAACCCCCTTGAAGTAGGTAACTTCTGCTTTATAGAAGAGGAAACTGAGGCTGAGAGGGTGACTGATGACTTTTGAGGGGCAGGGCTACGTCCAGAACCTGGAGCTTTGGCTCCCCACTCCCAGTGTCCTTTCTGCTGCACTGCCCTTGGCCCTGGTGCAGATCCACACGACATGGGATCTGGAGTCAGCCCTTGCCCTCAGGGAGCTTAAAACTTAACTCCAGCACAGAAATATCTACCTTAAATAATAAACATGGTTCAGTAAAATATGTAGCACTGCTTGATCCTTCTCCAGTTTCACTTCACACAGATGCTGTGAAAGGTTATTTCACTGTTACGTCTTAGAAAGGTTCTCTGTGTAAACTTACTGAGTAGAGACTGGGGTGGCCCAGCAGTCTTCACTGTCTGCTATGGGAAGGAGGGGGGAGCGTAAATAATAGAAACCCAAAGGAAGTCCCAAAGCCCTTACTTAACCAATGGTGTCATTCTCACACTTCAGTGGATCTCGTTAGAAACAAGCACATCATAGATAGAAGAAGGAAAACAAGGATCTAAATAATCCATGATCTAGAGAACTGTTCCATGACACAGTATTGTAGCAGAGTTAACACTACTGCCTTGCACAGATGAATGTCCGTGCTTTGGAGCTTTCTTCCCTCTGACTTCTCTTACATCTCTTCTGATACTCTCTCTGGGACTGCATGAGGGAGGCAGGGCTGGTATGGGGGCTTAGAAGCATTGACTGGCCCAGGGTTCCTCCACTTTAGTTAGTGCTATGGGAGGAACTTGAACCCACGCTCTTCTCAGCCCCCCACCTCTTTTCCTACTTCGTTTCCTGCAGTGGCCCCTCTCGGGCTCCTTTTTCAGCCGTCCTTAAGAAGGACCCAGCAGGAATTCGCTGGTGGCCTAGTGTTAGGACTCCAGGCTTTCATTGCCGTGGCCCAGGTTCCAGCCCCTGGTCTCGCAGTGGCAGCTCAGTGACTCATGTGCTCACGGCACTGGCTCTTGCCAACACTGGCTCACGTTACAGTGGTTAAGCATCCACTGACCACTGTGCAGTGTTATAATCATTTAATTAGTCTATGTCTAGGAGGGAGAGATACTTTATTTAGAAGCTTAACAGTGAAAACCTCTGAGACTCCAGTTCACTATGATTACTTTGGGATGGTTCAGGATCTGCCCACCATACTCCTGATCCACTTAGACTGGGAAGATAACTAAGAAGGGCTTTGTCCAAGACACACGCAGCCAATGTGCTGAGGACGACTGTGGCTAGGTTCAAGAAGGGAAGGCAGACGGATGCCAGAAGGCAGGATAAGGAGAAAAACATTTTAGGACTTTCAGAAAAATAACCAGGTCTTTTAATGCTCCTCTTCGGGCAAAACAAGAGTAAAATTTATCTTCTGTTATCCTGGGTTGGGGATGGCACTGCATTAGGGCAACCTGGGCAGCTTTTGTATATTCTGTCGGCAGGTTTAAAAAACTGGCATCAGTTTTTAAAACTCCACCTTGGTTTCAGTGTGCAACCAAGCTTGAGAACCAGTGATCAGATGGGTGGTAGTGGCTTTTCAGGTGTTGACCTGGCTGGTTGTTGTTGTTGTTCAGTCACTCAGTCATGTCCGGCTCTTTGCAACCCCATGAACTGCAGCACACCAGGCTCCCTGTCCTTCCCGTCTCCCAAAGCTTGCTCAAACCATGTGCACTGAGTCAGTGATACTATCCAACCATCTTGTCCTCTGTCGTCCCCTTCTCCTCCTGCTTTCATTCTTTCCCAGCATCAGGGACTTTTCTAGTGAGTCAACTCTTCACAACAGGTGGCCAAAGTATTGCAGCTTCAGCTTTAGCATCAGTCCTTCCAATGAATGTTCAGGGTTGATTTCCTTTAGGATTAACTGGTTTGGTCTCCTTGCAGGCCAAGGGACTCTCAAGCGTCTTTTCCAACACCACAGTTCAAAAGCATCAGTTCTTAGGCCCTCAGCCTTTTTATGGTCCAACTCTCATATCTATACATGACTACAGGAAAAACCATAGCTTTGCCTATACAGACCTGGCTGGATTAAACTACATTTCCCAGAAGCCCCTATCCCATGGGTTGCTCATTGACTGGGCCCTGGAGATCTGGAGGAGGAAGGCACAGCAGCAGCCCTTTTGTACCACATGTGCTGTTGCCAGTTCACTGCTCACCTTGCTGGTGGGCAGAGGCCAGACCTGCAGTTGCTCCACCTTCCCCAGATCCTCATTCAGCCTGTCCGACTCCTGGGCCAAGTCTGTGTGTTTAGTTTCTTTAAGGGCTCTAGCTTCTGTGGGAAGATGCATAATAACATGGAAGTCAAAGGTATAAAGAAGGGACAGAAGTTTCAGTTCATCCTCATGGGGTTCCAGTTAAAGCTTATGAGTTCCGAATTGTTCTTGGTCTCTGCCACTTTCTGTCCTCTTTTTCTTACCAATGCCTGCCCTGTGGACTTCACACTCCATCATCAGATGCAAAAGCAACAGCCTTATAGAGGCCTTTTAAATAGCAATTGCTGTTGCAAAAGGTCAAATACTTGGAACAGACCCATAGATATACAGGTATATATACCTGTATGTTCAGATCCATTCTTGTAGGTTCGCTTCTTGGATCAAATGCTGACTAATACAGGTGGCTTTCAGAATTGAGGATTAAAGGATTGTCTGTATCCACAGAGAGAGATCTTGTTTGAGAAGGAGATGCCTGTGGCTCTGACTGAAGAAGAAGGCAGGTTTGACAGCTCCCTGTCTCCACCGCCAACCCCTGGGTGACATCTCAGGGGTGATTTGGAAACCTTCAGTAGATTGGTAGTATCCAGGCCTGGTGGTATATGGGAAATCCCTGGGGAGATCTTAAACGTGCAAATTCTTGGGCTTCACTTCACATTTAGGAATCAGAATCTGGAAGGATTGGGGCTGAAAGTGAGAATTTGTTGTTGTTGTTGTTGTTGTTAGAAGGTAGTTGCTCTCGGAGGCTTCCCAGGTGGTGCTAGTGGTAAAGAATCCACCTGCCAATGCAGGAGATACAAGAGATGCAGGTTCGATCCCTGGGTCAGGAAGATCCCCTAAAGGAGCAAATGGCAACCCACTCCAGTATTCTTGCCTGGAAAATCCCATGGACAGAGGAACATGGTGAGCTATAGTCCATGGGGTCCCAAAGAGTCAGACTGAGCACTTGTCAGCAGCAGCATAGCTGTTTTAAATGTGTCAGATTTAAAAAGATTCCTTTACCCAAGCTTTTCTGGGGTGCTGGTAGCTTCTGTTTCTTGACCTGAGTGCTGGTTACATGAGGGTGTTTTGTACATCCAAAGTACGAATCACAGGAGACACATCTGTGATTTGTAGCATCTCTTGTATGCATGTTATACCTTGATCAAATAAAATAAGTCCCCCTTCCCCTCCCTCATAATTCCATATTCCAGTGACTGGCCAAAATTCAGAGCCACTGGACTAGCTCATTCCTTATATCCTTCACAGCAGTATTCAGAGAAGAGAAGCAAACAAACAACAAAATCCAGCAGTTGGGGAATAGTTAAGATGCATCTATAACCCTAATGATACAGTTCCCTGCAGTTATTGCAGCCCTGAAGAGGAATATGAAACAGTGGGGCAACGGGCCAGCTGGCAGTGATAGGAGTGGGTAGCAGGGCACTTGAGAGAGGGCAGTTAGGAACATCACCTTGGAGCCAGACCGCTTTGGACACCAACTGAGAAAAAGGAAAACCCACTTTCAGAGTGAGTGCTTTATTTTCAGGAGCAGTGAGGGACCTCTTACGGATTCTGAGAATGATGATTGATAAAGGTGGCATTTTTGAAAGTACAATTGTAAATATAAAGTTATGTCATCCGTCATATTTAACTGCTCACAAAGACATTGTTCAAAACGCAAACTGGTAGATGACAGAGCAGGCCCTGGAGCTGGGAATTGGGACTTTATCTTCCTTTGGTGTGAAGACAGACTTTTCCATCTTAGCTTCTTTCTGAAGGGTCTGTAATCTATACACTGTTCTGGCCTGCAATTAAATAGAAAAAGTTTTTTAAAAAGATAACCTCTGAGCCACCAAGGAAGCCTTATTTGAAGGCTGGGAGGTTCCTATGGAGCATGGCTGTTACAGGTACAGTAAGATTTTATAATAGTGCAGGGAGAAACCTCACTGGCTGATTCATTTTTAGGCAATATGTCCAACAGTGGTTCTTAACTGGGAGTTTGGACTTGGGGAGGGGGATTCAGAGGCGACAACAGAGAACTGGGTTGAATTACAATGATCTCTGGGGCTTTTGAAATAAAGAAGTGCAGGCCCTACCTACACCCCCATGAATGGGTCTGCCACTCCTTCAGTCTGAGTCCGCCAGCCTAAATGCTGTCTTATGTCTTCTTTAATATCAGGGATGGAGTTCAGGCAATCTCTTTTTGTCACCCTTTTCTGAGTGTGACAACTTTGTATACCTTTAATTCTCACCCACCTCCCACCCGGGAAAAGATAGCCTCAAAGTCTTGAACTCCTGAATTTTCAAAATAAAGGCAGAATTAGACCTTAAAAGCCAGTACCGGTTGAGAAAATCAAACTGTAAACACATCACCAGACTCCTTTTGAAAGACATATTTTCTTTCTCACTTTCATTTACAGTATTTTCATTTTATCTTTTCTTCCTCTAAACTCTATATCCTTCATAGCAGAATTCAGAGAAGTAACCATACCCTAAACTCTATTTGGAGGACTGTCTAGAGAACTCTTTGATTCCACAGGGAATCCCCTCTGAAACCCAACATATTCCTAAACACCCCTCTACCAACTTCCTGGCACGTGCAAAGGGCATGCACAGACCTACCTTCACATTAGTTTCCACAAAAATAGTTAGCAAGACAGATCTAATAAGGAGAACAGTAACATGGGGCATTCCCAAGTGAGAGGCTGTTTCCTGGGCGTCCACATTGTTTCCTTCCTTCCTCTCCTGCAGCATATTTGAGAATCCCTGTCCAGTGTCCACAAGTTGCCTCTCCCACTCCCATCCCCATCCCTAGCTCAGGGCCTTTCCCCAGACTTGCTGAGAACTCTTCACTGTCATCTTTTCTTTCCAGCGTGTTTCAGGAAAGGGAAGCTCACTTTAATTGGCCTGCCCCGCATTCCCCTTGGTCTCCCAGGGTGGGCCCGGCTCTGGGGACACGGAGACAGCTCTGCCCATGCCTGGCTCCAGGTTGTCTTGCTTTTATTCGTGTGTGGCAGCACCCAGATTGCTTCACTTGGCTAGTCAAAACTGGCAGAGGCACACGGTGCAAAAGCTGCAAGCCCCAGACTGGAGGAGGAAGCCTCTGAAGGCAGGAGGGTGAGCCTCAGTTCTCCGGCCCAGTCTTTGCCAGGCTCAGGTAGCCTGGAGGATATGCCGCTGGGTCATTGTCTGGCTGGAGGATTCCTGAGACATCAGGATTATGTCTCCATGGATCTCAGAAGCATTGCATCTGTCTGTTTATGTGGTCCAACCGGCACCATCTAATCAGAACAGAACCAGATTGCTGAAGCTGGAGAGACCTCCAAGGGACAGATCGGGCCTCCACATCCTTTTTTCACACTCTGACTCACAGATGATTTGCCTAGAGTCCCTCAGGTAGGAAGAGAACCGAGCCACTCTCACAGGTATGCCAAGTCCAAGTCCAGCATTCCACAACTGCCCATTGCTGCTTCTCACAAATGGAAGCTAAGTCTGCTGTGACTGTGTCTTCTCATAATTATTTTATGATCACGACGGTGGGTGGCCAAGACATTAACAGGTCCAACAGAGAGTCACAAGACCCTCAGACCTGGAAAAGTCATGGACCCACCCAGGCTGGGCTTTGGGGTTGGGAGGTATTGATGTGTTTTATAGATACGCATATGTGCTGTGCTAAGTCCAGTCGTGTCAGATTCTACAACCCAATGGACTGTAGCCTGCCAGGCTCCTCTGTCTGTGGGACAGTCCAGGCAAGAATAGTGGAGTGGGTTGCCATGACCTCCTCCAGGGGATCTTACGAACCCAGGGATCAAACCCACATCTCTTATGTCTCCTGCATTGGCAGGCAAGTTCTTTACCACCTGTGCCACCTGAGAAGCCCTTATTTTATGTTTGCCTTTGTTTCTTCTTTCTTAGTCCTCTTCTCAATTACTTTTTATTTAGGTCTCGAAGGGGCTTTTGCATATGTAGAATTTTTTCTGAGAACTCTGACTGTAGGTACAAGATATAATGTCTCTTAACCTGGGTTTTGATAAGCTATACTGTATGCATTGTGTTACAATGAAAAAAGTCATATCTTAAGTTATGTATCGTTATGTATGGAACTTGTGTACCATGATTTTATATTTGTAATGCATATATGTTTTGACATACTGATAGAAGTATCCTTTACACTTTGGGGGAGGAAATGCGGATTTAATTACAGGGGGACTTTTTTTTTGAGATATAATTGTTATAATATTGTATTTGCCTTAGGTATATAATATAATGATTAGATATATGTATGTGTATTTTTAAATTCATCTAATCAGTAGTGCACGTACCTACTGAAAAATTCAGGCTATACCAAAAGCCCCTCACTGAGGTCACCCGTTCACCCTCCTGGAGGCCGCAGCTGTTAAATTCTCCCAAAGATGGGCAAGCATAGATGTGCTTATTTCTTTTTCTTGTTTAATGAATGACTGTATATTATATGCATCCTTCTGCTCCTTACCTTTTCAACGTAATGGGTTCATTCGTTACTTTAATACATATATATTGAGCTCTTGTTATGTGCCAAGCAGTGGCTGGAATCGAGGGGAACCAAGTAGATTCACAGCCTCTAGGAACTTGTTAGGGGATAAAAACAGTAAACAAGCATATGATGACAGGAGAAGAAAAGTCAATATGGAGAAGGAAAGGAGGTCCTCTTCTTATACACGAGATAGTCAGGGAAGGCCTGTCTGAAGAGGCTTGAGGCCAGGCCCAGTGTGATGGACACTTGACAGAAGGACTCTGGGCAAAGCAGACAGTGGAGGAAGACCCTGAAGCTGGAGCACCCTGGGCTGGTCATGCTCCTGGACAACAAAGGGCTGGTGCCTGAGCTGCTGGGGGTGAAGCATCCTGAGAAAGGAACCAGACCACACATGGAGGCTCAGTCAGCTAAACTCTTGTAAGTACTTGGGTTTGATGCTGAGATGGAAGTTATTGGACAGCTTTTAGATGGGAAGAGACAGGCTTACTGTGGTTGCTGGGTAGGGAACACCCAGTAGAAAGAGGAAGGGTGGGGTCAGATTCCATCCGAAGGTGCCTGGGGAAATTCAGGCGAGAAATCGTGGTGGCCTGGGTTGGACTGGTGATGGTGACACTGGGAAAAAGTGTGTTCTGGAGGTCTTTGGAAGGCGTGCTTCCCAGGTGGTTCAGTGGTAAAAATCCTCTTGCCAGTACAGGAGACACAGGAGACTCGGGTTCGATCTCTGGATCAGGAAGATTCCCCTGGAGAAGGGAATGGCAGCCCGTTCCAGTATTCTTCCTGAAAAATCCCGGGGCTAGAGCCCATGAGGTCGAAAAGAGTTGAACATGATAGCCACTGAGCATACACACGTGTGGGTGGATCGTCTGTGAGGTGTCAGAGAGCCGCAGGAGGCTAGGGTGGCCCCTGAGTTTGGGCCTGGACAGTGGGTGAATGGTAGTACTGGATGGAGATAAGGAAAACCAAGGAGTTGGAGGAGACACTCTAGCACCTGGTTATGGATGTATTTGTTACATTAGATGTGCCAGTTCAACGGCAGGAGTTGGCAGATGGCTGGATATAGGATGTGGACTTGAGACAGAAGTCAGGGTCAGAGAGACGAGTCTGAGGCTTATTAGCATATAGGTGGTCCTTAGAGCCCTGGGGCAGATGAGATTAGAGCAGCTGCCCAACATTTTTCATTCCATGGTTCCTCTGCAATAAACAGAGAGATGGGCCTGGACCCCTGTACTGACAGGGCCCCAGCATTGCCCCAAAGCCGAAGGGATCAATGTCCTGTCACAGCTGTCACTCCTTTGCAGCCGAATGCATAGTGTGGTCACACAGTGTGAAGGAGAAGAAAGAACTCTGGGCTGGGGTCAGGACCGGGGTTCCGGGGTCAGCTCAGGCACTGTCAGCTGTGTGACGACCAGCCTAAGGCCTTCCTGGGTCCTGTGCTCATCACCTAGAGGGACTGAACCAGGTGATCTCGGGATCCATCCAGCTATAACATGGTTTTCCTGTAAGTCAACCCATATGAAGAGTAAAAAGAATTCCCATACACCACTCACATTAAAAAAAAACAAACACACATTATAAATGGACATTTGTACAGTGAAAGGGAAACCATGCAATCGATTGTGGAATGCTGCTGTTTGGGGCAAGGAAGGCGATTTCAAACTTAGAGAAGTTGCAAAAATAGTTCAAACACTCCCCCTCATATGTGTGTGTGTATTTTTACATTTTTAATTTATTATACATTTTTTAATAGTTTGAGAGTAAGTTGCAAATATCATATCCCTTTACCCCTAAATATTTCAATGTGTATTTCCTAGAAACAAAGATATTCTCTTAGGTAACAGTAGTAAGTTATCAAAATCAGGAAACTAATGTACTTGCTGCTGCTGCTGCTGCTAAGTCATTTCAGTCGTGTCTGACTCTTTTTGACCCCATAGATGGCAGCCCACCAGGCTCCCCCGTCCCTGGGATTCTCCAGGCAAGAACACTGGAGTGGGTTGCCATTTCCTCCTCCAATGCATGAAAGTGAAAAGTGAAAGTGAAGCTGCTCAGTCATGTCTGACTCTTTGCCACCCCGTGGACTGAAGCCTACCAGGCTCCTCTGTCCGGACATAATTCAAATTTTTCCAGTTACACTGTATAGCAAAAATAAAAAAGAAAAAAGTTGGAAATCCAGGATGACCTGCGCCTTTAGTTAGCATGCCTGACTCATGAACCATACTTCAGTCTGCCATCCAGGGCCTTGACCCTTGTGAAGACTCAAAGTCATATGTTTTGTGAAATGTCTTTTGATTTGGTTTGCTTGATGCTTCCTCAGGTTTTGCATTTGGGAGTGGAAGGAAGGCTCTTTAAAGGGGTGAAATCTGAGTCCTTAAAGGGAGTGAGATCTGAGTTGGGCCAAGGATGAACAGAAATCAGAACAGCCCTTTGAACAGGTACCTGATCTCTCAGAAGCCTGAATGGGATTTGAAAGAGAATATTCACCAGGTGTGGACACGGTGTGTGTAAAATACATTCTGAGCTGACATTTTGACAAGAAAGGGAGCCCTCTCCCCCGTAGACTTATCCTCCCCTGTTATTCTGAGTGTCTGATAAATCATTGTTTCTATATAAGGCCTGCATGAGCAGTGACCTGAGGGCGGGTGATGGTTCTCATGTTTTACAAATGGGAGACCTGAGGCCTAGGGAGCACGTGCATTTAGGGGCCTCCACACTCATGCCCTTTCTACTCAGCTGTGCTATTTCAAAAGAGTGTTTTCTCCAACAACCCTTGCTTGGCTTTGCTCAAAATAAGGATTCAATAAAGACTCTAGCTCCATTTTTCCACTCATGTCAATGGCTGATACTTGATTAGCGTTCAGGATTGCTGTCATCGGCATAATTTGCACAGATGCAAAGACCAATTTTGTTGTTACTGAGGCGGAAAGATCGATTTCCTCAGAAGTTATCAGAGTTAGAGGGAGCCAGTAATCACCGGGGTGTCTCGCTGGCTGATTCTGAAAGGAAGCGTTGTTGCCTCAGGCATCGTGAGCTTTTATGGTGATGAGCCAGGAGGCTGGGCGTTGGAAGGCCCAAGTGTGTGTGTGCATGCACCGCCTGGCTACTGCAGCACAGCCATGTGACACGGCACGGCAGTCAGCCTCCAGAGTAAAGAAACCTCCACCACCATCGCTGCCTTCTCAGTGTTGCCTTGAGGGGCACGTGCGACCTTGTAGAGATCACCTGCGACGGTGATCACTGCCTCCTTGCCCAGCCGAGGATTCCTGAAGAGAAGACTTCCTTCCAAAAAAAAAAGACTTCCTTCCAGTCTGAACCGCTGAGCGAGGCTGCCCCGCCCACCCTCGGTGCAGAAGCTGGAGTGCTGGGTTCAAATCCAGCTCTGCAGCAGACCGCCTGACCACTCCCAGGGTCTGGCAGTGGACTCAGTGCGCTGAGTTCCTGGCCCCAGATCCTGGCACAGATACGCAGTCGTCGTTGGTTTTTCCTCTTCTCCATCCTGTGCTTGCTGTCCATTTCCTTCGCCACACACTGTGCTCCTGCTCCTCCTTTCCCCTCTCGGGCTCCCTCAGTCAAAGAAAGAGTTACTGTTCTGTGCCAGAATATGAATCGCATGGGCTTCCCTGGTGGCTCAGTGGTAGAGAATCCACCTGCAATGTAGGAGATGCAGGCTCAGTCCCCAGGTCAGGAAGATCCCCTGGAGGAGGGCTTGGCAACCCACTCCAGTAGTCTTGTCTGGGTACACAGAGTTGGACATGACTAAAGCAACTGAGCACGCACACACAAACATACAATGGTTGGGAAGTTGAGTCCCTTCATCTCTGACTAGGAAAGTAAAAAACCCCAACAAATCCTGGTTTGCAAAGCAATGAGCTTGGCCTTAGGAGACTGGCGCTTCATCATTTTAGCTGGAGGATCAGGACTGGATGCTGGACTGGGTGTGGGTGTGTCAAGATGGGGCGGGGCGAACAGTGGACCCTGGATGGCATCCGCTAGGGGTAGCTGTGGGATCACCAGCGGTGACCTGTTTCATTGGAGGGACCAGATTGTATGTATGTGTAAGGTATGTGGGGTATCTATTTTGATTCAGAATGAAGATAACTTTATTGGAAGTAAGAATATGGAAAAAATAAACAGTCTGAACATTTGCATGAATGGTTATGAATATGAACTAGGTTACAAATATAGGTATTTAGAATAGTAACAGAATGAACCCTTAGCAAGTGGTAATCATTTTTTGTGGTGTTTAAGGGCATAGATTCTGGAGCAAAATCCTAGATTTACATCCCAGCTCCAGCATTTCTAGTTGTACAGCCTTGGGGAAGTTACTTCACCTCTCTGTGTCTCTGTTTCTTTGTCTATAAAATGGGCACAATCCTAGTACCTACATGGTAGGATTGTTGTCTCAATTAAATGAATTCATTTACATAAGACACTTAGAAAAGCGCCTGGCAGATATTATCTACTATGTGAGAGTTATTATCTGTTGTACTGATGAGAAAGTCAGTGAGAAAATTGGATTTTGCTCGTATCCAGGCGTATTTCAAGAACACCAATGAAGAGGTTGGTAATCCTGAATTTAGAATACAAGCTGTATCTCAAGGCTAGGTTTGTACACCAGACACAGGCACACATGGGACAGTGCAGGCTTCCTCTTCTAAAGCCTCGGATCTCCAGGACAGACATTTGGATCTCTTTGCTGCCATACATGATGATGTGTTCTTTGAACAAGGATCTAACATTTACTGTGTTAGTTTCTTAGGGCAGCTATAACAAAGTACCACAAAAGAAATTGATTGTCTCACAATTCTGGAAGCCAGATGTCTGATATAAGGTGTCAGCAAGCGTGGTTCCTTCTATGGGCTGATTCTCTTCCAAGGCTCTTCCCAGCTCTTGGTGGTTTCTGAACAGCCGTTGACCTTTCTCTGCATGTGGGTGCATCACCCCAATCTTTCCTTCATCTTCCCATTGTGTTCTCCTGTGTGTATCTGTCTCTGTGTTCAAATTTCCCTTCTGCAGAACACTGTTGTATTAGATTAGGTACCCCCTAATGACCTTGTCTTAATAGGATCACCTGCAAAGAACCTATTTCCAAATAAGGTTATATTCATAAGTACTGGGGCTTCCCTGATAGCTCAGTTGGTAAAGAATCCGCCTGCAGTGTAGGAGACCCTGGTTTGATTCCTGGGTTGGGAAGATCTGCTAGAGAAGGGATAGGCTACCCACTCCAGTATTCTTGGGCTTCTCTTGTGGCTCAACTGGTAAAGAATCTGCCTGCAATGAGGGAGACCTGGGTTTGATCCCTGGCTTGGGAAGATCCCCTGGAGAAGAGAAAGGCTACCCACTCCAGTATTCTGACTTAGAGAATTTCATGGCCTGTGTAGTCCATGGGGTTGCAAAGAGTTGGAAACGACTGAGCAACTTTCACTTCACTTCACTTCATAAGTACTGGGGGTTGAGACTTCAGCATCATTTAAGGGGATACAATTCAACTCTTCACATTCACAATCCACTAAGCCCTCATGTCTGAATTGCAGAAACTGCTTTCCACCTGGCTAATCCATTACCCCTCACCTCTCATCCCGGCTCACTTTCCACAAAGGGAGGGAAAACTCCATTTTCACCACAAGGCATCTATTGCGTCCCTAATACTGTGATCCAAAAACAACATCGAGCTCAAATGGATCAGAATCAAACACCATCAGCACCATGTTGAAAGCCCAGCCTGCACCATGTTCCAGGCTGGGGTATGACCTGGTTCTGGGTAAAGACTTTCTTTTGTGTGAGGGACTCTACATTGGCCCAGGGCTCCCTGGCTGAAGTTCAGTGAGGGAATGATGAGAGGAGCCATCAGAAATCTTTTGAGTTTTCTCTGGACTCTATTCTGGTACCCAGAGGCGGTCTCACAGTGCAATGGTATTAGCTTTGGGAAATGAGTATCATTTCTGATCTGCTGCTGCCCAGCTGTGTGAACTTGGACCTGCCTCTCTGGAGATTAGTGTTCTCCGTAGTCCACTGGGGAAGTTGGATTCACAATAAAGCTCACTTTATCTTATTTAATCCTCACAGCAAACTGCTAAAGCAGGTGTTGGTATCCCCATTTCACAGATAGTTAGTCAGTTCAGTTCAGTCGCTCAGTCGTGTCAGACTCTCTGCGACCTCATGAATCACAGCACGCCAGGCCTCCCTGTCCATCACCAATTCCCGGAGTTCGCTCAGATTCACTTTCATCGAGTCAGTGATGCCGTCCAGCCATCTCATCCTCTGTCATCCCCTTCTCCTGCCCCCAATCCCTCCCAGCATCAAAGTCTTTTCCAATGAGTCAACTCTTCGCATGAGGTAACCAAAGTACTGGAGTTTCAGCTTTAGCATCAGTCCTTCCAAAGAAAATCCCAGGGCTGATCTCCTTCAGAATGGACTGGTTGGATCTCCTTGCAGTCCAAGGGACTCTCAAGAGTCTTCTCCAACACCACAGTTCAAAAGCATCAGTTCTTCAGCGCTCAGCCTTCTTCTCAGTCCACCTCTCACATTCGTACATGACTACTGGAAAAACCATAGCCTTGACTAGACGGACCTTTGTTGGCAAAGTAATGTCTCTGCTTTTGAATATGTTATCTAGGTTGGTCATAACTTTCTTTCCAAGGAGTAAGCGTCTTTTAATTACATGGCTGCAATCACCATCTGCAGTGATTCTGGAGCCCAGAAAAATAAAGTCTGACACTGTTTCCACTGTTTCCCCATCTATTTCCTATGAAGTGATGGGACCAGATGCCATGATCTTCGTTTCCTGAATATTGAGCTTTAAGCCAACTTTTCACTCTCCTCTTTCACTTTCATCAAGAGGCTTTTTAGTTCCTCTTCACTTTATCACAGATAGGAAACCTCTTAATTAAGAAATTAAAGGACCCACATTTTTATATTATTAACCTTTTTTTTCTTTTCTATCATGATTTATCACAGGATTGAATATAGTTCCCTGTGCTATATGAAAGGTCCTTGTTGTTAATCCATCCTGTATATCTTAGTTTGCATCTGCTAATCCCAAATTCCCAATTCCTCCCTCCCCCACCCTCCCTTCCCTTCGGCAACCAGAAGCTTGTTCTCTGTGTCTGTAAGTCTGTTTCTGTGTCATGAATAAGTTTCATTTATGTCATGTTCTAAGTTCCACATAAGTGATATTATATGGTGCTTATCTTTCTCTTTTTGGTTTACTTTGCATAGTACAGTAATCTCTAGTCCATCCATGTTGCTGCAAATAGCATTTTCACTCTTTTTATGATTGAATATTACTCCATTGTATATATGTACCACACCTTCTTTATCTATTCATCTGTCAACGGACATTATGGTTGCTTCCATGTCTTAGCTATTGTAAATACTGCTGCTGTGAATATAGGGGTACGTGTTCCTTTTTAAATTATAGTTTTGTCCAGATATATGCCCAAGAATGGGATGACTGGATCATATGCAATTCTGTTTTTAGCTTTTGAGGAACCTCCATACTGTTTTCCATACTGTTTTCCAATTTACATTCCCACCAACAGTGTGGGAGTGTTCCCTTTTCTCCATACCTTCTCCACCATTTGTTATTTGTAGACCGTTTAATGATGGCCATTCTAATTGTGAGGTGGTACCTCATTATAGGTTTGATTTGCATTTCTCTAATAATTAGCGATGTTGAGCATCTTTTCATTTGCCTCTTAGCCATCTGTATGTCTTCTATGGTTTTTCTGCCCATTCTTTGATTTTTTTTTTAATTTTTATTTTTAATTTAATTTTATTTTTTATTTTGTTTTTCTGTTATTGTATGAGCTGTTTGCATATTTTGGAAATTAAGCCCTTGTTGGAGTGACCTTGCTTCTTTAACTAATTCATAAATCTGAGTGGTTTTCCATCTCGGCTGCAGAGTATAATCACTTGGCAGGACTTTGGGTCTGAGGTTTGATGTCTCTGGGAGTCAGGACTGAGGAACCCTATTTTGCAAGGGCTCTTCAGGTAATTCTGATATAGTTCCAGCATTGAGAGCACTGCTGTAAACATCCTGTGATCCTTTCTGGTCTAAAAGCTAGAGTAATGCATATTGCCTCTGTGCTTATTGCTAAGCTCCTTGGGCCTTCACTAACCCCTTTTCTCCCCTTATGACTTCTCCAACCAATGCCCCTTTTTTGTAGTGTCTCACTTTGTGATCAGTTGCCTTTGTGGCCCTCATGGGGTAGACTGGTCATCATGGAGCTAGATGCCTTCTACCAGATGGCTTACAGGTTCTGGCTTTCTGATCCTGACGGAGCTATCACCCTTCACTCACTGATTGTCTACACTGTATTTTTCAAATTGTCATTGAAACCCAGTAGTGGATCATGAAATCAGTAGAGCGATGCATTTAAAAATAAAATAGGGAAGAAAAGAGAACATAGGGTAGGTTACCTAGTAAAGAAAACCAATATCCTGTGAAATTTCTGTTTTGAATCACTCTAATGGGAGAAAGCAGAGAGGAGCTAAAGAGCTTCTTGATGAGGGTAAAGGAGGAGAGTGAAAGAGCCAGCCTAAGACTAAATATTAAAAAACTAAGATTGTGGCATCCAGCCCCATTACACGGCATGGCAAATAGAAGGTGAAAAGGTGGAAGTAGTGACAGATTTCCTCTTCTTGAGCTCCAGAGTCACTGTGGATGGTGATTGCAACCATGAAATCAGAAGACGACAGCTTCATGGCAGGAAAGTGATGACAAACCTAGACAGTGTGTTGAAAAGCAGAGACATTACTTTGTTGTCAAAGGTCTGTATAGTCAAGGTTGTGGCCTTCCCAGTGGTCATGAACAGTTGTGAGAACTGGACCATAAACAAGACATAACACCAGTCAGTTGATGCCTTTGAACTGTGGTGCTGGAGAAGACTCCTGAGAGTCGCTTGTATAGCAAGCAGATCAAACCAGCCAGTCTTAAGGGAGATCAACCCTACATATTCACTGGAAGGACTGATGCTGAAGCTCCAGTACTTTGGCCATTGGATGTGAACAGACAACTCATTGGAAAAGTCCCTGATGCTGGGAAGGATTGAGGGCAGAAGGAGTAGAGGGTGTCAGAGGATGAGATGGCTGGACAGCATCACTGATGCAATGAGAATGAGCATGAAAGTGAAAGTGAAGTCTCTCAGTCGTGTCTGACTCTTTGCGACCCCATGGACTGTAGCCCACCAGGCTCCTCCGTCCATGGAATTCTCCAGGCAAGTATATTGGAGTGGGTTGCCATTTCCTTCTCCAGGGGATCTTCCAGACCCAGGGATTGAACCCAGGTCTCCTGCATTGCAAGCAGACGCTTTAACCTCTGAGCCACCAGGGAACTTGGGCAAACTCCAGGAGATGGTGAGGGAAAGGGAGGCCTGGCGTGTTACAGTTCATGGGGTCACAAAGAGTCGGACACGACTGAAGTGACTGAGCACGTATACACACACACACAGTCTAAATATATACTTTATATATGAATACACATATATGTGTTTTTATATATATATATATATATATATATATATATATATATGCATGCATGCATGCTCAGTCATGTCCAACTCTTTGTGACCTTCTGGACTGTAGCCCACCAGGCTTCTCCTAGGAGATATATATATATATATATATATATATATATCCCGTATATATATATGTGGGATCTCCATGAAAAGCCCTTCTTTTTTAATTTTTTTAATTTATTATTTTTTAAATTTTATTTTTACTTTATTCTACTTTACAATACTGTATTGGTTTTGCCATACATTGACATGAATCAGCCACAGGTGTACACGAGCTCCCAATCCTGAAACCCCCTCCCACCTCTCACCCCATATCATCTCTCTGGATCATTGAAAAACCCTTCTTACTGTGAGTTACAAAGTATAGTGCAGACAAAAAAATGTTTCAACTGCCCTATATTGGCATATACTTATCATTGCTTCAGAGCATGAACTAAAATGCTGCTCCTCTAAGGGCATACAGTGTTAGAGCAAGAGACCAAGAGGTCATCTGGTCCGCAGATCTCCAAAACTGGTGCCCTGCAGCTGCACAAGTATCCCCTGGGAAATTTGTTTAAAGTGCCAAACCCTCAGGCCCAGCCCCACAAAGTAAAATTCACTTGACCCAAGAATGTGTATTTTCTGATTCTGAGTTTTGGAACCACTAATCAGGAAGCAACAGTTAGAACTGGACATGGAACAGACTGGTTCCAAATAGGAAAAGGAGTACGTCAAGGCTGTATATTGTCACCCTGCTTATTTAACTTCTATGCAGAGTACATCATGAGAAACGCTGGACTGGAAGAAACACAAGCTGGAATCAAGATTGCCGGGAGAAATATCAATAACCTCAGATATGCAGATGACAGCACCCTTATGGCAGAAAGTGAAGAGGAACTAAAAAGCCTCTTAATGAAAGTGAAAGAGGAGAGTGAAAAAGTTGGCTTAAAGCTCAACATTCAGAAAACGAAGATCATAGCATCTGGTCCCATCACTTCATGGGAAATAGATGGGGAAACAGTGGAAACAGTGACAGACTTTATTTTGGAGGGCTCCAAAATCACTGCAGATGGTGACTGCAGCCATGAAATTAAAAGACGCTTACTCCTTGGAAGAAAAGTTATGACCAACCTAGATAGCATATTCAAAAGCAGAGACATTGCTTTGCTGACTAAGGTCCATCTAGTCAAGGCTACGGTTTTTCCTGTGGTCTTGTATGGATGTGAGAGTTGGACTGTGAAGAAGGCTGAGCGCCAAAGAATTGATGCTTTTGAACTGTGGTGTTGGAGAAGACTCTTGAGAGTCCCTTGGACTGCAAGGAAATCCAACCAGTCCATTCTGAAGGAGATCAGCTCTGGGATTTCTTTGGAAGGAATGATGCTAAAGCTGAAACTCCAGTACTTTGGCTACCTCATGGGAAGAGTTGACTCATTAGAAAAGACTTTGATGCTGGGATGGATTGGGGGCAGGAGGAGAAGGGGACGACAGAGGGTGAGATGGCTGGATGGCATCACTGACTCGATGGACGTGAATCTGAGTGAACTCTGGGAGTTGGTGATGGACAGGGAGGCCTGGCGTGCTGTGATTCATGGGGTCGCAAAGAGTCGGACATGACTGAGCGACTGAACTGAACTGAACTGAATCTAATCTACTTTTTCTTGATTTGACATTGAGTGGTGTATCCAAGGTCATGTAGCTCATTAATGAGAGCTGGGATTCTCCACCCCTTGCCCTCCTCCATCTTTCCATTCCACAGGTCTCAAGGGAAGGCCTAAGCTGAGGTCCTAACATGGAATGCTTGCAGTAGAATTACCTGCAAAGGTCTTTAAAAATATAGATGCCCTAGCCCACCTCAAACCAATTAAATGACAACCTCTGGGGATGGGCTTGAGCATCTGGCCTTCTGAGAGTGCCTCTCAAACTTTAATCTGCATATGCCTTCTCCCACCCCTGTCCCCAGGACCTTGCTACAGTGCAGACTCTGCTTAAGGTCTATGTGATGCTTTGAGATTCTGTATTTCAAAACAGGTTCCCCTGTTGCTGGTGTGGGGACCAAGCTTTGTGTAGCAGGACCTTAAGGTATGGTCCCAGGTCCCCAAGAACTGCAGACTTTCTCACCTCTGCCAGCATCTCCCTTGCCTGCCTCACTTTATACTCTGTGGGTTTGTATTTGCTTTCCCTTCAGCAGGCTTTCCCCTGTGGCTTAGCTAGTAAAGAATCTGCCTGCAATGTGAGAGACCTGGGTTCAGTCCCTGGGTTGGGAAGATCCCCTAGAGAAGCAAATGGTTACCCACTCCAGTATTCTGACCTGGAGAATTCCATGGCCTGTATAGTCCATTGGAAGAACTGATGCTGAAGCTGAAGCTCCAGTACTTTGGCCACCTGATGCAAAGAACTGACTCACTGGAAAAGACCCCAGTGCTGAGAAAAATTGAAGGTGGGAGGAGAAGGGGACGACAGAGGATGAGATGGTTGGATGGTATTACCTACTCGATGGACATGAGTTTTAATGAACTCCAGGAGTTGGTGATGGACAGGGAAGCTTGGCATGCTGCAGTCCATGGGGTCACAAAGAGCTGGACATGACTGAGTGACTTTCACTTTCTTTCTCTTCAGCAGTGATTTTCCACTGTGTCATTTATCAAAAGTTGGCCTCCCTACCCACATTTTTAAGTATCTCAACAGCAAGGACCATGGTTTTAAATTCTTCCCCCTTGCCCTCCCCAGCCCATCCACCTAGGCCTGCACTCTTTTCTGCAGGTTCCTGAAAAAGGTAGCCTTGTCATCACCAGCTCTGGCTTAACTCCATCCATCAGCAAATAGTGAGGGTGCGTCTAAAGGAACAATAAGCCCACACCCACAGCCTATCCTGGGAGGGCTTGCCACCTTGCAAGGGAGGGAAAGCATGTGCCTACATTGCTGCGACTGAAGCCTACTGAGAGGTACGGGTACTGCACAGTGGGGTTAAGAGCACGCAGCCAGATGACTGGGGTTCCATTCCCAACTCTGCTGCTAATTGTGCAGACTTGGACAATTTACTAAGCCTCGGTTTTCCTAGTTATAAAATAGGGACAAGAATAGCACATAATTTGTAGAGTTGTTTTGAAGATTAAATGAGTTAACAAATATAAAGTGCTGGCCCTTGTGGTAAGCAGTATGTCAGTGCTGGTACAATTTAGTAGGACGAGAGAACAGAGAATAGTATCATGACATGCTAGAGCCTGAAGTATTCCTCAAATGTGGATTCTCTGGAGATGGAGATAGTCCATTCCTGGTAGTGGGAACAGCATGGGCAAAGGCCCAGAGGCAGACACACAAGGACATCAAGAACCAGGAGTTTGTTCGGACTCACACTACGGGGGTGCCTGTAGGGAGCAGCAGCTGATGGGCTTAGAATGTCAGTTGAGGCCAGGTGGTGGAAATCCTTGAAGGCCACACTGGAGAATTAAGATTTTATTCTGGAAGCAATAGAGAGCCAGTCCTGGAAGATCTTTTAATATAATTTTTTCTATAAAAATCACAGAGTGTGCCTCAGTTCTGAGCAGAATGTCACAGCCACTCCCCTCTTTCAGGTATTGCAGTTAATTTTCTTCATGCCTCCTCTTGTCTACCTCACAGTGTTGATCCAGGCTTTTCTCATTGTCTGAGTGAACATTTAGGACAATTAAATGACCTTCAGCCAGGTCACCATAAGGGTCATATAGCCAAGAACACATATAATCATTGGGGCTCACAGCCCAAAACTTCTGGGCCACTCTGCCAGTGGGATCTTGTCACCTCCCAGCCACAGAACTCTTAAAAGACCATGTTCCCTCGCTAAGAGCTTTGAGCAGGAACCTGCAGCTCTCACAAGGTTATTTTCCTTCTCCCTCCTCCTCCCCCTTTAACTCTTAACCCAAGAATATTAAACTCAAATGGTAGGCTCTCCCTCCCTCCCTCCCTCCCTCCCCCTCTCTCTCTCTCACACACACACACACACACACACACACACACACACACACACACACACACACACACACGTGGGTAGGCAGCAGAGAGAGCTGCCTGCTACTCTATGAGACAGTTGCAAGTTGCCTAACTTCTCTGTGCTCCGAAAGTGAGGAGTTTATCAGAAACGTGAAGGTCGTAGGAGTCCATATTACACTGAGTTGTCATGAAGGTTAAATGAATTAGTACAAGTAAAGCAGAACGGTGTGTCTTAGCACAGGGTCAATGATCAACAAGCATTAGCTATTATTATTATTATGGAGGAAATTGGAAGGGCTCATGGTCTGCCACATTACAATGAGAAAGAAAATATAATTACCAATTTATAAAGGAGTAAAAGGATTATAAAAGGCATTGTATGTGAAAATCTGTGACAATAAATTTGAAAATCAAGAGGAAATGGGGAAATTCCTAGCAAAATAAAAATTATCAAAATTGCCCCCAAAGAGGCAGAACATCTGAATAGACCAATAAACATAGAACACTCTAGACAGAGTTCATTAAAGAGATACCCTTTTAAAAAGCCTTCCTGGTCTTATAACTGAATACTGTCTAGTCTTCAAAAACCAGGTATTGCCTTTCTTATTCAAACTATTTCTGCCCCTAGAATAAGATGAAAATTTCCCTTGATTCGTTTTTGAAGCCAGCATGACCTGAATATTCAAGCCTAAAAAGCACAGATCTCTTCTATCTCAAAAGCTTTGAGGTAAAAGATGACCCTAACAAAGAAAGACAGGGAAGAAAGCAAGATTTGGTGTGCGTGACATGCCCTCGCTTGGGCAATAGATCTGTACCTGAAGGCATGGAAGTATCACCCGAGCAGCCTCACCGGGCCCCACTCCTGAGATCCTGACCTTATTAGTCTGGGGAAGGGCTGGGCTGTGGAAACGTTTTCCAGCTTCCCAGAGCCACTGCTTAAGAAAACGAGAAATCCCATTAAGTGCAGAAGCCTGGATCTTAAACCAGCTGAGTAGAGCAGCAGTTCCAGGAGAGACTCCCCACTCATCCTTTCATGTGACCAGAGCTACAGCAAGCAGCCATTGGCTACAGGCACACCAAGCCTCCCTTCAGAGCCCAGGGGGCTCCACAGAGCTGCATGTGTCCTGTGCTAAAGACCAAAGACCTGGTCAGGAACACGACCGCTCATATTTGGATTCTGAGCCAGCAACTTTACCTGCCGCAAAGGAAGGCCAAGAGAGCCCGCAGAGAGTTTTACTCTCTGGAATTCAGGGGGAATTTAATGACAGCCCTGTTCATGATTGTGCTGGAGGGTGATTGAGCTTACACGTGAGCGGCCCTGTGAATAAATAACAGTGTCAGTCCACATTTTTAGCTCTCCTCCTGAGTCCATTCCCAGTTCCTGGGTTCAGCACCAGTGTGCACAGCACTGTGACCGCCTGTGACTGAAGCCTCCTCAGACCACCCTGTAAGCATCACAGAAGAGGGATGTGTCCTGTTCTTCCTGTAGTTGGGTTCCCTGACCAGGGACTCTAGGGTCCTTTCCAACCACCTATCCTCCTCAGAGACAACCCTGTTAGTTTATATCTAACCCGGTCTTTTTATATCAGCCGCGGTCTTCTATATAAATCTTGTTTCTAGTCTTTGCTTCATTGAATAATAATAATTAATAATGAGGCAACTTGAACCATCCTCACCATAACACAATATAAAAAAGGAACAAATGGGTAGATTGCTGGCTTTACTTTGGATAATTAATATAGGAGCAGTGCAGACTGTCTTCCTCTGTACACCTCCATCCACAGCAGGAAATCCCACTGGGCTTCTTGGAGTCATTGCACCATTAAACAAAGGGAGAAAAAGACAAAAGATACCAAGAACTGGTAGTGAAATGGGACAGTATCTGGTGTTTGCTTTACAATATTCCCTAAAAGGAACAGTTGGGAGGTAGGAATAGATGATATAGGATTGGCAAAATATTAATTATTGAAACTGAGTGGTGAGCACATGGGCATTTATTATACCATTCTTTTTGTGTGTTTGAATTTCTTCTATAAGAAAACAAAAGAATAGGAGAGAAAACATGTTGACAGGAATGAGTTCCATCAGCCCATAACTGACAGAAGATTCCTGACATTGAATGGGGAAAGTCCATAAAGAGGGACTGGACTCTTGGTGCAGAGCGGTTGGTAGTGCCTATTCAATTCAGTCGTTCGGTTGTGACCAACTCTTTGTGACCCCATGGACTGCAGCAGGCCAGGCCTCCCTGTTCATCACCAACTCCCGGACTTTACTCAAACTCACATCCTTTGGAGTTGGTAATGCCATCCAGCCATCTCATCCTCTGTTGTCCCCTTCTCCTCCCGCCTTCAGTCTTTCCCAGCATCAGGGTCTTTTCAAATGAGTCAGTTATTCATATCAGGTGGCCAAAGTTTTGGAATTTCAGCTTCAAAATCAGTCCATCCAAGGAACAGTCAGGACAAATTTCCTTTAGGATGGACTTGTTGATCTCCTTGCTGTCCAAGGGGCTCTCAAGAGTCTTCTCCAACACCACAGTTCAAAAACATCAATTCTTCAGCACTCAGCTTTCTTCACAGTCCAACTCTCACATTCGTACATGACCACTGGAAAAACCATAGCTTTGACGAGACAGATTTTTGTTGGCAAAGTAATGTCGCTGATTTTTAATATACTATCTAGGTCGGTCATAACTTTTCATCCAAGGAGCAAGCATCTTTTAATTTCATGGCTGTAGTCAAAATCTGCAGTGATTTTAGAGCCCCCGAAAATAAAGTCTGCCACTGTTTCCACTCTTTCCCCATCTATTTCCCATGAAGTGATGGGACCGGATGCCATGATCTTAATTTTCTGAATGTTGAGCTTTAAGCCAACTTTTTCACTCTCCTCTTTCACTTTCATCAAGAGGCTTTTTAGTTCCTCTTCACTTTCTGCCGTAAGGGTGGTGTCATCTGCGTATCTGAGGTTATTGATATTTCTCCCGGCAATCTTGATTCCAGCTTGTGCTTCATCCAGCCCAGAGTTTCTCATGATGTACTCTGCATATAAATTAAATAAGTAGGGTGGCAATATACAGCCTTGACATACTCATTTCCCGATTTGGAACCAGTCTGTTGTTCCATGTCCAGTTCTAACTGTTGCTTCCTACCTGCATACAGATATCTCAAGAGGCAGGTCAGGTGGTCTGGTATTCCCATCTCTTAAAGAATTTTCCACAGTTTGTTATGATCCACATAGTCAAAGGCTTTGGCATAGTCAATAAAGCAGAAATTGGTGTTTTTCTGGAACTCTCTGGCTTTTCCGATGATCCAGCAGGGGTTGGCAATTTGATCTCTGGTTTCTCTACCTTTTCTAAATCCAGCTTGAACATCTGGAAGTTCACATACTATTAAAGCCTGGCTTGGAGAATTTTGAGCATTACTTTACTAGCATGTGAGATGAGTGCAATTGTGCGGTAGTTTGAGCATTTTTTGGCATTGCCTTTCTTTGGGATTGGAATGAAAACTGACCTTTTCCAGTCCTGTGGCCACTGCTGAGTTTTCCAAATTTGCTGGCATATTGAATGCAGCAGTTTCACAGCATCATCTTTTAGGATTTGAAAGAGCTCAACTGGAATTCTGTCTCCTCCACTAGCTTTGTTCATAGTGATGCTTCCCAAGGCCCACTTGACTTCACATTCCAGGATGTCTGACTGTAGGTGAATGATCATACCATCATGATTATCTAGGTCGTGAAGATATTTTTGTATAGTTCTTCTCTGTATTCTTGCCACCTCTTAATATCTTCTGCTTCTGTTAGGTCCATACCATTTCTGTTTTTTATTGTGCCCATCTTTGCATGAAATGTTCCCCTGGTATCTCTAATTTTCTTGACGAGATTTCTAATCTTTCCCATTCTGCTGTTTTCCTCTATTTCTTTGCACTGATCACTGAGAAGGTTTTCTTATCTCTCCTTGCTGTTCTTTGGAACTCTGTATTCAAATGGGTATATCTTTCCCTTTCTCCTTTGCTTTCACTTCTCTTCTTTTCACAGCTATTTGTAAGGCCTCCTCAGACAGCTGTTTTCCTTTTTGCATTTTTTTTTCCTTGGGGATGGTCTTGATTCTTGTCTCCTACACTGTGTCACAAACCTCTTTCCATAGTTCTTTGGGCACTCTGTCTATCAGATCTAATCCCTTGAATCTATTTGTCACTTCCACTGTATAACTGTAAGGGATTTGATTTAGGTCATACCTGAATAGTCTAGTGGTTTTCCCTACTTTCTTCAATTTAAGTCTGAATTTGGCAATGAGTTCATGATCTGATCCACAATCAGCTTCCGGTCTTGTTTTTGCTGACTGTTTAGAGCTTCTCCATCTTTGGCTGCAAAAAATATAATCAGTTTGATTTCAGTGTTGACCATCTGGTGATGTCCAAGTGTAGAGTCTTCTCTTGTGTTGTTGGAAGAGTGTGTTTGCTATGACCAGTGTGTTCTCTTGGCAGAACTCTATTAGCCTTTGCCCTGCTTCATTCTGTATTCCAAGGCCAAATTTGCCTGTTACTGCAGGTGTTTCTTGACTTCCTCCTTTAGCATTCCAGTCCCCTATAATGAAAAGGACATCTTTTGGGGGTGTTAGTTCTAAAAGGTCTTGTAGGTCTTCATAGAACCGTTCAACTTCAGCTTCTTCATCATTACCGGTCAGGGCATAGACTTGGATTACTGTGATAGTGAATGGTTTGCCTTGGAAACAAACAGAGATGAATCATTCTGTCATTTTTGAGATTGCATCCAGGTACTGCATTTTGGACTCTTCTGTTGACTGTGATGGCTACTCCATTTCTTGTAAGGAATTCTTGCCCACAGTAGTAGATATAATGGTCATCTGGATTAAATTCACCCATTCCAGTCTATTTTAGTTCGCTGATTCCTAAAATGTCAATGTTCACTCTTGCCATCTCCTGTTTGACCACTTCCAATTTGCCTTGATTCATGGACTTAACATTCCAGGTTCCTATGCAGTATTGCTCTTTGCAGCATTGAACTTTGCTTCTATTATGTCACATCCACGACTGGGTGTTGTTTTTGCTTTGTCTCCATCTCCTCATTCTCTCTGGAGTTATTTCTCCACTGATCTCCAATAGCATATCGGGCACTTACCAACTTGGGAAGTTCATCTTTCAGTGTCCTATCTTTTGCCTTTTCATATTGTTCCTAGGGTTCTCAAGGCAAGAATACTGAAGTGGTTTGCCATTCCCTTCTCCAGTGGACCACATTCTGTCAGACCTCTCCACCATGACCTGTCCATCTTGGGTAGCCCTACACACTATGGCTTATAGTGTCGTTGAGTTAGACAACCAATCTGATCACTAATCCATGTGATCACATTGGTTAGTTTTCTGTGATTGTGGTTTTCAGTCTGTCTGCCCTCTTCTGGAGAAGGATGAGAGGTGTATGGAAGCTTCCTAATAGGAGAGACTGAGTGAGGGGAAAACTAGGTCTTTCTGATGGGGAGGGGGGCCATGCTCACTAAATCTTTAATCCATTTTTCTGTTGATGGGTGGAGCTGTGTTCCCTCCCTGTTATTTACCTGGGGCTGAACTATGGTGGACCAATGAAGGTAGTGGCGACCTCCTTCAAATGGTCTCATCCATGCCCTGCTAGTGTACTGGGTGTATGTACTGTAGTGCCTGTTACAACCCTGAATATTCATTGGAAGGACTGATGCTGAAGCTGAAGCTCCAATACTTTGGCCACCTGATCCAAAGAGCCAACTCATTGGAAAAGACCCCGATGCTGGGAATGATTGAGAGCAGGAAGAGAAGGGGGGCAACAGGATGAGATGGTTAGATGGCATCATCAACTCAATGGACATGAGTTTGAGCAAACTCCGGGAGTTAGGGAGCCTTGCATGCTACAGTCCATGAAGTCACAAAGAGTCAGACACAACTGAGGAACTAAACAACGACAAATTACAGTGCTCAGCACTGTGTCTGGCTCAGATAAAGCACTCTCTGAATGGGAGTCAGCAGATTCCACGTTATTATTATACATGTTGTTAGTATATCCCAGGACGTGGGGGTCTAGTGGGAAAGAGGCTGAGGAAAATAGAATGCATTCAGGGTATTTAATTTGAAACTGTTTTAGCCTTTATAGGTAAGATCACAGAGGAAAGATGAGTCTTTGTTTCCACAGAATAAATTTGCCAGCTCTGTCTGAAAGCTTCCACCTTTTCAGTTAATGCTGACAATGTCATGTACCCCATCAGGAAGAGAGAACATAAATATGAGAGTAGGAAATTCCAGAGCAATGGAGAAATCCAGTCGTGACTTATATGTATCCTCTCTGCTTGCTCCATCACCTCCTTACTTTGTCTCATATTCTCTCTTCTCCTTCCCACTCCACCCCCATCTCTCTGCTTATTCACTTTGATTAGACTTTGGAAGACTTAAAATATCTTCCCTTTGAAAAGGGCCTGGCCTGGTCAATGATGTTTATAAGTCAACATTTAAGAATCACTTTCATTTACTAACAAGCTCCATCTTCCCTGGTGGCTCAGATGATAAAAGCATCTGCCTACAATGCAGGAGACCCAAGTTCCATCCCTGGGTCAGGAAGATCCCCTGGAGAAGGAAATGGCAACCCACTCCAGTACTCTTGCCTGGAAAATCCCATGGACAGAGAAGCGTGGTAGGCTACAATCCACGTGGTCACAAAGAGTCACACATCACTGAGCAACTTCACTTTCTTTGTTTCTTTCCATCTTCTAAGAAACTCCAGAACCAGCCAAGTCAAGATATTTTTTTTAAAAATATAAAAGAAGACTGAGGGCTGCTAAAGCTTCAGAATAACACACAATAGACAACAGACCACCAGCTGGAGGGGCCAAGAGTGGGAAAAGTTGGTACATACTTGATTCAGATGTTAACCAAAGATTACTGATAGTCTGCTTAACCTGCAAAGGATTACCTTAACAGGAGTCAGACTGCCTCTTCTGACTTTTGTTTAACCATGGAATTTTTGAATGGTTGTGGGGCTGTGGACTGTGGGGCCGAATAAGAAGTGATCTGAGTGAAGGGTTCAATTTGAGGGTTTTTTTGTTTTATTTGTTTGGGTTTTAGTTTTGTTTTTAGCATTTACTGGCCGAGAATCCCTTCCATGTGTCTGGGCCTTCCTGATGCAGAAAGCACATTTATTTTTGAATCATTTCATTTGACATTCCCAGCAGTGGTGAGAGGCAGACTGTCCAGGAGTCTCAAACCCTTGCTTACAGATGAGGAAACTAATACTCAGAGAATTATGATTTTTCAGGGTCAAATAATTAGTACATGGCAGAGTTACAACTGCATTATTCAATTCTCTGCTATTAGAAGGGTTAACAATCCAGAGATAAAGACAATGTGATATGCTTAATATTGCTTAGCCATGCAGTGTCTGACCCTTAGCAGGGCCTCTAAAGGATTGGAAGGGTGGATAGATGTGTATGAATGGAGCTCCTGGAAGTTGGAAAGTGGGTCTTTTCACCTCTGTACCCCTGGTGCCACTATTGTACTTTGACATACAGGACCCACTTAATAAATATTTGTTGAATAAACAATCCACTTAACATATGCCATATACTTTTGTACCAAGACAGGAGTTTGTGAAGCAGGTTAACTTTCTGAAGCTTTAAAGAATAGAAGAGGCTGGGTTTCTCTGGTGTTACAGTGGATAAGAGTTTACCTGCCAGTGCAGAGGACGAGGTTCAATCCCTTGTCCGAGAAGATTCCACATGCTACCGGCAACTAAAGCCCATGTGCCACAGTGACTGGAGCTCAAGTGCTCTAGGGACCGAGAGCCCCAACTAATGAGACCCTGTGCTGCAGCTACTGAAGCCTGTGCACACACCTAGAGTGGCCTCTGCTTGCTGCAGAGGAAACCCATGCGCAGCAACAAAGACCTAATGTGACCAAAAAATTATTAAAAAAGAGAACAGAAGGGGCTGAGAAACGCAGAGTGACTGTAATTATTATTTATTGACATATTATTCACCACACTTTGATGTAAAAAGACCTCCCATTCATTCATTCATTCATTCATTCAACAAATATTGAGAGCCTGCTGAGTACTCAGTTCTGTTCTAGGTATTAGTGATATAACAGTAATCAGAAAAAGGTAAAGTCTCTGCTCTCATCAAAATCACCTTCTGTTTGGGAATGACAGATAACAAGCAACTAAATAGACAACATATAATACTTAGAAAGTTAACCAAGCAAGGAAAGGAGAGAGTGATGCTGAAGGGGTCGCTATTTTCTCCATGAAGTTCTCTCTGATACTGTGATATTTGAACAGAGACCCAAAGTAAGTGGTGGGGGTGAGTCATGAGGTGTTCCAGGGGAAAAGCATTTCAGGCAGAGAAAACAAACAGTGCAGAGATGCTGAGTCTGCTTGGAGGGTTTGAGGAATACCTAGGAGGCTAGTGTGACTGGAAGGGAGTAAACGAGACAGACAGTTCCAAGAGATTAAAGGACTTTAAGCAGAAGAGCGATGGTCTCCCCAGACCTTCCTTGATTTAGCTCACCAGTTATTGCCCACAGCTAAACCAGCAGCATGGCATGAGTACCAGGGCAAACAGATAGACAAGAGCTATACACAAGGCTGCAATGACCCTATCCCTACCCAGCACTGGCTCCAGTTTGCTCACATTGACTACAAATGCTCATTCTAGGCCAGCTGTACCCATGGCTTGCCAAGACCTCAGTGGCTATCGCTGAGTGCTGTGAGGGCCTTGGCGGTCAAGTACGCCAAGCCGTTTAATCAAACTACAGATTCAGTCCGGCCGTAGTCTCGGGTGGTTGGCCTCCTAGTCCTAAAGTCTCTCAGGTTTAAAATTCTGTGATCTAATCTTGTAAATTGTAAATCTGTACTTAGATTTTTACTTTTTTTTTTTTTCAATAAAGAATAGGAAAGAATGGGTACATTAAAAGAACACTTTTTTTCCCAATAGACTTTATTTTTAGGACAGTTTTAGACTTTTAAAAATATTGCAAAGATAATTTAGAGAGTTCTCACATACCCCACAGCCAGTTTCCTCTGTTATTGACATTTTACATTAGTATGATATACTTTGCAGTTATTGAACTAATATTGATCCACTAAAGTCCATAGTCCAGCCAGATTGCCGTCGTCTCTCTCTAATGTCTTTCTGTTCTAAGACACCACATTGCATTCTCTCTCCTTAGGCTCCTCTTGGCTGTGAGCTTTCCTTGCTTGGTAACTTTGAGAGTTGCTTTCTTTGTTTTTTGTTTTGAGGATCTTTCAGTGCAGCATGTGGGATCTAGTTCACCGACCAGAAGTCAAGTGCCGGACCCTTCATTGGGAGTGTGGTGTCTTAGCCACTGGTCCACCAGAAGAAGTCCCAGCCTTGCGAGTTTTGAAGGGTACTCATCAGGGAGTTTTAGGAAGGCTCTCTGTAGAAATGTGTCTGGTAATTTTTCTCATGATTAGACTTGGGCTGTGGGTCTTGGGGCTCAAGATCACAGAGGTACCCTTTCCTCGCATCATTGGCATCACACTGTCATCATGGTTTATCACTGTTGACATTGCCCTGGGTCACCTGGCTGAGGTATGCTTGTCAGGTCTCTCCACTGTCCCCTTTTATATACACTACTCTGTGGAAGGAAGTCCACACTTAAGGAATAGAAAGTGTGCTCTCTTTCCTTAGAATTAGCCATTTCTCCAGGGAGTCCTGGTTCTTTTGATTCAAGAATGATATCAGAAATCAATATCCATTGCTACCAAAGTATTGTTGTTTCTCGGCCCTCTCAGCTGACAGAGCAAGGAAAAAAAAAGAATATATATATATATATATATATATATATATATGTGTATATGTACACACACACTAACCTGTATGTAAATACATCTCTGTAGATATTTCTGTATGTGTGTGATAAGCGACCCTGTGGAATGCAGCCCACCAGGCTCCTCTGTCCATGGAATTCTCCAGGCAAGAATACTGGAGTGGCTTGCCATGCCCTCCACCAGGCATGAAACCTATGTTTCCAGCACCTCCTGCATTGGCAGGCAGGTTCTTTACCACTACCAGCACCTGGGAAGCCCATTTCTGTATGTAACCATCTGTATGTTGAAGTAGAAACATGAGTTCATTCTGATGTCTCCAACTCTAATCTATTACCATATGGATTCTTCTAGCCTCCTCCCCTTACTTATCTGTACAAAGGTCTCCATGGGAAACAGCTTTATCAGTGAGAGTGCAGTGCTGATGTTCCTTTAGTCTTCCAGATTCCATTCATTTCCAAAGCTTCTTAGGCCAGCGCTTCTCCCCAGGCCTCTTCAGTAGGGTGGTTTTATTTATTTATAATGCAGTTAGACTCTCGTCACCATCTGCATTCCTTCCTGAGATCTGAAGGGCACACTTTTTAATTTACATTTTATCTCAGATAATAAGTCAGTTTATTTTAGATAATAAATTTATAGAGAAAAATCACCATGAGAAACAAAACAGTCCAATCATACTTTCTCATTTTCCCAGGGTTGTTTTTTTTTTAAAGTAATTTTCACGTTATATAAGTAATACATTAATACATGTTAAAATCCCTTTACTACTCGGTTCCAAGCCCAATTCCTCTGCTAGCGTTTACGCTTTTCTTCATCTGAGATGTGATGTGTCTGTGCATGCTTTTCTCTTGCACTTGTAGCTGCATATATATATATACTGATAGAAAATGACTAATATTGCTATATATGTTTGAACATAAATGGTATCATACATGACTTCTGCAACTTGATATTCTCCAGACTATTCATCTTGGTTGTCTTTCAAGTCTGTGTATGGCTTTGTGCCTCGTGAATTTCACTGCATAGAATGGACATGTTGATTACAATCCTGGGGTTTTCCTCCTCCTATTACCAGCTATGCTGCAGTAACAGTCTTGTACATATGCAGTGTTTCCCCAGGAATTGCTGGGGCATAGAGATGCACATTTTAATTGTAACAGCTACTGTCAAATTACGCATCAGCATATTCAAGTTAGAAAAAAAATCTTGTTCTATATTATGTGACTGAGAGGAGAGAGAAGAGGATCCAATTGCTAGTTTTTAATTTGTCTTAATGTTTCTCCCTGGAGAGTAGTAACTATGGGGTAAGACCTATTGTGTGTTATTTAAAAGAACCTCATGCTGTGATGATTTCAATCATTTCTAAAATGTTAATAGTTAATTTATTAGAAGAGGGGCAGTGCGGTAGAGTGGTCTATCCACTCTCAGACACTGATTCTAAATAGACGCTGCAGCAGTTGTATGAATCTGCAGGAGCTCATTTGCTTGACAGGGGCCTGGAATGCCACAGTCACAGAAGACCACAGATAGCAGATACCAGGTGAGATTCTTCTTGGCCTCTCACAGGCTCCAGAGGAGTAGGAAGTTCATGAGTTTATTCATTCAACCATCATGGGCTAAAAGCTGGGCACTGGGATGCCTTTTGCCTTGCAGTTACTCAGGCAGATTGGAAACGCCCAGAACACCTCTGCAGAGGTAACCACTGCATCTCTGAACCTTCCTTTCCTGTCTGATTGAGTGTATGTTGGACACCAGGCAAGAAGCCTGGCACGGAGGGGTCAGAGGTGAGCGTGGCATGCTGCTGTCACGGTCTTGCTCACAGCAGCTTCACCAGCTGTTACACTGACCCTCGGCTCCGTCTTGGTTTGCTTCCACTAAATGGCAAGTGAGACACTTTCTGTGCTGCCTGCAAGACTGGGGGTGTGTTAAGCATCCTAAAATAATGTGAGCAGTGGAGTCAATCCTTCTGCACGTGCCAGATGTGCATCGCTCCCAGCGGCACTCTCACAGCCTTCTTTGTGCTCCTGGAATTATTTCCCGGATGATTGGGAGTTAGGATGGATGTGTGCAAGCTAATAACGTGCTGTGCTGCTAGTTCATCAGAAATGGAAAAATTAAATTAAAAAGTTGCTCACCATGTTCCCATTCTGATTAATCAGAACCAGGTATGTGCATGGCATTCAAAGAGCAGATTGCTCCAAAGAGGATGCACTCACACAACTTATCAACCGTGGGAAGGCAGAGATGATGCCATCTGAGGATGAGATGAGGAAGGATTCAATCAGATTTTTTTTTTAAGGTTTACGGAGCATCTTTCATTGCACACTAATTATTAGGTGCTTATTCTCCCAATAGTCCTGTAACTTGCCACAACTGACTCCAGAGTGGGGAATGCAGAGATGAACAGGATCTGGTTGTTTCCACTTAGAGATCTTTCTTTCCTAGCTTTTCTCAGAGCAAAGGGGATTTCTCTTGTTTGATGAGTGGTCAAACAGTAAACTCTCTTTCTTTTCTCCTCAACACTGTATTCTGGATCTGGTTTGTTCTGTGTAGTGGACTGAACTGTGCACCCTAAGAAATAAGCACAAACCCTACATGAATGTGACCTGATTTGGAAATAGCATCTGCAAAAATAATTGAGTTAAGATGAGGTTGTATTGGATTAAGGTGGGCAGTAAACTCAAGAGAAAGGAGAGACAGGTTTGGAAAGAGGCACACAGGAAGAAGGCCATGTGAACCCAGAGGCAAGAGATGGAAATAGGGCAGGTGACACCGCAAATGGAGAGACAGGGAACAGATTCTCCCTCAAATTTTCCATAGGGAACCAACCCTGCCAGCAATTTGCTTTTGGAACTCTGGCCAGTTGAGCTAGGAAAGAATAAATTCCTGTTGCTTTAAGACACAGTTTGCCACACACAGTTTGTGGTACTTTGTTCCAGCAGTAGAAAACTAATACACCCTGTCTTTTGGTTCTCTTGAGAAAGGAGGTTTTAAACCCAGATATTCTGTTCCCATCAAAGAAAGACCCAGTGCCTCGTTGATCAATGACTTTCACTTCCAAAATCTAGACTATTTGGCAAGTACTGCTTCTCCTGTTCCTCCTGGCTTTGCAACAAAGTCAAGTGGCAGTGGGACAATTTTTGTTTAAATCTCTTTGATTCTGTTTTTTTTTTTTTAACTTAAAAAAAAATCCAAAACAATTGACCCATTTATCCTACCCCTTGCCTCTGTTTTCTGTATTTATGAGTTTGAGGTATATGTGTGTATACATATTTATATTTAGTCCCTTACATAGAGAAATCATATGATATTTCTCTTTGATTTATTTCACTGAGCATAATGCCCTCAAGGTCCAACCATGTTGTTGCAAATAGCAAGATTTCATTCTTTTAAAAAAAAAAAAAACAACTCTATAGTTGCAGCCTGTGGGCTTGGTTGCCCCATGACATGTAGGATCCTAGTTCTCCGCAAGAGTCAAACCTATGTTCCCTGCATTGCAAGACAGATTTTTGACCTCTGGACTACCAGGGAAATCCCTCATTCTTTTTTATGCTGAACAGTATTCTGTTATGTGAGTGTGTGTGTATAAATATACACACTACAGTTTCTTTATCCATTTATCCATTGATGGATACTGAGAGTCGTTTCCATATCTTCCGTTCAGTTCAGTCGCTCAGTCGTGTCTGACTCTTTGCGACCCGATGAATCGCAACACGCCAGGCCTCCCTGTTCATTACCATCTCTTGGAGTTAACTCAGACTCACGTCCATCGAGTAGTGATGCCATCTAGCCATCTCACCTTCTGTCGTCCCCTTCTCCTCCTGCCCCCAATCCATCCCAGCATCAAAGTCTTTTCTAATGAGTCGAGTCTTCCCATGAGGTAGCCAAAGTACTGGAGTTTCAGCTTTAGCATCATTCCTTCCAAAGAAATCCCAGGGTTGATCTCCTTCAGAATGGACTGGTTGGATCTCCTTGCAGTCCAAGGGACTCTCAAGAGTCTTCTCCAACACCACAGTTCAAAAGCATCAATTCTTTGGCGCTCAGCCTTCTTCACAGTCCAACTCTCACATCCATACGCGACCACAGGAAAAACCATAGCCTTGACTAGACGGACCTTAGTCGGCAAAGTAATGTCTCTGCTTTTGAATATACTATCTAGATTGGTCATAACTTTTTTCCAAGGAGTAAGCGTCTTCTAATTTCATGGCTGCAGTCACCATCTGCAGTGATTCCATATCTTAGCTATTGTAAATAATGCTGCAGGGAAGTGTGCTTGTATCTTTTCAAGTTACTGTTTTTGTTTTATTCAGATAAATACCCAGAATTAGAATTACTGGATCATGTGGTAGTTCTATTTTTAATTTTTGAGGCACCTCCATACTGTTTTCCTTAGTGGCTACATCTCCATATCCTCACCAACACTCGTTATTTGTTATCTTTTTGATAACAGTCATTCTAACAGATATAATATCTCATTATGATTTTAATTTGCATTTCACTGATGATAAATGAGGTAGAGCATCCTTTCATGTACCTGTTGCCCATATGTATGTCTTCTTTTGAGAAATGTCTGTTCACATCCTCTGTCCATTTTGTAACCAGATTATGTGTTTTTCTGCTATTGGGTTGTATGTGTTCTTAATATATTTTGGACATTAACCCATTGTCATATACATATGATTTGAAAATATGTTCCCCATTCAGCAAGTTGCCTTTTTATTCTCTTGATTATTTCCTTTGCTTGTGGAAAGCTTTTTAGATTGATGTGGTCCCATTTGTTTATTTTTGCCTTTGGTGTCAGATTGAAAAAAATCATCTCTAAAAGCTATGTCAAGGAGCTCACTGCCTATATTGTCTTCTACAGGTTCTGTGGTGTCAGGAATAACATTCAAATCTTCAATCCATTTGAGTTGGTTTTTGTAGATGATGTAAGATGTGGTCCCATTTCATTCTTTTGCATATCACTGTCTAGTTGTCCCAATACCATTAAAAAAAATAATTTTGCTTACTTACTTTTGGCTGTGCTGGCTCTCCATTGCTGTGAGGGTTTTTCTCTAGTTACCCCAAGTGGTGGCTACTCTCTAGTTGTGGTTCCAGGCCTTCTCATTGCTATGGCTTCTCTTGTTGCAGAGGACTAACTCTAGGATGTGTGGGCTTCAGTAGTTGTGGCTCCTGGGGTCTAGAGCACAGGTTCAATAGTTGTGACACACAGGCTTAGTTGCCCCACAGCATATGGGAATCTTCTTGGACCAGGGGTTAAACCTGTGTCTAATGCATTGGTAGGTGGATTCTTTACCACTGAGCCACCAGGAAAGCACCCCAACCCCATTTATTAAAGAGACTATCTATTTCCTATTGTATATCCTTGGCCCCTTTGTTATAAATTAGTTGACTATATATGCATGAATTTATTTCTAGGCTCTCTATTATGTTCCATTGAGCTATGTAATTTTTATACTAATACCACACTGCTTTAATTACTATAGCTTTGTATTACAGTTTAAAATTAATGAGCATGGTGCGTCCCCTCTTCATTCTTCCTTCTCAAGGTTAGTTTGGCTATTCAGCTTCTTTTTATGGTTTTATACAAATTTTAGGACTATTTGTTCTGTTTCTGTAATGCCATGGTATTTTGATATGGATTGCATTTCATTTTCAGTCACTCAGTTATGTCCGACTCTTTGCAACCCCATGGATTTAGCCTGCCAGGCTCTCATTTTCCAGGTGAGATAGATTGTTTTGGGTGGTATGGACATTTTTATTTTTTAATTTATTTATTTGGCTGTGCTGGGTCTTAGTTACAGCACACAAGATCGTCTATCTTTGTTGCAGCTTTCAGGATCTTAGCTGTGGCATGTGATCTCTTAGTTGCAGCTTGTGGGATCTAGTTCCCTGACCAAGGATCAAACCCTGGCACCCTACATTGGGAGCATGAAGTCCTAGCCACTGACCACCAAAGAAGTCCTGGTATGGACATTTTTTTTATAATTTTATTGATGTTATTTGTTTTTGGCTGTGCTGAGTCTTTGTTGCTTCCTGGGCTTTTCTCTAGTTGCGGCAAGCTGAGGCTACTCTCAAGCTGCAGAGGCTTCTCTTGTTGTGGAGCATGGACTCTGGGCCACATAGGCTTCAGTAGTTGCAGCGCATGGGCTCAGTATGGACATTTGAACAATATGAATTCTTCCAGTCCATGAGCATGGAATATCTGTTTATTTGCATTTTCTTCAATTTCTTTCACTTAAGTCTTGTTATTTTCAATATTTAAGTCTAACTCTTCCTTGGTTAATTTATCCCTAGATTTTTTATTCATGTAGATGCAATTTGTCAGTGGAATTGTTTTATTAATTTCTCTTTCTGATAGTGTATTGTTAGTATATAGAAACACAACAGGTTTTTGTGTATTGATCCTGAATGTTACTAAATGTGTTAGTCCTAAGAGTTCTTGTGTCCACATGGCCACTGAAGTACTCTTTTGGCAGCCGATGGAATAGCTCAGTGGTGGAATGGACACACGAAGCCTATTCTGACCTCATGGCCCAGCTAAACAGTTCAGCATAATGGAGCTGCAGCCTGAAGGTGGGACTAGAATCTACAAACGGCCCAACAGAAAGAGTCATGACCTCCTCACTCTGCAGTGTTCACAGGGAGGAGGCTACCGTGCCGGGGGACATCCCAGTTTGTGCCAACCTGAAACACATGGGCTTTGCCACAAAGCAAAACATGTAGGCTTGCGCATACAAGGTCCAGGACTTGGGTGGGCAACACAGTCCTAGGTTCTCTGTGGCCTCTTTCCCTCTGAATGGTGTTTTCCTTCAAAAGAGCCATTGAATCTTCCTTTAAAAAAAAACTTATAAAATTGTAGGATTTTAGAGCTGCAAAAGAACTGAGGTTTGATTTAGTTCAGTTTCCCACCCCATTTTGTTTATAATAATGCTATTTGCCACTTGTTGAATAATAATACGAAATATTTATTGAATATGTACTGTGTGCCGGGAGATGTTCTAAGTGTACTGTGTTAACATATTTGACAATCACAGCAGAGCTTTGCAGGACTCTTGTTATTCCCAGCATGTCAGTGAGGAAACTGAGGTACACGGAGTAAAGGAACTTGCAGTAAGACAACTGGCAAGTGGCAGGATCAGAATTCACACCCAGGTTTGTGTAACTCTGAGCCCTCTTAGCCCCCTGTTTCACAGAAACCCCAACACAAAATTATATACCCCACTTCATGCAGCCAAAGAACAAGAGTGTCAAGAATTGGGGCCACAGTGCTGGAAAACAGGAAGTAGTTCTGTATTTTCTTAATATAGACCCAACCCCAAACACGCGTGCATGTGCAGGCAAATGCAGGCACTGTCCTGCTCTCTCAGTCTTCCACCTCTGCCTTCCTAGTGTTTGAGGAGAGTCCAGTGTCCGTGGCTGGATTAAAATGCATTTTGAAGTCACTATGAAGTGACTTCATTTGTATGATGTATGTTACCCAGGGCACAGGTGGGTGTCTCCTCCCTCGCCGGGCTAACCGACTGCCCAGCGGCCAGATAAAGAATGGGGCGGGAAGGCTACTACTTTCTGAAGCCACATCCTGGCCCTGCCACTCAGCACCCAGAGGCCTGGGTTGTTGTGGTCGTTGCTGCCCATGCTATTGGGTGGGTAAAGGGTCTCCTTGCTGAGGATTTCTGCAGGGTCAGAACCTGAACAGAGAAGCCATGTGTATGAAGGGAGAGTTTCCGTAGCCCAAGGTCCCAAGAGAATGAAAAGGCCGCAGGGAGAAAGTGAAACAAGTGGCTTTGCCCAAGTGGAGGGAAGCAGGGCTGCCCAGGCAGCCTCACCAGAGTTGGCTTTGGCTCTCTCAGACAGGTGGACAGCGACCTGGGACTGCCCAATGGATGCCCGAAAGACACTGGCTCCTCTGAGGCAAAGAGAAGGTGCCTGGATGCTAACTCAGAAAAGGGCTGTGTTGACTGTACCCATTCAAGTCTGCACTCTGCATAACTTAATTAACCACCTGCACTGTGGATAACTACCCCTGAGAAGGAACTGTGGTCCAAGGGCTGAACCAAGATCAAGATAGCAGGCTTCCTGAGTGGCGTTCAGGCTATTTAAAGAAGTGGATTCCAGGTTTCAGATTCCAGCCCATACCTCCAGGTTTCTTATGGCTTAAGAATTCAATTCTTAATTCAACTACATTTCAGCTTTGATAGTTATAGAGCCAGAGGACTTTTAAGAGGTTATCCAGTCACCCTGGCTTTTGGGAGACTCCAGAATTTGGGACACAGTTGAAGAGGGGCTCCTTTCCTAGTCTCCCTGGCAGCCCAGTCTTTGAGCATAATCTTGGCCAGACCTTTTATGATGTCTCTCTCTGTTCACTACTGCTTGCTGAAAAGCAGAAATCTACTTCAAAAGCACTGTGCACTCCTTATGTAATTGGCTTTTCTGTCATTTGTGGGGTTTTAGTTTGTCCTTTGTGAAGCTGCCAAATCCTAACTCTTCCTGTCTCCACCAAAGGTTCCAGGTATACCCTGATTTAAATACATAAGATTTGCCCAAAATGTAGTCTAATCATTCCTAGACTTAGTCACCCTTTCTGAGAAGGTCTGGACCCCTGACCAGTATCCACTGTACCTGCTCCTGCTCCGGGTTGAGCAGAAGCCCTGGGCTAACCTCTCTGGTGTGTCTGTTTTGGCCATAAGCATCTTGGCTGTAGACATCTTTGTTTGCCACAGGCATTTTCATTGCAAACATTTTCACTGCATATCTCATTGGCTGTAATAGCAATATTAAATAACAGAAACTAAAAGAGAAACATTAAAAAAACATAGTGAAACAAAAAGGAGAATTAACAAACAAAAACAAATTAAAGTCTTTATTGTGAAATACAAAATATTTCAATACTTTTTTTCTTTATTTATCTTTGGCTTCACTGGGTCTTCATTGCTAGGCAGGTTTTTCTCTAGTTGTGGCAAGTGGGGAGCTACTCTCTAGTTGTGGTGCATGGATTTCTCATTGTGGTGGCGTCTCTTGTGGAGAACAGGCTCTAGGCACTCAGGCTTCAGTAGTTGAAGAGGTGGGCTCAGAAGTTGCACCTCGCGAGCTCTAGAGCGTTGGCTCACTGTCTGTGGTTCAAGAGCTTTGTTGGGCCAAGTCATGTGGAAACCTCACGGATCAGGGATGAAATCCGTGTCCTTTGCATTGGCAGGCAGATTCTTATCCACCATACCACCAGGGAAATCCCTGAATACATTTTCATGACATGGAGAAGGCAATGGGACGCCACTCCAGTACTCTTGCCTGGCGAGTCCCACGGATGGAGGAGCCTGGTGGGCTGCAGTCCATGGGGTCACTAAGAGTCAGACACGACTGAACGACTTCACTTTCACTTTTCACTTTCATGCATTGGAGAAGGCAATGGCAACCCACTCCAGTGTTCTTGCCTGGAGAATCCCAGGGACGGGGGAGCCTGGTGGGCTGCTGTCTCTGGGGTCACACAGAGTCGGACACGACTGAAGCGACTTAGCAGCAACAGCAGCAGCAGCAGATTCATGGCAATATTGCACAAGTAACTGATTTTATTTTGTGGGTTGTACATAAGTGCTTGTCTTCCAAGTCTTTCATTCACTTTATTTTATTTTAATATTCATTTATTTAGTTGTGCCAGGCCATAGCTGCAGCTCTCTGGATCTTTATTTGTGGCGTACGAATTCTTAGTTGCAGCATGTGGAATTTAGTTCCCTGACCAGGGATCAAACCCAGGCCCCCTGCAGTGGAAGTGCAGAGTCTTAGCCACTGGACCACCAGGGAAGTCCCTTAACAGTATTTTATACTTTGTTGTTGTTGATTATTCTTCTCACTCAGCATCACATTTTTTCTGTTTCACTATTATTTCTTCCTTCATTGAGCGAGGTGTCAGTTTCCATATACTAGGATGTACATTGGTGACTGAGCTCTGTGTTGCCTTGTGAAAACACCTCCCACCATTGTGTATTCTTGGTGTCTTGTCACTTGTCCCTTGACAGACGTTCCAGGGTTCTATGGGAAACGTGGCTTAGACTCTGTGCTTTCAAATCACTGGAAGAGTTGCAAACTGATACGTTATCATTTTCTAGTAGTCTGCAGTCAGGTTTGCCCTCTGTTATTTCACACTTTCCCATAAGTTTTATCACCATATTTTCTATTGAGTCAATATACATAGTGCTTCTCATTCACCATTTTAAGACCACATGTCTACTGTTCACTGTATAGACCATTATGAGAGCTATGATTTATGCAATATAAGAATAGGAGTCCTGCATCAGTGGAGAAGTGAAACCAAACTGTCAGACTAAACTGTCAGCCAATTATTTTATCTTCTAAGGCAAAATTGCCTTACGGCCAATTAGTTCTGCAGCGAAGATGCTTACAAAGAAAGTTCCTAGCTCCCTTCTCTAGGGTTCAGTTATTGCCACGGGGCGCTTTTGAATCCTAACCTAGGGAACCAAGAGACAAGGTGGTGCCTGAGTTTAGGAAACTAGAACAACCCACAGCCCTGGGTAGCAATTTTGTATGTGGAAGCTCTTTAACCTACAAGGCCTTCACAGTTGCCTGGATTAATGACTGTAAAAACTACCCATGTCCTTGGAGGAAGCCTCTCAAGTCTTCAGAGGAGGGGGAGGGTCTACCCCCCTGGGTGCTCACGGACTGAATGTGGGAGAAAGGTGTTCCTCAGAGCAAAATCAAGAACTGTTAGTGGAAGAAGAAATGGGATGGGGTGGGGGAATGAATTTCGAAAAGGCCAAAATGCCAAACATTCTCCCTAGCTAGCCACTCCTTTTTGTCTTTGCTGAGCTTCCTTTCACTAATCTGTCCTTCAACTACTGATTACCAAAGAAAAGAAGAACCTCTCTGTCATAGTGGGGAGTGCTCATGGCCTGGCGACTGTTACAGCTTGCTCTGTGTTACAGTCTCGCTCATTCTGAAAGCTGGAGGTAATATGGAAACGCTGTAGGCAACCTCATTCCTGGCCTCCATTCATCATCTGTCTGTGATGTCTTTCATACCTGGAGCTGGTGCTTCTTCGCTCAATCTGGAGACTGTCCCGTGAGACCAACCCTTTCTCCCCATTCGCATTCCTCTGCTACAGCCTTCCTTCTGCTCTGGACTTCCTGTTCTATTTTTGAACAGTCAGAGCCTGGACACATGCCTTGGCAGACTCAGAGCCCCTGTGAATGGTAAGCATCCAACCTGAATACCTGCCCTGCACTGAGTGCCCTGGGTTTGCCCCAAGTGCAAAGTGGTTGCTCGCCTCCCATCAGCTGTCACCCTCCACCCTCCCAACCTGGCTGGCCACATTTTCTCCTCCTGCTGTCAGCTGTTGAAATGCAAACTGTGTGTGAAGAGGTGTTTCCTTGCCTGGGAGATTCCAGAGTTTACAGGTCTGGGCTCTGCCTCGAAGGGGTGCCCTCAGCAACCACACCAGAAGGTGACTGAGGCCCTGCCTCTTTTGAACAGTGAGTCGAGCACAGTGTTGTAGCTTCCTTAAATCTTCTTCAGTCCTGTCCGCCCAGAGGGTGGAGGCGGATTCCAATTTCTGTGGGTTTTTCTGATCACTTAGCACATGCCAGGTGGCACACAGGAACCCAGAATCTGGGCCACAGACTTTCTGTCTCTAATCCAAACAAGAACCTCTGCAAATGTACTGCACTTCCCGTGGGTGCTCAAGCTGGACCCGCGTGGGTAGCTGGACCTGAGTGGCGTCCTGCTGCAGATTACCTGGGAGAGCATGGGGACTACCTAGCTTAGGGACAGGACTCATTCTAAGAGGTCACCTTGTCATTGTATCTATGTCTGGTGCTTTGTTGTTGCTGCTGTTGTTTTAAAAGGGGTGCTGTGCTTAGTTGCTTAGTCGTGTCCGACTCTTTGCGACCCCCATGGAGTGTAGCCCACAAGGCTCCTCTGTCCATGGGGCTTCTCCAGGCAAGAATACTGGAGTAGATTGCCATGCCCTTCTCCAGGGGATCTTCCCAACCCAGGGATCGAACCCAGGTCTCCTGCATTGTAGTCCGATTCTTCACCATCTGAGCCACCAGGGAAGCCCAAGAATACTGGAGTGGGTAGCCTATCCCTTCTCCAGGGGAACTTCCCGACCCAGGAATCAAACCGGGGTCTCCTGCATCTCAGGCAGATTCTTTACTAGCTGAGCTACCTGGGAAAGGGAGAAGTTTCAAAATGAGAGCTGTGGGATCAGCTTGGGTAATAAAGAATTTTTATCAGATTTAATCTTTACCTCCCCCATGTCCTTTCCTTCATCATGAAAAGATTTTTAATGCATGGTGACATTAACCATTTCATGGTTTTAAATCTTACAAAGAAAAACTATCATTTTCAACTCCTAATTTTCAGTTACTTATATTCTTTTTATATTCTATTATAAAAATCTTAGAGATTAATGACAAAAGACATATACTAAAGAATGGGTATGAATATGCAGTTTATAAAAACAAATTCATGTGACTAAGTATGAAAAATGTTCAACCTCACTGATAAATATTAAACCAATGTTTTTCACTTATAAAAATGGCAAAAGTTGATAAATTAATAGTACCCACTGTTAGTGATAAATAAAGGAAACAGACTCTTTGGAGTTGGTGGATATGTAAGTAGGGGCTCCCTTTCTGCCAGGCATTTGACTACATGTATCAAGGGCCTGCAATTAAAATTTTTCTTCTAGGAATTTATATGAAAAAAAAATATATATATATATATATATGGAAATGTGTATAAGCACTTACTTAAAGGACATTCACTACAGAATTATATATAATAGCAAAAAATTGGAACCAGTAGGAATGTCAAACAGTAAAGGCTGTTAGACTATGAAGTAGACCTCTAAAAATATTTTTTAATATTTTATGACAAAGAAATTTCATGATAGGAAAAAAGAGCATTTAACAGGGAAGCCCAATAGATGTTACAGAAAAACCCAAATGATGTTTTTGGCCAACACAATATAAAGTGCTCAGTACAGTCATATTTTTTAAAAATATGCATGTACACGTATCTTTAAACAAAAAATGTAGTAATTATGGGTAATTTTTATTTTCTTCCTCATTCATACCTGAATTTTCTGAATTCTTTATTACATACTCATAGCTTATATAATTAGATTTTTTTGTCTTAATGAATGGATAACTTGATAGTTGTGCCAGAGTTAAGGTTCCTGAGAACCTACTTTGGAATTTTAAGAGTTTGTATTTTTTCTGGACCAAAATCTAAAAGGATCAGAAAAGAGTTGAGCTCCCATGCAAAGCAGAGTAACTACCTTCATAAAGATCCCCAAATCCTGAAGGGAATAAGGAAAAAATGAGGTCTGCTCACGTTTTCATTTTGCCACCTGGACGCATTCATTGAGAATTTGAAGGCTAACTACTTACATGTCATAGTGGGATTTTAATTTATGTAATGGAACTATTATTATTATTCTTTATCTTTAAAATAAAAAACCTTTATTCTGCTTGTTATCTCCTTCTCCTAATTGAAAAGCGTACTTGATGGTGGTTTAGAGATGGCATCATTGTTCCCTGAGGCTCCCTTCTTCCTCTCCCATATCCTTTCTTTTTTTTTCCTTCCTCCATTTTGGGGAAAGGAGAGATCCCTTTGCCTTACCTGTGCCTTAAGCCTGCTGGTGTCTGGTTGGGATGCCCCAGCCCCAGCAGAGATATGAGGGCTTTAGGGCTGGAGATGGCTGGTTTGGCCCAGAAAGGACTGGGTCACCGTTGCAGTATTTGGTCTGTGCTTGGAGCTGGGGTTTTTGCCACCATTATATCTGCTCCACCTCTGGGATATGGATTTGTGTCTGTTTTCTGATAGACATGCCAGTGGTGACTTCCTTCTGGCATGCCAGGTTAGTCAAGTAATAGAGATGAAACAGGGCCAGTGCTTAAATGTGAATTTCTGCCATTCTCAAGGGAGCACTTCCTTCCCCACCACCCTTGGGATTAGAACCCTCAACAATATTGGGAACCTGGGCTCCACGTGGGTGTTAATGTAATGCCTTTAGGCATTGTTTAGATAGCTCACCTCTCTAGTTATCCAAGACCATAGCACCCAGGATTAAGATCAAAATTAAGGATTCAGTTATCCTTAATCTTTCTGAAAACCAGTCTCAGTTTGGTCACCAAAGGGACTCAGGATTCATACTTTTGTAAAGTGAAAGTTGCTCAGTCATGTCTGACTCTTTGCAACCCCGTGGACTATACAGTCCATGGAATTTTCTAAGCCAGGATTCTGGAGTGGGTAGCCTTTCCCTTGTCCAGGGGATCTTCCCAACCCAGGGATCGAACCCAGGTCTCTTGCCTTGCAGGTGGATTCTTTATCAGCTTAGCCACAAAAGGAAGCCCAAGAAAACTGGAGTGGGTAGCCTGTCCCTTCTCCAGTACATCTTCCTGACCTAGGAATAAAACCAGGGTCTCCTGCATTGCCCGCAGATTCTTTACCAGCTGAACTACCAGGGGAGCCATGCTACTGTAAAGCATGATGCAAAAGGACATACATTTTAGAAGATTGGGAAGCTCTTAGGAACCACTGGGGCTGCCCATCACAGAGCATTTCCTGGGTTTAGATATGGGGCAGTGTACTTTATCTAGTTATCTTACCCAGGTGACCACATGAACTCTAGAAGGTAGATATTACATTCCATTCTCCACGTGAGGAATAAAGGAGCCTTAGAGAAATTGTTATTTGTCCAAAGTTTCCAAACTGACACCTGCTGCTGGAGCCAGGTTTTGAACCCATACCTATTCCTTCTGGCATGCCAGGCTGGCTCATGGAGCATTGGGCTAAGCCGAGAAATCTATAGTTAGAGTTTCACTTGTGGTATTACTATCAGCCTGGGCTGGGAAATAAGTTTCCATCAGGTTTGCTTCTGACACAGGCTTCTCAGACTTCAGCATGCAGCAGATTGGCCTGGAGAGCTGGTAAAGTGCAGATCTGGGGTCGGTGAGACGGTTTGCTCTCAGTGGTGCTGATGCTCAGGGCACACACCCGAGGCCTCCACCTGGAATAATGCCGCCTTCAGTATGGAGGCAGGCAAAGGCTCCTGGGTGCAGAATTTGGATTTAAGTTCTGATCCTGCCAATTAGAAGGTGACTTGGGCAAGCTGCTTACTCTCTCTGGACTTGCTTACTCATCTTGAAAATAAGGATTTAAATGGCTGCTACTTCTTAGAGTTGTGAGGATTAGATGAGATAAGCCCTGTGAAGTACTTACAATCAATAGTTCTTAATCAGGATTTGCTTTTATTAGTAGCACATGGAGCCACAAAGTCCTCGGATGAAGGGAAGTGCTGCGGCCTTTGAGTCAAAAGGTGTGAGATTCTATCAAGGTCTCTTCTGTAAGCCCCAACTCTCCTGGGGGAGGAGAGGTCTGCAGAGCCCTCATTTGCCTCTGGGCGGAAGGGTTAATGTGTACCTGGATAGTTTCTTGCTGTGGGGACCAGTAAGTCGCTCGGATCCCAGGGCTTACCCTAGAAGGCCTCTGGGACCTCCTGACAGGTGTCCTGAGGATGCACATGTGACCTCCAGGGCCCACATCAGACAGCATGGATAGCCTGCAGTTAGCACGTGCTGCTGGCCCTCTGGAGTCCTCTTCCGCTATTGAGCCCTGAGTTGCCCTTATGGCCACTGTGCCTGCTACAGTCTAAGGGCCTCGGTTTCTGCCTCTTTTTCATTGCAGCTGTTTATTAAATTTCTGTCTAGGATGCTCCATGATCTCATATCATTTGGAAAGGAAGACAGAGGCACTGGCGCTCGTCCCCAGGGTCTCGTCTGTAGTGGCCTCAGCCACTTCATCCATTTCATTCCTCTAGCACCCTGGGCTCTGGAGCAGACATGTGTGCAGTGCAGTCATTGCCCTCAGAGTCCGGCTGCCGCACCCTGCTCTGTGACGGGAACACAGTAATTTAGAGCCTTCCTGCACTAAGTGTGGTTCCTGAGTCAGCCATGTCAGCATCACCAGGCCCCAGCCCTGTCTGTTTGAAGATGTACTTCTTATGATTCGGATATGGTAAGGCCAACAGGTCAGGAGATAATTGCCACTGAAAAGGCGCTTTGTTATTCACAGTCCCCGAGAGCCATGGCATACTATGCCACACACAGGGCCTCCTGGGCCAGCCAGGAGGCAGAGGTTGTGGGGAAAACATGAGCAAGGGCCTTTATTTTAGTTTCCATGAAAAGGAACAGGTGAAGCAGAGTAAGGAAGATTACGACTGGCTAGACTGAATAATTGAAGCAGGCTCTGGGGTGCCGGGGCTGCCTCCAGTTGTCTGGTACCTGACCCTGGGGTGATTAGGGTAGGGGAACAGCGGCCTGGAGGGTAGGAGTTGGTTGTGAGAGGAGAGACGAAGGAACTTTGGATTTGTCAGTTTCCGTACTAAAAGTGCACTTGCAGGTAAGGCCTTTCCTATCTCTAGAAATTGACCAGCCAGCATCGGCAAGCCCTTAAGATGTCAGAACATCAGAAATACAGAAAAATAAAAAGGCATGACTAATGCACTGACCTACGGAATCAGAATCTGTATTTTAACAAGACCCCATATGACTTGAGAAGCACTCACAGAGGACACTCTGACAGTCTGAACTCGGTTCCCTAAGAGCAGCAGATGTCCTAAGCCATTCTCTGTACAAGTAGGGATGATGACTTTGCATTTGTGAGACTAGGTACCTTAAAACAAGGCTGACATCTTGAATGGACAAGAAGAATCTCTGAAAATGTTAGCAGTGTCTGCCATTTCCTGGGCTTATGCTTAATAATATTCTTTCGATTGTCAATATTGGTTTTTGTAGCAGCCACAGATACTGTCCAAACAGATATGGTATTACCTTCCATAACAGACTTATTTAAAAGGAGGGAACTTACTACCCAATCAGTGGGAGGAGATAAAAACCAGTATTTTTATCCCATTTTTACACTGGGAAAACTGGTCATTAAATTTTCCAGTTCCTTTTCATGGGGCATTAGTCTCTTTGGAGTGACCAGTTATCTCTTCAGGTGACCAGTTGTTGTCGTCATTGTTGTTCATTTGCTCAGTTCAGTTCAGTCGCTCAGTCATGTCCGACTCTTTGCAGCAGGCCAGGCCTCCCTGTCCATCACCAATTCCCAGAGTTCACTCAAACTCATGTCCATCGAGTCGGTGATGCCATCCAGCCATCTCATCCTCTGTCATCCCCTTCTCCTCCTGCCCCCAATCCCTCCCAGCATCAAAGTCTTTTCCAATGAGTCAACTCTTCTCATGAAGTGGCCAAGTATTGGAGCTTCAGCTTCGGCATCAGTCCTTCCAATGAATATTCAGGACTGATTTCTTTTAGGATTGACTGGTTGGATCCCCTTGTAGTCCAAGGGACTCTCAAGAGTCTTCTCCGACACCACAGTTCAAAAGGATCAATTCTTTGGCACTCAGCTTTCTTCACAGTCCAACTCTCACATCCATTCATGACCACTGGAAAAACCATAGCCTTGACTAGACGGACCTTAGTTGGCAAAGTAATGTCTCTGATTTTGAATAGCCTATCTAGCTCAGTCATGTCCAATTCTGTGCAATCCCATGGACTGCAACATACCAGGCTTCCCTGTCCTTCACTGTATCCCAGAGTTTGTTCAGACTTGTGTCCGTTGAGTCAGTGATGCCATCCAACCATTTCATCCTCTGCTTCTGCCTTCTCCTCCTGCCCTCAGTCTTTCCTAGCATCAGGGTCTTTTCCAGTGAATTGACTGTTCATGTCAGATAGCCAAAGTTTGGGGGCTTCAGCTTCAGCATCAGTCCTTCCAGTGAATATTCAGGGTTGATTTCCTTTAGGATGGACTGGTTTGATCTCCGTACAGTCCAAGGATCTCTCAAGAGTTTTCTCCAATACCACAATTCGAAAACATCAGTTCTTTGGCTCTCAGCCTTCTTTACGGTCCAGCTGTCACATCCGTACGTGACTATGGGAAAAACCACAGCAGGTGACCAGTACAACTGACATTTGTCATCACACACAGAAACTCTTCTGGAAGGAGCCCTGATTGCCCTACTCCACTTGGAGAAGAGGCAGTGAGTGTATCAGTAAAGAATAGAGCTAGATGTGGATGCTGCTTAGAGTTGCAGTGCTTGGGCATAACGGGACCTTTGAAATTATTGAGTCAGATCCCTCATTTTAAAGATGAGGACTCTGAGGCCAAGATGGTAGCAGGAGGCTCTGTGACTCCTTGATGCAGGGACAGGGCAGGACCCAGCTCCAGGGTCCAGGCCAGCATCCCTAGTACGTGCCGTGGAGTTTTCCCCTCCACCCTGCACCACTTTTACAGAGTGCCTCCTGGCTTCTAGATCAGAGCCCAGACAGACACTTCATGCCCAGTCTGGTGGCGCTGACAATGCAGCTGGTATTTTATTTCTCCGATTTATTTATTTATACCCAGCCTTGTTGCAAAAGGATTTAGGGCTGCTTGTAAAGTTGCAAACAACAGAGTGAGATAAAGTAAATTTAAAACAAGTGAGAAAGATAAGACAGAGGAATAAGTAGCTTCTCAGCAGCATTGCCCGTTGCCACCCTGCTAGGGCTGTTGACCGTATAGCTGTTAAATGGGCGCAGTTGGCACTGGGTCTTGTGTGCCTGGCTCCTCTGCCCGGCACCTTGGCAGAGCTTTCTCCCTGGCTGGCTGTAGAACTTTTCCCCTTTTGTGGTCGAGATGCCCTTGAAGGTCACTCTGAGGGACTGGGAAGTTCTCCGCAGCGGGTCCCATTTGCAGGATGTGACACGGTGACGATGGCGACAGTGACCGGGCGGCTGTTATTGCCAGTGCTCTGTTAAGGCTAGGCAAGGGAGGAGAGCTGGCTGGTACGTGAGATCTCCCACCCCTTAGGGCTTTCCAGAATCAGTGGCCTTCTTGGTCCCTTTGTTTTGCACACACCCCTGCAAGCTGAGAGGACAGTGAGTGCAGCTGGGGTTTCAGAGCTGTTGCTAAGGCTCTCCCCTACTCCCTTTGTCCCTTTTGCACTCTTTTGACCTCTGTTCAAGCTCCCATCTGTCAGTTCTGTGAGGCCAACTCCCTCACTATCCTGACTTCTTCATTTGGGGCTCCCAGGCATCCTCCTCACTCTCAGGACTTCCGCTTTCTCCTACAGACAGGCTGTGGTCTGAGTATCCTTTGTTTTCAGGTGCTCTGACTCCCTAGTCCTTGTCCCCACCCATCCTTGGTTTGGGTGGACTCTGCAGTCCCTTCCAAGACTCTCCTCCTGCAAAGTGAATGAAAGCTAAGAACACAGGGAATCCCAGTACTCACAGTTTCTCTCAGCCCTAGGAATGCTCAGAACTGTGTCATTATCATTGCTTGGATCAGAGGTGCTAAATCCTCTGCAGTGCATGGGACGATTCCACCCAGGGAGGACTTGTCCCGCGAAAAATGCCAGGTGCATCCCTGCTGATAAACACTGATAAGAATTCAGAGACACCTAAATATTTGCAGTTGTACAGTAGCATCAGAAGAGCCACACTGCAGATTTCTTGGTTTGTGCCCAAGAGTTTAGTGGGAGGAAATTACTAACTTATTTTTATCTACACAGTGCGGTCAGAAGGCATTACATTCTGAAGGGTCATGCTATGCTGGGAATTGTTTATTTCATTAGGCTGAAGTCCTACAGTTGGCTCAACCTGTGTTGGCCTGCATCTGGGACCTGCTAACTTCTTGGCTTAGATGGGCACTCAGAGCCAGTGAGAGCCCCGTGAGCTACCAGGGCAGCCTGTCACGTGGGTGCTGTCAGATCACCCCAAACCCCGACAGGAGGCCAATGGCTGGCCCAGCATCGGAGAGTGGGATCTGGCTGCAGTGGGAAAATCTTTTCAGAGATTTTATTCTGTAACAGGCAAAGGAGTTGAGCACTCAGAGTTAAATGGTCTATTGCCTCTCATAAACCCACCATCATTCCCTTAGGCTTCAAAAATGATTTTTGAGCCCACTGGCTAAGAGAGGTAATTAAAGTTAGCTAGCCTTCAGACCTCTGGAAACTGGTGGCCCGCTGATCCCTGTGTTTTCTCGCACTTCACTGTGGGTTGGCTAATTATTTCCTGATTTATCCATTCATTATCTAACACACTTTGAGAGCCTGCTGCAGGCCAGTACTAAGGCAAGGTCCTGACTTCTTGGCTTTTTCTGGCGCAGTGGAAGAAGGAGGCGGGTCCGTCAGTGGTTCGAGAGCCAGGTGCCAGGTGTGGGCAGCGTGCCGGGAGCATGGAGGAGGGACTCTTGTGAGACCTGGCAGGGATACAGGGTGACTGGGCACTCCAGGGTATCCCGAATGTGGCTATGTTTGAACTGGGTCTTGAAAAAAACCCACAGAGTTAGCCAAGGGGAAGAACAGAAGGGTGGACAAGCATTCCAGGGAGGGAACGCTGTGCACCAACTCCCAGAGACAAGCAACAAAGACTGTCAGTGGTCCAGTGGCTGGGGGACAGGGTGCCACAGCGGGAGGGATAGGCCTAGCACCTGGGGTCCCTGGAGACCAGGGGAGCTGACATAGATTCTGCTGTAGCTCAAAGACAGGAGAGGCCATTCGACATCCCCTCAGTGCCACATGTCAATCAAAATAATTAAAAACAGAAGAACCGGAAAGCTGGTTCATATGTCCCAACATCCATTCAGCTTTTTCCCCAAGAAGAAACTTTTGATAAAATAAGGTGAAGTGCCAAAAGATGTATGTTCAATAGGATAACATAAAGTAAGTAGAATAAAATAGGTTAAAAAGAAAAAGAAAAGGGAGAGAAAAGTAAAGGGAAAAAAAAACCCTGCAAAACTGAGTGATGGCCAGCTCTGGTTAACAGTGACTACTTAGAATCAGACAGACCTGAGTTCAGGTCTGACTTTACTAACTCAAGTTTTGACCTCTCTGGACTTTGATTTCCTCATCTGAACACTGGGTTAATAATAGCAGTCTCATCACATTTTCTGTGAGGATTAATGTAATCCCAGTGGTTTTTACCACTAGTTTATTTATTGCTTTTTAAAGTATTAATTTAACCCAGGGCAAGCAGTAGATTATGGTTTTTGAGGATTAGTTGTCATTCGTGGAATAAAGAACAGTCACAGCTTAGAGCTAGTAAAATAGATTCTAGAAATGACAGAATTTCTATTCATTTATTTATTCATTGGATAAATATCCATCACACATTTTTATTTTTATTTTTGGCTGCATCGCATCTTCATTGTAGCACACAGGCGTCTCTAGTTGTGGCATGCAAGCTTCTCTAATTGCAGCAGGTGAGATCTTAGTTCCCCAACCAGAGATCGAACCCCGGGTTCCCTGCATTGGAAGCGCAGAGTCTTATCAAGTCCCCCATCACACACTTTCTATGAGCAGGCACTGTGTGAGGCTAAGGACTAGAACAGTGAATAAGACACATCTGGTCTTTGCTTTCAGGAAGCTCCTAACCTGGTGAAGAGGACCAGGTATTTAGGGACCCTGTGCTGAAACTTGGGTGAGCCTCCACTAGCAGCTTGTTTGGACTGAGCTGAGCCAGTTTGGCCACGCAACAGTTGCCCCTGTAGAAGGTTGAGGTGGTGAAGCTTCTGCTCCCACAACCTCACCACCAGGTGGTAATGAATGCAAGTGTTAGACTGAAGTCTGCTGCAGAGACAGACAGTTATCAAACAAATGTTTATCAAGTAGGGAGAAAGCAGTTTGACCAACCCGTTTGGTGAACTTGATGAAGTCCCAGCCCTCTTTCTGTTGGGCTGTTCCAGCTCTACCTCAGAGAAAAGGTTCGCTCAAGGCAGCTGCAGAAGTAGTCTAGAGACAGGACTGTTTCCCCGTGTCAGCTTCATGCTGTCATCAGCCTTCCTGCTGTGACAGCTGCACTCAGGCCAGCCTCCAGGACCCTGTTAACTCAGGGTGGGGTGTCACTAAACGTTCTTTGCCAGGCTGCATACCCTGAACACCAATAAGAACCCATTTCTAGCATTCGTTACACTAAATCACAAGTTTCACCAACACTAGCCCATTTTTTAATGTTCAGAATGTTTATCCGGATAGCCAAAGGACTTGAAATAGGCAGTGTGGGAATGTGACCTCAGGTTAATACCAGCTGACGAATCCAGACTTTGTATTCTTCATAGCTTGTGAGCTGATCACCCCTAGAGGTAGCAGCCAAGACCAACTGGTTCAAGCACAATAAAACACCAGCTACATACTCTTTTTCTCTCTTGCATGTGTTTACATAATCAAGTGCTTTAAAGTCAATTAGACACGTAACCATGTTCCATTTCTCTCTCCTATTCAAAAGGTATCATGGGGGAGTAGCATAGGAGAGCGCTAGACTATATCTAAAGTGACTATAAAGCCTAGTTTGCCTGGGAGAGTCACAGTTTGTACCTGATTCCCTGAGTTCAGTTCAGTTGCTCAGTCGTGTCCAACTCTTTGCAACCCCATGAATTGTAGCACGCAAAGCCTCCCTGTCCATCACCAACTCCCTGAGTCCACCCAAACCCATTTCCATTGAGTCAGTGATGCCATCCAACCATCTCATCCTCTATCGTCCCCTTCTCGTCCTGCCCTCAAAATTTCCCAGCATCAGGGTCTTTTCAGATGAGTCAGCTCTTCTCATCAGGTGGCCAAAGTATTGGAGTTTCAGCTTCAGCATCAGTCCTTCCAGTGAATAGTCAGGACTGATTTCCTTTAGGATGGACTGGTTGGATCTCCTTGCTGTCAAAGGGACTCTCAAGAGTCTTCTCCAACACCACAGTTCAAAAGCATCCATTCTTTGGGGCTCAGCTTTCTTTATAGTCCAACTCTAACATCCATACATGACTACTGGCAAAACCATAGCCTTGACTAGAAAGACCTTTGTGGACAAAGTAATCTCTCAGCTTTTTAATATGCTGGCTAGATTGGTCATAACTTTTCTTCCAAGGAGTAAGCATCTTTTAATTTCCTGGTTGCAGTCACCATCTGCAGTGATTTTGGAGCCCCCAAAAATAAAGTCTGACACTGTTTCCACTGTTTCCCCATCTATTTCCCATGAAGTGATGGGACCAGATGCCATGATCTTAGTTTTCTGAATGTTGAGCTTTAAACCAACTTCTTCACTCTCCTATTTCACATTCATCAAGAGACTCTTTAGTTCTTTCTTCACTTTCTACCATAAGGGTGGTGTTATCTGCATATCTGAGGTTATTGATATTTCTCCCGGCAACCTTGATTCCAGCTTGTGCTTCTTCCAGCCCAGGGTTTCTCATGATGTACTCTGCATATAAGTTAAATAAGCAGGGTAATAATATCCAGCCTTGACGTACTCCTTTTCCTATTTGGAACCAGTCTGTTGTTCCATGTTCAATTCTAACTGTTGCTTCCTGACTTGAATACAGGTTTCTCAAGAGGCAGGTCAGGTGGTCTGGTATTCCCATCTCTTTCAGAATTTTCCACAGTTTATTGTGATCCACACAGTCAAAGGCTTTGGCATAGTCAATAAAACAGAAATAGATGTTTTTCTGGATCTCTCTTGCTTTTTCGATGATCCAGTGGATGTTGGCAGTTTGATCTCTGGTTCCTCTGCCTTTTCTAAAACCAGCTTGAACATCAGGGAGTTCACGGTTCACGTATTGCTGAAGCCTGGCTTGGAGAGTTTTGAGCATTGTTTTACTAGCATGTGAGATGAGTGTACTTTTGCAGTAGTCTGAGCATTCTTTGACATTACCTTTCTTTGGGATTGGAATGAAAATGGACCTTTTCCAGTCCTGTGGCCACTGATGAGTTTTCCAAATTTACTGACATATTGAGTGTAGCACTTTCACAGCATCATCATTTAGGATTTGAAACAGCTCCACTGGAATTCCATCACCTCCACTAGCTTTGTTCGTAGATGCCCTGAAGCCTGTGCTTAAATGCACGTCTTTTCACTTTCAAAGTGGTCCAGTTAGGATAATAAGTATATGGTTCCTTTGCTTCTCTAAAGAATGCAGTGGCACAGAACATGAAGAATAAACCCAAGAGACTGGTTTGAATCCTCTCTCTAGTAGTGTTGTTGTTATTGTTCAGTCACTACATCGTGTCTGCTCTACGATCTGCAGCACACCAGGCTTCCCTGTCTTTCACCATCTCCTGGAGTTTGCTTAAACTCCTGTCCATTGAGTCTGTGATGCCATCCAATCATCTCATCCTCTGTCGTCCCCTTCTCCTCTTGCCTTCAGTCTTTCCCAACATCAGGGTCTTTTCCAGTGAGTTGGCTCTTTGCATCTGGTGGCCAAAGTATTGGAGCTTCAGCTTCAGAACCAGTCCTTCCAATGAATGTTCAGGGTTGATTTCTTTTAGGATTGACTGGTTTGATCTCCTTGCAGTCCAAGGGACTCTCAAGAGTCTTCTCCAGCATCACAGTTCGAAAGCCTCCCCTTGATACATCTTATTTTCCTCATTTGTCAACTTGAGAATAGTACATTTGCTTGCCCTTCCTCCTAGTCATTTTGAGGGATGATAATCCTTGGATGTGAACACACTTTGGAGAAAGAACACAAATTAGGAATTGTTCCTGTCTTTAAACCTAACATCAGTTTATGCTTTGAATGGACTCTGTCTTGGAAGAAAATTAGCTTCAGAATCTAGATGGTGTCAGTTCTTTCTTTGTCTTCCTGGAGAATGGATAGACCTGGTAGCCTGCATCTGCCAGGGAGGTAACTAGTTTCAGGATTTACATTTCCCCTTAACTCCATCAGAGAAGAGAAAATGACCCTTAAAAATAAAACCATAAGCCCTTCCTTTGCATTCATATGCATTAATGTGAAAATTCTCCAATAAAGATTCAACTTACCCTATTATATATGAATAGAACTCTTTTAAAAGTTTGAAAAGACATCATAACTCATGAGAAGTGAGTGTACCTCAGCTTGAGTGTGCCACCCGTGGATGGATACATGGATATCGTGAGTGTTCCCGGGGAGCAGTCACTTACAAGATGAAAATGGGGTGAGTGCCACAAGCAGAAGCACTTTTTGCATGTAGAGTTTTATTTTTTCAAAGTGAAAATGCTTTTTCTTATTATAAAAGTGATACATTTTAAAAACCACCAACATTTTAGGAAATAAAAGTAAATATTTCCATGTAAAACGTTCCATCTTTTTTCCATGTGTATGTGTTTATATATGTGTTGTACATGTGCACCTCTTTGCATATATTTTATATTTTAAAAAATAAAAGTGGAATCCTATTGTAGGCATTGTCTTGAAATCTTTTTTTTTCTGTCTGCAATTATTGTGGACATATTTTAGTAAGCGTAGATCTACATCATCATTTTTATAGCTTCCCAGCAATTCTACTGAATAGACATGCCGATAGTTTATGTAACCAGTGCCTGATTGCTTGTTATCTAGATTTCTTTAGGGACACAGTATCTACTCCCTCTACTATGGTTATTTAAAATCAATTTAAGTTATCTACATGCACATACACATGCACATCACTGCAGAATTTCACTAGGAGACAATTCATAAACCTGTTAGTTTATCATCTTTGATTTGGGTGGGAAGACTCCTGAGAGTTGAAACATAGTCTAGGAGGAGCTGTAAATTACAGGGCAAAGGGCATATCAGAGTCGAGATCAAGATACTGCACTGTTACAAACTGCCTGAAGTAGGATCAGTTACTCTAGGGAATACTTCCTCATACACTGGAGCCCAGAGCTGGTCATTCCCAAAGCTGCATTACTGCTGGGAGCCTCTGTCATTTAATAGCCCTTCCAGCTGGAAGCCCAGTGATCAGAATATTCCTTTCAAAGGAGAAATACTCATGTTCACATATGGGTGAACAAATCCAGTAACACCTCAGTGTCTTGAACCTTGCCACTGGGCAAGACTCCTGGGAGCCCCACCAGGAACTCTAGCACATAAGAATACCTCACCCCATGAGTCATCCATGGGGCACCCCTCAGGCTTTCATGGAGCAACGCTTTACACTCCATTTACGCAAGCAAGCTGGATGGTCTGATTTCCAGGTTTGGCAAATTGGAACTCTGTGAGTAGGACTGTGGAGGAGGCCCCGACTGAGTAAAAGTGACACCAGATGCAGGAGGAAAGTAAAAGCCAGGGACTTCCTGGTGGTCCAGTGGATTAAGAATCCACCTGCCAGCACAGGGGACTCGGGTTCCATCTGTAGTCGGGGAACTAAGGTTCCCACATGTCATGGCAACAAGAGAAACCCACATGCCACCACTAGAGAAGCCCCCTAACACGAGAGAAAAGCCCTTGCACCACAGTGAAGACCCAGAGCAGCAAAAAAAAAAAAAAAAAGGCTACAAGTGGGGACGCTGAAGCGTCTTTTTGTGTAGGACAGAAACCCTGTGTACTTTCTCAGTGTTTGTATGCCACAGGTGCCCCTTGTGATGGTGGAGGTGATCATTTTAGCCATCCCTGACCAACATTTGAAACCGTGGCATAGAAGAGAAGAGAAAATATTCAAGTGGTTTTTACTTAGTAAAGATAAATCTTACAGCCTTTGAAGTTTTTGTGCATACTAGGTTGTTGCCATGTAAAATTCATTTCTTGAGATGGATCAGGGTCAAAAAGTCTGAAAGGTGTGGTAGGCCCTGATATCACCGTTTTGTAACAAAGTATAGAAATGAATACCCTTAACAGTGACCTTGAGTTATATAAAAAAAAAAAAGATCAAATAATGTTCAAAGTATATACCATTTAAGAGAACAGAGTACAAGAGAATGAAGACCTTTGGAAAGATTCCTATTACAAAGTAGCTACAGTTTTTTGAAGATTTAGTATTTTTAATCTTAAGTGGAAAGCCTTTCTACCTTCTCTCTAACTTGAACCATAATACAACTTTTAAAAATACCAAATTTGACTTGGTGCAGGGGGAAGAAACCTAAAAAACAATAATGAAACATTGTATTTTTAAAAAATTAATTAATGGAAACAAAATTAATTGAACACCAAATTTCATACATATTTAACAAAAATAATATTCACCTTCAGGTATATCTCATAAGGTATTCATCTATCTGTGTTTCACATTAAGTGGAACTTCATTCATTTAAAACCTATATTAAAAGGCATAGCAAGACGTCCATACTCTGGCCGGACATTGGCTTACAAAGATAAGCGAGACTCTGAAGAAGTCCTTAAGGAATGTGAAGTCTAGTAGTCCAGACTGCAGTCAACCCACATTGGCTGGCCTTCAGTATAAAGTCATTTTTCAAATTATGGTGTAGTATCAGCTAAGCCTGGTTGAAACTGACTATCTTCTGAAGAATCTAGGGTCTGTGGCCCCATATGTGCAAACCTGTCTCTGCAGCTCTAGTCATGAGTTCACATTACCAAGGGTTACACCAAAAGCCAGGTCCAGGTACAACCAGGCAGGCTGGCCCAGTCCCTGTGAACCCAGGTAACAGGGCAAAAGGGAAGAGTGTCCAGCTAAGCCACAGGTCCTGACCTGGAAGTCTGCAGGGCAGCATCAGGGAGTAAAGTCAAGCCTGCATCCAACAGCAGCCACAAGTTACTGCCGTGCTAACTTTGCTTCTCTGTTCTCCTGAGAGCTCAGGCCTCTGTCTTTTTCTTGACCTGCTCTCCACGTATGCAGCTTCCCAGGTGGTGCTAGTAGTCAAGAACTTGCCTGCCAGTGCAGGAGATATAAGGGATGTGCGTTGGATTCCTAGGTCAGGAAGATCCCCTGGAGAAGGGCATGGGAACCCACTCCAGTATTCTTGCCTGGAGAATCCCCATGGACAGAGAAACCTGGTAGGCTATACAGTCCACAGGGTCACAGAGAGTTGGACATGACTAAAGCAACGTAGCAACCTAGCCACATATGCAGGCCATATTTTTAAGACCTTACTTGGTCCTGTGCAGGTTCCTTCTGTGTGTATGTCCTCTGATGCATTGCCCCTCAGTGGAGGGGGTCTGAAAGCCCAGATGGGCAGCAGACCTCAGCTTTGTCTCCTTCACCACTGTCCTCCAAACTGGATGTACTGTCCTTACCAGCCCTCCTCAATCACCATATCCGTAAGCAGAGCACTGTTTGTCTGATCTATGATAGAACTGGCTTTGTTAAACACCCCAGTAACAGCTACAACAAACTAATGCTAATAATTCTGCATCCCTCTATTAGCCCACTTTTGCTAATTTTACCAATTTAGTGGCCATGCCCCTCAGATTTTCAGGAGTTCTACTTTTGAATAGCCTATCCTGTCTTCCCTAAATATGCCAATGCTTGTCAAACCCTGTGTCCTACTTTTAGGTTTAAAAAAAAAAAATGGTCTCTGCGCTCAGAGGAGTCACAACGTTCATGGAAATATTCTCCTCACTTTGTGTCGTGTAAGCCAGTGAATTTTCCTGCTGAGACTGTTCTGATTTACCCAAGCCCCATATGCTTTTCAGGAAGCATGGATGCAAATGTCCTGTGGTTACCAAAACAACCTCAAATAAACTGGTGGGAGGTGCCACCTGTGCATCGCATCTAGCCATAGAGCTTCTCTCACCAACAGCAGCACGGGAATTTGATGAGACTTCACAACCTTGACTGCCTTAGTGATATTCAACATGAAGTCCACCATAGCACCCAGCTTCCCTGCTGGTTGCATTTTCAGAGAGAAAGAAGGGGGAGAGATAGATTCACAAAGTGGCAGCAAAACATTCTAGGACTTTCTAATCGTCACCTCCTGACCTCTCCCCCTCTGCTGTCGTTTTTCAGCATCTCTGTTCGTGGCCCTGAGTGCTTAAATTCATCCACATTCACTCCTACAAACCCTGTGGCAAATTCATTACTGTAACTTCTCAAAGAAAATGCCCCAAACCTACAATGAACCCACTCACATGTATCACAGGACAGTAATGTCACCCCTATCAAGTTGGGAGTGTGTCCACTTGGCACAGACAAGGGATATGACAGTGGGATCCTTCATTTGATCCATTATTTCCATCAGCCTCTGTAACAAAAGAAACCAGCAAAAGTGTAACCTTGAAACACATGTTGGAGAAGAGATGCAGGCAGATCCCTTCTGCATGCGAAACAGCACACCTTGGAGATGCAGGCGGCATCCTGTGCAGCTTGGCAGGCCTGCTGGGGCATCTGCTCTGGCAGCTGCTTAGGCTGGGATTAGGTGAGGAGCCAGGGGTTAGCAGCTGGGTGTGCTGATGACATCAAAGGAGGACAGGGTGCAAACTGGGTGGAGGTGGTGGCTTTGTATTGAAATAGTTGCTCTGGAATGCAGACTTCCAGAGCTCTCCCCACAGTGTGGAGAGGAACTCTCCCTGGTAGAGAGTTGCAATCTAAGAACTGAAAAACCATGAAGATGGGAGTTTGAGAAAATCAGGAAAGATGATGTGCTTTTTAATAATACAGCCTTACTGGCCTTTTCAGTTCTATCATTATGTATTCTGGAACGTAATAGAGGCACACAAGGAGGACTGGGTTAGGAGTTAGGAGACCTGATGTTGTTGATGATTTGCAGTGTGGCCTTGGGCATGATTTGTAGCCTCTCCAGAAATCTCAGTTTATTTGTCTGTGAAAATGAAAATAATTGCAGATAATCAAGCACCACACTAGCACAGCCATGGTTCATGGGGCTGAGACCGAGGTTTCTCTGAGCCTCTGTTTTCCTCCTTGTTAAATGGGGATGATCATACTGGCCCTATAATTGTAGTGAGTGAGGAAGAGGACAAGTAAACCTTGGAGTTCTAAGTGAGAGGCCAATCTCACAATTCTGGGGGTCGCTTTAAGAAGTGAGCAGTCAGTCCAGGGCTGGGTGCAGTAGTGAGCCTCACGTTGCCCCACCTGACCCTTCCCCTCCTCCCCTCCCCTCCCCTCCCCTCCCCTCCCCCAACCTCTTCCTCCCCTTGGCCTTCCTTTGTCTGGGGGGCTCTAAGCTGCCTATGCTGTTGTCTTGATCCATCAGGCAACTGCTGTGTTTCTGATCCCAGTGAAATACATCGGTGTAGTTTGTAAGAAAATGTGGGTTCCTTTGGGAGGAAGGGGTCAGCCGTTATGTGGATGAGCATACCCTCCACCACTGCACTGGAGATCCCTGGAACCAGAGGAACATTTACTCTCCAGAATCAACATAAACCTGGCCTGTGGTTAAAATAGTTTTTATAAACAACCTGTTTCTACCTACTCATTAGTTTTCACTAAACCTCTGGAGTGGGAAAGGGGCAACATTTTATTCTTCAATTCAGAGGCAGATGAGAGAGAGAAGAAGAAGGTGGGACAGAGTTTAGATTTGAATCCATTCAGCAATTTCAAAATTCTCATTCTTACATTCGCACCCCAATTATCTTAGAATTCACTTTTCTCAAATCTTCAGATAATTCTAAAATTTGGTCTGGTCAATTGTGTTGGTGTAAAAATGAGATAGGGCTTACTGCATTCTGGGAAAGAAACGAAAAACTTTCTTTAATATGTGATTTAAGCATTCCTTTTTATTTTATCTTGCCAAATGAAAATATTCACTGTCACCTGAAAGAGAACCAGATTCCAGACTGGATGAGGGAGGAAGGTTGGCCCCAGCAACCCTGACCTCAAAGAAAAAAGGAAGCCTTTCTCGGGACCAGGTGAGAAGCAGCCTGGGGATGCAGTCCCTCCATTCACTTCCTACATGGCTCAGTCACTTGCTTCCTCTGTGGCTCGGTGGCCTTGCTGCACGAAGCAGGGAACTTGGAAGTCCCGTTCCGTGTCTCAAAACTTCCACTCAGCACACCCCTTTTTTCTCCTTCGGGATTTGCCAACGTCCAAATTCCAGTGCTTGTAATAGTCACCCCAGAGGTGTACCAGGGCCTCAGCATTTGCAGAATCTCTATGTCAAGCTCTAAGTTAAAGATGCTTCAAGGAAGCACCCAGTTCCTTCTGCTAATAACCGCAGTTTGTCATGTGACACCTGCCCCTCCTCCCCCTTCTCTCTGAAAACCCCCCACCCACCCCACCTTTGAACTGTCCTTTATCTGCCAAACATCTCCATTTCCTTCAAGGTGGTAATCTTCTGCTTTTGTTATTTAAGTTCGGTTGTCTTCTTAATTGTTACCCAATTGGTCTGGGGCTTGCATAAACAGTTAACAAATACACGGCGCACGAGGCAGCCGTTTCACTTTCTGGGCTTGTTGTTCTTGGCACTGGGTCAGTTCTATGAACTTCTGGTGTCCAACTGGTAGGACCTGAAACTCTGTGTTTAACAAGTGCCTGTAGTCAAAACAGTTGGCGTGTGCAAGCTCGGATAGCTGGTACTGACTGCAGCTAGCCAGCCGTTGGGTCCTGGGCCGTGCGGAACCCTGGACCCCCAATCACAGTGCTCTGTTTGGGGGCCAGGCTTTTGTTATTTAGTTTGGGAGGAGGGGGTCTTCTTTTTTTTTCTTTTTCTTTTCTGTGATGACATCTGCTAATATGGATCGCTTCAGGTTCCAAAAGTACAACGTGTTTACAGTCGTCGTAGAATCAGATTAAGTTGGCAGCCCGAGTCTCGCTGTAAGTGGTTTTAGTTTACATTTCTTCTTCTAGCAGGATGTTTTGCATAAATTTTGCTGATCCTGGGTTATTTATAGACTTTTTGAAAAAAAAAGAAAAAATGGGGATGCCTGAGAGTTTTCTGTTCTAACTGTGGAAAGTGAAATCCGTTTCTGCAGCTAGAGAAACGGCCGGGCGTGTGCAGCAAAAGGTTATTTTAGCTCTTGAAAATTAATTTCTCCGAGAGGTCACTTGATAACATTCCGGAGCGTCCTCTCCAGCTGCTGACATCAGATTCCCTGATAATTGTCTTAGGATGTGTTGTTTTCTTTTGGTTGGTCACAAATGGAGTAAAATGAAAGTAATGATGCCATTTCCTCTGGGACGCTCTGGGAGAGTGGATGCAGTGATTGGGTATTGTTTCAAACGTCCGAAATAGGTTCCTGGTGGTTGTTTGTCCAACCCTGGGGAGCAGTGCAGCCGGCCCAGAGCGGGCGGTGGGACTGGGGGAGGGGCTGAGGAAGTCAGCTGCTGGAAAGTGTATTTCCAGCTTGTCCTCACCTAAATGACAGTAATACTCCAGGGTTTATAGTACTAAAATAATAATAATATTGAATGGCAGGACGGCATGTCAGCTATTGTATGATCTATTTGATTTTCTGGCCCCGAGGGCGGCATCTTTGGGGACCGTGTGCGTGTTTGAATGAGAACTAAAGCCAAGCATGTTCGAAATCACTAAGGCAGCATTAGTACTCTATGAAGGGGCTTCCCATAATATTTACTAGAGCAGTTGGCTAAAAATTGCTCTGCTTTGCCCACCGAGTGGCTGTGTAATTAAATCAGCCCCTGAGAGCGTACCTTGAGCACCTCCCATCTCGGTGTCTGTGCTCCCAGAATTTGCATGGGTAAGTAGCATGTTCATCAGCGTAATGAGTGTGAAGTCCCCGTCTAATGGTCCAGGAGAACGTGGCAAATGAGACACTTCATTGTGCCTCTGGTTAAATATTTTAAACTAAACAAATTGAAAGGGAGGGAGAAAACATCACCTGGGCCTTGTGAAAGGCCTTCTGAGTAGGAAGTCTGTCCTGATCCAGGTACATGGGTCCCTCTCAGACTGGTCCAAATCTTCCACTGCTCCCCACCCCCAGCATCACCAACTTACACATGAAATGAAAATGGAAGGTTGAAATGGAAATCTCCAAGGTAGTAACTGTGACATAGGCCGAGACATGACATGATTCTCACTGTCCAGTGCTGCCATCAGTGGATTTCTTTTTCTCCTCCGTGTTTCTCTCATCTGGGTGAAGAGCTGACTCATTGGAAAAGACCCCAGTGCTGGGAAAGATTGAAGGCAAAAGAAGAAGGGGGCAGCAGAAGATGAGATGGTTAGGTAGCATCACTAACTCAATGGACATGAATCTGAGCAAACTGTGGAGAGAGTGGAGATCAGGAAAGCCTGAGTGCTGCGTTCTGTGGGGTCACAGAGAGCCAGACATGACTTGAGAGGCTGAATAACAGTAATATACAAGCAAGGTTGTTTGTATTTTGTGGGGTGTTTTTTTTTTTTTTGGTCTCCTCTAACCTGGCAGAGAATAAGGATGAGGCTTGCTTTTCATCTTCTACGGTTTAGAGCATGCCCGGTACTTTCTCATGATAGTCCCACTGAGCTGGAGAGGGACAGGTCAGGCCCTTTGGTCCCAATATAAAGATGTGGGCTTAGCCTGGACGGTGAAGCTGGGGAGCCAGAGCTCCAGCCCGCACATACCCTTCTTTCATCTGCCTTCTCATTCATTGCGCCATCCAAACTGGGTGAACTGGCTACAATGCAGAGATTAAGACACTTTTTGTTCTGATTTGATTCCAGTCTGCCTTTATGGATGGGACCCTGTTATACTCCCAGTTTCCTCCTCCTGTCTGTCAGGCTGGCGAGGGATTGGAGACCCACCTTTGACGGCCTTAGGTTGGAGGTGTCTCAGATTGTGTGCTTCTCAGCCTACAGTGATTATGGGTGTCCCCTCCCTACTGTATAGATAATCTCATAGCCTGAGTGAATGAAGAACCTTGAAGGGAACCCATAGGCGTTTGTGTTGAAGAGGTTGGCAGTGAATACTGAGAAGTTTCCCAGCCATCCTCTCCCTTTGGCTTTTGCATTTGAATTGGCCAGACCCTCACATCCCACCATCCTTGGGAAAAGAAGATGCTTTACAGCAGTTCAGCTGTTCTGTGCTGGAAGACCTGCCTCCTGGCAGCCTGAGGGCATTGGTAGGTTTTTCGTTGGCCTAACCAGCAGCTTCCTGCCAGTGGGAGTGATATCTTGGAGAGATTTATAGCAGCAATAATCATAATACTCTGTGTTTGCATAGCTTGACTCAACTTTTAAACCTCTTTTACATGCCTCATCTCATTGACTCCTCCCTATAGCCTTGAAGGGCAGATATTTTTAACCTCAGAACACAGAGGTTCTGGAAGGAGGGAGCCAGTATTCAGACTCCAGCTTTTGGACGCCAGGGCTCCTTCTATTGGTTTCAGCTGCCTAATGTCTATAGTTGGTTGCCACCAACCAACTATATAGTTTGCCAAAAAGGAAGGCAGTCTGGGAGTTGGAAAACCGGGTTTTCTCCTTTTATTGTATTTCTTGTCAGTTATAAAGGCGTATTTGATTGCTTACTATGTGAAGCTCTGATAAGAGCTTTACATTTAGTCTTTCAACTGCTGATAGCAGGAGGGCTGTTTTTAGCCCCATTTGTTAGTCATCTGTGGGATCTGTACCAATGAAGATGAAGATGTGTGGACCAGGTGACATACTTGCCCTGAATGGCAGGTTGATCAGCAGAGTCACACCTCTAGAGTGCTGTTCACAGGTTGCTGTCACCCCAGGGGATATATTATGTTGCGCACTTGGCCCTGTCCTCCTCTTCCATGTTATAAATGAGGATTTAGAAGAATAGTCTTAGTGGCAGGATTATCCAATTTTTCAAGATTGGAGAGATTTAGGAGGAAGAACAATTACATTAATGAGTCAGAGTCCAGAAAGATCTCCAGAGGTCAGAGCAGTGGACTGACTCCAACAAGATGACATTTTTAAAAGACACCTGTGGATAAGCAGCTTGGCAGTGAAAAGTGTGAAGTAAGACTTAAGGGTGAAATGCTGTTAGAAATAAAAATATAGCTTGAGTGCCTGGTGGACTTAACAGGAGAACAATATCCACAACAGACAGATAGGAGCTGCCCACCTATAATGGTCTCCCTTCTGAGTGTCACAGTTTAGGAAGGGTGTGGGAGCTAAAGAGGACCCAGAGATCAGGAGAAGAGTGAAAATGACCTTTTGTGAGGAAGGATTTTAGAAGATGTCTGAGAGTATTTAGCCTGGAGAAGGAGATTTCAGGGAACAAAGCATTTGGCAAAGTGTCCGTGGAAGGGGAACTGGACCGGTTCGGGGTGACCTCCATGGGGCAGAAGTGGAATTAACATTCAGACAGAGAGGAGACTGTCCGGCGGCGGTGCTGCCTGGCCTGGGAGAGCCCAGGGCCTGTGCTGGAGAAGCCAGGCTGGGCAGCCCCATGGCTGTCACTCCAAGGAGGTGATGCCAGCCCTGGAAGGGGCCAGCAGAGGTAGCAGAGAATGTTTACCTGTGAGTTTTCTTCTTGCTCTGGAGTTTGGGGGTGGGGGGCCCAGTCTGTGACTATGTCCCAATGTCAAGGTCTAAGACCCGAGTCCCTTTGGTGGAAATGATGGCTGTATCAGGGACAAGGAGGCTGGCAGAGGGGAGCTATGCCTCAGCCTTCTACCTGTAAATAGAAGGGCAGCCATCATGCCTGGTAGGGGAAGAGGGGACTGGGTATTGTTTAACACAAATGAATACTTCTTTGTGGACCTGAACTGTCTGTCTTGGAGTGAGTGCCTATCTGCTATCCTACTGGCCCCCTTAGTTATCTTAAGTTAAAAACTGCTTCCTTTAAGTGATTCCAAGAAGAGTTTTAAAGGTAACTCTCAGTGATTCTGAAACTGGTTGTTCTGTGTGTGGATTGTCTTGGCCCTCAGTTTCAGCAGACCTTTGGGGGTTTTTTGTTTTTGAGGTGAAATCCGTATAACATAAACTAACCATTTTAAAGTGAACAGTTTGGTGGCATTGAGTACATTTACACTGTTGTGAAACCACTGCTTCTGTCTGGTTTCAAATGTTTCCTCACTCCAGAGTAGAACCGCACACCCCTTCAGCGGTTATTCTACTCCTTAGACCCCCTCCTCAGTCCCTGGCAACCTCCAGTCTGCTTTCTGTCTCTGTGGATTTGCCTATTCCAGACATTTCCTATAAATAGAATGTATATAATACATGACCTCTGTACCTGGCTTCTTTCATTTGCATAGAGTTCTCTGGGTTCATTCATATGGTAGCATGTATCAGTACTTCATTTCTTTTTATGATTGAATAACAGTGAGAGACTTCATTTGGGGGGCTCCAAAATCACTGCAGATGGCAGCCACTGAAAGATGCTTGCTCCTTGGAAGGAAAGTTATGACCAATCTAGACAGCATATTAAAAAGCAGAGATATTACTTTGCCAATAAAGGTCCATCTAGTCAAGGCTATGGTTTTTCCAGTAGTCATGTATGGATGTGAGAGTCAGACTGTAAAGAAAGCTGAGCACTGAAGAATTGATGCTTTTGAACTGTGGTGTTGGAGAAGACTCTTGAGAGTCCCTTGGAGAGCAAGGTGATCCAGCCAGTCCATCTTAAAGGAAATCAGTCCTGAATGTTCATTGGAAGGACTGATGCTGAAGCTCCAATACTTTGGCCACCTGATGCGAAGAACTGACTCATTTTGATAGGACCCTGATGCTAGGAAAGATTGAAGGCGAGAGGAGAAGGGGACAACAGAGGATGAGATGGCTGGATGGCATCACTGACTTGATGGACGTAAGTTTGAATAAGCTCTGGGAGTTGATGATAGACAGGGAGACCTGGCGTGCTGCAATCCATGGGGTCATAAAGAGTCAGACATGACTGAGCAACTGAACTGAACTGAACTGATTATATATATACCACAATTTATTTATTCACCCACTGATGGACATTTGGGTTGTTTGAGCCATTCGGCTCTTGCTAATAGTGCTGCGGTGAGCCTTCATATACAGGAATTTGTTTGAATACCTGGTTTCATTACTTCTGGGTTTGTACTCTAGGAGGAGAATTCCTGAATCGTATGGTGATTCCATGTTCAACTTTTCGAGGAACCACCACACCGTTTTCCAGAGAGGCTGTACCATTTTACATTCCCACAGATGGTGCCCAGAGGTTCCAGTTTCTCCACATCCTCACCAGCCCTTGTTATTTTCCATTTGGGGTTTTTTGGTTGTTGTTTTTATATACATAGTCGTTCTAGTATGTGTGAAGTGGTATCTCATTGTGGTTTTGATTTGAATTTCCCTGATGACTAATGATGTTGATCATCTTTTCATGTCATTATTGACCGTATGTGTATCTTCTTTGGAAAAATATGTGTTCAGATCCCTTGCCCATTTTTAAACTTGGCTGAGCCTCCTTGTTTATATATATATGTAACATACATATATATAACATGGGCTTAGTCGCTTCTCAGCATGTGGGACCTTCCCAGATCAGGGATCAACCCCATGTCTCTTGCATTGGCAGGCAGATTCCTTCCCACTGAACCACCAGGGAAGCCCGGCCTGCTTGTTTGTATGTTTTGAATTAAAGTTCTAAACTTGCTGCTCCTCAAGTGCCAGAGTCATATATATGTCACATCTTCTTGTTTGGCCTCGCCACTTGGCATGCAGGATCTTAGTTCCCCAACCAGGGATTGACCCTGCACTGCCTGCAGTAGAAGGACAGTCTTAACTGCTAGATTGCTGGGGAAGTCCCCATCTTCTCCTTCTTTTCTAAAAGCATATTTGTTTATTTACTGCTAGATTGCTGGGGAAGTCCCCATCTTCTCCTTCTTTTCTAAAAGCATATTTGTTTATTTATTTGGCTGTGCCAGATCTTATTTGCCACACGTGGGATCGTCAAACTTGTTTGCAGTAGGCAGGTTCTTTCAGTTGTGACATGAGGACTATTTAGTTGGCACATGTGAACTCTTAGCTGGGGCGTGTGGGAGCTAGTTCCCTTACCAGGGATCAAACCCAGGCTCCCTGCCTTGGCAGTTTGGAGTCTTAGCAACTGAACTACCAGGGAAGTCCTCATCTTATCTGTTTCCTGAAAAGCTAGGCCACCTACATATTACCTGGTACCTGAAATGAGGAGAGAGAATAGGATGAAAGAGGCAGGAGAAGTACACCAGAAGGAGCAGAGGGTTCTGAGAGAGAGCAGCCCCATGGAAGCTGTGACATCTCTGTCCTCCAGGTCTTCCTGGAGCTCTCAGCAGACTGTAGGAAAGTTACTCACAGATGTTTCTGGAAAGACTCAGGCTCCCAGGCCATGGGGCCTACCCTTTCATCTGCGTTTCTTCTGGGTATTGCAACATCCAGCAGGCCTCCTCCTGACGGTCCCCTGAGTGGGGGAGTGTGCCTGTGAGCCCTTGACCCACTGGCCTAGGGTCTGGAGGACAAGGCTCACAAGGTTACTCTTGGGAGCAGCCTGTCTCCAGTCCCCTCCAGTGGGCCTGGGTTAGGTGGGTGGTCAGGCCACACTCCCTGATTCCCACTGGCTCCATTCCAAAGAAATGGATTATAGAAGCCAGTCCCGCCTCCTCAAGCAGCACAGCTCTCTCCAGCCAGAAGCACGTTTTCCTATATTCTGGAAAGAAACTCTGCAAGAGGAGAAAAGGAAGCCTAAAGTTAGAGACTCAAAATCATGTTCTCCTACAATAATTCTCCTATAGGAGACTCTCTCTTTCTGGCTTTGGTTATATGGTCAAGCTGCTGGAGACAGTCTCAACCTGAGGTGGCCTTGCAAAGGCCAAGTCAGCACTGCCCAGCTTATGTGACGTTGTCTGAGACGATGCTGTCTTCCCACAGTCTGAAATTCTCCAGTAGAGCCTACTTCTGCATCTTGGAAAGCTTTTGTGTCTTAAAGGTTTGTTTTTACTTCTTGTTAAAAGGGGTATACTCTTGTGCCAAGGTTACCTTAAGATTAATAGGCAAGTTTTACAAGGAAATGTTGCAAGCAACACAGGAGAGATCCTAGTAGAAGATAAAAATACCTAAAACACACTATACTGCTCTTTTTCTTTTTAATGGAGGTAAAATACACATAACAAAATTAATCATCCTAAAGCCCTGAATTGTGGTTGAGTGGCACTCAGTCTGTTCAGTGTTGTGCACCCATCACCTCTACCTGACTTCAAAGAGCTTTTACCACCCCCAAGGAGACCCTGTACCCCTTAAGCAATCACTCCCCGCTCCCTCCTTCCCCCAGCTCCTGGCAATCACTAATCTGCTTTCTGTCTCTATGGATTTACTTATGCTGGGTATTTTGTATCAGTGGAATCATACAGCATGTGACATTTGGTGATCCATTGTCTTTTTAGACATCCCCTTCCCCTGTCCCCCAAATCTACTGTCTCCTGCCAAGATCAAGGAATAAACTTTCTAAATATAAAAAATGAATAAAAACTCTCCACTTGAATTCACAGTAAAAATGTCCAAAAGTGTTTTTGGACAAAAATACAGAAGTATTTTTCGATCTTTATAATGACGTCTCTCCAAAGCATAGTGCTGGATATTGCAGTGGACTCTGCCCGTGAGGATGGACGGGCCCTGAGGGAAAGGAGAGCGGAAAGGCCTGAGGTTCCTGCAGGCACGGGGACCAGGCCAGGCCAGGGGCCCACGCAACCTGCAGGGGCCATCGTGCAATGGAGCTGCAGGAGGGACCCGGCCCTTCTCACCCTGTGGCTGCTCCGATCCTCCTCTGAGGAGGCTGCCTCCTCCGACCACACCTCCTGTGTGTGCTGCTCAGGCAAACCCAAGTTCATCTGCCAAATTCAGGATACAACCCTGGCCATTCCGGGCTTTTCTTTCTGCCTTTCCCTAATCGCATCTGGGCGTGCTCTCTTAAAGGGGAAGGCGTGCGTTCTGACTGGCCAGGGCCCTCAGCCAGGAGCCAGCAAACGGCTCCCACAGTCACGCTGCCCAGCATGTCAGTGGTTCAGCCTCCTTACCCAAATGGCGAGGCTGTCTCCCCTGGATGTGTAAGTGTGAGCGCAGGGCACACTTGCCACACAGGATGGCATGGGGCTGGGCCCAGGTCACAGGGGGCGGAGCGTGCTGTCAGCCTGCGATCCATTTAGCAAGTCTGAGGTTGAGCTTAGACGGTGCTCCTGGGCTGTGGGCTGGCGCTGGGACAGGGCTGAGGCATGGAGTGGGGAGAGGAGCTGCCTGAGAAAGAGGTCAGGAGTAGGAGGCTGGGTTGGGGACCAGTCTATTTTGGACAGGCCTTCTGGAGGCGCCAGCCTTGGGGCCTGGGGAGGAATAGAGTGGAAAATTTTCTAGCACACCTCTCCTAGCCCTGGGACGCAGTGGCACTGAACCTTACCAGTCCATCACCCCCACTTCTCTGCATTTATCTACTCGCCACTGATTTTTCTTGGTAAAACACCACTCATTTTTATATGCAAGCAGTGTTAAGAAATGTTTCAGGTCTCTTTCGCTCCACTTTAAAAATTGCTGGAAACTGGCAACCTGTGTTTTTCCTTCTTTGCTATTCGTGACGGTCCTGAGTCCAGTGTGTGTGCACAGCAGGCCCTGAGTCCATATTGGCTGCCAGCTCCCCGGCGGACTGGCCGGTGCCCGAGCATGGTTGGCAACACACCTGGCCTGGTTTCTAGCGGGTCTGGTTTCCCGTGTGCCCAGGAAAACCAAAGGAGGGCTCACGCCCCCTCATGCATAGCCAGGGACTAACTCAGTGCCACAAGCAAGTGGCTAATGATAGTGAAATAGACCCTTGCTGTATTTTAGACTCCTTTCTATTCTACCCTTGGATTTTGTTTGTATGGTGATGATGTTTGATCTTACATCATGTAAAAAAGAAACTATTTTCACTGAAATAATTCAGACCTTCTGCTCCTTAAAAAAAAAAAAAAGGAGCAGAGGGAAACAGAAAAGGGCTGGAGGGGGAAAAACAAGTGGTGTCTCTGTGCGCGTGCATCGACAGGGCAAAGCCACACCCTGCTTCAAGACAACTTCCTGTTTGCCACTGCCAACTGCCACTCCAAGGAGAACAGAAATGGTTCCGTTATTAGTGGCTGCTGCAGGACCACGACAGCCTGCGGGTGAGTGGTTCTGAGTGACGCCGCCAGCTTAGCAGTGAGTTGGGACTTTGCACCTTCTGTTGTAGAAGACTGTGGCCTGCACTCCTGAAATTGAAGGTCGGTACAGATAGGAATTGAGGAGCCCTGGCCTCTCCTTACTCAGCCTGTATTTTTAAACAGTGTGCTCCCAGAGCATTCTTATAAACAGAATAATTTTAATTCAGGGGGCAGGAAGAAGGTGGAGAACTGCCCACCTAGGAAACCTACTTCTTGTATGTTTTCTTTTAAGTCTACATTTTCAGGTATTAGGGGATTCGTATGAAGTGCCTACTGTGAGTTGTCACCAGGGCAACCACCTTCCATGTATTATCAATCCTTACAGGCTCATTTCGTCAACAGCAAACGCAGTGCATGTCTATAGGGGCCAGTCCCTGGGCTGAATGCCAGGGACGAGAGAGGGCACAAGACACCTGCCCGTGATGCCTCCAGTGACAGGACTCCTGTGCCAGTGAGCCAGCAATTACAACATGGGGCGTGTGCTGAGGTGGGGCCCTCACAGTGCTATCGGGGCACCTGCCCCCTCGTAACCATATGACGTGGGCATTAGTGTCCCCATTGTATAGGTAGGGAAACTGGGGCTCCAGGGGTTAAGTTCTTTCCCGAGTCACAGCTAATGAGTGACAGAGCTGGGATTTGAGCCCAGATCTTTCTGATTCCAAAGACAGCAGTGTTTGGTCCACATTTCCAATGACTCCCGAAGCTGGTGCAGAACAAGAGAATCACTTGGAATCGTTTTAAAAATACAGGTTTGGGGGCCTTGGCCTTATTCTTCCAAGAAGAGGAGGTCTGGGTGGCACTGAGTGGTCTCAGGTGGATAGTGGCCTAGGTGCTTTCCCAACCTCTTACCTTGGGATCCTCCAGCCCTACTTGAGGCGTGGACCGTGCATGCCTGAGATCAGGGCCAGGGCTTTCAGTGTGCTTAGCCAAGGCACCTGGGTAAAGGCCACTGACATTGCCTCAAGACAGTCTTGGGAAGATTCAGCTCAGCTGATGAGGTATTTTAGACATTGGGAATCCCCCTGTGCTTGTGTCTTCCCACCAGAGATAGCCCTGCTTTGCCCAGTGTCCAGCTGCCTGCCACTCCTATCTCCTTGGTGCCCCTGGGGCAAGGATGATGTCAGTTGCACCATCTTAAGGGAGAATCCAACAGCTTATCACAAAGCTGGGAGCCACTAGTTTTCACCTGGGCTGTGGTGGCACTGTTAGACTCGTGTGACTTGCTCAGTGGGTATGTTGGTGGTTGGGGCAAAGATCACCCTGATGGAGGAGTTAATACCATACCGGTGGGACTTCTTGTCAACCCTTCCACTACTGTATTGGCTCTGGACACATGGGAGCAGCTGGGGCAGTAGAAGGTGAGGGTGACAGCTCTGTCCCCAGGGGCAGACGGGCTATACACTGGCCTCAAGTTCTTCAGCCCACCTCCCGTGGGAACCCTGTTCTCTACTCTCAGGATGACCAGGTGGTGGTCACCCTGGATCTGGAGATTGTCTGTCTTCCTGAGGGAACCCTCGGGCCATGGCAGTGTCTGTCTTATCACTACCATTGTATTTCAGTGCCAAAGAGATGCTAGGAAAAAAAAAAGGAGGGAATGAATGAGTGGACAAATGAGGTGTGACTTTAACATATGCTTTTCTGTCCTTCCTCCTGTTTTCTCCCCTTTTAGCCTCTCTGGTTAAGAATGTATTAGTGTTTGTTGTTGTGTGTTTTTCCTTTTTCTTGTGTGGATTTTAAAAACAACCTTAACAAAACCAGAGCCATCTTTCCTTTTTTCCTCATCTATCTATGTAACCGTATATATAGTAACAGATATATGGATACATATCTGTTTATATTCCACGGCTTCCCTAGTAGTTCAGCTGGTAAAGAACCTGCCTGCAATGCAGGAGACCCCGGTTCGATTCCTGAGTCAGGAAGATTCGCTAGAGAAGGGATAGTCTACCCACTCCAGTATTCTTGGGCTTCACTGGTGGCTCAGCTGGTAAAGAATCCATCTGCAATGCAGGAGACCTGAGTTCAGTCCCTGGGTTGGGAAGATCCCCTGGAGAAGGGAAGGGCTACCCACTCCAGTATTCTGGCCTGGAGAATTCTATGGACTGTATGGCCCATGGGGTCTCAAAGAGTTGAACACAACTGAGAGACTTTCACTTTCACTTTTCATCTGTGTGTGTGTGTGTGTGTGTGTGTATATATATATATATATATATATATATATATATATAATGTTTCATGTTTTTATAAAGTAATGTTTAGTGTTTGCAGATATTGGTGATGTTTTTTATTTTCTTGTGAATTTGGGTAATACTGTCTCACACACACACTTCCTTAGCTTGAGATAACCATCATACCTGTCATTTTCAGTTATTTTATCATAGATCCAGTTGATTGTGTTTTTGTTTTGTTTTGTTTTGTTGTACTATTCTAAACAGTGCTGCTGAGACTATCTTTGAACTTTTCTTGGGGGAGGATATTTCCTTGAGGTCTATTTTCCAGACTAAAATTACCAGGTTACCAGATCAAATGTCTGTGAATGCTTTTTAACTGCTGTCGTCAGCACGAGGTTGCTCTCGAGAGAACTGTGGTCCCTTGAAAGTACCCCCAGTGGTGTGTACATGTGTTTGTTTCCCCACTGGTCTACATTGCTGGGGGTGGTGGTGATGGGGGTGGGTTTCTCTTTCAGCTTAGCCAAGTGTATAGTGAGCGCATCCTTGGTGGCTAATGGAAATACTGCAGGGCCCTGGAAAGTCCCTGGGACTCCCCAAATCCTACCCAGCAGTGCTTGATGCCAGAAATGCACACCTGAGGATACATAACTAAGAGAAGAGAGACGAAAGGGGGACGCTACTGAGAGGGAGGAGTAAAAAGCATCCCAAGACATTTCTGACTTCAGCGTTGTATGCCAGGCCAGCTCTGAAAATGGGAGATGCTTTGTCAAGAGTCTTCCGAGAGGTTGGATGGCTTAGGTATGGAGAAAAGAGGGCATCCCAGAGGTACAAAGGGCATTGGTTCTGGGACTAGGTGGGTCTGGGCTCTCCTTCCAACTGCCAAGGTCAGTGTGACCTTGGTCTTGATTCATAATCTCATTAATCTTTAATTTCCCAACTGTAATGAGGAGGCTAACAGTATCTGCTTTGAGGGGTTGTTGGGTAGATTATACATGAACTGGTGGGTGTAACAGCAGCCTGACACATAGTAGGCACCCAGAAATGCTGCTCCTCTTCCTAACTGAATGAATGGGCACAGGGGAGCCAGATGGCCGAGAAACAAACGCAGCCCTCTGGGGGCATTTGAGAGTTGGGCTGACATGAGCAGTGTAGGCACTGGCCCACAGTGCCTTTCGTCAAAGTGCCCAAGTGATGCGCATTGCCTGGCTGGGTAGCAGGTGAAGAGAGGTCAAGAAGATCTAGTCTAAGCTAACTGCTGAATTGGTGACAGGGACCGCTGCTTGAAGGAATACCTCCCAGCCACTCAGGCCCTGACAGCTTTTTAAAGAGCCCGCTCCCGCCTCCCCTCCCCCGACCAGAGGATGGACGGGGCTCCCAGGCAGCTCACAAGCACTCCAGGCACAGCTGCTTGGCACGGTTCTGTCTGCCACTCTCTGCCTGCCTCGTCACTCGACTTTCCTGTGTCTTCATTTCCTCCCCGCTGAGGAAGGCTGATTCAATATCCCCCTTCTAACCACCCTGGCACACTATATTTAATGCCCTGCTACAGCTGTGGCAAATGAGACCACAAGCTCACGTGCTGACACCCTGCTCTCCACTTCCGAGTCTTCATAGACTTCTGACGGTTTCCCAAGTGCAGCCTGCCTCAGTGTCCACAGCTGTAAACTGGAGGAATACCTGCCCCACCGCCTCACCGAGTGGTCACAGGACACAGCTAGGTGGTTCCTGCATGAGTCCCCAGGCTGAAGTCTGGGCTCTGCCCCTCACACTCCAGCTTCAGTTTACTTTTGCAAGTTCAGAGGTGCCCTTTATGGAAAGCATCCTAACTCCAGCTACTAAAGCAGATAGAATCCCTTGATAAAATAGAACAAAATAGAACACAGCTAACGATTTGCCAAACACCTGCTCTCAGACATGGGGGCCGAGAGGGACTCAGCACTGTCCGAGGAGCAAGCCAGGAGCTGGCCTCAGCCCAAGGGAGCTTATACAGGTGTGTTGGGCCACAAGTGACTGTGGTGTGTGTGCACACTCTCTTGGTGGGGAGGGGGATTGATCCCTTAAATACCATATTGGAAAGTTCCCAATGAGTTCTTTCTAAAACTGATAAAGGGAACCACATTGGGTGTTGGCAGCTGGCTTGGCCATTCATGAGGCATCTGTGCTAAGGTTTTAAATACAGGACATTGATGCTCTGAGTATAAAAATATCTCAGTGAATATAAGGGGAGGGGAGGGTTTAGAATTTTTACCAAGGTAGAATCGCCTGAGAATCTGGTAGGCTTTTCCCAGTGGAGAGTACAGGGAGAGAATTGTGGAGACACCAGGATTCCCCACATAGTGTCTGCCAGCCCCCTGCTCATCTGGCTTCTGGGATGGCACCCTGGATGGTGGCACTTAACCATATACAGTGAAGCAGGTGGTCTTTGAACAGTCAGTGACAGAGGCAGGGCTCCGAATTTCCTGTGATGGAAATGCAAAACAGTAAAAGGATTTGGTTTTTATTTCTTTGGTCCTGGGGTCCCCAACTCTTTGGGGATGAGGTTTCAAGCTGTGGCTGGCTGATACCTTAAAAGCTGCCAATTAGGTATTTTTCCCCTCTCCCCCTGGGGCAGTCAGGTGCCCTGCTGAAATGCCCATACTCACTGGGGAGTAGAGGTGTGTCCAGCAGCCCTCCAGGTGCTCCCTGCCCACTGAAGCATCTTCCAGGGCTCAAGGTGATAGAGCCCAGACTCTGAAGACATCCCCAGGTATAATGTTTCCTAGCATCATGAACTCAATCATCTTGTCTCTCTGACCTCAGTTTCTTCTTCTATAGAACTGATATAATAATTGTACATCTCTCAGAGTGTTGTAAGAACTAAATACTATAAGATAATTCAAGCGTTTCATAGAGTTCTTCTTTCATAGAATTCTTTCCATTGGCACATGGAAAAGTCTTAGTAAGTTATTATTATTTTTGGTCAAAGGACAAAAAGGGTGAGAGCAGAGGTTGTTGATCCAACATCAATCACTGAGATTGTTATTGATGTAGTGGACACTTAATTCTGCGTGAGTGTCTTGACAGTGATTTCCTGTTTTCACTTCTGTAGGTAACTGGTACTCACAATCAGCCTCAGCACAATAGATGGGTTTGGTCTTTCTGTTCCACAGTCTGGAAAGAAATGTGTTTTAAGAACTATAGCCTTTTTCACTTTGGGAACTACACCTCAAAGAAATAATCCTGAATGACTTTTTAACTAAATGGTAAAAAGAAGAAAAAAGAAAGAAAGAAAAAGTCAGACAGTAAGTAGTAAGAGAAAAACTAAGTAGTCTACAACGTGTCAGTGATTAAATATTCTCCAGACAAGAATCCTGGAGTGGGTAGCCATTCTCTTCTCCAGGGAATCTTCCTGCCCCAGGGATCAAGCCCAGGTCTCCTGCATTGCTGAAAGTTTCTTTATTGTCTGAGCCACCAGGGAAGCCCTAATTAAATATTACCTAATCATTTAAAATGACCTATAATGGGAATTAGAAACATATAAGTAGAAAAATAATAATCCAAGGTATCGATTGATTACAGTTTGTTAATGCAAGAATGAGAAAATTTGGAGGAAAAGGATTTTTTTCTTTGAGATTTATCTATAGAATATTTTAATAGTGGGTAAGAAATGCAATATTCTTTAAACTGTATCTCAGTAAAACAAATGTAATTGGAATAATTATAGGGATCCACCTGAGGCAATCCCTTGACCAAAATGGCGGCGGGGGGGTGGGGTGGGGGGTGGGGATGATGAGTAAACCCAAAGTAAGTGAGTTCTTGTATCAGAATGATTGTGATGTAAATGTGGAACACTTTATCCAGAGACATTCCACCTGCCTGGCCACATCTTTCTACAAGAAACTAAGACCGTCTTTCCTATCAGCAGCCTACCCACTTCTCTGACAAGGCCGTCACAGACTAGAGAAACAGATTGGCTAGGTATTACATCCTTATGAGAAATCTACTCTGCCCTACCCAAACATCAGTACTACCCATTTTCAAAAGCTTACCCAAATGAAGTAAGTGTGATGCTTATCTCCTAAGTGAAGCCCCAGTGACTTGGACACTTTCCCCACTTACATAGGCTTTGTCACCTGCACCGTGCCTGGTAAGCTCCTTCTCAAAGCTGAGGGGACAGAAGTACAGGTCTGTTTGTGGAATACCATGAAGATGTGACAGATTTAATTCAGTCTGAACAACACGGAATAGTTTTGCAAATAGGAAATACTGCTTCAATCTCTCCATTATGATACAGAAATCGCCCAATTAAAATAAAAGGAGGGTGAAGGGCCATCTTCCAAATTTGATGAGTATTCTCTTGTATACAATTTGTTCTTTCAACTGGTCATTCAAGAAAAAATGATATGGCTTCTCTCCTGACTCAGATAGTAAAGAATGTGCCTGCAATGTGGGAGACCCTGGGTTCAATCCCTGGATCAGAAAGAACCCCTGGAGAAGGGAATATATATATGGACTGAGCATGTGCACACACACACGCATGCGCGTGCGTGTGTGCTCTTCACTCCAGTTGTGTCTGACTTTGTGACCCTATGCACTATAGCCCACCAGGCTCCTCTGTCCATGAGATTCTCCAGGCAAGAATACTAGAGTGGTTTGTTACGCCCTCCTCCAGGGCATCTTTCCAACCCAGGGATCAAATCCACATCTCCTGTGTCTCCTGCATTGCAAATGGGTTCTTTACCCACTAAGCCACCTGGAAAGCCTATACGTGTATTGTGTGTGTGTGTATACACACACATATATATACATATACATATATATATATACACATATATCTATGTATATACATATATACGTATATATATGTATATACATATATGTATATATGTGTAAGCCTTTTATTCTCTCTCTCAGAGAGAATAAAAAGGCTTATCCATTGATTTAATTTTTTCTGAGTTAAGTAGCAGAATGTTTTGGCAGGGTCACTAATTGTCATTCTCTGGGGGTGATTTTGTAATCACTGATCTAGCCCATTCATTTGTCCTTAAGGTCACTCTTCCTTCTGACTTATCTTGCTCACTTGTATTATTTTCAGCTCTTAGTTTAACAGAATAAAAATCCTCTTCATTTTGAAAGTTTCTCTCCCCCACCAGAGCAGAGGAATATTTCTGCACATCCTTTCCCCCACCCCTTCTACCAGCTTGAGTACATGAGAGCAAATGAGTGAATAAAGTCTGCAGAAAAATTCAAAGCAGTAGTGGTAAAAATCAAGTCTTATTTTAGTTTTGGAAACTTCTGCCAATAGAAAAAAGTGCTAAGCAAGACATTTCTGAGGGGCAGAAACAGCTATGAATTTGAAGTGAGAAGGCTTGGTTCTGGTCTCAACCCTGCAGACTGGTAACTGGTAACCTCTCTCACTGATAACCTCATCTGTCTACAAGCAGATCAGATGAGCTGACTTGTTAAGACTCAGTTCTAACCTTCAGTGATTCTAAGTCCTGCACTTCCTAATTTCTTGGCTTCGCGTCTTGGTCACAGTACACCCCATTTCCTGCCTTCCTGAGAAGCAGCTCAGTCCCTGCCCACAGCACAGAGGCCCCATTCCTCGCACAGCCATTGGCCCTGACCTTGGCTAGTCACCTCGTGCTCTCTCTGTCTTCTTTGGCCAGTCAGCCATGAGGAGGGTGGAGATGGCTGGCTGCTTCCTGCCTGTCTCAGAGGGGTTGTAAAGGCCAGTACAATTTTACGAAAGATGAATTCCTCCAAGGAAGATCCCACCTGAGTAAGATATTTCAATACTTTAGCTGTAATTATTGCTGTAACATTCAGGAGTCATGAGAGATGGGAAGAGAAGGAACAGGCGTAAGAGTGCCTTGTATTCATGGTAACAGAGTAGAAAGAGGCCTTCAAAGCCATCTAGGGACCCACTCATTTACAGATACAGGCATGGAAACTGAGCAGGTTTAAGTGGTGAACTCCAGGTCATAAGCCTAATAATGTGATGTGGTTGGAGTTGGAGCCTGAATCCCCTGGCTTTCAGCCCAGGATCCTCTCTTCTACATCAAAACAGAGGTCCTAGAACTCTTGGTTTCCAAATCCTTCAGTGCGATGCCTCTGGGAACTGCACGTGTATGCAAGGCCTCTTCTTGATTCTGTGAAGAAAGACTCCCCAGTAAAGTTACTCAGTGCAGGCAACTTGGGAACCCTGGTCAGGCAAAAACACCCAACAATCAGATAATCCTCAAAAACCCACTTTCCCCTCCCAGTTCCCACTTCCTCAGAGGACTAGAGTCAGTCTGCTTGGAGAAAACTTGGCAGGGATCAGGGAGCACAGAGAAACCCCAAAGACTTGTCTCTGGTAGTTAGAGTAAGTCTGGCTTTCTTCTCCTGGTCGGAGTACCTGGAATAGCAGCCAGAAATATCTCCCTAATGAGAAAAGCCTGAGACTCAGGTTGGAGATGGAGGGACAGTGGGATCTGCTAGCTTTGCCCTCATTCTTGTTCATTATCACATTCAACCCAGATGTCCAGCTTTTGATATATGGTCTTTCGCATTAGGATATCTGTTATAATTTTATTTATTTCATTTACACTGTTATATATGTGGGGCTCTGTAGTAGGTAAGAGGGAGCCAGAGGGGGCTTAGGATTTCAGAGCATTTGTCTTTTAGCCGGGGGGGGGGGCGCGGTTCAGGATTCCTTCCTGTAATTGTGTACAGGACTTGGAGGCATTTTTCTTGGGAAGGGGTCTTTAACGTTTATCAAATCTGTTACCCTATCACAGATGGGAACCACTGTAGTGGGTGTGCACTAGAGCTCTGCCTCGGGTACCTGCTCTCCTGGTCGGCATCCTCATCCCACTCATCGAGTTGAAACCATGACCAAGGGTAGACAGGTGGGGCAGGTCTGGTGTCCCCGGAACCCCAGGAAGCTGGACCTGGCAGCTCAAGTCCAGACCCTGCTCCTGTGTATTCTGCCTCCATTGTTATGTCTTCCTGCAAGTCCTTACATGGCACCTGTGGCCCTGGGCCTCAGTGAGCCCTGGAGAGGCCACAGGGACATGTGGACAGAAGCTTGGCCACTTCCCAGATCTAGCAGACCCTTTCATTCAGCCCTGCAGGTCCTTGTGATTTCAGTGCTCCCACTAGGGGTCTTCCCGAGTGGCACTAGTGGTAAAGAACCTGCCTGCCAATGCAGGAGACATAAGAGACGCAGGTTTGATCCCTGGGTTGGGAAGATCCCCTGGAGAAGGGAATGGCAGCCTACTCCAGTATTCTTGCCTGGAGAGTCTCATGGACAGAGGAGTCAGGCAGGCTACAGTCCATGGGGTTGCAAAAGTTGGACATTACTGAAGTGACTTAACATGCACTAGGGATCAGGTTTGAGAAATTTCTGTTGGCTCTCTTAAAAGTCTTACCCTCCTCACTGCCCTAAGGGACCCTGTGGCCTCTGAGTGGCTGTCTAAGGACTACCAGGGTTGTGTGGTTCTCTCACTGTGCCCAGGTAACATCTGGCGTCCCCTCTCTGTTCCTGTCCATGAAAATGATTTTGGAGGATTGCCTGGTAAATGCCTCCAGTAAGAACTGTGGTGCGAGTGCAGTGTGCCATTTGATACAGAAATTCAGAAGGTAATCACTGCTAGTTGGTGGGATAGGATGTCAAGCGAACTGTAGTCATAACGGAGGCTCCAGGGGCCAACACTGCAAGCTCAGCACTCTGCTCTCTGCCTGTTGTGTACACCAGCGTGCATGTGACTCACTTGCTACAGATGACGTGCTGAGTTCTATTCTTTCTCCCCCTGTAGAGAGAAGACACGGTTCAATGTGTAGACCTTCTCCATCTCCGGCGTCTCCACCCTCCAATTCCAGGACATCACTAGTACAGGTGAAAACGAAAACCTGTCTCAGCGGCCATAACTCTGCCAGCAGCTCCTCAAAGCCATTCAAAACGCCCAAAGACAATCTACTTACCTCCAGCAGCAAACAGCACACAATCTTTTCAGCGAAGGGATCAAGGGACAAACCATGGTGAGTGTCGGGTGGGTGCTGGCGGCTGGCTGACTATTCTTGCTGCTTGTCCCCTAACCACAGGAAGCAGTGCTTACCCATTGTCTTTGTTCCTGGGCATCATGTCCAGGACTTTGGGGAAGCGGGGAGAGAAGGGACAGAAAACCATCGTGATGGGATAAGAAATCTAAACACTGGAGAGAACCAGGAACTTTAAAGGACCGTCTGCCTGACAGAGGGATTTTTTCCACTCCTGAGAGCTGAGGCAAGTTGTGTCTAAGAAGAGAGTAAACAGAGAAATACTCCTCAGTTATACGGTCACCTCTCAATTTTCTGCCCCAGTGAAGAGAAGTGTTGGTATAAATAATCAAAACCACAGCCAGTCCACCCAGCAGGGAGTGAGGTCAGGGCCCTGCCCCGGGCCCTGGAAGGCAGGCCCTCCCCCAACAGAGCCCCCATCACAAGCAGCCTGGTCTCTGCTCCGTGAAGTAACTGCCAACAGAGGCAGGTAATTGGGAGCTGACCACAGGAGGAAGAGGAAATCCAAAGAGAATGTCGCCGCTTTGATGGGGTGGGAGAGGGCTGGCTGCAGGTGACTGTGAAAAATCAGAGGCTTTTAATTCACTTTTTTTATCTCTATCTTTACGGAAAGTCAGTAAAGGTTACCTATGGAATGGACAGATAGGAAACCAAACAGAAAACGAGGACAGGAAGCAGAAGATAAGTATCTTCAAATGCCAAGAGCCCTTAGGGACCGGCTTAGTAGAGCCTCCAGCCTTATCTTGCTGGCCTTGTGAAGGCAGACGAGGTATAAGTATGGAGATTGTTCATCTATATATTTAAAAAGGAAGAATTCTTCTGTTAATTCATGCTAGTTAATTACACTTACATTCACAGCTGGGTAAGCTGTGGACGAAAGTCATCATCAATTGGTTTGTCACTGCACGTGGGAAATTATGAAGACTTTGTAAAGAGCTAATTGTGCCAGATCAACTGAGGAGCCTCTCACAACAGAGAGGAAGGGTTCAGACGTGGCTGTCAAGAAGGGGAGTCACCTGTCATGCAGCCAGGGTTCATGGCCAGTCTTTGCTGTCTTCCGAGTGTTAGGATCTCCATGCTGTAGGATGTGACTGTAACTGGTTAGGGAAGAAGTAGCCTGTGAGTGATACTGGTGGCCTCTGGGCCTGCCTGCTGGTCGCGTGAGTGTCCCTCTTTTGGTGACCTCAGAGAGCACCTGAAAGGTTGTTTGCCAAGGCATCATCTGGTGTCCTGATGTAAGTGCTTCCTGAATCACTGGTTGTATACAGATCTCAGCTGGTGACCTTGGGCGATCTTGGTGTGCCTCAGTTTTCCTCATGCATAAATGAGGAATGCGGTTAATGATATCTCTGCCCCACGAGATCTTGTCTGTCCCTGTGAGGATGGCTTCACTTGTGGCTCAGCTGGTAAAGAATCCACCTACAATGCAGGAGACCGGGGATCGATCCCTGGGGTGGGAGGATCCCCTGGAGAGTGGAGAAAGGAAAGGCTACCCACTCCAGTATTCTTGCCTGGAGAATTCCTTGGACTGTGTAGTCCATGGGGTCACAGAGAGTCGGACATGATTAAGTGACTTTCACTTTCATGAGGATGTAGTAATCTAAGTCTTTTAAAAGCAGCAAGTGTGATGTCTGGAGCAGGGCACATCAATAAATATTTGATGATCATGTTATCATTATCACATCTCACATGTGCCAAAGGACAGAACTCCTATAACTCCTCAACCAGGTTGAGAAGCAAAATCTCCTGGTAAAAATAGAGAAATGGTTCTTCAGACTCAGACTGAAGTTGAAAATGGAAAAAGATAAGCTTTGATTCAGAGTCTAGAATTGAGCTCTAGAGCAACCAAATGAGGGGAACTGGGACAAGGCTCATGGGGAGTGAGTTGGGAGGAGACTTGGGGGGTCACAGATCACAGCGTGAATGCTGTAGATGATAAACATGGCCCCGAAGGGCGAGACACAGCACCAAGAATTCTCCTAGGAAACAAGGGTTCAGGGGGACCACTGGGGTTAGATCAGCCACCATGTTTGGGTCACACCAACTAGCCTGCAGTTACTAAGCCCTGCTCTGGGCAAGGCCCCTTCAGCTAGAGACAGAAGATGGTTTTGAGAGAATCTGAAAATATTAGACAGGGTCCAAAGAAAGGCAATCAAAAGGATTGCAAGGAGAGAAATAGCCATTCTGAGAAAAGGACTCCAAAAACTACAGCACTGACCTTGTGTGAAGAGCAGAAAGGTCCTGGGTGACCTACCTGACTGCAAGTAGGTGGATATTCCGGACAGATCAAGAGATGCAGGACCAGTGAGGCTGAGCGTTGATTGCAGCAGCCTTCTGACTGCTCTCATCTCTGGTCAGTCCGTCCCCTGCCCACCAACGCCAGCGAGGTGTATCGGAGGGCTGGGAATAGTTGATTCAGCGGCTTCCAGGGTCTACCTCAGTTCAGGAAGACTTGCCTAGAGGGCTGTGTGGAAGAAGCACTGGCCAACAGACAAGAAAAGCCAGTTTAAGTCCCAGCTTGGCCACTAACATTCTGCTTGACCCTGAGCAAGCCACTTAACTTCTCTAAATCTTATTTTCAGGCCTGAGTATTTTGTCATTTTTAATTCACAGTCCTCAAAACTTTTCCAGGTTTCTTAATTGTCTACTGAGTTTGAGTTAGAATCTCAGCCCAGTGGGTGCCTGAAGTGGGGAGAAAGCAGAAGCAGGGCTGAGTCCCCCTTTAAAAGCCAAACACCTACATCTAGAAGGAGGTTTATCTATAAACACCCTCTACAAACTGTCTGGAAACCCCTTAATCCAGTCGTGATCATTCGATACTATCCCCTTACTCCAGCTTCCCCACCCTGTCCTCCCTTGGTCCCTTTACCTAAAACATCCATCCATCTTTATTCAATTTAACATTTAATGAGCACCTACTGTAACGCGATATCCCAGCTCTGTAACAGTCCATAAGGATGTACAGGGCTTGTCACCTGTGGCACCTTTGTGCAAGCTAAAAATAAGCCTGGATACAGCTCTGGACCAGAGAACACAATTAGCTAATGACCATCATCCCTTTCTCACTTCCTCAGCCTGACATCTAGTGCAGTGCACAACCTGCACAACTGTACACTGTGCTTTGGTGACACGAAATTAAATAAGACACACTGTCCTAGGAAGCCTGTAAAAGGAAGCATGTGCCAACACAGAGTACAGTGTGACAGGAGCTCAGACTTTGGTGGCACAGAAGAAGGGCACCTAACCCAAGCCGAGGACTCAGAAAAGGTTTTTCAGAAGAGGTCACACTTGAGCTGAATTTGAAGGATAAATAGGAATTAAACTAGACAAAGAAACTGGACTAGAATGATAAATCTTATATTGATATAGATATGTATGTGTGTATATATATATATGTACACACATACATATACAAAATCTAATAGTATATTTTTAACCACAATTTTTTTAAATCCTTTTTTTTTTTAAGAGAAGATGGAGATGGTGTCCTAGGCAAAGGAAACAAAACATACAGAAGTACTTGCTTGTCAGGAGAGGCAGGTGATGAAACTGAATAGGTAAATGAGGGCCAGATTATAAAATTCCTCTGTATGAGCTAACTTGGGGAATTTGGACTTCACCCTGAAAGCTCCATGGAGCTGTGGGAGGAGTGGTTTTAAGGTGTTGTGAGACCCCCATGGAAGCAGTATGAAGGTGGCTCGAGGGGCCACTCGGGAAGCAGCCACAAGAGTGAAAATGCTTTTGTATGACCCGAGTGGGACGTGATGACAGCCTGGACCCAGACAGCAGTAGTGGGCGTGTGCAGAAGCGACCAGGTGGGAGATACCCAGGAAAGCTCCGCAGGACTTTGGGGCTGGCTGTGTTAGGGCTTGTAGTACAAAGAAAGGGTAATGTTCCTGGCTTGAATAGCTGAGTGACTGGTCCTGCCACTTCCTCAAGAGGAGCACAGAAAGGACCAGAGTCTAGGGTGGGGAGGAAAGGAGGAGTTCAGCGAGGGAGTCAGTGGAATTTGAAGTATCTGAGAAACATCTGCATGGAGATGTCTGCTGGGTATTGAGTGTCTGGAACCAGAGATCAGGAAAGAAGCCTGAGCTGGGAATGGGGATTTGAGAGTTGTCAACCTAGATGTGGGCACTGAAGCAGTGATACAGATGGGATTTCCCTAGCAGATACGGAGCTTGAGAAGAGCAGGGGCCAAGGGCAGGGCCCACGAGAATGGGGCTGGGCAGAGGGGGGTGGGCAGGCTTCCATTCTCTGCTGGCTCAACACTCACTGCTCTTCACTGCCTATCCCAGGGACCACCTTCTTCTCAAAGCCTTTATCTCTCATTCTCTCTCTTGTTACCAGCCACTTGATAATACTGCCATCTCCTTTTAATCCCCGCCGCACTTCATTTTTGCCTTACCCATGCCTCTGTGATGTTACAGATGAGACCTCTGTATTCCTTCTGCTCCGTGATAATTGCAGGGCCTTTTACATAGCAGCTTCTCACACTCAGCAAACACAGTACCCTTGTCAGTAAATATTTGTTGAATGAAATGGATATGACCATTGGAAAGGATCATAAGATTTCCATTCCTGGAGACAGTTAACCCTTTATCTAGAATTGTCTAGAATGGCACTATCCAATCATATATAATGTGTACCACACATGTAATTTGAAATTTTCTAGTATCCATGCTGAAAAAAGTGACAAGAAATAAGTGAAATTAATTTTGAACAATTTTTATTAAACCTAAATAACCACAGTATTGTCAATATATAATCAGTGAGAGAGTTCATTTTTTTCCAAACTCTTCAAAACCCTGTGTGTGTTTTACGCTTAGAGCATATCTCAATTTGTACACTAAAATTTCATTGGAAATACTTGCTCCATATTTAGATTGTATTTTAATAGGTAGTGATTATAAAATAGATTTGTGTACCCAAGTTGTTCCAAAATATAATTAAAACATTTTCTAATAACTGAATCAAGTACCTATTTTTAAATTGTGAATTAACGTTAAATAAAAGTTAACATCAGATCCTCAGCCACATCTTAAGCCCCTCCCCTCTAGCTCATCTTAAGTGCTCTATCAGATAGCACAGACCTAGACACCTGGGCCAGGTGACCCTGGGTGGGTGGGTCCCTCTGGTTCTTTGACTTACAGGTGTGTGAAGGTGACCCCTCAGATCTCTTTAATGTTATGCTTCCAGACAGGAGTTGCTAAATTCCCAGATGGAAGGAGCCCTCCTGCTTTCTCATATTCACCTGCTTCTCCTGGGGGTGCCGTGGGAGCAGAGCCGGAGGACCCAGTTTGGTCATGCAGAGAATCCCCTGCCTGAGCTCTGTTCCCTGCTTCCAGGAGCTCTGCATCCAAAGGCCAAAGTGTAAGCTGTGCCTGCAGGTGGGGGCTGAGGCGTTTAGATGAGGTTAACAGCAGGTTAGGGACGCCCTTTTCCAAGTAGCTCAAATTCACTTGTCTGGCCATACAACACCGCTCCTAAGTTCAGGCCCACCTCCTGCCATCTCACATAAGATTAAATGGCCCATGGGCTTGTTGTTTTCTCCCTTCTGTGCCTGGAGAGGTTAAAAAGTAACTGCATTAGAAGAGAGGAGGACACGGGGCATCCCTGAGCTATCAGCTTTGTTCCCTCTGCCTGCAGCACTCAGGATTTGCCCAGCACCCAGGCTCTCAGAGCCCCTCTCCTCTAGTTCACCAGTGGGACCACCTCTGGGGAATCCAGAGGCCAGAGAATATCCTCCCTGAAGTCCACAGAACCCATAAAGGTGGAGGAAAGTGAGTAAAGGGGTTTTGTTCCCAGGTGGAAGTTAAGAGGGAATTCTGACTAGTTGGCTCTTATGCCTGTGTTCTGCCAGGGGACCAGCTTCTTGTGTCTGACTTTTCCACCTGCTGCCTCTTCAGCCTCCGTGGTCCAGCTTGATGGACCGATGGGGGAGCTCAAATTTGCAAAGCCACTGATGTGGGTGGGAGCAGGGAGGAGGTTTTCCTCCCCTGCATGGCTTGTTGCCTTCTCTTTAGGCCTTATCAACCCACTCATGTGTGCTGAATGCTAAATGTGCTCAGCTATTAAAAATGCAGGAGATGAGCCTGCTGCTCCAGAAGGAAAATGAGCCAGAGCAAAAGAAAAATCAGCAGGCTTTCGGTGTCCCTGCATGTGCCTGGCAGCGGGTGGGGGAAGGCCCCCCTCCTCAAGGAGGCAGGGCTCCTGTGGGTGCTTAGGATGGGAGGCGTGTCCTCCTGGGCAGTGAGGGCTGGGGGCTAGGAGCACTGTGGAAGCTCTGTGGAGCAGGAAGTGATAACTGAGAGGCTCTGCCAGATGCCCTAGGAGAAAGGCTGCTGGCTTATTGCTCTTGCTTGGCATTGGTATGAACTAGGGGCAAGACCATAGCTCAGTACTGGTAGCTCCCACAGGACATAGGGAGTCATCTCAGGATTTGGCTGAGACTGGAGAATTCTAGAGACTCAAAGGACTGCAGGCCCTCCAGGTGACCTGACTCCTCTGACCACCCCAGATCCCACAGCCTGATTCTTGCAGTGGCCCTGCCCTGCTCAGAACTCTTCAACGGCTCTCGGGTGTTTGACCGCAGAAGTTTAACCCCTTTGGAGGCAGATACATGGTCTGGCATTTCCCCACCTGTCTAACTGCTACTGCCAGTGTTTTAACCCCTTCGTTTCACATTCCAAGTGTTGCAATCTCACTGAAGCTCATCATGCTTCTGTGTGTTGGCGTGTGCTGTTTCGCCTAACAGCAGCAGCCTCCTTGCCTGTCCCTTTTTGTTGTTCAATTGCTAAGTCGTGTCGGACTCTTTGGAACCCCGTGGACTGCAGCACACCAGGCTTTTCTGTCCTTCACCATCTCCCAGAGTTTGCTCAAACTCATATCTATTAAGTCTGTGATGCCTGTCCCTACATATGCTTAAAATCTCTGCATGAGTATTGCTTCCTCCATGAAGCCTTCCTGGACTGTTTATACAGAGTGAGATGCTCCTTCTTCTAAGCTCTCATTAACACTCAATTTGCCAATATAAGAGCTACCATCATACATGGTACTTATTTGCATCTTTAGGGACTCCTAGTGCTCCTTTCAGAGAAGCCAATGATACCCCACTCCAGTACTCTTGCCTGGAAAATCCCACGGATGGAGGAGCCTGGTAGGTTGCAGTCCATGGGGTTGCTAAGAGTCGGACGCGACTGAGCGACTGAGTGACTTCATTTTCATGCATTAGAGAAGGAAATGGCAACCCACTCCACTACTTGCCTGGAGAATCCCAGGGACGGGGGGAGCCTGGTGGGCTGCCGTCTATGGGGTCTCACAGAGTCGAACACGACTGAAGCGACTTAGCAGCAGCAGCAGCAGTGCTCCTTTGCCCCCTGCTGCATTCCCATTTTTAGCATGGAATCTGGCATCCAGCAGATGTTTCATAAATGAATATATGATGAATGAGTGAGCAAATGAAGGATTCTGTGAAGCTAGAACTGCTCCTTTGCCTTCTTTTTCCTCACAGAGACTTTTCTGATGCTAAAGGAAACAGCAAGTATAAATAATGATCTTTTGAGTAATTGAAGAGAAATCCAGGTGCCACGAGCCATTGTGGAATTCTTTTCCCTGTTACAATTAATAGAGTTAGGAATGGAGAACTAGGCGCTAAGTGATAAAAGGAAAAACCCTCTGTGCTCTAGCAAGAAGGGAAAGGTAATTTCTTTTAAGTTAGAGGCAACAATTACAGTCATACCAACAACACAACCCCTGCATGTCATGTCCCAGGATGTTATAAAGAACACCCTGATCAGAGGGAAGTGAAGAGGTGGCATGGTGTTCCACAGAAGTCCCTCCTTGGACTCCTGCTTACAGATTCAGCCCCTCACACAAGAGATGGGTTGGGGGGACATTTGGAGGCCAGTTTTTGCCCCTAGTGGTGCAGCTGTGGGTGTCAGGCAAGAAGGAGTGAGGCAGAGGATGAGGGGCAGAAAGCAGGTGGCCTGAAGAAGTAGATGCAGGTTACTGTGATGAGCCACAGAAGAAAGAGTAGAAAGCGAAAGGGCAGGTGGTTATGAGGGTGGAAGGAGGGGCAGGTTAGAAGATACAGGCATCCAGAGGGCATAATATCTCTGCCAAGACAGGGAGGCATCTGAAAATTAACCATCTAAGTGCTGCCTGTCCCCTCAGTTTCAGAAGAACAATGGACAGCCCCTTGGATGTAAACTCATCTTATCTTGTCGAGTTACAGAAGTGCTGAAAAATTAGGGGCTAGATGGGATTTCCTGGCAATCCAGTGGTTAAGACTTGGTGCTTTTACTGCAGGGGATGAGGGTTCAATCCTTAGGGAACTAAGATCCTGCATGCCGTGCAGTGTGGCCAAAAATAAATGAAAAAATGTTAATAGGGATTAGAATCTAAGGAGGAAAATATACTCTAGGACAACTGGGGAAAGAAACGATATGTTGCGGGGATGGAGGGGGAGAGTCTGAGCCAAGAAGGTTAGTAACCGTGGCCTTTCGCATCTGCAGAGGACATTGTCAGTTTCAGATGCCTTCATAGGCATTCGTGCCTTTGTGCTACTCCTTTTTGAGCCTCAAGGCTGCTCGCTGATGAGATGAGCAAATAGAAGTCCAAAGTGGTGAAGAGTTGGGCCTGAGATGACACACAGAGCTGGACAGGGGTGGAGCTGGAGCTGTGGTAAAGAGCCCTGCCCTTAGAGCACCCTGAAGTCAAGCCCCCTTGCCACCCTTCACTTGGCTAAATTAGTGTCCTCGCCAACCTTTCTAAGCCTTAGGTTCCTCATCTATAAATTGTGGGTGAGGACAAAACATGACCTCCCGTTTGTGGGCACCGCCTACCACCCGGCGCCTAGCAGTGCTCCATGTGTGCATGGCAAGGGTGAGTGAGGTGCTGTGTGTAAGGGATGGGGGAGGTCAGCACCTCTCCCCCACCTTTGTCATCTCAGGGGCTCCTCTACCAAGAACAGAAGCAGCTGGAGGCTGGTCCTTTCCTGAAGCATTTGTACTGGTGTAGAGCTGGTCTGCTTTGTGTTGTGTTATATGGTTTAACTTTCATTGCAAAGATCGGCTCATTCATCGAACATTGATTGGGCCAAGTGCTAAATAGTATATATATATATCTGGGATAACTGGAGTGATGAATACATTTGGTTCAAGTCCTTGTCCTCAGGTAGCTCGTGGTCTGGCCAGGTCCCAGGGTCATAGAACTAAAACCTTGCTCTTTGATGTGATAAGTGTGGCAGAAACACCAAGGAAGGCAGAGCCAGCGCTGAGAGAGGAGAGGACCCGTCAACCGGATGAAGGCAGATGGGGGCGTGTTCACACCGAGGAGGAAGGCGGGCCCAGCAGCAGAAGGAACCGCCCACCCGCCTCAAGGCCCAGAGCCAGGCGGACGTTCAAGGAGTGAGAGCTCCTGGAGGCTGTGGGAGAAGGTGCCAAGGGCGGGAGCCGAGTGGGGCCAGCTGTGAGGGTGGACTTGGTCCGCTGGGCAGTGGGAAGCCCGCGAAGCCCTCTAAGCAGCAGGATAGCAGGGTCGGATTTGCATTGGTGGAGACAACTTGAGCACAGGGAGAGGCTAGATGGAAGGTCTGATGATGGGACTTTGATCCAGGTTCCAGCGAGCAGTGAGGACGGTGATGATATTGAGGTAACGCAGAAAGGCGATGTTGATAGCGCAGAATTTTTTAAAAACACAAACTGTGTTTAATCGGGGGCAGAGCATCTCCTGAGTTTGCTATAGATCAGTGTGAAGACTCAACTCTTGAAGGTTTAAACAAAATGTGCTTGCCGTTCTGGATGGAGGTGGTTTGGTGTGGGACTGCCTGCCGAGTGCTGGATTCCAACACGGAGAAGGAGAAATAGGGAAGATGCTTCCTGGGGGAAGTGCCGCTGTGAAGGAAGCTGGGAGGCGGAGGCTGGAGCGCTGACGGTAGCCAGGGGTGCTGTGCTCAGAACAAGCTTCCTGAAAGCAAAGGCTGGGGGCCTGGGCCCTGGTCTCTGCTCCCCTCCTTCCCTGGCAAGGGCGCGGAAGATGTTCTTTGAAAGTCCTGTCTCTCTATGCTCAGAACAAGCTTCCCGAAAGCAAAGGCTGGGGGCCTGGGCCCTGGGCCCTGCTCCCCTCCTTCCCTGGCAAGGGCACGAAGATGTTCTTTGAAAGTCCTGTCTCTCCGAGTAAGCATTGGCCGCAGGGCTTGAGCCAGGCCGTGACTGTGGTGGTGTGCTGTCTGTGGAAGGCCCGGCAGAGGGAGGCTGGACGGCTTTTAGCTCCAGCAGCGGGAGCTGGTGACCTCTGGCGGCTACAGGCGGAAGCGCGCCCACTGGCCACTCCTGAGCAAAGCCTGGCTACTCTGGGGGCTCCATTCCGCCCTGCAGTACTGCTCCCTCCAGAATCCGCCTGATTCCTGATCTCTTCCATCTCAGATCCTGCCCTCAAAGGCCCTTGATACCGTCCATGCCTTGCTGTGAATTTCACTAGGTACTCATTTTCATTGTGAAGCTCCTCATTCTCATATATTAGCAGGAAAGACACTAAGCAGGTATGGTTGTTTGATCTGGGCTTGTCTTAAATTTCTCTGGGACTTATCACCCGAGGAAGCACCCCTGCAGGCAGGCTGGTCTCCAGTGCACTCCGGAGACAGCCTGGCCAGCTTTGTGTACCCTACCATGCCAGGACTCTGTTTTCCCTTTGTTATCTTCCTCTCTCCTCTGATTGCTGATTTTTCCCATGGTCTTGGAGCATTACGACTCCCCAGGAATGTCAGCACATTAAGTGCCTGTTGATCTCTCATTGGGTCCGGAGACTACCTCCTGAGCTCCTTGCCTTGGGAACCCCTGCTTAACAGAAGTGCCAGAAACACTAACAGAGGCTGATGCTGGGACTTCTTGCTTCTAGGGACTCTGGAGCAGCCTAGAATGGGGCACATGCTGTTCTTCTGGAGGAAGAAATTTTAGGGCCATCACAGACATCCCCATTGCCTCACACACTTCAGGGTTACAGAAGACAGTATGTTCATATGAGAGGAGACAGGAGTTCCTCTCGCTCTTGTAGAATATGTATCCATGTGGGAACTTTTACCGCTAGTCCAGGCTTGGGCAGTGCCTAGGAAACTGGGATGGAGAAAGCAAGAGGGGTTGCAAAGCAGGACTGAGGGCTCCTGGAAAGGGATCAAGTCTGCAAAGCCTTCTCACTCAGCTCTGTCTTTTCCCTTTGCCACCCCCAGGAAGTGTTCCTCCACTCTGGGTGAATATGGAGGGCCAGTTGCTCCCACTCAACTTCTTTTCCTGCCTTCTCCTCCTCCTCATGCACCCCTCACTCCATTGTGGGACCAGAAGACTCAAAGAGGACAAAAAGTTCTGACGGTGACAATGACTTGCACATAGACATCTACCCCAGAAGCATCAGGGTCCTTGGGGGTGGTGTCTCTCTTGTTTTAGCTACAGTTTATTGAGGGTCAACTATGTGCCCAGGGACTAAGCTAAGCACTTTATACATATTGTTTCAGTTAATCATTTCAGATATCTATCATGATCTTCATTTTACTGATAAGGAAACTGAGGCCTCAGTTCAGTTCAGTTTAGTCGCTCAGTCGTGTCCGACTCTTTGCGACCCCATGAAGCGCAGCACGCCAGACCTCCCTGTCCATCACCAACTCCCAGAGTTCACTCAGATTCACGTCCATCGAATCAGTGATGCCATCCAGCCATCTCATCCTCTGTCGTCCCCTTCTCCTCCTGCCCCCCAATCCATCCCAGCATCAGAGTCTTTTTCCAGTGAGTCAACTCTTCGCATGAGGTGGCCAAAGTACTGGAGTTTCAGCATTAGCATCATTCCTTCCAAAGATATCCCAAGGTTGATCTCCTTCAGAATGGACTGGTTGGATCTCCTTGCAATCCAAGGGACTCTCAAGAGTCTTCTCCAACGCCACAGTTCAAAAGCATCAGTTCTTCAGCGCTCAGCCTTCTTCACAGTCCAACTCTCACATTCATACATGACTACTGGAAAAACCATAGCCTTGACTAGACGGACCTTAGTCAGCAAAGTAATGTCTCTGCTTTTGAATATGCTATCTAGGTTGGTCATAACCTTTCTTCCAAGGAGTAAGCGTCTTTTAATTTCATGGCTGCAGTCAGCATCTGCAGTGATTTTGGAGCCCCCCAGAATAAAGTCTGACACTGTTTCCACTGTTTCCCCACTATTTCCCATGAAATGATGGGACCGGATGCCATGATCTTCGTTTTCTGAATGTTGAGCTTTAAGCCAACTTTTTCACTCTCCTCTTTCACTTTGATCAAGAGGCTTTTTAGTTCCTCTTCACTTTCTGCCATAAGGGTGGTGTCATCTGCATATCTGAGGTTATTGATAATTCTCCCGGCAATCTTGATTCCAGCTTGTGTTTCTTCCAGTCCAGCGTTTCTCATGATGTACTCTGCGTCTAAGTTAAATAAGGAGGGTGACAATATACAGCCTTGACGTACTCCTTTTCCTATTTGGAACCAGTCTGTTGTTCCATGTCCAGTTCTAACTGTTGCTTCCTGCCCTGCATACAGATTTCTCAAGAGGCAGGTCAGGTGGTCTGGTATTCCCATCTCTTTCAGAATTTTCCACAGTTGATTGTGATCCACACAGTCAAAGGCTTTGGCATAGTCAATAAAACAGAAATAGATGTTTTTCTGGATCTCTCTTGCTTTTTCCACAATCCAGTGGATGTTGGCAGTTTGATCTCTGGTTCCTCTGCCTTTTCTAAATGAACATCAGGAAGTTCATGGTTCACATATTGCTGAAGCCTGGCTTGGAGAATTTTGAGCATTACTTTACTAGCATGTGAGATGAGTGCAATTGTGTGGTAATTTGAGCATTCTTTGGCATTGCCTTTCTTTGGGACTGGAATGAAAACTGACCTTTTCCAGTCCTGTGGCCACTGCTGAGTTTCCCACATTTGCTGGCATACTGAGTGCAGCACTTTCACAGCATCATCTTTCAGGATTTGAAATAGCTCCACTGAAATTCCATCACCTCCACTAGCTTTGTTCATAGTGATGCTTTCTAAGGCCCACTTGACTTCACATTCCAGGATGTCTGGCTCTAGATGAGTGATCGCACCATCGTGATTATCCAGGTCATGAAGATCTTTTTTGTACAGTTCTTCTGTGTATTCTTGCCACCTTTTTTTAATATCTTCTGCTTCTGTTAGGTCCATACCATTTCTGTCCTTTATCGAGCCCATCTTTGTATGAAATATTCCCTAATTATCTCTAATTTTCTTGAAGAGATCTCCAGTCTTTCCCATTCTGTTCTTTTCCTCTGTTTCTTTGCATTAATTGTTGAAGAAGGCTTTCTTATCTCTTCTTGCTATTCTTTGGAACTCTGCATTCAGATGCTTGAGTAGTGAGGTTTTGAGATGAACCAGGCAGGGCAGCCTCATATACCTGACTGGGCATTGCCCTCGAGGATGTCCCAATGAGGTAGCAAGGAGGTGCAAAAGCCAGCTTTCCAGGCAGGCTACCCTTCTTCTAATGCCCACAGAATTCAGATGGCTTTCCCACCAGAATGCATCTAGCAATAGAAAAGGCAGGATTCAGATCTAGGTTTGTCTGATTTCAAAGCCTGTGTTCCTAACCATTATTCTAAACTTTCTTGCAACACTCTCCACATTCTGTGACTTTATTAGAATGGTGATGAGGCCTAGATGCCCAGTTCAGCCCTACTTGTCCTCCCTAATTTGATCTCACTTGCCTCTGTCCACATTTACAATTTGTCAAAGTCAGCTTGTTCATTTCTCCCCACCTCCTAAGCAAAAATCCCACATCATCCTTCTCAACGACTAATCTGCTCTGCCCTCAACTGATGGACAAGGTCTTGGCCCATCACCCAAGTCACTGATGAAGACGTTTTAATCTTCTTGGCCAGCAATGGGTGCCTCTGAGTTCCACTAGGTACTGTTCTGGCCCAGCACAAAATCTTACTAACCAATCTTTTTTCACCTCAGCTGCTAGGGTCCCTCATCCCCAACAGCTGTGTGGTCTGACCACGTTTTTCCAGCTTATGGAGGGTGTGTTATGTGGGAGGGCCTCCAAAACTGCAGAGGCCAGGAGAGATTATGCCTGGTGCTTCCTCTCTGCCCACCAGGCCTTGACACTCAGCCACCAAATAATATTAGATTAATCTGGTAGATTTCCTTATATCCTGTGCTCTGTGGTTGACTACCCTGTTTTCTTTTTTGCTTAAGGTATTTACAAATTGGCTTTCTGAAAGGTTTCCCAGTCTTTTTCCACATTGAAAAAAAAATACTATGTATTCATGCACCAGGGGTTATGTAGCTCCTCCTGTGTCTGTTATACCACGGCAAGACTTTATAGCTCTGTTATGTAGGCTGATTCTTAGTGATCACCTGCCTTTCAGACTTCAAAAATGTCCCACCTATTTCTTCAATTTAAAAAATCTAAATATGACAGCATGTCTTGATAGCAACCCCCAAAATGCATCCAAGAGAACCAAATAAAATTCCTTCTCTGCAGACCTTTTGAAATAGGGTCAGTTCCTCTTAACTTGGGATGACTTACCAACCGTCCCTGCTTGGAAGACTGGAGGCTGGGTGAGATAACCCTTTCAAGGATTGGCCAGTAAATCAGAGATCCTCAGAATTCTGCCAGGCCAGAAGCACAGGTTCATGGGTCTTTGTTGAAGGACTTGCTGAGAGGAAATAGACAGCTGAGCGTTCTCATCAGACATGTAACCCACAGCACAAATACCCTATGTCCTCAGGCTCCTGCCTGTCAAATCCATCTTTCCCCTGTGCTGCTAAGTGGAGCAGGGCTGGCAATGATTTCTGCAGGCCTAAAGATTTTCTAAACCATTCTTACAAGGCTTATCTGTTGATGATGAAAGGATAAATCATGATTACCAAGAAAGCAGAGCTGGCAGGAGAGCAGCTGGCCCTGTGATACGTTGGTGGCCCTTGAAATGGCATGAGAGGATTCTCCACCTCTGCTCTTTTGCAGACATCACTGGGCAGGGAGAGGAATCTACTCAGGGCCAGGAGAACCATTTTTCTTAAAGTCAGAGGACCCTCCTTGGTCCAGAAAGGTAAATTAGACAGACCACGTACCCAGGAAGAAGACACAGGCAGCTGAATCAGCACTGGTAGAGCCAGCAAGGAAGGTAAGAGAGGACTGTCCTTGACTCTGGGATCCCTTCTAGGGAGCTGAGACAGAGATGCCAAGATAACAAGGAGATAAGTGCTCCCAGTAGTAGTAGACGCAGCAGGGGGACCAGCTGCAGCCCTGAGCTCCCTGGAAGAGTTCATCCCAAGCGAACAAAACAGGCATTATGAAAGCAGCAGGGAAAGAGCGGGGACTCGTCCTTCCCTTTCAAACATTGCTCCTCAAAGAAAGGACATAGTGAACTGATAAATGCACCTAATTATGAGACCTGGGGAAGTGTGTAAGTGCACACCTTAAGACTGAAAGGGAAGGAACTTGAGGGGCTTTGGTTAACCTTAGGGAGAGCCAAGCAAACAGACTAATAAGTTGCTTAGTCTGTCATCTGGGTATTGCCAACCCTCCACCCTACCCAACTCCTAGCACGAAGGTGTTGGAGAGCCTATGATTTGACACAGAAAAGGGAAGAGATGGCCAAACTGTGACAGCAGGGATCAGAATCTTTTGACTTCTTTCCAGGTGGGAAAAAAGTGAACCTGTTACTCAAGGTCTGTTGCCTAGGGCTGGAACACTGTGTTTATTGCCTGGGAGAGGTGATGGCAAAGGAGTGAGGGGGGTGAGAAAAAGGGGACAGTGAGGGAAAGGAGAAGATAGTCCTGAGATAACAGTGCCCAGGCAGTTGCCCTCCTCACACATGCAGGGGTCTGTATGTATATGAGACAGGACCTGGGCCTCTCTATAGAGTCTTATGTTAGCCAGGACTGAGAAAAGATGGAAACTTTGGAGTTGGTTTTCAAAATTGTGAGCTACCACCTTGCAATCATTTCCCTCTTTGTTCATCCATTTGGGATCTGGGGGCTGTTGCCAATAGGACCGAAGAAAGGAGACTGAATGGCTGGACTGATGGCTGGCATTTATGCTGGGATGAGACTGGTGAGGTTAACTAGGAAGGATCTGTACTTCTGTCTTTTTGCTCTCTCATTTCCTCTGAGGATGTATTTGACCCTTCCCATCATCACTGAGCTGACTGCTTCCCAGTCTTCTCTTAATTCTCAGCAGAAGTACCATCTCAGCTCAGTCAAGAAGCAGGTTGCCTTGAAGGGAAAGCTCAGAGCCTTTGGGGAAAGAAGGGATAATACAGAGAAAAGGATCAGGGATGGTCCTCAGGCTCTCCTCTCTGTCTATAGCCCTTCTCCATTAGCTAGCGGACAACCTTAGCGTTCCTATCCCATCAACTCAATCTCCCTTCTCTTTCTGCTGCAACTTACATGACTTCAGGGGTATTTACTTAGTGGCTCTGTTCCTTACTGACTCATCTGGTCTTTAGAGCTCTTTTAAACATTCTTGATCAGATTTTCTTCACTAACGTCTCCCCATTCCAATCCCAGAGGACCGCATATCAGCCTTCCCTTCTTTTTACTGATGGGTGTTAGTTTCACATCCTGTCTCTGGGCACTGGGGTTGAAGTCCAGCTGGAGTTCTGGAAGTGCTGGCAGTAGAGGGTGTGAGTGGACCACGCTCATGTAGTGGCTGCTGTTGCTGCTGCTGCTAAGTCGCTTCAGTCGTGTCCGACTCTGTGCGACCCCATAGACAGCAGCCTACCCGGCTCCGCCGTCCCTGGGATTCTCCAGGCAAGAACACTGGAGTGGGTTGCCATTTCCTTCTCCAATGCATGAAAGTGAAAAGTGAAAATGAAGTCACTCAGTCGTATCTGACTCTTCGCGACCCCATGGACTGCAGCCTACCAGGCTCCTCCGTTCATGGGATTTTCCAGGCAAGAGTACTGGAGTGGGGTGCCATTGCCTTCTCATCACATAGTAGAGAAAATCTCAAATGAGGAGATCAGTCACACACATTTGCCGGCCTGGCATTGTTCCAGTGGCTCGACCTGGTGCACGTGTGCTCACGTGGCTCCCTTATGGGGCTCACTGGAGCTAGATGGTGACTTCAGGGAAGAAACACAGACTGTGCTATGAGCATCTGAGGACCACTTGACTCCTTTTTTATGTTTATTTCGGTTGGTACAGTTGCTCTGGATCATCCTATCCTGATATCATCTCGTTCTGTTAAGCTCATGAGTACTCAGCATGTCACTTAGACCCATCATGAGACAAGAGTGGATCTGAAACGTGAAAGTCTTAGTTTCCTTTCCTGAACTCACTTGGCTTCACAGGGAAGTATATGGGAGGAGGCCACTCATGTGCTAGAGAATCTTCTCACCTGGCTACGAGTCCATGTATGCATGTCAACACTTGAAGTTCCCCTTTTTTTCTAAAGAAGAAGTCAACAGGTTAGAACAAGGGTGACAAATAAATCAACAAAAGGTTTTTAAGCAGGTGTTTATTTTTTTTAAAATCAGGATGTTGGAGAATAAGCTACATGAGTTTTATAATTTGTGGGATTTTTTTCCCCCAGTTTGTGCATTTAAATTTTTTTAAACTTTGGTGAAACACACATAACAAAATTTCCCATCTGAACCATGTTTAATGAATAGGTCAGGAGTGCTAAGTGTGAAAAGGCTTGCAGAACTGCAACTTAGTACCCACTAAACAACAGCTCCCTTACAACTACCATCCTACTTTCAGTCTCTATGAACTTGAATCATGGAGTAGTAATCTTTTGACTTGCTTATTTCATTTAGCATAATGTCATCAACCTTCATCCAGGTGTCAGAATTTCCTTCCATTCCACTCTATGTATCTTCCACATTTTGTTTATCCATTCATCCATCAGTGGACATTAAGGTTGCTTCCACCTTTTGGCCATTATGAATCATGCTGCTAAGAACATGGTGTACAAATTCCTCTTCACCACCTTGCTTTCTGTAATTTGTACCTTTTAAAACTGAGTGAAGGAACGAGCCTGGAAGAATTTAGTATCCCATAGCATTGTGTATTTTGCCATTTAGAAGAAGTCAGGAATGCAGCCCTAATTTCACCAGGCAATCTCTTTTGCAGTTTCTTAGTGTGTTGACTTTTCAAGGGCTTCTTGTGCTGTTCTTCAGCCATAGGATGAGTGCTTTGAGAATTGCCATTAACTAGAAAGTGGTGGCAGTGTAGCTTTATCTCAGTGATTGAGACGCTGATCAAAGACAGAACTGTCAGTAACTTGGTATCTTACTTCAAACTGCTCTTGCAGTTTCCCCTTACGTGGGGCCTGAGGTCCCACCCCATGCTTCCCCAGGCCAAGAAAGCACGTGGTCTTGGGGTGAAGTCTGAGGTTTGGGAGCAGTGTGCTCCACTACTGAGTGCCTTCTCACTGGCAAAGACCTATAAATAACATCTGGGATCCTGTTTCAAAGTCAGAAAAGGGGCAAGAGCTAGCAACAACAACAAGGACTGAGGTGGTTGCTGAAATAATTTCATGAACAAATTGATCAAAGAAATGATCTGTGAATGAATCTTGGAGAAGGGAGAACCAGCCAGCCGTGAGGACAGATAAAACTCCTCCCCTGCAAAACTGGCATGTCTTTCATGCCCTTCATTGTCTGCAGGCATTCCGAGCCCTAGTTTAGCCCATTTGGCATTCAGAGAGCTAAGTCGGCTACACTCTCAGCTCAGAGATGACTTGAGGGTGCTGAAGTGTTTGCATTCCACCCTCCTGCAAGGAGGAAAGGGAATCTAGTTCAAGAACCAAAGCAAAGCTTATTCATCTCATCTCATCCTTTCAGACCCGGAGATGGAGTCCTCCACCGCCCCCTAGACACAGGGTCTTCCAGCATGAAATGCACAGAAATCAAATGCATATCCATTACAGGAGAAATTGGCAGGGAAGCAGGGCTAGAGTGACAGATTCTAAAGAGCAAACATATACCTTTGTGCTCTGTCTTCTTAAAATTCATCCTCTCACCTGCCAGCCTTGAGAATTGCCTATTTACATAACTAGCTGCCTAAAATGGAATATTAGATAATGTTCCATGGCAGCCCATCCCTGGGACATGAGTGATCCAGGAGTCCTCTGACAGCGTGGAGCATGGCCCGCTGGCCTGCAGCCCTGCCTCCATGTATTGTGAGCCTGTCAGCACTCTGAGCTGAGCAGATGTCAGGCCCGGTCGCCCGGGTGGGAGACTAGCCGAGCAGCGGGGGAGGGGCGTGATTCAGCACGCGGCTCCATGGCACACCATCTTCAGGGACAGACTGTACTGCTTCCTGAGCTTCACAGCAGGCACCCTGTTCTGCCCAAGGTGCTGTCTTGGAGACTGCTGACAAAGGGGACTGAGGAATGGGGAGCGACAGGATCTATGGGGACAACTGATCCAGGAGGTAATCAGTCAGCACTGATGCCATCCCTGGCACCATGCCAACTTCACATCGCCGTCGGTCTTTTCTGAGGCATGCATCTCTCTCTCATCAAAACTGGAATCCTGCTGCTCGCTTATAGGAGGAGTATAAATAAGTGATAAGGAAGTGTCCTGATAACGATAAGCAGGGATATCTTCTCAGCAGACCAGATGTATCAAAGAAGGCAATTGTGTGTGTGTTTGTTCATTTATTTTTCAGTGTTCCGGTTCCCGTAGTCAGTTTAGAGAAAATTCCTAACCTAGTGAAGGCAGATGGTGCCAATGTCAAAATGAACTCTACAACCACTCCTGCCGTCCCCTCCTGCTCCACCTCATCCTCTGCCGTCTCCACCCCACCTGTCATTAAGCCGGTCTTGATGTCCAAGTCAGTGCCACCTTCCCCAGAGAAGATCTTAAATGGCAAAGGAATTTTGTCTACCACCATAGACAAGAAACACCAAAACGGCACCAAAAACAACAACAAGCCTTACAGGAGACTTTCAGGTACGTGTCTGTGTTCTTTGAGTCTGGCTCATGATCAGACTACAGCTGAGTTGCGTCCAGATCTAGGGAGTGATGTGATCTTATAATTGAGCAGGTCTGTTTCATTTTAAGGGGAACATGGAGTTTACCTACAAATAGGAACTCCCATCTCAAAATGCAGGGGGAGAACTGATTCTCTTAATCCCGGGCCAGATTGATGATGGCTGGGCTGAGTTAGCTCAGCACTTAGCAGGAGTTATCCTGGTTTTCCCAAGGCAGGGAGCTCTGCACCCCCATAGCACTCTGTGGATTCGGAGGGCTTTGACCTCGCTCTGACAGGATAAATCGCCCCTAGATTCTGAAAAGTCTCAGGGCTGCAGACTTGGACAGCCCACTGTGATATCTCCCGGTAGCTCAGGGCAGGCTTGGGGCAGTCACGTTGGTGCTGTCTGCCCATGTCCATCCTTTGGTCTCACTGGTTTCCAGGTTCATTCTGTGGTCTGGAGCTACAAGTGCCTTCCACATAAGCAGACTGGAATTCCCACTTGGGAACACTTAGACTGGCATAGCAGATGGGTGCTGAAGGGTCTCTTTGCAATCTACTTGGTTGTCAGAGTAGGCACTCCGGAGGTACCCCAAAGGTGCACATAGCCAGTCCTTAAGTCAGTGGGTGGCTCTTGGATCCCCCAAGTGGATGGTATTTGCTTTGGGTTTGTTGTGAAAGGAAATGTGGCAGTTTTATTTTCTCCAAAAGATCAAGAAAAGCTATAAGTTTTATAACTTCACACACCCTGGCCATTTATTAGATGTTAACCAGAAGAAAGAAAAATATAGTTGACCCTTGAACAACGCAGGGATTAGGGGTGCCAGCCCTCCATGCAGTTGAAAATCTCCATGTGATTTCTAGTAGGTCTTCTGTGTATGTGGTTCCTCTGTATTCACAGGTTCAACCAACCTCCAGTCGTGTAGTACTGCAGTATATACTACTGAAAAATATCCGTGCACAGTCCAAACCCAAGTTATTCAAGGGTCCACCATACAGAGAAAACTGCCCTGTGAGAGAGAAGCTGTGTCCCCTGGCATGAGCATAATTCCTAAGTGCCCCCAAGAATTGTGGGTCATTTTTATTTTTACTTTGTATTTATCTGTATTTCAGGTTTTCTCTTATGTCTGTAACTTGTAAAAAGTTTGGGTCTGAAAAGTACCTTGTGCCCAAAGCATTCAAATGACACAGTTATATTACCCTGAAAATCTCTCCATGCCCTGTTCACCCACTGTCCCACAAGAAAGGCAGAGCCTGGCACTGTCTTTGAGAGTGGGGGCCTCTCTGTGTGGACAGAGCCCCTTGCACCCAGCTCTCTTCCTGCAGAGAAAGGTCACTGTCACTCTGCAGAGGAGGTGGCATCCCTGAACGAGCCGCTGGATCTGTCTGGGCGCAGTGAGGCTGGGCCTTGTCCTGGCAGAAGCATGTCTCTGGCTTTCAGCCGGCACCTTCATCTGAAGTTGTTTGGGGATTTTTGTGTGTGTTTGTTGGTTTTGCATTTTTTGGTGGTTTTGTCTCATTGGGTCTTTTGCTTATTTCTCTCTCGCTTTCACATTTGGCAGCCAGCTCCTGCCCCCAGCCAAACAACCTGTTCAGTTCCAGGCCAACACGAGTGCTGGTGTGGATCTGGGCACAGGGCTGACTCCACCAGGCCCAAGGGAAGGAACTCACACCAGGCGGCCTGGGGCCTGGCGCCTGGCGCCCAGACCCTCCTCGGTGGGCAGAGAGGGCTCATAAGAAACAAACATCTCCAGGCCTAACAGTTTTCTCTTCTTAAAAATGAAGCTTAAGAAAAGAAGACAAAAGCAAAAGAAAGGGGCAGGATGCATTCTGATAGCCAAGCAGGAAATCTGTCTTGGATATGAGAATGGTTTTATTGCAAATATCATCATCACCACTGTTGCAACCATCCCACAGCTCCCAGACCTTCTTTTAAAAATAGAATGCATTCATTTTTTATGGTCAGATTTTACTCCAGCAAGTTCAGACAGTTTTTCAGGCAAGGTAACCTCTTTATAGCTTGCAGCCATTGGAGGCCCTGAAGGAGACATGCCACCAAGTTTATACATGCCCCTCCACCCGTCCATCCACCTCCCCACCCACCTGCACTGCTGCCCATCTCTGTGAATGCCCAGAAGAACCGTGTCATTCCTGCCCTGCAGAACTCAGGTGTTTGCTGGGTGTCTTCCAGAAATGGCACAGGCCATCAAGAGGTGGAGCTATGAAGCTTGCAGTGTCTTTAAGAGGTTGTCTCACAACCCTCCATTTTCTAGGGGAGGAGAACATTTTTGTAGCCCAGAAGGAAGAAGGATCCAAAATGAGCATAAAAAGAGCAGGTTCCCTAGAAGTCACCTCGACAGGGGCCATCAGGACTCCAGCGGAAAGGCAGGAGCTGGGGAAAGCCTGCTTCCCTCAACCATCCTTTGTGCCGAGGGGACCACTTGCCCGGCTCATTCCCTTCTGGAGCACCAGGCTCCAGGCCAGGGGCAGAGCAACTGTAAGGCCAGCAGGCCCTGCCCTCTCTTCACCTGCAGGTTCAGCCTCAGCGAAAAGCCCACACCTGCCCCTGTCTACATGTTCCTGAATCAGAGAAATCCAGGCATCAAGGCTGCGTGGAAGGCCTTATGCTGAGGACTTTCCAAAGCGTGAGAGAAGCAGGTCACACTGACATGTCAAGGAATAATTTCCCACTCAGACGGCTCAAACTATTAGGAAAGCAGGGCAGTGTGGGGAGAGTGATATATTCCTGGAGCTACCCCAGGGGAGAAAGTGGCCCCAGGGCCTTCTGGTGGCTCTAGCCCCATCTGCAGTCTGCTTTGCCCAGAGGTGCCTGGGGACATGTTTGGAGTGAAATAAAGCCTGAGAACCACATGGCTCCTTTCCCTCTGCTACCCACCCGCCCTCTCCCCTTGTGCATTCCCATCCCTACCACATCCTCACCAAAGCTGGACGTGGGAACTCTTGGGTTCAGAGAGAAGCGCCATCTTCCCCCAGCGGTTCTGGAAGCATTTTAGCAGCCGGTTGGAGGAAAAAAAAAAAACAACAGATTGCCTGACAATGTCTCACTTGTTGGTGCAAATGTGCATTTTTTTTTTAAATGTAGTCTTAATGCCAAATCCTATTTAGTCTCCTTTTTTCTTATATTTTTTGTTTGTTTCTTAAACCAGAGAGAGAATTTGACCCAAATAAACACTGTGGAGTATTGGATCCCGAGACAAAGAAACCTTGCACAAGATCCCTCACCTGCAAGGTATTTCTCTTTCCATAAAAAATACTTCCTGCTCTTGCTGGGGCCTTTGTCGAAATGTTTGCATGCCACCTCTGCACACGGCAGGGTGTGGAGCCTCCACACGACCCCCAGCTGCTCTTTGTAAGGGAAATGCTTTCTTCTCTTCCATGGTAGCAGAGTGCCTGCCTCAAGCTGGCTGGCTTTTTAAGGAAGGAAAAAAAAAAATAGGCTTCCCCTGTTACTTGTGAGGCCAGACAGTAAATTGTATTTATAGGCACTCACAGGCGGTTCTAAACCCTGCTACGTTTTAATGTATGCAGGAGCAGCACGGCAGCGGCGGCGGCGGCGGCAGCGCCCTGAAAGGCAGCCCCAGAGGGGAGGACGAGCCGCCGCGCCCCTGATCCCGGCCGCACCGGGGTGGCCAGGGGACAGCTGACCCGAAGCGTCCGCCCGAGGGTAGCCCCCAGCCCCGTATTTCATACTGAACTGCTAGTGCCTCTTGGGATGGAGGCCGTGGCCCTCTCTGCTTGGTGTCTCTGTGTGTCTGGGCCAAAGCGAGCCTCCCACCTGCACCTGGATTAACTCCAGCGCGCCCTCACCGGTGCCTGTCGTCAGGGAGGTCCTCAGGGGTTCAGCGCTGAAGCTCGTCATCTTTGGCCATTTTTCAGAGGAAGCTTTGGCTCCTTAACGCCAGGAGCGTAGGGCACGGTTGCGTTTTGTGTGGTCTCTGCCTCTTCCCAGCCGCAGAACAGGAGCTGTTGCCTTGAAGTTGACTTTTCAAGCACCTCTAAATCCCATGAATTGCAGTTTCTGAAATGGAGGGCCTGGGGAAGCAGGTTTATGTGCTGATCAAAGAGGCTGTGCTTTCCATCTCTCTTCTCCTTAGACTCACTCACTAAGCCATCGGAGGGCAGTCCCGGGCCGGAAGAAGCAATTTGACCTCCTCTTGGCGGAACACAAAGCCAAGTCCCGGGAAAAAGAAGTTAAAGATAAAGAGCATCTCCTGACTTCGGCAAGGGAAGTGCTTCCCAATCCCCCGGGCCAGCGCAGGACTCACTGCCGGCACCTTCAGGGAGCTCGGGCCCAGAACCTAAAGTCGCGTCCCCTGCAAAATCCAGGCCACTCAACTCTGTGCTTCCCAGGTAAGTGCCCCCGGCGATGGAAGCCTTGAGTCCATGGTCACTGACTGCCTGCCTGGTTCGCGTGTGGTCTGATCGCCTGTGAAATGGGCGTCATTGTGGCCCTGCCTAGTGAGGCAGTTGTGAACTTGAAATGAGAGGACGGGTGTGAGGGGCTCAGTCCAGGGTCTGCCACGCGGTGTCCGGTGGATCTTACTGCTGTCACCATTGTGCTCACTGTGGTCCTCGTCGCCGTCACTGTCATGCCTCATAACAGACCCAAATCCGGCAGCGTGTGTTTTCACAGAGCAAGAGTCAGCTGTAAATAAAGACTGAAAGTGATGCTCAGCCCCAGGCAACTTCCTGGTTGGGGTTGGTTTGGGTTGGTTTTTTTTTGTTTCTTTCAATAACTAACTTTATTTATCTAGTGGCCACACTGTGCAGCATGTGGGACCTTAGTTCCCTGACCAGGGATTGAACCTGTGCCCCCTGCATTAGAGTTTTAACCACTGGATCACCAGAGAAATCCCATGGGTGCCTGGGTTTTAACCACTGGATCACCAGAGAAATCCCATGGGTGCCTGGGTTTTTAGATTAGAGGGAAGCCTTGTGGAGGGGAGGGGAGTCAGCACAGCAGCAGAGCCCATTTGTTACAGTATTTTGTGAATTTTCCGCACAACTCTCCAGTGGTCAGGGTAGAGGGTAATTTGGTGTGATGGAGCTATCTGTCCTTAAATTTCCCTTCACACCAGGAAAGCTCAGCCACTTCTTTGAGATTTTATTTGGTTGTCCTGGGAGGAAATGAAAGAATAGAAAACAGTGGGTACAACATTGTAAGTCAACTATACTTCAGTTTTTTAAAAAGAAAAAAAGAAAAAACCCACTTGGATTTAGAGTGATTTAAGATCCACACGTGTGTGCTTTGACAGGCAGTGGAGTACCGTATTGAGCCACAGACAATTTCCAGGTGATAAGATTGGGAAATATTTGAGTGCTTACTCCTCATTGAGAAATATCTGGGTGCTTACTCCATAAGCAAGGTACTATGTTAGGTACTCTTAGGCAGGGGCACAGAGATTAGTGAAACTAGATCTTGCTTTTCAAGAATTTAGACTTCAGAAGATAAGACTCAAATATCCACAACATCATAAAAGGGAAACATTAATAATACAATATAAGTGTAGATACTAGTAACCTCTGATGATTTTTAATGCACACACTGTGAGTCTCAAAGAGTAGCTGTCCAGTCAGCAAGCAGGCATGAAGAGAACAGAGTTATAGAAGAGGAGGATAGAATTTATTTTTAAAGTAAAAGCAAATATTTGATGACAGTTGTTACTCACCTACCAGGATGTCTTGTGCCTTCCACTTTGGCGCAAACCTGACCAGTCTGACAGCCAGAGGCCTCCTCTGGAATCACCAACCTTAGCCTCAGACATTTGGGAGACATTTGGGATGGAGTCAGACAGAGTCAGCACCCCACATCCCCATCATCATAACCAATGTCGGGCCATTATCATCATCTATTTACTTGCCACTTTCCTTTCTGCCCCTCGTTTTGCAAGATGCTTTTATAATGACTTCTCACTGTAATGCCAGATGTTGGTGAAGGAGATTGCCCCTGCTTTAGAGTCTAGGAGACAGTTCTGCTCCAAACTTCTGGACAGGGCTTCAGTTCTGTATACACTAGCTTTCATACTTCTTGGTGGCAATGGAACTATTTTATTCCCATAAAACCTTTCATGGTACCTGATATAAAAGCAAACCTGCCTCCACCTGAAGCCATCTTAGCCCTGCTTTCATCACACAGGTACCCAGAACCCACTGCCCATCCAAGGGATCACCTCGGATTCACTAAGCACTTCAGGGAACCCCACTTTGTATTTATTTTATTTACTTATTTCTGGCTGTGCTGGGTCTTCATTGCTGCGCGGGCTTTTCTCTAGTTGTAGTGAACGAAGGCTGCTCTCTACTTGTGGCGTGTGGGGTTCTCATCGTGGTGGCTCCTCTTATTGTGGGGCACAGGCTGTAGGGTGTGCGGGCTTCAGTAGTTGCAATTCCCAGGCTCTAGAGCACAGGCTCAATAGTTGTGGAACACAGACTTAGTTGCTTCGTGGTGTGTGGGATCTTCCTGGACCAGGGATCAAACCCATGTTTCCTGCACTGGCAGGTGGATTCTTTACCACTGAACCACCAGGGAAGCCCCTGAAAATTCTCTTTATTATACGTTACTCCATCGATTTTGACCAGTGCAAGCACTTCACACCCAAGCAGTGGTACCTGGCTGAGCAGTGAAACCAACAACAACCGTCAAAAAATGAAAACAGGCGACCTTAAGAACTGCTTCTTTCTGTTTCCTTTTTGTAATTTTCAGGGGAATATTTGTCAATAGAAAAATGCCAGGTGTTTATTTTCTTTTAGGGAAACAGAAGAAAGAGAGAGGGTGAGGTTAATCAGCAAAAAGAATGTCTCTGAAAGGGAAGGGGAGGCCAAGGAGCACGTTACAAATGTTGGTAAGAGAATAGTTTTTGAGGATGCTTTTCAAGGCACCAGGGGTGAACTCTGTTCCAAAGTTAGTGGGAAATAACGTTCTCTTTCGATTGTTTTAGGTTCAAACAAGACCCCATGCTATCAGAAATCGAAAAGACATGATCAGAAGTTAATGTACTCACATAAGACTTAAAACCATGATTTCCCTCATACTGATGATATAATAGATATTTCAATTACATTCATTATCTAGAATTGACCAAAAGAATGACTCGTGAGTAGAATTATGGTAATCCCTTCCCAATTATGAATTTCTCTCATAGGAAATGCTCACTATGTAACATTTACTTCTTAAATATCATTTTGGTAACCTTGAAAGTATTCCAGTTCTCAATTTTTGAATTGCAACCCATTCTTGTAAGGGGTTTCTAAAAGAGGAACTTGAGCCTAGCATGAGAAAATAAAAGTCAACCAACAAGGGTTGGAATAGGACTGGGTAGTGCTAGGATCAACTGCTTGTCTGCTAACTAAATGAACATGGTCGTGTCTCTCAGCCTCTCTGGCCTCAAACTGCTCATCTGTCAAATGGAGCTAAGGAAGATTAAGTGAGACTATCAAGCTCATAATAAGCACTCCGTTGACGGTAGCTGGTAGGAACGGCCATGGTAGTCAGGGGGAAAGCAGTGGGAGCCAGTGAAGGCCTAGGTGTGACCTGGTTTCCATTCACCCATCCTCCTGGCCTCTGTCCCTCAACCTGGGGGCCCTTGGATAACATGCCTATATGCTCTGCTTTCTTGCCCCCAACTTGAAGGGAACACCTTGCTTTCCCCACAGAGCCCAAGGGCTATGGATAACCAGGCCAACCAAAGCCATCAGGACTCTTCGGAAAGGCAGAGGGAGGTGCAGAGGGTCGAGCTGGGATCTAATAAGCCAGGCTCTGGCCCCCAGGAGGGGAGGAAAGGTCAGCTGTGGAGGTCAGTGCTGACAAGGTCTGGGCACCTTCCCCTCTGTCTCATAGATGAACACACATCTCACCCTAAAGTATAAAATGGCAAATACCAATGAATCTCAGACTGACGAAGGCAGCGGGGAAAGAGACAGAAGGTCCTAGAAACCCGAGAAGGGGCAGAGGTGAGTCTGCAGTGAAAGCTACTTCAGTTCGTGACTCATTGATAGTATAATCACCAAAGTGGAAACCATTTCTCTCCTTGACTTAGGTTTGTCCCTGGGCTTTTCCTACCCATTTCTCAGTAGTTCGGGCTTTAAAGTCAAGCAGACAGACCAGTCTCATTTCCACTTTTTATTAGCTTGGCAACCAGTGTCCTCATCTGAGAAATGTAGGTCATAGTTCACACACACCTAAGGCAGTGGGTAGCTCTGATGAGAAAATATCTGTGACAGACCTACACATATATGTGTGTGTGCGCTCAGTTGTGCCACACTCTTTGGGACCCCATGGACTGTAGCCCACCAGGCTCCTCTGTCCACGGAATTTTCCAGGCAAGAATACTGGATGAATTGCCATTTCCTACTCAGGGGATCTTCCTGACCCAGGTGTCGAACCTGCATCTATTGTGTCTCCTACATTGTCAGGCTGATTCTTTACCACTAGGGACTCAGTTTCCTTTGTGCTCTTCCCCAAAGCTCTCGACTGATGCTCGTGCTTCCTCAGAGTGGTGAGGGTGGGGACTTAAGTTTCCCTGGGAGGGAATTGGACAGGGGCCATCATCATATGCACTGTCTTTAGACCAGACTGGTAAGTGGAGAGGGAAGCTGTGATGTAGTGCTGAGGAAGAAAGGTTGGACAGCAGTTTAACACACTTGGAGACTTTTCCCACACTTTCTCATGGCCAGTGGCCCTGTTCCCCGTCACCCTCGCCAACCCTTGGCTTTTCAGAGACACAGGCTGCTTCCAGCACACTCCATCCCTCCAAGTTCCACCCTGGAAGGCAGCAGTCAGAGCTGGAAGGAGGTCTTGAAAGCATCCACCGCTCCATCATTGCCGGGAGGGTGCCCGCACCGTGAGTGACACAGGCCTGAAAAGGAAAAGATTCAGAGCCCCTTCTTCGCACACGTGGATGCATATGCCTGGAATCCTTCCTTCATGTTTCTCTCTTTGCTCTCAGAGCTGCTTCTGCTCTGGAACTCACAGTGTTCATGCTCCGTGAATCTCCATGATTCTCCTTCCCTCGCCTCCTCTCTTTTGTCTGGCAACTGGAATTTTACTTTTTTTTTTTTTCCTTTTCGGCCATGCTGCATGGCATGTGGGATGTTAGTTCCCTGACCAAGGATCAAACCCATGCTTCCTGCAGTGCAAGCATGGAGGTTTAACCCTTGGACCACCAGGGAAGTCCCGGAACTTACTATTGAGTGTTTCAACCATTAAAAATGTTTTTTTTTTCTTTTTAGAAATATATATATATTTTTAATTGTTAACTCTTTTGTTTTTATTTATTTCATTTTTGGCTGCGCTGGGTCTTTGTTGCTTCCAGAAGGCTTTCTGTAGTCACAGCAAGCCGGGGCTTCTCTTGTTGCTGAGCATGGGCTCTAGGCATGACAGCTTTAGTAGTTGCGGCATGTGGGTTCAGCAGTTGTGACTTGAGGGGCTTAGTTGCTCCTCGGCATGTGGGATCTTCCTGACCAGGGATCAAACCTGTGTCCCCTGCATTGGTAGGTGGACTCTTAACAAATAGACTACCATGAAAACCCCCAGATTTTTTTTTTTCCGTAATAAAACTTAATTTTTTGGTGTTGGAGAAGACTCTTTGAGAGTCCCTTGGAGTACACAAAGATCAAACTAGTCCATCCTAAAGGAAATCAATCCTGAATATTCACTGGAAGGACTGATGCTAAAGCTGAAACTCCAATACTTTGGCCACCTGATGTGAAGAACTGACTCATTGGAAAGACCCTGATGCTGGGAAAGATTGAAGGCAGCAGGAGAAGGGGACAACAGGATGAGATGGTTTGATGGCATCACGGACTTGATGGACATGAGTCTGAGCAAGCTCTGAGAGCTGATGATGGACAGGGAACCCTGGCATGCTACAGTTCATGGAGTCGAAAAGAACTGGACATGACTGAGCGACTGAACTGAACTGAATACAGACATGTTGTTCCAAAACCAAATAGTCCTAAAAGAGGGTGAAAAACAGTAATTCCTGCCATCCTGGAGCTCACTTTACCCTGTCTGTGTTAGAGCACCTTTTTCCCAGGGCCCCTTGCTGCCTCCTCTCTTGGTTTGCTCCTTTATTTGACAAAGGGTTTTCTCCATTAGCTTCCTGTGAAAAGGGACATGGGACGTCAATTTTTAGAATCCTTGTACACCTGAAAATGTTTTTATTCTGCTCTCACACTTAATTGATCATCTCCCTGAATATATAAGTGGGTTGAAAACTGTTTCCCTACAGAATTTTGAGAGCAGTTTTTCCATTGACTTTTGGCATCAAAGCTTTTTATTGAGAAGTTCAGTATCATTCTGATTCCATTTTTGATTTCTGAAGCATGGGGCTCTGAAAGTTCCCAGGGATCCCCCTTGATATAGGTCTTTTTTCATTCACTCTACTGGGTATTCAGTAGATCCTTTAAATCTGGAAACATCTGTTTCTGGGATATTTTCTATTACATCCTAAATAATTTTATTCTCACTGTTAGCTATGTTCTCTTTAACCTTCTGTTAGTTAGGTGGTTGGACCTTTTGCTCTGATCTTTTCGTTCTCTTATCCTTTTCTCCTGTTGTCTCTCAATCTCTTGTTCGACTGTCTAAAAGATTTTTTTTTACTGTCTAGAAGACTTTTTTTTACTTTACCTTTAAAACTGTATATTAAATAATTTATGATTTACTTGTTAAATTTTAGGATGTGGTTCTGATTTTTACTTTTTCTTTCTTTTTTGATGGCGCCATGTGACATGCAGGACCCTAGTTCCCTGACTAGGGGAACATTACCCTCTGCAGTGGAAGTGTGGATTCTTAACTGTGGATTAAGTTCTTAAGTGTGGATTCCATTGGACTGCCAAGGAAGTCACCAGGATCCAATTCTTTTTATCTGATTGCTGCTTATAATATCCTACAAGATACCATCTTTTGCAGAAGTGATGCCATTCTAATATCTCTGAAGATAGGCTTCTTAGTGTTCTTTCTTTTCCTCCCTTATCTTCCTTTACCCCAGGTTTGTTTCATGTGTGTGTTTATGTGTTTGATGTTTGGTTGGTCAGCCTAATGTTGGAGATTGTTTCAGGAATGTTTGGTGATTTCCAACCATTCATTTTAAAAAGAAAGACTCTAATAAGCTGATTGGAGGTCTGTGTGTGGGACTGTCAACCATAAGGTCATCACATCACCAGCCAGCCTTTTGCTGATATTTATGCTAAGTGCGGAAGCCTGTTCTCTGTGACCATTAAGTTTCCCAAGGGAAGAATCCTGCCTGCTGATATGCCAGGCAATAGGCGTTCTGGGAGTGCCAGTTAAGGCTCTGACCAGGGACAGCCCCCAGTCCCCCTTTTTCTAGCCCTGTGCTCCCTCCTAGTCTCTGCTGGTGGCCCCCTGTCTGGAATGTCAGTTTGCAAGTTGACTGGAGGGGGAGCGGGCAGGTGAGGCAGTGCTAAGTCATCTGGCTATGTGAGGTAACAGTGATGACCCGTGGGCCCAACAACCAAATATCAAGCCTTTCAGCTCTCCTGCTATGTTTAGTCCTCACCTCATCTGTGACTTTTGCAGCTCTAGCTGCTCACGGTGCCCTGCTTATCAGGGTTCTGTGGTAGATCAGCTCCTTTCCCATCAGTTAACATTCTCCAGCTACAGTCTGTGGCCTAAAAACAGGTTAAAATCTCTTTTTCACACATGTTGGGACACTTCAAGTGCAAGTAACAAAAACCTTGCTTACTAACCACTTCAGTAATTAGGAAATTTCTTATTGCTGTTGCTGGTGACAGGAAGTCCAGAAGTGAAAGGGCGCCAGTCCCCAGAGATTGGGGCTCGGCTGTCCTTCTCTGCCCTTTTATTCCACCCTCTTCATCTTTTGGCTCCATCTTCAAAGTCTGTGGCAAGGTGGCTGCAGCACGTCCAGAAGAAACAAGGTCCAGATGAAGATGGAAACCAGCTTTTCTTTGCAAAGAAAAATCTTTTTAGTGGCATTAAGGACCTTCTGGTGCAGCCATCACTACCACGCACCTCCAGAACGTCATCATTCAGTCCTGAAACCCTGTACCATTCAACACTTAAGTCCCATTCCCAGCTCCTGGTATAACCACTGTTCTACTTTCTGCCTTGAATCTCACTGTTCTAGATACCTTGTTTAAGTGGAATCATACAATAGTTGTCCTTTGTGACTGGCTTATTTCACTTAGCGTAATGTCTTCAGGGTTCATCAATGCTGGAGCATACACCCGAATTTCCTTCACTTGTGAGACTTAACTAATATTCCATTGTGTGGATATACCATGTTTTATTTATCCATTCATCCATCAATTTTTTCTCCACCTTTGTGGCTTTGTTTTTATGTGACTGTGCTTTGGGGATCTGGTTTGAACTCAGGTATTTGACACCTAGAAAGAGTTCAAAACAACAAAGTATCTAAGGTGAAAATGAGGCAGAGAAGAGAGGTATGTGAGTAAAAGCCCCTTCATGTTACTTGAAGGGGCAGCTTTCAAAGCAGAGTGCAGAAAACCTTTCTTTCTGGTTTTTTTTTAAAGTTCCTGAGGATTTCCCTGGAAGTCCAGTGGTTAAGACTTTGCCTTCCAATGCAGGAACTGTGGGTTCATTCCCTGGTCATGCGGGAGCTAAGATTCCCACCCACCTGCCTCACAGCCAAAAAACCAAAGCATAAAACGGAAGCAGTATTGTCACAAATTCAATAAAGTATTTAAAATTAATAAAGTCTTTAGAAATAAAGTCTTAAAAAATGGTCCACATTAAAATATATATATATCCTGATTTTTTTTTTTTCTCCTCTGAAACTTCTTTTTCTCCCTGGTCAATCAAAACAACTAACAACTAGCTATGACCATTCTTCTGACTCTTCTCCTAATGCGGAGGTGTGTTTTCTTTTGTTTCTCGCTGCTTAGAAAGCCTTGGTACTGCCTCTTACTGTGACAGTGCTTTTCTATAAGCTTAGCCATGACTGGGATGAGATCTGTTGGATTGTTTATACACATGGAATTAATTCACTCCTTCATTGAGAAACATATTTCTTCAACACCTACTGTTGAGTCAGCCATGCCAATCTGTGGGTCTAGTGGCTTGTCAAAAATTAAATGGAAACATTCACCCTCAGAAGATACAATTAAACTACATGTGACTTGATATTAAGAAACAGGCTTGGCTTCGGGGTGAGGAAATTGTGGTCCCATTTGGGACAAAACATTTTTTCGTGTAGGTATGGTAACAATGTCATAAAGTCGTAGTTCAGTAGCTCTGTTTGTAAGGCTGTCTTTCATCATCACTGACATCTTGTTGACTGATCTGAGCTTGTTTATCTGGTTGATCTTCCCATCTCGGTCTGCTTTCAGAGAGAAGCAACTGCAGGGCAAGTGTAAATTCCTTACATGCAAATGAATGAATAGTTGTCACTGAATTCATAGATGACTAGTTTTAAGTTGAATTAATTCTCTGCCACATGAGTTTGTTTTTCATATTTTCTGTTCCACTTACACTGTTGGAGTTTTCCCTGGTGCCCGCATTCAGGCAGGGCAGAGTCTCAGCTCCACCCGATCGCATAGAGAGCTGGTCGCTGCCGCCCCTCTCAGCCTGAATTTTTCCCTTGTGCAGGTCTGTCGTCTACCTGCCTTCCCTAATGTATTGGGAAGGCTAATTGCTCTGATTCTGAGCTCCGTGAAACTGGGTGGGTCTGTTTCCCTCAGAAAAGTTTATTCTGTTTGCTCTCTCTTGCCCTTAGACCATCATCTGCAAATAGCATAAGCAGCAGCACGTCTTCAAATCACAGTGGCTACACTCCGGAACCCCCTCTGCCCCCAGTTGGAGGTGACCTTGCCAGCCGACTGTCAAGTGATGAAGGGGAGATGGACGGAACCGATGAATCTGAGAAGTTATTAGACTGTCATTTCTCCACCCACCACCCCAGACCTCTTGCGGTAGGCCTCCTTCTGTTTCCATCCGGGCATTTCTTTCTCCCTGTGCTATGTGGTGTTTAGGGGACTACGTCCTCCAAAAGCATCCTTCCTAAGCAGAGGCCTCCAGGACAGTGTTTTTGAAAGGGCTTTCCCTGAGGTTGAATGATTGCCTAAGAAATCCCCTTGAAAATCACAGAAGGAAAGGTAAGGGCACCCAGATGATCATAATCCTTTAAACACCTGAATATTTCTGGTGCACTTTGAAGTAATAATGCTTGAGAAACGATTGTTCATAGAAGAGCACTGGGGAGCTGACCTTCCTGCCTTGCGCATCTGAAAGGCAGCCTCTGATTTCAAGAATCAGTCTGGCTCACCTGCTTTGGGAACCGTCTGTCTGCGCAATGTGCCAGGTGCCAGCCCTGGCTGGTTTTCTTCCCTGTTGGTTCTGAGTTTTATTGTTCTTAGTAGGTGTGACCATATGGCATAAAACTCGTGTGTTTGTGTGTGTGTGTGTAGGAAAGAAGGAAGCATTTCATGTCAGCATGATAGCAGGTTAATGAAAAGGTCAGTTTCTCCCCAGTTCCTTGGAAGAGTCCACTTTAACAATTCAGAAGGTCATTGGAATCCAGGTGGGAGGTATAAGGAAGCATCAGCTGGAAGCTTGTTTGTGTTGGCCCTCTGAGCACTTAAAAAGGAATGCCTGGTGCTACCATCAACAGAGCCGAATTCAGGGAGGCTAGAAACATGGGACCCCATAGCTGCTTTGTTCTGGTCCCAGCGTGAAGCCTTCAAGGTTAGCTCTGACTGTCCCGAGATTGCATGGACTGTGTAGGTGAAATCAACCCTGCATCAAGAGAGGGACTCCCTCCCCACTTCTACCAGTGTGCTTCACTAACAGCTTGAGACTTAACCTCTCGGCTAGTACAGAAACAGGGACAGTTAGGAATGCCTCTGACTGTCTGTAATAGAAAACTCAACTCATACCGATTATGCGCATCAGCCAATTACTTGTCTTATATAGCAAGAATTGTAGAAGTGAGTGGTTCCAGGCTTGTTTCTGCATCTCTTCAATGTCGTATTGCTGAGGGAGAATTCCCCAACCCTTTTTGCCTTTCATGCACAGTCTGGATATGTTGGCTCCAGCTCCAATGTCACATCCTCACCAAGTCACATTCTACAAAGTGGGGAAAGCGACCAACAGGAAGGGAGTCTTCCTCTAAGATGCTCTTATGTCATTTCTTAGGGAAGAAGATGTTCGTATGAGCCCTCCCAGCAGACCTTCCCTTCCACCCACCAGAAGTAGGTCACATGCCTACCCCTATACCAATCAGTGGCGGAGGATAGGCTTGTAGGAACACAGGATGGGGCTTCCTATTTGGTTCAGTGGTAAAGAAAATGCCTGCCAATGCAAGAAATGCGGGTTTGATCCCTGGGTCAGGAAGATCCCCTGGAGAAGGAAATGTTAACCCATTCCAGTGTTTTTACCTGGAGAATACCATGGACAGAGGAGTCTGGTAGGCTACAGTCCATGGGGTCACAAAGAGTCAGACAGGACTTAGCAACTAAAACAGCACACAGGATGATTCCAGCCATGATTCATCCCAGGGTTCTGGGAAGAAACCCACCTTTCCTGCTCACTGCTCCATGCCAGATATCAGAACAAAAGCATGGTTCTCTTAGCCAGGAAAAAACAGGGCGAGCTGGGGGTGAGATGGCAGTTGATGAGCTTGGCAGCTAGTAGGGTCTGCCACAGTGGCCTGTGCCGCAAGGAGCTACAGCCCTGCCTGGGGCACCATATGCGATTAAGAACAGGAGCCTCTGGGGCACTGAGCTTTACATCTCTATTGAACTAGAGACATAGGTAGCACAGACAGTTAGGAGGCCTCCAGCTTCCAAGTCTGAAAGTGAGACAGGGCTCTCTACCAGAAGGCCAGACTCTGGAGCACATCAAGATCTCTGTCCAAATGACATGATGCCAAGCTACGGTGGATTAGCTCAACTCGGAGCCTGGCAGATTTGTGTGCCCTTCTTGTTTTGGTGATTTAAATGGAAAGGCCATGGATTTGTTTCTTTGCTTTGTCCTTTCTTTCATGGCCAACTGATACATTAAATCAATTTTTGTAATGAACCCTCGTTTGGGGTGTCTTTAGCAAGGAGACGAAGGAAGAAAAGATGTCTGGACCTGGACCAGTGCCTATATGCTGTTGGAGACCAGCTTCCATGTGGGAGAACTCCCTTTGTATGTTTTCTGGCTTGGCCAGTAAGCACTTAATGTGCGGAAAAGAGTTTTTCATCAGGAGTACCAGATTTGATGGGTGGCAAGATTTTAGTGCAACCCCTGCCCACCGACCCCCAAACATAAGCAGAAACAAAACAAAGGGAAGGTCTTGCATTTCCTCCTGAGAACTGTTCCAAAGACTGGTTCCAGGAAGCGTTTGTGGAATGAGTGCCAGCCCAGCACTGTGTCTGGGACGGAGGCCAGGAAGCTGCCGGGAGAGGCCTGGGGGGCGGGGAGGGAGAGAAGCTGCATTTGAGTTATAGAGTCACTTGCAAACTCGCCTGAGCTCTGACCAGCCAAATGTCACCTTCTTGGATTTCTGTCTGCTGGCCTTCTGGGTGTCCTAACATCATCATCAGATGACATTTATTAACCATCTAACTGCTCATGTTTCAGCCCTGTGTTTAAAGTGTGAATTCACTCTGAACACTTTGTAAGACCTTATCTCTATAGTCCATCCTTTAGCGTAAATCCCTACTAGCCTCATACTGAGGAGAAAGAAGAAGAGAATGGGGTTCTCTGGCCTTTAGACACTTGCAGTCATCAAGACCGCCACAGAAGCATTCAGTGTCACATAAACAGCCACATAGCTGTTCCCAGGTGGAAGGTACTGAAGTGTGTATAGGGGTTTGTGGGAGTTCAGAGTGGCAAGGTAAGTCAGAGAAAGGCGACTGGAAAGGTGAGTCTTCGTTCAGGGCCTGAGGGGGGGGAGAACTGGACACAGCCCAGAGAAGCAGCAGCAGAGAGCTTAGCGGCAGTGGCCATGTCCAGGCAGCCTGGCGGTGCTGATGGGAGGGGAGATGAGGCTGATGCCAGGAGAGGAAGGGGTTCAGCCTAGCTGGAAGGGAAGTGGCTCTGCTGACAACAGATAGGAAAGGTATGATCTGTCAACAGGAGAACCTTAGAACCAGCTGTTGCCATTACTGTGATGCGAAGCAGGGAAGCCCGGCTTCCTTGAGAAGAGGGCTGATGTGACCGGCCATGGTACTGAACAATTGTCCTGGCTCCTGTTGCTGTTGGTTTGTTTATTTTTTCAACTGAAAGTGCTGGCTCAGTCTCCGGGATGGAGAAGGTAACCCTCAGTGCCACAGACAATTGAATGTCACTATTGTTGACTCACCCTGTGAGGTTCTGCAGAAAATCTGGGAGCTCACACAGAAATATTTTTGGCTTCGGTACTATTTGCTTCTTTATTTTGAGGAAAACTATACCCCTGTGTGTTTTTATGTAAATGTTATTTGTCTCTGTGTGGCTTGTATTAGCGTATTAACCTAACCTGTAATCAAAGTTTAAAATGTGCTTTTTTTTTTCCCCTCACAGTTTTGCTCATTTGGGAGTCGCCTCATGGGACGAGGGTACTATGTGTTTGATAGAAGATGGGATCGTTTTCGATTCGCACTAAACTCCATGGTAGAAAAACACTTGAATTCACAGATGTGGAAGTAAGTGAGCAGTTTTTGTGCAATATGAGATTTGAGCTGCCCCACAACCCTCTGAACCCCAGTTTTCTAAATGAATGTCCCTAGTTGGCTTTTTATTGAATGAAATGATTCTGAAATCAGAATTCATAATTAATTCTTGAACATCAGCCCCTCTTGGTGGCTTGCCTGTAGTTTTTCAGAGACAACTACAATGTGGTATGTTTTATCTTCTTTGGAGATAACTTTTGTGTTGTTAATCTTCTAACTAAATGGAAAGGTATTAGATAAGACCTTTTTATTTAACAGTGTTAAAGGGCCTTTTTGCCATAACTAAGACTATCTAAGGATATTAAGACTATCCCTCTGTTTGTAATATTAATGCTAGATATTGATACTGAAACTTTCGTAATGGTTATTGACCAATTTGTAATTGTTTAATGTCCTATGAAAAACTACACAGTGTGGCCAACAGGGCAGGTCCAGGACCATGTTGCCAAGTCGGTTAAGCTTGTCTTTGGCCCTTCCCACATCCCTAGGTCTCTCTCCTCACCTCTCTACATACTTCTCTCTACCCCGAACCGAACTTATGTTCCATTTCTCTATGGTCTTTTAATTCTCCAACACCTCTCGATGTATTTACATTTTAATAGATTCATAAAAAGGGGAAAAGCCTTCTTGGCTTAGGGAAATGCAGTGCTCTTGTACAGAGTGACACGCTAGGTCCTCTCAAAGCACAGCACCTAAGGAACTGCCATTCTGGACACTTGGTAATGCCAGGCTGACCCCCTGGCGATCTCCAGCCCCCCTGCTCCTGCAAAGGTGAGCTTTTAAGATCTCCTAATCTGTAGAATCGTGGATCCCTCAGCTCTAGGCCCAGATGGTCCAGGAAAGCCAACATTGAACCCCTCAATCTGCCCAGCGAAGCCCAGGAAAGGCTGGGAAGGTATTCCCGAGAAACAGTACTAGGTACTAGGGTAGGATGGGAAGAGCATTCGAAACCTGCCTGCTCCCAGGTCACCTCCTCTCTCCCAGACAGTGATGGCCCCTCAGCTCCTATTCACCACCATGCCCTGAGAGCTTCCAGAACTTCCAGAAGTAAGCCCCACCGAGTGTGCTGTAAGCTCTCCGAGCAGACTTAGGATGACACACTGACACTTCTTGTGAAGTAGGAAAGGGCCACAAGAGAAGCTTATGGTTTCATCTCACTTAAGTGACTGCCTAGTGTGTCTGAAGGGCACCCGTTTTCTACCTGTGTCCTTTCTGAGCGGCACCCGATGGGCTGCATGCAGGGTTCCCGTATTCCTGGTGTTGGGTGACTGAACCCTGTGCGCGGGTCCCCCAGCATGGCAGCTGGCCCTGGTGGCCCGCAGCTCTGTGCTCTCCTGTGTTGTGGAAGTGTTAGTCCCAGACACGTGGAAGGAATGTGTTGATCTGTATTTCGCTGCCTGGTGTCCTGTCAGCTCAAGTCCATATTCCTTTCCTCCTCAGGCACAGAAACCCGAGCCACAGGGCATCAGGTCCCTCCCCCTTTTCAGGACTTGCCTAACAAATCTGCTGTCACTGAGCAACATTGGGGCTGCCTGGGTGTCAACTCTGGAGAGCGTAGCACCCCGCTGCCCTCTCAACCTCGCTGCCCAAACCCCAGGCCCCGACGGGCCCGAACCTGGAGGGATGGCAGCCGATGGGGGCGTGGAAGACATTAGGAAGAAAAGGAACGGCCAAGACTCTTTTTTCTTTAACAAGCATTTAACTCTGCATCAGGAGACGCCAACACAGTATTCTCTTTCAGCCAGGTCAGCATCTGGATCTCCGTGCCAGCCGGCAGGGGAGGATGGGCACTGTAATTTATACGTATCTGGGGGCTTTTGTATGGGACTTCCCTAGGCCAGCGTGCAAAGCTGCAACTGGGACACAGCCCACCAAGCTGAAATCCACTGCCATTTGGCACCTGAAAAGCACATGAACTGCCTAGCATGGGGGAAGGGGTTCCCGAGGACAGTGAGCTGCCACATGCCCCTCACCCTGCTTCCCCCTGCCCCTCTGCCCCTCCTGCCTCTGCTGTCCACTTAAGATGAGTAGGGGGAGGAAGGGAAGAGGTAGGAAGTATGCAGAAAAATAGCGCCCATGCCAGTGCTGAGTGTCAGCCAGGGCAGGCTGAGGACTTCAGCTGGTCAGCACAGGCTGAAACCTGAGTGTAGACTCTGTAATGGGGAAATGCCAGATCAGGACTCTCAGATGGATTCCGCTTATGGTCATCGATCGGGGCCCTCTCTAAATGAGCCATCTGGTATTTGTAAATAACTTTTTATTACAAGTAACTGCCAGAACTCTGCCCATATGGACTCCTACCCATATTTTAGCTGGTACAAAACTTGAGTGAAGGAAAGATTGAGTGGGATGCCTGGAGAACCACAGGAGGCGGCAGCCAGCAGAGACGATGTGGTGTGTGGACATTGCACCCTCTGAGAAATGGGCCCTGGTGCTGTTAGAGAGGGGGTGGTGCAGTGCCAGACAGTTCTAAGGGTGTGTTTAGGCCTTTCTCATCTGATTTATGGGAGTCCTTGGCTGGCATGCTTTGTTGTATTGCTGCTGAGAATTCATCCGCTCACCCATCCACCACCCACCCATCCATCCATTCATTCAGTCATTCATTCATTGCAACAAGTACTATTAATGGAGCCCTTGTTTAGTGTTGACAGCATCTTTTACCCTCTTTAGGCTTGAGAGAAAATAGGTTTTTCAAACACCATTATGGCCATGCTGAGTTTGGCAACATTTTTCTCCTATATTGGATCTCAGTCTGATGATTTTGAGGACACTGCACCCGTGTATTCAAGGAACCCCCTGGATTCCACCGTAGAGATGGAAGCCATGGGCCTCACCAAATTGCAGGCAGAAAACGGAATCCTTGGAGAGAGCAGGGCTAGGAGAGGCGTGTCCTCCTCAGTGGGGCCTCTTTCCAGAGTTCCCTGCCTTGTCCTGCTGCTGAAGGGAGGCACCGCCTCACACCTGCCTGCCTTCAAGTGCTGCTTTCCAAGAGGCAGAGCTAGTTCTTAATTTCTGGGGAGCCCCAGCTACAAAGAAAATGACTTCCAGTAGAAACAGGGAGGGGTGCGCAAGGTGAGAAACAGGAAAAAACCTGTTTGAAAATATGCACCTGGCTCCTGAGATCAGTTTCCTCTCTCCTGAGGTCTGTATCCTTACCTGAAAAGTCAGGGACATGGTGACCCCGAACCCCCATGCTCCTCCTGGCCCCCAGAGTAGTAGCAACATGAACCAAGGCCACGGCTTGGAAGCAGAAGCTGTTTCCATCATGAGTCAAAAGATGGAGTTTGTGGGGAGACTCCCAGGGTGACCCTCTACCTGGTGCTGGCCTGGGCTCCACAGAGTGTAGGAGGCAGAGAGTTTTTTCCCCAGGTAAAAACTCCACTTCAGCTTTCAGGAAGGACCTCCCCATTCATGTGTTCTCCTGCATTTACCTTCAGAACAAACTAGAAATTCCTGGTCCCCTTCTCTGTATCTATGAGGATTCCTCTACCTTCCCCACTTCTTAACCCGGGGACAGGAAGACCTGCTGAAGAACAGCCATACCCCAGTGATCGCTCTGAGTGAGTGGGAGGCAGAGCAAGGTGAAGAGGAGCAAATGTAGAAGTGCCTCTCTGCAGGGTGACCAGAGTCTGTAGACAGCACGTGCAGGGGCAGACTGGCCTGTGAGCAGAGGGGTGATACCAGTCAAGAGCAGGGTGTGGAGGCAGGGGGCAGAGGCTGCAGGGGCACAGGGCGATGCTCTGGCCCCCAAGTGCAGGTGGCACAGCCCCGTCTTCACCCTTCTTCAAGCCAGGACCTAAGTGTGAAACGACCACCTCTCATTAAAAATCATCTTCATCACTGCCAGGGGCAAGAAAACAGGGGGATACGGTTGGAGCAATTTCTATTCTAATTAACATTCGCCTTTTATTTGGGAACCCAAATCAGCCATTATCCAATAGCCAAGCATGGAGAAAAGGACCTGAAAGCCTGAAAGTGATTAAAACTAGTTTGCCGGATGTTGCAATGGGAGGAAACCATAGGGAAGGGCCATAAATCAGATTTCGCCATCCTTCAAGGCTTCATTTTTCATAGTCTGGTTTCCACCAGGGTTTTCTCTGTAGCCCTGATGCTCACACTTAATCGAGCTTCTGGAGCAATGCGAAGCCTATTTCTCACTGTTTCTCTTTCACTCTTCTCTCACGTTTAGGAAGATCCCTCCTGCGGCAGATAGCCCCATGCCCTCGCCAGCAGCCCACCTCACCACCCCTGTTCCAGCATCCGTTTTACAGCCTTTCAGCAACCCCAGTGCTGTGTATCTTCCTTCAGCTCCCATCAGCTCGAGACTCACCTCTTCTTACATAATGACATCAGCCATGCTCTCAAATGCAGCTTTTGTGACATCGCCGGACCCGAGCGCCCTCATGTCACACACCACAGCTTTCCCTCATGTGGCCGCAACCCTCAGCATCATGGACTCAACCTTCAAGGCCCCACCTGCCGTGTCCCCGATACCAGCTGTCATCGCTTCCCCATCCCACAAGCCATCCAAAACCAAAACCAGCAAATCCTCAAAAGTCAAAGACCTGTCCGCCCGTAGCGACGAGTCTCCAAGTAACAAAGAGGAAGCCGCAGTCTTCGACTTCCTCCTCTTCCTCCTCATTACCCCTGCAGACATCCCTCGCCTCCCCATTGTCAGGGCCCCACAAAAGAACTGTGTTTTGAATGCCAGTTCTGCTTTGAACTCCTATCAGGCGGCCCCTCCCTATAACAGTCTGTCTGTGCACAACTCAAACAATGGGGTGAGCCCACTCAGTGCCAAACTGGAGCCCTCAGGACGGACCTCGCTGCCTGGCGGCCCCACGGACCTAGTGAGACATGTGGGCTCTGGGGGCGGCAGCAGTGACTCCTGTCCCCTCTCTGTGCCCACCCTTCCAGGGGACCTCTCTCTGGCCTCACACAATGCTGTGTCTTCTCTGCCCCTCTCTTTTGACAAATCAGAAGGAAAAAAAGCGTAAGAACTCAAGTTCTAGTAGCAAAGCCTGTAAAATCACTAAAATGCCTGGAATGAATAGCGTTCACAGAAAGAACCCACCCAGCCTTCTTGCTCCGGTGCCCGATCCCGTTAACAGCGCCTCCTCTCGGCAGGTAAGGGGCCCGTCCTTCCAGGAGCCTCCTGGCACTGCCCAGGGAGGGGGTTGGGGAACCGGGCAGCGCCCCCCACCCCCACCCCCGCTTAGCCAAGTGGTCCAAACAGGTGGCCCAGATAGGTAACACAAGCATGAGTCCCACCTTGATCTCCCTCTAGGCGATTCCAACCCTTGCTCTGAGAGAAGTTTATGTAACAGACACTTTGTACACTCTCCACTATGTGCTAGGTGCTGTTCTGAGTCCTATATGAGTATCACCTCATTTAATCCTCACAACAGCTCAGTGTAGTTGATGCTGTTGTAATCACCACTTTACAGATGAGCAGACTAAGGCACAGAGAGATTCTGAGCTCCCCATCTCCCTCTGTTGTCAGTCTGGATGATTTCACTGAAGAGTTCTGTTGCCAAGCAGTTTGATCTATTGGCATCCCCTTAGGAAGAACCCAGGGCCTAGCAGGTTACATAATGACCTGGGTCACACCTGGGGGAGGTGCTATGCTTCTCACTTTACCAGGCTCCCTACTCCTAAGATAACTCTTTACTTCCTGAAGTAACACTGCAGCTCACACCACCTGGCCCAGAAGTGTTCCAGGCCACTACACACAGATAAGGGTGTCGTGAGGGAAGCTTGGGAGAATGGGATGTGGTCCATGAAGAACACACGTTTTTCCCTGGAGCCCTGTTCTCATCCTCAAGTCCCCCCCTTCTTCTCCGGCCAGGATTGCTGTTTAGGAAACCCTCCCGCCCAACTCTGGTGTCATTTGTGTGTAGAGGAAGGAGCAGAGGTAGGGAGGGGCTGCCTGGGGTCTCTGCGAGCTGAGTCCAGTGGGAGGGACCTTGCAGGACAGTGTGCATGGACTGTACCAGCAGCCCCAGGCTGACAGAATTTGGTGGGCTCCAGTCCTGTCTGGGAGTGAGGGCTTTGGAGGCATGAGAGGCAGTTGTTTAAAAATACGTTTCCATGGTTTTCATCATCTTTGTGTGAGACTTGTTAAAACTTCATGAAGAGAAACTCTTGAGGGGGATTCACAAAACACAAGCAAACATGGGAGAAAAGCAATTTTGGATCTCAAGGGCCAGACAAGCTGCAACCCAAGGCCAAGTTTGCAAGGGGAACATAGGTCCTCTCATCAGGGCCCAGACAATTGCACACATCTGCGGTTGCAGGGGTGCTGGGAAGAGGGACCAGAACCCACCAGGCACCCCCACCCTGAAACTAAAAACTGCTTGTCTATGCCACCTCCAGGTCTCAGGATGGGGGGGCAGATCCAGGGCTTCTTAAACTTGAATGTGCACATGAATCACCAGGGGATTCTCAATAAAGTGCACATTCTGAATCAGCAGGTCTGGGGTAGATCCTGAGAGTCTGAATTTCTAACAGACACCAGGCAGTGCTGCTGCGCTGGTGTGCTGGCCACAAACTGAGCAGCAAGTCTACAGTGCCACCTGTTTTCAATGAAGTTCTAGCAGCTAACTGTTAACTTAAAAGCCTGGGCTCTGGTCCAAGCCCTTCATATATTCATTTAATCTTCACCTGTTACTACCACCATTTTACAGATGAGTAAACCAAGGCACAGGAATGTTAAATGATGTGCCCAAAGTCACACAGCGAGTAAGTTAGGGCTGGGATTTACACCTAGGCAGTTTGCCTCTGGAGTCTGGACTTTTCATCTCTGTCTCTATTGATGGAGTACCTCTGTGTAGGTGGAGTGCCTCTGTCTTGAGTAAATGTGGCACTGTTGATTCTTTGATGCAGGACCATATGAAATGTTTTGTAAGCATGCTGAATTAGTCAAAACCAGTGGTGAAAGGAGCAGACAAGCCTCCATCAGATAGAGTGCTCATCAGGAGGGAAATCAAAGAGAGTGGATGAATGTAATGGCTGCCTTGGAGCTAATCAATGTTGGTTCTCTACTGCAGCTGGGTGCTTCTCACCAGGCCATTAAAAAAGGCTTTGTCCAGGGTCACCACTGGTGATTTCCAAGTGTTGGGGAAAGCCCTTCCGGAAGCCCTTGGGGAAATCTTAGGCCCTTGGGGAAATCTTAGGCCTTTGGAATCTCTTAGGAGACTGGGCCAGACATGGCATCAGGGTGAGAAATTCAAGGTAAAATATGCTTTGGGGACCAGTAGGGGATCTATTTAATTTTATCTGGTAGTTGTAAGGCCCCCAAATTTGCTACGGAGATACTAAATTGAACAAAATAAAACAAGACTGCGAAGGTAAGGCACATGTCTATGAAAATAGGAGTAGCGCGGAGCTCCTCCCCTGAGGACGCCGCCCCCCCGGGCACGACGGCCACGCCCACACGCCCCAGGGGCAAGTTAGGAAGGCCTGGGCGTAAGCTGCGCCTCTGGCCGCGTTTCTTAACGACGTGGGATGTGCTGGGAACACTCAGAAAAGACGCAGGCATTCCTTCTCAGCCAGTCCGGGGGAGTCTGGGCCTGAGACGAGATGGCTCAGGAACTGCAGTCATACGTGGGAAGACTGGGCCTCCTCCAGAAACCTGCAGTCTGCACGTCTGGGAAACGGCTTGAGAGTCCCCCCTCAATTTCCCCTCTGGGATGAGAGGGCGTGGTGGAGGCCCCCTGAAACATACCCGTTTTCTCTGACGTTTAAGGTGGAAACACGAGTTCCACACCACAGGAGGAGAGCCTGCGAGGCACCGTGAAGCCTCCCCCTCTCCCCTCGCGACTCGTGCTATCCGGGAGTCTGTCCCCAGCTGACGCCCGTGTCTGAGGAAGGCTTCACTGGTGTCTTTCAGGTTGGGAAAAATAGCAGCCTAGCTTTGTCACAATCCAGTCCTTCAAGCATATCCAGCCCAGGACACAGCCGACCGGTAAGTTACTGGGGGGCAGAAGTCCATAGGGTCTTCAGCAGGGTGGAAAGAACGTGGGCTTTGGGGTCAGACTCTGGTTAAGAAAATAGCTGCCTGGAGTCTAAAAGTAGGCCTTCTGGAAATTGGTTGTGTGCCCTTGGGCAAGTTACCTCGTTTCTCTGTGCTTGAGTTTCCTCGTTTGTAAGATGGGCTCATTATGACCTCTCTCTCATGCGGCTTTTGTGAGGATTAAATTAATTTATGGACATAAAGCCTCTACAAAATGCCTGAGCCCTAACACACACACATGCTAGCTTTTCCTGCTGCTGCTGCTGCTAAGTCGCTTCAGTCGTGTCAGACTCTGTGCGACCCCATAGACGGCAGCCCACCAGGCTCCCCCGTCCCTGGGATTTTCCAGGCAAGAGTACTGGAGTGGGTGCCATCACCTTCTCCATTTACTGTTAGCAGTTGCATGATATTGGGCAGATTACTTCTCTGAGTCGCAAGGTTTTTCATACATTAAATGGCAAAATCGACACCTACCTTCTGAGATCGCTGTGAAAGTTAAATAAGGTGCTGTTGACTAACAGGCCTTACTCTTGGCAGACATCGGTCAGCACTTTCTCAAGGCTTCTGGTGAGCTGTAGCTACGTGATTTCAAGATGTGGTTTCATGGTGGAAGTATTCAGGGTAGATTTAAGAGTTTGTTGTTGTTGTTTTAATAAATTTGAGGTGTGCAGTGTAGATGTGATTTTCTCCAGTGGAGTGTGTGCACGTCCTGGGGAGGTCAGGGAGGGTTGTACATGATGGGAAAAAATGTGTATGGCTGTTACATTGTCTTAGAAGTGCCATATGTGTCGTAGGTAGAAAATAACAATGTTTTTTCTGCACTTTGGTCTTTCCCCACAAACCTTGGCTGGAGTGTGGGTGAAGGTTAATAGGGAACAGCTTCGTATCCTCAGATCAGGGAGTGCATCTCCACCAGTTTGAGTCACTTGTGGTGGGGTTTGCACTGAGCACCTGCAGCCCATCCTCTGTGCTAGGATGAAGGAAGGGCACGTTTCAACCTTTTAACAAACTGGTCATGTTGGGGACAAAATGTCATTTTGCAGATGAAGGTGAAGGAACTTGAACCAAACCTGTATATTCAAAGCCTTTATGCTTAGCCCAGCACTATATTTTCTTCCTTGGGTAATTCTCCATGCTCTCTGTGGGTTAGTTAGGAAAAGATGGATAGAGAAACAAAACAAAGAAGACAGATCAGCTATCCTAGTCCTCCCTCCTGGAGAGGAGTCCTGTGAATCTCCAGGATTTGTCCCTGTGCTTTCCTCCACAGCTGGGATCTTTGTGGCTACCTTCCATTTACCGAGTCCTTTACTTCAGTCACCTCATTGGCTCATCACAGCTGGCATTTGCTGAATGCAGGAAGTGGCATGATGTCCTTTTATTATAGATGAGGAAATGAGGCTATCTTTTGAACTCTTGTAGGTAACCCCAAATGCATGTTTTTGAAACAAGCTTTTTCTTTTTCTTTCCTAGAAGAACACAAACAGAACGGGCAGGATAAGGACTCTTCCATAACAAGACTCTGAAGCCAATTCCAAACCAATGCCTGGCCACGGGACTCCACCCCAGCCAGAAGAGGGAGGGGAGTGGGCAGTGGGGGAGAGTCTGTTTCCTGTGCCCTACCTGTGGCTCTGGCCTTTCTTTTTTTTTTAATTGACCAATTTTTAGTTTTGAGGCAAAAAGAAAAAGGCTAAAGAACGTGAATTTGAGATTTACAGAAAACAAGTACTAGTGTTTTGTTTCCGTTCTTTCATTTGCCATGTGTGTACCTTCTTCCAAGTGTGGAGTCATTCATCTAGCTTCTGACGTTGCTACTGCATCATTTTGCTCCAGCCACAAGAGCAGACATTGCAGAATGTCTGTTCCTGGTTGGCCTCGTCTGAAACTCTTGAATTTGAACACATTCAGTGCTCCTTTCCTTGGGCTCTTCCATCTTTCCCTTCCATCCTCTCCTGCCTGCCACTCTCTGGGTCCCCACTGGCCATCAGAGGAACAAGCTCTCATACTTCCCCTCTGGACAGCGTGTTGATGGGGGAGGGGCTTTGCTGGGGAGCAGCCTGTGTTTGGGGAGCAGAGAGCTGGAGGGCAGGCCAAGTGTCCCCATCAGGTTTCTAGAGAAGCAGAATAGCAGGAACCAGATGCAAAGCTGAGAACAGCAGCATTTAATGATGGGGCTCACTCAGTACCACTATGCAGCTGTGAAGCTCACAGATGTACTGGGTTAGGGGGCAGGGGCAGGAGCAGACTTACAAGGTTGCAGGAAGAATGGTGTGGGAGTAGGAAAATTCATCCTCAAAAGATGGTGGGAATTGGGTAACTGTGATCATCTGAGTTTGTTAGGCCTGCATGCTACACAATCCCTCCCAGAGCACCGTGTCCAAGGGCACAAAGCCGACCAAGTCACTGGGGGGGAAGAATTCCAGGGAAAGGGGCACAAGACCTCAGGAAGCCACTCAGGAGGAGGAATGGTACCCAGGGCAGTGGAAGTTCTCAAGCTGCCCTCTGGGGCTTGACAAGAGGAGAAAAGCAAGGCCAGAAGTAAGGGCTTGAGGGAAAGCTGCTGTGGAGGGTTAACTGCCAAACCTCTGTTGAGAATAAATACTAGCATTGCCCACCCACCACCATACCCTTGGCCAGAGGCCCCCATTCCAACACAGCCAGGAAAGAATGGTAAGGCCACCACTTATGGAGAAGAGCCAGAAGGGAGAAGCCGGAGGCCTGCAGCTACGAAACTGTTCACACTGGAGTTCTGAAAGAAACAATACCATAAGCTCTAATTGGGAATTGTAATCAGGAAAGGAATTCCCCATATAAGAATAGGTGTTCTGTGCTATGAATCTGTAACTTTGTGTACAGTATAATGGAAGAGATACTAGGAGTTTTTGCTTCATCCATAAGTCAGATATGAATGCCAGTTTTGCCGCTGGATGTAAACCCTCATCCCTACCCTAAAGTTTTCTTTCCCATTCCCTCCAAACCCAAAGATCAGACTACTGTTAAATTTCACCATATGATTGGATTTTGCAAAGACGGGAGGCAAACGGGTGATTTGCATCAATGGAATTGCACTGACAGTGTTTCTTAATAGGATTACTAAAGTTTTTAATATAAAATGATTTTTTTAAAAATCAGGAGTTGATATTAGGTACTAGGACATTAGTTCAGATGAATTCATTTTTATTTCTACAGTGTTAAAAGTGCACTTATATGCTGGTTTATTTCCATCTTGGGAAAAAAGACTGCAAATTGAAGGGAAGATTGTTACTTTTTCTTTAAAAAAAAAAAGGTTAAGGCAGATTTTAAGACTTATAAATGTTTAAGAAATTATAAACAAGGTTAGACCCTTTGAAAAAAGTTTAGAAGATATTCTTAAATTTTTATAGTGTTAATTTTGTAATAATTTATGTTTTACTATATTACAGAGCTAACTGACCAGAATAGTTTCAGAAACAATATGAAACTTAGGAAAGTTGAAGCAATGTTTATATTTTTAAAATGTTCTTTGAATTATGTTTTTATTGTACATTTCTTCAGACTGAAAAGTATGTACATATCTTTGTTATTTTTGCACAATTTTCGTCTCGTTCAGTTTTAGAAGTCTGTTGTTTTTTTAATAATTTATTTTGAGTTGTAATACTTGCAGGAGTGAAAACAAAAAAAAATCTCAGCAACAAAATAACCCTCTGATTTACAAACTCTTACACTCAAGAGGGAAAACAAAGGTTGAGAGATTAAGTGGCTGCTTCTGAGAAATAATGTCTCGACAGGGACTAAAGGAGCAATTCAATGGATTTTAAACATTTTAGCTCTCTACATCTTGAATTGCAAGCTGGAATAAAGAGGCTCCCCACTGAATGCTGCTTACTTGGTGAAAGACTGGCTCTGACCAAGGTGAGGACATTTCTGGAAACTGAGCAAAAGGGAAAACCCACGGTGTTTCTTCCTTCACAGTCAGCTACAGGTTTACTTTATAATGATGTATTCAAAACTCACAGCTTGAAAAATGGAATGCAAATAAAAGGTTTTCTTTCAGTTTGTTTGGATGGAGTTCAACTGGACCAGCCTATAAAGCATTATTGGGGGAATATCCTTTGGGTACTTCTATTCTGCACACCCCACTCAGCCCTCTCTCCTAGCCCCTTGACTGCACACACCCCCATCTGCCTGAAGATCTTGTGACTTGTCGCCAGCCATAGAGGCTCGAAAGCTCTGGTTGTTAAAGCGTAACGCAATGCATAGACCTGTCAGCCATAAAAAAAAGCGACCTGGATAACTTGTATGCCTTCTTTTGTATCAATGTACCAATTGTAAATAATGCTGATCAACCTTTGTAGAGAATAGTTTATACAGCATATTCTATTATTGCTGATTCTCAGTGAACTCTTGTTTTAAAAAGGAAAAAAAGAAATTTTCTATTTACACCTTCTATTTTGTTATGCTGTCAGCCCATGGCACTTTAACAAAACTCTGTGGGTTTTATGTAGCTGGTCAGTCATGGGGTATATTCAATAACTGTTGTTGCACAGAGGAAAATTTGCACCTGCTCATTTGTCCTTTCCTACTACCAATTTTAGAACCTTTTCCAGAAATTTTGAAGAAAGCATGTCCAAACATTCTAAACAGATACCACACTTGTGGAGTGGGTTTCTTTTCTACGATCCATATTTTGTAACACTAAGTATTTTCCTTCTTTGTCCCGCACCTTTATGTATTAGCACTATCAGAATTCATTCCATGCCTGTGATATTGTAAGCAGAATAAATGTCTAAAGTAGGTGTAAATAGTAAATTCTATGGCTTACAGTTTTAAAAAGGAAAGAACAAACATGTATCTATTGATACTGCCGTGGTGCAGCACCAGGCCTGGAGACATTCTCCAGTGAGCGATTGTATTTTTTTCTTTTGCCTTTTTTTTTTTTTTGTAACATGGCTTTGTAAATAAAATAATTTATATGTTTGTAAATCAACGTCTTTGGGTTTTCATAAAATGTAGATTTAGGGTATTACTTTTTATTCTTCTGGGTGTATGTGTCCTCACCAGACGAGCCTTCCTGCCAGAACCCACGTTTAAGGTGTAGAAGAGAGAGTTCATTCAACAGATATTTATGGAGCATCCCATTTGTGGCTGCCTCTGAGCCAGGCACTCTGCTCAGTGATGAGAAACAGATACAGTCCCAGATGCTTTCTGAAGACACCCAGGTAGGGGAGACGGTACATAAATACATGACAGAATGCATAATTACAGACTGTGGCAAATGGTAGAAAGATTTGAGTTCTATGATAGAGAATAACAGGAGAAACCAGTGTAAAATGGATTGAGGGGGTGGTTTGCAATCAAGGAGTTCCCTCTGAGAAAGTAAGCTGAAGACGGTGTCAGGGAGATAATCCCAGGCAGAGCTGGGCCACAGTGGGAAAAGTCTGGTAGATTCTTGAAGACTAAGGAAGACAGAACAGGGAAGGGATGGGCAGAGCAGGGGAAGGATGGACAGAAGGTGTGGCAAGGTCACAAAAGGCCTCATAGTTTGGATTTCTGTGCTCAGTTCAGTGGGAATCCTTTGAAGGGTTTTACATAAGGGCATGATGTGATCTGATCTGTTGAAGGATCTCTAACTGCTGTGTAGAGAATCCATCAGAAGTTGTTACAAGAGACCCAGTGAGACATTGTGTTCTTGTGGTTCCACAGTGGTGACAGTGAAAGTGAAAAGTGAAGTCACTCAGTCGTGTTCGACTCTTTTCGACCCCATGGACTGTAGCCAACCAGGCTCCTCCATCCATGGGACTTTCCAGGCAAGGGTACTGGAGTGGGTTGCCAATGGTGACAGTATATACTAAAAAAAAGTGAATGGATTCAAGATCCATTTTACATGTAAAATTGATGAGACATGCTTAGGAATTGGATGTGAGAGGAAGGAACTCCCAGGTTTCTGGTAGAGCAATTATACTGGGTAGAGATGCCATTTTCTTCAGAAGTAGAAAACCAGAGGAAGAACAGGATTTGAGGAAGGGGCAAAAAAACATTTCATGGAAATAAAGAATTATGTTTTGCATGTTTATGTTTGTTCATGTGTGATATTACCATGGAACCACTAAGCTGCTGTGTCAAGAAGGCATGATATACACATGATGGGAGCGCTCAGCAGGGGGTAAGCTGGAGGGATCAATTTGGGAATCTTTGTTATATAGATGATATTTAGAGCCACAGGTATATGTGTGACTACTTGAGAGAATGTAGGGGTAGAAGAGCAGGCATTTAGAGGTTAGGTGGGAACAGAAAAGCTCGCAAAGAACCCAAGGAGGAAGTACTCACAAAGAGAAGAGAGAGAACCCAACAGGTAGTAGTTCCTTGGAAACTGAGGCTAGAGGATGCTTCACGCAAGGAAGAGTCAGCTGAGTTGACTGTTGCAAAAGGAAGAGAGGGATGGTATTGAGTCTGAGGTACTGCAGCATGGAGGTCATTGGTGACTATTAATCTCCTAGGTCTGTCATAACAAATTGCTACAACTTGGTAGCCTAAAAGAACATGAATTCTTTCAGAGTTCTGATGACCAGAGGTTCAAAATCAAGCAGGGTTGCACTCCCTCAAAAGGCTGTGGGGGAGATTCCTTCCCAGCCTCTTCTGGTTTCTAGTGATGGCTTACAATCCTTGGCATTCCTTGGCTTGTAGACTCATCAATCCCATCTCTGCCTCCTTCACGTGGCTTTCTGCTCTGATTCTTCTGGGTTTCAAGTCTCCTATGGCTTTTCTTTTATAAGGACATCTGTCCATGGACTTAAGGCTCACCCTAAATCCTGGATGATATCCTCTCAAGATATGTAACATAGTTATATCATTTTCCAAATAATTCATACTCAGCAGGTTCTAAGGGTTACAACTTGGACACGGTGACCATAGCAAAGCAGCTGTGATGAAGTGAAAGTGTCAGGAGACTGAAAGAAATTCAGTTGTGTAGACAAGTCTTAAGAAGGTTAGAAGGCACAAGGGAGTGTTTAGATTTTGTTTCTTTTTGTTTCTTGTGTTTTTCAAGGGAGAAGGGTCCAGATTGTGATTCATATGCTACTGAGGCTGGGACAATAGAAAGGAGAGGTTGAAGAAGCAGAAAAAAGGGGTGATTTTTTTAAGATTTTTTTTTGATGTGGATCATTTTCTAATACTGCTTCTGTTTCTAGTTTTTGTTTTTTGGCCACAAGGCACGTGGGATTCCAGCTCCCCAAAAGGGAGTCAAATCCACAATCCCTGCATTGGAAGGTGAAGTCTTAACCACTGAACTGCCAGGGAAGTCCCAATTTTTTTTTCTAAAGGGATGTTTTTGAAAAGGCAAGAGGAAAGTGAATTTGAACATGTGTGGAGGTATTAGCTTTGGCGGTGCACAAAATTCAGCCGAGGCATATTAAAATTTTTAAGAGCTTATCTGTGCAAAAATGAGATTCAAGTCAGGCAGCGCCAAACCAAAAGTGGTTAGGAGCTCCACCAACAGGAGCTGGGGAGAGATTCTTATAAAGAAAGGGTGGAAGGAAAGTATTGATTGGCTATAGCTTAAAGCCTTGTTGGCTATTTGTGATTGATTGTCCCTAGCATTTTGATTTTGTAACCTTGAGACATTTACAGACTTAGATACTGGTTTTCTTACATAGGCCCCTAGGGCATTAGAGCATCTCAGTCTAATGGCCTCTTTGTTAAATTAATTTAACAGTAGTCAGGGGACACTTCCTCCAGGGAAAAGGGGAAGAAGTCAGCTTCTAGATTCACTGCTGGCAAGATGAGAGAATCCCCATCTGATGGCTTCTACTTTCTCAATGACCATGGGCAAGCCAGGTGTGCCTGAGATCTCAAAAGAAGTTTGAGAAGAGTAAAGAGAGAATGAAATAGTTACTAATGAAACTGGATTGCCACACAGTATTGACAGCATGTTTATGATTCCTGATCAAAGCGCAGCCCTAACAAGGAGATGACAGTCTTGGATAGTTTGAGCACATCAAGGGCAGATCAAGGCCCCTTGTAGTCCAACACTCTCAGGCAAACCATGGCACATTTCTTGTTTTGCCTCAGGCTAAAGTGTGAATATTTTTGTACAGAAGAGGGAAAAAAAAAAAAAAGAGGAAGCCCATTGACATTGCACATAAAGGTATAATTTTATTATCTATAGGCATGAAATGTCAGTGTAGTGTATCTAACACCAAAGACATCATTTATCCCTTGGTTCTGAGCTTTGTCTGTGACTGGCTATCCATCACTGATCTGCCCTGAGTGACTTCTAACTTCATTCTGAAAGGAGCCTAGACATCCGGGAACTCTGAGAAGCCTCTCTCAAAATTAGTCATAAGCTTGGAGAATCAATGTGAAAACAGGAGGTAATCTTTTTAAAATTAATTTATTTGACTGCTTTGGGCGTTGGATCATGTAGGATCTTTCCTTGCAGTGTGCACAGTGTGCAGGCTCAGTAGCTGTGTCTCGCAGGCTTCAGTAGTTCTGGTGCTTGGGCTTCGTTGCTCTGTGGATGTGGGATCTTAGTTCCCCAAGCAGGCGTGTCCCTGCCTTGCAAGGCAGAGTCTCAACCACTGGGCCACCAGGGAAGTCCTGGAAGCAATCTTGAAGACTCTCTAATGCAAGGGAGGAAACTGAGACACAGGTCAAATGAGGTGTCAGGAGCACATAGCTGGGCTGACAGGCAAGCCTGTCCTCCTTTCAGCCTGGTTCTCTTTCCACTGTAGTTCCTTGCCTCCTTAGAAATAAACACCTACAGATGTTTCTTCCTAAGCCACTGTGGATATTTCCATAAAGGTATTTTACAGTTCTGTGTATCTCCTAGTTAGTTTATTCAGGTCTCTGGAATTTTACAATACTACAGTATTTTTTCTCCTTTTGATTTTTCCCATTAGTCAATAACTACTTGCCTAGTGGATTATCTCTTGCTCTCTGATCTGGGACTATTCCAGAACATCAGGTTTAAGGTATCCATGTCACTGAGCGAAGTTCCCAGGAGTGTATTTCAATAAGTTTATTTTCTCTTCATTACATCTTCATAAGCCATTCAACTCAAAAGTAAATGAGGAAGGTGTAAAGAAGCTGAACGCCTCTAACACCCAATCAGTCCCAGACAAGTCTGAATCATTGCAGAATCATGCTGGAAGCCAATAGTTCAGGGGTGCTGCATTTGTTGTGACAGTTGAAATCACACATCTGATCTAAGGCCACTAACGCTGGAAAAGGTCTCTCAATTTTAAAAAATTCTGTAACTTTTCTGGGTAGTGCCTTTTGCCTTTAAACAGTTCAGTAAATTTTTAATCAAAGCAGCAGCAGCCTCACAAAAGCGTTTGCATCTTCAGGTACCTGGGCTGGCTGCTCACTGGGAAGCTGCTGTGAAAGTAGGAGCTTATGTGTGTGTTAGGGTTTTCGTTTTCTCTCCACCCACTTCACTTCCCTGTTTGATTTCCTAGCAGGTCTTATCACTAACCCCTTCCTCTACCCCCCACCCCACATCTCTCCAGTGTTCCTGAATAATCGAGATGCGGTGTAGGGGGACACAGGAAGAGGGTAACATTTCTGGCACATTGTTGGAATAGGGTGAAGGCAGAGCCACACAGAAGTGAAGAAAATGGAGGGGAAAAAAAAAACATGATTCTGGAGCTTTTCCTTTGAAAAAAATAAGATGAATGCTTTTGTTTTTGTTTGCAATTTTTAGAAGTTTTTTCTGTCCAGCCCAATAAACCGAGAAGGTTTGGATCTGGACTAGATGCATAGCACTGCACCTGACTGACTGCTGGAGGACACGCTAGAGAGGGTACCTCCCGCAGGGCTCACCTTGCAACACTTGGAGGATGTTCCTGCCAGGTCCGTGCTGAGCCCAGCATTGTTCAACATTTTAATTAATGAATTGGCATTCAAAGTAACCTTGGTGAATTAAAGCCATGAATACAAACAGACAGATTTATAGAATAGATGTTACCTTTGGGGGCATAGGGGAAGATTCTGATGCTAGAAATGTTCTGTATCTTGACCTCAATATAATCATCGGTGAAATATTTATCAGATTGTGTACTTAACGATTTGCTCATTTTACCATGCACTTTTCAATGTAAAAGTTTACACACAGAAAAGACAAAGAGCAAACTTGGAGCGATAACTGTCTTTGCAGACAGAAGAAAGTTAGCAGGTAGTTTGAGGAAAATACTAGTAAGCCCATTTTCTCCCCAGATCCTCCAGAAGTAGTAGGCACCTCAGCGGAGGGGTGCACAGTGGATTGAAAATAGGGGAAAGGGGCTTGAAATCTCACATGCGATTGTCAGACCCCTCAAGACCCCTTCACCTCTCACATGCAGCCAAGTGGCTATTTTCTCTCCACCCCTAGCAGGAGACTAAAGGGTTATTTTCTGGAAAAACTGAATTGGAAGCCAAGATTCAGGATCCACAGAGACCAGTCCAACAGAGAAGGTTGTCTTGGGTGGGATAGGGGATGAAATGAGGCAGAAGATTGTCTCTTTTCATCATAAATTGTAGAATTTTAGTTTGTTACAAAATTGTGTGTGTATGTGTTGCTTTGGTATTTTTAAATTTTAGGTAAGTATACTGTCAGGACGCCTACACAATGATGAAATATATGGGAGCCATTAGATGATCTCACTGTTGTGTGTCCAGAGTACAGTGTTTGGCTCTGGACTTGGCAGCTTATAAACACTGGAATCAGGACCAGAGCAAAGTGGTCAAAGTAATCAAATACAGTTGATGGCAGTGAATAGTTGTGGAATACACTGTCCTGCAGTTGGCTGAAAATGGAATGCCTGGGATGGCTTTAAAAACAATTCTCCTTCACAGAGGGACTTTCCCAAAGGCTATCTTGTGCTGGTAGAGTTTGGCATGGATTACCATATGAGTTACACTGACATGCTGATGCTCTTTCATTCAAAAAACATCTATATCTCATGTTTCCTTGGACTTCAAATTTATCTGTAGGATCCTCTTAAAGGACAGTGTTGTTCAGATCCTAAAACAGGAGCAAGCATACTGTTGGCATACAATAGATGTTTACTGAGTTAAAATGATGGAGTGGTGTGCTGATGGTAAATGTTGAACATCCAGCTTTAGGGGTGGCAGGGGAAGCATTTGCTGATTTCTGTGGTGTTAACACACCCACTATGAGTGAATTCAAGCTACCAGCATGACCTCTCCGAATGCAGAAGGGGAAGAGGAGTGCATATGAGCCCCCCATGAGCCTGGGCAAGCCAGCTCCAATGTACAGTGACTTTGGCCAATGCAGAAGACATACTCATCACCAGGAATACTATATCAATTCATGTTAAACTACAAGAAATAATCTAATCCATTAGCCAGGCCAACAAGGAGAATTTACTATCATTGGAAATAACCAACATTCATATCAACAATTTCTTACCATTTTAAAGTTTTGTTTTAAACATATTACTGCTTAAAAGGACACTGAGGCAAAGTGGATGCCTTAGTTTCCAAAATAATATCCAAGCAATTGTCTTTCTTGTATAAGCAATCCCCACTCTGTGGGCTGTGCTCCAAGTGTTTCATTTGGAACCTAATATTTTCCTCCACTTAAATGTAAAATCAAGAGTGATTAGGTTGCAGGACAGCCCACAAAAGCCCATAGATTCCACAAAGCACCTGAAGTCTGATGTCAGTACAAGGGTGTTATTTTGAGAAATGTGTCCTCAGTTCCAACCGGGGAAGACAGGATTGTATGCCGCCTGGCTTTGATCCCAGCCATGAGAGACCACTTCCTGCCACCCTGCCATCTGCCAACTGCCAACTGCTAGGAGAGTAAAGGCTTCTGGCCTGTACCCTGAGCAGACTTCTAGCTCTAAGCCATACCTGCACTGCTCTGACATCAAGGAAACAGCTAACAGGACAGGAATTCCCCTGACGGTGGTAGTGGTGGTGATGGTGGTGGTGGGAAGGGGAGGAGTGGTGAACTAATATTACTGATTATGTGTTCCACATCTTTCCTCATTTAATCCTTGTAATAATTCTTTGAGGTTGGTAAGATTATTACCCCCATTTCACAGATGAAAAAACTGCAGTAACTGAGAGGTCAAGTAATTTGATCCAAGATCACACAGTTAGTAAATGAGGAAGCCTGTTGGTAAAGGGTCCTTAACTCCCCAAGTAAGCTGTGTAAACAGATCCTCTGAGGTCATCCTTCATACAAATAATTTAGAAGTTCAAAGAATGTTGTTCCTAAGTTCTGTTCTGGGCCTCAATTTGATGGACCTAATGAAAGCTTAAGAAGAGCTAGTTGAATGCTAACAAGTATGAAAGGGGAGGTTAACAATAACACAATAATAGTGAGAGACTTTAATACCCCACTCACACCTATGGATAGATCAACTAAACAGAAAATTAACAAGGAAACACAAACTTTAAATGATACAATAGACCAGTTAGACCTAATTGATATCTATAGGACATTTCACCCCAAAACAATGAATTTCTCCTTTTTCTCACGCGCACACAGAACCTTCTCCAGGATAGATCACACCCTGGGCCATAAATCTAGCCTTGGTAAATTCAAAAAAATTGAAATCATTCCAAGCATCTTTTCTGACCACAATGTAATAAGATTAGATCTCAATTACAGGAGAAAAACTATTAAAAATGCCAACATGTGGAGGCTGAACAACATGCTGCTGAATAACCAACAAATCACAGAAGAAATCAAAAAAGAAATCAAAGTATGCATAGAAATGAATGAAAATGAAAACACAACAACCCAAAACCTGTGGGACACAGTAAAAGCAGTGCTAAGGGGAAAGTTCATAGTAATACAGGTATACCTCAAGAAACAAGAAAAAAGTCAAATAACCTAACTCTACACCTAAAGCTACTAGAAAAGGAAGACATGAAGAACCTCAATGTTAGCAGAAGGAAAGAACTCTTAAAAATTAGGGCAGAAATAAGTGCAAAAGAAAAACAAAAGAGACCATAGCAAAAATCAACAAAGCCAAAAGCTGGTTCTTTGAAAGGATAAATAAAATTGGCAAACCATTAGCCAGACTCATCAAGAAACAAAGGGAGAAAAATCAAATCAATAAAATTAGAAATGAAAATGGAGAGATCATAACAGACAACACAGAAATACAAAGGATCATAAGAGACTACTATCAGCAATTATATGCCAATAAAATGGACAACGTGGAAGAAATGGACAAATTCTTAGAAAAGTAAAACTTTCCACAACTGAACCAGGAAGAAATAGAAAATCCTAACAGACCCATCACAAGCACGGAAATTGAAACTGTAATCAGAAATCTTCCAGCAAACAAAAGCCCAGGTCCAGATGGCTTCACAGCTGAGTTCTACCAAAAATTTAGAGAAGAACTAACACCTATCCTACTCAAACTCTTCCAGAAAATTGCAGAGGAAGGTAAACTTCCAAACTCTTTCTATGAGGCCACCATCACCCTAATACCAAAACCTGACAAAGATGCCACACAAAAAAAGAAAACTACAGGCCAATATCACTGATGAACATAGATGCAAAAATCCTTAACAAAATTCTAGCAATCAGAATCCAACAATACATGAAAAGATCATACACCATGACCAAGTGGGCTTTATCCCAGGGATGCAAGGATTCTTCATTATCTGCAAATCAATCAGTGTAACACACCACATTAACAAATTGAAAGATAAAAGCCATATGATTATCTCAATAGATGCAGAGAAAGCCTTTGACAAAATTAACATCCATTTATGATAAAAACTCTCCAAAAAGCAGGAATAGAAGGAACATACCTCAACATAATAAAAGCTATATATGACAAACCCACAGCAAACATTATCCTAAATGGTGAAAAATTGAAAGCATTTCCCCTAAATCCAGGAACAAGACAAGGGTGCCCACTTTCACCACTACTATTCAACATAGTTTTGGAAGCTTTGGCCACAGCAGTCAGAGCAGAAAAAGAAACAAAAGGAATCCAAATTGGAAAAGAAGTAAAACTCTCACTGTTTGCAGATAACATGATCCTCTACATAGAAAACCCTAAAGACTCCACCAGAAAATTACTAGAGCTAATCAATGAATATAGTAAAGTTTCAGGATATAAAATCAACACACAGAAATCCCTTGCATTCCTATACACTAATAATGAGAAAATAGAGAAATTAAGGAAACAATTCCATTCACCATTGCAACAAAAGAATAAAATAGTTAGGAATAAAGACCTATATATAGAAAACTATAAAACACTGGTGAAAGAAATCAAGAGGACACTAATAGATGGAGAAATATACAATGTTCTTGGGCCGGAAGAATCAATATAGTGAAAATGAGTATACTACCCAAAGCAATCTAGAGATTCAACACAATCCCTATCAAGCTACCAACGGTATTTTTCATAGAGCTAGAACAAATAATTTCATAATTTGTACGGAAATACGAAAATACTCGAATAGCCAAAGCAATCTTGAGAAAGAAGAACGGAACTGGAGGAATCAACCTGCCTGATTTCAGGCTCTACTACAAAGCCACAGTCATCAAGACAGTATGGTACTGGCACAAAGACAGAAATATAGATCAATGGAACAAAATAGAAAGGCCAGAGATAAATCCATGCACCTATGGACACTTTATCTTTGACAAAGGAGGCAAGAATATACAATGGATTAAAGACAATCTCTTTAACAAGTGGTGCTAGGAAAACTGGTCAACCACTTGTAAAAGAATGAAACTAGAACACTTTCTAACACCATACACAAAAATAAACTCAAAATAGATTAAAGATCTAAACGTAAGACCAGAAACTATAAAACTCCTAGAGAAGAACATAGGCAAAACACTCTGACATAAATCACAGCAGGATCCTCTATGATCCACATCCCAGAATATTGGAAATAAAAGCAAAAGTAAACAAATGGGACCTAATTAAACTTAAAAGCTTCTGCACAACAAAGGAAACTATAAGCAAGGTGAAAAGACAGCCTTCAGAATAGGAGAAAATAGTAGCAAATGAAGCAACTGACAGACAACTAATCTCAAAAATATACAAGCAACTTATGCAGCTCAATTCCAGAAAAATAAACGACCCAATCAAAAAATGGGCCAAAGAACTAAATAGACATTTCTCCAAAGAAGACATACAGATGGCTAACAAACACATGAAAAGATGCTCAACATCACTCATTATCAGAGAAATGCAAATCAAAACCACAATGAGGTACCATTTCATGCCAGTCAGAATGGCTGCGATCCAAAAGTCTACAAGCAATAAATGCTGAAGAGGGTGTGGAAAAAGGGAACCCTCTTACACTGTTGGTGGGAATGCAAACTAGTACAGCCACTATGGAGAATAGTATGGAGATTCCTTAAAAAACTGGAAATAGAACTGCCCCTTATGACCCAGCAAACCCACTGCTGGGCATACACACTGAGGAAACCAGAATTGAAAGAGACACGTGTACCCCAATGTTCATCACAGCACTGTTTATAATAGCCAGGACATGGAAGCAACCTAGATGTCCATCAGCAGATGAATGGATAAGAAAGCAGTGGTACATATACACAATGGAGTATTACTCAGCCATTAAAAAGAATACATTTGAATCAGTTCTAATGAGATGGATGAAACTGGAGCCTATTATACAGAGTGAAGTAAGCCAGAAAGAAAAACACCAATATAGTATACTAACACATATATATGAAATTTAGAAAGATGGTAATGATAACCCTGTATGTGAGGCAGCAAAAGAGACACAGATGTATAGAACAGTCTTTTGGACTCTGTGGGAGAGGGAGAGGGTGGGATGATTTGGGAGAATGGCATTGAAACATGTATAATATCATATATGAAATGAATCGCCAGTCCAGGTTCAATGCATGATACTGGATGCTTGGGGCTGGTGCACTGAGACGACCCAGAGGGATGGTACAGGGAGGGAGAGGGGTTCAGGATGGGGAACATGTGTATGTCTGTGGCGGATTCATGTTGATGTATGGCAAAACCAATGCAATATTGTAATTAACCTCCAATTAAAATAAATAAATTTATATTAAAAATAAAAGCAAATCCAAGAAAATTGCTAATTAAATGGCAAAATGTGAAAGTTTAAAAAAAAAAAAAGAGCTAGTTGGTGGGGCTAAATTTAGGCTTAGGGTATAATATGACATTCAGAAATGCAGAAGTAGCCTCCCAAATGAAACAGAACAGAAAAAAGAATTTGTGTAAAAACTGGTGAGATCTGAATGAGGTCTATACCTCATTCATTGAACAGTGAATGCATCAATGTTGATATCCTTATTTAACAAAAACAATGTTCTAAGGTTATATAAGACATTATCATAGGAGGAGCTGAAGGAGGATACACTGGAACTCTTTGTACTACTTTGCAACTTCTTGTGAATCTTAACTATTTTAAAGTTAAAAAATTTTTTTGATGAAGTACTGTACAGGGTATACCAAAGCACCAGTTACCCCAGTCTGCCCCTGGGACCCTTCATGCTGTGGCCACGCTGTTGATACCATCTACATTTTCATGTTTTGTAAAATGAATTTAAATTACTGTTTCAAGATGTTTTTAGCATTTTTGCTCTTTTTAGGTCATTGAAGAATGAGGAAAGCTCCTGAGTAGATAATTGAGGCACTGTCACAGACAGTTGAGTGTTACCATTTCACAAAGACTGTAAGTTTGAGACTTGAGTTCCACAGAACTCTGTTTACCTGTTAAATCACAGTTATGAAGCTAAAATAGGCACCTGTGTTTGTCCCATCTGATGCAAAGATTAATCTGATGTCACTACTAGACCATGTTCTGGTGGGTTTTTTTTTTTAACTCCAAAAATGCAGCTCACCAATAAAGCAACTTGGTGAAAATGAAATTATCAGGTTCTAAATTATGTTTCCCTTAATATTTGCATACAAAATGTTAAATGCATAGTAGATACACCTTTAGTTTCTCCTACATTGACACACAGAACCAAGAATCTATAGCTCTTTTAAAGCTGCAACACAGAATCTGAAAGGTTAACCAAAAAACAAAAACAAAAACCCACTTCTAATAGGAAATGAAGTAGGAACTCCTGTGGACATAGACTGTAGACTATATTTAGTCCTGATTTCTGCCTTCTCATTTTAACAACGCTATTACGATAATAATAGCGAACATTCATGTAGCTGTTCCTACATGCCTGGCATCATTTTATCAGAGCTTTACATATATTAACTCAGTCCTGAAGACATCTTCTGTGAGGCAGATATACTGTCTCCATCCTGTCCTTGGGGAAACTGAGGCAGAGAATTTAGGTGTTTGGCCCAAGACCAAAACTGGGTTTTAAAGTGAGGCAGTCTGGCTCCAGGGGCCCCTGCAGGACACTGCCTCACCACACACATGCTCAGAAAGTGGGCTTCATGTTTTCTCCCTTTTCTTTAACAGCAATCAGAACTGCTAGATGAGACATCTATAACTTGTCCATGGTTGACAGTGAAAATGGAGAACAGGGGTTAGCCCACATTCTGCCCTGGCCACTCATGTCCCCACACTATCCCTTTTATATATACCCTCCCCCAGACGGACACACTAACCCTGAGCTCTAAGTCCAAGTTTACAGGCAGGTTGACCAGTCCATCCGCAACACCAAAGCCCAAGCTCTTTATGTTCAGTGGTCCATAAATGGAGTGACCACATATTAAGCTGACCTGGGACGTTCCCAGTTTTATGGCTGAAAGCTTCATGGCCATGGGCCTCCACACACACATACTTCTGAGCAAACCAGGACCGCTAGTTGGTCATTGTGTGCTCTAGAAACACTTGGGAAACTATTAAAAAGCTATGATGCCTGAGGTAGCCCTCTACCCTCTGGCCCCCAAAACAATTATATCAGCCTCTGGGGGTGAGGGAGAAGACACTATTTTTAATGACTCCCCAGGAGTTTCTAGTGTTCTGGGTTATAGGGGCTGTGGGACTCTACCAAGCATGAGCTGGGAGTGTCGAGGCTCTCAGGACTCCTGATCAACATTTTCCAGACCGTTAGCTCAGTTCTCACCAGGTGCTGTAATGTGGGGTCCACTAGGATCTTTAATAAGAAGAGGAGCTTTTAATAATAAGCAATTCAGGAATATAAAATGGCACAGCCACTTTGAGTAAACAGTTTGGCAGTTTCTTAAAAAGTTAAACATACGCCTACCATATGAACCAGTCACCCCACTCTTAGCTATTTACTCAAGAGAAATGAAATCCTCTCTTCACACAAAGATCTGTCCACGAATAGTCATTGCAGCTTATTTGTAATAACTCCAAACTGAATGGAATCCAAATGTCCATCCACAGGTGAACAGATAAACAAATTGTGATATATGCATCCTATGGAATCTTACTCAGCAATAAAGAGGAATGAAACATTTATACATGCAACAACATTGGTGAGTCCCCCAAAATAATGTTGAATGAAAGACCAAAAAAATAGACCAAATAATAGACCAAAAAAAAGGGGGCCAAAAAAAGAGAATATATACTATATGATTCTATTTATGTAAAATTCTACAAAATTTAACCTACAGTTACAGATAGCAGGTCAGTGATGCCTGGCAATAGGGGGTGGGGACAGGATTAAGGGAGGAGTGAGAGGAAGGAACTAGAAATGGACACAGGGTAACTTTGGGGGTTGATAGTTATGTTCCTTATCTTGATGGTGATTTCATGATACATACAGACATCAAAACTTATTCAAAAGTATACCTTAAATATGTGCAGTTTATCATGTTAATTATACCTCAATAAAGCTGTTCAAATCAGCAACAACAAAACCACCACTATTCAGGCCCTATCCCAATAGATTCAGTTTCCTGGACATGGAATGGAGCCTAAGCCTCAGTAGTTTTTAAAGGACCATCAGTAATTTCAAAGGTGGTTCAAATGTGCAATCCTGGTTGAAAACCACTGCCTTGATGCCTGCCACTGGCATTACTGCCCCGAACCACTAAAAGGGCTTAATAATAATAAGGAGATGGAGGACAAATAGTTGAAGAAGTGTGAGGATGATGATTAAAGAAGCCCAAGCTGGCATGAGATAACATTGACAGGGAACAGCTGAGTCCACTAGGTGGCGTCTGGACACCTCTTTAGCATGAGTTCCGGGAATTGAAGATTTGTAATAACAAATCTAAAGAGCTGCCTGAAGTTAAAGGGGCAAGCGCTGAGCACACAAAGGCACCCAAAACTGTTGGAACAGGAAATAATCAGTGACTTGGGAAGACATCAGGAATTCAAGCGTCATTTGAAGTTCTCGTGTCATTTGAGGGTCAAAGAGCATGTCTGTTTATTCAGGAACTGAATAACTCGGGAAGAGTGAGTAAATGAAGTTCTCAAGAAGACCATATATCTTGAGCTTCGAGCACAGACCAGAATCCCTGTGTCCAGGACACCAGCATGGAGTCCTCATTAGATTTTTTTTTTTAATGAGTACATCTAAGGTATAAAAATATCATAATCCATTGAGCACCTGTGTACCCATGACTCAGGTAAAGAAATTTACCCTTATCTTCCTCAGGATATTGCTCAACAAACCCATTCTCTTTCCTCTCACCTCCAAGGCAAATACTATGCTGAATTTTTGTGTATTCCTTTTTCTTAATTCCCTTAATTCCCTTGTATTTCTTAATAGATTTCCTACATAGGCTCACATCTGTAAACAACATTGCTTTGTTTTGTATGTTTTTTAACTTTATATAAATTGATTCATACAGTTTATATTCTTGACACAATATTGTGTTTTGAGACTCATCCATTTTGTTGCCGGTTGCTACAATCCATTCCTGCAAAGCTTTATAGTATTCATTGTGACTATCAGTTTTTTTAATCCATTCTACTTTTGATGACCTTTGAGCAGCTATGTCTTCTGTCGTGAACAGTGCTGTTCTGAACATTCTTGTACTTATTGTGGTACAGGTGTACAAGAGTTGCTGTAGGTGTGGAATTTCTGAAGCATGTTTACACTACCAAGATAATTCCAAGGTGGATGTTCCACTTTGGAAAGCTGCGACCATCACTGGTTGTTTTGTTGCACTATAGCCTTACCAGCAGTTGATACTGTTCAGCTGCCTTATTTTTACCAGTTTGGTAGATGTAAAATGGGTGTAAAATGGCATTTTCTTGTAGTTTTGTTTACAGGATTGCTGAAGAGGCTAAGACTATTTTCATATGTTTATTGGCCACTTGTCTTTCATCTTCTTGAAGTGACTGTTCTGGAATAACTCTCTGGTGGTGGGAAAGGGCACTGATCTGAGCCTGGCCCTCAAGAACAGAAGTCCAAGCCTAGAGTTTAGTTTCTCGGGTACTTCCATGGCTAAGTAGAGGCCCCTTCTTGCCACCTGACTTAGTGACTCTCTCTCAAAGCCACTGTCAAGTGGTCTCTTTCTCCTTAGATCAGCTCCAAACGGTCTAGTGAAGCAAACACGGACTTCATGACTGCACCATCCCGTAGAGAAAACGTCCCCTTCCTGCCTCACCACCAGCACTGCTCTGCAGGCTGCTCACACCAAAGGTGCTGCTTAGGACTCTCCACTGGACACCCCTGTTATTACAGAAGTTTCCCTGGTGGCTCAGATGGTAAGGAACCTGCCTGCAATGTGGGAGACTAGGCTTCTATCCCTGGGTCGGGATAGGGAAGGAACTAACAACCCACTCTAGTATTCTTGCCTGGAGAATTCCATAGGCAGAGGAGCCTGGCGGGCTACAGCCTTTGGGCTCGAAAGGGTCGGACACGACTGAGCGACTAACACATTCACACACACTGTGTGTATTATTACCACACGAGGCCCTGGATCAGCAAGTACTGAGCAAGGTGCTAGAGACAGAAACAGGAAAAGATCACCAGGCCCAATAGAGTGCCTGATGAACTATGGAATGAGGTTCATGACATTGTACAGGAAACAGGGATCAAGACTTCCCCATGGAAAAAAAATGCAAAAAAGCAAAATGGCTGTCTGGGGAAGTCTTACAAATAGCTGTGAAAAGAAGAGAAGCGAAAAGCCAAAGAGAAAAGGAAAGATATAAGCATCTGAATGCAGAGTTCCAAAGAATAGCAAGAAGAGATAAGAAAGCCTTCTTCAGCAATCAGTGCAAAGAAATAGAGGAGAACAGCAGAATGGGAAAGATGAGATCTCTTCAAGAAAATTAGAGATACCGAGGGAACATTTCATGCAAAGATAGGCTCGATAAAGGACAGAAGTAGTATGGACCTAATAGAAACAGAAGATATTAAGAAGAATGGCAAGAATACACAGAAGAACTGTACAAAAAGATCTTCACGACCCGGATAATCACGATGGTGTGATCACTCATCTAGAGCCAGACATCCTGGAATGTGAAATCAAGTGGGCCTTAGAAAGCATCACTATGAACAAAGCTAGTGGAGGTGATGGAATTCCAGTAGAGCTGTTTTAAATCCTGAAAGATGATGCTGTGAAAGTGCTGCACTCAATATGCCAGCAAATTTGGAAAACTCAGCAGTGGCCACAGGACTGGAAAAGGTCAGTTTTCATTCCAATTCCAAAGAAAGGCAATGCCAAAGAATGAATGCTCAAACTACCTCACAATTGCACTCATCTCACACGCTAGTAAAGTAATGCTCAAAATTCTCCAAGCCAGGCTTCAGCAATACATGAACTGTGAACTCCTGATGTTCAAGCTGGTTTTAGAAAAGGCAGAGGAACCAGAGATCAAATTGCCAACATCTGCTGGATCATGGAAAAAGCAAGAGAGTTCCAGAAAAACATCTATTTCTGTTTTATTGACTATGCCAAAGCCTTTGACTGTGTGGATCACAATAAACTGTGGAAAATTCTGAAGGAGATGAGAATACCAGACCACCTAACCTGCCTCTTGAGAAATCTGTATGCAGATCAGGAAGCAACAGTTAGAACTGGACATGGAACAACAGACTGGTTCCAAATAGGAAAAGGAGTACGTCAAGGCTGTATATTGTCACCTTGCTTATTTAGCTTATATGCAGAGTACATCATGAGAAACACTGTGCTGGAAGAAGCACAAGCTGGAATCAAGATTGCCAGGAGAAATATCAATAACCTCAGATATGCAGATGATACCACCCTTATGGCACAAAGTGAAGAGGAGCTAAAGAACCTCTTGATGAAAGTGAAAAAGGAGAGTGAAAATCTTGGCTTAAAGCTCAACATTCAGAAAACGAAGATCATGGCATCTGGTCCCATCACATGTGAAATAGATGGGGAAACAGTGGAAACAGCATCAGACTTTATTTTGGGGGGCTCCAAAATCACTGCAGATGGTGACTGCAGCCATGAAATTAAAAGACACTTACTCCTTGGAAGAAAAGTTATGACCAACCTAGATAGCATATTCAAAAGCAGAGACATTACTTTGCCAACTAAGGTCCGTCTAGTCAAGGCTATGGTTTTCCAGTAGTCATGTATGGATGTGAGAGTTGGACTGTGAAGAAGGCTGAGCGCCGAAGAATTGATGCTTTTGAACTGTGGTGTTGGAGAAGACTCTTGAGAGTCCCTTGGACTGCAAGGAGATCCAACCAGTCCATTCTGAAGGAGATCAGCCCTGGGATTTCTTTGGAAGGAATGATGCTAAAGCTGAAACTCCAGTACTTTGGCCACCTCATGCAAAGAGTTGACTCATTAGAAAAGACTTTGATGCTGGGAGGGATTGTGGGCAGGAGGAGAAGGGGATGACAGAGGATGAGATGGCTGGATGGCATCACGGACTCGATGGACGTGAGTCTGAGTGAACTCTGAGAGTTGGTGATGGACAGGGAGGCCTGGCGTGCTGCGATTCATGGGGTCGCAAAGACTCGGACACGACTGAGGGACTGAACTGAACTAAACCCTCAGCCCAAATGGGGGACAAGGACATCTTCCCTCAAGGGGCTGTGCACTAATCTCCCTCCTGTCTCTGCGTCTGTCCCACCCCACACTTCCCAAACTGCCTCTTCTGGCTGAGGTGGAGACTTGGTGCCCAGGTGTCAGCCAGTAAGGGGCGCGTCACGTAACCGGGCGGAAGGGGCGGAGCCGAGCGGCGGCGACGCTGCCTGGTCGCCTAGCAACAGACCAGCTAGGCGCGATGGAGGCCCGCAGCAGCAGGGAGCTCAAAGCCAGGGATTATTTGGAAAAACATCGGATTATGGACTTGCTGACCTATCTTACCAGCGCCCTCCTCTTTTTCCGGCCGGGTAAGTGTCTTGCAAGTGTCTTGCCTACCACTCGACTTTCGGTCCCACAGCGAGCGGTCCTCAGAAATTCATCGTGTAGCCATCCCTCCACGCGTGCGTCTCGGGGGACGAAGGACAGCTTCCTTCCCGGATACCACCTCCCGCAAACACTCTTTCATGCCTCTCGGCTAATTGAGCCCTCCTGCTGCCCGTTAACATTGTGGCTTTCAATTAAACAAGACTTAACGCCACGGCCTCTTTGTGCCTGCCTCTGGCCAAGTGTGGCGGGACTCTGGCCTGTGAGGATTGTCACGGGTGGAAGAGAGGCTCCGGGGTTCGGTAGTCTGGCTCCTGGCCCCATCCCTTAGTACTTTGTGACTGGGCAAAGAGCCTGAACTTCTTTCCCCTCTTCTGGAAAATGGAGGTTACAATAGTACCATATAATAGATCTCGTGGCAACGTGGAGAAGATTAAATAAATAACGTATAAATCATCCGTATGTATGCAACCAACAGATGTTCCCAATATTACCCCTGCCCTCAAAGAGTTTTTAATCTGGTAAAACAGTTGATAGGGTAGAACAGAAGGATGTTCTTGAGACAGATTTTTCTGACATTTTTAATACACTCGATCCCCATATAAAGTTTGAATCATTCATATAAAGTTTGAATCATTTTTGTGTGGCCTGTAAATTTAAAGGTTAAGTTATGTTTAGGTGAAAATGAGTTGATGTGCTTCTCCTCAGGGTGAAGAATGGTAGCTTGCCTCATATGGAGTTTCCAAAATGCCAAAATTGCCTATTTGGTTTTGTATAAGGAAATGTAAATAGCCAACATTCCAATTTTGTCAAAAACCACCCAACCAGTATGGTCATGTATAGGATGATCAAGTTCTTTTAGTTGTTTTAAGACAATAAAGCAGTAAAAAAAAAAAAAAAAAAAAAAACTGCAGCAATTAAAAATAGACAATTTTTTTAAAAGAATGCACTTTTTAATGTACTGGGGAAAAGTTGCTATCAAACTAATTTTTAAAAACCTACTTTTTGAAAAAATGACTACCGTTTCTTGCTGGGTTTTGATAATAGTGGTGAAAATAATCTTTTCTTTTAGAGGCAAGTGTGTGTGTGTGTGTGTGTGTGAAAACTACAGAAATAGGAGAAGTAAAACCAATAATCACCATTGTGCATCATTGTGCATACACCCAAAAGACAGTTTGCAAACCAGGAGGATTCAAACCAGAACAAGGAATGAGGCTCAGAGGTTTATTGTTAGAAAGCAGTGAATTGTGGTGAGAAGGCAGTGACTATTCACAAAAATTGGTTAGAATATTAGCATCTTCATAAATGATAGGGAATATGTTCATGGTTACCTCATATCAAACTTGGGAAACAGTTTAAATTTTATGCTTAAGCTTTCCAGAGGCAGAAGCAAGAAATGACCCAGGTCACGTTAGTGTTGTAGAAAAAGCTAAATTAAGCTTTGCTTGCATGACTTAATTGGTTTTGTCTGTCCAGGGAATTTTTCAAGACTGGTCTCCATTTAATCTTGATTTTAACAATCTGCCTCCCCACCCTGCCTCCTGCTTTTGGTTGTTCTCTCTTTGGGCTTAAAAGTATGACCAGCCAGTATTGCATTATTCTCCGTTACTCCCATTAATGTAGTCAGGCCGAAGAATCACATACACACTGTTTGCATTAGTTGAGTCCTTAAGTGGGAGAGCCATGTAGTCATTGTGTTAATCTTTCACAGGGTTATTGTTGATATTGTCTGGTTGTCGGTTCCTGATGGATGCCATTTGGCACGTGAATAGCTGGCGACAGGCATTTAAGACTTGAGAGTATACGACACACTAGAGCAGTCAATATGCTAACTATAAGGAAAACAATAGCCGAGAATTGAAAAATTGTCCAGAGCAGAGATTTCCAGAAGCCAAGAATTTAACAAGTTAAATAATTCAAATGGGTTATAACTACAAGTTTTTTAAGTTTTACCTTTCTAAATCTATCTACAGGGTTTTTTTTTTGGATTATGTACCATTAGTTTTAAGTTATTTATATAGGCACAGCCTGGTGTGTCAGCAACCATGTAGCCTCATGATCCCTCAAAACAGGATGAAGTGAAGATGTTTTTATTTCAGGAGGCCAGTGTTGCAGGTGAACTTTCACCTAAATGAGGCCTCCCTGTGCGGTGAGCCATAAGGTAATTTATAATTTAACAAGAGGCATTTCTATGGAAACAAAAGAAAAAGGCTAATAGTTTGAGCAAATTATACATTCAGTTTCTGAGTTTAAGAGAAGCCATTTGAGAAAATTTTTAGATTTGAGTTCGAAGCATCTCCAGATGGTGTCATGAGGCTGGCAGTTACAGTCGATGGATTCTCCTGGCTTGCAGTTTGAATGTATCTTGTGACCTTCTGGGTGGCCACGTAACAGCAGGCCTGTGGGTTGCCCACACATGAGCTGTTGTGATTTCTCTGAGGTTTATATCAAGTTGTCCAGCATATCCAAAAGATATATTCTCTTTCCTCACTACTTTTCATACACTGTTTTTTTTTCACCCTTATTGTTGCTAGCAGTTTTATTTTTACATATAAATTGTAACTATTTGTAATCTTTGCTTTCCAGTGAAAACTAGGAAGCAGGCAATGGTGAACTATCATATATTAATATCCTGTAGTGGATTAGCAAATTTATAAAGATATAATCATAACATATTTTTTAGAGACGTGTTTTACTGTACAGTTTGTAATGTGGCAAAAGACATATTAATAGACCCAAATATCCTCTGTCTCTCTGTAAAAATTAAAAAGCCAAAAGTAAGTAAACTTATGTTTAGCAGTCAATGTCAGTACATTATCCTCTCTGGAAATGATCTGGATATTCAATGAATGTCATTATTTAGTTTACCTTAGTATAAACTTTACATTTATTTAAAACACTTGCTTTTAACAATTATACCTGGATTATCTTAATGTTCCAGGTATAATTGTTAAAAGCAAGTGTTTTAAATTGATGCTTTTGAACTGTGATTTTGGAGAAGACTCTTGAAAGTCTCTTGGCCTGCAAGGAGGTCAAATCAGTCAATCCTAAAGGAAATCAACTCTGAATATTCATTGGAAGGACTGATGCTGAAGCTGAAACTCCAATACTTTGGCCACCTGATTTGAAAACTGACTCATTGGAAAAGACCCTGATGCTGGGAAAAATTGAAGGAGGGAGGAGAAGGGGACAACAGAGGATCAGATGGTTGGAAGGCATCACCGACTTGATGAACATGAGTTTGAGCAAGCTCCGGGAGCTGGTGATGGACAGGGAAGGCTGGCATGCCGCAGTCCCTGGGTTTGCAAAGAATCGGACACAACTGAGTGACTGAACTGAATTGATCTTAATGTTTCTTGTTGGCAAATCTATAACAAATAGCATGAGCTTATTTGATTCATAAACCCAGATAGAAAAAGTTGTATGTTTGCCTTATATTTAATATTGACTATTCTGAGAAGACATGCTTGTTTTTATTAAACCAACAAACTTAAACAGTAGCTTTTATTTATCAAAGATCATTTTATTTATTCTAGATCATGTGAACTTGAATATCATGTTTGTTTCTATATCTCTGAGAGTTTAGGAATGCTTAATAATAAACTCTAATTTTTTAGGGCTTCCCTGGTGGCTCATTTGGTAAAGAATCTTCCTGCAATGTGGGAGACCTGGGTTCAATCCCTGGGTTGGGAAGATCCCCTGGAGAAGGGATAGGCCACCCACTTCATTCTGGCCTGGAGAATTCCATAGACTGTATAGTCCATGGGGTCACAAAGAGTCAGACACAACTGAGTGGCTTTCACACATTACATCAATTTTTTAAGCCAGTTAAATTGAATTTTTTATAATCTTGGCAATACCATCTGAAAGTAATAGAAAAATGCCACATTTACATAGACATACATAAACATACAGGCAGACACAAACAGAGATCTCATCGCCTTCATTAAATTTTAGCCATATCTCAGTTACTGTAGGGGCTTCCATCATAACTCAGTTGGTAAAGAATCCGCCTGCAATGCAGGAGACCCTCGTTCGATTCCTGGGTCGGGAAGATCCCGTGGAGAAGGGGTAGGCTACCCATTCCAGTATTGAGCTTCCCTTGTGGCTCAGCTGGTAAAGAATCTACCCGCAATGTGGGAGACCTGGGTTCAATCCCTGGGTTGGGAAGATCGCCTGGAGAAGGGAGAGGCTACGCACTCCAGTATTCTGGCCTGGAGAATTCCATGGACAGTATAGCCCATGGGGTCGCAAAGAGTCGGACAGAACTGAGCAACTTTCACTTTCAGGTACTGTAGGGGCTCCTCTTGTGGCTCAGTGGTAATGAATCTGCCTACAGTGCAGGAGATGAGAGTTCATTCCTTGGGTTGAGAAGATCCTCTAGAGAAGGAAATGGCAACCCACTCCAGTGTTCTTGCCTGGAGAATCCCATGGACAGAGGAGCCTGGCAGGCTTCAGTCCATGAGTTGCAAAAAGAGTCAGACACAACTTAGCAACTAAACAACAACAGCAAACAAGTATTGTAATACAAAACTCCAAAGAATAGTTGGATCCACACTGTAATTCTGACAGATAAACTAAGATTACCTCCTCATTTGGCCAAAGGTTTCTCACTAAAGATTTTTGATTTGCATGCTATAAGGATCCTATTAGATTTTGGAGTCATTTTGTCTTTTAGAAGCTTCTGCATACCAACCAAAGAACACATTTCATTGTCCCTGAGGTTTGGGATCCCCTCTTTTAAGGGTGCCCCTTAAGTGGATTGACCTAAGTTAAAAATGTCCCACAGTAGCCAGCACAGTTCCAGAAGTGCACACATGTGCATGCACACACACACACACACATTCACACCTGTTCCCAGTCACTCCCATCGTCCCAAAAGTTAGAACACAATTTTGATATACTCAGTGTTCAGAATTTACATTATTAGCATTAGGCAGAGATCCACAACTAATCCATGTAGTATGTTATGATTATATGTCCTTTGTGTTTTTCCCCTCAAGCTAATAATACTACATTTTAAATGTTTGCTTCAGTTTTTGTGTAATTATCACTAGCTCACCCATATGCTCTTTTTTCACAAGTACAGATCTCATCTCATTACGTTCATCTCATTTACATTCATCAGGTCATCACATCCCTATCTCCCCCACTCAACCCTCCCTGCTGCAGTCTGGACTGACTGCTCAATTGCCCTGCTATACAGTAATTATCCAGGGATTTCCCTCACTCGCTGCATGGGTGTGCTCTTCAGTTTCCACCCAAGCCCTCTGAATGGCAGAGGAAAGGAACTTGTACCCTTAGCGTCTGAGACCTCATCCTGATGCTGCGTAGCAAGTTTCTTTGAAGTCACTTGTTTTAGCTGAAATGAATATTCTATTCTCCTACAGATACATGAATGTCCTTCCTTATCCACAGTTTTGCTTTCAGCAGTTTTGGTTCCCTGCAGTAAGCTGCAGTATGAAAATATTGAATGCAAAATTTCAGAAATAAACAATTGATAAGTTGTAAACTTCACACTCCTATGAGTAGTGCTGATGAAATCTTGAACCATCCTGCCTCAGCCTTGAATTGTCCCTTTGTCCAGCCTGTCCACCCTGAGTCACTTAGTAGCCATCTCAGTTACAGATTGATGGTCACGGAACTGCTTGTGTTCAAGTCACCCTTTTCTTTAACCAAAAAAATTTACAGATTTTACTGAATACTGGACCCAAAGCACCAGACCAGTGATGCTGCCAGTTTGGGTATGCCAAAGAGAAGCTATAAATACTTCCATTAAGTGAAAAGGTGAACATTCTCAACTTAATGAGGAAAGCAAAAAGTCACAGAGTGCTGAGGGCGCTAAGATCTTTGGTAAGAATGAATCTTCTCTCCATGAAGCTGTGAAGAAGGAAAAAGAAATTCCAGTTTTAATTGTTGCACCTCACAGTACAGAAGTTACAGCCACAGTGCATGAGAAATGCTTAGTTAAGATGGAAAAGGTATTTGTTTTTCAGTCGCCAAGTCATGTCCAACTCTTTGTGACCGCATGGACTGTATACAGCACGCCAGGCTTCCCTGTCCCTCACCATATCCTGGAATTTGCTCAAGTTCATGTCCATTGCATTGGTTTGTATAATAAGGTATTTTGAGAGAGAACACATTCATATAACTTTTATTATGGTATATTGTTAAAATTGTTTGATTTTATTGTTGTTAATTTCTTACTCTGCCTTATTTATAAATTAAACTTTATCAGAGAAACATGTATGTATAGGAAAACACATAGAATATATAGGGCTCCAGTACTATCTGCGTTTTCAGACATCTATCAGGGGGTCTTGGAATGTATTCTCCATGGATAGATAAGGGGGAAACATCGTACATCCATTTCTTTTTCACTTTTTAAAAGATATTAAAAAAATTTTTGGCTCTGCTGGGTCTTCATTGCTATGCCTGAGCTTTCTCTAGTTACAGAGAATGGGGGCACTCTCTAGTTGTGTTGCACAGGCTTCTCATTGCAGTGGCTCCTCTTGTTGTGGAGCACAGGCTTTAGCTGCGTGGGCTTTAGTAGCTGCAGAACATGGACTCAGTAGTTCCAGTTCCCAGGCTCTGGAGCACAGGCTTAGCAGTTGTGGTGTATGGACTTAGTTTAGTGGCATGTGGGATCTTCCTAAATCAGACATCAGTTGAACTGTTGTCCCCTGCATTGCCAGGTGGATTCTCAACCTCTTGGCCACCAAGAAAGCCACTCCATTTCTTAATATGTTTCTTATTATTCACTGTTGTAAGAATGATACTCCTATAATAGTGAATAAGAAGAAGCCTATTTACTATTGTATGAATGATGCTCGGGCTTCCTTGGTGGCTCAGATGGTACAGAATCTGCCTGCAATGCAGGAGACCTCAGTCCCTGGGTGGGGAAGATCCCCTGGAGAAGGGCATGGCAACCCACTTCAGCATTCTTGCCTGGAGAATCCCATGGACAGAGGAGACTGGTGAGCTACAGTCCATGGGGTCACAGAGTCGGAGATGACTGAGCAACTTACACACACATGAATGATGCTCAGAAAGAAACGATGTATCTTTATCTTGGATTTTTGCAAAGCTCCTGGCATTATGATATGTATCTCAGTTTGAAAACCTTGGAATTGTACAGGAGTTATGGAAAATAAGACAGGACAGCGTGGCTGGGCTATTACTGTTGTGACAACACATCCATGATCCCATATCCTTAATCCTCAAATTCTGGAATCTCTGAAAGCCATTAGATTTTCATAACTCATTTAAGAGCCAAATCTGACATAACCTGAATCATTTGGCAAGAAAATCTGGCCTTTCCTAGGATGTATTGGGAAATACAGCCTCTAACTGGGCAGCCCTTCCCAGTGGCAATTCTATGCTGTGGAAACAGGGAGTGTACCTTTTAGGGGATAGCATTAAAGAAACCAGAAATTTTTTTAAAGGAGTAATTACCCAGGTAAGAGCTACTGTTTGGAAGTGGTGAAGATAGGATGAATTTGAGAACTATTGATAAAGACTTGGGAGGGATCCTCATGACTGACTAGGTTTGGGTGTAGCAAATGCTTCTTATGTGAGTTAAGTGTGGTAGAGGCCAGGAGCTGTGGAAGCACACTGCCTAGGCTTATACCGACTGTGTGGCCTTGAGCAAGGGACACTTGGGAGGAGGAAATGAAGTTAGCCACAGAAAATGCTTAGTGTAGTACCAGGCACTGGACTTGAAGTTTGTGTCCCTTGAAGAACTGTCATCATCAACTGACATTTATGTAACTCAAGTGGTTAGTGACATTTGGCTCTTCCCTTTGTGTTTAAAAAAAATTATATCTTATTATATAAACTTACGTTACAAGCATTTTTCAAAACATTTCTAGAAGCAGGTGGAGTATAAATTATAGATTCCAAATAATGGTGGTGCTAGTGGTAAAGAACCCACTTGCCAATGCAAGCGATGTAGGAGACCCAGTTCGATTCCTGGGTTGGGAAGATCCCCTGGAGGAGGAAATGGCAACTCACTCCAATATTCTTGCCTGGAGAATTCCATGGACAGAGGAGCCTGGCAGGCTACAGTCCATGGGGTTGCAAAGAGCTGGATGTGACTAAAGCGACTTTGCACTGTTTTAAGCATTTTCAAAACATTTTTAGAAACAGGTAAGAGTATAAATTATAGATTCCAAATATAAGCATTATAGCACCCCATGTAGTCTAAAGGATATAAAGCAACAAATCTTCATCAAAGTAACACAGTAAGTTCCATCAGCATTGTTTATTCTATCCTTAAAAAGAAATATAATGAACTGAAATTCAAACATAGATGTTTTATGATTTTGAAATACAGTTAAGAAAGAAATGACGTAGATTGCATATGTGATTGCGTTAGTAACCTATTTGCTGCTATAGTGTATTCAAAGTTGCATCAAAAGGCACTATATTAGATTAAAAGTTCACCTACTTCTATTTTCAACACACAAATTCCAAGGAGGAAAGTACATGTAGGAGAGACCTATGTAATTACGAGAGATTTAAAAACATAACCTATCACAGTGAGTGGATTTTATTTGATTACTGATTTTTAAAGAGCATTTATAATTTATAAAATTTGTGAGACAACTGTAAATTTGCATAATGTCTGGCTATTTGAGAATGTTAAGAATTTTGTTGGATGTGTAAATTGTACCGAGATGACAGTATTGTAGTAACATGGAAAGAAAAAGGAGTCCCTCTTCAAACAAATGGTGTTGGGAAAAATGAGTAACCACATGCAGAAAAAGAAGACTGGACCCCTGTCTTAAAACCATTCACAAAAATTAACTTGAAATGGATTAAAGACTTAAACCTGAGACATGATACTGTAAAATTCCTACAAGAAAACATAGGGGAGAAGCTCTTCGACGGTGGTCTTGGCAACGACTTCTGGATATGAATGACACCAAAAACACAAACAACAAATGCCAATATCAACAAGGAGATTAAATTAAACTGAAAAACTTCTGCACAGGGAATTCCCTGCCAGTCCAGCAGTTGGGACTCAGCACTGTCACTTCCAGGGACCCAAGTTTAATCCCTGGGTTGAGGAAAAAGATTCCATAAGCCACATGGCACAGCCAAAACAAAAAGCGGAAGGCCTTCTGCACAGCAAAAGAAACAAGCAACAAAATGAAAAGGCAGTCTGTGGGAGAAAATTTTTGCAGATCATATATATGATAACAAATGAACAATCTGATTTAAAGTGGGCAGAGGAACTAAATAGACATTTTTCCTAAGAGAGACATCCAAAGGGCAACAGATACATGGGAAGATGCTCTGTGTATTACAAATCATCAGGGGAATGCAAGTTAAAACCTCAATAAGGTATCAATTCACACCTGTTAGAACAGCTGTCATGGGTGGATCCTGAGGACATTGGACTAAGTGAAATAAGTCAGAGAAAGACAAATACTGTATGGTAGCACTTAAATGTGGAATCTAAAAAAGCCAAACTTATAAAAACAGAGCGTAGAATGGTGGTTACCAGAAGCTGGCGGGTGAGGGACAGGAGAGACGTTTAAGAGTGCAAACTTGCAACTAGTAGAGAACTATAATAAGTCCTGGAGATCTAATGCACAGCATAGTAGTTACAGAGAACAATGCTGTATTATAAGCATGAAACTTGCTAAGAGACTAGATCTTAATTATTCCCATCACAAAAAGCAGTGCTGTGTGATGTGATAGAAACATTAACTAGTACTACCATAGCAATCCTCCTGCAGCTTAAATGTACAACACCAAGTTGCACACCTTAAACTTACACAATGTCAATTATATCTCAACCAAAAGAGGGGGTTCTAATGTTTTAGAAATGCACACTTAAACATTCACTAATGAGAGATGATTACTGTGAGTTACTTCAACATAAACACAGAAGAGGGAACTAGATGGGATCATGGTAAAATAAGACCAGCCATGAAATATAACAGTTGAAGCTGGTGATGAGATCATTATACTTTTGTACTTTTATAGATGTATGAAATTCTTAATGGCTTCAGTTTTTCTTTTTTAAGAATCTGTCTCCCGGGATTGAATGCAGTGATAAGCAGGTGAGGCATTCCTCTTCTGAGCCACACCATATTTATACTTCTTTTAGCTTTATTATCCCCGCTCCCCTGCAGTATTTCTGCAGAGTGAATTGATCTTGATTTTTCATATTTAACATTGTTTAGATGAAAGATAGCCTATGGATCTAAAATACTGCCCTTATATTAGTATTGAACATTTATGCTTCCTAACTGGAGGATTATGTTAACCTAAATGTTTGTTTTTGAAAGACTACCCTTTCTTTACCCTTTCTTTTAGTTGATCTTCTTTCCTATGTCATGCTGTTCCACTTGGGGTTTTCAACTCTCACTGTAAATTAGAGTCACTTGAGGACTTCAAAAAAAAAATGCACAAGTCTAACCTCTGGACATTTTTTTTTCTGTCTTTGGTTCCATCTCTTGATTTTTATTTTTTTAAATTATGAAAGTATGATAACATTTACAGGAGACTTGGAAAATACAAAACAAGGTTACATATAGTTCTACTATAACAGTTATTAAGTAGATGAATTTTTAGTTGAGAATTTTAATATCAAACTCTCAGAAATTACTAGAATGAATATACAGAGAAGTAGAAGAATACAGTAGACCTGAATGGACATTTTAATTCAATCATCTGGAGTAGAGCACTTGTGTATATAATTATTTGATTGTTCAATGTCTTGCCTTTCCTGTAAGCAAGGCCAATATTCCCAGTGCCTAGCACAGTACTTCAAACATAGGTATTTAGTAATTGTTACATGATTATTTCCATTTATGACAGACATATTTTAATTTCTTATCAGAAAGTATTGGAACTATTCTTTTACAGAAAGACCAAAAGAGTATTTAATATCTATACTGGAACGGCTGAGAATTGCCAAACTATCAGGCGTGGCTCTCCCTTTCTTTATGGATAACTCTAATATTGCATCTATGTTTGAGATGCTGGACTCCTCGAATAAAGGATCCATATCATTCGTACAGTATAAAGAAGGTCAGTATCTTTTACAAACTGAGTTAATAATTTGTAGTTATTACATAAGTTTCCCTAGCTGAATCTAATCCTCACTTTGTAAAGTTTTCTTTTTTCTTATTCTCTTATAGCACTAAAAACCCTGGGTCTGTGTACTGCAGATGAAGTTTTAAAAGATGATGGACATGGAGTAACTTTCGAAAAATTCAGGAATGAAGTGTAAGCTTATTTTTAAGTGACTTTATTTTATGTAAATAATGTGGCATGATGTTGACGTACAATTAATACATTTTAAAACAGAGGGTCCAGCTTTTGACAGAAGCATTTCATTCCCTGAAACTTTCAGCTTTTCTGTCTAGAAAGTGAGGACAGGGAGGGCTGACAGCAGTCTCTAAGCCTGGGGGAGGGGAGGAAGCGGATGCTGAGGTAAGGAGGTTCCAGAGGCCACTTCATTCTGTTCTCAATGGGAACCCCCAGCAGTTCTCAGAGAATGAGATAGAGAAGCCCCAGTCAGCCAGAAGAACTAACAGAAAAGCTTTAAGCGCAATATACTGGTTGGAAAATCTCTGTATGTAGAGTAATGAAATTTTTCTCAAAATGATTTCTCACAAAATAAGTGTTTCTCAGCAGTACAGGCTGCATGCCAGCCTGACATTTTGGATTTGAGGTATTAAAGCATGAATAGTATTAACTAAATGCTAAGTCAGGAAATAAAAACCATGGGAATGAAACTACTTACAGAAAGAAGCCTTTAGCTAACCTAGCTCAATTTGTGTAAAAGTCTAATTTAACATAGTCCAAGGCCAAGGAAAAGCTGGAAGAAAGTTTTAAGATTCTCATCTCATTAGTTACATAGATATTCAACAAAAATACTTAATTACATTCCCTACCTCAGAGACGACGGTAGCAGCACAATGCTCTAGTTGAAATGTTTCATCCACAAAGTAAAGGTTGCCCACTGTCACACAGAGTGGAGCTAGGAAGTATTCTAAATAGAAAGACATTTGTGGAAAGAGAGCAAATTCTATTTCAGTTACCATCTCTTGTGTTTTCTTATGGGAAACAGTGAATTTCCAAACTAGATACAGGATCTTCATACATTTTAAAGTGATTTTTAAAAAAAATTTTATGTTATGTTAGATTACCTCAAACAGTCTTCTCTAACTGGCAAAAGAAATTAAAAGTTCACTGTAATTTATTGTCTCTGCTCCTGTATTTTATTCAACAGACATATTCACTGTGTATATTTGTAAATGGAATTACTCTGAGTTTTCGTGGCCTCTGAGCTTTTTGTTTTTGTTTTCTTAGGAACAAGAGGACTCAGGAAATATGGTCAGCATTTTAATAACACTCTAAGTCCCAGATAATAAATGATTCTATAAAGTTTTCAGTTGTCCAGTTTCATTAATTCAGAACTTCAGCATATAACTTGAAATCCAACTGTCTTCCCTTTTGTTAAAACAACAAAAACCAAAAAACCCAAACGAGAAAAGACCCTTTATTTTCCAGTGTTAGGCCAGTTTGTCCTCAAATTAAGTAGAATCTCAACATCTTGCTGAGCCAGTTTATAAATCCCAACTTCATTTAGTGCTGCTGTGGCAGGAGGTTGCCCTGAAGTTGACTGTAGGACATCTCTCAGAAGTAAGGCAGAACCAACATTCAAATTCAAAAGAATACAGGCTTCTTTTACGCTGTTTTTAAAAAAAAAAGCAGGAAGGAAATGAGATCTCCATTATCTATATCATCTCATATTGTCCTGTAATGATGTCATTTGGAAAAACTAAACAGCTACCCTGCACTGCCAGATCATAAGCCCTCTATAAAACTATGGATTAACTATTTGGCTCTTTCAGCATGTGTTGACTGTATATCTACAGACTTTATATTTCATTAGATTACTATAAGGTAAAAGGATAATTGTTTTAACACATATTTATTAATTCCCCAAATATGATATTTGATACTAACAGTATATTAAATGTAGGTAAAACTTAGGATATGGGAAAAGAGAAAATTAAGGGAAAAAATATAAGCAGATAGGTATACAGAATATTAAAACAAAAAAAGCAGAAATAAGTATCATATTGAAATAAGCAAAAAAACCTTTTCTATGTTTAAAAGGAATACTTTATAATCTCAAAAATCTAAATAAGTTTTACACCAATTTCTAAAAATACTTATAAGAATTCTTCATATATCATGTTAGTTATACTTAGGACCAAGAACCAAAACTAATATCAAATGTTTAAGAAAACAGATTTTAATTTTTCAGGCCTGGCCTGTGTTCAGTACCAAACATTTTAAATTTCTTCTATTTATTCAATATGGCAGGAGTGCATTTGCTTTCATATTCTATTTATTTCCAAATAATAAGCATTAAACCAAGTGTTAGAAAACAAAGCTCAACATATAATTTATATCCAGCTCTGGTCAACTTTTGGAGGTCATGGGCCACAATTTATCATCACGTCTTATGACTATTTTAAGTTGTTAATTGATGCTATGTATACTTAACATCGGGCTTCCCTGCTGGCTCAGAGGTTAAAGCATCTGCCTGGAATGCTGGAGACCTGGGTTCGATCCCTGGGTCAGGAAGATCCCCTGGAGAAGGAAATGGCGACCCACTCCAGTACTCTTGCCTGGAGAATCCCATGGAGGGAGGAGCCTGGTAGGCTACAGTCCATGGGGTCGCAAACAGTCGGACATGACTGCATGACTTCACTTCATACTTAACATCACTGGAATCTTAAAGCTGTTTAAAAAGTAAACAACGTCCTCTAACAATTTGATAACATCAAAGTTAATTGTTAAATATTGTGCTTACTGTTTAAAATAATTTTCTGGCCTCTTGCAATAGTGAGAAAACAAAGGGAAAAGATTCCGAGTCATGTCAAAGTGCAGCTGAGCAGCTCCTCCTTCATTGAAGTGATTGGCAAGAATTATCTGAAAAAAGGACAATTCATGTAGGAGTTGCCTTTATCATCACAGCCCAAAATACAGTCTGCTCTTACTTACTTCTTGGTAGATGTATATGTCCAGCTTCTCTACAAGCATTTGCCAGAAAACTTTAAATAGGGAGAAGCAAAGCTGCTGCTCCAATTGAAGTAAACGGTCTCGTAAAGTAAGCAGTAAGGGGCAAGCTGAACTGGACAGGGACATCACTGCCTGTTCAGACTGTGATGGCAAGGACAACCACCTGGAAAAAGCAGAAACACCACTATCTGCAGCATATTAATTTTTATTATGAAATTTTTCATCATTATGTTTAAGATTTTTAATTATTTTAAATCTGGGGAAGTACACTGTCCTGGGGCATTCTGGATAAGAAAAAGTGTACAGCCCAACATTAAAAGTGCTCTCAGAAAATAAAGCAAAAAAGAAAACCTGTTTATTTTATGTTATGTTATTTTATTTTGGCCATGCCTCACAGCTTGCAGGATCTTAGCTCCCTGACCAGGGACTGAACCCAGGCCTCAGCAGTGAAAGCCCCGAGTCCTAACCACTGGATGGCCAGGGAGTTCCCTGTACCTATGTTTATACTTTTGCTTCCCTTGTGATTCAGCTGGTAAAGAATCCGCCTGCAATGCAGGAGACCCTGGTTCGATTCCTGGGTCAGGAAGATTCACTGGAGAAGGGATAGGCTACTCACTCCAGTATTCTTGGGCTTCCCTGGTGGCTCAGCTGGTTAAGAATCTTCCTGCAATGTGGGAGACCTGGGTTTGATCCCTGGGTTGGGAAGATCCCCTGGAGAAGGGAAAGGCTACCCACTCCAGTATTCTGGCCTGGAGAATTCCATGGACTGTATATAGTCCATGGGGTAGCAGAGAGCCAGATACAACTGAGCAACTTACACTTTCTTTCATGTTTATACTTTAGTTCTCAATGAAATACTCTTTACTTAAGGAGGATGATAGAATTTGTAAAACCTCCAAATTTAACATGACTTACTGATATAAAACAGTTAAAATATAAAATGCATTAACATTTAAGACATCAGTTAATTTTACACTGTTAATTTTCAGCAAAACAACAGGGACTATTGACACTTCTAAACTGGTTAAGTCCTCTGTGTGACACAGCTGTGCTAGGACAGACACTGCCTGTGCTCAAGGAAGCCACCGTCTGAGGGAGGTAACAGACATCACAAGGAATCCTTGACAGTGACTACAGCGCAGGCAGGCACAGGTACCACAGCAACACCGTGCTTTGTCAGTGGGTGACAGGCTAGGCCATTTAACCCCGATTCAGACACCAGCTCTCTGGATTTACAGCCACATCTGAAGGTTAAGTTATTATCCATTTATTCTGATTAAGACTGTCAAAACATATTTTAGAAAGATTTCCATCAAAAACAGTTAAAAGTTGGGAGTGCAAAAGGCCAAACTCTGTGCTATCTATAGACACTTTGGAAATCTGACTGCATGTTATCTGTTAATTTTTATAAACTGGAGTTGAGAGCTGACTTATAAGAAAATGCAAAGGACTTACCTCTCTTTTTATACAGTTTTGCAGCATCTTTAACTTCTCTAAAAACATGCTCTACTTGCCGGGTCAGCATGTCATGCTTTAAACGCTCTAACAGGTTAATCATGTCATCAAAGACAGAGCTTTCCATAGAGGCTAGCTGTCCTAGCTGCAGTTTACTTAGAGTGTTATTCTCTGCAAAGACTTCCAATGCTGCCTGTTGAAGTTGTAAGAAGAACTGAAAGCAAAAATATGTTAACATGTTGAAGACACATTTTTTTTAATAGCTAGAGATCTAACTCATATATAATTCATTCATTTAAAGTATACAGTCTCTTGGTTAAGACTCTGCGCTACCACTGCAGGGGGGCACGGATTTGATCTCCGGTTAAGGAACTAAGATAACACATTCTGCGCAGTGTGGCCAAAAAATAAATATACAGTTCAGTGGCGTTTCATACATTCAGAGTTGTGCGTCTATCAGCAGTCAGTTTTACAATGTTTTCATTACCCTAGAAAGAAATCCCACATTCTGCCATCATCTCCCATTGTCCTCCTCATCCCCCACCCCCACCCCAGGCAACCACTCATCTTCTGTCTCTAGATCTGCCTGTTCTGGCCATTTCATACAAATGGACTCATATAATCTATGATTCTTTATAACTAGCTGCTTTCACTTGGTATAATGTTTCAAGGTTCAACCATGTTGTAATATGTATCAGTATTTCGTTCCTTTTTGTGGCTAAATGATATTCTGTTTATCCATTCATTAGTTGACAGACGTTTGGGCTTGTTTCCACTTTTTGTCTTTTATGAATAACATTTCTATGTTCATTTGTGTACAAGTTTCTGTGCAGATAGATGTCTTCATTTCTCTTGGACATATACCGAGTAGAACTGCAGGATCATATAGTAATTCTATATTTAACCTTTTGAGGAACTGCCAAACTGTTTTCCAAAAAATAGTTTTGGAAAGCAACTCTACCATTTTACATTCCTACTGGTTGTGTATGAGGGTACAAATTTCTCCATGCTGTGCTTATAAATGATACTATATTGTTATTATTATGGCCAATCTAGTTTGTATGAAGTGGTTTTGATTTGCATTCCCCTAATGGCTAATTGCATTTTTTTGAGACACAGATTGATAGCTGTAGTAAACCTAACAGATAAATGAGTTAAAAGAATTAAAATATAATTTTTTTACAGTGCCATTTTAGGTAGAGTTAACACTCTTCTTTCTGCCTTATAGGAAAGTAACACTGTGGATAATTAGTAAAACATTAGAAACCTGAGTGTCTCTTGGCAGGGGACTGGGCATGGCTACTAGGGATTGTTCAGAGATGACATGTGAGAGCATGCCTTGGCATCTCTGCTGAAGCTGTCAGGGTAGTGGCACTGCCCTTCTGAGACTGTTCCTGGGCCGCGGGGGCCTAGAGCCGCCTATGGCCACATCTACCAGAGCCTGCCTATGAGCGAAGCCAGAAATGAACACCTTTAGAGCAGCCATGCCTAATCCTTCAGTTTCACAAACAAGTTCCTCACCTCACCCAAAGCAGGCCAGCATTAATCTGGGTTTCTGCCACCTATGACTGAAAAACTCCTAATTCTGAATGGGCTGGATATGTCAGGCTTGGCACAATCTGGCAACGGTCAGACAGCTGTTAGTAGAGAATCTAATGAATGGAAGCCGAACTCTGTCTATTCTTTCTATTTTCGGGTAATTCAAGAGCTTACATGACTTTTATTCAGAGTATTCACAACCTGAAGGACTATGAATGCAGTTAAATGATATCTGGTGTTAAACAAAATTTGTACCATAATAACATACCAGATACAAAGTTCATTCATGATTTGAAGAGTCAACTCTAAAATTTGATTATTTCTCTGTTGATAGAAGGAACCAGTTAATTCAATATCAGATTATTAATTTTCTAAGGACAGGGATCTCCATTAACCAACTACAGAGTTAATGATGTTCCACAAATATTTCAGTGAAGCTAAAAATGTGCCCCTGAATGAGTCTCTTATTAAAGCATTGGCACAAGAAGCAAGAATAACTGTTTTACGAAAAAGCTAAGCAGAAAATGGAGCACTGTGGGGGTTGGTGGTGGTGAGTGAATAAACCACCTACTAAAATTAGGAACATGACACATAAAAGTACATAATGAATGAATGTATTCTGATTAGGTGACTTTATAAAGACAAATGCATTGATCATTACATTCCACTAATATTCATTTTATGAAATAATTATTTTCCTTGCTCAGCAGAATATCATGCACATGTATTTCAGTTAAGATTTCTATAAAAAGTCTTTAAATAATTTTAAGTCTCAGCCAAAAGACCCAGATTAAAATAAATTATGACTGTATTTATCAGGTATTTATCTTGTTTACATCTATTATTAGTATATTTGTTTCCTGTTTTTTGGCTGATTTAAGAAAAAGACTTTGATTTTGTTTTTCTCTCACAGTAAAGGAATACATTTTTTTCTATATGATGTGCTAGCAGTATAGTATAATATTTTGTTATAAATTCATAGTATATTGGGACCACCTCGATGCTCCAGTGGTTGAGATGCCATACTTCCAATGCAGGCAGTGTAAGGTCAATCCCTGGTCGAGGAACTAGGATCCCCACATACCACGCTGCTTTTTTAAAAACGGATTCTTATCTTTTAGAGATACATATGGTAATATTTACCATGAAATATATCTGAGAACTACTTCAAAATAATTCTGCATAAGTGGAAGAGGAAAGGCTTAATGAAACAAAATTGGTACTAGAAGATGGGTGATAGGCATATGGGAGTTCATTTTACCATTCTATTTACTCTTGAGTATGTTTCAAAAAAACAAAATATTAAACAATATTTTAATGTATGAAATATTTAGGTTAAAAATGTTTCTATTTTTATGACTCTTCATAATTTGTCATGTTTGAAGGCACTCAATAGGGACTTTCCTGGTGGCTCAGACAGTAAAGAATCCACCTATGATGCAGGAGACATGGGTTTGATCCCCAGGTCAGGAAGATCCCCTGGGGAAGGGAATGGCAACCCACTCCACTATTCTTGCCCGAAGAATTCCATGGATAGAGGAGCCTGGTGGGTTGCAGTCCACAGGGTCACAAAGAGTGGGACATGACTGAGTGACTAACGCTTTCACTTTTAAGAGCTATCAAATGTTATTTTCCTTAAAGTTCTTAATTTTATTGATTTTGACATCATTATACAAGCTTAGTTTTCTGAGATGGCAATTACCATTCAACATATTTCCCAAGTTTAAAATCTACAGAGGAAAGATTTACTTTATAAACTACAATTTCATGAAAGGATGGCTTTCCTTTCCAATGATTAAAATATCAGGATAATTTAACTATATGAGACTTAGATGAGAAAAATATGTACTGTAATCATACCTCCTAAGTTTGGCGCAGTTTTGATTCTGTCTAACGTGTTATTTCTGCTTGCTACAGATTCAACATTTCAAAAGGTAAAACTGTTCAAATTACTAATATATTACTTAATATAAAAGATTCACTTACAACATTGTCAGCCCAGTCTGCTAGCACTGTAGAGATATAGTTCACGGCATTAAGAATTGCACAGTACCGAAAGCCAAGGGAAGCTCTAGTCTCTTCTTTCATCACCTGAGTTAATCGTATCCTAAAATCATCTACTAAGTCCTTCTGTAACTCCAGGAACTGCAACTTTCTGGAAGCTGTGGGAAGATTTTTATACCTGTCTGTGGAGAAAATTAACAAGACATATGAAGGTTTATGGGCTTCCAAGCTGGCGCTAGTAGTAAAGAACTCGCCTGCTAATGCAGGAGATGTAAGAGACATGGGTTCAGTCCCTGGGTTGGGAAGATCCCCGTGAGGATGGCACAGAAACCCATTCCAGCTTGCCTGGAGAATTCCAAGGACAGAGGAGCCTGGTCGGCTATAGTCCATAGGGTTGCAAAGAGTTGGAGATGACTGAGGCAACTTAGCACACACAGCACGTGAAAGTTTATGGTATAGGGTTTTCCTATTGGCTAGCTTTGGTGCCTTTGTCAAAAATCAACCAACCATTCAAGTATGGATCCATTTCTAAACTCCCTAAGGATGTGTGTTTCACAAGTACTGGTATTTGTCAAAACTCATTGATCTATATACTGATGATCTATGCATTTCACTATATATAAGTTATGCCTCTAACACAATGTTGTAAATCAACTGTGCTTCACTTTAAAAGTTATGCCTCAATTTTTTAAAGGCATATGAGAAAATCATATACAAAAATTATTCCACTTCTTCAACAAATGACATTTTTTTAAAAAGGAAGGAGGAACTAGGATAGGTTAAAAGAAACATGCAGCTAAAGATTTATAGGTCAAAAGATGTTTAAAATACCCCAGGAAAAAAGTCTGTATTTTGGGAGGGAAAAATACATAATAGAAAAGCGACAGCTTTAAACCTTAGGAACAGATAACCTGAGGGTTCGTTATGCTGCTTTTATATATATATATATGAGAAAATTTCCATAATAAAAGATTTTTAAATCAGTTTTGTTAAATATTTTTGTATTTTAGTGTTTTTCATATTTTTCTTAAAGAATAGAGAATTATTTACTGACTGGACTGGACTGACACCTCTTCAGGTTACCACACGGGCCCAAGAAATGGACAAGACACAGAAGGACTATGGCAGTGCCAGCTCCGTAGCACCTGGAGAACCACCAGGTCTGCAGTGCCCTCGGGGCAACACGGACAGGAACAGACCAGCCAGGGCTGGGCCTGGGCCACCCTCCAGCCAGAACATTCTTGGACCAGAGAAGTTCCCGTTACTATTCCGATCTTTGCCTTCTCCAGGGGATCTTCCCGACCCAGGGACTGAACCCAGGTCTCCTGGATTGCAGGCAGACTTTTTACCATCTGAACCATCCATCAGGGAAGCCCCATTCTTGTCCTTAAGGTTACTTGATTATTTTACTGTTCTACAAACTCTGATATAACAAGGTGAAGAAAATAATATTTAAAAATTGGGTCAATCACCATTTACTGAAGATACTTGAAAAGTTGAAAAACAAGGGAATTCAGGTAAGAAAATTAAATTCTTATTTGTTTTTATGTAACAACTGAGGAATTTTCCCCTCATGTAAACTAATGTTTAAGGTTTTACTTAAATTACAAAAAATCCAAAAGCTAAAATACTATGCTAGAGTTTGACCAAAAAGAAATTGAATTTGAAGATACTACAATAACCACTATACGGTATTTTGTCAAGTTACTTCAAAAGTACCGAGTGAAGAGTCAGTAGTACTTTTATTTACTTTTAAAATTTTATTGAAGTAGAGTTGATTTACAATGTTGTGTTTAATTTCTGCTATATAGCAAAGTGACTCAGTTTTATATATATATATATATATTCTTTTTCATATTCTTTCCCATTATGGTTTATCACCTAATGGACTCCATCCCTCCACCGTTCCCCTTCCCCCTTAATAACCACAAGTCTGTTCAGAGTTAGTACTTCTAAAAAAAAAGTTATATCTTTAAGACTATACTTGCCAGTTATAACCAAGAGTAGTGTCATAAAAGTTTCTGCACAGTCTGGAACTTTCATCTCATCCACATCAGTGATATCCTTATATTGGGATATCCAGGCAGCTTCTGATGAGAGCATTGAATCCATTTTTTGAAGAGCAACTGGCACACAAGAAAGATCATGTCAAACAAGTAGTTACAGATTGTAATTCCTAATCTTTCAACTCATAATTTCTTAGGAATTATCATTTTTCTATTAAAAAATAAAAATTTACACCCTCCTACTAGTTGCACTATTTTAAGGTTACGTAAGATCTTTTACCTCTGCCCACCACATCTACCCAGAATCTTCAAAATATCTTCAAAAAAATCTTCATTGACTAGAAAAGCAACATCCAGAATGATTCCATAAGAGCAGAAATACTATATGTGAAATCCATAAAACAGTTAACTCTACTGGTTTAAATTTTTTTAAAAATATTTTTATTTATTTGGCTGTGCCAGGTCTTAGTTGTGGCACTCAGTATCTTTTTAGTTGTGGCATGCAGCATCTTTAGCTGCAGCAAGCAAACTCTTAGTTGTAGCATGTGGGATCTGGTTCCCTGAGGAACAAACCTAGTCCCCCTGTATTGGGAGCGCAAGTCTTAGCCACTGGGGCACCAGAGAAGTCCCTGGCTTAAATATTCTACCCTAGAAATACATAGAGTACAATTTTGGGAAAAACTGAAGCTTGATAGGAAGAAAAGAAGATAATCTCTGAAGGCATCTTGATAAACCTCAACTGAGAAAAATTTAGATGGCTCTAGTTTCTACCCAGAACTGGAGAAGAATAACACCTAAAATTTGGTATTCACAATAAGAGATGCCTCTCCCCAGCCTATGGCCATATGAGCACTTACATTTTCTCTCCACAGTCAACCATCTCTGAAAACAGGTCTCCTCTGATAGAATATGCATACAGTTAGCAAAAGTGCTAGGATAGCCGTGAACGCTGTGTAGTTCTCTTTCAAACAAAAGCACCTCATCCACCAAATGACAGAAGAGACTGTCGTCATAGAGCAGACAAGGAATATCAGCAGCTAACTTCTCAAGAATCAGCATCATAAGGCCCCGAGAAAATTCAAGCTAAAAAAATACAGAAGCATAAGGTAATGAAAATGACAGCTTATTCATGGACACCTGCAACTCTGAAACTGAAATGCTCTGGACTGAATCTCCTACCCTTGCGTTTACTGAAGAGCCCACTTTGTCCAATATTGGCTGAATCTTCTCATCCAGAAACTGAGTGTGGTTCCCGATCCACAGAAGAACCTGAGCCAAGTACCATTCAGGCTAAGGAAGAAGATGAACAGTTTGAATTCTTAACTCATTCCAGCTAGAAAGTTACAGTTACTTAAATGTTTGTGTACATAAGAGCACAATTTTGACTCTGAACTTTACATTCACTGAAGGCTTAATAATCAAATGTTTCCCAATGTACTCCCAATATATTTCAATAATGTGGCTTGAGTCAACTAATGAATTTAAAATACCATAAATATTTAAAACCTAGCACTTTAGAAATATGTAAAAGGTAAGTATCACAAAGAATGATGGCCTTTATATAATTTTTTGGAAGTAACTTTCCAAAATAATTTTCAAACATGACTTTCTTAAACTGTTTTTCTTTTTTTCAAAAGTTAAATTAAGAAAAATTTGGCTGGTCTGCATTACAAAACATATAAAGACTTAAAGCAACTGTAATTATAGAAAAGTAATGTCTAAGTGTGCAGTTTTTAAAATTGTCACCAGAGGTGATTCTATAAACCTTCTAAGTTTTGTTGGACAGGAACTCTAACATTCTCTGAAAGGTAAAACCCTGCTGTGTGCTAGATGCTGGGAATACAGAAATGAAAAGGGGCAGTGACTCTCAGGGCCTGCATAGTTCAGGCTTCGTGTCAGAGTACCAGGACCACTGGGACTACAATTTAAAAAGAACCAACAGAACTAACAGTTTTCTTACCTCAAATCATTACTGCCTCTCTACAGTTTAGACTTCTTTTGTGTCACTTACCACTTACTAATTGGTTCTACTCTTCTTTCCACCAACACCCCATCCAAGACAGGGAGACCCAAGAAGTACAAAAGAACAAGCTGAATTTGAGAACCAGAAATTCATTGTCATCCCACTCTTCCCTACATAGATATAACTGCCTATCCCTTGATTCTTTTACGATTCTATAAAGCCTGTAAACTCATTTATATGTGACATATACAATGTCCGCCAAGTAATCAGGCATTTTAAATCATTTAATTCAAAACACTTAACTGCAGGACTCCTCTGCTACTTGCACCGCATCACGTGTAGGAAGACTTCAAGAATAAACAGTATCTACGCCCTAGCAACTCCCAAGGTTATAATTCTCAACACATTCAATCAAATTTCACTGAAAACAGTTGTCTGTGATTTTCAGAGCAGATTAAAGAAAGTCTCAACAGGATGTCCAATACACTTGGGTATGGTCCCTCAACTAAAATGCTGGTGATAATTTCCTCAAAGTCATTCCTGTTACTTATCCCTATACTCTCTCTTGCTAGCTACAAATCATTTTACATTTTTAAAATTCTTATTTATTTTTATTTTTTGGCCGTGCTGCATGGCACATGGGATCTTTGTTCCCTGACCAAAGATCAAACCCACGCCCCCTATGGTGGAAGCACAGAGTCTTAGCCACTGGACCACCAGGGAAGTCCCACTACAAATCACTGAACACATCAGCACTTCCACTCAAAAGCTAATGCTCTACTATCTTTTGACTCTCACTTCTCTTTCTGATGTATTTATAAACCTGAAGGAGCAGTTTGCACAATGGAACACATGTGGATCCCGTTGTAAAAAAGTGCCACAGCAAACGCTACAGCACACACCAGAAGAAACCTGAGGAAGTAGTCAGAGGGTGTGTTAATGAGCGCACTGATTCTTAACAACATATCAACACAAGTCCCAAGTTTTATCTGTAAAGGGCAGTGACGAAACTGGAATTTAGCTCTTTAGAGAAAAATGTGGATAGAATCAGAATTTAACTTAAGCCAGCAAAAGTAGAGACATCCTTAGTATTTGCTATTAATTAAAACCGGGGCAAGAAGCGGCAAAGCACACCTTGCTTATAACATTAGTCTGCCGGTTCCCTCTGAAGTGATACCTGAACCTCTTCTGAAGGGGAGTCAGCATAATTTGGATGGGCAGGATGACAGAAGGGGACGCGGGAAGAGAGTACTTTTCTGGAAGCTGTTTTGGCTCAGTAAATAATTCATCTCTGACATAGTAAAGTCAAGGAAAAAGAAAAGCATATATGTATAGATATAGATATGTATACACACAGAACATTTTTCTAGCAGATATATATGATACTGAGAAATTATAACAGATAATATGTAATCTCACTTTAAATACATATGACTTAAGTAAAAGTCCATAAGAAATATTATTAAAATGAATCTTTCCTAAGATAAAGGATAATAAGCAAGGAAACACATTCGAATAATCATTTTATTAAATCAACACTAAGTTACTAAGGCTTCCTTCCAATTTTGCCCAGTTTTTTGATTGTCCCAAGAGACCTATATGTGATGCAGCAAACTTGGGTCAATCATGTAGTTCAGAACTCCTCACAGCCCTTCCACCCACACACAGTTTATCTGGAAGGAGAACAGCACCCCCGCCCCACTACACATAAGCACACACAGGTAAGTCCAAACCCAGTACTCCTCCCATTTTGCTTCTTGGCCACTTTCAGAAAGCTTTCCTTTCTGGTCCAAATCCACTCTAGGAAAAAGAAATTTTAGTAAGTTTTAACCTCTCAAAAGATACGAGGTTTGTAGTTTCAGAAGCTGACAGAACAGGGTCTCCAGGTTACTATATATCTCAGGGGCACTGGCTGGTCGACTGATGCCAACAGTTTGAGACTGAGGGGGAGCGATGAATGGCCAGTGAAGCTGTGCTAAAATTTCCTCAAAATCACTGTAACAGAAAAGCGAGAGAAGTATTGCTATCAAACACAACCAACACCAAACAGCCATCTGAAAGCAATTTCCATGAAATACGGAGACAGTCCTTGCCTTGTAAGCTTGTCCTTGAGAATTTTATGCCAGAATTTAACTGTGGCTCTCATGAAACCAAGAAGATGAGTACAGGAAGATTCCTGAAGCTTGATGTCAAGTTCTGCCATAGACACCAGAGTAGAGGCTGCCTCTGGGACATTATTGGTCATCAGATATTGCTGAATGTTATCACTGAAAGACAAGGAACAGCAAAGTTGAAGGACACTGTTCAGAATAATTCCAAATATGGAAAACTGCTTCTTCCTCCTGCTTCACATAAAACTACAACCAAAGAAAGGAGGAAGCACTAAAGTGTTTTGTTTTGTTTTTTAACTTGACACCCCAGTCTTTAGGAGCCTGGAATCCTCAGCATCCTCCTAAGAGCAGTGGGCTGTGTTCAGGACATCTCCCTCCACCTTTGCCTGCCCAGCTCTCCCAATAGGACAGACTTCTCCTCTGTCACATTCCATCAGGCACCCCTTATTTCTAAGAAATCTGTCTTTTACAGAATCTTAGTCCAAGGGGAGAATGTGGGTGGCATCTGGCAAGTCAATAATGCTAGTCTTCAATCTGTATCTACTTTGCCCAGCTGAACTTGACTACAGGGAACTTAGGGAGGTGGCACCTCAGAGTCAAGTCCTTTCAAGTTACTGCCAAGCTGCACATAAAATTTAAGGCAAGCTCTATAGCGAGGGTAGCAAAGTCAAATGCGTAGAAAGGCCCGACAGGCAAAGTAAATTAAAAGCAAAGTGGGGCCAAGTAAAAGCACGTACCCCACCCTAAGGCTCTAGCCTAGGGTTGTCACACTGGAATGTAGATCTAATGTGGCCAAATCTTGAACATTTTCAGGAGAACAGAAATCAAGATTTCCATGCAAAATCAAACTATTAATCAAATTCTTTAAAACAAGCCAAATATAACATGTCTTCAGGACTAATTCAGCATATAACTACCATTTTGCACACTGGCTCAAAGAACATTTGAAAATGAAATGCTTCTTTTGATAAAAATCACATTCCATATCTTCAGCCAGAATAAGGAACAAAAGTTAACCTTTTCAATAATTAATTTCTCTTCAGAGGTCATCAGGAAATTGGAAGTAAGTGCTCTCTCTTTAGGCAGCCTGTGTGCATTCTGCCAAGGCTTGGCTGAGGAGCTGGATGAGCTGGGCTCCTGCAGAGCAACAGTTCTGCTCCTGGGCGGTCACAGCGCCCTCTGTGGGAACAGGCATGTGCCACCGCCACCCTGCCCAGCTCCAGCAGGCGCTAGTCCTGCCTCCACACCTTTGTTTTCCACTGGCTCTGCTTCAGGCAGTAGCTCACATTTGTATTGTTTTATGTTTTTGACAGCACTTGGGCCTTCCCCTACTCTCATTCTCTCATTTTTCTTTCTTCCCCTTTTCTAATCATTAAGTTTCCTAACAGATTTTGTCTTTTATAGCTATTTTCATAACTGAAATTATGAAACCAAAACATCTGCCAATGTAAGCAGAAATGTTAATTCAGCTTGTTTGAAAGGCAATACCAGACATAATCAATCAATGATATGTATTCAATTCAAAAAGAAGTACAATAGACCCTTGAACAACATGGGTTTGAACTATAGGTGTCTGCTTATAGAAGTAGAAGTCTGGGCTTCCCTTGTGGCTCAGCTGGTAAAGAATCCGCCTGCAATGAGAGAAACCTGGGTTTGATCCCTGGGTTGGGAAGATCCCCTGGAGAAGGGGAAAGGCTACCCACTCCATTTGGCCTAGAGAATTCCATGGACTGTATAGTTCATGGGGTCGCAAAGAGTGGGACATGACTGAGCAACTTTCACTTTCTTTCACTTTCAGTCTGCTTATAAGATGTATGCAGACTTGCCATTGGAGAAGCTCTGGTGCTCCTAACCTCTGCTTTGTTCAAGGGTCTACCTTCTTTTTTTTTTTCTCCCTATTCAAAAGTAGGAGGGCTCGTTATTCGTCTAATAATATACTATGTAGCTCTTCTTAGGTGATATCCACTAAATATCCACTTAGAAAAAAAAAAAATTGCATCATAGATAAAGCCATCCATTTCATTAAGTGACCACCTCTAAAAGGTTAAAAGAGGAATATCACTACTCTGATGAGTTGTTTTATTAATATGGCATTATAATTTTCATCGTGTGTGCACAGTACAACTATGGGACTCGAAATTTTTACTTGGATTCCTTTCTTTTAAATGCAAATTAAGCCCCCTGAAAAGTTTATGTTCATTCACAATAAAGGAATCATTATCATAATGCTATTTTCATAACAACTGGTAAAATCACATTATTATAATCTTTAATTAACTCAATTATTTAATGGCATCCACGTACTCTCTAAGACAGAGTCTCAAAGGAAAATAATAATTATGAGAACAAAGAGGCTTATTTTACCTTAGTTCTTCAATTTGTGAAATCCATTTAAGGTAAGCAAGATGCCGTTCAATCTCTTCAATTTGGTTAATCATGGCTCCAAGATCTTCCATCCAGGGCTGTGCGGTCAGCAAATGGCTGTTAATGGAACTGAAGAGATGGGTTTCTTGCTCCAGAAATTGATTAAGGAATTGCTTTGATTCTTCTGCCTTTTTTAAGGCACTGTGAATTCTTTTAGGGATTTCTGATGAAACTGTAAGTACCTGACCATACCAAAAATAAAAACAATAAAAACCAGCAACAATCAGGAAAGATTCTCAAAACCTTCTTTATTAGTTACCTTCAAAATGCATGTATGTTCTAAACAAATAAAAATTGTCATTTAATAGCTTCAGGTTGGATTTCTGCATCCTATACTACCCAGGCCTCAACATAAAATGCTAACGTGGAGGTGTGTAGGGAGGGCCCTGGTAAACAGTATATATCTTTGGGTCTACTGTCACAAAGCACTTTCAGAGTGTTCAGTGAGAGAACATTTACCTGCTTTACCCACTAAATATTTTCCTTCAAAAACAAATGAGACTGTGATTATAAATGTCTGGGTTTCTGTATTTTGCAAAAGTTCGCCAGGTGATTTTGATTTAAGCCCAGGTTAAGAACAAACCATTGACATGCTTGGTAAGATGATATCCAGGTAATGCCTTTAGAAATAGTATTTTATTAAATGGATTTTTCTTATAGTAGATAGAAACACATATAAATATCAGGCATCAGTACAATATGATAAGAATATATGAGAGGAATTCCAATTTAATCAACACTAATGAGACACTTATTCTACACCAGGCACTGTGCTAGGGACTGATAGATTATTATCAGCATCTGCCCTTAATCTCAGTTGTTATGAAAGAAAGATGCAGGCACATCTTCAATAGTGGGATTAGTGCAATAAAAGAGATGCCAGGTGTAATGGTGTACTAAGGTGGTGTTTCCCAGACTTGAATGTGCATAGGAATCACCTAGAGATAGAGTGCAAATTCAGACTCAACAGGTCTGAAGTAGAGACTGAAATTCTGCACTTCTTACGGGGTTCCAGGCAATTGTACTTGCATGGCTCATGCACAGACCTTTGCAGACTTGGTGGAAATTTTTAGCAAAGTTTGGAAGGCAAGGGCATTTCAGGCAAAATAAACTGGTCAGTCATGATCAGAGAATAGCAAAATGGGGAGGAGGGCACAGAATCCAGTTCAAAGAAAGAACTGCAGAGAGATGAGCAGAAATAGGTAGGGGGCATCGTGGGCATTACAAGAATGCCTGGCTTTTTCCAATAAGCAATGGGATGCCATGACGAGTTCTTAATAAAGGAATAATTCAGTGGGGTTTATGATTTAATATAACCATGTTTATTTTCATATTATTTATGATAAAAACTGGGAATAGCAAAAAGATCAACCAATAAAGGCCTGATTAAATAAATTATGTACAGCCACATTTGAATACCATAAAACCATTAGAAGAGATCTATATGTATTGATATATTAATTGTATTTACATTGTATTATAATGCGTATTGGAGAAGGAAATGGCAACCCACTCCAGGATTCTTGCCTGGGAAATTCCATGGGCAGAGGAGCCTGGCAGACTATATAGAGTGCTTGGGGTCACAAAGATTCAGACACAACTGAGCACACAGCACATAATGAGTACACTACTGATGTCGTTTCAATGAGTTTTAATACTTGCCTGTTCTTCTAACTGCATTTTACTTTCTGTCATCTGTTCTATGAGTTTATCAAGTTTCTTTAAAGATTTAAGGTCATTTCCAACTTCCTTTTCTATAAATGCCGACACACAGGAAGGGAGATCACTATTATCTGTACCTTCGCAGACTTGTTCATTTTCAACAAGAGCTGCAATATTTATGTCACCTAAAATGAAAAGAATAACAATTACTCAATACCACTAACTACTATAGAGTTAAAGGAAAGGCAAACGATATATAAGGCAACATGTCTACTTTCAAAAGTTAATAAACACTATATATGGCATTTTGTTTATATACAGTATTTGTATGTATGTATATATATATGTTCATAAAATACCCAAATGAATATAGTGTGTATAAATGAATATGAATATATGTATATATATATACACACTATATATTATATATTTATATATACAATCAGCCCTCCACGTCCATGGATTCAACCAGCTGCATATAAAAAAGTCAAAAAAATCCAGGAAGTTCCAAAAATCAACATAAATTTGCCATGCTCCAATAATTATTTACATAGCATTGACACTGTATTAATATATACACTATTATTATTAGCATTAGGTATTATAAGTAACCTAGAGATAATTTAAGCATACAGAGGATATATGTAGGCTATATGCAAATACTGTGCCATTTTATATAAAGGACTAGAAAATCCAGGGATTTTAATACATGCAAGGGTTCGAAAGCAATGCCCCATGGATACCAAGTGATGACTCCATATGCATATATATATATATATGTTGTTATTTAGCGCTAAGTCATGTCCAACTCTTTGTGACCCTATGGAATACACCACATCAGGCTTCCCTGTCCCCTACTATCTCCTAGAGTCTGCTCAAATTCATATCCATTGGGTTGGTGATGCCATCCAACCATCTTATCCTATGTCGCCCTCTTCTCCTGCCTTCAATCTTTCCCAGCATCAGAATCTTTTCCAATAAATCAGTTCTTCGCATCAGGTGGTCAAAGTATTGGGGCTTCAGCTAATTCAGGTTTTGATCTCTTTGCATTCCAACCAACTCTCAAAGACTCTTCTTCAGCATCACAAATATTATATATGAATATATATATGTATATAAATATACTCATAGACAAATACCCAGATGAATATCTATAAAGCAATTTATTGATCAAGGATACTACAAAATGCTTAAGAGATGAGGCAATTCAGAGTGAAGGAAAAATTACTAAATTCTGTCCTAGTAACCAGAGGTTTCAATAGATGTTGGCATGATAATGCAGTTACAAAAACAGTAAACGTTTCCAGAACAACTGTATCTTAAGAATCTATTTTGTTACTGGAGAGGAAAGGTCAAATCTGATAGCTTCTATTACATTAGTAATATATTTTCAAAATTTGTAAAGAACCAGATGGTATAATCTAGAATAACATCAAAGGAGGACTCTGCTTTTAAAATGTTTTTAAAAAATGGTATTGAAAGATCTCAAGTATATGAAAAAAATTTGAAAGGGAGACCAGTGAATAAAAACTCGTCCTTATGTAAAAGAGTTTTAAGTTTCAAATGCAGTTGAACAAAATTGACCATTTCAGACACAGGGAAAAAAGGAAATATGAGCGAAAACACAAATTACCAGGAAAAACTCAAAATGGCTAGCACAACCACTAAACTGTACGATCTGAAGTGAGATTGTTTCCATGGCAAAAAAAAGTCAATGATGTCCTGTATTTCACAAGTCAGTTTTTCACTCTGCAAGACTCTATACCTTCTTCTACTATTCAGAATATTTAAGGCATAATTAAGCAAGTTACCTTGAATTCTTTGTACAATGAAGATTCAAGTATTTCAGTTTTAAAATTCTAATTCTTATTTAAACAAAACACTGAAGAAAACAAATTTCTAGTTAATTCATTTCAAAGGCAATGATTTTCCTAAATTTGTGGACCAGCAACACTGCTCCTCTTTTCCAGATGACCTTTAGCTAGCTATACCTTTGTGATGGTCTACACCGGGATGGCTTTCTGAACGTGCCCTGAACCTGACAAACTCAAAGGCCCAGAGCAGCTTCTTGGCAAAGAAGGTAGGAGCGTCACCACCCACAGCTGATTACCACACCCTTCTCCTCCCACCCCCGTGTGCTAAGATGAACTGTTTCCCTTTGATGTGTGTTTCCATGTGTAAGCTTCTCATTTGGTTCCTTGCGGTTTCCCTCTTCCTGCAGAAGCTTAGGAAACCCAAAGTTTGGGTCAGACTTTATACTGGTAACACCATCATGTCACTGTGCAGCCATTAACTTCCCTGATACTAAACACACTCAACTCTACTGAGTCCACAACGTGAATTATTTCATTTACAGGGTTTAATCTCTCTAGATATAAGTTGTTCCTAGAAATTTAAAAAGCAAAACCCAAGATAATGTAAAAATTTAGAGGAATAGCCATTGAACTCCAAATGAAAATAAACACTATAAAAGAAGGCCCCAGAGAAAGAGAGAATGGATTTCATGGAAACCAAACATTAGAATAAACCTGAACATACCATGCATTTCTCTACTCCAGATTTGCCTAAAGGATTGATCTTCTCTAAACAAACCATTTTTTTTTTTTTAATATGGAACGCTTCACGAATTTGCGTGTCATCCTTGCGCAGGAGCCATGCTAATCTTCTCTGTATCGTTCCAATTTTAGTATATGTGCTGCCGAAGCGAGCACTAAACAAACCATTTATGGTTTGTTAAAAGCTTGATTGTACTAGCACATATTTCATTACAAAGACTATGGCAATTTCTTAAAAAGCAAAACCATAAAACAAACAAGGTATGCACACAAGAGATAAAGCTGGGGGAACAATACAGAGCCTCCTGGGGAGCACTCCTGGTTGGACTTCACCTCTGCTCTTCCTTGGAGCTAACCTTGTAGAACTGGGTTCTTTACCAAAAATAAAGCGTTTTCTTTTTTAAGTATATAGTTGCTGTACAGAAAGTTACAGGTGTACAGTATAGTGATTCACAATTTTTAAAGGCTACATTCCATTTATAGTTATAATATATTGGTTATATTCCCCATGTTGTACAAAATATCCTCATAGCTTTTAAAAAAACTTATTGTAGTTGATCTACAATGTTGTTATTAGTTTCTGCTGTACAGCAAGTGAATCAGTTATATATATATATATATCCACTCTTGTTTATTTTCCCATATAGGTTATTACTGAGTATTGAGTCGAGTTCCCTGCTATACAGTAGGTCCTTTATTAGTTATCTGGTTTTTAAATTTATTACTTTATTTTCTTTATTCATCTTGGCTGCCTCAGGGGTTAGTTGTGGCACATGGGCTTAGCTGCTCTGCAGCATGTGGGATCTTAGTTCCCAGACCAGGGATTGAACATGCGTCCCTTGCATTGCAAGGCAGATTCTCAACCACTGGACCACCAGGGAAGCCTCAGTTATCTGTTTTATATATAGTAGTGTGTATGTGTCAATCCAAGTCTCCCTTTTCTCCCTCCCACCACCAACCCCAGGTAACCATCAGTTTGTTTTTACATATGTGACTCTACTTCTGTTTTGTAAATAAATTTATTTGTACCATTTTTTTAGATTCCACATATAAGTGATATCATAGGATATTTGTCTTTTCCTGTCTTATTTCACTCAGTGCTTATTTTATATGTAATAGTTTATACCTCTAGATACCTATATTGTCATCTAGGTGATGTGTATAGGTATCTAGGTGAGGTATATAGGCTATACCTATACCTATATACCTACCCCTATATTGCCTGTCCACACTTACCTCTCCTCATGGGTAACAACTAGTTTGTTCTCTATATCTGTGAGTCTGCTTCTCAAAAATAAAGTTTTAAAGAAACAGCAATGAAGGGCAAGAGGTTATAACAGCCTCATTAGAAAACAACAGCCACTTCTGACAAAATGAAAAAATATCTAAATAAAGATATGCTTAAATGTAAAATGTAACTACCAGCAATTAATATTATGCCAGTGTTTAACGCTGTGTATATTCCCCTCCCCAGCCCATAAAAATTTTTTTCTCCTTTGTTCTGTTCAATTTATAAGAATTGAATGCTTTTTCACATGCCATGAGAACCAATAGCCCACTGGTAGGTAGCAGCAAAACTAATAAAAGTCTATGCCTCACCTTCCCAGCTATAAATTCTAACATTTGCCCTGCCTACATTTAAAAGGTTGTTAATGGGAATAAATCCATGTTTTCTGACTCTTAACACAATAGTCTTATCTTCTTCTCCTTCAGATATGATCACAATTGGCTGGACTGCATCAAACTTTATTACTACAGGAATCCATATACTATTATGTACAGGAGTCTCAATGCCATGTCTTTTCATTTATCTTACATAAAACATGTAAGTTTGTGTGATGTATCTGCAGACACAGAGGCAGGGCTATGGGCGGAGGGAATGTTTTCTGAACTCTAAGCTTGCTGTAGCTTATAGAGTAAATTCTATCTTCACTTTTACAAAAAAATTTTACTCTTGATTTAACCATTTAAATGCACCATAGTGCATTCTTATTCAAATAACATCCTTTAAAATGACCCACTGGTGATTTGCGGGGGTGGGGAGGGAGGTGTTAATGTCTCTCCTCTATTTTTTGTAAAGCACACTTTTAATTGCAGAGAAATTGACCAAGCCACCAAAGGAGGGACAAAGATAAAATCTACAGCTCAGTGGCATCAACCTCCCAAGCATATGAATGGGGGAAAGGTGGAAAGGGAAGGGTTTAACTGAATGGTACGAGATATTCTCAAATCCTTTGCCTTTAGGTAAAAGGAGCTGAGTTGTGGCAGCTGTATATAGTACTGCCAAGTACTATGAAGTGCTCATAGCTTGCTTTCTGAGACAGACTGTAGCAACAGGCAATGTTAAGGGCAAGTCTAAGTCCTAAAGCCAATATGGTAACATGGGCGCTCTTTCTGTTACCACTACTCATTCCGAGACTATTTGCCATTGTCAGAAGAACCAAAACCTCTTTGATGGAACAGCTGTTCCATGCTTCCCCCTTCCTCTCCCCACAAATTTCACTTCAAAAGCCCTTGATGATTCCCCGAAGCTTGCCACATTTAGCTCATTAAAGTAAAATGCCAAATGTTCACAACCCTGGCATGTGCCCCTGCAGGTAGTAAACATTGACCTTTTCCCTTTCCTTGTCCAGTTCAAGATCCAGGAACCAGGTGATCTGTTGTGCTCTTCCCAGATCAATGTTAACTGCAAATTCACTGAAGGTAAAGTACAACTAAACAATTATTATTTGACTCCTTTAAATGCAGCTATGATGATGGTCATCTCTCCAAGATGATTAGCCCCTCCAAATTCCTGATACTTAACAAGTTGATGCTTCATTAAAATAACAGGCAGGCCACAATTATTTTGAACCCAGTGGAAGGGCAGCACTGGAGTGAAACCACACCAGTCCTTGCACCAGGTAGGGATCAGGAAGTGCTAGTCTCCAAATTATCCCACAGTTTACAATCTTGAAAGTCAAACATATGTGCATGATGATAATTAGTATTTATTACTATGCAAGACTGAAGGAAAACGGAGAGGAAGGCGGCAGAGGATGAGATGGTTAGATAGCATCACCGACTCAGTGGACATGAATCTGAGCAAACTCAGGGAGATAGTGAAGGATGAAGGATCCTGGCGTGCTGCAGTCCATGGGGTCTCAAAGAGTCGGACACAACTGAACGACTCAACAACTATGCAAGCAGGTTGTACAAAAAGGAAGAAACGATACTTTATCTAAAAGATTAACAGGCTAGTAAGATCCTTCTGGATGCAGACCCGAGGACCGAGTTGTGGAGCGATGGGTGGGTGCAAAGTGCTAAGGTGTTTGGAATCTGCTTACTTTTCTCCTTGAGGTTCTTCTTTTGGTCACCATTTTCAGAGCAGCACTAGAAGGAGAACAGGTAAGACAAACACATTAAGGCTGACGTGACAGAGGGAACTCACACAGGGCTCTCAGGGGGCATCCAGTGGAGGACAGCTTCTCAACTTCCTGGGAGGCCAGAGTCTGGAGGTTTCCAAAGGGCCACGTCCCTGGGGCCACCACTGTCACGTCCCCAGGAGAGCTGGGGTTACCTTGCCTGGCCTCCAGGGGCACCTCTCCAGAACCATCTAGGTCGTATCACCAGGGATCGCCAGAGCTACCGCACTGGGGCCACCTCCCCGGGAGGTCTGCCACCTTGCCGGAGCAGCAAGGGCCATCTCCCCGGGGTCACGGCAACCGCGTCCCCAGGCCAACTCCACCTCACTGAGACACTCTCCCCTGGAGGTCTGCACCACCTCAATGGGCCACCAGTGTCCCCTCCCCGGGCCACCTCACCGGAGTGACGGGTGCCTCGCCGCTCTCGCCGGCCAGGAGCATCCTGCTTCCGCGCGAGTCGTCTGCTCCTTGAGCAGCCAGCGTGGCCAATGGACTCTGGCTCCCGCCAGCGATCAGAGACAAGCCTCGGAGACTGTAGCGCCAAACGCCACGGCAACTTCCTGCACCGTCTCTCTGGTTTCTTCCTTTCCTACCAGAGAGGCTCTGCCCGTGCAGCCGCCGGCTGTGTGCAGGGGCTCCCCCTGCCGTCCGGGGGTCGGATCAACCCCTCTGGAAGGAGAAGCGGGGGAAAGGAGGGGCGGGGAGGAGGTCTTTCTCAACCTTACTAAAATCTTCTCCACTGCATTGAGGTCGTTAATGATGGAGCTTGAAGGTACCCCTCCCTCCACACCATAAATTCCATTTAAGTCACTTCAACTTAAATTTCCGATGATATACCAGATGTTCTGAGTGTGAGGGGGCTTGTCGACTGGCTTTAATGTAATTTGGTTGGACTGTAGCTGCGGAATCTCTAATGTCTTTTATCTTTGGATCCTTCTTTTACCGCGAATCAGATACACCTAGAGGTGACCCTCCAACTTCCTACTTAGAGGGTGCAGATCACATTCCAGGAGCTGAAAGGAGGAAAAGGACTCGGTATCTAATATATCCTTCGCCCAGTGCAGAGACCAAAGAAGCCTGTTCTTTGCTAGGGAGGAGAACTAGGATCGCCATCAAGAATTAAATAGCGAACCCAGGGATCTGACGACTTCAAAACAAACGTGCAAGTGTTACCATGGAGACTGAAGCAAACAGGGGAAGGGGAAATAAGCAACCCTTAGAGAAAACAGAAAACATTCAACGAGTAGAAAACTTTATATTCTGAGATGCATGACCCCCACTGCAACTATAAAGCAGTAACAGTCTACTATTTTAAAAGGAGCATTTAGAGACAAAAAAATATAATAGTAGAAATGAAAATTTCAGTAAAATCGTTTGAAGATAAATACTGGGAAACATCCTGGGGTGGGGGGTGGGGCGGCGGCGGTGGTGGTGGGAAGCAAAAGGTCAAGTGAGTAAAAAATAGGAAAGAAAAAATAAATTAGAGGACCACTCCGGGGGGTTAAAATCCAAAAATAAGAGTTCTAAAGGGAAAGAGTAATCACCAGCAAAAAATTAAAGAAAATTTCTCCAAACCAAAGGTTATGAGTTTCCAGATTGAACTAGGTCCCACTGAAAGCCAAGCGCAATGGATACAACCTGACTCATCCCATGGCTTGTCACTGTGAAACTGCAGAACGCTGAGGTCAAAAAGACAATCCTAGGTTTCCAGAGAGGAAAAAAAAGAGATCATTTAGAAAAGATCAAGAATCAGTATATCATTCAATTTCTCAGAGGTCACAAAGAAACCCAGAAGACATCAGAGCATGTCTGTCAAACTTCAAAAGAAAATTTATTTCACACTGAAAGTCTGTACATGACTAGTAAACTACCAATCAAATGTGGATAAAGAATAAAGGTGTGTTCAGACATTCAAGACCTCAACAAATTTCCCTTTTGTTTATTTCTCCTTCCTCAGGAAGCTACTGGAGATGTATGTACTCCATTAAAATGAGAACTAAACAAAGGAAAAGAATGCATGTGATATGGGAAATATGCAGGAGAAAAATAAAGTGGGAAGCCCTGACATCAACTATGCACTTGCCGTAGGTGGTGCAGGTCAAAAGTGTCCAGAAGAGGTGCCTCTGAAAGATGAGACTGATAGAACTCCTTATCTGTCAGACTCTCTGGAGAGAGAGGCTTAAACAATCATTAAGAAGGCAGGGCTTGGTTTAATGATGCATAGTAAAACAAAATAAGACCATTATTAATGAAAAACAAAAACTGAAGGGAATAGAATTAATCAAGGTATATTACTTTGCTCAAGATGTTTGCCTAATCATTATGAAGTTAACACAAATCTGTTTTACAAGTACAATACAACGATATTGGGCACATAAAGAGGTGGGAAGTGTGGTGGGGGGTTGGGGAAGGGCTAAAGGAAGGAAGAAGAGATGAACCCTCATTTTTCATTAAGTGAAGTCAATACTGCCTAAAAGTGACACAGCTAGAAATAGAAATGCAAACATTTCATAGAAATGAAGGTAAATATTAAAATAACCAGTTGAAAAAGGTGAAATGACTTTGAGGAAGAAACAGGGAAGGAGTAAGGTGGTAATATAGTCTCTGCTGTTTCACTGCAAAATTTACAGGACTTTTGCAGAACTGACTCTAACTCACAGATATGTATAATTCTGATTAAAATTTAAAAATATAAATTAAGAGAAAAAAGATTACTCTAAACCCAAAGTGTTGCTTCTGAAGTATTATCAGTCTGGTGAAGGAAATAGACATGAATATTAATTTAAGATTGAGTGCAGGTAAGTTCAACAAGGGATATGTTTGCATTGATTGAAGGAGCACAAAAAACAATTAACTACTATCTGGAAAATGGAAAGAGATATCTACGATGGGCAGAATATGAGACAATAAGGATGAAACAAGAGATAAACTGTGTGTTTTAGGCAGTTAGCAATCCATAGTGCTGTGCTTTGTCATTCAGTCGTGTCCAGCTCTTCTTGACCTCATGGACTGCAGTCTGCCAGGCTCTTCTGTCCAAGAGGATGCTCCAGGTAAGAATACTGGAGTGGGTTGCCATGCCCTCCTCAGGGGATATTCCCCACCCAGGGATGGAACCCAGGTCTCCTGCAATGCAGCTGGATTTTTTTACTGTCTGAGCCACCAGGGAAGCCCAATCCATAGTGCTGATGTGTAAAAGCAGGATCCTGAATATTATACATAATATACATGTTAGGATATAATTTTAAAGTCAAAGAGAACATTAAACTGTCAAATGTTTATTAAAGGGAGTTGGAATGAGGAAGAAGTTTTGAACATTCCTGTGTTATTTTAACTATAAAAGCCAATAAAGAACTGCCTTTTGGAGAACAAAAAAAAGTAAAAATGTGTATTTTACTTGGATCTTGTCTAAGGCAGCTTAGGCTGAAATGCAAAGAGGGTAAGTTTTGACCACGGAGTTAGTTAATGTACAAAGAAATGTGAACATTCTTTCCTCCATATGTGTTTGTAAGGAGTTGGGCCACAGTTTCAGAGAAGATACTTCTTAAAGGACAGTTTGAACAACATAAGTTTTAACTACTCATGTTCACTTCTCAAATTTTTTTCAATAAATATGTACTTTAGTACTGTATCATCCATGGTTAGTTGAATCCGTGGGTATGGAACTGCAGATACAAAGGGCTGAGTATCAAGTTATACTTGGATTTTCCACCAGACAGAGAAAAACATCTACTTCTGCTTCATTGACTATGTAAAGCCTTTGACTGTGTGGATCACAGCAAACTGGAAAATTCTCAGAGATGGGAATACCAGACCAACTTACCTGTCTCCTGAGAAACCCGTATGTGGGCCAATAGTTAGAACCAGATATGGAACAACTGACTGGTTCAAAATTGAGAAAGGAGTATGACAAGGCTATATATTGTCACCTTGCTTCATTAACTTATATGTAGAGTATATCATGTGAAATGCTGGGCTGGATGAACAACAAGCTGAAATCGTGATTGCTGGGAGAAATATTAACAACCCCCAGATATGCAGACGATACCACTGTAATGGCAGAAAGTGAAGAGGAACTAAAAAGCCTCTTGATGAGAATGAAAGAGGAGAGTGAAAAAGCTGGCTTGAAACTCATCATTCAAAAAATGAAGATCATGGCATATGGTCCCATCACTTCATGGCAAATAGGAGAGGAGAAAGTGGAAGCAGTGACAGACTTTTTTTTGGACTCCAGAATCACCACAGACAGTCACTGCAGGCATGAAATTAAAAGACGCTTGTTCCTTGGAAGGAAAGCTATGACCAACCTAGACAGCATATCACAGACATCACTTCTGTGACAGAGGTCCATATAGTCAAAGCTGTGGTTTTTCCAGTAGTCATGTACGGATGTGAGAGTTGGAACATAAAGAAGGCTGAGAGCCGAAGACACGACTGAACAGAGAGTCCGGGCCCTGTATTGTTCAAGGGTCAACTGTATGGGAAAAAGTAAATTTAGATTGAATTTCTACTCTGTGGGTGTGGAAAAATATTTGCAGTTTGCTGTCGTTGGGATATTAACCTATGAACTAAGCACAGTTCAAGAATATGTGATTGTACATGCATTAGGGACAGAAAACTACCCAAAGTACTTAACTGAGATAAATAATATTAGAGGAAGGCAGGATAGAACACTACCAGTCTGCACGAATGACCTATAATCAGCTAACCAGATTCCCACATGTAAACCCAGGGTTTGAAAACAAGTCCACAAAGAAAGCTAAACACCAAAGAATTGATGCTTTTGAACTGTGGTGTTGGAGAAGACTCTTGAGAGTCCTTGGACTGCAAGGAGATCAAACCAGTCCATCCTAAAGGAGATCAGTCCTGAATATTCATTGGAAGGACTGATGCTGAAGTTGAAATTCCAGTACTTTGGCCACCTGATGTGAAGAACTCACTCACTGGAAAAGACCATGATGCTGGGAAAGATTGAAGGCAGGAGGAGAAGGGGACGAGAAAATCAGATGGTTGGATGGCATCACTGACTGAATGGACATGAGTTTGAGCAAGCTCCGGGAGTTGGTGATGGACAGGGAAGCCTGACATGCTGCGGTCCATGGGGTCACAAAGAATCGGACACGACTGAGCGACTGAACTGAAGTGCTGCTATGGAAAACTGTATGGGGGTTAGTCAAAAAATTTTAAATTACCATTGTTGTTCAGTCGCCCAGTGGTGTCTGAATCTCTGCGGCCCTATGGCCCGCATGGACATAATTACCATATGACATTGCAATTTCTCTCTGGGTTTATAGCCCCACCAAAGTCCAAGTGCGGCAGCCTGTGAGCTTCTAGAGTGAAAGGGCCACAGTGAGCTCCAGCCCCCACAGGTTGCGAGGCCAAAAGATGCGAGCGCGATGCCTCCCCGGGTCCAAGAAGCAGGAGCGGGATGAAGTGGGTGAGACCGCCTCCCCTGATGGGTGGGCAGGGCCAAAAGCGGGGCCGGCGGCGAAGGGTAGGCTCCGCCCTCAGGGGAGGGGCCAGCAGGCCGCGGCGCGTCGGAGAGCCGCACGTGTGCGAGCTAGGCGGCTGTGAGTCCGCCTGAGCGCTGTGGGGGCCTCGGGGTAAACCGTGCTCGCTGCCTATGCTGGGCTGCCCTCGTGGTTGGTTCCTCCGAGTGGCCCTTACCTCCGCCTTCCTCCCGCGCCCGGAGCAGCGCGCCCGCCTTCTCGTCGCCCGGCCTGCGCCGCGCGCACGCTCTCAGGCCCCGGGTAAGTGCGGCCTCCCCTCTGCCGCCTGGGCTCCGCGGCCAACCCTCGGCCCGGCGCCCCGGCCCGAAACCCCCTGGAGGGGCAGCACGGACTCGGAAGGAGTCCCGGTCGTTTTCTGAAGCCGCGGCGCGTCCACGGCGCCTCCATTACGGACCGTGCCCGCGGGAGCGCAGCTGGAGCCCGGCTGGTCTCGCGCCTCGGCGGTGCCAGCCCCGCCCCCCGCTCTCCGGGCGGGTCCTGGCGGCCGCGGCACCCTCTCTCCTCCCAGCGGCGCTGTCAGCGCGTGGATCCCTGTCCCACTCCTCCTCTTCTTTGCCCCCGAGGGTTCCTAAACTCTTCTTCCTCCCGGAAGAGACCGCCGGCCTTTATCCTGAAGCCCTTTACAGCGCTCCCGGGCACCGCTGGGCCCGCCCACGTTCTTTCATCCTCTTATCTCTGATTACTAACAGCGATCCTACTGTGTTCCGGGCAGGCTCTCAGGTGACTGTTTTATAGACGTTTCCCAGTGTAGGAGAAAACCAGAGTTTTTCTCGGTCAGATTTAAATGAGTGGATGCAGCGGGGGATTGCTGGGCGTGTTGAAACTAATCCGCAAGGTGTCTTTACCACCAGCCCTGCACCGAGAGATTTAAAAGTACACTCTCATTGCCTGGGCATTAGGGCTGCCAAGAAATAAGGTTTGGAGAGTTTAGTCTTTCACATATTTAGTTCTGTTGTCAGACCACTTTTTTTTTTTTTTTTTAATTCCGAAAGGTTGGTTTTTGTTTCAAGTCCTTAATTATCTGTGAATCGGGCATGCCTCATCACCTGGGGCTGCCTTGGCAGTTGAGGGAACTATCAAAAATCAGACTACTGTACACTCATACTGAAATGGGACTGCTGGATATGCAATGATTTTGGTCCGTCATTAGGCAGAGTAGCCAACGGTTCGTATGTATTAATTTGCAACTCCTTTTGAACTTATATTTTGGTAGAAACTGGTGCAGTAGAGCGGTTAGTAAAACATGGCTTTTGGCCCCAGATAGGAGAGAGAAATGACAGTCCAGCTGGTCCCTTGACCAAGTTTGCTCCTATCTCAGGCTCTCTGTTGGCCCTGTTTCCACTGCTTTTCACGTCTAGTTCTTGTTTCAAGCCTTTGCTCACAAGGCACCTCCTTAGACTTCACTGAAGAGCCCCCTCTTATTCTCACTGTCCTTACTCTGCTTGATTTGTGGCTTTTACAGATGTGCGTTTCCTGAGATTGTTTTAATTTTTTTCTCTGATATGTAAGCTCAGTGGGGGCAGGAAATTTTCTTTTCCCCAGTGCCTGGAACAGTGCCAGACATATAAGAGGGGCTCAATAAATATTTGTGAAATAAATCTAACAGATTTCATTACTTCACATATTAGAGTGTAGTGTGTGCCCTGCGCAAATGAGAGGGCTCCTTACTGTGAGAGCGGGAGGGCTTCTTGATGGTTTGCAGAGGAGGAGGAGAGATGCATTTAAAAAGGATAAGCTGTGGAGGGTTTTGAAGTACAAATGAGACTGAGACTAATATTGCTGTTTTTTTGACGTTCATTTTGCAGGAAGTAATGTTAAGGGACTGTCAATGTTGCATTAAAATTTTGGAAGTGCTAAACTTGATTTTTATTGTGGATTGTAGAGGAAGCTTATTTATGAATCTAATTTCTTAATGAAAAACTTTAAAAACTGTTGAAATTGTAAAATTTCTAATCCCATTTGGTTCATTTGGAGTGTAAAAGAAATAAAATATATTACTTTAGTGTATTCTCTAATGAATTGTGTAGGACTTGTATCAGTGGATTTCATTTTCTTCCCAGAAGCATCAAGTTTCTAGTCTCTAATATAGACTGCTTGACATTTGAGATGCTATCTTTCTATTTTGGATAGTGTATTTGTGCAGCTTTGTTTTTGAAAAATTTTGAAATTTCAATACCATTTTATTTATTTATTTATTTTTAATACCATTTTGAAAACTGATAAAGCTAGGCCTTTTACTTCCCATCCGTCCTCCTCTTTTTGTCCCTCCCTTTTTTAAAAGCCAGTCATTTTTTTACAGCTTTGCTGTAGAAGACTTGAATATGTATATTTGGATTTTCCTGAACGCAAACTCATTTCCTTAGAGCAGTCACACGGGGTAGTCAGGGTTGTTCCATCTTTCTGGTTATAGTCTTCTCAGCCTCTTGGATGATCCTCTCTCATTTAGAAATTATATTTCATTTCAGTCTTCTCATTTATGTATTTTCTGCTTAAGAAATTGATGCTGATTTTAGTTCTGCCTGTCCTGGTGCAGAAGTTTGCACAGCTGTTCTAGTAAACATGTTCTCAGCTTCTAGGCCCACAGACAGAACTTAGCAAAACATATATTAAGTGATTTATAATCACTTGTGCTACATATACGTTAATAATTAAAGTCTGTATTAGGGCCATCGGCTAAAACAAATGGAAAGTAATTTTGTTTAAAGAGCTTGTCTTTGCAATTAAATGTAACAAGGAAAAGAGATCAGGCAAGTGTCCGAAGTATCAAGAAAAAGACTGCCAAAAAATACTAAAGACCCGTTTATTTGGTGCTCTTAACAGTGCTTTGAGGGTCTCTTAAAATTGAAATGATGTTTGAAGGAGAGAGCCATGCTTAACTATTAGCTCAGAAAACAAAAGAACCATAAGAAGCTTTGATTTTTTCCCTGGACTCAGCAGCACAGTTCTGCGGTGGAAAGCACATAATAAATATTAATGACCAACAGTTGAATAGCAACAGCTAGAACAAACCTTTGAGCAAGTCATCATTTTTCTGCTTTCCAGAGAAAGGAACTGAGACTTAAAGAGTGGTGGCTCACTTGGTAAAGGGCACAGCCTAGATCAGACTCTAAGTCATATGCCCAGACTGCCACTCCCAAACAAGAGTTGACACCAGTGGTTGATACTTCAGATCCACCATCTGCTAATTCTCATTCCAGGGGTGTTAGATGTAACAGTGCTGTCCTAAGCCTTCTAGAATTTCATTCACATGGGGAAGATGAGGGGATGGAGTGATACCTGTATTTTGGCTTAGGTGACTGGTAGTTTGTTGGTAAGATTCTTTGAGGTAAGAGATGCAATTTAAAAGAAGTGCATTTGTGGTGGGAAAAGATGAGATCACTTTACGGCATGTTGAATTTGATGTTTGATTCCACCTCTTACTAGCTGTGTGAACTAGAACAGGGTACTCTCTGGGCTTCAGTTTTTTAGGGGCTACGGTAGGACTAATAATGACACATAAGTCACAGGGCTGAAGAGAGGCTCGAATGAGCTCAGTGTGCACATGGTATCATTGTTTAGCTGTTGTTCCCATTGCCTTGGACCCTTGAGTGAACAGGGAGTTGGAGATGGGTCTTGGCTGGAAAACGAGACTGAGAAGGAATCAGGACGGGGGAAGGAAGCCAGGGAAGCCAAGTGTAAGCAGCAAGTTGAGCAGGAGGGGAAAAGAGCACTTCAAGAGGCAGGAGAAAAGCATGGAGTAGAAGCCAGATCTTCCCCCTGAACCTAAGCTTCATGCTGGTGGGCTGTTTATTTGATTTGCTTGTGTGTCGTGTATGATGCCTGGAATAATGCCTGGCATAGAGGTGCACGGTGAGTGTTGAGGGGATGAAGTACAGGTACAAGGAGTGAGTATTAAAATGAGTCTGGACCTCCCTTCAGAGGGCTGCCATTGTTTGGCAATGGTTATTATAAGGGGTTTTGTGACTGCTGGTAGGAGACGCACTGCCTGAGGACCCCTGTTTTCTTTGTGAATGGCACACAGGAGTTGGAGGGATGGCAAGACAGCCTGGAGGGTTGTCACGAGAAGAAGTCCACTCACCTGGCCTTGTGTTCTCCGGCGAGGAGCACAGGTGGAGATAGCACAGTTGTCCTCAGTTGAGGTTTAGCAGGGATCTTGCAGCAGGACTAGTGAGCAAGAGTGTTGAGTGTTGGTTAGGAGTGTGGAGTTGTTGAGCTTTGGAGTACTTAAGGAAATGACGATGGAAGAGATGGTATCTTGCAACTGGAGGTCTTGGTGTGTTTGAAGAACAGGTAATGGGAGAGAGGGAGCAGTAGAGCTGGAGAGAGTGGTGGTTTGATGAGGGTAGAATAGTTAGTGTATCTTTTTATACCTTGAACTTTTAAAATAAGACATTTCAGACATTCACAGTAGCGAGAATGACATGATGACATCCCCATGTTCCCATCACCCAGTTTCAACAATTATCAACTCATGGCCAGTCTTGTTTTAAATCTGTACCTCACTCCACTTCCATTTACCCCTGGTTAATTATTTTGAAATACAGTCCAGACTTCATATCTTTTCAACCATAAAGATTTCAGTCTGTATCTCTAAAGCATAAAGATTCTGTTTTTAAGTGTAACCACAGTGATATTGCTGAATTTGAAGCACCAGTACTTTGACCACCTGATGTGAAGAATTGACTTATTAGAAAAGACCCTCATGCTGGGAAAGATTGAAGGCAGGAGGAGAAGGGGATGACAGAGGATGAGATGGTTGCATGGCATCACCAACTTGATGGACATACGTTTGAGCAAGCTCCGGGAGTTGGTGATGGACAGGGAAGCCTGGTGTGCAGCAGTCCATGGGGTCACAAAGAGTCAGACACAACTGAGCTACTGAGTTGAATAGTGATATTGCATCTTAAAAGTTGTCCATACTATCTTAATGTCATCAACTGTCCCCAGTTTCGATATCCCTGATGTCTTATAAATACATTTTTAACAGTTGGCTTGTTAAACCTGGATTCCAAGAAGGATCCAGGTTTATCTATTCGTACATTCCCCTTTCCTCCTTTTCCTGTTGCTCTTCATTAGTTGAAGGACTGTCTTGATCCTTGTTGAGTTTTCCACATTCAGACTTCTGCTGATTGCTTCCCTGTGCTGGTGGTGAACGTACCATCTTCTGTCTGTTTATGCCATCTAAACTAGTAGGCACAGTTTCAGTCAGTAAGAACTTCATAGACAACAGCATGTCCTTTCAGGGGCCTGCAGCCTCTGGTTGTCTCTTTTTGTGATGTTAGTGGCTATTGATGTCATTGCCCAGGGCCAGTATTTCATTAGGGAATTGCTACTTAGTTGTGTCTTTGATCTCTGTAGATGGGGAAGAGTTTCAGCACCTGTTTCAAGACTTCTCAAAAATATCTACTGATATATACTTCTCTGGATTCTCTGGCAGGTATTAGAGAGTTAATATCCTCAGAGAGTCTGCACACCTCTTGAAGGAGGACAAGAGACTAACTAGCATTTTAGTTCCTACTGTGGCTAGCCACTCTGTGTTTGTCATCTCATTTCATTTTCACAGCAGTCCTGTGAAGCACATATTACTTATGTTTTTCAGCTGAAGAACAGGGGCTAGGAGAGGTTATTTACTCTGACTAGTTCCACAGCTGGAACATGGGGTGGGAAAGCCTGGTGTTTGGGTGCCTATATGGGTAGTACACATGAAAGGAGATAAAATGGGAAGACATGGACTTAATAGAGAGGAGGGCATGGGATTTGGGCCTCAAGGTCTTCAGAGGAGTCTTAAAAGACAGGCGGTGGTGGTGGTGCTCAGTTGTGTCGGACTCTTTGCAACGGTACGGATTGCAGCACACCAGGCTCCCCCATCCTTCACTATCTCCTGGAGTTGGGTCAGTTTCATGTCCATCGAGTCAGGTGAGACTAGGTTAATCTCAGAATACAGATATGGAGGCCCTCCCACTGGAGAGAATTCTGTGAGCTTTCAGACTGGGATTGGGACCTGTGGGGGCAGGGCCTGAGTTAGAGGCGTGTGTGGAGGATTGGAAATCAACACAGCGCTGGATGATGGACGGTGCCGAAGCAGAATGGGGAAGAGGAAGTAACTGGTGTTTCTATCGAGGCTCTTGGCCCTCAGGTTGTTGAGAAAGAGCCTGATGAATTCTCTGCATTCTGGGAAGGAGGTAGATGTGCAGCTCACCATAAAGCCTGGGCCCTCCCTGAAGAGAGCAAAGTGCAGGCCTCAGAAGGGATATCAGGACCTCCTGGTAGATCCTGTCATGCCAGCTGAGAACTTGGGGTGAGGAGGGGGTTGTTTTCTTCTAGAGATGTCTGTGTCTTTTGGCTGGCAGGCTACTTGAGGGGGAGTGAATTGGGACACATGGGTGGCCCTGATGTCCTTGGGTTGTAGGCGACTGAGAACTCGCCTAGGCTGTGGCTGGTCATCTCAGGCTTAATTTCCACTTGGCTGAAGGTCTTGCCGTTGTAGATGCCCTCCGTGCAGCCCACCACCTCAGGCAGGATGACTGCATCGTGCAAGCGTGTCTTCACTGCTGGGGCGTCTTGGTGGGCGGCGCCTCCTTCTGGGTTTCCTGCAGGCACTTCTGCAGCCATGCTGCTCGCCTCCGAAGGCCGCGGTTCCAGGTCAGCAGCTCACAGGCCATGCTCAGACCCTGGTTGAGGTCCACACTGCCGCTGGGGAGCTGTTGTGGGTTTGGGGGGAAAGACTGTGTGTGACGAAGTGTAGTAAGTGACTCAGGGATGTCCGCCAGGTGCCAGCAACATTGCTGGACTGTACACGTGCTTGTCTCCTCCCCACCCCCATGCCCCCGTGCCTCTTTCTGGGGTCCCCCTGTCAGGAAGAGTTCCCCTACCTTCTCAAGTCCCCAGGACGGAAAACCCGAGTCACCCTATAGTATTTCCTCTTTCCTCCACATTGGTCACCCAGTCCTGTCCGCACCACCTCCTAAATGTTCTTGAACCCACCTCCACCTTCTGTTACCCTCACCTCAGCCTTAGATCAAGCTGATTTCTTTCCTCAGTTATTGTCTTACCTAATCTCCAGCCTAACCCCATCTTTCTCTTTGAAAAGATGCCATGAAATATCTCTGACTCATGAATCAGATGACAGTCGGGTTTTCAGATGTAACTCCCTCCGTTCAGCCTGGTGTGGCTTCAGCCTGCTCCCAGCCTTAGCTCCAGGGTCTCTCCCTATGTGCCTCACTCTGTGTGCTGCGGGGCCAGCTTGGTGGGCTTCCTCTAGCCCTCTATGCATGCTGCACCACCCTCCTCCCCCTCTTTTCCACAGCCTCTCTCAGTCCCCAAAGCTTAGCTCAGGTGTTCACTTCCGGTCTTTCATTAGGAAGGGGTCTTCTCGGATACCCTCACCACCAGCGCCCCGTGGTCTTCTGTGTGTTGCCATGTCTCCAAGTGAGCCCCGGGCCCTGTCTGCCTCCCTCACTGGTGTGCAAGCTCTGAGGGCAGTTTTGTTGAAATAAAATGAGAATGAAATAGCACCAACGTCACATAAGTCAGTGTTCTCTTTTGCTATACCTTGCTTAGAGCACATAAAAGATAAAGTGCTTTCTTACTTGAATTAAGAGGTAATTTTATAAATTGTACAACTTATTGTACAATTGTTGCAGTCCACTTCTGTTCCTGTTTCTTGGTTTCTTCCATTTTCTTAATTTTTTTTTGTCTTTCAAACAAAATTATTTTTATTGACATTTTTCTCTACCTGCCCCCCACCTTTTTTTGTAGCTGTCATGATCCTTTTTTCCTTTTCCTTTTCTTTCCATTCTTGATTTTTTACAATGAGGCAAGATCAAACATGGATTCTTAAAATTTAGTTCATCATTATTGCTCTGCTGTCGATGCTTCTATAGATGGGATTCTAGTTAACTAAGAGAACTAGGATGTTCTGCTTATTTATGTTCTTTATGTTTACTGAGTGTGTATGTTACTTTAAGCATCTCCCTATATAATTAATATTGGGCCTCCCAGGTGGCTCATTGGTAAAGGATCCACCCTGCAATGTGGGATACTTGGGTTCAATCCCAGAGTTGGAAAGGTCCCCTGGAGAAGCAAATGGCAACCCACTCCAGTATTCTTGCTTAGGAAATCCCATGGACAGAGGAGCCTGGCGGGCCACAGTCTGTGGGGTCACAAAAGAGTCAGACATGACTTAGCGACTAAATAACAATGTGATTAAAATAAGAAAAATCCTTATCCCTGTTTCACCTAGAGCATCAAGTAAAATCAAATTAGACAAGCACTTGCAGTCTTAGATATTAATAAATGTGTGCTCTGTACTGCAAAGTATATGTGGCTTCCTAGACTTTTGCTCAGTAATTTGTGTGCTAGCTGTAAGTGATCTGTATTTTTTTTTAGTTGTGGCAAAATACACACAACATCATTCTGACCATTTTTAAGTATATAGTTCAGTAGTGTTAAGTTCATACACATTGTGTAGCCAATATGTAGAGCTCTTTTTATCTTGCAAAACTGAAACTCTGTACTTAAACAACTCTTTGTTCTCTTTGCTTTTTTTTTTTCAGTCCATTTTTTATTTTTTGGCCGTGCTGAGGCTTCATTGTGGCATGCGGGCTTCTCTAGTTGTGTACCCAGGCTCTAAAGTGCTCGAGCTCAGTAGTTGAGGCTTGAGCTTAGTTGTCCCGAGACATGGGATTTAGTTCCCAACCAGTGATCGGACCCACATCCCCTGCTTTGGAAGGCTCCGGACCACTAGGGAAATCTCGTTCTTGCTTTAAAAAGAAAAAAAAAAAAAGAATATGTGTTCATGTCAGTAAATATATATATACACTTTTATTTTAATCAGTTTTTTGAAAAGATAGCGTGAAGCAAAAGTTAGATGATACAACTGTCGTATTCAGTGAAAACAAGTCTTCCTGCTGCCCCCAGCCACCTATACCCTCTCCTAAAAGTAACTGCCTTTTCCAGTTTCTTTGAACATTGTTTTTACATATTGTTCAGCTTATGTACCTTAATGTCACCTTAATGTCATTGTTCTTAATTTTTTAATGTAAAAGCACTGAGATGAGCATCCTTACAGCTAAAACTTGAAACACTTGAATTAATTTCTTAGGATTAATCCCTTAAAGAAGTATTTCTGGGTCAAAAGGTATACATATTTTAAAGGCTTTTGATATCAAATTCCCTGCAGAAGTGTTGTACCACTTTTTCTATGCCACTAAAGGCATATTTGGAAGAATTATTTTAATAATTGATACTTAAGACCTTAGGAACAAAGTTAACTGTGCCTCTGCTTGCTGAAACCCAATTCTGTATAGAAGTGATTTTTACCGCCTACTCTCTTCCTTCTAAAAGGTTCTCTTAAATGTTTTCTTGGATACTTGAAAATGGAGATGACAGAAATGACTAGTGTGTCATTGAAACGGGGGGTCCATTGCCATCGAAGATAATGACAGTGTGGCCCCAGCTGAGGAGGCCAAGAGACAGAAGGTCTCGGGATGCTGTCCAACCACAGGTCAGGACGGGCTAGAGACCAGCTCTCTACCCAGCAGCGAAAAGGCGCCTGGGCCTCCCGAAACTGCTGGACGGGGCAAAGAGAACTCTGAAGTTCCATCAGAGGAAGAGGAGGAGGAAGATGGCCTCTCAGAGGAGGGTGAGGAGGAGGAGGAGGAAGCAGAGAGCTTTGCAGACATGATGAAGCATGGGCTCACTGAGCTGGATGTGGGCATCACCAAGTTCGTAAGTTCTCACCAGGGATTCTCAGGAATCTTAAAAGAAAGGTTGGTTTTGTTTTTGTATCAAGTTATTTTTGTTTTATCAATTCTTTTCTTTAAAAAGAAATCAGTCTGGTTTTCCATTTTTAGCATTCTGTCCCCAAGGATTTTTCACACCAGTGGTCGGTCAGGAATAGGATGAAGGAAAGCTGCCCAAATGAGTAAATGAAACTATTTGAATATAAAATGAGTAAAAAATAGCAGTTTCCCTGTGGCCTGCTTTGTCAGTATGTGAATGGGTATTTCCTTGAAATAAATTACTTTCAATGGTACTTAAGTGGTTTTGAGTTTTCCCTTGAATTGGCCTTAAAATCTTAAATTCTTTTATGTGAATGGGCCACATCAACAAGAGAAAGAAGGTAGTCTTTGTACCCAAGTGGATCTGGATGTGAATGTAGTTCAACCACTTCATAGTTATTTAACTCCTCTGAGCCTCAGAATCCCTTCTGAAAAATCAGTCATAATTCTACCTGGGAATAGTTAATAGGACTTTAAATAATGTATGTAAAGTATTTAGCATAAAGGTAAGCTTCAGGGTGGCTTAAGGTAGATACACTGGCTTCCAATTTAGTTGAATTTGCTGTGTTTCATGATTCACTTTAGAATGAACTATATAATCATAGGGCAACATTAATAAGCTTTGACCTAGGCATTTTTCTGGAAGAATATTCTAGAAGCTCAGAAGGTCTTTTCTGTACCTGGTGCCAGGCCAAGGTGTGGATTAGACTTCATCATGAAACCAGAAAAAATAATTACATGACTTTGCTCTGAAAGTTTGTATTTTTAATACCTGTTTTGCACAATAATAAGGCTTACTGTTGACAAACTTGCTCCTAAAATTAATAGGCAGCAAAATGATAATGCCCTGATTTTCTTTTCCTCAGATACTCTGACTTCGTCGTTCACGAAATAGGAAGAGATGGACGAATCAGCCATTTGAGTGACTTGTCTGTCCCAGTAGATGAAGAGGTAGGAACAGCTCTCTAGCAAAAGTCACCTTCTGTATGAAAATAATATTTCCTGGAGATCATAGAAATACAGAGCTTTGAGAGCCTCAAATTCTGTGTGTGACTCACTTGGAGTTCTCATGGTTATTTTAAAGGATCCTTCAGAAGATGTATTTACAGTTTTAACGGCTGAAGAAAAGCAGCGTTTAGAAGAGCTCCAGCTTTTTAAAAATAAGGAAACCAGTGTTGCCATTGAGGTAAGTAGTGCAAAAACGTGTGAAAAGTTTTTCTTAAGGTTTTCATTGCATCTTTTGGGGTGGATGTTTAACCAGTGTCTTCTGGAAGAATTACAGTAATTAACAAAAGGATGGACTTGCCCTATTTGATCTAAAAGAGCATTGTGTTAAAAAATGTTTTTTATCAGTGGCAGGTAACAAGTATTCAGATAAACTATGGCCAAAAGACGAAAAAGTTGTGTTTTTGCTTTAAAAATTTTTTTACATGACCGCAAATTGACAAAAACAATCTGCTGTTTGGAATTGTAGAGTGACCACTGTATCACATAGTGTCTGCTGCAAAGGACTCTCACAGCCTGACAGAGTGTGGTCCTGACAGGGAGGCTACGGCCCCAGCTCCAGAGGCCTCCTGGCCTCAGATGAGGCACTGGAAGGCAGGGAAGTTGGGGGAAGGAGATAAGGGAGTGTTTGTTGCTTTGCTTATCTTGAGACTGCTTCTGTTCATACAAAAAAGAGCTCAGCTACTAAGGTGAAGGTGAAGTCGCTCAGTCGTGTCCGACTCTTTGTGACCCCGTGGACTGTAACCTACTAGGCTTCTCTGTCCATGGGATTCTCCAGGCAAGAATACTGGAGTGGATTGCCATTTCCTTCTCCAGGGGATCTTCCTGACCCAGGGATCGAACCTGGGTCTCCGGCATTGGAGGCAGACGCTTTAACCTCCTAGCCACCAGGGAAGCCCTAATAGAACAGTAAATGCCCTTTTAAAAGCTGTTTGTTATGGAAGTTTTACTCTTCTCTGTTAGTGCTGTCAGCACTGGTAGCTCTGTGGTAAAGAATCTGCTTGCAATGCAGAGATGTGGTTTCAGTCCTTGGCTTGGGAGATCCCCCTGCAAAGGAAATGGAAGTGGTAACCACTCCGGTATTCTTGCCTGGAGAATTCCATGGACAGAGGAGCCTGATGGGCTACAGTGCATGAGGTCACAAGAGTTGAACATGACTTAACAACTAAACTACCACCACCACGGTCCTGTCCAGTGAAATTGTGATGCGAGACATGTTTTTAATTTCAAATCTGCAAAAAATGTAAAAACAAACAGGCAAATAATTTTGGCGGTATATTTAATTTACCCTACTATTTTCAAAATATTTCAGTATATAATCAGTATTTTCAAAATTACTGATGACATGTTTTATTTTTTTTCCTACTAAGTCTTCAGAATCGTGTGTCAATTTATACTGGTAGCACATCTCATTTCAGCCTTGCCATGTTTCAAGTGCTCAGTTGCTGTGTATGGCTAGTAGTTACGATAAGGCACACAGTAGCTCTAGGTAATCTCTGTAGCAAAGAAAATACAAGATTCTAAGAATCTTGTAGCACAAGACTTTTAGAATTGTAAGTTTGTGTTAAATTCATCTTGTACTATATTTTGATGACTTGCTGGATTTTGGGTTGTCTGAAATTGCCACTTCCATTGCTCCCAGGTAAAAAGAGTTTACTGTAACTTCTCAGAATTTGGGGGATTCCCTCATGGCTCAGACAGTAAAGAGTCTACCTGCAATGTAGAAGACCTGAGTTCAATCCCTGGGTTGGGAAAATCCCCTGGAGAAGAAAATGGCAACCCACTCCAGTATTCTTGCCTGGAAAATCCCACGGATGCAGAAGCCTGGCAGGCAGTCCTTAGGGTCACAAAGAGTCAGGCACGACTGAGCGATGGATGTCACTTTCACTCTTCTCACTTTCAGAATTTATTATTTGCCTCTAACCCTCATCTCTTCTCCCCACCAAAATTTCTCAGAAGTATGTACTATTAAAATTTTAGAGATCTTTAATGACTGAATTTACTCAAATTGTTGACAAAATAGTCAACAACGCCAAGAAGAAAATTCCCAAGAATTGGTTTTGAGAGCACTCTAGGAGGATGGTCCAGGCAATGCAGTGATATCTTATCTCTATAATATGCTTTTTCCTACAGAGATGGCAAGATTTACTATCATGTTAAAAATTACAGTTATGCCATCTACTGAAAGATTTTACCTTAAAGAGCATGAACCTTGGGTAGGTGTCCTCATCTATAAAACAGGAGGAAAAACTTTCTGAATTTTTGAGGTCTGAATATATATTCACTCATACATACAAACTATGGTTCCATCTCATTGCTTTCGGTGAATTCTAGGTCTAGACTCAGGTGTTTTTTTTGTTTGTTTGTTTGTTTTGGCTATATCACGCAACTTGCAGGATCTTAGTTCCCTCATCAGGCACCGAACATATTTTTTATTTTGCTAGAATATTCTCAGGTTTAGCTAGTAGTAGTTATATTACATCTTATTAGCTTGCAAGTTATAGTCCATCAGTGGGTCATGAAATTAGTGTACTGTATCTTAACCAACATTATTTTTCTTTAGTTGCAGTGTTGTGTTATTTTCTGGTGTACAGCAAAGTGATTCAGTTTATATATACTTTTTTTTCTTTTTCATATTCCTTCTCATTAGGTTCGTTTGTTTCTGAGTTTGTTTTTGGCCTCACTGTGGCCTATGGGATCTTGGTTTCCCCAACCCAGGGATTGATGCAATAGGCTCCCAATGCCTAGTGCAGTGGGAGCACGGAGTCCTCGCCATTGGATGCCAGGGAATTCCCTCCATATCTCATTATTATGAGATACTGAATATGTTAGTTCCCTGTACTATACAGTGGGACCTTGTTTTTTATGTTTTTGTATATAGTAGTTTGTATCTGTTAATGACAAATTCCTAATTTATTCCTCTCCCACCCTCTTTCTCCTTTGGTTACCTTTGGTTTGTTCTCTGTGTATGTTTCTGTTTTGTGAGTAAGTTCATTTGTATCATATTTTAGACTCCACATATAAGGTATATCGTATTTTATTTGTCTTTCTCTCTGACTGACTTCGTTTAGTATACGTATCTCTAGGTCCATCCATGTTGCTGCAGCTGGCATTATTTCATTCTTGTTTATGGCTGAGTAGTAAATGGCATCCCACTCCAATACTCTTGCCTGGAAAACCCCATGGATGGAGGAGCCTGGTAGGCTGCAGTCCACGGGATCGCTGAGCGACTTCACTTTCACTTTCATGCATTGGAGAAGGAAATGGCAACCTACTCCAGTGTTCTTGCCTGGAGAATCCCAGGGACGGGGGAGTCTGGTGGGCTGCCGTCTATGTGGTCGCACAGAGTCAGACACCACTAAAGTGACTTAGCAGCAGTATTCCACTGTGTAAATACCTCATCTTCATCCATTCATCTGTCAATAGATATTTAGGTTGTTTTCATGTCTTGGCTGTTATAAATAGTGCTGCCATGAACACGTATCTCTTCAAACTATAGTTTTGTCCAAATATATGTCCAAGGAGTGGGATGGCTGGTTCATATGGTATTCTATTTTTAGTTTCTAGAGGAACCTTCAGATTATTTTCCAGAGTGCCTGCACCATTTACGTTCCCACCAACCGTTTAAGAGTGTTTCCTTTTCTCCATACCCTTTGCAGCATTTATTTGTACACTTTTTAATAATGACCATTCCGACTGGTGTGAGGTGGTACCTCATTGAAGTTTTGATTTGCATTTCTCTAATAATTAGTGGTGTTGAGCATCTTTTCACATGTCTGTTGGTCACCTGTATTATCTTCTTTGGAGAAATAGCCATTTGGGTCTTCTGCCCAATTTTTGATTGGGTTTTTTGTTTGTTTTTATATTGAGCTATATGAGCTGTTTATATTTTGGAAGTGAATCTGTTGTCAGTCACATCATTTGCAAATGTTTTCTCCCAGTTGGTAGATTTTCTTCATTTTTGTTTATGGTTTTCTTTGCTGTTCAAAAGCTTGTAAGTTTGATTAGGTTCCATTTGTTTAGTTTTGCTTTTGTTTGTATTCTGTACCCCTCTGGTAAGAGTTTATATCATGAATGGATGTTAAATTTTATCAAATACTTTTTATACATCTATTGAGATGATCATATGGTTTTGTCTTTTGTTGATGTGGTGTGTCACATTAATTTTTTTTTTTTTTTTTTTTTGGCCGTAGCTTGTGGGATCTTAGTTTCCCTACCAGAGATCAAACCTGTGCCCCTTGCAGTGGAAGCACAGAGTTTTAACTGCTGTACTGCAAGGGAGAGTCCCTCGCACTGATTATTTTGCATGTGTTGAGCCTGGGATGAATCCAACTGGATTATAGTGTATATCTTTTTATGTGTTGTTAGATTCAGTTTGCTAATATTTCGTTAAAAATTTTTACATCAAAGATATTTTTCTTTATAGTGAGTGTCTTTGGTTTTGGTATGGGATGATGGCTTCTTAAAATGACTTTGGGATTGTTCCCTCCTCTTAAGAGTTTGAGAAGGATCAGTGTAAGTTTCTCTTTGTATGCTTGATGGAATTCCCCAGTGAAGCCATCTGGTCTTGGACCTTTGTTTGCAGGGAGTATTTTTTATTATAGATTCTGTTTCATTTCTAGTGCTCTGTCTTTTCAAATTATCTGTTTCTTCCTGATTCAGTTTTGGTGGACTGTCTGCTCTTGAAACGCGTCCATTTCTTCTAGATTGGCAAAGAAACTTTATTGGCATATGGCTGTTCACAGTATTCTCTTATTTTCTGTATTTCTGTGTTATTGGTTGTTATTTCTCCTCGTTCATTTCTTATTTGTTCGTTTGGAACACCTAGCCAGAGATTTGTCGATTTTTGTTTACCTCTTCAGAGAAACTGCTCTTGCTAACCAACATTTTTATAACATAATGAAATAGGAAATAACAGTGCAGTGCATTGCACATTATAAGGGTTAAGTACTGTTCTGTACATTTTTTTAGATTTTTAATAAGGTGCATACACATATTCATATATTGGAGAAGGAAATGGCAACACAGTCCAGTATTCTTGCCTAGAGAATCCCATGGACAGAGGAGCCTAGCAGGCTACAGTCCATGGGGTCACAAGAGTCAGACATGACTTAGCAACTAACCCATCACATATTAATATATATTGCTGGATCCTGAATCCAGGTATGAAATGTATTTCTCAGTGTAAGATACATTCAGAAATTGAAAGACAGTTGTATAACTAGTTAGTTTACATTTTCTTGATGTAAATTTTTCTCTTTTAGTAACAAATATACTGGATTGTCATTGTAAAGTTCCTCAGTATAGGGCAGGGTTCGTTAGACGCAGAAGTAGATTAGGTTGCATTATTCAGGGAGTCGAGTTTCTGATATCCCCAAACACACAGCTCACCTACTTTTCCATCTGTGAGCTCTGAGGTGTTCATTGTTTAGGTGAGTCCCTGAAAGGGAGCGTCTGTGATGGGTGGTTATGGAATTGGATGGCCTGGAATTGACATCTGGCTCTGTTCCCCTCCAAATGTATAATCTTAACTTCTCTCAGCCTCACTTTCCTCATCTCTAAATAAATGTGCTGGTGGCTTGATAGGGAACTGATGGGGACTGAATAAGACAGGGATTGTAAAATGATTGGTAACAGTACCTGGCAGCTGGACAAACTCAATAAATGGGTTCTTACGATTTGCAATTTGTAAAGGTCTAAAAGATTTCTGATATGAAAGGCACCTAAATATCCTTCAACAGATGAATGGGTAACTAAGATGTGGTACATATATACGCTGGGATCCTACTTAGCAATAAAAATGAAATAATATGCAACATGGAGGGATCTACTAAGGGAAGTAAGACAGAGAAAGGTAAATACTATGTGATACCACTTATATGTAGAGTTTAAAATATGATACAAATGAATTATTTACAAAACAGAAACAGACTCACAGATATAGAGAACAAATTTAAGGTTACCAAAGGAGAAAGGGGTGAGGGACTAATACATTAGGAATTTGGGATTAACTGATACAAACTAGTATATGTATAGTAAACAATAAGGACCTACCATATACCACAGGGAGCTATCTATATTTAATATCTTGTAATTATATATGTATGTTGAATCACTTTGCTCTACACCTGAAACATTGTAAATCAACTATACTTCTATAAAAAAAATAATTAAAGAAAAAAGACTTCTGAAATTGTACCCTTCTACTTTGGTTACTTTATATCATTATTAAGCTACGTAGTGTTTTTACTAATTCTTTAGTATTATTTCCTTTATTTAATGTTTGTTAAATGAGTATCATTATCTGTGTTTTTAATAGGTTATTGAGGACACCAAAGAGAAAAGAACCATCATCCATCAAGCGATTAAATCTCTGTTTCCAGGATTAGAGACAAAAACAGAAGACAGAGAGGGGAAGAGATATATAGTGGCCTACCATGCAGCTGGAAAAAGGCTCTGGCGAGTGAGTGGGCTTGTGGCCTGCCGTTTCTTCTGCCTCCTCATTCTCCCTGCCTGTTCTCACTCAAGGGTCATTTTGCAGTTGTTCCGAGGTGGATATTGACCATATCATTCCTTCAGAGAAGGTGAACAGTCTTTCAGATGCTAGAACAATCCTGCATCTGAAATCACAATCACAATCACACAATCATGTGTCTGGTAAAGGGGGAAGTAGGTCTTACATGTGAGTACGGATTTGCTGTAATGATAGTGGTGCCAGAGAGACAGTCTTATGTAATTTAATACGTTCCCTAAAGAGCAGAGCAGGCCGAGTGGTAATTCAAGAAGAAGACAGAAGAATATTGCTCATTCTGTCCTCTTAATGGAGGTAAGAAAGCTTTCAGATGAACAGAAACTGCTCGTCACTTCTCCCAGTGGCATATTCTGCAAAGTCCCTATGTTGACAGTGCCGCTGTTTTCCAATCGTGAGTACCTTGTTGACTACACATAAAAACATGGAATATATAGAAAACCACCCCTTCACCCAAGCCCATGTTTCACTGAGTAGCATTTGTTTGAAGTGGGTGTGTTGTCAGTGAACCCTGTTTATTTATGTTCTGTGTTCTACAGCCATGAAAATAACTATTTGCATATAACTTTAAGAAATATTGGATGATAATTTTTCTTCTTTTATCTGTCAGATCAGTAGATAAAACTTTTATGAAAATTACAAAAGGGAAAATTCCTCATCTCCTCCTCTACTGTTGATGACACCTGTTAGTGAAGAGTTATTTTTAGATATATTTGTTGGAGTAAAACTCCACAATTGTTATGTAAGAGAAGATTGTCCAAACCATCAGGGCTTTGTCAGTATTCTCTTGTGATAACACTGTGAGTGGATGAAGCCTTAATTGTCTATAACCATGGTTCTAGTGAAAGAGTATGTGAGAAAAATGGGAGCAGAAATAAGATTTAGCTGTGCCTGAGAAAATCATGTCATCAAGTCAGTAGATGTGGATAGTGATATAGAAGTGAGAATCCTTGAGCAGTGAGGAGGAGAAAGTGGAGGCTGGAGGTCACTTCACAGCAGATAACCAGAAAGGGCAGGTAGAGGATGTGTTCTGGGACTGCTGAGGGCATGAGTTGTTAATCACTTCTCAGTTCAGAGGTTCATGGCTTGAGTGCTGTCTGTTTCTTTGATGTCTGAGTGACAGTATAAAATATCACCTTGAAAGCTGTTGTGCAGCCAGGATTGTCCAGGAGAATTAAGCCCAGTGGGGAGTGACATGAGTGACTGTTTTTTCTATTCTCCCACAAGTGGCATGTAGCTGGTAACTTATCTAGCAGTGGAGGAGAGAAGGTGAATTCCTACATAGGTGATTTGCTGCATTCAGTCTTAATTCTCCAGGAACCCAGGTTGAGAAGGGCTGCTGCGGAGATGTTCCTTGGAGAGAGGCAGTCCTCATCAGTTAGCCCCCTTTTTGCAAAGGCAGGAGGAAGAGGCAGGGTCTTGTTCTGACAGCTGTGGTCCTGAGGAAGCAGATTGGAAAAAGGCGAAGCCTGTGTTTCTCAGACTGGTTGCTTCTTGGAAATGGTCGCTCCTCCTTGGATCAACCATTTTGTTTTGTGATCTTGGTATTTACAGCCACTGTGGCCAGCAGTTTGCCCCTCAAGTGAGTGGTGCCGGATCTGTGTTTATCCACCTTTTCTGTGCCTACGCCATATCACACCTTCCTTTTTTTTCCCCCAAATAAAAAATTTCCTTAAGGTTTTCCAAGTCAGGTACTGAGCTGTGTGACATGAACCACCCCTTTCTCTTCTTATATCTTCAATAAAATATTAATTTCTCACTATGAAAAAGAAGCATGAAGGCAGGGCCAGTTGAATCAGTGTGTGGGCGAAGATCTGGCCCTTTTGGGCTTGAGGGGCTGTGGCATTTATTCAGAGATGGACTAGAGGCCTGCCCTCTGTGTGTTCTCTACCACTTCTTCAGAGGCCCGATTGGCACCGGAGAGCCCGTGAGCATCTCCAGGTCTGGCCCCTGCCTGCATGCTGGGGGCCACTTCAAGAAAGCAACACTGGGAACGTATGGAGGGCTGGTGTCGAGATGGCAGTTCTTGCCTATACAGACAGAACCCAGAAACAGTGACAGCTCGTCCTCCTAGGGGACCTCACCTGGCATTTGAACAGATTAGCATTTAAAGCCTCATCGCAAAGCTAAGTTGGATTGTTTTGAGCTCCCTTACTACCAAACCCTGATGTAAGTTGTTATTGGTGGATCATGCACCATGTAGCAGGTTTGCAACATTCTAACCTCAGATAGAGCCACGCAGCCGAAAGCACAGGCGTGACAGATGCTAAATCATAGCATTGATATGATTGAGAGCAGGTCTTTTAACCCTAATGTTTGGTATGTTAGTCCAACCTGATAGGGCACATCGATTTATCTACCAAAGTGTACTTATGATATTTTTCTGAAAATACTGTATAATTATCATAGACCATGTATTCTGGTAAATTAACTTATATTTTGAAATAAATAGTGTACATCTCCAAAAACTTTTTAAAGACTTAAGTTAAAAAAGTTGTTTTTTTTTCACCATGTACTATGTAGAGATAATCCATTCTGTATGAAATTAGTGGTTTCCAGGGGCATATCTGTATCTAGGAGTCTGCAGAAACTAAGGAGGAAGAGCCAGACAGATATAAAGTTCATTTCCTGGAAGAGACTGGTGTTACGGAATCCATAGGAAGAGGGGATTTCAGTGATGGAGTGATTAGCCATGGAAAATATTATAGACAGGTCCAGCAAGATAAGAACTCTGAAACACATCCACCGATTTTTAGAATCTTGCGGATCATTGGCATCTTTGCCAGAGCAGTTTTATTGGAAACCAGTTCACACAGTAGATTAGGATGGAAGATAATAAATCCAGCATAAAGAGAAGGACAAAGAATAGGTACATGCTTAAGGAGAGGGAGACATAGGTTTGACTAAAATGCAGGAGCCCTGAGCAGAGGGAGCTGGGTGATGGTGGCTGGAGCAGGACCCCAGAGGAAGCTGCAGGGTGGGTGTGCAGGGGTGCAGCAGGGGATATTGTCTTGAATGAGAAGGAAAGAATGTTCTGCATGCTACCCATCCTGTCGTCTTTCTTGAGCTACAAACGTTTTTCCTTCTCTATTCATGTGGATCTCTGCTCAATACATGAATCTTCCTGAATGTAGTTTTCTTTTTTTATCTGGATTCTGTTTCTCCTTTCCCTGGGGCTGCAGTATCAGACCATCAGAAGGTTGCTTCCTAGCCTGAGAATTCGTTGCTTTCGCATTTTAAATCAGCGTGTCTCAAAAACATGTGAAAGTTATTTTAAATTCACTTAAATTGGTACCTAGCATTCCAAGGATTTGGAATTTTATAAAGTCAAACAAATCTCCCAAAGGAAATTGAGACTCACTGATTTTCCATTACTCAAAACATTTCCAGTTAATAAATACATATGCTTATTAACAGTTTGTGTATTGAGTGCACTTGGAAAAAGAATCCTTAGATGTTATTTACCAAGGAGATAATTGAATGCATGCTCACTGCTTGGATTTGCTAATAAGATGCATGTCTGTGAGCCAAACTCATATCGGTTGTCATGGTTTCTCGTAAGGTGTAATCGCACTTAGTGTTTAGTCTTGTGGTTTCATTTGTTTCTTGTCACTAAATATACCAAATGGGTAGTTAGAGGAAAATGTAGCTTACACTTCATCAACTTTTATCACAAAATTTGTTTTAACTTTTTATTGTGGACATTTTCAAACATGCAGACAAGTAAAGGAAGTAGTATATTGAACCTTTGTGTACCCGTCAACCATCTTCTTATTAACATTTTGTTGTTGAATCTGTTCCCCTCACTTTTTCCCCTTGTTGAGTGTTTTTAAAGAAAATCCTATGTCGTACTTCATTTCACACGTAAATACTTCAACGTATATCTGATAGAAAAGGACTAAAGCCCTAAACCATTATCACCTCCTGACAAAATCAGTAATAATTTCTTAATATCTCATACCCAGTAGCATGTTCAGTTTTCCCCTCATTGTCTCAGAAATTCCTTTTGCATACAGAGGACTCGTTTAAATCACAATATAGACAAGGTCAGAACATTGCATTTGACGGACGTCTCTTCAGCCTCTTTTTATCTGTTGGTTTGAAAAGTACTTTCCATAATTTTTGCGTTTTTTTTAATAAAAAAATCAGTGCAGGAAATTCATGAACACAGAAAAGCACAATACAAAATAGTCATCACTTGCAGCCTCAACAACCAAAAGATAATTACGAATAGTGTTCTGCTGCACGTCCCCCATGTTTAAGAAAACAAGTCTGGGTGGGGAGGCGTTTTGCATCCAGTCTCGCACTTTCTGCTGTGTCCTGTGGGCCCCGGCAGTGCAGCTTTGAGGATCAATGGACAGGCCACTGTGAAGGCATAGACAGGGAGGCTTGGACCTGTTGCTGAGTTTTCTTCTTGTTCACTGTTTGCCTCTGCGGCATGCCATTGTTAATGTCTAAATCGCTGTCAACCCACCACATAACCACCAGATGCTGTAGGAGTTCCTCGGTAGCAACTTCCCATGCGATCATTTGCATGTTCACTTCTAAAGCACTTTAATGTTATTATAAATTAAATACTGCTCTCTTGTGCTCTTTATGCTGTGCATTTGGACAGAGGTCAGAACTGCAGCAGGTAAGAGCGGTTGGCGTTTCATGTAGGTAAAATGAAAGGCCAATGAATTTTGTCACAAGTACTGAGTATAGACAACTTTGCTTAAATGGAGGGAGCTGGAAGGAAAACCAAAAATAGTATCCCTGTTCACAATTTCCTGAGGATGAGTTGTAAGGAATTCACATCAAGAACCAAAGAAATACTTGCAGTGCTTTTTCTGCAATACTTTAAGCATACATGCTGTGGCAGTTTTCCAAATGGCTTAATTGGTCAGGTTCTATACATTGTAACTTACATAACTAACCTGTCAAGCAAGGCAAAGGCAGGTGTATAAGTAACTAGTACCAGAAGTTTCTTGTGTCTCTAAAGATGAAGGATTCATGAGTTCATGCTAAAGGGTTATTTTAGGCACAAAGAAAAAGGAACATTTCTAAAAGACAAAGACTTTTCTAGGGATTGTGTGAAATATGTTTTCACAGTGTATTTCTTTCAACGAGTTAGAGAAATGAAGTGAGTTAGATGCATTGTCAATAACAGCTGCATCTGTGCGTCACATGAGACTCATGGACATTCTTGTACAACATCTGGGAAGTGCAGTTGTGGCTTACACATTTTCCCAAAGTGTTGATTTTTCAGAACACCTTTCAGCAATGAGGTCTAAATCTTGATGTTGTTTGAATAGATGTTTCTAGTAGTATAATTTAAATGTTTAAAAGAACAGCTGTAAAGTCAGGTTCTCCAAAGTCTTGAAATGTTTGTCAGTTTCTAAAAAGTTGAGCAGATGAAGTAGCAATGGCTCAGACCTTTAATTTTTAAAGTCTCCTCTTGCCCGAAGATTGACAGTTAGATATTGGATGCCAGCTGCTCTCTCTGTCTGGAGATCTTTGTAAATGACCTACTGTTACCTAAACTTCTGTGACAGAAGTGGCCTTGGGAAAGTCTCACCATGTCACCAAGCCAGCTTGTTGTGGGAACACCTAACTGGTGAGACAAGGCAAGGTTTGTGGGCTCCTCCACAACTGCTGGTGCCCCCTGGCCTGCTTACATTTTGGAGAGCCAGTTGATCCCCTTTTAGACACCTGTTTATCAACTAAACCAGGGGATGGTTGGACTCCTCTGTGTTTCTGTATATGAAGATTGCTTATTAAGTTTAATCACTTGTCATATGACCTATACGTCTCGCTTTTGATTTCAAATAGAGACAGATAAGTATGCAATCAGAGAAGTTAATAATGCCTGTGGTCCACACAGCTATAACCATCTAACCTGTGTTTCTTGTCAGTCTGGATCTGATTTCTCACTCAAGGATTCTCTAGCAAAAATGATCTTGTAGAGTTTCATGAGGAAAAACTCTGCTAATGTTCTTTATGGTGTACATAACATTTAATTTTTTTTTTTTTAAAGATCCAAGGAAACATTCTTGGCCAAAATCTAGGGGAAGTTACTGTCACTTTGTACTATACAAGGAAAACAAAGATACCATGGATGCTATTAATCTGTTGTCCAAATATTTAAGGTTAGTATGTTGTTCTTGTGTCTATGCAAATTCAAAACACAGAAACGTTTTTTTTCTTTCCATGCTGATGAAAAGGGAATGGAAAAATAGGGAAACAGGTAGCAAATGTACCTCCCAGTTATAGTCTTTTTATTGTTTTGGCTGTGCCTTGTGGGATCCTACTTCCCCAATCAGGGATTGAAACTGGGTCACAGCAGTGAAAGTCCTGAGTCCTAACCACTGGACTGCCAGGGAGTTCCCAATTTTAGTTTTTGTAGACAATAGTTGAATTAATTTTTTTTAACCTCCTTGCAAATGGTCAGTGATTCAAAAAGACAGTTCTGTAAGTAAATGGTTACATATAGTAGAGTTACTTGTCCATCCAGCTACAGTAAAAATTAACTGGACTTCCCTGCTGATCCAGTGGTCAAGAATCCGCCTGCCAGTGTAGGGGCCGCAGGTTTGATCCCTGATCCAGGAAGATCCCACATAGCACAGAGCACCTAAGCCCCTGCACCCCAACCTCAACTGTTGAGCCTGTGCTCTAGAGCCCAGGAGCTGCAGCTGCTGACCCCGCATGCCCTAGAGCCCCTGCTCTGCAGTAAGAGAAGCCGCCTCAGTCAGAAACCTGCACACCACAGCTAGCGAGCAGCCCCTGCTCGCAGAATAGAGAAAGCCCACGTGCAGCAGTGAAGACCCAGCACAGCCAAACACAAACGTCTAGGGGAAAAGGACAAATTAACTGTCTCCCCTGAAAACTCATACTCTGATGTACTTGCAGAGATCTGTCACTAAATCTGAGTTCTGAACTCCTAGAAATCAACTGGATTGGAAACCTGAGACCAGTCAGATTTTCTCATAGGAATGCAAATGTAATAGAATTTGGGGCTCTGAGGATGGGCCAGGTTGCCGTTTTATTTTCAGAAATGGATTCAGGTACCAGAGCAAAACTGTATACAATGAAAATGCACTTTCTGATATGTATTTGGCCTGGTTTAAGCATAGTACATACTGTGTTAGTTTGCTCTGACTGCCTTAACAAGATGCTGCGAAGGGAGTGGCTTCATTAACAGCCCTTGTTTTCCTAAGCTGTGGAGGCGAGAAGCCCCAAGCTGTGGCCACTGGCAGGTTTGGTCATTCGCAGAGGCCCTTCCTTGGCTTGCGGGTGGCCGCTGCCTCTGTGCCCTCCCGTGGTCTTGCCTCTGAGTGTGTGTCCCAGAGTCCTCTGTGAGCCCAGGTCTCCTCTTATACTAGGACACATGTCTAATCGAATGAGGGCCTCGTTTTAACTTAATGACCTCTTTTATGGCCCTGGCTCCAAATCCTGCTGGGTTCAGAGCTACCGGGAGTCAGCCTCAACACAGAAATTTTAGGGGAGCACAGTTCATCCCATAGGACGCAGTACCTAATAAAGCAGCATTTTATTTACTGCTAGCTTTCTCTCTTGCCTTGTCTGTCCCTGAACCCCGGGAGAAGACAGTTCCAATAAGAGATGGGAAGGGAGCTCCTCTGAGATCTGGATTGCTCAGAGTTCAGAAATCCTTCCTGTTTCTCTCCTATTCATGTGGAACAGTTTTTATTAAATTCCTCTTAGTTATCTAGCTTACTTGTATCTTCATATTAAAACTATTCTGTTCCCTGTTGTAGCATTTGGCTTTATACAAAGAAATAGCATATATTTATGAAAAATTCATATAATATTAACTTTTGGAAGTTGAAAATACAAAATTTTTGAAGTGATACATGATAGGTAGTTCATGTACCTATGAACTAGGATGGGTATTTCTTTACCTTCAGTTATATAATTATATGAGTTGCACGAAATCAACAGAAAGTGTATTACTTCCTTTTCTGACATATTCCAAGTCACACAGAGATAAGGAGGGAGTTTGTCCAGGCATCATTTAGTTTCTTAGCTTTTAAGAAATTCTAATTTATGTTTTCCTGGATATATTTTTAATAAAGTTTCTCCTTTTCTTTTACTCTGTTACTATTTTAAGTATATTTATTTTAAATCTTAAATTACGAGAAGCATGGTTTCCTAACAGTATGTGACTTTGTATGGTTTTGTTTTTGCCTCATCAGAGTCAAGCCAAACATATTCTCCTACATGGGAACCAAAGATAAAAGAGCCATAACCGTTCAGGAGATTGCTGTTCTCAAGTAAGTAGGAGTACATACTGGGGTTCGTTCTGTAAAAATCCTAGCACTGTATTTCTAAGTTCGAGAATCTGCTTTGTGGGGTTTACCTCTTCCATCTTTAGATAGTGCCTCTGTCTGTTCAAAAACTGCTTTTCTGTTTGTTTCTTTTCTTCTTGCTTATCTGCATTCCCTAATGTTTTTGCAGCAAGCTGGTATTATTTATTTCATTTTTAAAGGATTTGTGTGGTAGAACCAAGAGAATATGTGAATATATTCTTTTATCTTTTGTCTCTCTTATTCATTGACTGTTAAATATAAGTTATTCAAAGTTTAATTACAAAACAGTGAATGAGCTCTTTTTGTTATACACTGAAGATCTGCAAAGGAAAAAGGCTGTCTTTGCTTTTGTAGTAATTATGATGGAGCAGACAGGTAAATCAGAACTTACACACAGTGATGTAGATGCTAGAATAGAGTGTATTTAGGTTGTTAGGGGAAGACCTGCTAACAAAGTGTGGCACTCATTGTGGGGGCAGGCCAGGGAGGCTTTCACAGAAAATGGGATGCTCGGGGGTTTTACGTTGTTTAGTTTGGCTGTGCCACTCAGCTTGTGAGATCCTAGTTCCCCAACCAGGGACCAGACCCAAGCCCTCAGCGGTGGAAATGTGGAGTCTAACCACGGGACCACCAGGGAATTCCCTGGATGCTCGAGTTTTAATCTAGACTGGGCTTCTCTGCCTCCTCACTGCTGACACTTTGGGCTGGATAATTCCTTGTTGAAGGGGCCGTACTGTGCACTCCTAGGACGTTCAGCAGCAGCCCCGGTCTCTCTCTACCACAGGATTTCAGTAACTTTCCCCCTATTCATGTCAGCACTGTGACAGACAAAAATGTCTCCAGACCTGGCTAAATGTCTCGCAAAGAGCAGAATAGCCCTGGTTGAGATCCACTGGTCTAGATTCTAGAAGGTTGGGTCTCCAGACAGACTCAGGTGTCCATCCTCGATTCTAGAAAGCTGGCCATCAGGCAGACTCAGGTGTCCCTGCTTATGCACCCCTGAGATGGGGGCAGTGGAGGGAAGAAGTAATGGGGCAGGAGGAAATGGGGGTTGCGGGTGCTTGTTGTCATGACTACAGTGATGGTTTCACAGGCTTATTCACGTGTTAAAACTTGGACATTTTGCATATGTACAGTTTATTGTTGTTGTTCAGGCACCCAGTCCTGTCTGACTCTTTGTGACCCCATGAACTGCAGCACCCCAGGCCTCCCCGTCCCTCACCATCTCCTGAAGTTTCCCCTAGTTCATGTCCATGGCATCAGTGATGCCATTCAGCCATCTCCTCCTCGACGCCCTCGTCTCCTTCTGCCCTCAATCTTTCCCAGCATCAGGGACTTTCTAACAAGTCGGCTATTTTCATCAGATGACCAGAATACTGGAGGTTCAGGGTTGATTTCTTTTAGGATTGATTGACTGGTTTGATCTCCTTGCTGTCCAAGGGATTTTTAAAGAGTATTCTCCAGCACCACAGTTAGAAGGCATCAATTCTTTGGTGTTCTACCTATTGTTCAATTCGCACAACCATACATGACCACTGGGAAGACCAAAACCTTGTCTGTACGGACCTTTGTCAACAGAGTAATGTCTCTGCTTTTCAACACACTATCTAGGTTTGTCATCGCTTTTCTGCCAAGAAGCAATAGTCTTCTAATTTCATGGCTGCAGTCACCATCCACGGTGATTTTAGAGCCCAAAAAGAGGAAATCGGTCACCTTTACTTCCACCCTTTCCCCTTCTATTTGCCATGAAGTGATGGGCCCAGATGGCATGATCTTCGTTTTTTTAATATTTAGTTTTAAGCCAGCTTTTTCATTCTCCTCATTCACCCTCATTAAGAGGCTCTTTATTTCCTCTTTGCTTTCTGCCATTAGAGTGGTATCATCCTCATATTTGAGGTTGTTGATGTTTCTCCTGCCTATCTTGTTTCCAGCTTGTAACTCATTCATTCTGCCATTTTAGTTTACCCACTTGTTAATTCTGAAGTCATCTATGCTTGCTATCCCCACTTTAAGGCATACATGTACTTGTAATTCCCCTGTCTTTTCATAAAGAAGTTGAAGTAGCACTTCCTCTTCGCCCCCAAGTCCCCTGCCATTTGGCTTCCCTCCCACCTTCTGATTCATTTGAAATAGTGTCAGGATTGAGTTCCCAATTGCATCCTAGTGGATTTTCCAGCCCTTCTCTTCCTTGACCTTGGACCCTGGCCATGAGATCATGGTAAAGGCATAAAGGCAGGTTGAGAACATCTGCTTTCTACAATACGACTTCACTAGCAGTAGTGTGCGTGGTGCCATGTCTGGGGCAGAGCGAGAGGTGACGCCTGAAGATGCTGGCACTCCCACCTGTTGCCCTGGTCTCTTTGTGCCTGAGACGCATGGAATGTGGGGTCATCTGCTGAGAGTGAAGGGGATGGGAGTGGGAAAGGGAACTTGAAAACAGTGGGAAGATTTGAATAGCCTGTGTGGGTGATAGGCTGGTCAGCAGCTCCTGAGAGCAGAGGACTGGCAGTGGCTCAAGGGGTCAAGCCTTTCCCATACTGTGGATATGGGGCATAGAAGGTTCTTGACTTCTCTTTGGTGTCTGAAATATTGTAGTCAGCTCCTGTGCTTTCCGGCCAGCTGGCTCTGAGTTTCTCCATCTAAATTTAAAGACAGATTCATTTGTTTTGTTTTCAACACAGAAAACATAAGGTAGAAAATGAAAGTACCACCACAGTTGTACTTCTTCAGATTGCCTTGTTTGCGGCTTGATGTATTTTTTGTGGAAGAGATTTTTTTCCTTAGTTTTCTTAAGTTTATTTCCTAAAACTAAAATATTTGCATAAACTGTGTTTTTTTCTTGCAAACAGTAAATGATGTACATCTTTTCCTGTTCAGTTCAGTTCAGTCGTTCAGTCATGTCCGACTCTTTGCAACCCTATGAATCGCAGCACGCCAGGCCTCCCTGTCCATCACCAACTCCCAGAGTTCACTCAGACTCACGTCCATCGAGTCCGTGATGCCATCCAGCCATCTCATCCTCTGTCGTCCCCTTCTCCTCCTGCCCCCAATCCCTCCCAGCATCAGAATCTTTTCCAGTAAGTCACCTCTTCACATGAGGTGGCCAAAGTACTGGAGTTTCAGCTTTAGCATCATTCCTTCCAAAGAAATCCGAGGGCTGATCTCCTTCAGAATGGGCTGGTTGGATCTCCTTGCAGTCCAAGGGACTCTCAAGAATCTTCTCCAACACCACAGTTCAAAAGCATGAATTCTTCGGCACTCAGCTTTCTTCACAGTCCAACTCTCACATCCATACATAACCACAGGAAAAACCATAGCCTTGACTAGATGGACCTTAGTCAGCAAAGTAATGTCTCTGCTTTTGAATATACTATCTAGGTTGGTCATAACTTTTCTTCCAAGGAGTAAGCGTCTTTTAATTTCATGGCTACAGTCACCATCTGCAGTGATTTTGGAGCTCAAAAAATAAAATTGGACACTCTTTCCACTGTTTCCCCGTCTGTTTCCCATGAAGTGATGGGACCAGATGCCTTGATCTTCGTTTCCTAAATGTTGAGCTTTAAGCCAGCTTTTTCACTCTCCTCTTTCACTTTTATCAAGAGGCTTTTTAGTTCCTCTTCACTTTCTGCCATAAGGGTGGTGTCATCTGCATATCTGAGGTTATTGATATTTTTCCCAGCAATCTTTAATCTAACTTGTGCTTCTTCCAGCCCAGTGTTTCTCATGATGTACTCTGCATATAAGTTAAATAAGCAGAGTGACAATATCCAGCCTTGACGTACTCCTTTTCCTATTTGAAACCAGTCTATTGTTCCATGCCCAGTTCTAACTGTTGCTTCCTGACCTGCATACAGCTTTCTCAAGAGGCAGGTCAGGTGGTCCCGTGTAGCAAAAGATATTTAAATATATGTTTTTGTTCTTCAGTTGCTAAGTCATGTCCGACTGTTTGCAACCCCATGATCTGCAGCACACCAGACTTCCCTGTCCTTCACTATCTCCCTGAGTTTGCTCAAACTCATGCCCATTAAGTCGGTGATACCGTCCAACGATCTCATCCTCTGTTGCCCCCTTCTCCTCTTGCCTTCAGTCTTTCCCAGCACCAGAGTCTTTTCCAGTGTATCCTAATTTATGAGCTGTTACTCTATTTTTAAATTTTACGTGGTTTTCCATTTCTTGCTATTATAAGCACTTCCATGATGGACATATTGGTAGCTAAATCTTGGCACACATCTGTGATAACTTCATTAAGGATAAGCTTAGCAAAAAAAAAAAAAGATAAACTTAGCAGTAGAATGTGAAATTTTAGATGTTAGGTTTTGATCCAGAGTTTAATTGCCCTGTAGAAAGGTGGTACCAGTTTATCACCTTTATTCTTCTTCAGAATCCTTCCTGACACATTTTAATCTTAAAAAATAAAATTTACTAATATTGAGTGTCAGAACAGGGCATCTCCTTATTTTGTATTGCATTTTATGGTGTGACATCTTCGAAGAATGAAGGTATACTTCTCTTCTTAGTCAGCCACCAGGTGTCATACTTGATCACACTGCGACTCTGTCTTCATAGACCTTTGCTGCCTTTAGCGTCTTCCTGTTGACTTAGTAAGAAACCATATTAAACACCTAAACATTAGCCTTTGGAAAGCACATAACACTTATCTCACGGATGCAGGCTATTCCCTTCGTTTGCTTAATGGATATGTGGGGCCGAGTGGATTGGCCTTTCCCGTGAGAACTGGTAGACAGGATAAGCCCACTCTGCCATGCAAGGATTTTAATTACTGCTGAATTGATTAGTGTTTGGGATAAGCAGCTTCTCAGCTTCATGTAACTCTCCAAAGTCTCCTAGTAGTTTTCACAGGATCTCAAGCAGGAACAGCCTCATTCAGCATGATTTGTTTCTCTTCCTGCCTCTTCCTGCCAGTCTCCTTTCTGAGCCTGGGCCAGTATTTTCCTGGCTTTGTTAATAAAGGCATTTTGTGCAACACGCTGCTTAGGTTGGCTCCTGGTGTTTAAAAGTGAGATTTTGGTATTCCCAAGTTAGTCACAGGATTGCTATGAATTTACAGCCAAAGAGCTTGATCCAGGATCATCAAAATTAAAACTGTGAACAGTATCATGAAGGGTGTTGTCAACTTCATTCCATCAGTTCTCAAGGAGCACCCACACCAGGAAGAACTGAGTGTTCTCTTGCTTTCTGCTATGCTAGTGGAATTCACAAATACATGTTTTTGTGTATTGAAGAATCAACTGTAGAATTTGATTCAGCCATGAAAAAGAATGAAGTACATGTGTTAGTTGCTCAGTGGTGCCCAACTCTTTGCTACCTCATGGACTTCAACCTACCAGGCAAGGGTACTGAAGTGGTTTGCCATTTCCTTCTCTAGGGGATCTTCCCAACCCGGGGATCTAACCCAGGTCTCTTGCACTGCAGGCAGATTCTTAATCAGCTGAGCCACCAGGGAAGCCCTGATATATACTATAACATGAGTGAATCTTAAAGAACATTATGTAAACTAAGTAAGGGGAGTCATACGCAAAGGACCACACATTATATAATTACGTTTGTATGAAATGTGCCAGATAGGGAGATCTGTAAAGACAAAGTAGGTTAGTGGTTGCTAGGAGTCGCAGGGAAAGGGAAGGGGCTCATAGGTATACTGTTTCTTTTGGGAGTGATGGAAATATTCTGGAATTAGATAATGATGACAGTTGCACAACACTGTGACTATACGAAATCTCCCCGAGTTGTACACTTTATAATGCTTAAAATGATAAGTTTTTTGTTATGTTCATTTTAGCTCTTTATTAAAAAAAAAAAAAAAGAACAAAGCTGTCTTTCATGGCTGTTGGGAAGCAGTCTCCCTAATCTCTTTCCAGAACTGCCAAGCGGCCTATCTGATTCCTTCTTTCCTCTTGACTCTTAAATTTCCTGTCCATTTTTATAGCAAGAGTTACTGACCAAAGAGGGGCTCTGTCCTCCCTTTCCTCCCACTGTTCTTTCTGATCCTTTGCTTCCTGGACTCTTTGGGATACTGTCTCTGGATTAATTGATGCCCTGTGGGTCTGCTGTCATCTCCATATGTCTAAAGTCAAGGATGTGGTTCCCCTGAGCAGCTGGCCCGAGCTGGTACAGACCCACTTCACACCTTTTGGTACTTAGGTTGGACAGGGCATTCAGGGCCAGGAGAGAGGGTAATGGAATGTGAGGTTTGCCTGCTTCTCTGGCTCGCTTCCTGCGTTTTATAATAATTAGTGGACAGTGACACGTCTTCTTTCCTTAAGAAATTTGGTCAGGCTACTTCTGCACATATTGAACCAGGAAACAAATTGATTGATTGATATTGCCTTCAGGGAATATGGCTAAATGTTCAGCAAGGAAACAAGAATTCTCTGAGATGAAATGGCAAACTGGTATTATATGGTGGATTTTAAACAGTTTAACTCAGCAACAGCATATTTTTAATGAAGAAGTAGAATAAAATTTCCCCAGTAATTTTTCATGTAAGGTTGGGGCTTGGAAGGCTGCACAGGCCGCTGTGGGGCAGCCTCCATCATTAGGATCTGAGTCTAAATATGGGCATGGGCGTCTAGACCAGGCACTTAGGGGCAGAATAGCCTCTCATGCAGGCCCAGGCCCAGGAGCCACAGCCAGACCTTCCCCACACCTGTAGCCACTTCCCACCAAAGCTGGAACGTGCCTCCTGGCAACAAGAGCCAATAGGAGTGCACTCCAGGTCCCACTCTGAGAAACACCATGCAGTCCAGAGTCCAGAGAGAAGTGCAGTCAACAAAGTGAAGCTCAGACGCCCTTTGTTCTGGTAGTTCTCAGGTCTTCACAGGACGCTTGAATTCAGAAAAAAGTTAAAACCACTTGCTGAGGCACAGTGATATACTGTGTAGTGTTATTTGTAGCTTTAAAAATTGGCAACAACCCAGGTGACCCAAATTGAAAAGTCTTAAATGAATGACTAAGTAAATTACAATTGATGAGTTATTTTTACTATATTAGATTATTTCTAATTTTTAAAACTCTCTTTGCTAAAGTAGAGAAAGATGAATACTAACATAAGAAAATGTGAAAATATTTTAAAATGGCCAAATGTGCAAGTGAAAAACCAGACATCTTGTTTAACCATGAAATATTAGAGCATTTTATTGGAACTGAGAATAAAATGGAAATGACCACAGTATTACTACTACTTATCTTTGTTCTTGGCATTCCGTAATACAAAGAATAATTAGGAAATAAGTGATGTAAAAATTAAGAGGAGGCCAGACTGCAGTTTTGTTACTGATGTATGATTGTTTCCATTCAAGGAGTTAACTGAAAGTTATGCAAGATAGGAAAGAGTATGTACAAAAATCAGTATTCAGATGACAGCCTATTAGAAATTATAGCAGAAAAAAATATTTTACAACAGAAGAAAGTGAAGAAAATAATATACTTAGAAACAAAAATTTTTGTTAAGTGTAAGATCTCTCTCTGTGAAGAAAACTTTGAAATGCTCTTGATAGATGTAAAAGGACTTGAGTAAATGAATGCTGTACTCTGTTCTTGGATACATATAAATTTTTTAAAATGAATAAACATATACATTTATGCTGATACTAAATGAAAATACCAATAGAATGTTTCAAACTAATTAAGCTGATTGTAGTGTGGGAAAGAACTAACCATAAAAATTCTGGAAGGGGGATTAGTGCTAAAATATTTTTATTAAAACAGTCCCATGGTGATTCTGGAGTAAATTGTACACTTAGATTACTAAAACATTTTTACCACACTTTCCACTCGAAGATATTTCTGGATTTATAATAATCTGTTTCTTTCACTTATCACCTGGGGTTTTTAGAGCAATTTACTTATTTTTATTGAAGTACAATTGGCTTACATTGTTTCAGATGAACGACAAAGTCGATTTTATACTTGTGTCATATGTAAACACAAAATTTTTTTAGATTATTTTCCATTATTGGTTTCTACAAGATAATGAATACAGTTCCCTGTGTTATGTAGTACATACTTGTTTATTTTATATATAGTAGTGTATATATGTTAATCTCACATTCCAAATTTATTCCTCCCTCCTGTCTTTCCCCTTTGGTAACCATAAGTTTGTTTTCTCTGTGCATCTGTTTCTGTTTTGTAAATAAGTTCCCTTTTTTTTAAACCACATGTAAGTGATATCATATATTTGTCTTTGACTTACTTTCCTTAGGATAATCATCTCCAGGTCCATCATGTTGCTGCAGATGACATTATTTTGTTCTTTTCTGGCTGAGTAATATTCTATTGTATATATATATGCCGCCGCCTCTTTAGCGGTTCATCTCTAGATGAACATTTAGGTTGTTGCCATGTCTTGAGTATGCTGTAAGTAGTGCTGCTGTGAACAGTGGGGTGCATGCATCTTTTTGAATTAGAGTTTTCCTTTCTTCTGGGTGTGTGCCCAAAAGTGGGACTGCTGGCTTCTGTGGCAACTCTGTCGCTAGTTTTTGAGGAATCTCCATACTGTTCTCCATAGTGGCTGTGCCAGTTTACATTCCTACCAACAGTATTCAGAGTTCTCTTGTGTCCTACACCATCTCCACTATTTACTATTCGTTTTTTAGGTATGTTTGGCTGTGCCGGGTGTTTGTTTCTGTGCAGACTTCCTCTAGTTGCGGTGAGCAGGTCCTCTCTCTAGCTGCGGTGCCTGGCCTGCTCCCTGTAGTGGCCTCTCTGCTGCAGAGCGCGGGCTGTTGGGCGCACAGGCTTCAGCAGCTGTGGCTCAGGGTCAGTGGTTGTGGCGCACGAGCTTAGTTGCCCTGCAGCATGTGGGGTCTTCCTGGACCAGGAATAGAACCCATGCCTCCTGCATTGATGGGCGGGTTCTTCACCATTGAGCCACCAGGGAAGGCCTATTTGTGGGCTTTTTAATGATGGCCATTCTGACCACTGTGAGATGGTACCTGACAATAATTTTGATTTGCATTTAACTAATAATTAGCATTATTGAGAATCTTTTCATGTGCCTGTTGGCCATCTGTATGTCTTTTGGAGAGATGTCTGTTTAGGTCTTCTGGCCATTTTTAAATTTTATTTATTTTTTTCCTGCCCATTTTTGATTGGGCTGTTTGGTTTTTGATAATGAGCTGTATAAACTGTATGTTTTGTCAATTAAACCATCGTTGCTTGTATCATTTGCAAATGTATTTTTCCCAGTCTGTAGATTGTCTTTTTATTTTGTTTATGGTTTCCTTTGCTATGCAAAAGCTTTTAAGGTTAATTAGATCCCATTTGTTTATTTTTGCTTTTGTTTCAGTTACTCTAGAAGACAGACTTACAATAATGCTGTGGTTTTTGTCAAATTGTGTTCTGCCTGTTTTCCTCTAGGAGTTTTATAGTATCTGGTCTTAGATTTAGCTCTTTGATCCTTTTTGAGTTTATTTTTGTATCTGATGTTGGAAAATGTTCTGATTTCATTTTTTTTTTAACATATGATTGTCTAGCCACAGTATATTTTAAACCTATTATAGAAGTATAGCAGTTAAAGCAGTGTGATACTTACACATAAATGGATAGAATTAGAATAATTACAGACCCAGATATGTCTACAGTTAGTGTGTAATCAAAGTAGCATTTAAAATCAGCAGAGAAAAGATGAGCTAGTGAATTTGTGAATTTATTTTTGTAGCCAAGTCTTTGATGTATAATCTACCTTTAAAAAACAAAAAGTCAAAACCCAAAAGGAACGTGTGATGCTCTTGATTTAAAATGCAGAACCAAAGCCACCGAGCAGCAGCTGATGCAGTTACTGGCTTGTATGTGAAAAACTTTCCCCTCTTCTCTCCTTAGTCTCCTTGTGGCCTAGGATGAAAAGAGGAGCATGACCTCATCCCCCTTCCTTTCTAAATGAGCCACTTTTGGCATCAGCAGTTGACTAGGGAGAGTAAACAGAAACTCCCAGTCAAAGCCCTGGAACCCCCGTGCCTGGAGTTCTTCCCTTTTCTGCTGCAGCCAGTGTAAAAGACCAGCAGTGAAGATTACTCTGTTAGTGATTGCGTGGAGGCCAGCACTGCTGTAAATGAGACACATCACTACTGTAAGCCAAAATGAAACAGAAGACAAAGTATCCTTTTTACTCTAAAGCAACAACTGAACAAGTGTAGAAGTATTACATTGTTTGTTAATCGGCTATACTCTGATACAAAATAAAAAGTTAAAAAAAAAAAAGGCACTCTACTTACACCTGGGGATACTGTTTAAAAAATAATCTCCAACTAGGGACACCCTTTCTGAGTAAAGATTTCATCCCAGAGCTATTTTTAAAAACTCTCAATTTAAATTTTACTGTCTAGTCCTTGTTTGTAGAATGTCAGCTGATAGAGGAGGAATGGGGGGGGTTGTTGTTTTACAAACACTCTTTCACAGGCAGCACAGTAATATTTTCGCCTGCCAGCAGCTATCCTTGGGCACCGAAACAGCTGGATGAAAGACAGTGAGGAAACAGGATAGGCACAGAATGTTTAAAATGGCACACCACAGGTTGCAAATTTAAAAAGGAAAAGGAGGGAGAGGTACCATTTTGCCGTGATACACTGAAAAGGCCTCAGCATCTCCTGCTTGACACTCCCCCCAGAATGTGGGAGGTTTTTTTGGTTGCTCAGTCACTCAGACATGAGTGTCATGTCACTCACACTAAGTCATGTCCAACTCTTTGCGACCCCATGGACTTCAGCATCCCAGGCTCCTCTGTCCTTCACTGTCTCCCAGAGTTTGCGCAAATTCTTGTCCATTTGAGTTGGTGATGCTATCTAACTATCTTCTCCTGTGCTGCCCCCCTTTCCTTTTGCCCTCAATCTTTCCTAGCATCGGGGTCTTTTCCAGTGAGTCAGCTCTTCACATTAGGTGACCAAAGTACTGGCGCTCCAGCTTCAGCATCACTCCTTCCAGTGAATATTCAGTGCTGCTGAGGAGCAGTCCACATCCAAACTCACCCAATTCTCCCAGTAACGTCACTTAGATTTTTTTAAGCTCCTTAACTTCAGGATCTAATCAAGAACCAGGACAATCATTGTTTCCTCACAGTAAGATTTTGAGCATAACCTATGGGAGTCTTATTGTTGTGGAAATAATGATTGTCCTGGTCTTTGATTAGACCTTGAAGTTAAGTAGCATTAAAAATCCATGGTAGTTCAGACTGTAAAGAATCTGCCTACGATGTGGGAGACCCGGGTTCGATCCCTGAATTGGGAAGATCCACAGGAGGAGGGCATGGCACCCGCTCCTGTGTTCTTGCCTAGAAAATCCCCATGGACAGAGGAGCCTGGTGGGCTACAGTTCGTGGGGTCGCAAAGAGTCGAACACAACTGAGTGACTAAGCACACACACACACAAAAATCTCTGTAATGTTATTGGAGGAATTGGGTGAGTTTGAATCTGGGCTGTTCTTCAGTAGCACTAAATTCCTGTAGGCTCCCTGAGGGTTACAGGTGGTGAGTAGCTTAGGAGACTGCTGTTCTTAGGAGACACATACTGCACTGTCTTTAAGGGTGAGATGTCCCCAGGCTGCAGCTCACTCTCACGTGGTTCAGAATCTGTGTGTGTGTGTGTGTGTGTATCCGTGTGTGTGTGTGTGGTATAGGGGTGTTCATATGTCTAGAAATACATGTAAAGTGTAGTGGTAAAATGTTAGCAATTGGTAAATCTGAGTGTAAAGTATAAGACTTTGTTACAGTGTTACTAGTTTGTTTTTTTTTAACATTAAGTTGGGAAATTTTCCAAAGTATAAAAATATTATTAAGTGAACTCACAAAATGGGAGATAATATTTTCTCACTGTGTGGTAAAGTGTAGATTTCCTTAATCTATGAAAACAGAAGAATATTAACAATCCAATAGAAAAAGAGGTAGTAGGAAGAATAGGTACTCCACAGTCAAGACATGAAAAAATATTTAAATTCTCTCACAGTAAGAAGCAGGTAAGTAAAAATGAAAATAACATTTTAAATTTTGCCTGGCAGAGCTAAAATAAGGTTTATAACATGCTATGTGAGGACACAGGCATGAGACAGAAGGCACTGACATATTAATGATGGGAGTGTGAATTGATATAACCTTTTTGGAGGACAGTAGGGGTTAAAATTTAAAATCCGCCACTTCTCCTTAGATATGCTGCTGCTACTGCTGCTGCTAAGTCGCTTCAGTCATGTCCTACTCTGTGTGACCCCATAGACAGCAGCCTGCCAGGCTCCGCCCCTGGGATTCTCCGGGCAAGAACACTGGAGTGGGTTGCCATTTCCTTCTCCAGTGTATGAAAGTGAAAAGTGAAAGTGAAGTCGCTCAGTCGTGTCCAACTCTTAGCGACCCCGTGGACTGCAGCACACCAGGCTCCTCCGTCCATGGGAGTTTCCAGGCAAGAGTACTGGAGTGGGGGTGCCATTGCCTTCTTCGTCCTTAGATATGAACATATCTAAATCATTCACCTATGCAGGTGTGCCATGAAGTCTGTTTGAGGATGTTTGTTAGAGAGTACTTCATAGTAATAGCAGAAGATGGGTAGCAATTTAAATGGCCATCCCAGGGCACTGGCCAGATGAAGGCCAGAGAAAAGATCCAGGCAGTGCGGCGGCCACCCTGTGCGCCTGTACACAGAGCGAGGCAGCTTCTGAAAGGACTCTCTGGGTAAGGCAGGTCTCTAATACGCAGTTTTCCAGTTTTCTGTGCATAAAGGAAGATAGTAAACAATTTGTAAATGTAACAAAAGTTGTTTTTAAAAGGGAGGATCTGAGTGCTAGTTATATGGTTGCATTCACTTTGTGAAAATCTGTCAAGCAGTTCTGTCCATATAACATATAGTAGAAGCTTACTGAGAAATCCCAAGAGAGAGAAGATAATAGGAACACTTATGTGTACAGAAAGTGTTTCTAGAAGAAACTATTCATGTTGGCTGCCAGTGGAGCAGGGTATTGAGGGACAGAGATACAGCAGAGGCTTTCTAGTACTATACTTCTTTTTTACATGTATTGCTCTTAAAGAAGTTAGTGAGTTTTTTGAAAACTTTATACCTTTTAAATGATAGCAGGAAAGTATAGATTATGTGATTCTGACTAAATATATGTAGTCAGATAAAGATCATATACATATATCGGACGTGTGTTTAAGAAAAAATAGGAGGAAATTCAAAGTTAGATACTAACTTTTTTTTTTTAGCTGATGAGACTGAGTTTTGTTTTCTTCTGTATTTCTCTGTACTATTCCAAGTTTTCTATAGTGTGATTACAATACTTTTCTAATGGACAAAAGTGAAACTATGATTCTTTTTTAATGCTTAGTAAGATAATGACTGCAGCCGTGAAATTAAAAGACGCTTACTCCTTGGAAGAAAAGTTATGACCAACCTAGATAGCATATTCAAAAGCAGAGACTTTACTTTGCCGACTAAGGTCCGTCTAGTCAAGGCTATGGTTTTTTCAGTAGTCATGTATGGATGTGAAAGTTGGACTGTGAAGAAGGCTGAGCGCTGAAGAATGGATGCTTTTGAACTGTGGTGTTGGAGAAGACTCTTGAGAGTCCCCTGGACTGCAAGGAGATCCAACCAGTTCATCCTAAAGGAGATCAGTCCTGGGATTTCTTTGGAAGGAATGATGCTAAAGCTGAAACTCCAGTACTTTGGCCATCTCATGCGAAGAGTTGACTCATTGGAAAAGACTCTGATGCTGTCAGGGATTGGGGGCAGGAGAAGAAGGGGACGACCGAGGATGAGATGGCTGGATGGCATCACTGACTCGATGGACGTGAATCTGAGTGAACTCTGGGAGCTGGTGATGGACAGGGAGGCCTGGCATGCTGCAATTCATGGGGTCACAAAGAGTTGGCCTCGACTGAGTGGCTGAACTGAACTGAAGAACTTTTTACCTGTAGGAATTGCTCTCTGCTCCCTTTCTCACCCTTCTCCCCTCACAAAAAGTAGAACATTTCAAACATAATTGTTCCATTATCAGTATACAAGTAACATGAGTAACGATGTTAGTCAGATACAAGTAACGATGGCCCAGGTTACATCATTCCAGTAGGAACGGATGTCCTCAGGCTGGAGGAACATTCCAGAGGCGAATGAAAGATAGGCTTACCCCACTGGCCTTGGTGCCACTTGGCTTTTCTGCCATCACAGCTTCTAGTCTCATTTTAAGCTGCCATTTTCTGTCATAAACTGTCCTAGATCATATTAGCCAGGCAACACATCATGACCATCTTTCTGCTTCTTTTACATTTTGTTTTTTTTTAGAATAACGGCACAAAGACTTGCCCACTTGAACAAGTGCTTGATGAACTTTAAGCTGGGGAATTTCAGCTATCAGAAAAACCCTCTGAAACTGGGAGAGCTTCAAGGAAATCACTTCACGGTTGTCCTCAGGTAAAGAGCTGCAGCGGGAGTACAGACCAGGGAGGGTCTTCTTGGGTCACCTCGAGTCCCTTTGGAACGGTTGTGAACTCCAGTGAGCTGGCACCGGTGGTCTTGGTGGCCCAGGAAGGCGAGGTGGGGTCCCGTGGGGTTGGGAGAGCAAGCCCAGCTGCAGTGTTTGTGCCAATGCAGCCACCCCTCTGCTCACTCAGCGCCACCTTTGGAATGAGGCCATCTCCTTGAAATGCAAACCACAGCTTACACTTCCACCTACCTAGAATGGGCAGATTCATAGACACAAAAAGGTAGAATAAAGGTGACCTGGGGTGTAAGGTGGGGAGATGAGTTACTGTTCAGTAACTGGCGTTTCAATTTGAGAAGATGAAGCAGTTCAGGAAGTATATAGTGGTAGAGGTTGTGCGGCACTGTGAATGTGCTTAATGCTACCATACTGCATGCTTAGAAATGGCTAAAATGGTAAATTTTGTGTTGTCTACACTTCGCAGTTTTTAAAAAGACAAAGTCCTTGGGAGGTAGAGAGAGCTCCATGGAACAAGGGAAAAGCACAGGAGCCAAGCCATGTCAGTTATGATTTGCATCCCTGAGTGTGTTTGCGTGTACAGTTTTTTCTCTGGGTCATTTGCCCCTCCCACCCCCGCCAGAAATATAACAGGAACTGACCACCAAGTGGAACAAGCCATGAACTCTCTCAAGGAGATTGGGTTTATCAACTACTACGGAATGCAAAGGTTCGGAACAACAGCTGTCCCCACATATCAAGTTGGAAGGTTTGTATTTAATTTCTTAACTTTTGTCTGAAAGAACTTGCTCATTAAAAATAAAAAGAAACAGGATTTTTTTTGGGGCGGGGGGTCAGTGGTGTTTTTAGTTATTTCTAGATTTCCTGGAAAACTGGACCAAAAGAATCCTTTTAGATGACTAACTGATCCATAGCCTCCATAAGTTTTGTTCTGTTTTATGATAGTTTGTGTACAAGGTGAAAAAGTAAGTCAGGATTCAGAGAGCTTTAACCTAATGAGTCAGTTTTCTCTCCCACCTAATAGCCCATCCAGGGATTCTGTTTTCTTTTACACAGATAAATCTTGGCTCAGTAAGTGACCCAGCCGTAGCGGTTGGGTAACTCAGCCCCAGAGTAGCCTGAAGGAGACGTGTAGCTTATGGTCTCTGTTAACAGGTGCTTCCTAATTTCTTAAACTGGTACCTGCCCTTCCCTCACCCTTTAAAGAAAGTGGTGTAGGATGCAGTTAGCACATAAAATTCATTTTAAGAACACTCTCATCAGCTTTGTGATAATAGGAAATCCCTCTAGGTGAGCTGGGGTAGGAATCCCATCAGTAAAGACTCGGTTTATAAGCTTACTTACACTATCCTGCTCTCTGGTGCATATTGTGTTACCTAAATGATTATTCACATGGCAGTTAGGATTGGGAAGCTTGAGTTGGAAGTGACCTGAGAGATTATTTAGTTCATGTTCTTCCTGGCACTTCAAATTCTTTGCTTTAGCAAAGGTGAAATTTGGGAGGCAGCTCGAGCTCACTGGTTTGTCAGCTGCAGTCCTGAGAGGAGAGGGGTCTTCTCAACTTCAGCCCATGATTTCAGCAGCTGATTCTATGAAGTTGCATTTGTTCACTCATCCTTAATAGAAAATGAAAATATCATGTAGTATCTCCTCTACCTCTCTGAGACTGTGTTGTGAGGGTAAAAGCTCAGGTAAAAGGGGGAAATTCTTCAGCAGTCCAGTGGTTAGAACTCCATGCTTCACTGCCAAGGGCCCAGGGTTCAATCCCTGGTTAAGGAACTAAGATCCCACACGCCACACGGAGTGGCAAAAAAAAATAAAATAAAAACCACTCATATAATTCAATAACAAGAAAAAAACCTAATTTTAAAATGGGCTAAGAACTTGACTATTCCCCAAAGAAGATATACAGGCAACTAATAAACCTATGAAAAGATGTTTAGTACCACTAATTAAGGAAATGTACATCAAAACCACAATAGGATATGACTTTGTACCCATTAGGATAGCTGTTATTTAGAAAAAGAACAAAAAGGGAAAGAAAATAAGTGTTGGGTGTGGAGAAATTGCAGCCCTTGCACACTGCAGGTGAGTATATGGAATGGAACTGCCATTGTAGAAATGATATGGACAGTCCCCAGAACTAAAACACAGAGCTTCTACTATATGATTCTGCACTTCCATTTCTGGATGTATACCCAAAAGAAATAAAAACACTCAACAGATATTTATCCACCTATGTTGAGAGGAGCATTGTTCACAATAGCCAAATGGTGGAAGCAGCCAAATAGGTGTCCATTAACAGATGAACTGATAAACAGAATGTCCATAGATGCAGTGGGATGCAGCCTTAAAAGGAAGGCAGTTTGATTCATGCTACAGCACAAATAAACCTGAAGACTTACGTTAAGTGAAATAAGCCAGTCACCAAAGGACAAGCACTGTGTAATTCCTCTTATCTGCGATTCCTGGAGTAGTCAGAGTCTTAGATAGACAAAGTAGAGTGGTGGTTGCCAGGAGCTGTGGGGAGTGCAAAGGAGTCCCTGTCTACTGAATCCTGAACTGGTCACGAAAGATTAAAGAGCCCTGGAGGCAGATGGTCCTGATGCCACAGAACTGTCCACTTAAAAATAGCTGCAATGATAAATTTTATGGTATATATACTTTACACAATTTATAAAAGAAAGTGAAAAAAGGAAAGATGCTAATAATGTCAGAAAAGTAGAAAGCATTTTAACATAGAATGGCTTATCATAAACCACATATATCCATCTTTACTATGGTGACGTGTACTGAACCTTCACGCATGCGGTAGTACCTTAAAAGCGTTATGTAAGAAGTCTCGTAGTTAAGCAACTTTACATTGTACCGAGTGTTGGCACACTTTTTGTGTAGAGGGTCAGGTCATAGACAGACTTTGTGGGCCACAGAGTGTGTCCGGCAGCTCCTCAGCACTGTTGTTACAGGGTGAAAGCAACCAGAGATAGCACATATGTTAATGAGCACGGCTGGTTTTCAGTAGAACTGTTTACAAAATCAAGTGGCCAGCCAGAGAACAAAGGGTTTTGCACACAGAAGCCTTTCTTTCATGGTATTTGGTGCACTGCCACCTAGTCCTGAATTAGCACTGTGCTCTTTTTGGAAATATTACTGAAGGCCTAGGCCAGCTGAATAATAACCTTACTCAGGAGGGTGTTTAAAGATTGTTGGAGCATGGCTTGTTCCAGGACTTCAAGAATGGCCAGAAATGGGATATCTTTTCAAATAAATCATTGCACTAGTAGGTTAAAATCTACTAACTAGTTAGTAGATTAGTTAACTACTAGTTAACTAGTAGGTTAAATGTGTGATCTCAGTATATACAGTAGCATTTTACATAAAACACAAATCTCTCATATAGATTAACTTAAATGTGAAAAATAAAAACCCTAGTTAAGTAGAAAAACAGAAAAATTAATAGGAGGGATTTTTGTTTTCTGGTGGTAGGAAAAGGCTTTCTGACTCCAAGCCCAGAAATCTTAATTAGGAAAAATATTCAGATATGATACACAAAATATATTCTTGTGTGGCAAAAGATAGTATAATAAAAGTAAAAGGAAAAATAACATACACATAAAGATCAAGCAGGTCTTGAAATCTATACTCTGAAGTGTTAACAGTGTTTGTTTTTAGAGGTTAGATACCAGGTAACCTCCTTGCTTCTGTACTGTTTAATTTTATAGAAATATGTATAACTTGTAATCAGCAAAAGTAAAGATACTTCCATTTTGGTGAGAATTAAAATGCATAAAGATAAATTGTATTATTCTCTTTACGTAGGCAAGAAATTTTTTAATATAGGGGAGAAATTTTTTGAAAGTTTCAAATATTGATATGTAAAGACTGATTTTACAGATAATACCACGTATAACAGCTTAAAGCATGACTAGGTAGTATTTATACTGTATAGCATTTTTAAAATGAGATGATACTAAATGATATAAATGTTATATTCTTAGTTTTCTTCTCTTTTTAGTTCTTTTAACATTTACCTGTGTCATTATATCAATATTAGTTTTTCTGCTTTTAAGTTTAATAAAGTATATAAAGTTAACATGATTTGTTGACTCTACAAATTTGGGCAGATAAAACTCATCTTAATGCAAAATTAAGTAAAATAAATGCTGTTTAATTTTAGAGCTATACTGCAAAATTCCTGGGCTGAAGTCATGGATTTAATATTGAAACCCCGTTCTGGAGGTGAGAATAAAAATAATCTTAAGAAAAAAAAAAAAGGAATATATGACTCAATATTCATGAAATTGCTTTGAATAAAAGTATAGGTGCAAATTAGTGTCATTATTTCAAAACTTCCGCATCTTTATTTTTGTACAAGTCTTATGTATATATTAGAGACTTATAATTTATCTCTTATTTTCAGCTCTTTAGCACGACTGAAGTGACTTAGCAGCAGCAGCAGCTCAAGCTCATCTAATGTATTAACTCATAAATAAATACATTCATTTCTTTGTGTGCTACAAAATCTCTGAACATACAGGAATCCAAACAGATTTCACTGGTGGTTAATTTGTTATAAAAACAGAGTGTAATATAATATAAAAACTTGAAGAAAGCGCACTGAGAACTTTTGTTTGAAGAGTTCATTAGAAATTCTAATGTCATACTGTATTGAAAAAGGATTTAAGTATCACTTTATAAATCACCAAAATAATTATGTCCACTGTGGATGAGTATTTGCACATTGAAAAGAGATAAGGTTGTCTAATTTTATGGAAAGTAACCCATTACATTCGACAGTACAGTAGAAAAAGAGAGGGAGGGAAGCAAGGGCTGCCTAGGTTTTGTCTGAGGTTGAGTCGGCATGGCAGTGCTCAGTGGTTGACTTTAAGTCCTGAGATGGTAGCATGAAAGCCATCTAGTTCTGCCTTTCCTGTCTTTTCATTTCTGATTATTGCTCTGAGGTGAGCAGAAGCTCTTCCGCGTACCTGTATCACAACTAGCAGTTCCTAATTTTGTCTTCTCTGTGAAATGTTTTAAGTTATGAAAGTCTGTCTTTTGGATAAACTGTTTTGGATAAGCTGTTTAATCACAGCTTTTTCTCCCCCGCTCCAGCTGAAAAGGGGTACTTGGTTAAATGCAGGGAAGAATGGGCGAAGACCAAAGACCCAGCCGCCGCCCTCCGAAAACTACCTGTCAAAAGGTGTGTGGAAGGGCAGCTTCTCCGAGGACTTTCAAAATACGGAATGAAGAATATAGTCTCTGCATTTGGCATAGTGAGTGCAATTTGTGAAGTCAGGCCCTGACTCAAGGTCGCTTAATGCTTTGAAATTTCTATCTTTAAATTTCACTAAATTTGCAAAGAACTGAAGGTAAATAAGGCTCCTTTGGTGATCTCTGAGAGCTGTGCTCTCTGAGTGATCCCTGTTTAGACCCTGGATGGTGACCGGGAGGGCGGTGGGCGCAGACAGAGGGGTGGTGATGATTAACATGGAGGGCTTGAAAAAGCATCCGTGTGGGAAATAGTAGCTATGAGGAGATTTGGTTTAAAGGAAGTATTAATGTCTTGGTATCTGAGAAATCAGAACCCATCATAGAGGTCATTTCTTGGTTACTCTCCAGCATCAGAATGTAACCTGCCTCAATGAGAGGGTTACACAGTAAGTGGTCTAACTGACTACATTTTAGTGTGGTTTCTCTGAGTACCATCCTGGTGAGTATAGCCTATATTTGTGTTTGGATACTGTAATCCCGATAGACTAAAAGTTTAACTTTTAATTGTTGAGGCTTGCTTGTTGTTCCCCAGATGTACCCCCCTCCCAAATCAGGATTCCTGTTCCAGGAAATTAGTGGTCAAAAAGTCATATAGGCTTTTGCCTTCTGTACAATTAGAGAACACTGTTAGCTCTATGATTGATGTGTAAGTTCCTTGAGTTTGAAGTCTGTGTCTTTGATTTAGTGCAGGGGTCCCCAGCCCCTGGGCCATGGACTGACGCCTGTCCGTGGCCTGTTAGGAGCCAAGCTGCACGGCAGGAGGTGAGCAGTGAGTGAGTGAGAGATGCTTCATCTGTGTTTACAGCCAACCCGCATCTCTTGCATTGTTGCCTGAGCTCCGCCTCCTGTCGGATCAGTGATGGCTTAGTAAACATAATGCACTTGGATCATCCCACTCCTCCCCACCCTCTGTGTCCGTGGAAAAATTGTCTTTCACGAAACCAGTCACTGGTGCCAAAAAGTTGGGAACCGCTGATGTAGAGTATGAATTCCAAAGCACTTGTTTTCTTCACATTCACGTCTGCACAGTGTGGGTGCGAAACGGGAGCTGCAGCCTCAGGGGTTCCATCTCTGAAATTGGTTGCCATATATCAGTCACTGTTTCTTTAAGCTCTTAGAAAAACTGGGAGATGGAAGTTAGGGGTTTCTTATATGAAGTGTGCCACTTAACAAATGGGATGTCTTGGCAAGTACAGTACTTTCAGTATTCAGAATTTTTTTTTTCTCTTGCTTGTTTTTTTCCCTCCCCCTCAGATACCAAGAAACAATCGCTTAATGTACATTCACAGCTATCAGAGCTACGTGTGGAACAACATGGTCAGCAAGAGGATTGACGAGTATGGGCTGAAGCCTGTGCCCGGCGACCTTGTTCTTAAAGGAGGTAAAAGGCGGACATCATCCTTACTCAGCCCACCTTGGGGTCAGTTGTTTGACACTAGTGCTGAAAATCCAGCCTGGCTTCTGGTTAAGATAGAGAGCTTGTGTCTGGTAAGCTTGAGATGAAAGGACAGTATAAGCTCAGATTGACTGGTTTGGATCTGTTATCTTTAAAGAAAAAATGCTTCTGAGTTGAAAATATGCACCTTAGTCTCCATTGTCTTAACTAGGATAAGATTTGGAATATAGTGCTGCCTAAAATCCCTTTCCAGATGCTAACCTGGATCTGTCGAATACTTCTCTACACCTCTGAATGCACTTCAGCCTCCCTGCTGTTGTAGGTCAGCCTTAAAGAGTCTCTTTTAGTCAGCACAAGCCTGGAGCTCCCTTTGCTTGGGGGCTGTGATGTGCATACTGACTGCCTGATGTGTTCATAATATGTGCAGACAGCCCCATCTGCTACTGACCCCGCACTGTGGGCCAGGCCTTCTAAGCAAGCCCTTCACTTTAAAGCTCACAGGATTACTGTAAAGGATGCTGTTTTTCAGACGAGGTTCAGTCACTCTCCCTAAGGTTCCACAGCTGGTTTAAAAAAAAAAAGAGAAAGTTGGAAATCGAACTAAGTCTGTCCATTTCCAAAGTCCATGTTCTCCTGGGGTAGTCTGCCCTGAAACTGTCTGGGGACAGAGCCTGCTCATCTGTAGGTGTGCCCAGTAAATCCACTTGAGCTTTTATTTGTACAGAAATTTTAATTAATCTTTTCCTGATTTAATTTTTCCTTGTCCAGTATTGATCACATCTGGTGGGTTTTAATGTCCCCTGTGCCACCACATTTCATCCTCTAAATACTGACTGGATTGTCTTTTTTCCCATAGTTTATTCTTCTAGCAAAATGCACTCATTTGTGATAGCTTTCAAGATTGTGTTTCATAGTATTATTTGAGGAAAAAGCTAAAAGGATTCTTAAACATGAGGTTGCAGCTGAGAAATAGTTTAAGCTTTCTGCATTTTCTAAATCCATATCTATTTCTTAAATAGATAAATAGAAAAGACAGAAAGGCATATATTCCAAATTAATTTCTTTAAGCTTCATGGGTCACTGAACCTGTATCAGCTTGCATTTCTGATTGCTTAGATGTATGTAATTTTAGCTTATGTAATTTTAGCAGATTGGGCTCATGAAAATGCTGCCCATATTCTTAACTTATTCACTGGTGTATTTTCAGCCACAGCAACCTTTATTGAAGAAGATGATGTTAATAATTATTCCATCCATGATGTGGTAATGCCTTTGCCTGGTTTTGATGTTATCTACCCCAAGCATAAAAGTAAGTTCCCAGCGTGGGGAAAAGTAAAGTCTAACATAATTAAGCCACTGGCACCCAAGAGTACAGAGAGAGGAAAAGAAAATCAGTATTAATTTCCATCAGACTTGAAAAAAATGTTTAGATTTCAAATATATGTAAGCCATGTTTACTTGTAAAAATCTCCCTGATATGAATGCATTCAGATGGATGATTTAAAGCAAAAAATCAGATGGTGGAGGTTGTGGTGGTAGTGATAGTGTTGGTATTATTATTGTTGTTGCTGTTATTGTTGGCACTGTTATTTAAATTTCTGAATTTCACTAATTCTTATTAAGGATGGAAGAATTTGGAAAGCATCATTGAGAAAGTGATTGAATAATTCTACTTTGTGGTGGTTTAGTTGCTAAGTTGTATCTGACTCTCTGCAACCCCATGGGCTGTAGTCTGCCAGGCTCCTCCATCCATGGGATTCTCCAGGCAAGAATACTGGAGTGGGTTGCCATTTCCTTCTCCCAGGGATCCTCCCAACCCAGGAATCAAACTTGGTTCTCCTGCATTGCAGGCAGATTCTTTACGGACTGAGTTGCTAGGGAAGCCCCAATTCTACTTTAACATTGCTTTTTTAAAAGGTTTTTTCTTTTTGTAACTCAACTATATAAGTAATATCTGTTCATTGGGCTCAGAAATTTATAAACTGGAAACTTAGAAATTTCTAGAAGCTTAGAAAGTTTATAAACTGGAAATTCCCTACTCTTATTTCCTATGTCCCAGAGGCTGTTGAAAATTACTTTTGTACCTTCATGGATGCCATTGCTGGGGGGCTGGTTGGGGGAGGATGGTTGTTCAAGGATTCAGAACTTGAAAAAAGGAAGCAGCCCTGAGTGTGGGACCAATTTGGTGGAACTGACACTGAAAGTTTACTCCTTGCCAGGGCTGGTGTTTTCCTGTTAAAAATCTTTTCTCTTTAGAGGGCAGAATTAGTTTACTTATTGATGTTATATTCCTTGAAATTACAGAATGCTTAGGATTAGCACCCTTCTTTTATAAGGCAAATACTTAGGAAAGAGTTGAAAGGTTATCTTCCATTTACATGTTTACTTAATCACATTGCTGTGTGAAGTTGCCCTCATGGAGGGAGAAGGAGGAAGGGAGGTGCATGCCCAAGGGGCGTGGCCTACCTGTGCTGCGTGGATGGCGGGCGTGGCCCGGGAGCTAGAGAAGGTAGGCACTGAGGTGCACAGAGCCGCAGGGAACCCAGGAGCTAGAGAAGGCAGGCACTGAGGTGCGCAGAGCCGCAGGGAACCCAGGAGCTAGAGAAGGCAGGCACTGAGGTGCGCAGAGCCGCAGGGAACCCAGGAGCTAGAGAAGGCAGGTGCTGAGGTGCTCAGAGCCGCACCTGCCCTCTTTCCAAGAGAGAAAAAGAAAACATTCTTCTTTCTGGTACCTCTCAAGGTCAGAAACTTTGGGTCAGGCAGTATCACTTATTCTGCTCAGCCTTTGACAGAGCCAGTAGTGGAGACTTCGTGGCCATGGCAGGGGCTCACAGACACTGGGTGGTGGCCCAGGCGTGTGGATTCATGACATAGGCTGTTGATGTCACCAGCGCTCAGAGATCCCAGCTGTCCTCATAAGTGGATTGTGAGGTCTTTCCCTGACCCTGGTCTACCTGACATTTGTTTACAAATGACTTGAATAAGAAACCTGATTAGCATGTTTGCAAGTAGTTTTACCCAAAATAGTTAATTATATGAAAAGTAAGTATTTAAAAGGTATTTAAAGTACCACAGAGGGCATTTAATACGGTTAAATGTAAATCCTCACATTTATGTTCAAAGATCAAATGTATAGATGGAAAAGGCTACTTTGATGGTAGTCTTCATAAAAGCTATCCAGTGTTACTATAACGTAAACCTGTTACCCAAGGCAGATTAGGACTCTGGGGACTACAGAAAATTGGAGGGAACATGTTGGTCTAGAGAAGAAATGGCTTAGAGTCCCAGTACTTATGAACACATGTGGAAGGGAGCAATTAATCTGTGTCCAAAAGCAGTCAACAGAAGTCACACAAAGAGTATTTCAGCTTGGCAAAGGAAGATCTTTCCAATAATTGCATGCTTCACGAGGTAGTAGCTCCCTGTGGATGGCAACGTGCAAGCAAAGGCTGGGTGACTGTCTCTCTCTGGTGTTATAAAAAGATTGTACATCAGGTGCGAGGGTGAGCCAGATGGTGTTCCCAGGTCTCTTATTTTTATACATTTATTTATAACTACCTTCTTCTGGAAAGAGTTTGAGGCTCTGTATATAGTCTCTTCCAACTCTGAGTACATGTAAGTTGCAGTTAAGTAATTTCTGATGAAATGGTCTTTTGTGCCTGGCTTGGGAACCTTATACCCAGATACTGTGTCTGGTGGGAAAGAGAATGTACAAGTTGGAAACAAACCTAAACTGGACATACCTAGTACTAGTTAGTAAGGCAGTAAATTTTAATTCCAGAGAACAGGTTGGATTATAAGTTGATGTGACTAATTTTGTTAAGATGATCTAACTGAACTTGCGTTACCTTCTTTGTACTCATGCTGACATGCTGCATTCCACATAACTTTTTTGTGTTTTTTATTAGTTAGTGAAGCCTACAGGGAAATGCTCACAGCAGACAATCTTGATATTGACAACATGAGACACAAAATTAGAGATTATTCCTTATCAGGGGCCTACCGAAAGATCATTATTCGTCCTCAGAATGTCAGCTGGTGAGTCTTGAATGAAATAGAACTGAATTACTGTGTGAGATTTTAAGCTTTTGCATCACGTAAATATTTTTCAGTGCTTACAGCCTGGTGTATTTATGAGTATTATTGTTGTTACTAAATAGTATTCTCGTAACTACTACTATTCAGTATTTTTCAAGTTAGCAGGAGATAAATGAATTCAAATATAGCAAAAGTGGCTAAGTTTACATCTTATTGACATTGGTAAATTATTGAAGAGATGTGCCAATAATGAATTTTTTTCCCTGTTTCTAAAGAGACTTGATATTTTCTAGTTCTTACTGAGAATTAGCTGTGAGTTCCACACTCTTATGATTGTTTCAATATCATGTTTCTAAAGAGAAAAAGACATTTGTATGAACCCATTTTACAATACCTTAATACTTAGTATTATGTAAAGCTTTATTTGATAATTAAAAACTTAAAGCCTGGAGCAGTTGCCCACTGTCAGGAAATTCTGTCATTTCCTTCTCACTGTCTCCTCTTCTCCCTTTGCATCCTCCCTCCTGTTCTCTGGATTGCGGGAAGAGGTTGGCAGAGTTGTCCTTGCTCTTGCCCACTCTGGAGAGCAGTTTCTCAAAATGACACAGTGTTGTTAGTGGTAGTAACCACTCTGGAAAAAATATAAATGCTGTGATTAATTCAGTTGCATCTCTGCCAAGTGAATTTTACTACATATCAGTTCAGTTCACTTCATTTGCTCAGTCGTGTCTGACTCTTTGCGACCCCATGAATCGCAGCACGCCAGGCCTCCCTGTCCATCACCAGCTCCTAGAGTTCACTCAGACTCACGTCCATCGAGTCCGTGATGCCATCCAGCCCCTTCTCCTCCTGCCCCCAATCCCTCCCAGCATCAGAGTCTTTTCCAGTGAGTCAACTCTTCGCATGCGGTGGCCAAAGTACTCGAGTTTCAGCTTTAGCATCATTCCCTCTAAAGAAATCCCAGGGCTAATATCCTTTAGAACAGACTGGTTGGATCTCCTTGCAGTCCAAAGGACTCTCGAGTGTCTTCTCCAACACCACAGTTCAAAAGCATCAATTCTTCGGCACTCATCTTTCTTCACAGTCCAACTCTCACATCCATACATGACCACAGGAAAAACCATAGCCTTGACTAGACGGACCTTAGTTGGCAAAGTAATGTCTATGCTTTTGAATATGCTATCTAGGTTGGTCATAACTTTCTTCCAAGGAGTAAGCGTCTTCTAATTCCATGGCTGCAGTCACCATCTGCAGCCATGCAGATGGAGCTCAAAAAAATAAAATCTGACACTCTTTCCACTGTTTCCCTGTCTGTTTCCCATGAGGTGATGGGACCAGATGCCATAAGCTTCATTTTCTGAATGTTGAGCTTTAAGCCAACTTTTTCACTCTCCTCTTTCACTTTCACCAAGAGGCTTTTTAGTGCCTCTTCACCTTCTGGCATAAGGGTGGTGTCATCTGCATATCTGAGGTTATTGATATTTCTCCCAGCAATCTTGATTCCACCTTGTGTTTCTTCCAGTCTAGCTTTTCTCATGATGTACTCTGCATATAAGTTAAATAAGCAGGGTGACAAGATATAGCCTTGACGTACTCCTTTCTATTTGGAGCCAATCTATTGTTCCATGTCCAGTTCTAACTGTTGCTTCCTGACCTGCATATAGGTTTCTCAAGAGGCAGGTCAGGTGATCTGGTATTCCTATCTCTTTCAGAATGTTCCACAGTTTATTGTAATCCATACAGTCAAAGGCTTTGGCATAGTCAATAAAGCAGAAATAGATGTTTTTCTGGAACTCTCTTGCTTTTTCCATGATCCAGCGGATGTTGGCAATTTGATCTCTGGTTCCTCTGCCTCTTCTAAAACCAGCTTGAACATCAGGAAGTTCACAGCTCACGTATTGCTGAAACCTGGCTTGGAGAATTTTGAGCATTACTTTACTAGCATGTGAGATGAGTGCAATTGTGCAGTAGTCTGAGCATTCTTTGGCATTGCCTTTCTTTGGAATTGGAATGAAAACTGACCTTTTCCAGTCCTGTGGCCACTGCTGAGTTTTCCAAATTTGCTGGCATATTGAGTGAAGCACTTCCACAGCATCATCTTTCAGGATTTGAAACAGCTCCACTGGAATTCCATCACCTCCACTAGCTTTGTTCGTAGTGATATTTTCTAAGGCCCACTTGACTTCACATTCCAGGATGTCTGGCTCTAGGTGAGTGATCACACCATCGTGATTATCTGGGTCGTGAAGCTCTTTTTTTGTACAGTTCTTCTATGTATTCTTGCCACCTCTTCTTAATATCCTCTGCTTCTGTTAGGTTCAGACCATTTCTGTCCTTTATCGAGCCCATCTTTGCATGAAATGTTCCCTTGGTATCTCTAATTTTCTTGAAGAGATCTCTAGTCTTTCCCGTTCTGTTGTTTTCCTCTATTTCTTTGCATTGATTGCTGAGGAAGGCTTTCTTATCTCTCCTTGCTGTTCTTTGGAACTCTGCATTCAGATGCTTATATCTTTCCTTTTCTCCTTTGCTCTTCGCCCTCTTCTTTTCACAGCTATTTGTAAGGCCTCCCCAGATAGCCATTTTGCTTTTTTGCAGTTCTTTTCCATGAGGATGGTCTTGATCCCTGTCTCCTGTACAGTGTCACGAACCTCCATCCATAATTCATCAGGCACTCTGCCTATCAGATCTAGTCCCCTAAATCTACTTCTCACTTCCACTTTATAATCATAAGGGATTTGATTTTGGTCATACCTGAATGATAGGATACTACATATCAACCACATACAAAAGAATTTCCATCCTAGGGAAATGTCTCTCGTCTTTCACATAGATTGCCATCATCTGTCACTTTGCTGTTTAGTATTTGTATATAAAATCTAACCTTATTCTGTTACTGAATAGTCTCACCTAGAATTATCTACACTAGGCCTATGTGTCTTTCTTAAGCAAATGGTGATGAGCAACCTAGTACCTGTTAACAGAAATTCACATTCACACTTTTCTTTCTTTATATGTTTTGAAGGGAAGTTGTTGCATATGATGATCCTAAAATTCCACTGTTCAACACAGATGTGGACAACCTGGAAGGTAAACCACCACCAGTGTTTGCTTCTGGTAAGTTTATGTAGCCATCAGTTCTGTGTTAACTTGGAGATATTTTCTCATACAGAAACATATTTTTAAAAAGCTTGCTATCATCGACCACCTCCCAACCCCCTCTGTGATTTCTATTTTGTGTTTTATCATCTTAGTTTTAAGATTATAGCTGGAGGTCAGTGATTAAAGCAGTGTTTTGCACTGAAAATGAATGAACATTATAGGTTATAATGTCATGTGATTGAATGTCCTCCCCCTCACCATAGAGAGTTAACAAAGATGAGTGAAACTCCAGCAAGAGAGTCCAAGACATTGTCTGCCTTCTCACCATCAAATTCTTATTGCCTTTTCTTTGTCCCATTTCGCCGTGTCATGAAAACATTGTACATGGGTTTCCTCATCTGTCACCCACCCTTTTTAGGAAGGGTCTAGGTAGAATTACTATAGAGAGTCAGCTGGATCCTTTACTCACAGATCCCTATCTTCCATGCTCCTTCTCTGGGAAGCAGGCTGGGGAAAGGACCGCAGTTCTTTTTGTGTGGAGATTATGTGACTCATGCCAGGCTGTCTGCAGCTGCCTTACTTTTCTTTCTGTTGTCTCCTTTTTGCCTGGCAGAAGGCAAATACAGAGCTCTGAAGATGGATTTTTCTCTCCCTCCTTCTACCTACGCGACCATGGCCATTCGTGAAGTGCTTAAAATGGATACCAGCATCAAGAACCAGACCCAGCTGAACACCACCTGGCTCCGCTGAGGCCTGTGTCCCGTATTAGAAAATGCAGACTTGTGTTTGCTGGCTTCCTGTTCATTTTCCTCTGAGTGCAGCCCCCTGTGTGGATTTGGGATCTTTGTAGTAAAAGACTATTTGTATTTTTCCAAATTTTTATTAGCTTAATTTGCAATATTTGTACATACATAGAAATTGTGAGGATCCTCACTCTAGTTCAGAGAATATAAATTGGTTAGAATATATTTCAGGTGCTTAAACCATAGCAAAATGTCAGCTTTTATTGGCTTTATAATCATTTTAAAGAAATTTGGTTTAAGGTAGCAGTTTTACATTTTGCTACATTCTTGAAGGGCAATGGGAATTTTTAATGCATCTCTGAATGTATACATAACAATGCATTTTAAGAGAAAATGCAGTGAAACAAATACTGACTATGGATAATATTTAGTGACACCTCTCCCCTCAAAAAAACCCTATAAATATAAATAACAGTACTTATGCTCATATTAATGGTGGTAAAACATCCACAGGTTTATAAACACAAAAGTGATTGTTATTATCCATGAATCAGGTTCAGCTAAGTGTATATAGACTTTCCGGTTGCAATAGCTTTTGCATTTATTATCATTGCCTTGCAGGAGAGTTGCATCAGTAGGGCTTTTTTTCTTTATGTAAACATGTGCAGCTATTTTCAGTTAAGGTCCACTTTCTACTCCAGGTGCCTTTTATGTTAACTCTTTCCGCTGGACTGATATTTGCCCAAAAATAAACAGAGAAGAAGACTTTTGCAAACTTAACAAGGGCTCCTCCTCTCAGCAGCATTCCCTTTGTTACCCATGGCGGAGGTCTCTCCAGTTCTGGCTGTGCATCAAACTGTGCTCTGGTACGAAAACATAAATATGCCTTTCCAAGGGTGTGTGACATTATTGTATCAATTTTTATTTTCTATCATTTCTAGAACCAAATATAATAAATCTTTTTAAAACTCTGTCCTACTAGTAATATTAATAAATGACATAAAAACCTAAAACTGAATGCAAATGAGAATCTTGGCCCTGCCGAAGGCAAAGAACCAAGTGAACAAGGGCTCCTCAGAAAAGGTGCGTCATGACCGAGCGAGGGATAATGACAGCCTGCAGAATTGTAGGGCTGATAGATCCTGTGAAGCTGGAGGCAAGGTGATTCTTACGGTAGCGTGACTCACTTGCCTTCCAGCGTGCTTCTCGATGGAAGAGACAGGGATGGAGAAAAGTTGCCCTGCCAGGAGCATCACACCAGGGGAGTGTGGATGTTGTTCCTCCTCTGTCTGGCAGTGGAAACAAGGTGGAAAACTGTTTCTTTAGCGCTGGTATTTTAATGATGTCCGTCACATTGGAGAGGTTAAAAAGGTTAGAACTCTCCTGGTGAATTAGCCTTTCAGCAGGCTAGTTTCTAAAGAATCTTTTGCCTCACAAGGACCACAGTATTAAATGTATATTGGACTGTTTGTACTTTTCAGTGCTAGCAAGTTGTTTATCAGACTGATTAGTGAGAAAGTATTTATTATGGGAACCTAACTCTACATATTGCAAGTACATTCAATACTGCTGCGTTTATAAACTTATATCACCCCCCAGAAAGAAGTGAGGCTAAACTTATGGTTTCTTCAATTTTGAAATACTTATGGCTCTTTGTGACAAGTTAAGTTTCCTGGCTGCATAAGCCAGCTACCAGTTTGTATATGTCTCCTCTTAAACACCAGCGGAAATAATGGCTCATGGCAGATTCTCAGAGCCATTTTGAGACTTGGGGACAATTAATCCTAGGGACTTGGTCGACTGGCAGAAGTCATTGCCTTAGCATTTTATTCTTAACACTTGGAGGCAAGTGACAGGATTCCTGAGGCAGATTAATGAAGCCTGGCAGCAACTTCATCCTTAACACATCCAAAGTATCTTTGAAAAAAAAAACTTTGTTTCATAAATTTTTACCTGAAAGTAATAATAAAGGATGAGTATTTCTTACTATAATGTGAAAGCAGTCTATTTACTAATAGAAAAGTAAGCTCAGTAATCATAATCTGACTAACTGCTTTGTTCATGGTTTTATGTAGTAGGTAATAACTAGACAGCTATGATACTAATAAAAATTATTCTTTTTCTGGTTGATTCTTGAATCAGCTGAAAAATTGGTAGCAGCTGCAACAGCCCATCCATACTTAAAACTCTACCAGTTGTTCCAGGCTGTACAGAGTAGCACAAACTGGTATGTATTTGCCCTGAGATGCATTTTGTGGCCAATTCTGCACTAAAAAATACGGGTATGGGTGTGGGTACATAATACAAAGTAGAATATATGTAAATGTTATACTAACTTTTTAATCTGTACTAATGTGTGTGCATGTGGTATTTTGAGACATAAAAACAGTCTAGGAGTGTTGTACTCGGTGGTTAGCATGGGTGAAAATATAATGGAAGAACCTCAAAGCCATGGATGGCCAGGTTCTGCCCTTCATAAATTGAAGAGCGTACTTGCAAAACAAAGGATAATTGAAAGGTTTTTCTTTATTCAGTGAAATCTGCTTTCCTATTTTATGGGGCTACATTCCTGTAGGATAAAACTTCTGTTTTGAATGGCAAACTCCTTGGGAAATCAAGGAAAAAATATGGACATTGTCTCCAGAGGAAAAGAAAGGGTAAAGCATGTGTACACTCAATGCATGCACACACACATATGTGCCAACTTTTCATACCGTTTCCTGCCCTTCAGTGTAATATTCAGCTAAGACCCCCTACACTAAATAAGTGCTTTCTCGACCTTAATGTGCATAGGAATCACCTGGTCTTGTTACAGTGCACGGTATTTCAGCAAGTCCAGGTAGACTTGTGTTTCTAACAAAGTTCCCGAGGTGCTTACGCTACTCATCTGCACACCACCTTTGGGGAAGCAAGGCTGTAGACCTGTAGTGTGCTGGGCAGTACGGCAGCCACTTGCCACGTGTGGTTAATTTAAATTTAACTAAAACTTAAACTTGAGTTTCCCAGTCACACGAGGCACAGTTCAACAGCCCCATAGCCATGTGATGGCTAGTAAGACAGCACTGCTCTGGATAACAAATCTGCCACCCAAGAGACACGGGAGGCACGGCACCCAGTGGTGCTAATGATGAAAGGCAAATGCTCAGGTAAAGACATTCCACAGGTGCAAGTGGGGTTACAGTGCTGTTAGATCCAGGGCTTACACTGATGGCTTAACCAGAAAAAAGTCTTAACTGCTGTCGCTAAAAACTTACCTTCCTGGCTGCACACACTATAGCTTCTTATGAAAGCAGCAGCTACAGAGAGCTAGAAGGGTTGAAGGGTTCATATGATTCTGTTGTCTTGAAGAGTACGGTGATGACTGTGTTACAGCTTTTTCACTCATACTGAAGACTCCTGCCAAGTGACCAGTATATAAAAGAGGTGGCAACACAGAGCTGTAATGGGAGAAGTTATTCAGAGCCCTGTTCTCTGATACATACCATCCCCATAAAAGCTCTAAATGTTTTTCTAGAGCAACTCTATCCAATAGAAATATCATGTGAGCTGCATATGTAATTTAGAATGTTCTAATAATCACATTGATTCTATTTCAAAATACCATGTACATTTTACACTTAACAACACATCTCAGTTTGGATTAGCCACATTTCAGTATTCAATAGCCACTTGTGGCCAATGGCTACCATATTAGACAATAAGGTTTTGAAAGATCACTTCTTTATTGCATGTCATTGGTATAGTGGTAAATTTGTCTTGAGTACTAAGGTTTAACTTGTAAAACTAGGAATATGTAAGTTTGGAGTAAGACTGGTTAAATGTGATTTTGAAATGCTTAATAGATGATTACATTTTATGGTGATCGGGAGTAAATATTTTTGCTATGGGAGCACATAACAAGCATGACTGTTAATAGATGCTAAATATTTCAGGATGCTTGAAATTTTCCTTAAGCAGTTCCGATAACACAGTGTAATTTTCTCTCCTCTGAATAATGCAGAGCTAATCCCTAGTGTGACTTCTTTTAGATTTTAGATTCCAAATATATGGAATGTGAATTGAGCTTTCAGGATTGAGAATGAGGATTTTGTGACTGGTTAGCATATAAAGCTTGGGAACTCAGGTTTTTCATATAGACATCGTAAGGTGATTGAAGCAGGGCTGAAGTTTTTGCCTTGTTTTGCTAATAGCTTTTTGGGGATATATTTTATATATTGTACAGTTCACCCATTTAAAGTATATAATTCAGGGGTTTTTAATATGTTCACAGTTGTGCAGCCATCACCACAATCAATTTTATAGTACTTCTATCACCCCAAAAAGAAACCCCATACCCATCAGCGGTCACTTTCCATGCCCAGCCCCTGGCAACCACTATCCTGGCAAGAACTATTTTCAGTCTCTATAGATTTGTCTGTTCTGGTCAGTTGTATAAATGAAATTGTACAATATGTGATCTTTTGTGACTGATTGCTTTCACTTACCTTATGTATTCAAGTTTCATCCATGGTGTAGTAAATATCAGCACTTCATTCCATTTTGTTACTGTTGTTCAGTTGCTAAGTCGTGTCTGACTTTTTGTGACCCCAGGGACTGTGGCACACCAGGCTTCCCTGTCCTTCACCATCTCCCAGAGTTTGCGCTAACTCATGTCCATTAGGTCGATGATGCCATTCAGCCATCTCGTCCTCTCTACCCTTCTCCTTTTGCTTTCAATCTTTCCCAACATTAGGGTCTTTTCCAATAAATCGACTCTTCAGATGTCTAACGTATTGGAACTTCATTCTCAGTCCCTCCAGTGAATATTCAGGGTTGATTTCCTTTAGGATTGACTGGTTTGATCTCCCTGCTGTCCAAGGGACTCTAAAGAGTCTTCTCCAGTACCACAATTTGAAAGCATCATTTTTTGGCTCTCAGCCTTCTTTATGGTCCAACTCTCAGATCTGTACCTGACTACTGGAAAAACCATAGCTTTGACATATGGACCTTTGTTGGCAAGTGATGTCTCTGCCTTTTATACATTGTCTAGGTTTGTCATAGCTTTTCTTCCAAGGAGGAAATGTCTTTCGTGGCTGCAGTCACCATCTACAGTGATTTTGGAGTCCAAGAAACTAAAACTATCGCTGTTTTCACTTTTTAGCCATCTATTTGCCATGAAGTGATGGCACTGGATGCCATGATCTTAGTTTTTGGATGTTGAGAGCTTTAAGCCAGCTTTTTCACTCTCCTTTTTCACCTTTGTCAAGAGGCTCTTTACTTCCTGTTTGCTTTCCACCATTGGAGTGGATATCATCTGTATATTTAAGGTTGTTGATATTTCTGCCAGCAGTCTTGATTCCGGCTTGTTATTTATCTAGCCCAGCATTTTGCATGATGTACTCTGCATGTAAATTAATTAAGCAGGTTGACAGTATACAGCCTTGACATACTTCTTTCCCAATTTTGAACCAGTCTGTTGTTCCATGTCTGGTTCTAACTGTTGATTCTTGACCTGCACACAGGTTTCTCAGGAGGCAGGTAAGATGGTCTGGTATTGTCATCTCTAAGAATTTTCCACAGTTTGTTGTGATCCACACAGTCAAAGGCTTTAGTATAGTCAATGAAGCAGAAATAGATGTTTTTCAGGAATTCCCTTTCTTTTTCTATGACCCAATGGATGTTGGATGATCTCTGGTTCCTCTGCCTTTTTCTAAATCCAGCTTGAATATCTGGAAGTTCTTGGTTCACATACTATTAAAGCCTAGCTTGAAGGATTTTGAACATTACTTGCTAGCATGTGAAATAAGTGCAGTTGTGCAGTAGTTTGAACATTCTTTGGCATTGCCCTTCTTTGGGACTGGAATGAAAGCTGACTTTTTCCAGTTCTGTGGCCACTTCTGAGTTTTCCAACGTTGCTGGCATATTGCATGCAGCACTACAGTGTCATCTTCTAGCATTTTAAATAGCTCACCTGGAATTCCATCACTCCCACTAGCTTTGTTCATAGTAATATTTCTAAGGCCCACTTGACTTCACACTCTAGGATGTCTGGCTCTAAGTGAGTGACCACACCATCATGGTTATCCGTGTCATTAAGACCTTTTCTGTATAGTTCTTCCTGTGTATTCTTTCCACCTCTTAATATCTTATGCTTCTGTTCAGTCCTTGCCAGAGATCTCTCTTCTTTCCCTTTCTATTGTTTACCTCTATTTCTTTGCATTGTTCACTTAAGACTTTCTTATCTCTCCTTGCTACTCTCTGGAACTCTGCATTCAGTTGGGTAGATCTTTGTCTTTTACTTTTCTTTTCACAGCTGTTTATAAGGCCTCCTCAGATAACATTTTGCCTTATTGAATCTGTTTTTTTCCCTTTGGGATGGTTTTGGTCACCTCCTCCTATACATTGTTGCAAACTTCCATCCATGGTTCTTCAGGCAATTTGTCTACCAGATCTAATCCCTTGAACCTATTCATCACTTCAACTGTATAATCATAAGGGATTTGATTTAGGTCATAACTGAATGGCCTAATGGTTTTCCCTAATTTCTTCAACTTAAGCCTGATTTTTGCCGTAAGGTGCTCATGATCTGAGTCACATTCAGCTCCAGGTCTTGTTTTTGCAGACTGTATAGCATTTCTCAATCTTTGGCTGCAAAGAATATAATCAGTCTGATTTTTGGCATTGACCATGCACTTGTGTAGAGTCTTCTCTTGTGTTGTTGGAAGAGGGTGTTTGCTATGACCAGTGCACTCTTGACAAAACTGTTAGCCTTTGCCCTGCTTCATTTTATACTCCAAGACAAAATTTGCCTGTGACTCCAGGTATCTCTTCCTGTTTTTGCATTCCAGTCCCCTCTGATGAAAAGAACATCTTTTGGTGTTACCTTTAGAAGGTCTGTAGGTCTTCACAGAACCTTTCAACTTCAACTTCTTCCACATCAGTAGTTGGGAAATAAATTTGTATTACTGTAATGGTAAATGGTTTGCCTTGAAAACAACTGAGATATTTCTGTTGTTTTTGAGATTACTGGACCCAATTACTGCATTTGGACTCTTGTTGACTATGAGAACTACTCCCTTTCTTCTAAGGGCTTCTTGCCCACATTAGTAGATATAATGGTCATCTGAATTAAATTTGCCCATTCCCATTTATTTTAGTTCACTGATTCCTAAAATGTCAACATTCACTCTTGCCATTTCCTGCTTGACCATGTCCAGTTTACTTTGATTCATGGACCCAACATTCCAGGTTCCTATGCATTATTGCTGTTTACACCATCGGACTTGACTTTAATCATCAGACACATCCACAACTGAGCGTCACTTGTGCTTTGGTTCAGCCTCTTCATAATTTCTGGAACTATTTCTCCACACTTCCCCAGTAGCATATTGGACACCTACCAACCTGTGAAGCTCATTTTTGGTTGTGATATCTTTCTGTCTTTGCATACTGTTCATGGGGTTCTTGAGGCGAGAATCCTGAAGTGGTTTGGCATTCCCTTCTCCAGTGGACCATGTTTTGTCAAAACTCTCTATCATGACCCATCTGTCTTGGTTGGCCCTACATGGCATGACTCATAGCTTCATTGAGTTATGCAAGCCCCTTCACCAAGGCAAGGCTGTGATCCATCATTCCTTTTTGTTGCCACATAATCCATGTGTGAATGTGCCACATTTTGTTTATCCATTCATCAATTGATGGATTTCTGGGTTATGTCTATCTTTTAGCTGACATGAATAATGCTACTTTAAACAGTTTTGTTCAAGTTTCTGTTATGATGTATGTTATTTCTTTCAAATACATAGCTAGGAGTTGAATTGCCAGGTCGTAGAGGAGCTCTGTGTTTAATCTTTTGATAAATTGCCATACTGTTTTCCAAAACATCATTTTACATTCTCACCAGAAGTGTAAGAAGATTCCAGTTCTCCACATCTTCAGCAACACTTTTATCTGATTATGGTCACCCTAGTGGTTGTGAAGTTGTATCTCATTGTGGTTTTGATTTGCATATCCCTAATGACCAATTGGGCTTCCCAGGTAGTGCAGTGGAAAAGAATCTACCTGCCATTGCAGGAGATGCAGGAGACCTGGGTTCAGTCCCTGGGTTGGGAAGATCCCCTGGAGAAGGGAAAGGCTATCCACTCTAGTTCTTGCCCGGAGAATTCCATGGACAGTGGAGCCTGCCAGGCTACAGCCCAAGGGGTTGCAGAGAGTTGAACACAAATAGTTTTCAACATAGAAGACCTGATTTTAACTAAGACAAAATATTTCACTCTCAAAACCTTGGTCTAAGGACACAGATACTTCATTTGACAAGGAAGCCATCATCCACTGACTTAACCCTTTGGAAAGATGATATTGCCTTAGTTGATTCGAATACTCTGTCTAATAATGTGGAGCTAAAGCCTGTCTTGTTTCTTTTCCTGTGCCATCTTGGCTTTTTAGGGCCAGGCCCTTGTGCTTTAGTTAGGAAGAAGTCATGATAAGTCCAAAAGTGAAAACTCAAACTTAGACATTGCTTACTTTAAATATAGCATAACTTATTGATACCTCTAATTCTATAAAGAAAATGTATGCATTATTCATAGCCAAAATGTTTATTGCACTCCTGGTACAGGCATGCCTCATTTTACTGTATTTCACAGATAACTGTTTTTTACAAATTGAAGGTTTGTAGCAGCCCTATGTGGATCAAGTCTATTGGCGTCATTTTTCCTACAGCATATACTCATTTCATAGCTCTGTCACATTTCAGTGATTCTTACAATATTTCAGTTTTTTTCATTATTTGTTATGGTGATCTGTGACCTTGATTTTACTCTTGTAATTGTTTTGGGATGCCATAGACTGCAACCATGTAATATACATGTTATATATATATATATAACCATGTTATATATATAATATGCTTATATATATATACATGTTATATGTGTTCTGACTGCTCCACTTGCCAGCTGTTCCCCCGTCTCTCTCCCTCTCCTCAGCCTCCTTATTCCCTGAGACACACTATTGAAATCAGGCCAGTTAATAACCCTACCGTGGCTTCTGAGTGTTAAAGTGAAAAGAAGAGTCATATGTCTCACTTTAAATCAAAAGCTAGAATCAATTAAACAGCAAGGAAAATATGTTGAAAGTCAAAAGCTAGGCCTCTTGTGCCAAACAGCTAGCCAAGTTGTAAATGCAAAGAAATTTGAAGGAGATTAAAAGTGCTACTTCAGTGAACATGTGAATGATAAGAAAGGGAAACAACCTTATTGCTGGTAGATTAAGTTTTAGAGATGTGGATAGAAGTTCAAGCCAGCCACAACATTGCCCTAAGCCAAGTCTAATCCAGACCAAGATGCTAACTCTTTGAAGACTGTGAGAGGTGAGGAAGCTTCAGAAGAAAACTTTGAACCTAGCAGAGGTTGGCTCATGAAATTTAAGGAACAATGCTATCTCCATAGCATAGAATTTCAAGGTGAAGCAACAAATCTTAATGTAAAAGTTCCAGCAATTTTCCAGATCACGCTCAGGTAATTAATGAAGGTGGCCACATTACACAACAGATTTTCAATATAGACAAAAACAGACTTTTGTTGGAAGAAGATACCATCTAGAACTGTCAGCTATGAGAGAGGCGAAGTCATTGCCTCGTTTCAAAAGACAGGATGAAGACTCTTGTTAGGGGCTAATGCAGCTGGTGTCCTTCAGTTGAAGCCAGTTCTTTTACCATTCCAAAAGCTCTGAAAGCTCTTAAAAACTATGCTCAGTCTACTCTGCCTGTGTGCATAAGCAGAACAACAAAGCCTGGATGTAGCACATCTGTTTACAGCATGGTTGACGGAATATGTTAAGCACACTGTGGAGACTTTTAACTGCTCAGAAAAAAAAAGATTCCTTTCCATAGTTGGGAAGCTTGGGATGGACATGTACACATGACTGTTTAAAATGGATAGCCAGTAAGGACTTAGCTGTACAGCACAGGGAACTCTGTTTAGTTTTACGTGGCAGCCTGGATAGAAGTGGAGTTTAGGGGCGAATGCTACATGTATATGTATGGCAGAGTCCCTCTGTTCACCCAAAGCTATCACGTTGATAGCTTATACCCCAATAAAAAAGTTTTTTTAAAGATTCAAAATATTACTACTTATTTACAAAACACTTGGCTATCCAAGAGCTCTGATGTAGATGTGCAACGAATTTAAAGTTGTTTTCATGCTTGCTAACAGAACATCCATTCTATGTTCAAGGAATAATTTCAACTTTTAAGTCTTATTATTGAAGAAATACATTTTGTAAGGCCCTAGCCAATATAGGTTGTGATTCCTCTGATGGATCTGGCCAAAATCAATTGAAAGCCTTCTGGAAAGGATTCACCATTCTCAGTGCCATTGAGAACATTCTTAATTGATGGGGAGAACCAAAATATCAGCATTCACAGGAATTTGGAAGAAATTGATTCCAACACTCAGGGATAATTTTAGGAGGGCTCAAGACTTTAATGGAGAAGTAATTGCAAACATGGTAGAAGTAACAGGAGAGCCAGAATTAGAAGTGGAGGTGGGAGATGCGGTTGAATTGCTGCAGTCATGATGGAACTTCTAACAGCTGAGTTGCTGCTTATGGATGAAAAAGAAAGTGATTTCTTGAGATTGGAGTCTATTCCTAGCGAGGAGTAGACTGAGAAGATCGTTGAAGATTACTGAGATGATTGTTAAAATAATAACAAAAGATTTAGAATATTATATAAACTTAGACAATTAAACTGGTGGCTCAGACGGTAAAGAATCTGCCTACAATGCGGGAGATTTGTGTTTGATTTCTGGGTTGGGAAAATCCCCTGGAGAAGGAAATGGCAACCTGCTCCAGTATTATTGCCTGGAAAATTCCATGGACAGAGGAGTCCACTGGGCTACAGTTCGTGGCATAGCAGAGTCACGCACGTGACTGAACGACCAACACTTCGACTTATTGAAGTTTTGAGAGGAATGACTCCAATTTTGAAAGAAATTCTTCTGTGGGTAAAATGCCATTAAATACCACTTGCATACTACAGAGAGATTGTTCATAAAAGGAAGAGTCAATCAATGTGGCAGACTTCACTGTTGTCTTATTTTAAGAAATTGCCATTGCCACCCTTGCCTTTAGCAACCACCAGTCTGATCAGCAGCATCAATATCCAGACAGGACCTTCCACCAGCAAAAAGATTATCTAAAGACTCAGATGATGGTTAGCATTCTTTAGCAATAAAGTATTTTTCTAATTAAGGTATTTACTTTTATTAAGATATAATGCTATTGCATACTTAATAGTACAACATTTTTATATGCACTAGGAAGCCAAAAATTCATGTGACTCATTTATTGCAATATTTGCTTAATCGTGGTAATCTGGAATGGAACCCACAATATCTCTGAATATGCCTGTTTATGGAAAGCACTGTGTTGGTTTACCTTTAAGGAGACCTTGGCCTTCAAGGAACTCTTAAAATTAGTTTGTCCAGTACTTCCTTCCTGTGCATATACCAACTGATGGTAGGAGAAAAACTGCCATGCATGGTAGCCCAAAAGCATGCCAGAAAGGGAAGCCTGACTGCATAATAAAACTGGAAAATGAATCAGAAAATGGACATTAAGTAGATAGTCTAGAAACTGGAGATGAATGTGAAGTTTGTAACATTAGACACATGAATAATACATTTCTCTTACAAACTACTATATATGAAATAAGCAGCAAAGATATACTGCATAGCACAAGGAATTATACCAATTATTGTGAAATAATCTGTAATGCAGTGTAATCGCAGTGATGTTGAATCATACTATGCTGTACTGAAACTGACAAAATATTGTAAACTAAACTACACTTCAATTTTTAAAAATTTAACAAGTAAAAGAATATATTTCTCCTTAGATGAGCAATTTCCTAATTTTTTGCTCAGCGAAGACATAATTTTAGACATAACTACACAGATCAGCTGTGTTAAGAAAACCAGAGAATTTGTGGTCCAATAAAATATTAATGGCAAGATTAATGTTAATACAAATAACTACAAATGATTTTTTTCTTACACCTCATCTTCTAAAGGCTTTCTAACAAAAACCTTCAAAGCTAATTTTGAAGAATTCACTGTGTATTTTTTTTTTTTCAAAGAATGAGCTTTTGATTTCATTGCATTTCTCGATTGTTTTCCTATTTTTGATTTCATGGATTTGTGCTCTTTTAAATTGTTTTCTCTCCTTGTTCTAGGCATAAATTGCTCTTTCTCTAGTTTCTTCAGATGGAAGCTTAGGTTATTGATTTTAGATCTTCTCTGAAATGCACATTTAATGTTATCTCCTACTAAGTACTGATTTTGCTGCATCCCACAAATTTTGAAAAGTTGTATTTTCACTTTCATTTAAGTTCAGAATATTAAATTTTTTTCTTCTGTCTTCTGTTTTTGACTGATATGTTATTTAAAGAATCTTGTTTAATCTCCAAATATTTGAAAATTTTCCTAAACAAAGCAAAAAGCCTATGGACTGGGTGAAAATATTTGCAAATGATGCAATCAACAAGAGCTTAATTTCCAAAATATACACTTAGTAACAAAAAAGTGAACAATCCCATCAAAAAATGAGCAGTAAACCTAAATGTACATTTCTCGGAAGAAGATATACAGATGGCCAAAAGGCATATGAAAAGATGCTCAATATCATTATTAGAGAAATGTAAATGAAAGCTATAATGAGTTTACCACCTCACAGTGGTCAGAATGGCCATCATTATAAAGTCTACAAATAAGTGCTAGAAAGGATGTGGAGAAAAGGAACTCTCCCACACTGCTGGTGGGAATGTAAATTGGTACAACCTCTATGAAGGATAGTATGGAGGTCCCTTAAAAACCTAAAAATAGAGTTGTAATATGATCTAACAGTCCCATTCCTGGGCATATATCCAGACAAAATTATAATTTGAAAAGATCCATGCACCCCTGTGTTCATGGCAGGACTATTTACAATAGCCAAGACATGGAAACAACCTAAATGTCCATCAACAGATGAATGGATAGAGAAGAGGCGGTACATGTACAACGGAATACTACTCAACTGTAAAAGAGCAAACTGCCATTTGCAGCAACCTGAATGCAACTGGAGATTTTCACGCTAAGCAAAGTAAGTCGGAAAGAGAAAGATGAATATTTTATCATTTTTATGTAGAATCTAAAATATGACACAGATGAGCTTATTTACAAAACAGAAACTAGACATAGACTTGTGATTGCTGGAGGCTTGGGGTGACGGGAAGGATAGATTGGGAGTTTGGGACTAGCAGGTGCAAAATACTAATAATATATATAGAATGGATAAACAAGATTCAGTTGGTGCAGCACAGGAAACTATATTCAATATCCTGAGTAAACCACAAGGAGGAAGAAATATATATATAAGTTAAACACAATCACTGCCTCAACTGGAAATAACCACAATATTTTAAATCAAATATGTGCTGTGTTGTGCTTAGTCACTGAGTCTTGTCCGACTCTTCATGACCCTGTGGACTGTGCCCCTCCAGGCTCCTCTGTCCATGGGGATTCTCCAGGCAAGATTACTGGAGTGGGTTGCTATGCCCTCCTTCAGGGAATCTTCCCAACCCTAGGATCTAATCCAGGTCTCCTGCATTGTAGGTCGATTCTTTATCATCTGAGCCACCAGGGAAGCCTGAGAATACTGGAGTGGGTAGCCTATCCCTTCTCCACGATACACTACACTTCAATTTAATAATATTTTGGAGTTTTCCAGCTATCTTTCTATTCTTGATTTCTAGTCTAATTCATTTTGGAGTGAGAATATACTTAGATTTTTCTTTTACTCTTCCAGTTCCTTCAGGTGTATCTTATGACCCATAATGTGGTTACTCTTGGTGAATGCTCCATGTGAGTTTGAGAAGATGTAGGAGCTCCTGGAATACAGTCATTCACTATATAGTAACATTTTCAGGCTCACTGATTCTTTCTTTGATTATGTCCATTCTATTGATGAGCTCATCAAAGGCAGTCTTCATTTTTGTTACAGTGATTTTTTAAAATTTCTAGTATTTGTTTTATTCTTTCTTAGTGTTTCTCTTTCCTTACATTACCAACCTGTTCTTGCATATTATCTACTTTTTCCATTAGAACCTTAATCATAATTATTTTAAATCCCAAAGTCTGTGCCATATCTAAATCTAGTTCTGATGCTTGCCTTAAAGCTTAGTATGCCTTGTAAATCATTGTTGAAAGCCAAACATTGTTAATTAGTTAATAAGAACTAGTTAATTAGAACTAGTTAGTTAATTAACTAGTCGTTAGTTAATAGCTGAAATTAATTGGTGTTCTGTGTGAAGTTTTACATTAATATTGCTAAGAGTTGGATTGTGTTTCATATTTGCTGCAGCTGTAGGTGTCAGAGACTCATTTCCTCTAGTGTCCTTGATTCTGTCTTCCCTGTTGTCTCTGTGATTGAATAGAATCTGCACCTTGCCCCTCTTTCATCTGTAATCCACTGTTAACAGCTGTGGCCCTGTTGACCTGGTAATGTATTGGCCAGAGAGGAAATGTTCTATCATCCTGTGTTTAAATCTCAGTCTCTTAATGGGCCCTGTGTCCCTGAACTTTCACAAGTGTTTCTCAGCATTTTTCCCCTAAGGTGAGAGAAGAAAGCTGTGGGGTGGCGTGTTAATTTGGGTAATTTCCCTTCCACCAAGTCAGATAAGGCTCTGATGAAGTCTTTTCTCCCTGCTGAATAGGTCTTTGTTAAGGAGAACACTGGGCATATTTCAAAATGGTTACTTTTCCCCTTCCCCTGCCAGAAACACAAGTGTTTCTTCTCGGCTCTTCATAATGAGAACCTAGTGGCGTTCCTGGAAGTAAAACCCACTGAAGTATGGAGGCCTCTCTGAGAAAGCAGCCCCTCAGAGTTTTCCACTCTAATGTCACTCTCCATACCCAGCCTTTAGCAGCTCGTCAGTGTAGCGATTCCTACTGGTTCACGGCTCCTGCAGCTGCTTTTTCAGGTAAACTGATCTTCATCTGTGATTCACTTTGTTCTCCTCTCTCTCCAGATTCTGAGGTGACAGTTTGTCCTGCTGCCTCAATTTTCTGTTGACTCCAAATGAAGCCATTAAAGTCATCGATTTTTCAGTTTGTTCATCCTTTCTCTTTTAATGATGTGAGAGACAGCTTCCAAACTCAGTGTATCAGAGCTGACTCTACAAGCCCGTCCATGTGTATTTTTCAAATTAAACATTTATGTAATTAATCCCTCTTGCTTGAAATAAATTTTTGCGATGCTGGTGCTGCTCAAACACCCAAACCACCTAAAATAACTTGTTAACACTTTGCTGTGATTTTTTTCTCTGTTTATATATGTGTATTTATCTGTATCTATATGTGTGTATATACCATATGCCTCTATAGGTATGTACTCACATATATGTACACATTTTTATGTGATGGTAATGTGTGTATCATATTATGCTGCAACTTCTTTTTCCACTTAATATTCTCTGTACTTCCTTTTTCTTTAAAAGCTAAATTTATATCAAATGAGGTTTATATTCAACTGAGAAAATTGGACTTTTCCTCAGGAGTCCTGAAATTTCATTTATATTATATATATTACATTTAGCATATATTAATACACTGTATTCATACTATATTAAAATGTGATTCTGATAAATACAGGCCAGAACATTTTAATTCATTTCTCACTGCTTTTCATACAAGTGTTCAATTATTATGTTCCTAATTTCCAAATAAAATAGCAACATATAATAAATAGAAAAAGCTGAACTAAGTTTTTCTATTTTCCATCTTGTAAGAGTCCGACAAATGTTTGAAAATAAATTTCTTTTTGTAGCTTTCCTTTCAAATATATTTTTGGTTTAATATGGCAGACTAAACACATATATATATATATATATATCTTCTTTCTCCCCAAGGTCTCATTAAATTATGAGATTCTGGAAGAGAGTGAGCAGGTGGGATCACACTGATAGAGAAAAAGAAGAGAATCACACTTAGTTCCACACACTGTATGTAATGAAGGAAATCCTGGCAGCTGGCTAGTCTGAGGTCAGTACAAGAGCAGGGCTGGAACAGGAAGGCCTTGGAACCATTCACTACCAGAACATGGTTAGACTTGCAGGGAGATGTGGGTCCCTCCCCACTCATCTTCCATCATGTATTTATTCAACAAAGATCTGTTGAGCACATTGCAAAGCACTATGTGCTGTTCCAAGTGTTTTTTCCTGAAGAAAGTGGGCAGATGGACTAAGGAGGGCACCCAGTGAAATGCTTCAAGCCTGGGCGAAGGAGAGCGGAGCCTGAGCCTCAGAACTCCACAGGGGCAGCTGTGGGTGGGGAGAAGGAAAGACAGCTCAGAGGGAGAGAAACACGCTAAACCTGCTCCATGCAAAGTACAGCCCTCTGTAATTAGATGGTTGTGGAGTTCCCCAGCCCTCCTGCTGCCTCTGCATCCGCACATCTGGTGAGGCAGGCTGGAAGACAAGCCCTGCCACTTGCTTCCCTTGAGGGGAGCTAGCTGGGGACGGAGAGCTCCATTACTAAAGAAACACACCCACCACAGTCTAGGCCAAGCAATGAGGCCTTTCTTTGTTCCTGCATCTGAGAGAGTGTCAGGGCTCACCAGACGAGAGGAAAGACAGCAGTAGCTCGGAAGAGAAGGACCCAAATGAACTCAATGAAATAACAAGCCCTGTAGGAGACATAGATAACGCTAAAAACAGAAGAGACTTTCAAGTTGTCCTAATTAGCATACTCAGAGGATAGTGCATCTATCACACACAGAGTCTGCCATGAAAGGGAATCAGTCAGACCACTGAAAGACTGATTGCCAAAATAACCTACTGGGTCAGAAGAACGATCAAGTAGAAACCTGGAGGCTGAGTAACTGGAAAGATAAAGGAGAGGAAGCTTCTCAGAAACCAAAAAGCCAGCAGATGGAGGATATGTTAACGTAAAGAAAGAGAGAGCCAAGAGGGGAGAGGAGGTCCACACATTCCGATGACATTTCAGAAATTTTCCACAAAGGGAGGTGAAAAGCCATGACACCTGCAAAGCATTCAGATGAGACCAATTTCAGATTTCTCATCATCAAATGGTAGAAGACACTGGAGCAATATTTTCAAAGTTTGAGGAGAAAAGTGTTGGAACATGAAATTTTAAATTAAAAAAAAATTCTATATTTAGCTAAGACATACCAAATGTGGAAGCAAAATAAATATATCTTCAGGCATAGAGATATTCAAAAAGTCTGTCTCCCTAATGAGAATTTTTTGAAAAGATTCTGTAGCAACATGAAAGTAAATCCAAAAGAAGAAGATGACATAGGTGTAACAGAAAGAAATAAAAGTATAATGCAATATGGTTAATGATAGAGAATATATTAGATATTGATATTTGAAAGATTGTCATTTGATTGCCATTAATATGTTAATGACATTGGGTTACAGTTTCCTTTTTCCATTGGTTGCAATATACTATTTGCTTCTATAATGATATTTGGATTTTCATAGGTTTTATGACACTACAATTTTCCTCTTTTAGGATTTATTCATTCATTCAACAAATGTTTATTGAGCACCTATTTACCAGGACCTATTCTTGGCATTGGGCATATTCACAACAAAACTTCCCTCTGGGCTTACATTCTAGTGGAGAAACTTATAGATCATGTTAAGTCATGATAAATGCTGTTTTTTTGTTGTGTGCCTGCTCAGTCGTGTCCAGCTGTCTGCAACGCTATGGACCATAGCCCGCCAGGCTCCTCTGTCCATGGACTTCTCCAGGCAAGAATCCTGAAGTGGGTTGCCATTTCCTCCTCCAGCCGGAGCTTCCCAACCCAGGAATCAAGACTTGTGCCTCTTGTGTCTTCTGCACTGGCAGGCGGAGTCTTGACCACTGCGCCACTTGGGAAGCCCTTGATAAATGCTGTGAAGAAAATTAACTAGAGGAAGAGAACAGAGCGTGACTGGATTGAAGAAGGGTTGCTCTTTTAGATAAGTTAGTCAGGAGAGCTGGCATCTGAGCTAAGATCAAAATCCAGTGAGGGAGTGAGCCATGGAGAGCCAATGTCCAGGCCCTGAGGCAGAGACATATATGTATGGCTGCAGCAGAGAGGAAATTTAGCTCTAGGTTTAAATAGATAAACATGTCAACAAAGTAAAATAATAATATAACAAGATGAACAAGTATATCAGCTTACTGATTTTCAGAGAAGGATTAATAGATACAATCTGACATTGATCATTTAAGAAATAGATGACTTCATATAATAAAGACAAAAAGGTAGCCACTAGGAGAAGGAGAAATAAAAGTCAACTAGACCTGTTGGGAGGCAAATGGGGAGAATCAGGGATTTGTCATAAGGGTGATAACTCACCTTACATACCAGTAAGTAAAAAGTCTAAAGTCTGATAATTCAGAATACAAAAGCAAAGGGACTTAACTATTATAAGGAACTAAAGAATTCAACAGAAATTATGAACAGGGGTTGTCTTTGTATGTGTCCCTGAGAGTGAGGGAGCACTTTCACTTTTCATTTTCTACCCTTCAGTACTACTTCAATTTTTTTCTGCCTTTTCTTTCTTTTTTTACCTTGCGTATACACTGTAATTTTAAAAGTTTAAAAATAGTACCAAACCTTTTGTGTTCCAAAAGCATTTAAAGAAACTTACAAATATACAAAAAGCTACAAAAATAATAGTAATAATTAGATGAATATGGGAAGGAGTGAAAATCATCATATCAGGTTTGAAGCTAAGGTAACGTTAGTCTTTAAAAATTATTTAACACGTTATCTAACAGATTTCTCATGGCTTAGCCATTAAGAGATTAATGCTCTGCTGACTATTTTTCGTATTTTGAATACTTCTCTGTTAATTCCAGCAGAAAAATTCCCTTTTTGGAGATAGTGATCCACTGGAGACATCTGAAAGAATGAGCCAAATAATTCCAGCCAAAAATCCTTGAGCAACATAATATGTCAATTTCATTTGAAATCTGACCTGCTTTTCTAAATTTAATTTACATGAAGAGAAGATGGACACTGTTGTGATACATATATATTTACAAAGGACCTAGAAAACTGAAGATGGTAACCAAGATTTGAATGTAGTCTTTTTTAATTGGTTAACATTTTGTGTATGGTTTATAAATTCTTAAAGATGACAACTTCAACACTTAAAAGAAAGAAATCTTTTCTTTTTTTGACATTTATGACATGTTACTCAGCCAGCAGAGGGAGACAAGGCTATACTGCTTTTAGCAGCTACACTGTTTTTTTTTTCTTTTTCTTTTTTAATTGAAGAATAGTTGATTTACAATATCATGTTAGTTTCAAGTGTACAGCACAGTGATTCAGGTATATATTCCTTTCCAAATTATTTTCCCTTAGGTTATTGCAGAAAGTTGAGTATAGTTCTCTGTGCTATACAGTAGGTCCTTGTGGTTATATGTTTTGATATGTAGTTGTGTTTAGTCACTCAGTTGTGTCTGACTTTTTGCAACCCCATGGACTGTAGCCTGCCAGGCTCCTCAGTCCAGGTAAGACGGCTGGGTTGGGTTACCATTTCCTTCTCCAGGGGATCTTCCTGGCCCAGGGATCAAACCCGTGTCTCCTGCATCTCTTGCATTGCAGGCAGATTCTTTACCGCTAAGCCACTGGGGAAGCCCATATATAGTAGTGTGTATATGTTAATCCCAGCCTCCTAATTTATCCGTTTCTCTGTCTTCTTTCCCCTTTGATAACTGTAAGTTTGTTTTCTATATCTGTAATTCTCTATCTTTCTTGTGAATAAATTCATCTGTACCATTTTTATAGATTTCACATATAGGCAATTTCATATGAGTTATCTTTCTCTGTCTGACTTGGTATGATCATCTCTAGGTCCATCCATGTTGCTGCAGATGGCATTATTTCATTCATTCTTATGGCTGAGTAATATTCTGTTGTGTGTGTATATATATATATATGTATATATATATATACACACACCACATCTTTATCCATTTATCTGTCAGTGGTCATTTAGGTTGCTTCCATATCTTGGCTATTGTAAATAATGCTGCTATGAACATAGGGGTGCATGTATCTTTTCAAATTATGGTTTTTCTCCAAGTGTATCCCCAGATGTGGGATAGCTGGATCATATGGTAGCACTATATTAAGTTTTTAAGGGACCTCCATACTGTTCTCCGTGGAGGCAGCACCAATTTACATTCCCACCAACCATGTTGAAGAGTTCCCTTTTCTCCATACCCTCTCCAGCGTTTATTGTTTTTAGATTTTTTTTGTTGATGGCCCTTCTGACTGTAGTGAATGGTACCTCATTGTAGCTTTTATTTGCATTTCTGTATTAATTAGTGATATTGAGCATCTTTTCATGTGCCTTTTGGCCTTCTGTATATCTTCTTTGGAGGAAATGTCTATTTAGATTTTTTTTTTTTTGATTGGGTTATTTGGTTTTTTGTTTATTTTGAGCTGTTGGTATATTTTGGAGATTACTCCCTGGTTTGTTGTATTGTTTGCAAATATTTTCTCCCATTCTGTAGGTTGTCTTTTGATTTTGTTTATTGTTAATTTTGCTGTGTAGAAGCTTTTACATTTAATTAAGTCCCAGTTGTTGATTTTTTTGCTTATTTCCATTACTCTTACAAATGGATCTAAAAAGTTAATGCTACAACTTATATCAGAGTCCTACCTGCATTTTCCTCAAGGAATTTTGTAGTATCCAGTCTTACTTTTAGGTCTGTAATACATTTTGAGGTTTTTTTTTTTTTGCATGGTCTTAGAGAATGTTCTATGTTCTATTTTTTTATGTGTAGCAGCTATACTTTTCAACTAGCAAAAAGAAGGGTATCAGTCTATGATGAATCATCAGAAAGCTCTTTGAGACCATTTTCCAGATGAGGAAAATGAGACCCATGGTAACATATTAACTTGGGCCACAGTGAGCTTCCCTCTCATCTCCAACACCTTTCCAGGACTTTTCAGTGCTCTTTCCTCTACCTTGGCTTCTCAAAGTGGGCAGCAGTGCCCTCTCAGCATTTTGAAAACGTGTGAGGGCATTGTCAATTGTCACAATAATTGGGTGGCTTTACTGGCATTTTAATGCATGGAGATTGCAGATAAAGGATGTCTGCCATACAAGGACATTCACATTTAATGAAGTCTTGTCATTCACCCCGTATAACTTCCAAATGTTCTATCAAACATAGGTTGAAAATCTGTTTATAATTATGTGACCTTAGAAATAAACTTCATTTTACACATAAACACAAGTATTTTTACACATTCTAAAGTATACCCTGAATTTCCCAAGAAAACAGTTTTCATGTATATTCAAGAAAGGTTTGACTGTGTTATGGTCTGATTCTTAGCAAGAATTTTTTACCCTTTCAGCATATCACCTATGTCAGCACCATGCAGGATATTCAGTTCACTATACAACACACTGTGGTGTTGGAGAAGACTCTTGAGATTCCCTTGGACTGCAAGGAGATCCAACCAGTCCATTCTGAAGGAGATCAGCCCTGGGATTTCTTTGGAAGGAATGATGTTAAAGCTGAAACTCCAGTACTTTGGCCACCTCACGAGAAGAGTTGACTCACTGGAAAAGACTCTGATGCTGGGAGGGATTGGGGGCAGGAGGAGAAGGGGACGACTGAGGATGAGGTGGCTGGATGGCATCATGGACTCAATGAGTCTGAGTGAACTCTGGGAGCTGGTGATGGACAGGGGAGGCCTGGCGTGCTGCGATTCATGGGGTCGCAAAGAGTCAGACATGACTGAGTGACTGAATTGAACTGAACTGATGCAACACACTTGAGTTACTCTGTACTTATAACTGACCTCTGGTGGCTTAGCTGGTAAAGAATCCACCTGCAATGTGATACCTGGGTTGGGAAGATCCTCACAAGAAGGGAACAATGGCCCACTCCAATATTCTGGCCTGGAGAATTCCATGGACTATAGTCCATGGAGTTGCAAAGAGTCCAACACAACTGAGCAACTTTCACTTATAACTGATCATACTTACTTCAATATTACATTGAGATTCAATTGTCTGATTTATTTCATTAAGCTTTCTTGTGTAATAATGTCTGAAATGCAAATGCCTATCTTCTTTATTTCTGGTTCCTTTGTGAAATTATATTTGAGTAAAAATTATATGATCAATCTTATGGAAATATAAGAGACTCTGGTGACCCAGTGGTTAAGACTCTGCACATCCACTGCAGGGGGCACAGGTTCTATCCCTGAGTAGGGGACTAGGATCCCTCATGGCATGCGGTGTGGCCAAAGAACAAAAACAAGAAAAATGCAAGGAACTCCACGGGACTTCCTGGAAATCCAGTGATTAGGCTTTGCAATTTCATTGCTAGGGATCCGGGTTAGATCCCTGATCAGGGAACTAAGATCCCACAAGCCCCATGGTGTGGCCAAAAAGAAATGCAAGTGACTCCAAATGGCTAAAACAGTCTTGAAAAAGAAAATCAAAGTTGGAGGACTCATACTTACTGATTTCAAAACACAATGGAATAGAATAAAAATCCAGAAATAAATCCATGCATCTGTGGTCAATTCTTAGCATGGGTGTAGATCTTTATTATGTTGAATTAGGCAACAATTTCTTTGATAGGACATCAAAAGCACAAGAATAAAAGAAAAGTAGATAAATTAGACTTTGTCCAGATTTAAAACTTTTTTTGTGTTATAGGGCACTATAAAGATAGTGAAAAGACAACCCATAAAATGTTTGTAAATCATACATCTGATAAAGGTCTGTTATCCAGAACATATAAAGAACTCTCACAACTCAGCAACAAAGACAACCCAATTGAAAAATGGACAAAGAACTTGAAATGACATTTTTCCAAATACAGATGGCCAAAATGCACATGCAAAGATGCACAGCATCACCGATCATTGGGAAAACACAAAGCAAATCCACAATGTGATAACACTTCACACCCACTAGGATGGCTATAGTTATAATAATAATGTAATTGCAAGTGTTGGCCCAAATGTGAAAAAAATTTGATCTCTCATGTATTACTGACGGGAGGCTAGAATGGCATAGCTACTGTTGAAAGCAATTTGACACTTCTCAACTGTTAAACACCAGAGTTACCATATGAGCCAAAAACTCCATTTTTAGCTATGGACCCAAGAAAAACAAAAACATTTCACACACAAAAATTGTACATTAATACTTACAATAACAAAAAGTGGAAAGAACCTAAATTTTCATCAGCTAAATATCAGCTATATATGGAACATTTTTCAGCCAGAAAAGGAGATGAAGTACTGGTGGAAAAAAATGTGAAAATGTTAGTTGCTCAGTCATGTCTGACTCTTTGTGACCCCATAGACTGTAACCCACAAGTCTCCTCTATCCATGAAATTCTCCAGGCAAGAATACTGGATGGAGTGAGTAGCCATTCCCTTTTTCAGGGAATCTTCCTGAACCAGGAATCAGACTTGGGTCCCCTGCTTTGCAGGTGGATTCTTTACCATCTGAGCCATAAGGGAAATACTGATACATGTTATTATATGGGTGAACCTTGAAAACAATGCTAAGTGAAAGGTTTGGGATATATCATTTCATGTATATGAGATGTCCATAATAGTCAAATCCATAGTGACTTAAAATATACTAGTGGTTTCCGGGAGCTGGGAGATGATGGAATTGGAAGTAACAGGGTTTCTTTTTGGCTTGATGGAAATACTCGGGTTTAGATAATGATAGTTGCACACCATTGTGAATATAATTGAAAAATACTGAGTTGTGCATTTCAAAGGGTTAAAATGGTGAATTTTATTTTGTGTGAATGTTATCTTTAAAACATTTTAATAATGATAACAAACTCTTTACAAATTATATTTTAATGGGAAACAACTATATTTTTCCAAGATACAAAATAGTATTGTTTTACATTTTGGCAAGCCTCTTTGATGTCTGGTCTAATAGAAAATAGTTAAATTTCATATCTGCTTTTACATTCATCCTGTTGCAATATATTGTTTTGGTTGAAGATTATCTGGCCTTAAACAAATGTAGTTAGAAAAGCGGGAGTTCACCTATCAGAATGTTTAAAATTTTAATATTTAAACTTTAAGGGACTGACCAAATGTTAGTGAGAATCTGGAAGTTCACAGTTCTCATACTCTTACTGGAGAGACTGTAAATTGGTAGAACCACTTTGGAAGACAATTTGGTGGTTTCTTAAAAGTTAGAGTCAGAGCAGAGTGGCACAGCAGAAGCATGCTGGGCCCATAACCCAGAGGTGGGTGGATTGCAACCATTCTCTGCTATTGGTATATTTGCTTCCCTGTGGCTCAGTTAGTAAAGAATCATACTGCAGTGCAGGAGACCTGGATTTGGTTCCTGGGTGGGGAAGATCCCCTGGAGAAGGAAATGGCAACCTCCTCCAGTATTCTTGCCTGGAGAATCCCATGAACAGAGGAGCCTAGCAAGCTACAGTCCATGGGGTCTGCAGGTAAAGGTATACCCTACCATATGACACAGTGATCCCATCCCTATGTGTTTAGCAAAGAAAATTGAAAGCACAGTACCTACAAAATCTTTTTCATAAATATTTATAGCAGCTTTATTTGTAATAGCCCAAAACTAGAAACAGCCCAAATACTCATCTACAAGTGAATAGTTATACAAATTGCAATATAGCCATTCAACACAGTTCTGCTCAGGAATGAACTGATGGTACATGCAACAATATTATGAATCTCAAAATAATTACAGGCCTTCCCAGGTGGAGCAATGGCAAAGAAGCCACCCATCAACCAGGAGATGTAAGAAACGCAGATTTGATTCCTGGGTTGGAAAGAGAAGAGAAAGAAATGGCAACCTACTCTATTGTTCTTGCCTGGAAAATTCCATGGACAGAGGAGCCTGATGGGCTACAGTCCATGGGGTCACAAAGAGTCGGACATGATTGAGCGACTGAACACACACAGAAAATAATTATGCTGAGGGAATGAAGCCAAACCAAAAAAGTATACATATTGTATGATTCCATTTTTAATAAATTTTAGAAAATGCCAACTAATCTGTAGAAAGCAGGTCAGTAGTTCCTTAATTTAAGAGTGGGAGTGTTTCAGGGTATTGGGAAGGAGGGATTTACCAAAGAACATGAAAAAATTTTGGGAGATGATGGATATATTCATCACCTTGGTTGTAGTAATAATTTTTCAGGTGAATAATATGTTAAAAGTTATCAAATTGATCATTAACATGTACAGTTTATTGGTAAGTCAGTTTCACCATAGTAAAGCTGTTATAAATAAATAATGTTTTAAAAAAGAATCAACCAACTATACACAGAGGCCTTGTTCAGATCCTGTTTCAAATCATTTGTAAAATGATGCTTAAGACAGCGGGGGATATTTAAATTCTGCTAGGTATTAGATTATGTTAAGGAATTATTAATATTTTTTTTGTTTGATAATGGAGTTGTTGTCTTAAAAAGTGTCTTATCTCTTACAGATATATGTGAAGTATTTATGGATGAAATTATATAATATCTGGGATTTACTGAATTGGGGTAAATGATGGGTATGTATGAAGCAAGATTATCCAAATAATACTAATATCGCATTTAAATGATGGTTACATTGGGGGTTTATTGTACTGTTCTTCCTACAAATGTGAATGTTTGAGATTTTCCATGATAAATCATTGTTTGATTTTTTAAAAGAAAATTTATTTTAGTCATGCTCCAAAGTAGCAGAGTGGACCCACTGGCTTCTAATCTTCCCATCCAAGAAAACATGCTTTTTCTATTAAATGATAATGTCTATCATAAAACTTTCTACTTCTCACTAGAAGCAAAAAAATCGAAGTCTGAAGGACTCATGGGGTTTTTTGGCCAATTACTCATAAATCTCTGTGCTGATCTACTGTTGGAAGCATTGCTGAAAAGATGAAAAAAAGAGCCAGTGGCATCAGATAAAAATGCTATTTTAAAACTTACTTCTTAACTCACCCTAAAATCTCACAGAAATGACCTGTCACTGGAGAAAAAGTATCTTATCATTCTTATCATTACTTTGAAACTCAAACAAAGCAAATTGCATTTTTATTCTGACTGGAAGAGAACAGATATGGTCTGATCTTTTCTGACTACATAGAAGTTTTCTAAATAAAAAAACTGAACCAACTGGAAGCTATCTCTAGGGGGCAAACAAGATAAGCAATTATATCAAAGTCTTATTTTCAAAAAGTTTCAGGTATGACTCATGCAAGTAGAGAATGACGAAATGGAAAAGTATTTCTTTTCAAGTCATTAGTGAAGGAAAGAACAGAATGATATGGCTGTTTCAAAGAGTGTTTGAGGAGCTAGGTACCATGAGGCCTTTCCAAAGGGAAATTTTAAGTCAGGGTGTTCAGCTTTCACCTAGATGGATCTCCAGAGAATTAGGCTCTGTGAAAAAGCCAATCCCAGAAGGTTACATACTATACAATTCTTTTAATATTCTTGAAATAACAAATTTACAGAAATGGAGAATAGATTAACAGTTGCCAGGGGTTAAGAAGGAGGTGAGTGGAGGCCTGAGAAAGGTGATGTGACTATTATAAAACGACCACATGAGTGAAGTGAGTCAGAAAGAGAAAGATAAATTTTACCGTATTCTAACGCACATATACATAATCTAGAAAAATGGTACTGAAGAATTTATTTACAGTGCAGCAGTGGAGAAGCAGACATAGGGAATTGACTTATGGACATGGGGAGAGGGGAGGAGAGAGTGAGACATATGGAAAGAGTAACACGGAAACTTACATTAACATATGTAAAATAGATAGCCAAAGGGAATTTGCTGTATGGTTCAGGAAGCTCAAACAGGGGCTCTGTATCAACCTAGAAGGGTGGGATGGGAAGGGAAAGGGAGGGAGGTTCAAAAGGAGAAGATGTATGTATATATATATATATATGTATGGCTGATTCATGTTAGCTTTGACAGAAAACAAAATTCTGAAAAGCAATTATCCTTCAGTTAAAAAAAAAGATCACATGAGGGAGATTGATCATGATGGAAATGTTCTGCATCTTAACTCTATCCATGTCAGCATCTTTGCCGTGAAACTGTATTACAGGTCAATATTGCCACTGGAGAGGTGTTACCACTGGAGAGACTGGGTAAAGGATGCACAGCAGCTCCGTATTATTTGTTACAACTGCATGTTAACCTGAAATAATCTCAAAATTCAAACTTTAATGTAAAAAGATGGTTCTGTTAGATACAAAACTAGTTAATATCATAGGACAATAAAATAATAACTTTGCTGTTATATTTTTACCAAATTAACTTTACCTTTACTGGACAAAAATCTGCATGTTAACAGGTAAATTCATAAAATCTAAGCCTTTAAGTCATGAAATTAAAAGACACATACTCCTTGGAAGAAAAGTTAAGACCAACCTAGATAGTATATTCAAAAGCAGAGACATTACTTTGCCGACTAAGGTCTGTCTAGTCAAGGCTATGGCTTTTCCAGTGGTCATGTATGGATGTGAGAGTTGGACATGAAGAAGGCTGAGCGCCGAAGAATTGATGCTTTTGAACTGTGGTGTTGGAGAAGACTCTTGAGAGTCCCTTGGACTGCAAGGAGATCCAACCAGTCCATTCTGAAGGAGATCAGCCCTGGGATTTCTTTGGGAGGAATGATGCTGAAGCTGAAACTCCAGTACTTTGGCCACCTCATGCGAAGAGTTGACTCATTGGAAAAGACTCTGATGCTGGGAAGGATTGGGGGCAGAAGGAGAAGGGGACAACAAAGGATGAGATGGCTGGATGGCATCACGGACTCGATGAACGTGAGTCTGAGTGAACTCTGGGAGTTGGTGATGGACAGGGAGGCCTGGCGTGCTGCGATTCATGGGATTGCAAAGAGTCAGACACAACTGAGAGACTGAACTGAACTGAACTGAAGCCTTTAGTCAGTAGTGAATAGTGAAACAAGCAAAGGGACTTCCTTTAGAAGAGGGTCAGCAGACTGTGGTCAGCTGGCTAGTTTAGCTGCTGGTCTGATTTAGTGTAACCCATGAGTTAAGAATGGCTTTTATTTTTTTTTTTTTAAAGGATTATAAAAACAAAAACAGAAAAAAACAAACCTAAAACCTGAATGTTTACTATCTGGCTCTATACAGAAAAAAGTCTACTGGCCCTTAGATTCTATAATTGATAATGAAATAACGCTTTGGTGAGTCTGTTAAACAGTACTTCGATGTGTCTTTAAAAAGACATGCTGACTTCTCTATGCCTTATTTCTGGGTTTTGGACAATATTTTTTAACTATTAATACTAAAATTATATGAACCAGTTTGCATTCCTTCTGCCTTAATCGCCATATTTTCAGAAAAGCTTCACACTATTTTCCTTAAGTAATTCTTCATGTATTTCCTCAACTGAATAATATTGATCTTCAAGCAGCTTCTCAGAGCTCAGTGTAGAGTAGTGTGTTCCTATTATAGCTTGCCCCAAGTCAAGGGGAACCCATCCTTGATTATATTTTTGTAGCTGCCATTTTTTATACTCATTATAATTTAAAAATGTTTACAAACTTTACCCCCACCCAACCTACCAGCTAATAAAAGGCTGTTTTATTAGCTGTTTATTTATTCCCACTGTTTTATTTGTTTTCAAGATGAAGAACTTCAATTTCAGATGTCAGAAGAAAACGTATTTTTGTTCCATCCAAAATACTTCTCATTATAAATGTTTCTTTGGTTAAAGAACAGATGATATTTAGATATTCTATGTCATGAAACAAGTCCTCTATTAGACTAAATTGGCTCTAATGTCTTGGTAGCCTTCTTAAGCAAACCTAAGACAGAGTAAATTCCTGTAAATATCTCAAGCATAAGAAATCAAAACCTAAGAACAACCAACTACAAAGCCAACGAGGCTTTCCTAAAAAGGCAATTGCTTAGTCTATCAAATAAGTTCTTTGCTTTACTTCCAGGCTGTTCTCTCAAAGTCTTTCCCCTAACTACTGTCACCAGAACACTTCGAACCACTCCTGGTTTGGCACTGCCAAATAGTTGCTAAGATGAACTCTTCTAAATGTTAATACATCACAGTTTATCTTTTAACATCTTTCATTCAAATAGTCTCCATTTATAGGTTTCTTTTTCATAAGTTTAAGTAATAAAGATCACCACCTCATTCCTATTTAAAATGTTTTATGCCTCTAAGAATTACACATTATGTATGTATTATTTATTATATATGCCTTACATGTACCTATGTATACTGTAAAATGTATGTGCCTCTAAGAATTATAAAGACTTCTATTTCAAACCAAAAACCACTATTCAAGTATGTAAAAATTCAAGAGATTATTTTGGTAATCTTATACACACAATAGTTGTTTTAATGGAAGACAATTTTTTTTGTTTGTTTGTTTGCTTCGTTTGTCTGTTTTGCTTTTTGGCCTTGCTGTGTAGCATGCAAGACCGTAGTTCCTCCAGCAGGGACCCAGCCCATGCCCCCTGCAGTGGAAGTGTAGAATTTTAACCGCTGGATCGCCAAGTAAGTCCTTGGAAAACAGTTTGTATTTTATTAATCTGAGGTTACTTCATTTCTTCCTTTGAGCTTGCTTTTCTTTTTGCTTCAGTACACCATTTTATAATTATTTCAGTAACAGTATAAGAATGAGAAAATTTTTATAATTTGAAAAGTTTTGTTTAGGATAAAAAAAAGTACTACTTCACAAAGCAGATACATTTGTGGAGCAAATTACAAATAGGGAGTATAGTGATCAGAATTCCATATATGATGAAGTCAGGGAAATTATAACTATACGAGAGCCCCAAACTCTAAATGTGTTTAACCTTTTTGACAGAAAGTCCTGGCAAGTGTTTTATGTAATGTCCTTTACTGTTAGGACGAATACCCTCACTAGCCAAATGGGTCATTGTTCTCAAGTCCTGGGGTACTTTAAGAATTTCACATCTTATCTTTGAACTTTTAATTGCATTAATACTGTTATTAATAATGTCCTCTCATTGACAGTTGCTGTGTGTTAGGCACTGTGCCAGGTGCATCTCCCATATTTAACTCCATTTTTTACAAAACCACAAAGCCCCCATGAGGCAAGTATTGTTAATCTCATGTTTCAGAGGAGAAGACTGTAAGACCCAGAAAGACTGAATTACCTGTCTACAGTCAGTGCTAGGGAGTGGCAGAGCTGGGACGGAAATCAGTTGACCTTCTACTGGCCAAGGTTCAGACACAGTGTTGAATTCAATAGGCTTGTTTAAATGACACTTCCTTCCTAGTGTTAATTCCAACTACCATTTTATTATAAATATACTTATGCTATGAACTTATTAAATGAATAGTTAATATAGCACAGATTTTAAAATGAACACAGTCACAACTATTTGTAGGAACTTGTGTGAACTTATTTGCCCATTTTGATGAAAAGTTTAGACTTTAATACACATGCAAAAATCATCAGATTTGGCACTTTGTTCTTAAAAATCTCTTTCAAGCAATTAATTTAATGACTTCAGACTATAAGACAAAAGAACAAGTCTTTGTATTTTGGGCTCTAATAGATGATGAAATAGTTTAAATGCTTTGCTGCTGCCAAGTCGCTTCAGTGGCATCCGACTCTGTGCGACCCCATAGACGGTAGCCCACCAGGCTCCACCGTCCCTGGGATTCTCCAGGCAAGAACACTGGAGTGGGTTGCCATTTCCTTCTCCAATGCATGAAAGTGAAATTGCTCAGTCGTGTCCGACTCTTAGCGACCCCATGGACTGCAGCCTACCAGGCTCCTCCATCCATGGGATTTTCCAGGCAAGAGTACTGGAGTGGGGTGCCATTGCTTTATTTCATTTGAAAAATGACAGATTTGATATATTATAAACAATGAAATTTATAATAAATTTATACCATTTAAGCCATTTTGAAATACCCTAAACAAAAATATACGTAAAATTCTTATCAGTTGCAGAGTGTTCTACTCAAATTTATTGATGAGAAAAATAAAAACATATTCAGCATAAAAAGAATTTTTTATTGAAGTGTAATTGATTTGTAATAGTGTGTTAGTTTCAGGTATGAAGCAAAGTGATTCAGTTATTTTTTTAGATTATACTACAATATAGGTTATTATTATTATTATTATTATAGGGGCTTCCCTGGTGGCTCAGAGGTTAAAGTGTCTGCCTCCAATGCAGGAGACCTGGGTTTGATACCTGGGTTGGGAAGATCCCCTGCAGAAGGAAATGGCAGTCCACTCCAGTATTCTTGCCTGGAGAATCCCATGGATGGAGAAGCCTAGTAGGTTACAGTCCACGCAGTCGCAAAGAGTCAGACACGGCTGAGCGACTTCACCTCACCTCACCTCATAGGTTATTATAAGGTACTATATGATTCCCTGTGCTATGTAGTAAATCCTATTGGTTGCTCATCTGTTTTATGTAGTTTGTATCTGTTAAATCCTGCACTACGAGTTTGTCTCCTCTTCTCTCCCTCTCCATTTTGGTAACCATAAGTTTGTTTTCTGTATTTGTGAGTTTTTGTATATACATTCATTTTATTATTTTTTAGATTCCACATATAAGTGATATCATGTAGTGTTTGTCTGATTTACTTCACTAAGTATAATATTCTCTAGGTCCATCCGTGTTGCTGCACATGGCAATAGTTTATTCTTTTAGGGTAGAGTAGTATTCGATTGTGGAGAAGGCAATGGCACCCACTCCAGTACCCTTGCCTGGAAAATCCCATGGACATAAGAGCCTGGTGGGCTGCTGTCCGTGGGGTCACTAAGAGTTGGACACGACTGAGTGACTTCACTTTCGCTTTTCACTTTCATGCACTGGAGAAGGAAATGGCAACCCACTCCAGTGTTCTTGCCTGGAGAATCCCACGGACGGCAGAGCCTGGTGGTCTGCCGTCTTTGGGGTCGCACAGAGTCGGACATGACTGAAGCGGCTTAGCAGCAGCAGCAACAATATTCAATTGTGGGGCTTCCCTGGTGGCTCAGATGGTAAAGAATCTGTCTGCAATGCAGGACACCTGGGTTCGATCCCTGGATTGGGAAAATACCTTGGAGAAGCAAATGGCAACCCACTCCAGACTTCTTGCCTGGGAAATCTCATGGACAGAGGAGCCTGGCAGGCTACAGCTCATGAGGTCACAAAGAGTCAGACACGACTGAGTGACTAACAGTTTAAGGTTTTCAGTTTCAGTATTCCATTATATATATGTACCATATCTTCTTTATCCACTCATCTGTCAATGGACATTTATTTCTCTGTCTTGGCTATTGTGAATAGTGCTGCTGTGAACATTGGGATACATGTATCTTTTTGAATTAGAGTTTTCGTTTTTTCCAAATGTATATCCAGGAGTAGGATTGCTGAATCAAATGGTAGATCTATTTTTAATTTTTAAAAGAACCTCCAGCTGTTTTTCATAGTGGCTATAGCAATTTACAGTAAGCAGACTCTAAGCTGCAGAAATTTAAGACTCTTGTAGATATGTATCCTTTAGAAGAACTTTATTTCTTACATTAGTTCAGAAATATTTATTGATATTAGTTAATAAATACTATTTATTATTGGTTAATTGGGAAAATCCCCTGGAGAAGGAAATGGCTACCCACTCCAGTATTCTTACCTGAAGAATTCCATGGACAGAGGAGCCTGGTGGGCTACACTGTCCATGGGGTTGCAAAGAGTTGGACATGACTGAGCATCTAACACACAACAACTGTTTATTGCAATTTATTTATTGCCAGGTCACACCAGTTTATTTGAAATACATAATAAGGAATAGACTTTTGCTTTGATTGTTGCTGAGCTGGGAAATAGAAGTAGGATAAGAAAGTAAATAGCAAATTAGGATAAAAAAATATGTATATAATTAATAATTTCTCTGAATGTGACATATAACTAGTTGTGCTAATAGATTTTGAAAGACAAAGCTGGAGAACACCACCTGAAATTTGTTTTTCCTCTCCTTATTTTCAGATCTTCTCAAAGACTCAAAAGAGCTCTCCAATTATGGGGCCCATCTTCATGTCTACTATCTTCCTATATCCAAATTTCTGTCTTCTTGTAAGGACAGCAGTCACTGGATTAGAGTCCAGCCTAATCCAGTATGACCTCATCTTAATGACATCTGCAAAAACTGTTTGCAAATAAGGTCCTATTCACAGATATGAGGGTGAAGAGTAGGTTTGTTAAGATAGTAATGTATCTTTGGGAGCACACAACCCCCTCTAGGGCCCTCTCCTAGGCTCTTCTCTTTAGGTAATACCCCCAAATACTACACCTAGTGGTCTACAGTACAGTGCTGATTGCTTGGGATTTGAAAGTGAAAGTGAAAGTTGCTCAGTCATGTCCGACTCTTTGCGACCCCATGGGCTGAAGCTTGCCTGGCTTCTCTGTCCCTGGAATCCTTCAGGCAAGAATACTGGAGTGGGTAACTATTCATTTCTCCAGGAGATCTTCCCAACCCAGGTATTCAAGCCAGGTCTCCCGCACTGCAGGCAGATTCTCTACCGTCTGAGCCACCAGGGAAGCTTGGGATTTGAATAAGTGTTACACACCGTATTTATATTTATTTGTACAGAAATGTAGAATTCAGCTCAGCTGATGTTTAGTGTGTGGATTTTTGACTCTGGCACCCTGTCAGTTCATAACCTCAATAGTTCAGTGTCAAATGTGCTGTTCTGAGGAGAGAGAGAGAGATCCTCGACATGGAAGTATTGAGAGTGGTGCTATCAAACTTTAGACTGTTGGGCTAATTGCAGATTACATAAGCCTAGCCTCAAGATTTGTAGGTTTTATTATTTCATTTAATGAAACCAACCCTTACAAAATCAACCTTGGCTTTAAAGAGACTCCACTAGACCAGTGATGCTCAGCATGTGGTCTGGATACCCACAGAAGATCTGTTAAGTCCCAGATGCATAGCACTAAGGAATCATGTGCCTTTTTCCACTCTCCATCTCTCCTGAGTTTATGTGGAGTTTTCCAGAGGCTTTGAGACTTGTGATGACATCAGCACTCTGGTGAAAATAGAATGTGTGCTTGTGGATTCTTGCACTTAAAATTTGCTGTTTTGATTTCCAGTATGATGAATATTAGTAGAAATATTGTTGTTGTTGTTCAGTCACTAAGTCATGTCTGACTCTTTTCAACTCCATTGGTTGCAGCATGCTAGGCTTCCCTGTCCTTCAGTATCTCCCGGAGTTTGCTCAAATTCATGTCCATTGAGTCAGTGCTGCTGTCTAGCCATCTCATTCTCTGCTGCCCTCTTCTCCTTTGTCTTTAATCTTTCCCAGGATCAGGGGATTTTCCAGTGAGTCAGCTCTTCACATCAGGTGGCCAAAGTGTTGGAGTTTCAAGCTTCAACATCAGTCCTTCCAATGACTATTCAGGGTTGATCTCCTTTAGGATTGACTGGTTGGAACACCTTAGCCACACATTTAAAAAAAAGCTCAGTGTTTACAATTTTTAAGAGTAGGAAAGGGTCCTGAGACTGAAAAATTTGAGAAATCACAAATTGAAGATAACACTAATATGTGGCCAAAACTAATGACAGACAAACTAATAAGTGTATATTTAGTATCAGTTCAGTTCAGTTCGTTTCAGTCGCTCAGTCGTGTCCGACTCTTTGCGACCCCATGAATCACAGCACGCCAGGCCTCCTTGTTCATCACCATCTCTCGGAGTTCACTCAGACTCACGTCCGTCGAGTCCGTGATGCCATCCAGCCATCTCATCCTCGGTCGTCCCCTTTTCCTCCCGCCCCCAATCCCTCCCAGCATCAGAGTCTTTTCCAATGTGTCAACTCTTCGCATGAGGTGGCCAAAGTACTCGAGTTTCAGCTTTAGCATCATTCCTTCCAAAGAAATCCCAGGGCTGGTCTCCTTCAGAATGGACTGGTTGGATCTCCTTGCAGTTCAAGGGACTCTCAAGAGTCTTCTCCAACACCACAGTTCAAAAGCATCAATTCTTCGGTGCTCAGCCTTCTTCACAGTCCAACTCTCATATCCATACATGACCACAGGAAAAACCATAGCCTTGACTAGACGGACCTTAGTCGGCAAAGTAATGTCTCTGTTTTTGAATATACTGTCTAGGTTGGTCATAACTTTTCTTCCAAAGAGTAAGCGTCTTTTAATTTCATGGCTGCAGTCACCATCTGCAGTGATTTTGGAGCCCCCCAAAATAAAGTCTGACACTGTTTCCACTGTTTCCCCATCTATTTCCCATGAAGTGATGGGACAGGATCAAGATGCCATGATCTTCATTTTCTGAATGTTGAGCTTTAAGCCAACTTTTTCACTCTCCTCTTTCACTTTCATCAAGAGGCTTTTAGTTCCTCTTCACTTTCTGCCATAAGGGTGGTGTCATCTGCATATCTGAGGTTATTGATATTTCTCCCAGCAATCTTGATTCCAGCTTATGTTTCTTCCAGTCCAGCGTTTCTCATAATGTACTCTGCATCTAAGTTAAATAAGGAGGGTGACAATATCCAGCCTTGACGTACTCCTTTTCCTATTTGGAACCAGTCTGTTGTTCCATGTCCAGTTCTAACTGTTGCTTCCTGAATGCATACAGATTTCTCAAGAGGCAGGTCAGGTGGTCTGGTATTCCCATCTCTTTCAGAATTTTCCACAGTTTATTGTAATCCACACAGTCAAAGGCTTTGGCATAGTCAATAAAGCAGAAATAGATGTTTTTCTGGAACTCTCTTGCTTTTTCCATGATCCAGAGGATGTTGGCAATTTGATCTCTGGTTCCTCTGCCTCTTCTAAAACCAGCTTGAACATCAGGAAGTTCACAGTTCACGTATTGCTGAAGCCTGGCTTGGAGAATTTTGAGCATTACTTTACCAGCATGTGAGATGAGTGCAATTGTGCAGTAGTCTGAGCATTCTTTGGCATTGCCTTTCTTTGGAATTGGAATGAAAACTGACCTTTTCCGGTCCCGTGGCCACTGCTGAGTTTTCCAAATTTGCTGGCATATTGAGTGCAGCACTTCCACAGCATCATCTTTCAGGATTTGAAACAGCTCAACTGGAATTCCATCACCTCCGCTAGCTTTGTTCATAGTGATGCTTTCTAAGGCCCACTTGACTTCACATTCCAGGATGTCTGGCTCTAGATGAGTGATCACATCATCATGATTATCTGGGTCTTGAAGATCTTTTTTGTACAGTTCTTCCATGTATTCTTGCCACCTCTTCTTAATATCTTCTGCTTCTGTTAGGTCCAGACCATATTTGTCCTTTATCAAGCCCATCTTTGCATGAAATGTTCCCTTGGTGTCTCTAATTTTCTTGAAGAGATCTCTAGTCTTTCCCATTCTGTTGTTTTCCTCTATTTCTTTGCATTGATCACTGAAGAAGGCTTTCTTATCTCTTCTTGCTATTCTTTGGAACTCTGCATTCAGATGCTTATATCTTTTCTTTTCTCCTTTGCTTTTCGCCTCTCTTCTTTTCACAGCTATTTGTAAGGCCTCCCCAGACAGCCATTTTGCTTTTTTGCATTTCTTTTCCATGAGGATGGTCTTGATCCCTGTCTCCCGTACAGTGTCACGAATCTCATTCCATAGTTCATCAGGCACTCTATCTATCAGATCTAGGCCCTTAAATCTATTTCTCACTTTCACTGTATAATCATAAACTCTTAAAAAGCTACTTTACCAGATAAAAATAGTTATCTACTCAGATTTAAGAAGAACAGGGTTAAAAATAGAATATTATGAGTACTATTTACAATAAGCGTTTCTATCCATTATCATTATTTGATAAACTTTTCCATATGTGTTTATTGTATTTTAGACCTTCATGGGATAACCTTTGGCTTTGATAATGATGAAAACCAAGTACCAAACTAAAACTTAAGCACCAGGATGAAATGAAAGACGATATTTTTAGTAAAAATGAAAGTCTTTTCATTTTGTGACTAACGGACTTATTCTAAGCACCTGACATATTTTGACTCCTTTAGTTTTCTCAGTAACCCATTGACATAAATACCGTTATAATCCCCACTTCATACAAGAAGGAGCTGTGACACAGAGAAACTAAATTTCTTGTGCAGCAGCACAGAAAATAGTGGAGGTAGGATCCCAGCCCAGAGCAGTCTGGCACTGAATGTCTGTACTGAATGTCTTTGTGTGAGGCGGGCTTGTTGAGGATGCTGGCAAACAGAGAATAGGTACTGCTTGTGGAATGAGTTTCCAGTGTGGACAGAGCTTATGCTTTTAGCAGAAGATGAAACTCTGAACTCCTTTTCACAAAATCTTTCAATATTTAGATGTGGATAGCTAAATGATTTTAACCATGCTTCATCGCACACTGTGTGGGCCAAGAGAACATGTCAGTGTGACAAGCTGGATATGGTCTTAGCACCCCCATGTGGCACCCCCTGCCTCCTTCTTCCTCCTCTTTTCCTTCCAGTGAAGCTCATATCCCATGGCCTCTAGCCTAGTTGTTGCAGTGGACAGTAGTTTGAACATCTAATGCCTCTTAACCCTCAAGTAAAGTATTTGTAATTTTTTTTTTGGGCTGTGCCTTGTGGCATGTGGTGTCTTGAGTTCACTGACCAAGGAACTAACCCACGTCCCCTGCACTGGAAGTGTGGAATCTTAACCACTGGACCACCAGAGAAGTCTCAAGGGTGTGTAATTTTCAAGATGATTTTTTTAAGGTGATAATATGAGGAATTTCAAACATATACAAAAGAACATTTTTGTTTTACTCCTGTGTACCCATTACCTAGTTTCAGTAATCTTATCCACTCATGGCCAGTTTTGTTTCACCTATATCCCTACCCAATCTTCATCTGCACCACTGGGGAATTTCTTAGCAAAACTAGACATTATATAATTGTACCTGGAAATTAAAAATGGCTTATTGAGATTAAAAGCCTCAAAGAAATGATTCTCTAATGGTGAAATCTCTGCAATGGCAGAAGGATATTTGAACTAGAAGCCCTCAGTAAACCACGAAACTCTTACCGTTTAAGTAACTACCTCAGATCTCTAAAAATAAAATAAGTTTGGTTCTTCAGAGAAACTATATTTTAGGAAGATTGTAGCTGAGATTGAAAAGGGGAAAGGTAGGTTGTTTATTTCATGCATATGAGAAAGGCAAGCCCTTGAAGACAGAAGAAGACTAAATGGGAAAAAAGGAAAGGTTGGGTGAAAACTCAAAATGGCTTTAATAATGAGATTTATTATCTCATATAGTGGCAAACCTAGAGATAAGCAGTTTCAAGGTTTGTTAATTCAGTAGCTCAATCATGTTGTCAAAGGCCCAGTATCCTTCCCCACTTCCTCCTACCATCCTTTGTATGTTCTCTTTTCATGAACTCCCTCTTAATTCCCCTCATGGTTGCATCCTGCAGAAAAAAAAGGATTGTTCCTTTTTTAAAACTAACTAATTGTTTATTTGGCTGCATCAGGTCCTAGCTGTAGCATGCAGGATATTTGTTGCGGCACGTGGACTCTCCAGTGCATCATATAGGCTGCAGAGCAAGTGGGGCTTCAGTAGTTATGACTCATAGGCTTACTTGTCTCAGGGCCTGCAGGATCTTAGTTCCCTGACCAGGGATCAAACCCATGTCCCCTGCATTGCAAGGCGGGTTCCTAACCATTGGAGCACCAAGAAAAGCCCAGAAAAGGATTTATTTTTGTTTGCTTTTTGTGGCAGATCCTTGGACTGGTTCTCTCAATATCCGTTTTACTTCTTTTTCTTTGGAGAGTCTAGAAAACTAGCTATAAGCTATATTTTCCATATTCCTTGATGATAGAATTCTGGAAAATCAGGTCCTGCCAACTAGATGAAGTAAAGAGAGGTAAAAGATGGGAGTGAGATGGAAACCATTTCTTGTGGCTGAGATGACTGAGGCAGAGTGTACTGTGAATTCCCAGGTCTAATCGCCGGTTTTGTGAGTGTGAGGCACTGATAACAGCTTTCTCTTCTTTGAATTGCAGCTACAGTGATGTGATGTTGAGTTAAAGTCCAGTGGCAGCCTCTTAGTCTGCTCTCCCACCATCTAAGCACATTATTCCCTGTATGAAATCTGTTTTTGTTTAATATATTTAGAGTAGTTTCTATTCTTAAACCAGTCACTGGGTGATCTCCTCTCTCTCTCTCTCTCTCTCTCTTTTTAAGGGCAAAAGGCCATTCCCAAAAGCCCTCTAGAAGAGTTTCTTCATATCTCATTGAGAACTGGGTCATATGCCTCATTGAGGAGATCTTGGTCACACACTCACCCCTAAAGGACCACCATGATTGGTTTAGATCAGTGATTCCTAACATGCTGTCTGGGAAGCCCTCTTTAGGTAGTCCAAGCTATTTTCATTTTTCGTATTTTCCTTTTCATTCTCATATTTCTTAGGAATGTGCAAAGGAGTCCTCTAGAAGCTCTGTGACTTAGGATGGCAATGGATTGAATGCACATACAGGTGTGAGAATCTCTCTTCTATTAAGTCAGACAGTAGAGAGATTTGCAGAAATGTAAAATAGTACCATTCTTCTAACTAAATATTTTATTTTGGAAAATGGAGTTATTTTTTCATTTAACATGTTATTTAAATGACCATATAGTGGGTGTATTGTTACTTAAAATCAATTGATACATAAATATTTTTCTGGTTTTAATTTCTAAAATAATGGGGCAAAATATAACACAAAAGTTCTTTGAGGTTCTTAACCATCTTTGAGAGTGTCAAGAGATCCTGAAATCAAAAAGTTTGAGAACTACTAGCTTAGATTAATTAAAATATTCTCAAATCATGGAGGGATGATGGATACAGAAACAAAAACTAGGGGCCTGCAAGCATGGAGGAAAAGGAAAATGGTTTCCAGTTGAGCAATGATGTCTGCTACTGGAGGGAGCTGGTTTGGGTCTGAGGTATATTACAGATGAGGAGAGACATGTAAGAGTGACCCAAGAAAAAGCAGAACAAATAAACTTTGGGACTATCCTGGTGGTCTAGTGGTTAGGATTCTGTGCTTTCACTGCCAAGCGCCTAGGTTCAGTCCCTGGTCAGGGAACTAAGATCCCACAAGCTGCATGGGAAGGCCAAAAAAAAGTAAACTTTTTCTTCTGCTATGTCTATATGAAGCAAGAAACAAGTTTCTAGAAGGCTGTGATTAGCAATGAGAAGTTTGAAATGGGGGAAGTCTGGCTATAGTGTTAATAGCTATAAATGTTAGTAGCATAGACTATTTGTAGTGAGGAAGGCTGGTTATTAGGAGACTACAGACTGAGAGACTATATTAATAGTATTTTGTACCTTAAGTGTGAAATATTTTTACCTTTCTTCCCTGGATTATGTGTTTTTGAAACCACAATTTTATATAGTCAAACAGCACAATATAAGGAGAAAACTGTTTGGAAGACATCTGCACTCCTAGGTGAAGACGCTAGGGAATGGGTTCATAGACCTCGGAGGCTGTAAAGTAGAATCCTAAACCAGGGCCCCAGAAAGCTGCTGAGGCCGAGAGAACCACCTTCTCCTTTGTCCAGGGTGCTGCACGGGACCCGGGGGGGGGGGAGGGACTCCCAAACTGCTTTAGAGAATAACATGGCAGGACGATGCTCTGTATCTGCAAATCGCCATTATATAATACAGCTACCGATCTGTGCTTTTAAAAGACTTATGTCTATTCGTAGACCTTATCCCACTGAAAATATTCATAGTCAGCATTTTTTTATTTGTTTGTTTTTAGTGTCTCAGCATAATTCATTTCCCAGACACCTCCAGCATCACTATCTTCTCTAAATTGATTTTCATGCTTGCCAGGAACTATGAGCAGTTACGTTTGGTTTTGTGATATTCAGTTTATTTGTTTTCAGACAGCTTAGATGCCTCATTTCTAGTGGCGTTGTATGTAGATATACATAAATATGTGACTGTCAACTCAATTTTCTCCTTGGAACTTTGGACTGGGTTGTAAGAGCTTTGATTCCCTCCAGAAAGTTTTGCTACAGCTGGAGAGTCTGATGTGGCTATGAGAACTCTTACTCTCCAATTTCTCTCTTTGGCCTTAGGTTTAATGTTCTCTAGTTCTTTCACACATACAAAGAGGGCAGAGGCAATCTCTTGTGATTCATGAAAAAAAATTTGTTTTTGAGAGGATTAACCAGTGTAGAAAAAGAAGTATATATTGACTAAAAGAGTGTGTGTGTGCCCTAGCACTCTTCCTACTGCAAAATGGGGACTCCAGGGTGTTTTCCAAAGCCAACAACCTGTTCTCTGATTCTCCAGACAACAACTGAAATATTCAACATTTCAATTCAGTTTTAATACCAGCTACCCAGAGTCAGTGCAGATCGCAAAGTTCAAGGGCTCAGTCCCACGAGACTGCTCCCCTCCCAGCTTCAGGCACTAACTAGTTGCATGTCCTGGAGAGACTGCCTGTGCTTCTGACTGGACGAGCTATAAACTAGGGCGTCCTATAACCCCTCCTCAGATGTGATAATTTGCTGAAGCTGTTCATAGAACTCAGGAAGGCATTTTACGGATTTGTTATAAAGGCTGTGACCCAAGAGCAACTAAATAGAAGACATGCATAGGACTAGGAATTGGGTGGTGGGGTGCAGAGTTTCTATGTCCTCTGTGGGCTTTTCGTCTCACAGCACCTTGAGGATTCACAGCCTGGAAGCTCAAATCTCCTTCGAGAGTTTTTATAGAATGGTTCTCCTCCCTCCCTGGAGGTGAGAGGTAGGGCTGAAATTTCCAACTTTCTCATCATTTGATCTTTGATGTCTGGCCTCATCCTGAGACAATCTAGGGACCCTAACCTAGGTTAGCCAGGCATATATATAGGGGCTTATTATGAATAGCAAAAAGCACTCCTGTTACTCAGGAAATCCCAAAGGTTTTAGAAGCTATGTGCCAGGGACAGGAATCAAAGACCAAAAATGTATTTCTTATTATATCAGTACCACCAGGATATACAGCTTTACCTATTTCACAGTATGGGTTTTTAAAAACTTTATTTTTTTAGTGGACTTGAGTACTTCCCTGGTGATCCAGTGGATAGGAATCTGCCTGCTAATGCAGGGAACACTGGTTTGATCCCTCGTCTGGGGAGATTCCACATGCTGCACAGCAACTAAGCCTGTGCACCGTAACTACCGAAGCCTGTGCACCTAGAGCCTGTGGCCCACAGCAAGGGAAACCACCACAAGAAGCCAGTGAACTGCAGTGACAAATAGCCCCTATTCGCTGCAATTAGAGAAAGCCCATGTGCAACAATGAAGACCCAGTGCAACCCCAAAAAAGTAGTATTTGAATGGATTCTTTTAGCCAGAAATTAATAATATGTATTCCTAGCCTATTACTTTGTTCCTGTGGCTGCTCAAAAAAAAAAATTGTTGACTGACTGATCTTACAGAGGCTTAGGTGCATTGGCAAAAACATGCTTCAAAGGAAGTCCAATGAGATGATACAGGTACACACCTATGGTAGATTGTTGTAAAATGACTTTAATTAATCTTGCCTAGCTGAATTCTGAATTTGTGCCCTAGTGTGGCTGCCTTTCACAATTAATCTGGCCATAAATTCAGTCTGTCAGTTATGTCCAACTCTTTGCAACCCCATGGACTACAGCATGCCAGGCTTCCCTGTCCATCATGAACTCCTGGATCTTGCTCAGACTCGTGTCCTTCAAGTCAGTGATGCCAGCCAGCCATCTCATCCTGTCAACCCCTTCTTCTCCTGGCTTCAATCTTTCCCAGAATCAGGGTCTTTTCCAATGAGTCACTTCTTTACATCAGGTGGCCAAAGTATTGGAGCTTCAGCTTCAGCATCAGTCCTTCCAATGAATATTCAGGACTGATTTCCTTTAGGATTTACTGGTTTGATCTCCTTGCATTCCAAGGGACTCTCAAGAGTCTTCTCCAACACCACAGTTCAGAAGCATAAATTCTTTGGCAATTTTATATAGTCAAACAGCACAAAGTCAATCAGCTTTCTTTATGGTCCAACTCTCACATCAATACATGACTACTGGAAAAACCATAGCTTTGACTAGATGGACCTTTGCTGGCAAAGTAATGGCTCTGCTTTTTAATATGCTGTCCAGGTTTGTCATAGCTTTTCTTCCAAGGAGTATGCATCTTCTAATTTCATTGATGCAGTCACCATCTGCAGTGATTTTGGAGCCCGAAAAATTAAGTCTGGCACTGTTTCCACTGTTTCCCCATCTATTTGCCATGAAGTGATGGGACCTGATGCCATGATCTTAGTTTATTGAATGTTGAGTTTTAAGTCAGTTTTTCACTCTCCTCTTTCACTTTCATAAAGAGAGTCTTTAGGTCCTCTTTGGTTTCTGTCATAAAGGTGGTGTCATCTGCATGTTTGAGGTTATTGATATTTCTCCCAGCAATCTTGATTTGGCCACAGCAATCTTGAATCTGGCCATAGGAATTGCCTAAACCAATAGAATACTGTCAAAACAATGTCATGTGAGTTCTAGAGTCTACACAGCTTATGCTGTAACTCTCTTGGGACTTGCCATGTAAAGAAACTCAGATAGAATAATTAATGAAGAAAGATAACCTGGGGACACAAAGAGGTCTGAGTCTTCTAGTTCCTTCAAGGCCCCAGATATATAAATGGAGTCACCTTGGGCCTCCAGCTCTTGCTGACCTACCAGCTGGATGCAGTGGCATGAATAACCAAGATGAGATCAGAAGAACCACCCAGTAATAATAAATCATTGTTTTAAGCTGGTGATTTGGGGTTGTTTTGTAGCCATAGACAGCTGAGGCAACACCCAGCTTGTGATGACCAGATTATTTAGACATTAGGTGATAATAAATATATCATTAGACAGGAGGGGAAAGAAGAGAGAGAGAATGAGAACTAAAGAAATGTCTGAGGAGTTGGAAACAGAAGGTACTTATATCACCTTGCACGATGACAACTTCCTCTCAGGTGACAAATAGTGTGTGAGAAGAGACATCCTTTTGCTATAAATCACTGCTCGTGATGAGTCAGAAGAACATGCCTTACATACCCAGAGAGTAAGAGATATAGTTGTCTGTAATTCATAATTAGGTGTATCTGCTTCCTCACCATTTTGTTAATCAGGTTATATTATTTATAACATCAGAGTGATGTCACCTTAACAGTCCTGTATCATACAGAAACAAACTTGCACAACTGGAAACTGTGTGGTCATAGAAAGCATGAATATCTTTTACAAACAAGTGTATGTGTTGCCTTCCCTCCTCTTTCCCCGACCCTAATTTTTGTTGAGTGGTTTTAAGAGTACCGATGGTGGTCAGCTTCCTATGTTAATATCTTCTAGCAAGCAGCTGCTTTTTCTCCATGGTCTGCTTGAACTCTGAGTTCCCAGCAGGTGCTAGAAACCCATTGGTTCTTGAGAGTTCAACTTGTGACAATTTCAGGCAGGGTGTGCAGAAGCAGGTTGTTTGTATAGGTGGTTGTGTGGGGTTTATGTAGGTGATTCTTAAGACATGCCAGACATTTGGGCACCCTGAAGTCTGAGTCACTCTAAGAATAAATCTCAAAGGGATTTAATTCAGTTTGAGATCACCACCAGAGATTCTTGAGACAGGGTTTGATTGATAGAGTTGACGTGCCAGGTGTGAGGCTGCCCATAAGCAGCCCCCCATCACTGTGGTGCTGCGTCTCTTCCAGTGTCAAGTCATTTAAGCTGACTGAGGAGAGGAGCGGGTCTTGCAGGGCAAGGGAAGCAACCTGTGGAAATGGAGGCCTGTTTATCTACAGCTGCCTGGTGGAGTATGTGCTGGGGTGACTGAACATCCCTAGATGGGACTGGCCTCAGTTTACAATGCTGTGTCACAGTAGTCCACCTGTATAGGAGAACAGATTTAAGCTTCCTCTCATTATCTGTTCAATGTCATCTACTATGTGTCAGGCACTGATAGAGGAATGAAGGATACAAACTATGTCCTCAAGCAATAGAACCTCGTTTTCTTTAGCACTGCAACATAAAACTTCTGAAGCCGAGATTAAATTAGAATAATGTGGAATTTATTGACTTCTGAATTTTAAAAGTTCTGTGGGTTAGGTGTGAGATCCTGAGACTATCTTAGAACCACTGCAATTATTGGTACAACAACTTCAGAAAACTTTCTGGCAGTACTTGCCAAAACTGAACACATCTCTACCCTGTGACCTAGCAATTCCATTTCATGTATATACACAAAAGATAGGTACAAGAATGGGCACAGCAGCACTACTCATAATAAGCAATCATCCATTGCTGGGAGAATCATGTGTCCGTTAGAGAGAAGGCAGGAAGTATTTACTTTTGTATGCTGCTGCTGCTGCTGCTAAGTCACTTCAGTCGTGTCCGACTCTGTGCAGCCCCATAGATGGCAGCTTATGAGGTTCCTCCGTCCCTGGGATTCTCCAGGCAAGAACACTGGAGTGGGTTGCCATTTCCTTCTCCAATGCAGGAAAGTGAAAAGTGAAAGTGAAGTCGCTCAGTCGTGTCTGACTCTTAGTGACCTCATGGACTGCAGCCTACCAGGCTCCTCCATCCATGGGATTTTCCAGGCAAGAATACTGGAGTGGGGTGCCATTGCCTTCTCCGTTTTGTATTGCAAATTGGCTTAATAACAACAAAAAAATTAAGTTATTGTCTGGTTGAAGAGATATTGGAGAACCAAAGTGAAATTAGAAGACGCTTACTCCTTGGAAGAAAAGTTATGACCAACCTTGATAGCATCTTCAAAAGCAGAGACATTACTTTGCCGACTAAGGTCCGTCTAGTCAAGGCTATGGTTTTTCCAGTAGTCATGTAGGGATGTGAGAGTTGGACTGTGAAGAAGGCTGAGCGCCGAAGAATTGATGCTTTTGAACTGTGGTGTTGGAGAAGACTCTTGAGAGTCCCTTGGACTGCAAGGAGATCCAACCAGTCCATTCTGAAGGAGATCAATCCTGGGATTTCTTTGGAAGGAATGATGCTGAAGCTGAAACTCCAGTACTTTGGCCACCTCATGCGAAGAGTTGACTCATTGGAAAAGACTCTGATGCTGGGAAGGATTGGGGGCAGGAGGAGAAGGGGACTACCGAGGATGAGATGGCTGGATGGCATCACGGACTCGATGGACGTGAGTCTGAGTGAACTCTGAGAGTTGGTGATGGACAGGGGAGGCCTGGCGTGCTGCTATTCATGGGGTTGCAAAAAGTCGGACACGACTGAACAAATGAACTGAAAGTGTAAAGGGTAGACAAGTGGCACAGTAATAATGCAGGAGTCAGGGTCCACCCCAAGGGCTGAGGAACAGAGTGCAGAGGTAGGGTATTAGACTTCAGAAGCTTAGAGAAGGTATCTGGGACCCAGATGTCTGAGGAAGGACTATGGCCTGGCACTGACTGTCCTTCTAAGAGGAGACAATGAAGCTGGTTTGAGCGCACCACAACACTTTAGACTGGAAGCGAATGCTGCTATAAAGATTGTGCCAAGGGTGTCAGGAACAGCCAGCAAACAGGAAGGAGCAAGTCCCTTCTCAGTCCTCCAGCCTTCCAGTCTCACCCTCTAGCGCCCCCCAACTGGCAGAACAAATGGGAATCGGCTGGCAAAGAAATGTTAGCATTTCTCCTCACAGCGCCCTCATTACAAAAATGAGAATGGAAGAGTGAGTTTGGGGTTGCAACAGTAATTGAATCAATAGCACCAGTGGATTAAAGAAAAAGTGGTGTATTCATAAAATGGAAGAATATGCAACATTGAAAAGATTACTAAAAGATTACAACGCATGATTCAGTCTCACAATATAATATCAAGCAAAAGAGGCCCGATGCCGAAGAGTACCTAGTGTATGATTTCATTTCCCATAAAACTAAAAACCAGATAGCGTTAATCAGCAGTGTTAGAAGGCAGAATAGAGGTAACCTTGGTGGGACCAGTGACTAAGGAGGGACAGAGGGGGCTTTCAAGCTCCTGGTATCGATCAATATTTTTAAACCTATGCATCTTCACTTTATTGTACTTTTGTGATTTATTAATGTTTCTGTATGTACATTATGTAATGATCAAAAGTTTAAAAAGCAAGTTCAATTAAACACTATAATAATGAGGATTATAAAGCTGCTTTTTAAAGGTAAATGTATTTTTTGTCTGCAGACAGAATGCCTAAACCTACTTGAAGGTGACAAATATACATTTTGAAGAGCTGATTATGAATTATGCTTGAACAGAATTTGTGTTTAACTGTGAGCAAAATTACATTCAGTTTGTTTTTATATTGGATTTTATATTGGATTTCTGAACCAGTTACAGTAAAATGGAAAACCCAATTCTTATATGCAGAGAGTTCAAGTATTTGAGAAATGAATATTCTGTCATGGCTTTATCCATGTCTCAAAGCTTGAAAGAAATGGAGCCCAGGCTTTGGGTAAGTTCAACATAGTTTGTTATGGCCAGCCCATTTAATCTATTTAGATATGTGTGGACATAGTAGCCATTATTCTAAATCCATCCTACCGCAGCCCTGTACAAATCTTCAGGGGTCATTTTTAGCTGGTTTATGTAAGAGTGACATACAGAAGGCATATTATTCATAGTAAGTTTATTACTATTGATGTTTTTCCCTAGATAATCTTTCTAGCCTACGTTGCTTTTACTTTAGTCTGAATGTTGGACTGAAAGTTCCCTTTCATTTCTACTTTTGGACAATATGAATGAGAGGTCTGGAAGGATTCTCAGTTGCAAATTAGAGACACCAAAGGAAAGAAGGAATGACCCCTTGTGGTGGTTTATAAATACATACACACACTCTCCAATAATCTTCCCTACAAGAAGTGGCATCATTTCCCTCCTCTAAGCCTGTGCTTTATTTGTTTTCAATGGATAGAATGTTGTAGAAATGGAGGATTGTGACTTCTGAGGATAGGTCATAAAAGGCATTGCAGTTTCTTCCTTGCTATCTCCGGGGAGACTCCCTCTGGGGGAAGGCAGACACTCCAGCAGCCCCATGGAAAGATCCAGGTTGGGGGAATAAAGCTTCTCGGAAACAGCCAACAAGGACCTGAGGCCTCCTGCTGACAGCCATGTGAGTGAACCATCTTGGTGACAGATCTCTCAGCCCTCCTCAAGCCTCCAGATGACTGCAGCCGCAGATGACATCGTTTTCCAGCTAGTCTGCTCCCAAGTTCCTGAACCACAGAAATCGTGAGATGCTAAATTCTTGTTGTTTTAAGTTGCTAAATTTGGGAGACGTTTGGTATGCAGCAGTATATAAGTAATACATCTTAATGTGCAAATACATGTAAATAGCTAATTTTGTGGGGGGGACACTTGGATCCTTCCCTAAGCATTTAATGTGAAATGACTCATTTAATCCTCACAAGAAATGTATAAGGTAGGTAATATTACTGTCTGCATTTGTAGATCAGGAAACTGAGGCAACAGAGAAACTAAGAAACTTGTCCAAGGTTACCCAGCTACTGGCAGAACTAGAATTTGAACTTTGATGGTTTGGCTCTATTCTGTACACTAATTTCTGTTATAATGGTGCTAGTGCCACGGAGAAATATGCTATAATGAAATAACAAGAGATAGGCTTAACCTTCATAATAGAAGCTGTAGATTAAATATAAAGAAACTTTCCTAAAAATTTAAAAGTTTGGGGGAATTTTTAGAAGGAGGCTAGGTTTTCCTCCACTAAGGGCCCCAAGATGAATTACTTGACCTCTCAAGTTTATTTACAATTCTATGACATACTCAGTATACCTTCTAATATATGTCATGATCCAGTAACTCTCCCTGGAAATATTGAAGTTGGATTTATAGCATTGTTTTTTTCTATACTTGATAAAAATTAATATGATATGTTCATATTAAATTCCATTGTGCTAGATGGGGGAAAAATGCATATGTACTACCCTTTTCATTTATTTTGGACTGGTATAGATACCTACATCTACTTTTAATACTTTCTCTTTTAATTATAATATTCACATAATTAATTTGATTTATATAGAAATGATGGTAGAAAAAATTAAACTCCTACTCTATTAATTTTTTATTTCCTTCAAATGTCATTCTAAATTTTCGTGCGTCTCAAAGAAAATTTTAATTTCCAAATTGACCAAGGTTCATAATTTATCATTCTTTAGCGTCTAATATAGTATGTGTAAAGTTGTTCACTAATGATTAGGTTGGTGTATTTTAATTCAATAAACTCATATTCTCGGTGGCAAATGTAGTTCTCTTCTAATTTATAGAAATACAAAGATTGGCAAAATCACCTTAAAGTCTTTAAATAAGTGTTACCTTCTCAGTGGGGACTTCCCTGGTGGCTCAGCAGTAAAGGATCTGCCTGTAGTGCACGAGACCTGGGTTTGATGCCTGGGTCAGGAAGATCTCCTGAAGAAGGGAATGACAACCCACTTCAGTTTTCTTGCCTGGAGAATCCCATGGACAGAAGAGCCTGGAGGGCTATAGTCCATAGGGTTGCAAAGAGTTGGACATGACTGAGTGACTAACGCACACACACCTTCTCAATGAGATCTTTCCTAAACACTATCCCAACAGGTTACTGTTTTTCTTTTCCTAGATGCTACTACCATCTGGTAAACAGAGTATATATTTTGCATATTTACTGGGTTTATTTTCTATCTTTTGGCTGTAGAATGTAAGTAAGCTTTATGAAGGCAGGATTTTTGTGTGTTTTCTATGCTGTCAATTTCATATCTAGAATAATGTCTGTTACATAACAGGTGTTTGATAAGTATTTGTTGAATGAATGTAAAAGATCCAGCAGATTGGGTATGTGTCTCCCAAATAATGTTCCTGATAATTGCCATCTATTGATTATTTGATTATCATATTGATCTGGGAAGATTGGTATTGATATTATTACTGTTTTTCAGATGTTGTGATTAAATAACATACCCAAGGTTATGCAAAGTTAAGCCACAGATTTGTTTGAACATTAAGCTTAGAAAAGAGCCAGTCATAAGGCCACATATGGTAGAACTGCATTTATATGATCTGTTCAGAATAGGCAAGTCTTTAGAGACAGAAAGGTGGTTAGTGGTTGGTTAGGGCTTGGTGCAAAGGGAGGTTGTGGGGAATGGGGAGTGACTACTAACAGCTATGAAGATTCTTACAGGGGTGACAAAAATGCTTTAAAATCATTGTGGTGGTTGTGCAGTCATGTGAATATATTAAAAAACATTGAATTTTTACTTTAAGTGGGTGAATAATATGATATGTGGATTATTTCTTAATAAAGCTGTTAAAAATAATAAAGTGGTTTCAAACTCAGATTTCTCTAGGAACCAAAACTGGAGAAAAGACTGGTTCTAAAGACCCAGTTAGGGATAGCACAAGGTTCCCTGGAACATTTTGTGCCAGAAAGTAAAGAGGTGCTCAGAAACTGATTGGAACATGTCCAAAGACACTGAAATTTCAAAGCGTCTTCCCTGGTCAAATATGGGACAATTCAAGAAGCAAAAATCAAAGAGACAGTAATTACTGTCAGTTGTCAATACTGATACTAAAGACAAGAAACAAAAATTAAGACAAAAATAAACAGAAAACAAAGGCATGGCAGGAGAAGTGAAAGCTCTTCCTTACATAAGCATGTCACCTAATTCCATAGATGGAAGGACAGGATTATAATATCATTATTCTCCAACCATTATAGTAGTAATTGATTCAGGCAAACATCTTGGATAGATGCTAGGTCATGGAATGAAGGATTCTTGGAAAAGGGTACTCACACAGTCTCTCTAATATTACTCCAGTTTTTATTTTTAATGAGATGAAATTCACCAAACGTGTTAATTATTTTACAGAGAACAATTCAGTGACATTTAGTACATTTGCAGGGTTTTGCCACCATCACCTTTCCCTAACTCCAAAACATTTTCATCACTATGAAATAGAACTCCTTATTGAGCAATTGCTCCTTATTTCCCCTCCCCCAGTGATGGACCATCACCAATCTCCTTTCTGTGGATTGGCTTATTCTGAATGTTTCATATAAATGGAATAGAAAACTAGATGAACTTTTGAGTCTGGTTTCTTTCACTTGGCATAAATGTTTTTCAGGTTCATGCGCACTGTAGCATCTACCAGTACTTCATTCCTTTTTATGGCTGAAAAATATTTCATTGTTTGTCAGTACCACAATTTGTTTATCTATTCATATTCTGGTGGATATTTGGGTTGTTTCTAATCTTTTGGCCACTATGATTAGTGATGCTCTGAACATGTGTGCAAAGATTTGAATGCCTGTTTTCAATTGTTTTGGATATACAACTAGGAGTGGAACTGCTGATGATTGTATATTTAGGCTTTTGAGGAATTGGGAAAAAATTTTCCACAGTGATTGAACCATTTCACATTCCCACCACTAATGTATGAGTATTCCAACATCTCTTTATCCTCACTAACACTTGTTTTTCATTATAAAAAAATTATAGTCATGCTTATAGATGTGAAGTGCTATCTCATTTTGGTTTTGCTTTGCATCTGTCTACTCTGATGCTGGGAGGGATTGGGGGCAGGAGGAGAAGGGGGACGACAGAGGATGAGATGGCTAGATGGCATCACTGACTCGATGGACATGAGTCTGAGTGAACTCCGAGAGTTGGTGATGGACAGGGAGGCCTGGGATTCACAGGGTCGCAAAGAGTCGGACACAACTGAGTGACTGAACTGAACTGAACTGAATGATGCTGTACATCATTTCATGTTGATGTATCATCTTTTCATGTACCCGTTATCCATTGTTAATCTTTGGAGAAATGTCTAAGTCTCTTGACCATTTTCCACATCAGTTCAGTTCAGTTCAGTTGCTCACTCGTGTCCGACTCTTTGCGACCCCATGAATCGCAGCACGCCAGGCCTCCTTGTTCATCACCATCTCTCGGAGTTCACTCAGACTCACATCCATCAAGAGTCCGTGATGCCATCCAGCCATCTCAACCCCTGTTGTCCCCTTCTCCTCCTGCCCCCAATCCCTCCCAGCATCAGAGTCTTTTCCAATGAGTCAACTCTTCGCATGAGGTGGCCGAAGTACTGGAGTTTCAGCTTCAGCATCATTCCCTCCAAAGAAATCCCAGGGCTGATCTCCTTCAGAATGGACTGGTTGGATCTCCTTGCAGTCCAAGGGACTCTCAAGAGTCTTCTCCAGCACCACAGTTCAAAAGCATCAGTTCTTCGGCGTTCAGCCTACTTCACAGTCCAACTCTCACATCCATACATGACCACAGGAAAAACCATAGCCTTGACTAGATGGACCTTAGTCGGCAAAGTAATGTCTCTGCTTTTGAATATACTATCTAGGTTGGTCATAACTTTTCTTCCAAAGAGTAAGCGTCTTCTAATATCATGGCTGCAGTCACCATCTGCAGTGATTTTGGAGCCCCAAAAATGAAGTCTGACACTGTTTCCACTGTTTCCCCATCTATTTCCCATGAAGTGATGGGACTGGATCAAGATGCCATGATCATTTTCTGAATGTTGAGCTTTAAGCCAACTTTTTCACTCTCCTCTTTCACTTTCATCAAGAGACTTTTTAGTTCCTCTTCACTTTCCGCCATAAGGGTAGTGTCATCCGCATATCTGAGGTTATTGATATTTCTCCCAGCAATCTTGATTCCAGCTTATGTTTCTTCCATTCCAGCGTTTCTCATGATGTACTCTGCATCTAAGTTAAATAAGGAGGGTGACAATATCCAGCCTTGACGTACTCCTTTTCCTATTTGGAACCAGTCTGTTGTTCCATGTTCAGTTCTAACTGTTGCTTCCTGATCTGCATACAGATTTCTCAAGAGGCAGGTCAGGTGGTCTGGTATTCCCATCTCTTTCAGAATTTTCCACAGTTTATTGTGATCCACACAGTCAAAGGCTTTGGCATAGACTACTTTTTAAATACAAAGGGAAAAATGTATCTTTTCCAGGGAGTAATGATTACAATGTAACATCACCAATAATAGAATAGACATTGTATCTCTCTTGATGCAGTATACTGCTGCTACTGCTGCTGCTAAGTTGCTCCAGTTGTGTCCGACTCTGTGCGACCCCATAGACGGCAGCCCACCAGGCTCCCAAAATGGGCAGCCCACCAGGCTCCCCAAAATGAACTTAATATCATCTATTTAGTGTAGATGACAAAAATATTTACTTGAATCTAATAGGGAGCAGAAGAATACAAACTGAACAACATTCTGCAAACAGTGGAATTCTTCAAAAAGTGAATGTTATTAAAACAAAAAACAAAACTAGGGATTATTCTAGAATGCTGCTGCTGCTGCTGCTGCTAAGTCGCTTCACAGGAGCTTAAAAGACATGGCAGTTAAATGTAATGCATGATCTTTGATTGTATTCTAGATTGAGAAAAGGTCCACTAAAAAGGACATTTTGGAGATTTGAATACGGCTGCTATATGTTACTCATAATGATAACTAAATTTTCTTGCAGTGACAGTGGAATTATGATTACGTCGGAGAGTATTTGTTCTTAGTAGATACTCAAGAGTAACAAGTCTACAAAAACTGAAATGATTTATCATAAACAACACACCCCCTCCACACACGCAGGGAAAGCAAATCTGGGGAAATGTTCAAAACTGGTGAATATGGGTTAATACGGATGTTCACGATGTATTTTTCTCAACTTTTTGGTACTTTTGATATTTTTTAAAATAAAAATCAAGAAAGTATTGTAAAAAGCTCTTTAAGTTCAAGCAGCGCTGTTCAGGTTGGTTTAAGGATCTTTAAAATACAACTAGCTCCTCTGATGAGCTAAGAATACAGTTGACAGAGTAAATGATCAGGATGAGTATCTGTCAAAAACATTTTTCCCCCAGTCAAGTTGATTAGAGTCAGCTAGGCCTAAATTTGAATCATTGTTGGGTAAACTCTTTAACCTCTTCAGAAGTCAATTTCCTCTTAGTAAGGAATAACTCCTTGGTGGCTTGTGTTAAAATTGTATACACTTGGCATTTATTGAACTGGATTTTTAATTCCTGTGCAAAAGCTTAATCCTACGTAATCCTACTGTTTGCATCTTTTTCTTTACACTCAAGCAGTCCTGTGGGGTAGGTAAAGATGAGAGATAAAATGACTTTTCCAAGGTCACACAGGTAGTGAAAGACCCAGGTTTCTCAGCTCTTGGTCCTGTGCCCTTACCCGCCGGAGAGGAGAAAGTGGCGCTCATGGGGATGCAAGGATGTAGAGGAGCAAAGGGGGGAGAAGAGGCCGCGTGAGGAACGGTGGTGTGAGACCCGCGGAGGCGCCGGCCAGGGAAGACCGCATGGAGAGACGTGTGGCGCGACCGGCCGGGGTGGGTAGGGGAGAGGCTGTGGTTGGAGGGGGAGGGTCGCGCGGGCGGTGCCGGGGAGAGGCAGGAGGCCTGGGCCAGCCGCGGGGGCGCAGGAGGCGGAGGCCCGGGCGGCGGGCTGGGGCGGGGGAGGCGTGCGAGGGAGTGGCGGTGGTCGTGTGTGTGGGGTCACTTCCGCACAGGTGGACCAGTCGCGTGGGTGCGGGGCGCGCGGGCGGGACCGGCACGGGGGTCTCGACCCCACTGGGCGAGTGGGGGCGGGGGCGGGGCGGGGGCGGGGCCGGCCGGGGGCGGGTTTTTCTGGGCCCCCCGCGGGAGCGGCGGCGGCGGCGGCGCAGGCGCGGTTCCCGCCTCCTCCCGGCCGGCGGAGCGAGTGAAGGCTGCAGCTGGGCTCGGCTCCCGCGTCGCTGCCGCCGCCGCCGCCGCCGCCGCCGCCGCCGCCACCGCGAAGCCCCCGCCCCTCTGGCGCCGCGTCGGGATGAGTTCCCGGAAAGGTGAGTGGCCCACAGCGTCCCCTCCTCTCCGCCACGTGGCCCCGCAGGCCTGCCTGCCCGACCGTTAATGTGTGTCTTCTTTCCTCAGTGCTGGCCATTCAGGCCCGAAAGCGGAGGCCGAAAAGGGAGAAACATCCGAAAAAGTGAGTCCACATAGCGCTAGTCCCCAGACGCCCGTCCCCGCCCTGTCGGGGGTTGCCCGCGACCGAGCAGGGGAAAGTTGCCCGGATTCCTGGAGCCGGCGGGCGGGCGGGCTGATCCCCCGGGACGCCGGCGCTCGCCTCCTGCGCGCCCCGCGGCGGCCCGGGGGAGGGGCGGGAGGGCGGGGGGAGGGGCGCACGCGAGCCCGCGGCCGGCGGGCTGAGCATCCCCGGACCCCAGGCCTCTCCGGCCTCCTGTCGCCGCGGCGGTCAGGCGCGGACGGACGAGGAGGCGTGGGGCGTGCGCACCCTCCCCTTGCTCTCCTAGCTGGCCGGGGGTCGCGAGCCTTCCAGGAAGGGGGCGCTGGCGTCCGGCGCCGCGTCCAGGCGTGAGGCTGCGGCACCGCTCCCACCTGGGCGCTGGGGCGCTAGAGGAAGAGGAGCCGTGTGTGTGTGTGTGTGTGTGTGTGTGTGTGTATGCATGTTGCCTCCTCTTCCTCCTCGGCCCCCGCCTCTCGGCCTTTTGCTGAAAACCCTAGCTGGTTGTCAAGTGGTTTGCCTCGGGCGTGTTCCTGGCGCGAATTCAGCACCGAGACCTGTGCGTTTCGGCGCTTGGATTTTTTTACCCCCCCTGAAACTTTCTGCCCGGGCCGAGCGTGACTTCGCTGAGCCGCGGCTGCGCCCGGGTCTTGGGCTGCGCGGGGCGGGTGGGCGTGTGCGCGGGAGGTCCCCGGCGCGGCTGCCCAGCCCCTCATTGTGCCGGGAGGAGATGAATAGGGTGGTGATATTTCAAACGTGCCAGCCGCCAGCCACCTCCAGCTTGGCCGCGGACCGGAGTGGGAGCGGCCGGCGCCCGGGAAGCCTTTCCTGGAGAGCTGCTCCGACACCGCAGAGCGCCACCGCGTCTCCTTTCCCTCCCCGCCCCCTAATTTTGAAGAATCTACTAGCGTTCAGAATCTTCACTCTTCCTCCTAGATTTGTGGCTTCGCTCTTCCATTTGAGCAAGAAATACTCTATGGTTTATTTGGTATTATAGGGATAGTTCGTGATCATCTTTAAATAAAATCACAAAGCATTTCTCGTTGGTTTGTTTTCTTTGGGGCACTAGCCTGCAGCGTCTTAGACTTTTCCCCTTCTCATTCACTTTGGTGTCTGCCTAGCGAATTTCATAACCATTGGTGGCGTCTATGAAAGCTGCGTAAGTCATTACTAATGTGATGTATCATGATATTTACTTGAACGTAAATTCAGGATGTCACAAAATGTTGATACCTATATAATAAAGCCTTTCGTAAAAACAAGCACCCCGCCCTCACAGAAGCCTGCTACTAGAATGAGGGAAACATATTTATTAAGGGCTTAAATTGATGGGTAAAAATTGAATTCTTAAGATTTTAAATCACAGTGGATATTTGGTAGATTTAGGTACTTTAAAAATTAACGCTGTCAATCTTATATTTGAGGTTTCCTTTGGTAAGTGATGGAAATTTAGCCTATAAGTAAGGAGAACTGTAGTGTTTTGGCTCTCGAGTTTTGGTCACGACTTTCAAATTTAAGCATTTCTTCCTATATAGTTCACTTTGTTCAGAAAAGTTAAAAGGAGTTGGAAAAAAGCATGCCCTTAGTTTTGGGGATGGCTGTTTGTGTGAGGGTGTGTAGATGGATATATGTATATGTAGATCTGTTTGATTGAGGCAGTGTCACTTTTCACTTAATTCTTTGAATCATGGCAATATTATTTTAAAGGAATCCTTGATATTGCTTTATTCATATATTGAACAAGTATTTGTATGCCATTCCTAGAATACATTGGTAGAGCTTTGAGCAAGAAAAACAAAGTTTATGAAGCTGTCTCTCTTCAGGGGCTTCAGAACCGATGACAAAGATGATTCTGGATAATGCTGTGAAGATAGAAAGTGAAGATGGGGTGCATTAAGTACAGTGATAGATAACATTTGAAAACTGTGCCAGTTAATTTGCCTCTGTTTTCGTGTGTCTCTCCCTGGTGGTCATCCTGTGAGGCAGACACTGTAGTTATTGCCACTTTACAGATGGAGCAGAGGCATAGCATGAGTAAGCAGCATGTCCAGCTTTAAGTTCAGTATAGGCAGACTGAGACCAGAGCTCACTCTCAGTTCTCTGAGGAGGGGGCATTTGAATAGAATTTAGAATAAAGTGAAGATGGGAGTATGGCAAAGGCCCTGGGAGGAATGGTCTAGGAATGTTGGAGGAACCCAAAGGTCAGAGTGGCTAGAGTGCTACTGGAGAGGATGGTGATTTTGGAGGAGTCGAAATGAGTAGGGCCTGGCCTTGTAGGCCCTTGAGAGGCACACAGATAGGAGTGGCGGGATCTGATTCCTATTAAAAAGTATACTGGCTGTTAATATGGAGAATGGATTATGAGTGGTGGGAAGAATTACACACTGAGAGCTTGCCTTCCATAGTAATTGGGGAGAACTCTGGTGACTTGACTTGAAGTGGTGTGGGGAGAGAAGTGATGGTGGAGGGACTTGAGGAGACTGGTAGCCTCAGAGATTTTCCTCATTTTACAGACAGCTCTGATAGAGAGTAAGGTCACACAATTAGCTTAGTTTGAACCAAAATTCGGGTCTTCAGATGCCCAGTGTTTTTGGTTTTTACTTAGTTTTCCAGGGCGGGAGAGGGAGTATAGATCTAATTTTAAACCATATTAGTATAATGAGCGGCACACTTGAATTTTATGACTATATAGGCCTGGCTTGATGCAGTATGATCTACTTTTATCATTATCTGCTTGTACGTACAAGTGCCACTTCATTGATTTTAATTCAGTTCATTTCTGTGAGTTTTATGACTTGAACCACTTCTTGTAGCCTCCTTTTTTAGAATGCTAGTATTTGCAGTTGTGAGAAATGAGATTAAGATATTTCACCTGAGATTGTTAGCTTGTCAGATTGTCACTGGTTTTAGTTTGCTGATTATTAATTGTGCTTTGTGAGTAACAGGCAGCAGGGAAGAGCTACAGTGTCATTCAAGCACAAATCAAACCTTAAGAATTGGCTAAAACACATATCTTGCCATAGATTTTATTTTGGGGGCATGTGCAACTGTATACAATTTTTTAATTTAAAGAGTAAAAAAATTTTTTTCCTCCCGTGCAATTTTTCTTGAAACATAATTCACATACCATAAAATTTTATTTTTAAAAATTTAGTTTTTCAAGTGTGTAATTTGCTTTTTTAAAAATATATTTACAAAGTTGTGCAACTATTATCTAATTCCAGAACATATCACCTCAAAAAGAAACCCTATAGTTAGTTGTTGCTTCCCATTCTCCCTTGCCCACAGCAGTCACTAATTTGTTTTCTGTTTCTATAAGCTTAGCTATTCTGGATGTTTCATATAAATAGAATCATCAATATATGATCTTCTGTCTGCTTGCTTTCTCAGCATAATATTTCTAAGGTTATCTATGTTATAGCATGTATTGGTATTTCATTCCTTTATATTGCCAAGTAACATTTTGTGTTGGTATACTGTCTTTTAGTTGAACATTTGTGTTTTAAACTTTTTGGCTAAAATTTTTTTAACACCTTTTTTAAAATTAAAACTTTTTATTTTGAAATAGTATGATTTGCAGGAAGTTACAAAAACAGTACAGGGTTCCCAGTGTTCGCTTTGTCCAACTTTCCCCAGTGGTAGTATATTCTATAACCTAGAACATTGTCAAAACCAGAAAATTGACTTTGACACAGTACTTAACTCAAGTAAGGTTTTGCTAGTTTTTACATGCATTGTGTATGTGTATAGTTCTATCAAGTGTTATCACTCGTGAAATCATCACCACGATTAGAATCCAGAACTGTTTCATCATCATAATGTAACTTGTAGTTTTTAGTAATCATACTCTCTCTTTAACCCTAACCCCTCATAGGCACTGATCACTGTAATTTTGCTACTTTGAGAAAATTGTATAAATGGAATCATATAATATGCAACTTTAAAAATTATTACTATTTTTTAAGTTAATGTATGTATTTTGGCTGCACTGTGGGGCATGTGGGATCTTAGTTTGCTAACCAGGGATTGAACCTGTGTCCTTGCATTGGAAGCATGGAGTCTTAATTACTGGACCACCAGGAAATCCTGAGTATGTAACCTTTTGATATTCACTTTCTCAGACAGCATTGTGCCCTTCCGTTTCATCTTTGTTGCTGGTGTATTGGTAACTTCTTTCTGTTGCTCTTGCTGAGTAGCATTTCACAGTTTGTTTATCCATGATTCATTCATCTGTTGAAGGACACATGGATAGTTTATAAACCTGCTAAACATTCCTGTAACAGGTTTTTAATGTAAACATTTTTTTTCCACTTATGTAGGGTACCCAAGAGTATGATTGCTGGAGGTCTTAGTTTGGATTTTGACTTTCTAGCAAGTTAGCAACTTGGTCTCTTGGTGTCTGTCCCTCTCTCTCTGTTCTTCTCTGCGTGATATTTGTGATCTGTGTATACGGTATTGGTGATGGGATTCTGTATCCTTTGGGCTCTTAACTTTCTATTGGCTGGTAGAGCTGGTTGGTTATCTATATTCTTAGAGTATGTATGAGTTCTGACTGCCACAGAAAATGGTAGGCATGGCATTGGTGGCATTGGGTCAGTAAATCACAGGTGAGGCAATTTAGGAATGCTGTCATACAAGTTTATATTTTACTAGGTAAGCCTCAAGTGTACCCTGTAGTATAAACTCAAGCTCACAAGCCCATGACTTTGAAATTCCTCCTATGGAAGGAAGTCACTTATTTTTGACTTCTTAACTTTATTATACTGTTGTGTATTTAACAATTATTTTTATATACCAACAAAGCTGTTCAATACAATAAAAATATATGAAGCAGATACCTAGTGCTGCAGATACCTAGTGCTTGCCAGTGTGTTGGATGCTAGAAAGAATAAGATAAATCCCTATGCTAACTGGCAAGTAAGAGAGATTACCTGGGCAACAGACCATTGCAGAATGGTGTGATGAGTGCTGTAAGATTTAGGTACAGTGGTGCTGTGGTTGTTAAGGGACATTGATTGTTAGGAAGAGACCTTGTTGGATTTTAACTTTATTGTTATTTTAATGAATAGGTTAATTTTAAATGATAAAAGTAATATGGTCATGGTAGAAAATTCAGGGAATTCCCTGGCAATCCTGTGGTTAGGACTTGGAGCTTCCATGCAGGGGACACAGGTTCGATCCTTAGTCAGGAACTTGATCCTGCAAACTGTGTGGCGTGGCTAAAAAGGAAAAAAAAATAGTATAAAACAGTTTAAAGAAATAGACATCTATTGTAGTTCCGCCAATTATTTTGGTGTGTTATCTTTTTGTATGTACATATTTTTGTCTTTAAATAATAGAATTATATGTGTATATGTATATTTGATGCATTATCCTTTTATCTGTGCATATTTTTTCCAGCTTTATTATTAAGATATCATTGCCATATAACATATGTAAGTTTAAGGTGTGCAACATGATTTGGTGTATGTATATATTTGAAATGATTTGTTGTTGTTTAGTCGCTAAGTCCTATATCCGACTCTTGGTGACAACATGACCCGTAGCCTGCCAGACTCCTCTGTCCATGGGATTTCCTAGGCAAGAATACTGAAGTGGGTTGCCATTTCCTTCTCCAGGGGATCTTCCTGACCCAGAGATTGAACCCTTGTCTCCTTCACTGGCAGGCGGATTCTTTACTGCTGAGCCACCAGGGAAACTTCTGTGAAATGATTACCACATTAAGATTAGTTAATACCTCCTCCATCCTCTCATATAATTACTTTTTTTCTTTTGTGGTGATAACATTTAAGCTCTTTGCTCTTGACTTTCAAGTATATAATGCAGTACTGTTAATTATAGTTTGCTTATGCATATTTTCATTTTCTCGAAGCTGAGCTATAGCATATATACAGTCGTGTGTATAGTAATGTAGTAAGGAGCTCTAATTTTCAGTGTATAGCTTGATGATTTTTACATTCATTTATATCCACTAAGAGAGTGCAGACCCTTCCAATACTCTGTGTGTGCTCAGTCTTGCAGTGGTGTCTGACTCTTTGTGACCCCTGTGTAGCCTGTCAGACTTCTCTGTCCTTGGAATTTTCCAGGCAGGAATACAGAAGTGGGTTCCATTTCCTACTCCAAGGGATCTTCCAGATCCAGCAATCGAGCCTGCTATATGGTTCCTCAAACCTCTCCCCAGTTTATACCCTGCTGCCCAGAGGTAACCACCTCCCTGGTATGTGTCATTATTGGTTAGTTTTGCCTGTTCTTGAACTTCTTATAAGTGGAATCATATGGTATATACTTTAGGGTCTAGCTTCTTTCATGCAACATTGTATCTGTGAGATTTGTCTGTATTGTTGCAAGTACTAGTTGTACCCTTAGTCTGTTGCTACTACTTTCTGATATTCCATTGAATGAATATGCTACCACAATTTTTTTCCTTCAGTTTTTAGTCATTATGAATAAAGCAGCTACAAGTATTCTTGTACATGTCCCTTTGTGAGCATTTGCAGTTGTTTCTCTTGGGGATATGTTTTAGCAGTGGGATTGCTAGGTTATAGAAGAGGTGTATGCTTAGTAGTACTTGTAAAGATACTTTTCTGATTGAACTGCATTACATTCCCACCCACAGTGTATGGAGTTTCAATTGCTCCATGTCTTTGTAATATTTGATCGTGTCCTTCTTTTTAATTTTAGCCATTCTGGGTGTGTACTGATGTCTCATTGAGGTTTTAACTTGCATTTGCCTGAGTGATGCTTTTGAACATCTTTTTGTATGTTTATTGGTCATTTGAATTTTCTGTTTTGTGAAGTGCCTGTTTTGTCTTTTGCCCATTAAAAAGGAATGTAAGCCTTATTTCTTGCAGAAAATTATGAATTTTGTTGAGATCTAATTTACATACCATATAGGTCATTTGCTTAAATTGTACAGTTCAGTAGTTTTTAGTAGATTTACAGAGAGTTGTTTTAAACTGGATCTTGACGAGCCAATAAAAATTTGCCAAGTAAATAGGAGGGGGCAGGGTGAGGGTCTTCCAAGCAGAAGCTTTGTTGCAGTTGATGTTAACATGTGGGGGTGTAAATGAAGTGAAGTGAAGTGAAGTCGCTCAGTTGTGTCCGACTCTTTGTGACCCTGTGGACTGTAACCCAACAGACTCCTCAGTCCATGGGATTCTCCAGGCAAGAATACTGGAGTGGGTTGCCATTTCCTTGTGTAAGTGGCATGCTTGAATTCCTGAAATATTGAGCAGGGAGGTAAGACTGTGGTGCAGGTGTGGTGGTGAGTGCTGAGTGGGGTTCATTGCTGAGGGTGCAGATTGAGATGTTCTAGAAAGATTACTCTAGCTGCTGTGTGGAGAAGGGCTTAGAGGCAAGAGAGCCATTTGGGGGCCATTGCAGGAGGCTTCAGGAGACTGGTAGGTATTGAGGGAGTAGAATTCACTGGATTTAATGTTTAATGTCAGAGGAGAGTGAGAGGAGACTGGAATGAACCCCAGGTTTCTGAATTAGCTAAATTTGTGGATAGTGTTGCCATTCCTCAAGACAGAATGTGCAGCAGCTTTGGAAAAAGCTAATGATGGCTTTTGTTAGGCAGTTAGATGTGTCTGGTTCACTTCCAGTTAGAGGTATTGGTCAGTGTTGACTGCTAGAGCACTGAGAGAGCTCCGGTTAAAAATGGTAACTGGAGTTGGTGGCAGCTGGCTGAAGGTGTTGAACGTGTAGGAAAGAAATCCATAGGGTAAAGGAGGAGGCAGAGGGATAGGAGAGTCAGGAGAAAGCTGATTCAGTTACCAAGGACATTTCAAGAAGGAATGGTCAGTAGAGCACAATCTGTGAGGGGAAAAAAAAATTCAAGTGAGATGAACCCTAGTGTTGGCCTTTTGACTTTGGCAAGTAGGAAATTGTTAGAGCCCACAGCTGGAGCAGTCTCAGCACAGTGTGTTTGGACACAGAGACCTGTAGCCCCATGACTGAATGAGTAATCTTTTTTTTTTTCTTTTTAAAGATTACTAGTTAAATAAGCTTTCTTTATGTCAAGGAGAAAAGGTAAAGAGAAAGTGGTTCTTGAGAAGTGTTTTTTTCCCCCTGCCAAATGTAAGCAAATGACTAGGAGCCAGTAGAAAATACTAATGAGGCATTTGGAGCAGAAGCCTTGAGTTGACAGGAGGGGGATGGGATTAGAGCACAGGTCTGTATTGTACAGAAGGAGGCTATCTTCTTTATCTGAGAAGAGGAAGGCTGTAGGCTGCATGTTTCAAAAGCATGCTCCTTAAAAAAAAATAAAAGCATGCTCCTAGACTTTGTTGGTGGAGAAGGTGATGGCACCCCACTCCAGTGCTCTTGCCTGGAAAATCCCATGGACGGAGAAGCCTGGAAGGCTGCAGTCCATGGGGTCGCTAAGAGTCCAGACTAGATTGGGCAACTTCACTTTCACTTTTCACCTTTCATGCATTGGAGAAGGAAATGGCAACCCACTCCAATATTCTTGCTTGGAGAATCCCTGGGATGGCGGAGCCTGGTGGGCTGCCATCTGGGTCGTACAGAGTCGGACACGAGTAATGTGACTTAGCAGCAGCAGCAGCAGCAGACTTTATTGGAATCTTACATGGTACATGATATGGGCACCATGCCATATTGTCTTTGGAAAATCCAAATAGAGAAGACCTCTGGCCCTAAGGTTGTGTACTCATGGTAAATGTTTAGTAAAGTTTGGCTGCAGTTATTAGGATTTGGTTGTTGCTGTCTTTTTTTTTTTTCCCAAAATGATTTGTCTGGTCATCCCAACTCTTTTGCGTCTCTCCATATATGAGTATTGAGGTGTTGACTTCTCTGTTCCTGCTTTAGTTCCCTATTGTTTTAATTACTGTAGTTCTGAGTACTTTTTAGGCTTTTGTAGGACAAGGGCTCTCCCACATATCCCATATACACTTTGTCATTCTTGGTTTCAGAATTTTTTTGGCTGTTCTTGCATGTTATTAAGATTATATTTCTAAGTTCCTCCTCCAGTTTATTTTTGCTGTTTAGTTTAAACTAATACTGAGTTACTGAGTTCACTGCCAGGGCCTGGGTCCCATCCCTGGTTGGAGAACTAGGATCCCCTATGGCAGAGCCAAAAGAAGAAAAAGAAGACAAAAATGACTCCCGTTGTCACCATCTAGCAAGATATTCACAAATGAAAAATTGTTAATATTTTGGTATTTTTCTTTCAATCCTGTTTCTTTTGTGTTATTTAATTATCTCACATGATTTTTTATCCTGCTGTCATTATTTGCTATTTTGTCATTAACATTTTTAATATTCTTAATATTTTCTCATAATAAATTATTAGTGACAGTGCTTAACTGCTTAATTTGTTTGAATATTTGTTGCTAGAAAATGTTTACTGTCAGGCATTATAATATGTCAGTGAACATCTTTGCATTTCAGATTTTCTTAGATTATATGTAATCTTAGAAATGGAAATATTAACTCAAAGATACTGAACCTTTTTAAGACTCTCAATTTTGGAACATTGTTAAGAGTCACCAGGGCTAGAACTAGCTAATTATAGGATGTGAAGAGGAAAGCAATAAAAGAACAATGACAAAACTTGACTGAAAATGTTAATGAGGATTAAGAAAGTTGGGAATTGTCTGGAGATGGGCAAGAGATTTTGTTTTTGGCACACTGTATTTGAAGTGTATCTATCCAAAAGGAGGTACATTATGGGGAGTTGATATACGGGTGGGAATTTGAGATCAGTTGGAACAGCAAGATCAGCTTACTGAAGAGAAGGGGGTGGAGAGAAGAGGGCTGGAGCCTGAAACTTGGAGAACGCCATTGGACAAAATAAGACAAAGGAAGCTAAAGATCAGTTTAAAAGGATAAATAAATGGGAGAAGGAAGTTTAAGGAACCTGCGATTTGAGAAGAGTTCATTAGATTTGTTAATTTAGTTCATCATTGATGGCCTTTATATTTCAGAGACGAGTATTTCTTTCCTTCCTCCCACCTCCATCTCTCCCTCTTTCTCTTACTTTCTTACCTATCATTGTCTCATCATCTGGTCCAGGTAGATAAAGTATTTCTTGTGTTGATGACTAAGGATTAAGACATTTTTTTCTTGCTCTGTGTTTGTAACAAAGGTCTAATAGGCCCCTAGATTTTTATTACCAAATCTTATATTCTTTTTTTTTTAAGTCATTACCTGGAGTTGACAGGTTTTTAAGCTTGTACCCTGCCTTGACTCCAGGAGCACTGTCAGCTAAGGATAAAGGTAGCACAGCCTAATCTAAACTCCTGGTTTGTGTGGATAGCTATTAGCCCTTTTTTTTTTTCTTTCTTTCGTTTGTTTTGGTGTGGGTGCTCTATTTTGTTGTGTATGTCTCCAAGGGAACATTTCAGATTGTTTGTATTACAAAATTCTTCATGTACCTGACTATAAGACAGCTTTGGTTTTAAGTCCCCTAATTCCCCAATGAAAAATTTAAAATTTTATACAACTTGGAAATAAAAATTTTATAGATGGAGTAGTTAAATGTTCACTTATGATATTTAATCTCTAAATTACAAATACATTTAAATTCACACATTATATTGGGTTGGCCAAAAAGTTCGTTTGGATTTTTCTGAAACATCTTCCCCAATACATTAATTTAGAAGTACCTCATGTTTCATGAAGCAGTTTTATTCAGACACTTCACATTTGTAACATCAGTGACTTATCATTAGAAATGCTTTTTTTACTTACCACAAAAAATGGAAATATATGTAGTGATGGCTGTGTTAATTAACTTGATTGTGGTAATCATTTCACAAAGATATGTATGTCGAATTATGTTGTACACTTTGAATATATACGATTTTGTCAGTTATGTACCTCAGTAAAGCTGAAAAAAGTTATGAAAATTGTGAAACTGCAGAAGCTGAGTACTTGGTTATGGAGATTCACTACTGTCTTTATTTTTCTGTTTATAAAAATAAATTTTAAAAAATGTTGAAAAGTGCTTTTTGAATCAGGTTTTTCCAGAACACATGATACATATTTTAAAAAACTTTTCCCCCAGTTTTATTGAGAAATAATTGACATAAGTTTTTGTGTAACTCTAAGGTGTACAGCACAACAGTTTGATATACATAACTGAGTAAATGCGTTAACTTCCATCATGTCATATAGATAAAGAGAAAGAAAAATAGTTTCTCTTTGTGATGAGAGCTCTTAGGAAATGGCAACCCACTCCAGTGTTCTTGCCTGGAGAATCCCAGGGATGGCGGAGCCCAGTGGGCTGCCATCTGGCAGCAGCAGCAGGATCGCGCTCCACAGCTTTGCTGTGTGCCATATAGTCATGTGTGCACATGATTACCTATAGTCGTCATTTTGTACATTACTTCTCTATACTTACTTATCACTGGAAGTGTGTACCTTTCACATCTTCCAGTTCACCCTCTCCCCATCCCTTGCCTCACAAATCTGATTTCTTTAAAACCTTTATTTCCTAGAACAATTAAAATTTATAGAAAAGCTGTGAAAGGTAGTACAGAGAGAGCACATGGTATTTATGTCAGTCCAAATTGAGATGTATCATCGTTGAATCCATAGATGATAGTGTCACTGGATATTTTATCCAAGTATAATGAACTTTTTGTGAAACTGAGGCCTTTTTGTTTTTCCTTCATTTATTGTTTGGAATTGCATTTGTTACCATTTAACGATTAACTTACTTTTCCAAAAAATTCTTGAAAAGATTTGTGTATAGGAAAGTCATGTCCGACTCTTTGCAACCCTATGGACTGCAGCAAGCCAGGCTTCCCTGTCCCTTCCTATCTCCCAGAGTTTGCTCAAACTCATGCCCATTGAGTTGGTGTTGCCTTCCAACCATTTCATCCTCTGTTACTCCTTCCTTCTGATGCCCTCAATCTTTCCCAGCATCAAAGTCTTTTCCAGTGAGTTGGCTCTTTGCATCAGGTGGCCAGAGTATTGGAGCTTCAGCTTCACCATCAGTCCTTCCAGTGGATATTCAGGGTAGATTTCCTTTAGGTTTGACTGGTTTGATCTCTTTGCTGTCCAAGGGACTCGTGGTAGTCTTCTCTCACCACAGTTCAAAAGCATCAGTTTTTCGGCACTCAGTCTTCTTTACAGCCCAGCTCTCACATCTGTACATGACTACTGGAAAAACCACAGCTTTGATTATACGGACCTTTGTCAGCAAAGTGATATCTCTGCTTTTTAATATGCTGTCTAGGTTTGTCATAGCGTTCTTCCACGGAGCAAGCATGTTTTAATGTCATGGCTGCAGTCACTGCAGTGATTTTGGAGCCCAAGAAAATAAAGTCTGTCACTGTTACCACTTTCCCCCCCACCTATTTGCCATGGATCAGATGTCATGATCTTAGTTTTTTGAGTGTTGAATTTTAAGCCAACTTTTCCAGTCTCCTCTTTCACCCTCATAAGAGGCTCTTTAATTCCTCCTCACTCCTCACTTTCTGCCATTGGAGTGGTATTATCTGCATATCTGATTTTGTTGATATTTCTCCCAGCAATCTTGATTCCAGCTTGTGCTTCATCCAGCCTGACATTTTGCATGATGTACTCTACATAGAAATTAAATAAGCAGGGTGACAGTATACTGCCTTGACCTACTCCTTTCTCAATTTTGAATCAGTTCCATGTCTATTTCTGTTAATTCTTGACCTGCATAGAGTTTTCGCAGGAGGCAGGTAAGATGGTTTGGTATTCCCATCTCTTTAAGAATTTCCCACAGTTTGTAGTGATCCACATAGTCAAAGGCTTTAGCGTAGTCAATGAAGCAGAAGTAGGTATTTTTCTGGAATTCCCTTGCTTTTTCTGTGATCCAGCAGATGTTGGCAATTTGGTCTCTGGTTCCTCTGCCTTTCCAAATCCAGCTCATACATCTAGGAGTTCTCAGTTCATGTACTGCTGAAGCCTGGATTGAAGGATTTTTCTAATTCCAAAAATATGTTGGAATTATTTGCCTGTTTTTAAATTGATTTTATTGGGTTGATGTCTCTAAGCCTCCCAAATTAGTATTGATTAAAGTCATTTCAGACAGTTCCCCAGTCAATCATCAGTAGAGTGTTTTGACCCTTCCTTTTCTTCTCGGTCTGACCAAGACTCATCTGAGTCAGGCTTCTCTGGGAATGATCATTATGTCAGCCTCTGCCACCAAACCTAGCATTCCTATAATCCTGATTGTTCATTTCTTCTGGAAGATTCTTTTTTTTTTTTTGCCTTATGTTAAAAATAAGATACCTGAGAGCAGTCTATCTCTTTAAAGACTTTATTATAAAGACTAGAATCTAAGGCAACTACCTCTTTTTTGAGGGATAGTTTTTGTGAAAAGACCATGGTTTATACTTGGGCTTATATGATAGTTTATGCTGAGTCCTTAGCCTTACTGGATAAATCCTATAAAATGTAGTTTTGTCCCTGATACTTGAATTCAGTTGAAAATTAATTGACCTATCAATTCCAGAGTGTGTGTTTTCCAGCTATTTTTTGGATATATTCTTAATGTAAATATTTTTAAGCTTTATAATTCTCAAGTTAGGGTCTTAGAATGTGGATCCGAAAAGGATAGGGACAAGAGGGACCATCTGTATGAGATTGTTGATTGCTGTAAACTTGGCTGTGTGTCCCTCAAGAGCACAGTGTGGGTGCCGTGTCCCTGTAGTACCTCAGTGTAGCAGAGGTGCCCCTCGACAGTTGGGTGCACCAGGCAGGGTCGGGGAGGGAGGAGAGACGGATTCCACCCCAGGAAGCAGAAGTGTGAGATCCAGGAGGGACGAGAGGGACAGTGCCCTGAGAAGCGGCGCCTGACTCTTGGGCCTCCTGTGCCTGGGGCTTCCTTTGGTCACCAGGTGCTGCTGTTGCTTCTGCGCAAGGGACAGAGCTTGCTGCCGCTGTTTCTGCTGTCAGTTGGCTGTTTCCGCCAGTTACACAGGGAGTCTGCAGTTATTTTTACGTCTAGAATATTCCAATGAAAGTCTTTTTTTTCCGGGAGATGAGTTACATGATGTGTTTTATCCTAAAATAGGATGTACAATAAGTCTCCTACATACGAATGTTCAAGCTGTGAACTTTCAAAGATGCGAATGTGTGTGCCATCAGTGTCAAATGTGAGTGAAATTGCAGCTTGCTGTCTCTATTGCTGACGGTCCTTCAGCTCTACCATCTCCCACCTCCTCTCCCTCCTCCAGTCAGTAACTTTTCTTGCCTGTTCACTCGATGCCAACCAGCCCCTGTATGCCAGCTATTGTACTGTACTACTGTACTTTCCAAGATTAAACATTTTTTTGTTTATTTTTATGTATTAATATTACTTGTGTGAGAATGTTATAAACCTCTTACAGTTGAGTACTATGTAGCCAATTGGGTTGGTTGCCTACCAAGGCAAACTTTGGACTTAACATGCTCTTGGAATGAAACATGTATAATGTATGTAGGGGATTTTCCCATGTGTTATTGTATCACTGATGTAACATTGACTGTGTTCTTTTCACAACTGAAATGTATTGCCTTAGGTTGTGGATCTGAGAATGCAGCAAAATAGCCAGGACTTTAGAGAGCACCTGGATAAGTGTTTTTCAGTCTCTGTAGTAGGAGAATGTTTTTTGGGCAGAGAGCCATGCCATGCAGCTTGTGGGATCTTAGTTTCCTGACCAGGGATTTAATCGATGCTTTTGAGAGTGGAAGTGCAAAACTCTAACCCTGGACCATGAAGGAATTCCTCCAGAATGCTTTTAAAATAAAACTTTTACCTAGAACTCTATTATATGTAAAGTGGAAAAACTGTTTCTTGGTCTTTCCCTCATATACTGTAGTGCTTCTTCAAGGCAGCTTCTTGAAAAAGAGCTTAAAATTCTTCAGTCCTTTATTCTTTTGTCCTTCAGTGCAGAAGTTCCAGTGAAGGAGTAGTGAGGGGGACTGAAGAAGCAGGTACTTAGTTAAGGTCACCTGTCTTTAGTTTCTGAGCCAGTTTAGTGCTGGTTAGGCTGCTAGATTTTGATTCACTGACTTTCAACATTACCATATAGTCTGCAGAAAGCAAATCTTTCTGGGACAAACACAGAAGGCAAAGTTTTTAGCCCCTAGAGATTGTTGCAAGAACCTTATTTTTATTTTTTAAAATATATATTTATTATTTATTTAATTAACTTGCACTGGGTCTCAGTCATAGCACGCAGGATCTTTCAGTTGCAGCATTTGGTGTGCTAGACTTTTAGTTGCATGTGGGAGCTAATTCCCTGACCAGGGATCAAACCCAGACACTGTGCATTGGGAGTGCACAGTCTTAGCCACTGGGCCACCAGAGAAGTCCCCAGAAATCTATTCTTTTCCAGTTCTAGATGCTGGAAGTTGAGATCAAGGTCTCAGCATGACCGAGCTCCTTCTGAAGTCTCTAGATGAGCGTCCTTCCTTGCCTCTTCCAGCTTTCATGGCATTCCTTGGCTTGGGGCTGTATCACCTAACCTCTGCCTCCATCATCACATGATGTTCTTCCTATGCACTTCTGTCCAACTTTCTTTTTTTAAAATTAATTTATTTGTTTTAATTGGAGGCTAATTACAATATTGTAGAAGTTTTTTGCCATACACTGATGAATCAGCCATGGGTGCACGTGTGTTCCCCATCCAGAACCCTCCTCCCACCTCCCTCCCCATCCCAGTGCACCAGCCCTGAACACCCCTGTCTCATGCATCGAACCTGGTCTGACGACCTGCTTCATATATATAATATACATGTTTCAACACTACCCTATCAAATCATCCCACCCTTGCCTTCTCCCAGAGTCCAAAAGACTGTTCTTTACGTCTGTGTCTCTTTTGCTGTCTCACACATAGGGTCATCGTTATCATCTTTCTAAATTCCATATATATGCGTTACTATACTGTATTGGTGTTTTTCTTTTGGCTTACTTCATTCTGTATAATAGGCTCCAGTTTCATCCACCTCATGAGAACTGATTCAAATGTATTCTTTTTAATGGCTGCATAATACTCCATTGTGTATATGTACCACAGCTTTCTTATCCATTCATCTGCTGATGGACATATAGGTTGCTTCCATGTCCTGGCTATTATAAACAGTGCTGTGATGAACATTGAGATACACGTATCTCTTTCAATCCTGATTTCTTTGGTGTGTATGCCCAGCAGTGGGATTGCTGAGTCATAAGGCAGTTCTATTTCCAGTTTTTAAGGAATCTCCATACTGAAGAACCTTATTTTTAAATTCCTCTCTTTACTGTCAGAAAAAGAAAGGTGAAAATACAGTTTTTTTTCCTTTGAATGGAAACTGCTCTTAGCATGTGGCATGGACGTGAACTGTTTTATCATATGGATCTATGGTAGGAGTGGGATAGAAATTGCTTTATGTAGGAAATTTTAGTATACAGTAAGATAGTTTTCTTTTTTTAAGGGTTAGTTATGTTTTCTGTCTTAGTTTTAGAAACTTGATTTTTCGGTTCCTACAACACTAAGGCTTTCTGTACCCTTTATCTACGTAATGGCCAGCCAGCACTCTGTAGGTTTACCAGCAATAGCAGATCTGTTCTCTTCCCCTTGACTCCACTGATGCCCACTACCTTCACTGTCTTTGCGATCAAGTTAAGGGACACCCGAGGATATGTTTACCTTTCAGAGGATCCTAGGGGGTATAGTTTTACTCTTAAAGTTTGAATCCTGATACTTGTAGGCAAAACCTGTCTTAGCCAAAAAAGTCATAGTTTCCCCTTTTCCTGAAGTCTGGTTACTCTTTGAATATTCTTTGATGAGGCTGAGCCTGCTGTCAGAAGGAGGTGACGAGGATTCAAGTTTTGAAGGGATCACTTTCCTCAGTGGTCTAAGATAAATTATTTAATTCTTCTAAGTCTTATTTTTTTCTTCTTAAAATAGAACTAATAATATGTCTCAGAATATAAATGTAAGGATTCAATAAAGTAATTATATCTGTGTAGTACATAATAAACTAAGTAGCAGATGTTAGTTATTTTATGGTGTTTCAGTTGTAGTTTAGGATTTTTTATAATAGGCAAAAAGAAAAGCTGTGGAATTAGTATAAAATTTTATTAAGCATCTAAATATGAACATGTCTTTAGTTATTTTGGCCAGCTTAATTTTTTTTTTCTCTCAGTAATAACGCCTGCAAGTTACAGATAGGACATATGTTGTCTAAGGATAAGTCCTCACCGTGAATTAGTGCAACAAAATTACCATTAGATCTAGAAATCATTGTTTGTAGCAGGTGATCTCTAGGTCTAGAATTTGAAACTAGACTAAGGGGACGGGCGGGGAGACTAAGACATGTGATAAAAGGAATGGGTAATCCTGGTAGTGGTTTTAAAAATTCATTTTTATTTTTAATTATGTTTAGGCTGATTCTAGGGGCTTCTCTTGTGGCTCAGATGGTAAGGAATCTGCAATGCTGGAGACTCGGCTTTGATCTTTGAGTCAGGAAGATCCTCTAGAAAAGGGAATGGCAACCCCACTCTAGTATTCCTGCCTGGAGAATTCTCATGGACTGAGGAGCCTGGCAGGTTTTAGTCCATGGGGTCACAAAGAATCAGACATGACTGAGTGACACACACACAGGCTGAGTCCAAGAGGGAAATAAACATTTATTATTTCTTGTTTTATGAGATAAAATTATTTTGGGCAAGATTGAAAAATTACTTCTTGTTAAAGGAATTCTAGTTTCCTGTTAGCTTATATTAGGAAATCAAAGTGATGTTTTCCCACGAAAAGAATTCTTAATAAACTTAGTTGAGAACTTTGGCTAATAAAGGATTAAGGTGGCTGTCAGGCCTGAACCACAGTATGTATTGTTGTTAGGGTAGGAAATGCTTCACAGACTACCAGTATCAGAGACTTCCCTTTCCCATACCTTGCCTCCCGTGTTTTCCACAAGACCAGAGAAATTCCTCTGACTCCATAGTCTGAAGTTTAAAACATTTTGAAAATAAGCCTCATTCCTTCTGTTTGATATAGTTGCAGTCTTACATTGCATTATGAAAGAGCAGGCTGAACGTAATTTATTATGTTTAATTTTTATCAACCTTAGATTGGGTTTTTATATTTAGAATTTACTTATTTTTAAAAATTGGGGTTTAAAATTTTTCAGCTGTTTAGAATCCATTTATCCTCCCAGAAAGAGGCCTCAAGTTACAGATAGGACATACGTTTGTGTGGAGTTTATCTCTTACGTGTTTTTGGTTCACATACTTTGGGTCCTTTCCACATTTCCCAAGGATAGATCACAGCCTATTTCAGTTGTACAGTCTAGGGCCACAGTGAGACCGTCCACCCAGAGCTAACTCCAAGGCTTTGCTCTCTCCTATTGGCTTGACTGTTAGAGAATGTGAAATGGAGTTCTGAAGCCATTTTGTCGCCAGGCAGATCTCAAAAATAAGCAGAGAACACAGCCTAGCCAATAAATGGAGAAAAAGTCAGTCCTGATGATGATGTTTAAACGTCTGCTGGAGTGTGGACTGCCTGCTGGACTTTAAGCCAGATTGAGTTGCATTTTCTGTTACTTAAGACTGAAAGAGCAACATTATTCATAATGGCCAAGGGATAGAACTGAATGTCCATCAGCTGATAAACAAAATGTAGTATTATATCCACACAGTGGGATATCAATTAGTAATAAAATGACTGATGTCCTCTTACAACAACATAGATTTACCTTGACAACATTTTGCTAAATGAAAGAAGACAGTCATAAACATATTCCATTGACATGAAATGCCAGGCATAGGCAAATCCATAGAATGTTTGCCTAGGGCTATGGGAAAAGGGGAACGATTGTTGATGGCTATGCGTTTCTTTTGGGGGTGATGAAAATATTCTAAAACTGATCATGATGATGGTTGTACAGCTCTGTACCAAAAGTCATTGAGTTGCATATTTTAAATGGGTGTGAATTATGTCTAATATGGCTATTTAAAATTTAAAAACAAATAATTCTAAAAGATAACACTTCTTATTCTCATTTTGCATATGAGGTCCATTGTTGGGAGAAAGCAGCAGGTCCATTGTTGGGAGAAAGCAGCAGGTCCATTGTTGGGAGATGGTAGGTTGTAGAGCTGGGATTCAGAACCACTGGTCTGCCTGCCAAGGCCAAGCTTACAGTTGTGCTGTTCTGCCTTTTTCAAAGACAAGGCTCATCTGTATGGAACTTTGAAGTTGGGAGTTGCTTAGCACTTCGTCAATCTAACCTTTCATTTTACTGATGAGAAAATTAAACCTTGGATAATGTAGTGACTTACAAGATTGCCAAGTAAATTAGTGGCAGCCTGGGATTTGTGACCTACCCAAAGAGACAGGCAAGTAAACAACTAACAGTGATAGAAAGTGGAGGGGTTAGTAGCAAATAGAGATACAGGCCTTGTGCATGTAAAATAAGGGAAGGGTCAGTTAGTTTGGATGACTGCACGAGGAGATTTTCATAATAAAGGCCATGACACTCTGAGAGGATTGCTGGTGTAAACAGATGTATTAGGGAGAGAATGAGGTGCCTTAAGTATACAATGGGGTGCAGGTGATTCCCAGTGGGAAAAATCGTAAAGTGGTATCAAGGTAATGTGAGAGAATTCTGACTTTTGCTGTAAGCAGTGGGAACCATTGAAGATTTGGGGGGAGCTGAATAGCACAAACACATGCTTGAGAAAGATAGTGGGCAGCTTATGTGAAGGCTGGATTGAGGTGGGGGCAGAAAGTGAAGAGAGAAACTTCAGCACGTTGTCACCATGGTCTAGGTGCAAGAGGAGAGTGGTTGTGGTAGGAATGGAAAGGAGGGGATGGGTATGAGAGTCTGCACAGTGGGTCCCTGGGACTTGGCAGTTAATTGGAAGCATGCTAGATTGTAAGTTCTTCAGCGGTGGCGGGGGGTGGGGTGGGGGGGCAGTGTGGCCAGCTTGCAGTGGATCCCTGGCACCCAGCACAGTGTCTCATACATTTATTGAAAGCAGAAGGGGTAAGATCTTAATAAGACTTTAAACATCTTCTCTGACTTCACAGAGTTTGGTCTGTTAATAGAGCAGGACTGGAGATGGGAAGAAGAGAAAAAAAAAGTATAAGGAGTAACGGAAAATGCAAAAATTTAGGTTTTGTTGCATTTGAAGTATTTGTGGGATAATCACGTGGAGCTTTTGAGCTGGGGAAACTGGGATCCTGACTCAGATGGGAGGGAGAGGCTGCAGTAGGTTTTGGAGCATTTGCAAAGGGTCACCATTGAGGCAATGAGAATGAATAGGAGAGAGCTTTGAGGATAACCTACATTTGGAAGGGGCAGGCGGAGGAGCAGCAGCAGTAGCAGAGACCAGAAGAGGACCCTGTTATTATTAGTTCCTTCTCTGGAAGCCAAAGGAAGGGACAGTTTTAGATGAGCTTTAGGTACAGCCTGGGAGTGAGTGAAGTAAATGAAGAACAGTGAAAAAGGCTGTTGGACAACTTAGGAGAGTAATGGAGGTGTTCCCTGCTGAGAATTGGTAACTTTTTAAAAAGTCTAGAGAAAGCTGCTAGTAAAGGGCAGATAAAAGAAATAAGATTAGTAACAGTAGATGTTTACTGAACTTTCACTGTATTGGGTACCATGGCAAGTGCTGGACCCATTTTTTATTTAATCATAGTGACTCTAAGAGGTAAGGTAATGAAAATATTATTGTAAAATGGGGGAGTGTTTTAAAAATAATTAAAAAAATATTATGTATCACGTTACAGATGGCCAAGTGAGCCTGAAATTGCCCTTAGTCCAGGTCACAAAGCTTCTTTTGACAGGTGACCTGCAGAGCCTACACTCTTTACTGTTAGTTGTTTTTTTAAATTGAAGTATAGTTGAGTTTTCAGGGGTAGTTTTGATAGCAAAGTGTTAGTTACACTTTGTTGAGAGACTTGTTTTCCTTCCTCTTTGTTTTATTTATTACTGTGTAACAAATTGCCAAGATGTGCACATTAAATATCATAGAGTTTTTTGTTTGTCTGTTAAGCTTAGAGCTGAAAAAAAACCCCAACAAACCATGGTGTCTTAATACAACAAACATTTATCGCCTCGTAGTTTCTGAGGGTTAGGAATTCAGAAGCAGCATAGCTGGGTGGTTCTGGCTCATGTTTCAGTCATTTGAAGGCTTGGCTGGGGCTAGAGCAGCCGCTTCCAGTCTGGCTTGCGATGGCTGTTGGCAGGAGGCCTTGCTTCTTTGCCATGTGGGCCTCTCCTTGAGTGTCCTCGCAACATGTCAGCTGGCTGCATCCACAGTGAGGAGTAGAGAGAACAAGGAGGACCCTACAGTGCTCTTCATGACCTACTCTGGCAAGTCGCACACCTACTCTTGGAAGTCTCACACATGTCACTTCTGCCACATTTTGTTAGAAGTGAGACAGTTGAAATTGGAACACAGTTAAAAATAAAAGCTATCAGAAAAAAAGGTGAGTTACTGAGGGGAGCCTTAGGGTCTGCTCTTTGAGAAGAGTTGTATTAAATAATTTGTGAACATGTTTTTAGAGCTACCACACATATCAGGTACACTGCCAAGGAAAGGCCCTGCGTGAGGAATAGGAAGGCTTGGCTTCCAGCTGGTTCCGCCAATTGCTGCCATGTCTGCGGATGATGTGATTTATTTTCCCTCAGTGTCTGTCCCCTCTAGGGAAAAAAAGGTTGTAACACTGCAGTCTACTGCACAGGGTGTCCCTAAAGGTGGCAGCAAGTAGATGGCATCTGTGTACTTCAGAGTGGTGTGGGCGTCTTATCCCGGTCCTGCTGCTTAGTGACTGTACAATCTTGAGCATGTTATTCAACCCATTGGTCCTCATTTCCTTGTTTGTGAAGCAGGAGATAGATTTGTATCTCCTGGGGCTACTCTGAGAGTTAAATGAGAGTTCATGTGACATATTTGGCATGATGCCTGCATGTTTTAGGCCAGGTGTTACTTGATAAATAATGACTTTAAGACTCTGTGCTTGTGTGCATCCTCTCTTTCTTGGCCTTTACCCGGTACTTGGAACTTTCTCATGGTTATACATGAAGAATCCCTGTTTTATAGGGTATTAAAGTATGATTATAGTTTAAAGCTGCCACTATTATTCTCACTTTAATATATGTTTTTGGCAAGCTCAAGTGTATTTTGTTAAATAAAACTCTTTTAAAGAATTTATCACCTGATTGTACAGAACTGATTTGGTTAGAAAGTATTTCAAACTATTCTGTACCACATAGTGACTTAATAAAATTGTCAAGTAATTATAGTCTCATTAGTATTAACACATGTCATTTGTGTGAACCAGTTTGAAACTGTTTTGGTTTTCTGAACTTTCTTTTTCTGACAGAAATTTCGTTGTGATGTAATTGCATCTTTAATGCATAATTGAGACCTTTGAGATGTCTTTGCTAGTGGCGTGCTGCGATTCATGGGTTGCAAACAGTCGGACACGACTGAGAGACTTAACTGAAGTTAGGATTAATTGTGCAAATGATCACATGACTTTTCTTAATAGCGGCTCATAACCTGTTGAAGGTGACATACATATAACCTCTCACTGAAACTTTAGGTTTTATTATGTTAAAAATATATATCATAAACTATCTTACCCATTTTAAAAATATCTATTGATATGGCTGCACACATGAATCTTGTGGCATGTGAGATCTTGTTCTCTGTCCTGGGCCCCTGCATTGGGAGTGCAGAGTCTTGGCCACTGGAACACCAGGGAAGCCCCCACTGCCATCATTTTTAATTGTGCATACTGTTCAGTGGCATTAAGTACAGTGATATTGTTATGCAGTCATCACCACCATCAATCTCCAGAACAGTTTCATTATTCCAAATTGAAACTCTGTACTTGTTAGAATCTAGGATTTTATTAAACATTTTTAAAAACTGGATGCCATTATGAAAACTATCTGATTTTTAAATTTTTAAAATGACTGATGCAAGATTCATTGCACCTCCATTTGCTACAGTAGAAAATGACAAATGGACACTACCTACATAGAGTAGCAGTGTATTTGAAACATAGAGTAGCAGTGTATTTGTAGTAAAATATCTTTATGAAGGTCTTAGAGAGCTCATTTTATATAATAGACATTTTCAATAGCAGCAAAATATTATGGCTGTCTCTTTGGAGATGATTGTAAATAATTTAATACATAACAGAATACAGAACTTTTGCTTTAAGTTCTCTTTGGAAAAATTTGTATCACGTTTGCTGTAGAACCAGTTTCCTATCACATGTAAGAAATGTGGTTGAGGTGAAAAGCTGAAAGCCTTTCTGCTAAATTCAGGAACAAGACAGGGATACCCACTCTTACCTCTTCTATTTAACATCTTGGAATTCTTAGCCACAGCTGTAGAGAAGAAAAATAAATAAAAGGTAGCCCAATTGTAAGGGAACAGGTAAAAATATCTCTATTTGCAATTGACAGTTACTTTCTATATAGAGAACCCTAAAATCTCCACACAAACACTAGAACTAATAAATGAATTCAGCAGAATAGCAGGATACAAGATTAATATTACAGAAATCTGTTGTGTTTCTGTATACTAACAATGAAAGAGAAAGTAAAAAAAAAATCCTGTTTAAAATATGCCATGAAAACCACCCCAGAAACTTAGGAATAAACAAACTTAGGCATAGAGATGAAAGATCTGTATGCCAAAAGTTGTAAATCACTGATAAAGGAAATTAAAGATGATTTTAAAAAATAGATAATTCATGCTCTTGAATTAAAAGAATATTGTTAAAATTGTATACTACCCAGAGCAGTCTACAGATTTCATGCAGTCCTATCAAATTACCCTTGACATTCACAGAACTAGAACAGATAATCCTAAAATTTATATGGAGTCACAGAAGAACCAGAAAGCAGTTCTGAGAAAAAGATAAAAGCTGGAGGCATAACATTTCCAGATCTCAGACTATCCTTCAAAGCTGCAGTAGTCAAAACATTTTGGTATTGGCACGAAAACAGACAGTAGATCAGTGGAACAGAATAGAGTCCAGAAATAAACCTGTCCACACTCCTGTCGTCAGTTAATTGTAGAACAAGGAGGCAAGAATACACAATGGAGAAGAGACAGTCTCTTCAACCAGGGGTGTTGGGAAATGAAATTAGAACCCTTCTTTACTCCATGTACAAGGATAATCTCAAAGTGGTTGAAAGGCTTAAATACAGGACATGACACCATAAAACTCCTAGAAGAGAACATAGACAAAACATTTTCTGTAAATCATAGCAATGTTTTCTTAGGTCAGTCTCTCAAGGCAAAAGAAATAAAAGTAATGATAAACAAATGGGACCTTATCAAACTTAGAAGCTTTTGCATAGCAAAGGAAACCATCAACAAAACAAAAAGTTAACTGATAGAGTGGGAGAAAATATTTGCATGGTATGACCAAAATATGTAAACAGCTCATACAACTTAATATCGAAAGAATAAGTGGGCAGAAGATCTAAATAGACATTTCTCCAAAGAAAACATACAGATGGCCAATAGGCACATGACAGGGTGCTCAGCATCATTAATTCCTTGAGAAATGCAAATCAGAACCACAACGAAGTGTCGCCTCACACCAGTCAGAGTGACCACCATCAAAAAGTCTATAAATACTAAGTGCTGGAGAGGGTGTGGAGAAAAGAGAACCCTCCTGTAGAGTTGATGGGAATGTAAATTGGTGTAGCCACTAAGGAAAACAGTATGGAAGTTCTTTAAAAAGCTAAAAATAGAGCTGTTATATGATCCAGCAGTCCCACTCCTGAGTATATATTCAGAAAAGATGTAAACTATTAATTCAAAAGATATAAGCACTCCAGTGTTCAGAGCAGCACTGTTTACAATAGCTAAGACATGGAGGGGGTCTCTGCCCCAACCCCTGCATTGTTCAAGGGTTAATTTAGTTTATACATATTCACTCTTTTATTGTGATGAAAAACCACAGTGTAAAAATTTTCTCATCTTAACCATTTTACCTGTACAGTCCAGGAGTGTTAACTCATTATTGATGGGGATTTTTTTTTTTTTGGCAATAACTAGTGCTTTTGGCCAGTGGTTTGCCATGTAAGTGAATATTGAAACATCTCTGGTGAATAACATTTGGGTCACAAAAGACATACTAATACATCTCTGGTCAATACTGTGTTAATAACTGTAACAAGTTGTGTAAAATAACTAGAACTTTTTCATCTTGGCAGATGAAATTGTCTACTTACTAAACAGCAACTCCTCTCACCCTACACTTCATTCAGTTCAGTTGCTCAGTTGTGTCTGACTCTTTGCGACCCCATGAACCGCAGCATGCCAGGCCTCCCTGTTCATCACCAACTCCAAGTCTACCGAAACCCATGGTAGCAGTCACCATTTACTGTTCCTGAAAGTTTGACAATTTCATTGTTATTCAGTGGCCAAGTTGTGTCTGACCCTTTGCAAACCCACAAACTGTAGCACACCTGGCTTCCCTATCCTTCACTATCTCCCTAAGTTTGCTCAAACGTCCATTGAGTCAGTGATGCCATCCAACCATCTCATCCTCTGTTGCCCCCCCTCTCCTCTTGCCCTCAGTCTTTCCCAGCATTAGGGTCTTTTTCAATGAGTCAGTTCTTTGCATCTGGTGGCCAGAGTACTTAATCTTCAGCTTCAGCATCAGTCCTTCCAATGAATATTCAAGTTTGCTGCTTTTTATAAATGGAATCATGCAATATTTCTCTTTTTGTGACTGGCTTATTACACTTAGCATTCTATCCTCAAGGTTCATCCATGTTCTAGCCTGTGATAAGATTTTCTTTTTAAAGTCTGAATAATATTCCAATGTAAAAAATAAATCCATTGTATTTATTTAAAAGTTTCGCCTTATAGACTTTTCACTTTTTAGGAAGTCCTTGATTTTTAAGAAACAAAAAACTTGTGTCTACAAATATGTTGTGCCATTTAAATCCTACAGTCAGCAAAGTGCTTATAAAATAATCAGCAAAAGACTTAAAGCTGTTTCATTGGTACAATCACTATGGATAACAATATGGAGGTTACTTGAAAAGCTAAAAACAAAATTATCATATGATCCATTCATACGCATATATTCAGAGAAAACCATACTCGGAAAGGATACGTGTGTACCCCACTATTTACAATAGCTAAAACATGGAAGCATCCTAAATGTTCATTGACAGGTGAATGGATAAAGAAGATATGGTACATATACAATGGAATATCACTGAGCCATAAAAAGAATGAAATAATACCATTTGCAGCAACATAGATGGACCTAGAGACTATCATACTGTTTCAGGAAGGGGGACCCCTTCCAGGGCCCGAAACTGGGCTGTTATCTAACACTCGGAAATGAATTGTCTGAGGAGACACCTGTGCTGACAAAGCAAGAGATTTTATTGGGAAAGGGCACCCGGGTGGAGAGCAGTAGGGTAAGGGAACCCAGGAGAACTGCTCTGTCACATGTTTGCAATCTTGGGTTTTATGGTGATGGGATTAGTTTCTGGGTTGTCTTTAGTCAGTCATTCTGACTCAGAGGCCTTCCTGGTGGTGCACACCTTGTTCAGCCAAGATGGATGCCAGAGAGAAGGATTCTGGGAGGTGGTCAGACATGTGGTGCCTTCCCTTTTGACCTTTCCTGAACTCTTCTGGTTGGTGGAGGCTTATTCTTGTTGTTTACCAGACCCTCCTGTCTTAAAACAATTCATGCAAATGGTAACTATGGTGCCTGGGCAGGGTGGGCAGTTTCAATCAGTGTACTTCCCCTAACAATACTAAATGAAATGAAGTCAGACAGACAAAGACAAATATATGAAATCACTTATATGTGAAATTAAAAAAAAATGATACAGATGAACTTATTTACAAATAGAGATAGTCACAGATGTAGAAAACTTAAGGGGGCAAAGGGAAGAGATTAAATTGGGAAACTTAGGACTGATACAAGTACGTACTATACATAAAATAGATACTGAATGTGGACCTACTTTATAGCACAGGGAACTGTACTTAATACTCTGTAATGATCTATATGGGAAAAGAATGTGAAAGAGTGGGTATCTGGATGTGTAACTGATTTACTTTGCCATACAGCAGAAGCTAAACATTGTAAATTGACTATACTCTGAAAAAATTAAAAAGAAAAAGATTTAAAGCTGCATAAATATTAAATGCACGTAGTTAGGCAATGGAGACTGGCTTTTTTGTTTTTTACAACTCCATAGACTTAGAGTTCATTGACTTTTCATCAAACAGTTATTTGAGCGGTTTCTGTATTTCACGCTCTGGCCAAAGGTGACAAGAAGAAGCTATTTTCCGTTTGAAAGAGAATTGTGTGATAATCAGAGTGATAGAATTCTTCACTTTTCAGGACAATGAGATGTAGTTGAGAATGTTAAAGATGCAGTTGGATGTGGTTTAAAGCTAATAAGGAGGCTGAAATAGTTATTGATGAACTACTCACTTTTCCAGAATGTTGTAAAGGTTTTAGAATCCTGGTAAAAGCATTCAAGATGATTATTTTCTTTATGAGTTCTCCTAGGAAGAAGGTTTTTCAGCTTTTAATACAGTAAATACTTGTACCAAAAGACTTACTTGGTACTTCTCACATAAGGTGGCAGGAAGTAAACATTTTACACTTTCCTTTTGAAGGAAGGGAGAAGTTAAGTTTCATTTTTATGTTTATTTTATGAGTCAGGGAAGCATGTAACAGGGCTGTCTGATAGAACTTTGTGTGGTGGGTGATGGTAGAGATGTACCGTATCTGTCTTGTCCAGTATGGTGGCTACAAGCAAGCTCTTGAGCATTTGAGATACATGACTAGTTTGACTGAGGAACTGAAGTGTTAATTTTGTTTCAGTTCTGTTCAATCCCTCAGTCGTGTCCGACTCTTGGCGACCCCATGAATTGCAGCACTCCAGGCCTCCCTGTCCATCACCAATTCTCGGAAGTCACCCAAACTCATGTCCAACAAATCGGTGATGCCATCCAGCCATGTCATCCTCTGTGGTCACCTTCTCCTCCTGCCCCCAATGCGTCCCAGCATCAGAGTCTTTTCTAATGAGTCAACTCTTCACATCAGGTGGCCAAAGTATTGGAGTTTCAGCTTCAGCATCAGTCCTTCCAATGAACACCCAGGACTGATCTCCTTCAGGATGGACTGGTTGGATCTCCTTGCAGTCCAAGGGATTCTCAAGAGTCTTCTCCAACACCACAGTTCAAAAGCATCAATTCTTCAGCGCTCAGCTTTCTTCACAGTCCAACTCTCACATCCATACATGACCACTGGAAAAACCATAGCCTTGACTAGACAGACCTTTGTTGGCAAAGTAATGTCTCAGCTTTTCAATCTGTTATCCAGGTGGGTCATAACTTTCCTTCCAAGGAGTAAACGTCTTTTAATTTCATGGCTGCAGTCACCATCTGCAGTGATTTTGGAGCCCCTCAAAATAAACTCTGACACTATTTCCACATCTCTTTGCCATGAAGTGATGGGACCAGATGCCATGATCTTAGTTTTCTGAATGTTGGGCTTTAAGCCAGCTTTTTCACTCTCCTCTTTCACTTTCATCAAGAGGCTTTTAGTTTCTCTTCACTTCCTGCCATAACGGTGGTGTCATCTGCATATTTGAGGTTATTGATATTTCTCCCGGCAATCTTGATTCCAGCTTGTGCTTCTTCCAGCCCAATGTTTCTCATAATGTACTCTGCATCTAAGTTAAATAAGCAGGATAACAATATCCAGCCTTGACGTACTCCTTTTCCTATTTGGAACCAGTCTGTGGTTCCATGTCCAGTTCTAACTTTTGCTTCCTGATCTGCATATAGGTTTCTCAGGAGGCAGGTTAGGTGGTCTGGTATTCCCATTTCTCTCAGAATTTTCCACAGTTTATTGTGATCCACACAGTCAAAGGCTTTGGCATAATCAATAAAGCAGAAATAGATGTTTTTCTGGAACTCTCTTGTTTTTTCAGTGATCAAGCAGATGTTGGCAATTCGATCTCTGGTTCCTCTGCTTTTTCTAAAACCAGCTTGAACAGTTCACGTATTGCTGAAACCTGGCTTGGAGATTTTTGAGCATTACTTTACTAGTGTGTGAGATGAGTGCAGTTGTGAGGTAGTTTGAGCCTTCTTTGGGACTGGAATGAAAACTGACCCTTTCCAGTCCTGTGGTCACTGCTGAGTTTTCCAAATTTGCTGGCATATTGAATGCAGCACTTTCAGAGCATCACTTTTCAGGATTTGAAATAGCTCCACTGGAATTTCATTACCTCCACTAGCTTTGTTCGTAATGATGCTTTCTAAGTCCCACTTGATTTCACATTCCAGGATGTCTGGCTCTAGGTGAGTGATCACACCATTGTGATTATCTGGGTCATGAAGATCTTTTTGTACAGTTCTTCTGTGTATTCTTGCCACCTCTTCTTAATATCTTCTGCTTCTGTTAGGTCCGTACTATTTCTGTCCTTTATCGAGCCCATCTTTGCATGAAATGTTCCCTTGGTATCTCTAATTTTCTTGAAGAGATCTCTAGTCTTTCCCATTCTGTTGTTTTCCTCTATTTCTTTGCAGTGATTGCTGAGGAAGGCTTTCTTATCTCTCCTTGCTGTTCTTTGGAACTCTGCATTCAGATGCTTATATCTTTCCTTTTCTCCTTTGCTTTTCACTTCTCTGCTTTTCGTAGCTATTTGTAAGGCCTCCTCATACAGCTATTTTGCTTTTTTACATTTCTTTTCCGTGGGGATGGTCTTGATCCCTGTCTCCTGTACAGTGTCACGAACCTCCATCCATAGTTCATCAGGCACTCTGTCTATCAGATCTAGTCCCTTAATTCTATTTCTCACTTCCACTTTATAATCATAAGGGATTTGATTTAGGTCATACCTGAATGGTCTAGTGGTTTTCCCCACTTTCTTCAATTTAAGTCTGAATTTGGCAATAAGGAGTTCATGATCTGAGCCACAGTCAGCTCCTGGTCTTGTTTTTGTTGACTGTATAGAGCTTCTCCATCTTTGGCTGCAAAGAATATAATCAGTCTGATTTTAGTGCTGACCATCTGGTGATGTCCGTGTGTAGAGTCTTCTCTTGTGTTGTTGGAAGAGGGTGTTTCCTATGACCAGTGCGTTTCTCTCGGCAAAACTCTATTAGCCTTTGCCCTGCTTCATTCAGCATTCCAAGGCCAAATTTGCCTGTTACTCAGGTGTTTCTTGACTTCCTACTTTTGCATTCCAGTCCTCTATAATGAAAAGAACATCTTTTTGGGTGTTAATTCTAAAAGGTCTTGTAGGTCTTCAGAGAACCGTTCAGCTTCTTCAGCGTTCCTGGTTGGGGCATAGGCTTGCATTACCGTGATGTTGAATGGTTTGCTTTGGAAACGAACAGAGATCGTTCTGTCATTTTTGAGATTGCATCCAAGTATTGCATTTTGGACTCTTTTGTTGACCATGATGGCTACTCCATTTCTTCTAAGGGATTCCTGCCCGCAGTAGTAAATATAATGGTCATCTAAGTTAAATTCACCCATTCCAGTCCATTTTAGTTTGCTGATTCCTAGAATGTTGACATTCACTGTTGCCATCTCCTGTTTGACCACTTCCAATTTGCCTTGATTCATGGACCTGACATTCCTGGTTCCTATGCAGTATTGGTCTTTACAGCATCAGACCTTGCTTCTGTCACCAGTCACATCCACAACTGGGTATTGTTGTTGCTTTGGCTCCATCCCTTCATTCTTTCTGGAGTTATTTCTCCACTGATCTCCAGTAGCATACTGGGCACTTACCGACTTGGGGAGTTTCTCTTTCAGTATCCTATCATTTTCCCTTTTCATACTGTTCATGGAGTTCTTGAGGCAAGAATACTGAAGTGGTTTGCCATTCCCTTCTCCAGTGGACCACATTCTGTCAGACCTCTCCACCATGACCCATCTGTCTTGGGTGGCCCCACAGGGCATGGCTTAGTTTCATTGAGTTAGAGAAGGCTGTGGTCCGTGTTTTCAGATTGTCTAGTTTTCTGTGATTATGGTTTCAGTGTGTCTGCCCTCTGATGCCCTCTCGCCACACCTACCGTCTTACTTGGGTTTCTCTTAACTTGGACGTGCAAAGTGCAGCAGCTGCTCCTTACCTTGGACAAGGTCGCCCCTCCTGACCTTGCACGTGGAGTAGCTCCTCTCGGCCCTCCTGCGCCTACATAGCCTCCACTCCTTGGACATGGGTTGCTCCTCTCAGCCGCTGCCCCTGACCTCGGACGTGGGGTAGCTAATTTTGTTTAATATTAGTTAAATGTCAGTGGTCACATGGAGCTAGTGGCTATGTTACTGGCTAGAGCGGATAGAGAATTTAGCCCATATGAGCAGAGACCATGTCTGTTTCTGACACTTGTTTCTTTTGCAACTTTGTGTTCCAAACACATTGATTTCTTCATGTGTAAAATAAATATGAATGGTTGTGAGAAAAGTTTTCATCCTTCCAAGGGTGCAGTGTTTCAGGTATCTTTTGCCTTAGTCTCCATTACAACTTCCTAATTGTTAAAAAATAGAATGTCATCTTAAAATATATATTATTTTCTCATTTGTTGCTATATACTTGATCATATTCATTTCTTTAGTCTGGTTTTATGCATTTTTTTAAAAATGTGAGAATGAGTTTAGAGTATCTCATTAGCAAACTCAAAAGGTACACTTGAATTTTTAGTTTTTGAAACTATGGGAGAGAAAGGTACACTTGAAGTTTTAGTTTTTGAAACTATGGGAGAGAAATCAGGACTGAGAATTTTGAGATTCATCATATTGGACTTTTTTTTTTAAGCACTCGACATCAATATGAGTTGTCCTTGTTCTTTATTCCATTTCCATAATTACTTCAAATCCCCTTTTCCTTCCTTCAGCGTTTAAATCAGAAACTAGATAAGCAAGTTGGTTTTATTTTTTCCAAAGTGCGAATGTGGGTGAAAGTGAATAGGTTTAGAGCAGAAGAATGCTTAATTGTTCATTGCTTAGAGGCCATCATAACAGTTGTGCTAAGTGCTAAGTCACTTCAGTCGTGTCTCACTCTTTCCGACCCTGTAACCTGCCAGGTTTCTCTGTCTGTGGGATTTTCCAGCCAAGAACACTGGAGTGGATTGCCATTTCCCTCTCCAGGGAATTTTTCCCACCCAGGAATAGAACCTTCATTTTTTTCAACTGCATTGACAGGCTGGTTCTTCACCACTCGTGCCACCTGGCACTACAGTTGGAACTTAGCAAAAAGACTTGCAAATAAAGTTATTGGAATGCTGTAGAAATAAGGAATAATGGAAGCGTTGTACTATTGAGCCTTTAAGAGGGCTTAAGTAGGAGTCTGCAAACTGTAGAAGTCTGGCTAAATACAGCCTGCCACCTGTGTTAGCTTGGCCTGTCAGGTAAGATGGTTTTTATATATTTAAATGACTGAATAAATTCAGAAGAAAATTTTGTGACATATGGAGATTATATAAAATTTGATTTTCAGTGTCTGCAAATAAAGTTTTATTGAAGCACAGTCACATGCATTTGTTTTCATATTAAGTGTTTGCTTTTGTGCTATAACAAAGACCATTTGCCTACAAAATCTAAAATATTTCTCTGGTTCTTGCAGAAAGTTTGCCAGCCTCTGGTCAGAATGTTACTGAAAGATAGGGGAATATGAGACTGTAAGCTAAGAAGTAGTTTTTGAAAAGTAAAAGACACATAACCAGTACTTAAAGCCTTAAATGGAAATACACTCATAGTGAGTCAACAAATGTGTATGAAGTGAGGTGAATATGGGTGTTTTCTTCACAGAGCTTGAGTTGTGATAGAAAACTTGACAGGTGAATGCAAATTTCTGCAGGTTTTCTGGCCTTTACTTTCTCCTGTTAAAATTTAAGACTCTGGTACTGCTGAAATACTTTCTTTATCCTAATTTATCGTAAGTTTTATGCATGTTTGCTATTTGGCCATAGCTCCTTTGAGTCACATGCGGCACCCAAGGCCTCCTCATAGCTTTCTACTTACCTGAATTAAGCATCTCTTACTGCTTCCTACAGGTTTTTTTTTTTTTTTTTAAATGAACTTGTGAACACGTCTTGCCCTCAAGATTCTCTGAGAGTAATTCTAGGCTTAAAGAAATTATTTATCAGTTTCTTAGCAAAGGGCTGTTCTTGTTCGGTCACAAAGTCATGTCTCACCCTTTGTGGCCACACAGACTGCTGCATGCCAGGCTTTCCTGTCCTTCACTATCTCCTGGAGTTTGCTCAAACTCATGTCCGTTGATTCGGTATTGCCATCCAACCATCTCATCCTCTGTCACCCCCTTCTTCTCTTGCCCTCAATCTTTCCCAGCATCAAAATTGTTTCCAGTGAGTTGGTTCTTCGAATCAGGTGGCCAGAGTATTGGAGCTTCAGCACCAGTGCTTCCAATGAATATTAAGGGTTGATTACCTTTGGAATTAACTGGTTTGATCTCCTTGCAGTCCAAGGGACTCTCAAGAGTCTTCTCCAGTGCCACAGTTCAAAAGCATCAGTTGTCTAGGTTTGTCATAGGTTTTCTTCTGTGGACCAAGTGTCTCTTAATATCATGGCTGCAGTCACCGTCTGCAGTGATTTTGGAGGCTAAGAAAATAAAGTCAGTCAACGGTTTCCATTTTATCCTCCATCTATTTGGCATGAAGTAATGGGACTGCAACAGAGAGTTCCAGAAACACATCTACTTCTGCTTTATTGACTATGCCAAAACCTTTGACTGTGTGGATCACCACAAACTGTGGAAAATTCTGAAAGAGGTGGGAATACCAGACCACCTGACCTGCCTCTTGAGAAACCTATATGCAGGTCAGGAAGCAACATTTAGAACTGGACATGGAACAATAGACTGGTTCCAAATAGGGAAAGGAGTACATCAAGGCTGACATCATATTGTCACCTTGCTTATTTAACTTATATGCAGAGTACATCATGAGAAACGCTGGGCTGGATGAATCACAAGCTGGAATCAAGATTGCTGGGAGAAATATCAATAACCTCAGATATGCAGATGACATCATCCTTATGGCAGAAAACAAAGAACTAGAGAGCCCCTTGATGAAAGTGAAAGAGGAGAGTGAAAAAGTTGGCTTAAAACTCAACATTCAGAAAACAAAGATCATGGCATCTGGTCCCATCACTTCATGGGAAATAGATGGGGAAACAGTGGAAACAATGACAGACTTTATTTTTTTGGCTCCAAAATCACTGCAGATGGTGACTGTAGTCATGAAATTAAAAGACGCCTGCTCCTTAGAAGAAAAGTTATTACCAACCTAGATAGCATATTAAGAAGCAGAGACATTACTTTGCCAACAAAGGTCCATCTAGTCAAAGCTATGGTTTTTCCAGTAGTCATGTATGGATGTGAGAGTTGGACCATAAAGAAAGCTGAGCACCAAAGAATTGATGCTTTTGAACTGTGGTGTTTTTGAAGACTCTTGAGAGTCCCTTGGACTGCAAGGAGATCCAACCAGTTCATCCTAAAGGAAATCAGTCCTGAATATTCACTGGAAAGACTGATGTTGAAGCTGAAATTCCAATACTTTGGGCTCCTGATGGGAAGAACTGACTCATTTGAAAAGACCCTGATGCTTGGAAAGATTGAAGGCAGGAAGAGAAGGGGATGAGAGAAGATGAGATGGTTGAATGGCACCACCGACTCAATGGACATGAGTTTGAGTAAACTCCAACTCCTATTGGCAATGGATTGGGAGGCCTGGTGTGCTGCAGTCCATGGGGTTGCAAGGAGTCGGACACGACTGAGTGACTGAAGTGAACTGAATGGGACTGGATGCCATGATGTTAGTTTTTGAATGTTGAGTTTTAAGCCAGCTTTTCAGTCTTCTCTTTTACCTTTATCAAGAGGCTCTTTAGCTCCTCTTCTCTTTCTGCCATTAGGATGGTTTCATCTGCATATCTGAGATTATTGATATTTCTCCTGGCAAGTGCTTGGGATTCATCCAACTCAGCATTTCTCATGATGTACTCTGCATATAAGTTAAATAAGGAGGATGGCAGTATTCCACCTTGACATACTCCTTTCCCAAAATTGAACCAGTCTGTTGTTCCATGTCCAGTTCTAATTGTTACTTCTTGACCTGCATACAGGTTTCTCAGGAGGCAGGTCAGGTGGTCTGGTATTCCCATCTCTTTAAGAATTTTCCAGACTTTGTTGTGTTCCACACAGTCAAAGGCTTTAGCATAGTCAGTAAAGCAGAAGTAGATGTTTTTTTTTGAATTCTCTTGCTTTTTATGATCCAGCAGATGTTGACAATTTGATCTCTGTTTCCTCTGCCTTTTCTAAATCCACCTTGTACCTCTGGAAGTTTTTGGTTCATGAATTGAAGCCTAGTTTGAAGGATTTTGAGCGTTACCTTGCTAGCATGTGAAATAAGTGCAATTGTGGGGTAATTTGAACATTCTTTGGTATTGCCCTTCTTTGGGATTGAAATGAAAACTGACCTTTTTCAGGCCTGTGGCCACTGCTGAGTTTTCCAAGTTTGGTGGTATATTGAGTGCAGCACTTTAACAGCATACCTTTTAGGATTTGAAATAGCTCAACTGGAATTCCATCAGCTCCTCTAGCTTTGTTTCAGATAGTATGGAGAGCTCCGAAATAACTTTTGTTTATATGGATTATGTCTATCAATACTTACTCTATTAAAATTTTAACTTGAGTTAAAAATTTATTTATAGGTAAGTTTATTGTTACTTAAAAATGATGGCATCATAGTCACGTTAATAACACTTTAAAAAGAAAAGTAACTTTTCCAAAGTAAACATTTACTGAGAAAAATGGCATTGTTTTACATTTTTACAAGACTCAATATTTGACTTAACAGAAGATGGTTGGATTCTCACATTTACTTCTTCTTTCAGTCAATTGTGAGGTACTGTTTGAAGTATATGTGAAGGAAATCTGGCCCTGGACAGATTTATTGTTAAAAAAAATTGTGTTTTTAGAGCCTTTCACAAAAATGTGGATATTTTTTGTTATCACACTGAAACTTGGCAAGTGTTAAAGGTTGGTGGAAGAAAGATTGTATTACGGAATCTGAACCCATATTGATGGACTTAGCATAAGGCTTGTTACTTAAAAATGTTAATTTTTGTCATCAGCTACAAATACTTTTATCTGTTTTTCTTTAATTGGTAGGCTTGCTTGACTCACTTTTTAAGAAGATGTCTACCATACCCAAGTGTGAATAAGTACATTTTGTATATATGTTCTTTTAAGTAAAAATGATGTGTCATGAAAAAACTAGCTTGTTTAGGTGACATCTCGGTGGTCAGAATGCTTTTTCTTGAGTGATAATGAATGATATCTTGAATGATAATATAATATAACATACTATTCTATGATAATATTTTTGTGAGGAGCAGTAGTTTTTGGTGTGTATTCTGTGACAGAATTTTAAAAGTATAAGGGTGAAGATTAAAACTTTATTTTTTTACTTCTTCATTAAAGATCATCTTAAGTGAAAAGCCTTTTTTTTCCAAAAAATAATGTTGACATTTACACTGACTAGTACATGTAGGGATTGTGTTGATTCCTGCTAAGGCACTGGCATTTTTATCTACCACTATTAGTGCACCATCAGTGGAAGAAAGCAAACAGCATTTTGGTATTATTCTCAGGGCCTATAGAAGTTCCTTAAAATACATCATCTGAACATAATCAGGTTAGCTTCTTTCTAATTTATGTGTGTTTTGTTTGGGCCCTGCTTCGACAACTGCTGTTGAACAATCTCACTCAGTATTCGAGACTCAGTTATTACTGAATTTTTCTGGAAATCTCAATTTGATTTTTTTCTTCCTTCAGCATTTTGTTAGAGTATTTAACACAATGTGATGATGTGAGCTTCTTGAGAATATATACTTGGTGCATAGTCCCTGGATCATAGTACATGACCAAAAAAATGCTTGTGGAATGATTGAGGTAGTTGATGCAGATATTTAAGAGAACTTCTAACCTAGTAGCCTGGAATCTTTACCAAAAGAAAAAATGGCCCTGTATACCTCTGTTTAGAATTCTTGAAGAAATGTTTTTGTGCATAGAACATTAAGTATTATTTACCGTGATGACCCACAGTTATACTACATAAAAGATGAAATTATACTTATTAGTCTGTTTGTGGGAATAGGACTTCCATTACTAGTTAATGCAGAAATGGATCAAAGGAGTAAGTTTGAATATCTCTGTTGAAAACCCTTTTAAATTAGGAATAGAAAGACCCTTCCTTAATCATTTTAAAAGGGGGACTTCCTGGCAGTCTAATGGCGAAGACTGTTCTTCCAAGGCAGGGAACATGAGTTCCATCCCTGGTCAGGAAACTAAGATCCCACTTGCCTCATGACATGGGCCCCCAGTCCCCCCAAAAAGAAAATAATCAGTCTTAACCTGATAGACTTGGTCTTATTCAATGTTGTAAATATACCATTCCCATTAAAATTAGGAAACAAACTGGGTTGACAACAGTTGCTTGGTTTTAATTCTGTTAGTGTAGCCAGATAAAATACTAAACTAAACATACACAAATTAGAAATGAGCATAGTTTATTTTCAGGTTATATTGTCCACTTGAAACATTTGAGACCATTTTGAAAATTAAAATCATCAAAGAGAGTTAAAGAAAATTAGCTGTTCTAAACAGAAAAAATCAAATTTAAAAAGTATTTCAGGAGTAATTTATTGGATATATAATGAAAAACCCTATTTACAAAAGGATCTCAAAGTTATGATTTCTCTTTTGTAATTGAGGTCATTTATACAGATAAATAATTTACACAAGTTTTTACTTAGAACATGGACATTTAATGTCAGCGCTTTTAGCTTGAGACTCTTAGGTGAGACCTGTTATTTGAATAAATTTGTTACAGAATTTTTAAAAGATAAAGTTTTAAGTCAACTCTTATTTTTGCCTCATAATACTTTCAGATTAGTGCTTTGTTTATCTTAAAACATTTTTAGGTTTCAATTACAGGAATTACATTGAAAAGCATTTTCATAACATTCCTTTTTTAAAGTTTTTTTGGTTACGAGAAATTTCATACTTAGAAGTTGAGCTAATAGCATATCAAATCTCAAGCATCTGTTAACATAAATTAAAAAAATTTCTAGTTTTGCTTAATTCTATTTTTTCCCCCTTTTGTGAATGTTTTCAAGCATGTATCAGATATATATTGGATATATTATTTCACTCCTATATACTTCCATATGCATGCTGCCATAAGAAAATACTATAGACTGGATGGCATGAACAATAGACATTTATTTTATCACATTTCTAGAGGATAGAAGTCTAAGATGAGGGTGCCAGCATGGCTGGGTTCTGGTGAGGGCCATCCCCCTGGTTTGCAGATGGCGTTCTTGCAGAATTCTCACTGCGGGAGAGAGAGTAAATTCTCAGATTTGTCTTCTTTTAAAGGCACTAATCCTCTCATAAGAGCCATATGCTCATGATCTCATCTGAACCTAATTATTTACCAAAGCCCCCATCTCCAAATACTGTCACAGTGTTGGTTTTGGGTTTCAGTGTATGAATTTTGGGCTGAGGAGATGGGAGACAATTCAGTTCATAGCTGTATCTATAAGACTTGTTTATGTTCTTATACATAATTCCAATGCTTTATTATACCTAACCGAATTAATAAAAATCTTTGTTGTCATCTAAAACCCAGTCTATATTCACCTTTCCACAGTTACTTAAAGTTTTTTTTTTTACAGTGGATTTGTTAAAATTGGGATACAGAAATAAGTCTATGTGTTCTGTTCTTATGCTTTTCAAATCTGGGTAACTAAAAGAATGATTTTAAAAGCAGTGCCGTGTGCTCGCTTTGGCAGCACATATACTAAAATTGGAACGATACAGAGAAGATTAGCATGGCCCCTGCGCAAGGATGACACGCAAATTCGTGAAGCGTTCCATATTTTTAAAAAAGAAATATCAAATAGAAAAAAACATAAAAAAATAAAAGTATAAAAAAAAATAAAAGCAGTGCCGTGGGACAACTGACTTTTTATTCCATCAACAGTTGTATAAAGAACACAGTGAGGAAGGAGGAGGGGGAGGGACTGTTATGGAGTAAAAGTTACTTAAAATGTAGCAGAAACCAATGTAATATGTGAGCCCCTCTTTGGATCTTTATTTTAATAGCTCAGTTGTAAAAAGATGGCAATATCATGAGTTCTCTAGCTCCAATACTCTAGAAAATAGGAGCATATAAACATTTGAGTTATGAAGAAGAAAAATTCTGAAAGTATCAAGATGTTAATTAAATAAGCATTTTGTAGATCTCACAGGTTTATAACAGTACTAACACACTAATGAGAATTTTATGTGAGGATATTGTTAAAAGACAAGGTACTGTTAACTCATGATACAGCTTTAGAAATTCTCCAAAGGTGAATTCATCACAGTAGTTTTATAAAATTTTACAAAGAACACTAAGATATTTTTGACTGTAGTGAATATTTGAGGTGAAATGACATTATCCAGATATGATTTTAACCAGTAGGTGGCAACAAATCAATATCTGAACTTAGTTTTAAAAAATTGTTAGAGAAATAGTTTGTCATTGACAAGGTATATTTGATTTTTCCCGACAAATATTTTGTGCTTATGTCTTTAATATATGATTTTTAATTTGAAAAATTAATATGGATTTTATTTTATATGATATGCATAGTGCATTGTAAAAGTGTGATTGATTTTTGATAGTTGCAGTTAAAAACAGAGCAGTATTGCAGTTACTTGGTTTATTACTTGAAAGAAACCAGTAATCAGTGATTTGAAGAATTATTTTTTTGCCTTGCATTTTTAAAGTTTGATAAGTAATGATATTTAACTTAATGCAAATAAGTTTATGCTTTTAAGGAAAACTTTGTAGAACTGTGTGATAGAAAAAATTGGGAAAAATCAGTGTTTATCAGTAAGGGTTGTATTTCTGTGATTATTGTAATGTAAATGCTCTAGATCTATTGGCATTTTTACCAGCTACACCTAACAGCGTTGCGTCAGAAAGTTTGACACATGACACAAGAGCTGTAGCATCCTGGTGAAGTTTCACAGTGACTCAGTTCCTTATTTCGCTGATGGGTATGTGTGTGTTTTCTTTTTTCTGTTTCTCTCTTATAAAACTCTATGAAAATGGATGACAGGGCTACACCAGAAAGTTAATGGTGTAACTTTGGAAGTAGAAGAGGAGGTTGGGGTTCAAGAGTTTGCTTTAAAGAGTTAACTGTTTTTTGTAATATTAGCAGTTGTTCATGCTGAAGAGGGAGAATGAATCATTGTTAAAGTAATGTTTGTTTTTTCTGTGTCATTTGAATTAAAATAGACACAGTTGAACATAAATAAGTCTGATGAGAGCAGCTAATGATTATAAAATGTTAATTGAGATTTCATATTAAAAATGTAAAGATACATACATCTTGCATTTTGTCCATTATCTGTATATATAAACTAAATGTCATTATTTGATACTTGATAAAGTAAACATTTGGGGGTATTATTAAGTCTATACTCATCTTTTTGATGTAAATTTAATGCATCATAATTTATATGGATAGACATTTGTAGGCTTTTGGTAGTTTCTTATTTTTTATTTTATGAATGTAATTTCTGTACATATCTTTTGTACAGTTATTATCCCTTTTTAAATTATTGAAGCATAGTTGATTTATAATGCTGTATTTTTGCTCTCCAGTGAAGTAATTCCGTTATATATACAGTCTTTTTAAAATATTTTTTTCTGTTATGGTTTATCATAGGATATTGAATATAATTCTCCATGCTATAAGTAGGACCTTTCTGCTTATCCATTCTGTATATAGAGGCTTACATTTTGATTGTCTCTATAAAGGGTAAGGTCTGATTGTGTGTATGTACAGACTGCCCTGTCCCCATCCCTGGCAACTTTTGGCTTCATACTTGAGTTAATTTTGTTAGTTAGATAAATGCAGGTGGCTGTCAAGTATGTATTTTACTCACTTAATGATGTATTGTGTAGGAACTTGTGTGCTTCTTCATGCTTTAAAGTGCCATCTTATGTAACTTACCTTTGTTTTGTTCTCTCATGCATGGTAACCCTAGGTTCTTGGCTGCCTGTGGCCTTTGCACTGCTGTTTTACCTACCCTTCATTTGGCTAGATTGTTTCTTTCTTTTAACATATATTTTTAAATACTTTATTCTATGTTACAATACTGTATTGGTTTTGCCATACATTGACATGAATCAGCCACAGGTGTACATGATCTCCCAGTGCGGAAGCCCCCTCCCACCTCCCACCCCATATCATCTCTCTGGATCATCCTGTGCACCAGCCCCAAGCATCCTGTATCCTGTATTGAACATAGACTGGCGCTTCGTTTCTTATACGATAGTATACATGTTTCAATGCCATTCTCCCAAATCATTCCACCCTCCCCCTCTCCCTCAGAGGCCAAAAGTCCGTTCTATACATCTGTGTCTCTTTTGTTGTCTCACATACAGGGTCATCAATACCATCTTTCTAAATTCCATATATATGTGTCAGTATACTGTATTGGTGTTTTTCTTTCTGGCTTACTTCACTCTGTATAATCAGCTCCAGTTTCATCTATCTCATTAGAACTGATTCAAATTTATTCTTTTTAAGGGCTGAGTAATACTCCATTGTGTATATGTACCACAGCTTTCTTATCCATTCATCTGCTGATGGACATCTAGGTTGTTTCCATGTCCTGGCTGTTATAAACAATGCTGCAGTGAACATTGGGGTACACGTGTCTCTTTCAATTCTGGTTTCCTCGGTGTGTATGCCCAGCAGTGGGATTGCTGGGTCATAAGGCAGTTCTATTTGCAATTTTTAAAGGAATCTCCACACTGTTTTCCCTAATGGCTGTACTAGTTTGCATTCCCACCAGCAGTGTAAGAGGGTTCCCTTTTCTCCACATCCTCTCCAGCATTTATTGCTTGTAGACTTGTGGATTGCAGCCATTCTGACTGGTGTGAAATGGTACCTCATTGTGGTCTTGATTTACATTTCTCTGATAATGAGTGATGTTGAGCATCATTTCATGTGTTTGTTAGCCATCCATATGTCTTTTTTGGAGAAATGTCTATTTAGTTCTTTGGCCCATATTTTGATTGGATCGTTTATTTTTCTGGAGTTGAGCTGCATAAGTTGCTTGTATATTTTTGAGATGAGTTGTTTCTCAGTTGCTTCATTTGCTATTGTTTTCTCCCATTCAGAAGGCTGCCTTTTCACCTTACTTATAGTTTCCTTTGTTGTGCAGAAGCTTTTAAGTTTAATTAGGTCCCATTTGTTTGTTTTTGCTTTATTTCCGGTATACTGGTAGGTGGATCATAGAGGATCTTGCTGTGATTTATGTCGGAGAGTGTTTTGCCTATGTTCTCCTCTAGGAGTTTTATAGTTTCTGGTCTTACATTTAGATCTTTAATCCATTTTGAGTTTATTTTTGTGTGTGGTGTTAGAAAGTGATCTAGTTTCATTCTTTTACAAGTGGATGACCAGTTTTCCCAGCACCACTTGTTAAAGAGATTGTCTTTACTCCATTGTATATTCTTGCCTCCTTTGTTGAAGATAAGGTGTCCATAGGTGTGTGGATTTATCTCAGGGCTTTCTATTTTGTTCCACTGATCTATATTTCTGTCTTTGTGCCAGTACCATACTGTCTTGATGACTGTGGCTTTGTAGAAGAGCCTGAAGTCAGGCAAGTTGATTCCTCCAGTTCCATTCTTCTTTCTCAAGATTGCTTTGGCTATTCGAGGTTTTTTGTATTTCCATACAAATCTTGAGATTATTTGTTCTAGTTCTGTGAAAAATACTGCTGGTAGCTTGATAGGAATTGTATTGAATCGGTAGATTGCTTTGGATAGTATACTCATTTTCACTATATTGACTCTTCCGATCCATGAACATGATTTATTTCTCCATCTATTAGTGTCCTCTTTGATTTCTTTCATCAGTGTTTTATAGTTTTTGATATATAGGTCTTTAGTTTCTTTAGGTAGGTATATTTCTAAGTATTTTATTCTTTTCGTTGCAATGGTGAATGGAATTGTTTCCTTAACTTCTTTTTCTACTTTCTCATTATTAGTGTATAGGAATGCAAGGGATTTCTGCGTGTTGATTTTATATCTTGCAACCTTACTATATTCATTGATTAGCTCTAGTAGTTTTCTGGTCGAGTCTTTAGGATTTTCTATGTAGAGGATCATGTCATCTGCAAACAGTGAGAGTTTTACTTCTTCTTTTCCAATTTGGATTCCTTGTATTTCTTTTTCTGCTCTGATTGCTGTGGCCAAAACTTCCAGAACTATATTGAATAGTAGTGGTGAAAGTGGGCACCCTTGTCTTGTTCCTGACTTTAGAGGAAATGCTTTCAATTTTTCACCATTGAGGATAATGTTTGCTGTGGGTTTGTCATATATAGCTTTTATTATGTTGAGGTATGTTCCTTCTATTCCTGCTTTCTGGAGAGTTTTTATCATAAATGAATGTTAAATTTTGTCAAAGGCCTTCTCTGCATCTATTGAGATAATCATATGATTTTTATTTTTCAATTTGTTAATGTGGTGAATTACATTGATTGATTTGCAGATATTGAAGAGTCCTTGCATCCCTGGGATAAAGCCCACTTGGTCATGGTGTATGATCTTTTAATGTGTTGTTGGATTCTGATTGCTAGAATTTTAAGGATTTTTGCATCTATGTTCATCAGGGATATTGGCCTGTATTTTTCTTTTTTGTGTGGCATCTTTGTCAGGTTTTGGTATTAGGGTGATGGTGGCCTCATAGAATGAGTTTGGAAGTTTACCTTCCTCTGCAATTTTCTGGAAGAGTTTCAGTAAGATAGGTGTTAGCTCTTCTCGAAATTTTTGGTAGACTTCAGCTGTGAAGCCGTCTGGACCTGGGCTTTTGTTTGCTGGAAGATTTCTGATTACAGTTTCAATTTCCATGCTTGTGATGGGTCTGTTAAGATATTCTATTTCTTCCTGGTTCAGTTTTGGAAAGTTGTACTTTTCTAAGAATTTGTCCATTTCTTCCAAGTTGTCCATTTTATTGGCATATAATTGCTGATAGTAGTCTCTTATGATTCTTTGTATTTCTGTGTTGTCTGTCGTGATCTCTCCATTTTCATTTCTAATTTTATTGATTTGATTTTTTTCTCTTTGTTTCTTGATGAGTCTGGCTAATGGTTTGTCAATTTTATTTATCCTTTCAAAGAACCAGCTTTTTGCTTTGTTGATTTTTGCTATGGTCTCTTTTGTTTCTTTTGCATTTATTTCTGCCCTAATTTTTAAGATTTCTTTCCTTCTACTAACTCTGGGGTTCTCTATTTCTTCCTTTTCTAGTTGCTTTAGGTGTAGAGTTAGGTTATTTATTTGACTTTTTTCTTGTTTCTTGAGGTATGCCTGTATTGCTATGAACTTTCCTCTTAGCACTGCTTTTATAGTGTCCCACAGGTTTTGGGTTGTTGTGTTTTCATTTTCATTCGTTTCTATGCATATTTTGATTTCTTTCTTGATTATTTCTGTGATTTGTTGGTTATTCAGCAGCGTGTTGTTCAGTCTCCATATGTTGGAACTTTTAATAGTTTTTCTCTTGTAATTGAAATCTAATCTTACTGCATTGTGGTCAGAAGATGCTTGGAATAATTTCAATTTTTTTGAATTTACCAAGGCTAGATATATGGCCAAGGATGTGATCTATCCTGGAAAAGGTTCCGTGTGCACTTGAGAAAAAGGTGAAATTCATTGTTTTGGGGTGAAATGTCCTATAGATATCAATTAGGTCTAACTGGTCTATTATATCACTTAAAGTTTGCATTTCTTTGTTAATTTTCTGTTTAGTTGATCTGTCCATAGGTGTGAGTGGGGTATTAAAGTCTCCCACTATTATTGTGTTATTATTAATTTCCCCTTTCATGCTTGTTAGCATTTGTCTTATATATTGCAGTGCTCCTATGTTGGGTGCATATATATTTATAATTGTTATATCTTCTTCTTGGTTTGATCCTTTAATCATTATGTAGTGGCCTTCTTTGTCTCTTTTCACAGCCTTTGTTTTAAAGTCTATGTTATTGGATATGAGTATTGCTACTCCTGCTTTCTTTTGGTCTCTGTTTGCATGGAATATCTTTTTCCAGCCCTTCACTTTCAGTCTGTATGTGTCCCTTGTTTTGAGGTGGGTCTGTTGTAGGCAGCATATATAGGGATCTTGTTTTTGTATCCATTCAGCCAGTCTTTGCCTTTTGGTTGGGGCATTCAACCCATTTACATTTAAGGTAATTATTGATAAGTATGCTCCTGTTGCCATTTACTTTATTGTTTTGGGTTCGGGTTTATACGCCCTTTTTGTGTTTCCTGTCTAAAGTCTATCCTTTAGCATTTGTTGGAGAGCTGGTTTGGTGGTGCTGAATTCTCTCAGCTTTTGCTTGTCTGTAAAGCTTTTGATTTCTCCTTCATATTTGAATGAGATCTTTGCTGGGTACAGTAGTCTTGGCTGAAGGTTATTATCTTTCATCACTTTAAGTATGTCTTGCCATTCCCTCCTGGCCTGAAGAGTTTCTATTGAAAGATCTGCAGTTATTCTTATGGGGATCCCCTTGTGTGTTATTTGTTGTTTTTCCCTTGCTGCTTTTAATATTTGTTCTTTGTGTTTGGTCTTTGTTAATTTGATTAATATATGTCTTGGGGTGTTTCGCCTTGGGTTTATCCTGTTTGGCACTCTCTGGGTTTCTTGGACTTGGGTGATTATTTCCTTTCCCATTTTAGGGAAGTTTTCAACTATTATCTCCTCAGGTATTTTCTCAAGGTCTTTCGTTTTGTCGTCTTCTTCTGGGACTCCTATAATTCGAATGTTGGAGCGTTTCATATTGTCTTGGAGGTCTCTGAGGTTGTCCTCATTTCTTTTAATTTTTTTTTCTTTTTTTCTTGCTGATTCATTTATTTCTACCATTCTATCTTCTAATTCACTAATCCTATCTTCTGCCTCTGTTATTCTACTATTTGTTGCCTCCAGAGTGTTTCTGATCTCATTTATTGCATTATTCATTATATGTTGAATCTTTTTTATTTCTTCTAGGTCCTTCTTAAACCTTTCTTGCATCTTCTCAGTCCTTGACTCCAGGCTATTTATCTGTAATTCCATTTTGATTTCAAGATTTTGGATCATTTTCACTATCAATGTTCGGAATTTTTTCTCAGGTAGATTCCCTATCTCTTCCTCTTTTGTTTGGTTTGGTGGGCATTTCTCCTGTTCCTTTACCTGCTGGGTATTCCTCTTTCTTTTAATATTAAAAAAAAATTATTTGTGCCAGGTCTTAGTTGCAGCACTGGGATCTTCAGTCTTGGTTTGTGGCATGTGGGATTTTTAATTGCGGCATGTGAGATCTGATTCCCTAATCAGGAATCTTAACTCAGGCCCCCTATATTGGGCACAGAATCCCAGCCACTGAAGCACCAGGGGAATCTCTTGGCTGGTTTCTTGTTGTTCTTCCTCCTTGCATCAGCTTTGATGTGCTTTAAGAGAATTTTTTATAACCATTGCACCTACAGTGTCTCTTCAGTTGTGTTCTTTTTGTAGCAGTGCGTCTTTTCCTCTGTAGTGTTTACAGGAAAATTCCATTGCTTTTTATGCTTTTTCCCCACCTGCCTACTAGACTTGCGCTCTGTGAGACCAAGGGCCTATGCAAACCCTACAAAATTTCAGGGCTTGAAATGTTGTGTGCATTTAATAAATAGTTGTTGAATGAGTGAACTTGAAAGATTTAAGATTTACATGTCAGAACTCATTTAACTGTCTTCTTTCTGTATTAATGACTATTTCTCTCCAAAGTTAAGAGTATGCTCTCAGGATCAAAATTTTGTGTTATGGATTATTATTTATGTTTAGCTCTCTGACACACCTGGAATGTTATTGTAGAAGTTATTGTAGAATGTCATGTTAGGTATAATCAAGAGTGATAATGTAATTCCTGTTTGCTGTAAACTACACTTATTGTGCATTTCTTATTGTTAGTTACCGAGGACTTAAAATGTAAATCTGTAGAGAAACCGTTTCAGTCCATTAATTAATATCTTTACTGTTTCAAGAGAAAAATCTATTTTTTGTTTTTGAGTTTTTTTTCCTGACCACATGGCTTGGATTTTAATTCTCTCCCAGGAATTGAACCCAAGCCCTCTGCAGTGAAAATGTGAAGTCCTAAGCACTGGACCACCAGGGAATTCCCTAGAAAAATGTACTTTTTAAGCTAATAGATTTTGAATTAGCATGGTAGCATGAATATATAATAATTACCATTTAAATTATTTACTTTTTATCAAACCTATCTAAATTTTACCATCAAAGGAGCAAGTTACAGAAAATATGTAGTTTCAGCCTGTGTTTCATGTAAGCTCTAAATTTATGGTATTGTCCTTTTCACATTTGGGTAGGTTTCATGTTTTTAGGTTAAGTAGTACTTTGTATTTTATCTGTTCATCCATCCTACAACTTTATTCTTTGCTCAGCTGTTAGAGAGTATGTTATAGACATACTAACTTCACCCCTAAGTAATTCAGCATGTCTCCTAAGAACAGAGACTTTTCCAACAATTCAGTCACAACGTAAGTGGCTCTAAGGAAATTTAGTCTTGGTAGCACAGTATTTTCATCTCATGTATGTGTTGTGTGCTCAGTTGTGTCTGACTCTTTGCGACGTCATAGACTAGCCTGCCAGGCTCCTCTGTCCATGGGATTTCCTAGGCAAGAATACTGGAGTGGGTTGCCATTTCCTGCTCCAGGGGATCTTCCCAACCCAGACCCACGTCTCCTGCACTGGCAGGTAGATTCTTTACTACTGAGCCACCAGGGCAGCCTCTGTGTTTGTGTGTGTGTGTGTATGTACACAGAAAATTTAAATCCAAGATTACACATTGCATTTAGTTGTCATGTTTCTTAGTTCTCCTTAAGATAGAGTAGTACTTTTGAAATTCTCTATGATGAAGGACCAGTTTTTCCTTTTTTCCATTTTCTATGAACCTGTAAATTTGTAAACTATTTTTATTGTATAATTATATTTTATTATATGTATCTTTATAAAATATAGTAAAAATTCTTAGGAAAATAAAGTGAAAGAAATAAAGACTTAAAAATATAACTTATTTTAAAAATTAGATTCTACTATGAAGTTGTTTTTATAAAACCCTGAACTGTAATTTTTTTCCTAAACTGTCATGAGAGCTTAAAGATGTCCAGGCCAGTTGTTTTATAGGTGCATCTTTTCATTTAGATTTGAGTGGTCATGATAAAAATCAGATTAAATACTTTGACAAGAATACAGCATAGGGGATTTTATATCCTTCTTAGTGCCTCACAGATGGGGTACATAATTACTGCTAATGTTAATAACCACTTAATTATAATGATATCGTCCAGATTTTTTTGATATTGTAGTGGTTTCTTTTCCCTTTAAAATTAATAAGATACTTTGAGACTGTGTGACTATCTGTTCTTTTATTTATACTGTGGCTTTAATATACCACGATGTTTCTTGCCTGATTCAGTCAGCTGTGGGCTGCAGGTGATAATTGTCTAATTGTTATTCTTTTACATTGACTAGTTGTCATTCTTTTGAAGAGAAGAGCTTTTTCTGGTCTTACAGAGTTTTTAAGCCACTGAGTAAGAGAGGAGCCCCTCTTTCTTTTCTGCAGGATGAATTTCTGACGTGAAGATAGAATTGGATTTTTGTATTGGACATCTCCTACTTCCCTTTCTTTATCTTTTCTATTATTGCTCTTTGTTCTGTTTCCTAGTGTTCTTTGTTTTCCCTGAACTCCCTGGCTCAGAACTGTATCTAGGTCTGTGAGGGCTCTATCTCCTAAAAATATCTACCTGTCTCCTTTTTTCCCTCACTGTCAAAATTGATTTATTCAGTCCACATTAATGCATGAGGTTTTGTTGTTTTCTTTAACTTTTCATATCTCTTTGTATCTTAAGATATTTCTAATAAGGTGAGTGAATAGATTAGATAACTAGTAATTGGTGTGACATGGTGAAATATGAAGGAAAAGAAAAGAAAATTTGTAGGGGGTGGTTAATGCTGGGAAGCAGCCCATTCTGTGATCAGTGTCATTTAGGCTCATTTCTGAGACTGGGACCGTAAGTCACGCCTTTTTGTTGTTGTTAATACTTTTACTACTGGACTGCAGATTAAAGCCCCTGACCCTCACCGCTAATCTCCTGTATGATCCCAGTCTGTTTGTATGATGTTGTCATTACAAAGGTCTGTACAGTCAAAGCTGTGGTTTTCTGAGTAGTCATGTACGGATGTGAGATTGGACCATAAAGAAAGCTGACTGCTGAAGAATTGATGCTTTTGAACTGTGGTGTTGGAGAAGACTCTTTAGAGTCCCTTGGACAGCAAGGAGATCAAACCAGTCAATCCTAAAGGAAATCAGTCCTGAATATTCACTGGAAGGACTGATGTTGAACATGAAGCTCCAGTGCTTTGGTTACCTGATGCAAAGAACTGACTCACTGGAAAAGACCCTGATGCTGGGAGGGATTGAAAGCAGGAGAAGGGGACGACAGAGGATGAGATAGTGGGATGGCATCACCGACTCAATGAACATGAGTTTGAGCAAGCTCTGGGAGTTGGTGATGGACAGGGGAGGCCTGGCGTGCTGCAGTCCATGTGGTCACAAAGAGGCGGACATGACTGAGTGACTGAACTGAGCCAAGAGGTAGATACAGTTATTTGTGTGGCTCCTTTGGAAAGTAACAATCTGTATATCTGGTATCTTTTAGAAGAAACTCTTGTTTGTTTGAGAGCTCTTTAAATGAACTCATCCAAATTTAGTACATCTGTCTTCCTCCTAATCAGCAAATATTAGAGACTCGGTATAAGTGGGCATTGCTTGGCACTGCGGGTACAAAAATGGGCAAGCAAGTGTGGCCTTACCCTCCACCATAGTGTATTCTAGTTGGGGAGTCAGATGAGTAAGACAGTTACACTTCTCAAAGTGAATGAAGAATGATGGGAGTAGAATACGATGCTATGGGAAAACTACCTGAATTTGGCATGGAAAAGGAACATTTCTTGAAGACCAGGATGTTGGGGAGAGGTGAAAAATCAGGACATTTTGGCACTTCTTCTGTGAAGAACCAGATAGTACGTATTTTTGACTTTTCTGGCCACATCTCTGTTGCAGCTACTTGACCCTGTGATTGTAGTGCAAAATCGGCCATAGACAGTGAAAAAATGAATGAGTGTGGTAATGTTTGAGTCAGACTTTATTTCTGGACAGTGTACTTGGAATTATGTTTAATTTTCAGATGTAATGAAATAGTCTTTTTATTTAATACCCCCCCACAACCATTCAGAAATGTAAAAATCAATCATTAAAAAGAATACATTTGAATCAGTTCCAATGAGGTGGATGAAACTGGAGCCTATTATACAGAGTGAAGTAAGCCAGAAAAAAAACCACCAAGACAGTATACTGATGCATATATATGGAATTTAGAAAGATGGTAACGATAACCCTGTATGCGAGACAGCAAAAGAGACACAGATGTATCGAACAGTCTTTTGGACTCTGTGGGAGATGGCGAGGGTGGGATGATTTGGGAGAATGGCACTGAAACATGTATATTATCATATGGGGAAACGAATCGCCAGTCCAGGTTCGATGCATGAGACAGGATGCTCAGGGCTGGTGCACTGGGATGACTCAGAGGGAAGGGATGGGGAGGGAGGTGGGAGGGGGGTTTCAGGATGGGAAACACGTGTACACCCATGGCGGATTCATGTCAATGTATGGCAAAAACCAATACAATATTGTAAAGTAATTAGCCTCCAATTAAAATAAATAAATTTATATTTAAAAAACTGGAAGTAAAAATTAAAATCAATAATTAACAACAACAAAAAGTAAAAACCGTTGCTAGCTCACAGGTAAGAAAAGAATATGGAGTTAAAGGTCCCGTCATCAATGCTGTGAGAATGGCGCTGTTGTGTCGTGTGTCTGTAGTCAGTGCATGTGCTAGTCTGTTAGTAAGATATACATTTGTAGGTGGGGTTGAAGACTGTGGTATTTCTGCGCCTCTTGCTAGTTTTTTGAAACATTCCCATAATTCTTTAAGTTGGAAGTAAAGGATGTTGAGTATTAATGAAGGTACATATGCAGAGACACTTGCCTGGTATAATTAATAGTAAATTTAGAAGGCCCTGATTCCAGTCATGATCTTGTCAGTTATTGGCTTTATAATGTTGAGCAGGTCATTACACTTTTCTGAGCCTTGTTTGTGAAAAAGAGAAGCTTAACACTGATACTGCTCAGAATTACTGTAAATAATAGCATACTTTAAAGCACCATGTAGTGTCAATATCTTAAAATTACACAGCCATTTCTGTTATCTTCAAATATCATATAGGTGTAAGATGGCATTGTGATTGATTAGTTTATGTGATTAAGATGTGTTCTTGAAGGATTCAGGCACCATGCAGATATTCAGTGTCTGCTGTTTGCTAGGTACTATTCTAGGTGTTTGAGGATACAACAGTAAACAGAAATTGTTCTGTCCTTGTGGGTTATAAATCGATGTGATATAGTATGAGTCACAAGTGCTGTGAAGAAAGGAAAGGGGATAGGTAGGGATTGTGGGGATGGTGGATGAGGAAGAAACTGGGAAACTGCCTCTGGAAATGATGTTTGAACCGAGACCTTGTGGATTTGGGAAGTGAAGGAGCTTTCAAAGCGATGGAACATACAGTGTAAAGACCTGAGGTAAGAAAGAGTTTACTATATTTGAAAAGCAGAATAAAGGCCAGCAAGCATAGATTAAATCAAGTGATGTAGGAAGGTGGGGGACAGATTTATAGGGCCTAGTGGACCAAGAAGAAGAGTTTGGATTTTATTCTGAGATTAAAAAGCTATTGGAGGATTTTTGAGCAATGGAGTGAAATAGCATAAGTCCATTTAAAAGTGATAAATCTCCTTTCCCCTTTCTCCTCAGCAATTTTTTGTCCTAAAGCCATTAGGTAATGCATGGCCACATAGGTACTCACCGTGTGAGGAGGGGATATGGGAGGCTGTTGTGGCCCCTGAGCAGCTTGTGTGTGTTAAGCTGCTTCATTTGTGTCTGACTGTGCAACCAGGCTCCTCTGTCCATGGGATTCTCCAGGCAAGAATACTGGAGTGGATTGCCATTTCCTTCTCCAGGGGATCTTCCCAACCTAGGGATTAAACCTGTGTCTCTTACTTCTCTTGCATTGGCAGGCAGATTCTTTATCACCAGCGCCATCTGGGAAGCCTGAGCAACTTATGTGGTCCCAATTGGGATGAGGAGAGGGTGGCCTGGAACAGAGTGTCCATGTTGGGAGGGCCTGACAGTTGTCACAAGAGTCAGAGGCCAGGCAAGGTGAAGACAGGATTTCTCCTATCTGGTACCCTGATATGGAATGCCACAGCTCAGTCAAGGTTAGGATAGGGTGTTAAGGGAGAGCAGACTGGATGGGGAGCCCAACCATTGCCTCCCCCATGTATAAGTTGTAGAGTTTAAGTCATAGATAAGTCATAGCAGTCTTAATTTTCTGATCTTGATGATTTCATTGTAGTTACATAGACCATCCTTGTTCTTAGCATTTGAGTATGATGGAACCATCAACATTGGCAACTACCTCTGAGGTGGTTTGGGGAAAACATTTCTTTGTACTGTACTTTAGTGCAATTTTGTTGTTTCAAAACTGAAAAAGAGAAAAAAACCAAAACCCAGTAATGTCACTGTGGTCACTGTGTAGGATGTGGACTATAGAGTGACAGGAGTGAAAGGGTGAAAATCAGGGAGGAGACTACTGCAGTCCAGTCTGGGCAGATTGTGATAGCGGAGTGGGCAGGTGATTTCAGTGGAGGAGGTGAGAATGGTCAGATGGCAGACTTCTTTTGAAGGTAGAGCTAACTGGATTTACTGATAAAGTATGGGGTAAGAGTCAAGGATAGCTTCTTAGTTTTTTTCTTGTGTGTGTGTGTGTGTTTGCTTAGTTTTCTTTAAGGTGTGAGGATCTAGAAAAAGATGATGCCATTAAATAATGCAAGAATTCATTTTTTTTAAAAAAGGGTTTATGAAAGCAACTGATTTCTAGTCTTAGCTTACCCATTGAGAATGGTGTGTGAACTTAACCTCTGTCTTGACGTTTCTGGTTCTCTGTTACTTCATGTGGATAGCATAGTATAGAATGTTTACAGTGGGAACATTAGGCTACTTTAGCCATGGGAAGTCTTGATAATGGATTAGTGCTGACTTTTAAAGAACTTGTTAAACCTGCATGGGTCAAACTGTAAAGAGGGAGACCTGGGTTCAGTCCCTGGGTTGGGAAGATCACCTGGAGAAGGAAATGGCCCACTCCAGTACTCTTGCCTGGAAAATCCCATGGATGGAGGAGCCTGGTGGGCTACAGTCCATGGGGCTGCAAAGAGTCAGACATGACTTAGCGACTTCACTTTCATTTTCAAAGAGCTTGTTAGTGATGAAGTGAAATACTTTGTCTTTCAAACTGTTTTGTTAAATATTTTTATCATTGACTTAGATAAAGACATAGATTACCTAATTGTTAAATTAGCACATGTTGGGATCTTGAGAGCTGCCCTTTGAGAGAAGATGCAGTTAGGATTCATAAAAGTCTTACTTGAAAGAAACCACTTCTAAGTGATTGTTACTGTTGAATACCATCAGCAATGTACTTACTTAAGTGTACATGGTGGACTTTACAATAGGAATAATAGGATTACTGGTATTAAGTGGGAATTAGTGGGAAACTCAAGGCATGATGCCTGATCAAGTGTGCTGAGTGTGTGCTTGGTTGCTCAGTCATGTCCAACTCTTTGCGACCCCATGGACTGTAGCCCACCAGACTCCTCTGTCCGTGGGGTTCTCCAGGCGAGAATACTGGAGTGGGCTGCCATATCCTCCTCTAGGGATGCCTGATCAATGCACCCGTTAAATGTCAGTAGCATTCCTCCCCAGTCAGAGAGTGTATCAGCTTTGCTTATTCCCACTGTACATTCATTTTTTTTTCAGCTATGAATCGTTTGGTCAGAATGCTTTTAAGGAAAAGCATTTGAATATTTTCAAAAATATGTTTCTATTTTGCAAATTTGAGTTGGCATTTTTGAAAAAAGCTTTTATAGGTAAAATTTTCAGCCAGTTAGCTTGACTCCACTGTGGAAGGGTGTGAGTGAAGTGATACGTTCTCAAATCAGTACAATAGTATTAAAGATAAAAATAATATTTATATAATACTATGCATAATGTCGGAGAAGGCAGTGGCACCCCACTCCAGTACTCTTGCCTGGAAAAAATCCCATGGACTGAGGAGCCTGGTACGCTGCAGTCCATGGGGTCGCTAGGAGTCAGACATGACTGAGCGACTTCCCTTTCACTTTTCACTTTCATTGGAGAAGTAAATGGCAACCCACTCCAGTGTTCTTGCCTGGAGAATCCCAGAGACAGGGGAGGCTGGTGGGCTGCCGTCTCTGGGGTCGCACAGAGTCGGACATGACTGAAGTGACTTAGCAGCAGCAGCAGCATGCATAATGTATTTTTACCTCTTGGAAGTTAATGTATTATTTCTTCTTTTTTGTTCTTGAAATAGTCACTCTAAATGCAGGAAACACTGGTTCCCTCTGTTGTTAGTATGTAGCATCTTCTACACTTTAGTCCTAAGTTGCTTAGTAACTAAATTTGAAGAAAGATATTATTGTTCATAACATTCTGTATAGTGCCAGCAGTATTTTATTTGCATTAATAAGATCAGTTCTTACAAAAAGTACTAACTTTCTGCTGTGTCTCAAATGTGAAATATGGGTGTTTCAGAGAAATTTTTGTGTAATTCTGCCTTGTGGTTTGAAGTTTGAAATTCAGGAGGAAGTCATTTGATGCCTGAATTTTCTGATGTTTTTGCTGATCCTTCACTTTTATTTGTTTTTGAATTTTATTGAAAAAGTTTTAGGCTTCCCAGGTGGCAAACAGTGGTAAAAATCTGCCTGCCGATGCAGGAGACGTGGGTTTGATACCTGGGTTGAGTAGATCCCCTGGAGGAGGAAATGGTAACCCACTCCAGTATTATTGCCGGAAAAATTCCATGAATAGAGGAACCTGGTGGGCTATAGTTCAAGGAGCAGAAAGAGTCAGACATGACTGAATGACTGCATGCACGCACAAGGAAATTTTGGTGTGTACTCCTTGGTGTTTTTCCCCTGGTGTAAAATTTCAATATTTGTGTAAATGTACATTTTTACTATGTCTTTTCATAGTTCTTTTTGAGCCCCCCCGCCCCTGCTTTTTATTTTTCCCTGGTGGCTCAGACGTTAAAGTGTCTGCCTGCAGTGTAGGAGACCGGGTTCAATTCCTGGGTCAGGAAGATCCCCTGGAGAAGGAAATGGCAATCCACTCCAGCACTCTTGCCTGGAAAATCCCATGGATGGAGAAACCTGATAGGCTACAGTCCATGGGGTTGCAAAGAGTTGGATACGACTGAGTGACTTCACTTTACTTTTGACCACCGCTGCCCCCCCACCGCTTTTTATTTTTCTCTTCTCTCCACCTGCATCTCTGCTGTGAGCCAGGATCTCTGAAAGGTGTTGAGAGGAGACCACTGAGCTGGGGGAATATTCCTGGCTGAGTGGAGATACATGACTAGCAAATGAGGTATCTGTGCAAGCTTTAGAAACAGTTGAGGTGAACATCACAAAACATTCACCGTTTTAAGATGAATAGTTGCAGTTGGTACATTGACAGAGTTGTGCAGCCACCAGTTCTTTCTGGTTCCAAAACGCTTCATCATTCCCCAAAGAAATCCTGTAGCCATTAAGCAGTTGTTACCCACCCCCAAGGCGACCACTAGTCTGCAGTTTTCCTCTATGAATTTACCTATTCTGGATGTTTTATGTAGTAGAATCATAAAATATGTGACCTTTTGGGTCTGGCTGCTTTCACTTTGCTTAATATTTCTAAGGTTCATCCCATTGTAGCATGAATGAGTCCTTCATTACTTTTTATTACTGAACAGTATTCCATTATTTGTATATACCACACTTTGTTTATCCATCCATTGAGGGATATTTGGGTTGTTTCCACCTTTTGATTGTTACAAATAGTGCTGCTATTAATGTATGTATGTATTTGAGTACTGCTTTTCACTTCTTTTGGTTATATACCTAGGAGTGGAATTGTTGGGGTCATATTGTGATTCTATGTTTAATTTTATGAGGAACCATGGGCTTTTTCCCCCAGAGGGTATGCCATTTGACATTTCTTCCAGCAATGTATGTATGAGCGTTTCTCTGCACATTCTTCAAAGGTCTGTATAGTCAAGGCTATGGTTTTTCTAGTAGTCATGTACACATGTGAGAGCTGGACCATAGGGATGGCAGAGCACTAAAGAAGGCAGAGCACTGAAGAATTGATGCTTTTGAACTGTGGTGTTGTAGAAGACTCTTGAGAGTCCCTTGGACAGCAGAGAGATCAAACCAGTCAACCTTAAAGGAAATCAATTCTAAATACTCATTGGAAGGACTGATACTGAAGCTCTAATACTTTGGCCACTTGATGGGAAGAGCCAACTCAATGGAAAAGACCTTGATGCTGGGAAAGATGGAAGACACAGAGGAGAAGAGGGCAACAGAAGATGAGATAGTTGTATGGTATCACCAGCTCAATGGACATGAACTTGGGCAAACTTGGAGTTGGCGAGGGACAGGGAAGCCTGGCATGCTGCAGTCCATGGGGTTGAGAAGAGTCGAACAGGACTTGGCAAGTTAACAACAACATGCCAGGTACTCAATAACCATTGCTTGTCTATCAGTCAAGTGAGAAAGTTCCCAGGAAAGGGACTGTTTCTGCCCAAATATAAAACAACTGCCAAATATTTTTATCTTGAAACATCCACTGATGCAGTGCAAATGCTTTCTATTTAATCAGACAGACTAGGTACTCAGCATTGAGATTTAATAAAATTAATGTTTTACTCTTTCATTAACACTCCTAAGTGAAACTGGCATTGCCTTAACTGCAATCCAGTAAAGAGTACAGTGACTCTTAGTGCATTTTGGGGTCACTGCCTTGGTTGGTGCAGTGGTATTAGTGCTTTTACCCATTGTTTTTACTTTGTCAGTTGCAAATGTCAGTAGTGCAAAAGACAGTTTCTTGGTATTGTTATGAAAATGGTTTTGATATTGTAGATTTCTTGGGATTTGTGAACTGTACTTTGAGAATTGCTGGAAGGGATGGACATTCCCACTATTGAATTGCTATGGCAGCTCTTTTTCCCAGAATACAGAGATAAATCAGAGTTGAACTTTCAAGTATAATGGAGAAGTTGTTGCTTAATCACTCAATCTTGTCCAACTCTTGGATTGTAGCCCTCTAGGCTCTTCTGTCCATGGGGTTTCCCAGGTTAGAATACTGGAGTGAGTTACCGGTTTCTTTCTCCAAGGGATCTTCCCTACCCAGGGATCCAACTGCAGTCTGCTGCCATTGACAGATGGATTCTTTCCTTCTGAGCCACTGAGGAAGAGGGGGAAATAAATCCTTAAGGCTTTGCTGGTATTCATTCTTATTTAAGACTCTTGACTGCCCTGTAATTCTAGATATTATTGTCACTTATTTGCACGTGAGGTAACCAGATCCTGAGAGGTTAAATAGCTTGACCAATGTCATAAAACTAGCACATAGTGACTAATGAGCTGAAACTAAATTCTGGGTGAAATCGAAGCCCTTAGGCTCTTCCCTAAGCCAAACATGTCTCCAGGTGGATGTCATGGATCCTGGAATGAGGAGGAGTCTAGTGAGAAGGTCAAGTTATCTGTTCCCCTGTCCTTGTACGAGTTTCTTATCTCATTATTAAACTTTTGCTATTAAGAATAATAGAAATCTTAATTAGAAAGATGCTCATGGAAATAAGTTATAATTAATGGTATTTGATCTCACTTGTAAGATGGGAATAAAAGAAAGGAATGAAATACTGCCAAAGCTAAAAGCCTGAAACATAGTTTATCTGGTCAGTTCTCTAGGTTTCAGAGTTATTTATACTGGTTTGCTCTTGAAGAACTTCACATGAAGGGAAAGTTGTACAAGTGAATATTGTGCTTTACCTGATTCTTGAGAGTGTCTTGATTAGTAGACTTCGCAGGTAATGCTGCCTTCATTTCTTTCCGAATAGTTATTTGAGAGGTAGATTTCGTTGCTTAAAGAGCCCTTTTGCTTCAAGTTAAAAGACATCTTTTTAAAGATTACCTGAAAGATGCCTTTTTATTTTTGCTTTGTGTACAAGGGCGCAGGACGTTTCAGGATATCAGCTAGGAAGTACTTTCAGGAAACTTTTAGTAAGCAGTGTCTATAATTTGAACACAAATGAGGAGGAAAATGATGAAAGGGTCTCAGAATTATAGTACAGTATATTAGAATCATGCAAATACAGTTGGACTGGGGTTTTATTTGATCATCAAGAATATTTCTAGGCTTGCCATAGGGATGAGAACACAGATGCATAGTGTTTGGAATGTCGTAATACTACCAGAAACTGTAGGGGATATCTGATCAAGTGGTTTTCAGTTCAGTTCAGTCGCTCAGTTGTGTCCGACTCTTTGTGACCCCATGAATCGCAGCACTCCAGGCCTCCCTGTCCATCACCAGCTCCCGGAGTTCACTCAGATTCATGTCCATCGAGTCAGTGATGCCATCCAGCCATCTCATCCTCTGTCATCCCCTTCTCCTGTCCCCAATCACTCCCAGCATCAGAGTCTTTTCCAATGAGTCACCTCTTCACATGAGGTGGCCAAAGTACCAGTAAAATCTTTTCTTGAATAGAAATTGTGTCTGCTGCTGCTACTGCTGCTGCTAAGTCTCTTCAGTTGTGTCCAACTCTGTGCGACCCCATAGACAGCAGCCCACCAGGCTCTACCGTCCCTGTAAAAGGCAGATGATTGAAATGAGAGCTGTGGGTCTGAAATTCTGCAGCTTGTTTGGCAGATTCTGTTTGTTGCTGCTGGGAGCTGTTGGTTAATAAACATTAACAGGGACTGAGTGTTCATTCTGGTTCAGGTACTGAAACACTTTACATGCATGGTTTCACAGTTGGAAAGCTGCTCATTTAGTTCAGCTTCTGAATTTTATCTCTGAAGCAGCACGCCCACAGAGCTACTATGAGTTGCCCAGGGTCTGAAACGCTTTAGTTCCTCTGGGGTCTGAAACTAGTTTATAGTTATTGTTATTAAAATCCTTTTAGTCATTTGATCTAACAATATGTCTGTGTAGTGTGTTATTTTTCCAAATGTGAAACTAACACAAGTTCATTGCAAAAAAGCAAAAACAAACTTGCGAGCGTATAAAAGGGAAAAAAAATAGTTAACCTCAATATTTAGGGATTAATCATATTTTGGTGTTGATTTGTCTAGTCTCCTTTATAAATTGTTTATTAGAAAATTAATATACCTATCATACCATCTTGTTATGAGTCTTTTATGGTTAACAATTTATTCTAAGCATATTCTCTCTTTTCACAATGTTCTTTGTGAGAATGATTACTTAGTGAAGCTTTACTAAAGTTGAGCAGTTTATTTAATGTTCCCAATATTGGACTTTCTTAATCTCCCCATTTTTGCTATTATATTCAATGCTTTAATAAGCCGCATATCATTTCTGGAGTACTAACTTCTAGATTTCAAATTACTGGATCATTTAAAATATATACTTTGAAATTTATTTTCTTATTGATCTTTGGAAGGTGTTGCTAGTTTATACTTTCACAAGTCAAAAAATATTTTAACTCTTATGTTGGAGCGTAGTTTATTGACAGTGTTGTGTCAGTTTCAGATGTACAGTAGTGATTCAGTCATACATACGCATGTATCTGCTCTTTTTCAAATTCTTCCCCATTTAGGATGCTACATGACATTGAGCAGAGTTCCCTGTGCTTCCTTGGTTATACATGTTAAACAGCAGTGTGTACACATCAGTCTCAAGCTTCCCAACTCTTCTTCCCCACATTCTTCCCCCTGCTACACCATAAATTCAGTCTAAGTCTGTAAATCTGCTTCTGTCTTGTGGATAAGTTCATTTGTGTCTTTTTTCATTTTTTTAGAGTGTGCATATAAGTGATACCATATATTTCTCTTTGTCTGACTTCACTTAGCGTGACAGTCTCTAGGTCCATCCGTGTTGTTGCAAATGGCATTATTTCATTCTTTTTTATGATTAAAATCCACTGTATATATGGACCACATCTTTATCCATTCTTCTGTTGATGGGCTCACAAATCATTATTAAACTCCCATGAGTTCTGGTCAGTGCCATTAAAACAAATAAGTCATTATTTAAATCTGCATTTGTTTAATTGTAGATGAGGCCAAACTTCCTTCTTTATAAGCTATTTCTGTTTTTTTTCATTTGTAAATTCCCAGTATTTTTACTTTGCTTATCTTTCTATTTGGTTGTTTTTTTCCTCTCTTAAAATATGAGTTCAAGAAACACATATTCTTTTGACACACTACTCTGCACCTCCCCACCCCCACAATATTTTAATTTTTCAGTGTGTGTGATGTCTGATTATCCCTTCTTTTATGATGTTGTTAGCCAATGATGACCATTGACACATCCATTAATTCATTAGGTGTTCCAAAATGCTGATATTGTAATTTTGTCATTTTTTCTTTTATTTATTTCCTGGAATATTTTGTAAAGAAAAGTGTCCTCATTTCAACTGTTTGGATACATCATGTACAGTTGGTATAGGCAAATAAATATACATGCTTGATTCTTTACTATTACTTAACATTTTTGAAATAGTTGATTTTACTAGTTTCTTCCAAAAGGACTAAAAGGATTAAATCAGTAGGTTTAAATATGTTTGTGTATTATTATATTTATTAATGCATAAACTCTTCCATCTGTGGCCAGCAGGAGCTCCTTGAACACAGCTAATAAGAGACAGGGCTCTGCTTTCCACTTGTTCTGACCTCTGCTCTTGATTTTCACAGTCCACATACAGTCTGTGGAGTTGAGCTGGATGTTCTGAGACGCCTAGAAGAGATGGAAGGCTCACTGAAGGTTCCTGGGGAGTAAAGTTAACTAACTTGTTGCTGATCAGCACAACAGATACATGCCAGGGATACAGTAGTGACCATGAATAGTTAATTTCAGATAAATGCTCTGGAGAATATGAAATAGGGTGACATGTTAGAGAATTTACTGGTTTAGGCATCAGTGAACAGAACAGTTTTTAGCTGTTGTGCACCTGGAGTCTGTAAGATAGAATCTTGCCTTTTATGACCCCAAAACAAACCATGGAGTCATTGAATGGGGCTGTGTTATATGATTTTGAGCAGAGAAGGAACCGTCTCCTGAAAGAGCAGTTGAAAATTGAGCTTAGAAATGTGTGTTTAAAGCTTTAAGGTGGATTTAAATTTATTAAGATTTGGGAGACTATGTACTTCTATTAATAATTCCTCAATAATTCCTCTAATTACATGTGGTAAAAGCAATTCTGTAGTTAAAATGGCAGCCTGTCCTCCAGTGATACCTCAGGAGAGAAATCTCTTGACTGTAAAGTAAAAGCCTCCATATTTACAGTCTAAGTTTTGTAGTCTTTGAAGAACTAACTTTTTGACTTTCTTTTCTGAGGTAATGGCTGTTAGAATTTACTGGAGGCAAGGAGAGTGTCATGGTACTATCTTCTTTTGGGAAAGCACTTCAGTTACAAATTTGAACATGTTACCATTTTGGTGGAAGCACTGTTCATTGAGGTTTTAAAATCTGTGCCATGATTCACTGTATGAAGCCTGGATACGTGCTACTTCTAACAAGGATTTCTCTCCTCAAGGTAGGGGGACTTGGCAAGATCATCATCAGTATCATGGATATACCTGAATGAGTAGACAAGGGCTCAGTAAATCTTTTAAGGAAGCTACTTTAACCTTGCTAAAGTAGATGATGAAGTTTACCCCTTTTCACTGTTTGTTTTTTTTTTAAAGATTATTTGTTTATTTGGCTGTGTGGAGTCTTCGTTACATCACGTGGGCTCTAATTACCTGACCAGGGATCGAACCCTGGCCCCCTGTATTGGGAGCTCAGAGGCTTAGCCACCAGGGAAGTCCTCACTGTCTTCTTTTGTTCATACTTTGCCCATTTAAAAGAAAACCAAAACCCTTCATTCCTGCCTATCCCATGGGTATTACTCTCCTTCTCTTAAATTGTCTTGGGAAGAATAAGCCGATGGATGCTTTTTACAGTATTAATGTTTTGATTCTTATATTGGGGGTCCAGTCTTTGCCTTATGATTGTGCTGTTTAACTTGCATACATATGTGTAGTCTTTTATATATTGCATATGTTGCATATTTTTTAAAATATAAGCTCTTTATTTACAGTCTCCATATTTTTTTAAGGCTTTTTTTTTTTTTTTTTTAGTATTTATTTATTTGCCTGCACCAAGGTCATAATTGCAGCATGTGGGATCTAGTTCCCTGACCAGGGATTGAAGCTAGGTTCCCTGCACTGGGTGCCTGGAGTCTTGAACACTGGACTACCAGGGAAGTCCGAACAGTCTCCGTATTCATTCATCTGCTTCTCCTCCCTTCCATTCTAGTTGTTTTCTATTTATTCGCAGTATGTGGACCTACTCCTGTGGATGACTGGCACAGTATTATGTAATGGCGAGGTTAGCAAAGTCAGAAGGCCTTCCATCTGGAAGTTGAAGCCATGTGGTGATGCTCTCTTTTGCCTGGAGTCATTGTGAAGCGCACATGAGAAACCGTTTTCCATTCCCACCAGCAATGTACAAGAGTTCCAATTTCTCCACATCTTTTATAACATTTATTTTCCCTATTTTTGATAGTCAGCTTAATAGGTGTGAAGGAATATCTTGTAATTTTTATTTGCATGCTTCTAATGACTAGTGATGTTAATCACCTTTGCATATGCTCATTGGCCACTTTTATATCTGTTTTGCAGAAATGTCTGTTGCTCGTGTTTTAATCGGGTTGTTTTTATGCTGAGTTGTAGGAATTATTCTGAGTGGTAGACCCTTATCAGATAGATGATTTGCAAATATTTTTTTTCCATTTTGTAGGTTGTCTTTTCACCTTCTTGATGATAATTCTTTGCACAAAATAGCTCTTCACTTCTGGAAGATGTGTTTTGTCAATTAGGACTGTTAGGCAGGGTTATGATATGTACACAGCCAAACCTTTGCTAGTTTGTGGTTTCTCTGGTGGAAAAGAATAAAAAGTGTTTCTCTTTCTATTCTGTGCTATGTGAAAAGGATGAAGCAGTTGACATAAATATTGTGTGTTTCTGGAAAGGTGCGTTTGGCTTTTTAAACTGACACATAACTTAGTTTTTTTACGCTGCATTTCATTCCACAAAAGGCTTGAGAAAGCTTATAATGGATAAGACAAAATGGAGAAGTCTAAGCAGATAAAAATTAGAATCAAAGGAAAAGTAAGTAGATTAAAGACTGGACAGAAGAATGTCATTGGATATTTCTAGATGGAAAGAAAATGCATAGCATTTGGTGTAGGATTATGGGTGATACAAAGTCTTTTTCACTGTATGTGATGGTTTTTATTTTTTCCCAGCTTAGTATACATTAAAAGGGATAGTGTTTTACTACATTATTATTAACATTTTTCAGACTTGCTGCCTTCTTTGCAGTGATACATGATCCATCTTCATGGTTTTATCTGCTTCCTGCATTTGTGTTCAGTTCATCCCACTTCCCTGAACCTCAGTTGGCTTAACTGCTCAGGAACCACCACCACCACCACCACCACCACCACCACCACCTCCGCCCCCTCCCAAAATCCTGTCTGAGTCATGGACCCAGCAGGTCTCATGGACCTAGCAGGTCTGAGATGTTCCAGTTTTGTTTTCCTAGCCTCACACTTTACATTTCTTTACATCCGAAGTGTCAAGCTGCAGCCTGGCCTCTCTGCCTTTTTCCTGTACGGCTCAGTCCTTCTAGCCAAATAGTCCCGGGGAAGAAGACTTCCTGACCTCTTGGACTATTTCTCTTGCAGACTCAGGAGTCTTTTCTCACTGCTTCATGCCCTCTGCCTGCTCTGTTATTGAACTGACCACAGTATCCATGGTGTTATGTCTGTGTGCTTTTCTCCTCTACTGAATGAGGACATAGAGTGAGACTCTATGTCTAGCAGAGTATGCGGTGAAAGGTTGGCACCACGGAACCATGCCTGTCTATTAAATGAATAAATAAGACCTACACTATCATGTGGAGAAGGAAATGGCAACCCACTCCAGTGTTCTTGCCTGGAGAATCCCAGGGACAGAGGGGCTTGGTGGGCTGCCGTCTGTTGGGTCGCAGAGTCGGACACGGCTGCAGCGACTTAGCAGCAGTAGCAGCAACACTGTAATGAGGTGAAAAATGGTGCTTGTGGATTGGATCACACCTGTGGATGTGTTCATGTGCCTGGCAATGCTTGGAAGCTTGAGATTTTTCACATAAAAATTCCTTATTTCTGTATTCTGAAAAAATGAGACTTTCTGGCCTGCGTCTGTGTGGGTATTTTTTTTGTTTTTTTTTTTTTTGCGTTCTTTTATGATAGCTGTGCCATCATAGGTTGTGGTTTGTGCCCCTTTTAGATGGTCTGCCATAGTCCCACCCTGCTCATCTTACAAGAGGCTTGGCTGTCCCCTTAAGACATTTGGGCTTAGAGCTCTGATCTAGTGGATGGATGGATGCTATAGAACCAGATCTCTCTACATCTGCCTCTGGTTGGCCTATTGGTAGAAGGTGGACAGCAGTTATTTTGAAGTTTTGGTCTTTGGCATGTTTCTTCAGTTTTATACTTCTTTGAGTTGGTTAAGGATACTGCCTAAAACTTTGATATATACATATACAACTAAAACAAAGTGCTGATGAATTGAATTTCCAAGGACATTAGCAGAATAACTGTGCTAATGACACAAGCTTGAATAAAATGAAGTGTTTTGCTACTGGGAAAGTTTATCATTCTGAAGTTCCTAAATTCCTCTAAAACTTTTGATATGTAATTTGTACGCTGCTCTATGGCTTTTTGGTTAAATTTTTCTTATGTCAGGAAATATTTATGGACTTGCCTGGAAATATCTTTAATTTATGAAATTAGAGATGGAATTTTGTTATTTATGTTTGGAATTTTAAGACATTAAGTAAATTGTTTACTCAGTGTGACTATGCAAAATTTATGTGCAATTTTGGGGAGACATGGTCAATAATTCTCATTTTTTAATATATATTTTTATAGAGCTGTTAAATGCTTTTTATTTTCTAATATTTATTTATTTGGCTGCATTGGGTCTTAACTGTGGCACACGGAATCTTTGCATCATGTGGGATCTTTCTGTGTGACACATGACCCTCTAGTGGTTTGTAGACTCAGCAGTAGTGGTGTGCGGGCTCTGGAGCACATGAGCTTCAGTATTAGTCGTTGTGACTCGCCGGTTTAGTTGCTTTGTGGCATGTGAGATCTTAGTTCCCTGACCAGGTATCATACCCATGTGACCTGCCTTGCAAGGCAGATTCTTTACCACCGAGCCAACAGGGAAATCTCTCCTTACATTTTTATAGGAGACTGATCACAAGCAAAGTAATGTGGCCTGAGGAAACAGGGCAGTGCTGAAGGGCTTTAAGCAGGGCTGTAGTGGGATCTGTTTGCTGTTTTTGAAACTTGACTGCAGCAGTGATGGGTGAAGGCTCAAGAAGTGTGAGACATCAGGGGCAGGGTTTCTGGTGGGGGAAGAAATGGCAAGGGCTCCAGTTGGAGGGAGGGAGATTCCTCCTGTTTATTTTGATGAAGTTTAAAATAGTTAGATGAATTTTGCAACTCTTTTTCAGATAAGATGAATGAGTACTGGAAGTAGGTGCCCAACAATATCCCTTTAATAGCTCCCATGCAGATTGACTAAAAGAAAGGGTAAGATCATCTCATAACTCTCTTGAGGAAAAGATTCTTTTAGTTGAATAAGCAGACACTCATGATTACCCTTTTCTGCCCTCTGATACATTCGAGGTATACACGCCAAGTGCTTTAGACACTCCAGACAGGGTTCTGGTAATAGGAAGTGGTTACTGGTACCAGTCACCAAGCTGCAACCAGCCTAGTAGTTTAAGAGAAGAGATACTGTGTGGATTTCAGTCATACAATTGGCCATTTCCCCTCTCTTTGCTGCTATTCCCTCAGCTGTACCTGATATCTACCTCAAAGTGTAGTTGCAAAGACTAAATAAATTACTACATATTAAGTGTTTACAATAGTGTTGTAAGTAGAAATATTATCATAGGAATTATGTTAAAAACAGAAAAATACTGTTGGGCTGCATTACAGCCTTTTAGTTGGTCATCAGAATGAAGATTAACGTCCATACAGTTAGAGGTTTGTATGTGTCTGCCATCCATTAAGGTAACCATCTCCTTCACTTGTTGATTGCTCTTGAAGTTCTAGTAATACAGCACTTTCCGTATAAACAAGATGAACATTTTACATGGGAAAGCAGCCAGCATGCCCTGGAATGGGTTTTCGAGAGCCCTGCCACAGCATAGCCCTGTGAGTGATTCTGAGGGGGAGTGGAAGGAGTACTCAGGTGCCATCTCAGTTTGATTCACAGTTAGTTGTTACTGAAAGGCCAGGGCTTGTTTCCTGCATATTTTAAAATTATCCTTGACGCAGAATTTTTTTATTTTATTTTATGAAAGCAGTATATAAAGTATTATGACCTCCAGGTGGAGCAAGAAAATCTCTAACCCCTAACTTGTAACTGTGGGACATATTCAGGTGATAAGCCCACAACTCTTAACAGTGAAGCTGTTGACTGATATGTATTAAGGCCTTCTATTTGCCAAATGCTTTTACATGCAATATTTTGTGTCATCCTCACTACAATTTTTAGATAGGTATTTCTACTATATTCTGTTTTTGTAGATGATGATTAGGGATAGTAAGTAAGTTGAATTTTAGGAGCTGTTATTCAAGTCCAGGCAGTTGGCCCATATTCTTAATCATCACTGTATATACCCTTCATTGTTAAAATATTATCACAACTATAAAAAATAAAGCATTCTGATTATAGTCAAATACAGAATATTTAGAAATGTAGAATAAAGGAATAATCTCATAGACTTACCACTTAATGATTTTGAATATAAATTTGATAGCTTACAGTGAATGATGTCTGTTTGTGATCTCCAAAGAAGATTTAGCTTCAGGACCAGGGACCAGTCTTGATCACTCAAGAGCTTTGTTGTAGCAGAGTTTTATTAAAGTGAAAGAGGACATTGGACAGCTTCTGACATAGACATAAGAAGGGGGACAGAGAGTTCCCCCCTTGCTAGTCTTAGCAAGGGAATTAGATACTTTTTAAATTGGTTATTACAATAAGTCAAAAGAACCTCTCAAGCTCTTACTAGACTCACTAACACAATTTACATTTTAAGATGACAGAATTAGAACTAATAATAGAAAGATCTTACCAGACACACTCCCATAATATACATTTTAAGATAACAGGATTCAGTTCAGTTCAAAATGCAGTCATGTCCGACTTTTTGCGACGCCATGAAGCACAGCACGCCAGGCCTCCCTGTTCATCACCAACTCCCAGAGTTCGCTTAAACTCATGTCCATCGAGTCCGTGATGCCATCCAGCCATCTTATCCTCTGTTGTCCCCTTCTCCTCCTGCCCTCAATCTCTCCCAGCATTAGGGTCTTTTCCAAGGAGTCAACTCTTCGCATGAGGTGGCCAAAGTACTCGAGTTTCAGCTTCAGCATCATTCCTTCCAATGAACACCCAGGACTGATCTCCTTTAGAATGGACTGGTTGGATCTCAAAGGCTTTGGCATAGTCAATAAAGCAGAAATAGATGTTTTTCTGGAACTCTCTTGCTTTTTCCATTATCCAGCGGATGTTGGCAATTTGATCTCTGGTTCCTCTGCCTTTTCTAAAACCAGCTTGAACATCAGGAAGTTCACGGTTCATGTATTGCTGAAGCCTGGCTTGGAGAATTCTGAGCATTACTTTGCTAGCATGTGAGATGAGTGCAATTGTGCGGTAGTTTGAGCATTCTTTGGCATTGCCTTTCTTTGGGATTGGAGTGAAAACTGACCTTTTCCAGTCCTGTGGCCACTGCTGACTTTTCCAAATTTGCTGGCATAATGAGTGCAGCACTTTCACAGCATCATCTTTCAGGATTTGAATTAGCTCTACTGGAATTCCATCACCTCCACTAGCTTTGTTCGTAGTGATGCTTTCTAAGGCCCACTTGACTTCACATTCCAGGATGTTTGGCTCTAGATGAATGATCACACCATCGTGATTACCTTGGTCGTGAAGATCTTTTTGTACAGTTCTTCTGTGTATTCTTGCCACCTCTTCTTAATATCTTCTTCTGTTAGGTCCGTACCATTTCTGTCCATTATCGAACCCATCTTTGCATGAAATGTTCCCTTGGTGTCTCTAATTTTCTTGAAGAGATCTCTAGTCTTTCCCATTCTGTTGTTCTCCTCTATTTCTTTGCATTGATCGCTGAGGAAGGCTTTCTTATCTCTTCTTGCTATTCTTTGGAACCTTGCATACAGATGCTTTTATCTTTCCTTTTCTCCTTTACTTTTTACTTATCTTCTTTTCACAGCTATTTGTAAGGCCTTCTCCAGAAGCCATTTTGCTTTTTTGCATTTCTTTTCCATGGGGATGGTCTTGATCCCTGTCTCCTGTACAATGTCACGAACCTCCATCCATATTCATCAGGCACTCTATCAGATCTAGGCCCTTAAATCTATTTCTCACTTCCACTGTATAATCATAAGGGATTTGATTTGGGTCATACCTGAATGGTCTAGTGGTTTTCCCTACTCTCTTCAATTTAAGTCTGAATTTGGCAATAAGGATTTCATGATCTGAGCTACAGTCAGTTCCCGGTCTTGTTTTTGCTGACTGTATAGAGTTTCTCCATCTTTGGCTGCAAAGAATATAATCAATCTGATTTTGGTGTTGACCATCTGGTGATGTCCATGTGTAGAGTCTCCTCTTGTGTTGTTGGAAGAGGGTATTTCCTATGACCAGTGCGTTTCTCTTGGCAAAACTCTATTAGCCTTTGCCCTGCTTCATTCAGCATTCCAAGGCCAAATTTGCCTGTTACTCCACGTGTTTCTTGACTTCCTACTTTTGCATTCCAGTCCCCTATAATGAAAAGGACATCATTTTTGGGTGTTCTAAAAGGTCTTGTAGGTCTTTATAGAACCGTTCAACTTCAGCTTCTTCAGTGTTCCTGGTTGGGGCATAGGCTTGGATTACCATGATATTGAATGGTTTGCCTTGAAAATGAACAGAGATCATTCTGTCGTTTTTGAGATTGCATCCAAGTACTGCATTTAGGACTCTTTTGTTGACCATGATGGCTACTCCATTTCTTCTAAGGGATTCCTGCCCACAGCAGTAGATATAATGGTCATCTGAGTTAAATTCACCCATTCCAGTCCATTTTAGTTTGCTGATTCCTAGAATGTCGACGTTCATGCTTGCCATCTCCTGTTTGACCACTTCCAATTTGCCTTGATTCATGGACCTAACATTCCTGGTTCCTATGCAGTATTGGTCTTTATAGCATTGGACCTTGCTTCTGTCACCAGTCACATCCACAACTGGATATTGTTTTTGCTTTGGCTTCAACCCTTCATTCTTTCTGGAGTTATTTCTCCACTGATTTCCAGTAGCATATTGGGCACCTACGGACCTGGGGAATTCCCCTTTCAGTATCCTGTGATTTTTGCCTTTTCATACTGTTCATGGAGTTCTTAAGGCAAGAAAACTGAAGTGGTTTGCCATTCCCTTTCTCCAGTGGACCACATTCTGTCAGACCTCTCTACTATCACCCTCCCTTCTTGGGTAGCCTCACACAGTATGGCTTAGTTTCATTGAGTTAGACAAAGCTGTGGTCCATGTGATCAGATTGCCTAGTTTTCTGTGATTATGGTTTCAGTGTGTCTGCCCTCTGATGCCCTCTTGCAACACCTACCATCTTAGTTGAGTTTCTCTTACTTTGGTTGCTCCAGCAAAGCACAGCTGCTGCTCCTTACCTTGGACAAGGGGTAGCTCCTCTCAGCTGCTGGCCCTGACCTCGGACGTGGGGTAGCTCCTCTAGGCCACTCCTGTGCCAGTGCAGCCTGGTTCTCTCGGTCGCCGCCCCTCACCTTGAGCAAGCTTCTCTCTGGCCAGGCTTCTGCGTGGTCCGTTGCAACCGGCGCGCTTCTGCACGGTCTGTTGTAGCTGGATTAGTCAGATGGTTTTCCAGAAGGAGAAACTGTCTTCAAGGAGGATACATTGATGTTATATAATTCTTACTAAAGAATGTAGAAAAAAAAGTTTGTCTTTTCCTCCTCCTTGAGAATTCCATATCCCTCTCTCCTCAAGAGCCCCATACCTCTCTCTCCTCCTTGGGAGGAGAGAAGAAGTCCTCCTGGACTTCTTATCAACCTGCCTAGGAACTGACTCTCAAATTCATCTAGATTTCTGTGTGGCCTCATATTTACTAATATTTATTAAAGCCTTCTGCAGGACACTGTGCTCTAGCATCGTACAGGTATGCCTTTGGTATTTTTCGTCAATAGAGAGTCTTTTTAATAAAAGTATAATGTAAAAGTGAGATTTAGGGGCTGTCAGTGGGGCGGCTGAGGGACCAGGTTGGGGCAAGAGTGGCCTCTTTGCCTCATTGTGCCCTAATGCCGCCTGGACACTGTGCGGGCTGCCAGCACTATTAAGATCTGGACTGTGGAGCACGTCTTTGACCACCCATGGGAAATCTTTATAACAGCTGCAATGCAGAAATACCCAAACCCTATGAACCTGAGTGTGATTTGAGTTGATGTACTGGATAGACACATAGATCACTCTGAAATGTTGCATAGCCATGCACTTCTCAGCACACAGTGGGGACAGCTTTCCATTGTGAAATTTATTATTGGTGCAGCAAGAACCAAAACATATGCACAAAAACATTCTATAGTGGATGCCACAGAGAAAACAGTGAAACTGAAATCTGCGAATATTTCATTTACAAATAAGGTTTCAATAGATGAGAGATTTACATACAAACCACATCCTTAAGCCTCAGAAAAAGCTATTTTGACTCAAGAAGCCATAATTACTGTGAAAGGAGTCAGGCTCGGCAGTTACCTTGAAGAGCTGATGGCAAGTACGATATCATCCAACGCTAATAAAGGCCAAGAAGCAATGGAGTGTTTAATACATAAATTAAATGCTGAAATTGAGGAACTGACAACTTTGGCAAGAGGAAGCATACAGACAGGAATGGCAGCAGCAGCATTTGTGGAGAAATGATAATGAAAATTGATATATGATACCTAGTTTCCCAGATTTCTACAAGCTGACAGTGTATTTGTTACTTAAAAAATACAACTCTATTTTAGGTAGAATTTTTTTTTTTTAAATAAGCTGAAGAAAAGCTATGTGACTTGATCAAAACAAAGATGTGCAGGGATCAGTTGAAATTAGTTTTTTCTGAAATGACTGCTTCTTGAGAATTCCAGTATTTATGCCGAAATTTAACAATTTTTGAAAAGTACACTTGGAAATTGGTATTGGCAGATGAAACCTCCTTAAGGGAGAATTTTAAAGCTTTTCATGCACTGGAACTCTACCTTACCCTGGACCAATCCCAGAACCAAGCAGAGTCCCCTGTGCATATGCACGACCACTGTGCTATGGTAAACTTGGAGAGCTTACCTGAGCGAACTCACTTTTAAAGGAGAAATTGTATCATTTAAAAAATACATTAAAAAATAAAAATATATTAATTGTATAAAATAATTTGTTCTGCTCTAAACCACCATTAAAAATCACAGTGTTTTAATTTTGTACTCAGATAACATTTTTGGAGTAAAAATAATCATGAAAGTAATGATTTCAACAAAAGTGAAAAAAAAAGTGAGATTTAAATAATACTTTGAAACAACAGGAGAGAGAAAAAAAGAATACGCCTGTTGGCAAATGGGTGGCACTGCCAGTGAGTGCTGTAAGGGGGTAGGAAACTTTTCTCATCTTTTTGTTCTTACTGGTATTTGTAGGAGTCCCAGTCACCAGCTTCGTAGACTTAAGTTTTAAAGTAAAGCACTTATTATACATTGGAAGCTGTTTGATTCTTTATGCTTGGTTTTGATTTATCATTTGTTTATCCTTTTTGAAAGATTATTAAAAAATTTTTTAACCCTAAGACGTTCTTGCATAAAGAAAAGCCTCTTTTGTATTCACCATGGCAGATGTAATGACATTTGTACTTCTAAAATTTTCAGAAGTAAGACTACTACAACACTAAAATTAATTGCTTCAGTTGATCCCCCTTTTCCCTACTGGGGAAATCATGCTTAAGTCTCCCTCCAAGGTAGTTCATGATCTCTTTTACATTATATGGTCCAGCCCTTACACTAAAACCTCCTTTTGAGCTGAGACCTTTTTGTTTCCAGGCCATGTTCAGTTGCACCTGCCTGATATTCAGATCTCTTTTTCCAGTAAGCATAGAGGGAAAGGCTTATGTTTTTTTTTTCAGAGCTAGAATGGTATGATGATTTGACACCTGACCATTAATTTACATTTTTCATTTCTATAATCACATTGTGTTCCAGCATTTCTTTTTCAGTATTGTAACTGTTGCTACATCTCCCCCTTCCTAGTATTATTTTCTTTTAAATAAATGTTCCTGTGATAGTGTTTTAATTTTAATCCTGTGAAATTTCTGACTTTGTTCCTCATTTTCTTCTTAAAAGTTGTTTTCTACTTAAGTTAGAGATGTGTAAATGAATGTTTTGGTTAAATGCTTTTCTAGCTGAATGGTGGCATCTTGCCAGCCAGAGGGCGGCAGTTAGCCAGCAGTCTTTCTACATGACTTTTTTTTTTTTTCTCCTTTGTTCAGGCAGAGTAGTATCCTGCTTTTTAAGGGTAGAAAACTCTTCTTTTTTCTCCATGAGATTTTAAATCAATGTTTTTTGCTTGGTTTAAAAGAGTTGACCAGATGATTGTGGTGTAGTCTCCTGAGGTTAAAATTTCTATCTAAACAGTTCGGTTCTAGCAATATGTCATATGTAATAATAATAATTCATAGTTGTTATGAGTTTCATTAATGTTTTGAAACTTTGGTATTTTTGGTAAATATATTTGAAGACAGACTGAGAGTACGTAGATAGATGACCTTCTTTGGCCTGTTGAAGTCCTTTAAAAGCCTAAAACACTGCCTCTTTTTCTCTCCCTGCAAGCTGAAATCTGACTGTACTGAATTGCAAACTAAAGAAAAGAAATCTGGCACAGTTCTCATCGTTGCCTCTGGCTCTTAAAACTAAATAATGTATGGATCTTGGTGAGAAGTATTCTGGTTTTTGGGGGCTTCTCTTTTGTTGGTTCTCTAAGCATGTTAAATGAACAGAAGAATGGATTAATAAAGCATAAGTATGAGGAAGAGAGCATATTTTATCTGGAAGAATCTTTTTGTTTTTAAATGTTGTTTATCTAATATAAACTGTATATGAATTCCTTTTCATGATCTTTTATATACTGCTGTAATAAAATAATAGGCAACAGGATTTTTGATAAGTAAATATCCTGTATCTTCTCTTAAGCCTTTAGAACCCCAGAGAACAGAGAACTTTATTAAAATATATACTTGATCCTAAAGCATTTTGAACAATAGTTATTTGTTGCCACAGTGTAGATGCTTCTAGGGTTTAGACTAGAGTAATAGTCGATATCTTTAGATCAGGAATCCGTGTTGTATTTTGATTTTACAGTCTTAGTCTCGGAAGGCTTTTAGTTTTTCTTTTAGCAAGGAGGTGTGTGTCTCTAGGTTGAGATCTGTAGGCCTCACATAGCAATTACTTATAGCTACTTGGGGCTAGGGCAGTCCTGAAGTGCCTAGAGTGGGTTTCTGTGTATATCACTGGTCTCTGAATTCCCAGAGTCACAATATTGAAAAGATAGAGCAAATACTGTAGTTTTTCAGTTTGTCAATTTTCTTACCATTAGTCATATTAGGAATATTACCTAATTGGAATGAAAGTTTAATACAAAAGTCTGTCTGAAGTCTTTGAGGAGGACATTTCTGTTTACTTTAGCATGCATACATGCATATCCTGTCTTATTCCAAAAAGAATTTAACGTGGCACTTTACTGTAGTTTTTATGATATGAGTAAGTCTTACTTATAAATACGCTTGCCAGTCTCAAGTTGAAATGAATCTAGCTTCCAAATGGTGTGTACTTATTCCAACAATGCTTCCATTGTACTGCAAAGTCTTGTTACACCTTTAGGGTTTGAATATGTTCTCTTGTCATAAATCTTTATCCTTTGATGTTAGAATCGATTTTTGGCATTGGCTAAAAGTCATTGAGTGCCAAGCCTGGTGAATAACCTGGATAGGCAGTCTGGGTTGTTAAAGCTTTTTGGTTTATTGTTTTTGACTCATGAACTATGAGCCAGAACAGTTTCAGGATGATGAAATGAGTTTCTGAGCCACAGTTAACTCGTTGTTACATCCAGCAGCCTTGAACAATGGGTCCATTTGACTCTTGGTCTTTGTGGGATGCGTCTACATTAGCAGTACCATTGATATCAAATAAACAAGTTAACATTGTCCTCACTGTGATTTTGATATGAATGTTCTCTTGCATTGGAACTGTAGCAAAGTTTACCATTGCAGATTTCATGTTTTCAGATTATAGTGAAAACTTTTATCATTAGCTTTAGTTATTTTCTTAAAATATCATTTGAAAAAGCTGTTTGTGAAGGGTGCAAAATGGAGAACAACTTCTAACTTATAGTAGAAATGTTTGAAATAGTCTTCACCAACTTTCTGTATCTTTATTTGCCACTGTCTGCTCACCATCACTTTCTCTCCCCAACTTTTTCTGTGTTCTGATTTTCCTGAGTAATTACCTAATTGGATGAATCAAATTATTACTTTGACAACATTTTATAGAAGATGAGACAGACTTATGGAAGATGTGACTGAGTAGTTTGAGGAATCAGAGATACTAATGAGTCAAAATTCAAATCTCAGTTTTCTGATTCTGAATACCTTCCTTAACAATAACTTGAAAATTATGAGTTCTCTCCCTGTATTTTCATATATTTTACTTGTAGATTTAACGCCACACAAAGTTAAATGTTAAGCTTTGTCTTAATGAGGTAATTTTAAGTTTTATATTGACATGGAGCTAAACATGCATTAATCTCCACTTGATTGTGTTTTGGCCTTGAAAATAATTGTTGCATATGAAAGAGTTACATTCCTCCTATGCCTGTGCCTTTGTTTGCCAGAGTTATATTTTATAATCATATTTGTGTTTGTATTGAAACATTTGTTTATAGCGGTGTTAGTCACGATGATGCTATGCAGCTGTAAAAGTCACATTTTAAATTTTACTACATGAAATATTTATTGTTCTACTATTTTGTCTTAAAAATTTGTACATTTAAATTAGACTGAAGCATTAAGTTTACTTGTTAAATACTGTAATTCAAGTATGATGGTATCCTCTTGTGTTTGTGAATTGAAGAAGTGATCATTTTTATTTTTGAAATGTTTTAGAACTGTATAAATATATGTATGGTAGTCTTAAGTTTGGATTGTAGTAGCTTAGGTCACCTACCACTGAATTCATTCCCTGGGGGATGTGATGTGGACATTCACCTTGACACCTCTGTTGTTGTCAGCTTCGTTGCAAAGTGTGCATGTTCAAGACCAGTGGGTCCCCAGATAAAAATTAGAATGCTTGTGGGGAAGGAGACTTCTTCACTAGAAGTTTCCTGTGACCTGCCACTGCCTGCTGATAAACAAGAGTTTAATAACTGTGCTCCAAGTTCTTATGAGCAAGTGTCATGTTAAACTCTGGCACACCCAAATGCTCACAAGCTCAGAGGGAATGTTTATATGAAGGATTGTGTGTTGGATGTGCAGTCCAACCAGCCTGTAGTAGTCTACATTTTATGACTGTATTAAACTGAACCATTTTGGTGACCTGCATTCCTGAAAAGCATTGTATCAAAGTGGGCTATGCTTCTTTCGGTATGAAGGGGGCCATTTCATCTCTCTTAGCTCATGATACAATATAATTTCTAATTTTTAAAGTTCCTCTTTAAAGTAACCCCAGTGTACTGATTTTCCTTAACTGGAAATAGATAGGTTAGCTGTCGTATTCTTTTAGGTTCTGATTTTTTAAATGGTAGGCCTTAAAAAATGACAAGGTAAAGGATAATAGTAGAAAGAAAGCATTAAGTTTAGTTAAACAGAAAAAATTATAGAGCATCAGAGCACCAAATCTCAAATTTCAGAGGGCTGAGACCTAACAAATTTCAGCATCTTTCCCCCAAACTAGCGAGGGCTTGGGGTTCAACACAGGTTTCGTGACTCCGAGTTCAGTCCTGAGATTATTACTGAGATTTTTCGAGTGAAGATGCTTGATACTTAGGTTGTGAAAGGAGGAATAAGGACTAGAAGGGAGGGTGTCAGATGCTGCAGGAGTTGGGAAGAATGACAATTCAAAGTTACCTGTTAATCTGGTATCATTATCAGCAGCTTTTATTGGGTGCCTCCTGTGTCAGGGGCCTTGTGTTTCAGTTCTTAGGAACAGAGAGAGGAGGACCTTGCCATCAAGGGTTTGTGCCAAGGGGAGGGAGAAGGGAAGATGAACCTTTGCAAACATAAGAAATGATAGACATGGTCAGATGACCTCTCAGGTCTCCTTCGTGTGTGTGTGTGTGTGTGTGTGTGTGTGTGTGTGTGTGTGTTAATCTCCTGATATGGCTTGTGGGATTTTAGTTTCCCAGCCAAGGATTGAACTCAGGCCACGACAATGAAAGTGTCAAGTCCTACCACTGGACTTCCAGGGAATTCCCTTAAAATCTATACTTCTTTTCTCCAGCTGCCAGTCTCTGGACTACTCTTCCAGGGTAGAAACTGTGGGGTGTGTTCTGATATGTGGAGCATGTGGGATAGGATAGAAGAAAATGCTATGGTTTCAGTGAAGAAAGTGTTATTTATTCTGCAAATAATAAGTGTAATGGATATAGATGCAGTTTTAACCAGACAGCAGTTGACTTTACAAGATTTATTATTCTTCTCTATTCTTAATATCTGATAAGTTATTTTACCAATACCTTTTTCAAAAAGGTTAATATGAAATTCTTAAAACAAGAGTTCTAGCCATCATGTTATTATATGGGATCATAATGTGTTATGTGGGAAATATGTATTTCCCACATGGAAACATGTATTATCATGTATTATGTGGGAAGTATTTCATTAAAAAAGTTATGTAGATAAAATGCTGTTCAAAATGTTGAGATGAGATGAAACCTTTAGTTGAAGAGGGTTATGGGAAATTTAAACTTTACTTGGAAGAACTGTGCTCTTCCAGCCAAACTCAGTAATAAGTCGTAAGAATGGGAAAGTCTGAGTCTGGGGACAGTGACAGTAGTAGCCCCACCTCCATCTGGCCCTCCAGAAGAGGGACATTGGGAGAAGAAGGGCCTCCATTCCCAGGATCTGCAAAAGCAGTTGTGTCCTCAGGGCCACTGGTTCTGTTAGTGCAAGAAACAGTCCTTTTAGAGACTTGGCATAGGATCCCTAAGTTCCAGTGGGCACTGGGGGAGGAGTCCCCGAGGGCTGGAGTAAGGACTGGGAAAGGAGAGCAGATTGGTGTTCTGGTGATGTGCCTTGCCTGATTCTGACTGGCCGAACAGAGTCTGGGAAGGTGGCTGTTCTAATTGGAACAGGTGCTATTGCTAGTTCCTTGGCGGTAATGAAAGATCCCTGTGGGATGGAGGGCCGAGTGAAGGCCCCTTGAGGGAGGCAGGCTCTCTTGGGTGCCTTTGGGTCTCCTCTCCTGCCTGTCTTGGGGAGAGTCAGTTGGAGGAGGGGCTGGGGCAACTTCTAGGCTGGGAGTTGTCAGCTTATTCTGAAGGCCTTTTACTTAATTGTTCCACTTGCTTTCATTTGTGCAGAAACATTATACTGTAGTAGTGATTGGATCAATTTTTGTTGCTTTTATATTTAATGAGATTTTTAGCTTTTTAGTTCCCTAAAACATCCTGCCCAAAATGCTAGCATGCAGTGTCTGCCGTGAATACAAAGTGGTTAAGAAGAATTCCTCCCCCTGCCCCATAGCTATTTCCTGAATAAGTCTTATTCTTTCAAATCTTTGTATATTGCTTGTGGTATTTCCTCTTCCTAGAATGTTATTCTCTGCCTGGTGAACTATCAAATAACATGCCTCCTAGCTGTTAGCTGCTCAGTCCCTTCTCTTGCCATTGTGCATAAACTTATTACTCTATTTTTTAGCCTGCTAACTGTGTATTTTAGTGACTTGATTATGTTGTACTCTCTTGTTTACTGTTGCATTCTTAGGCCAAACGGAGGTGTTTAAAAAACAGTTGTCAAAAAAATACTATGTGTGATAAGTGCCAGAACGTCAGATCAAGTAATAAAAAGAAAATAGTAATCAATACTTAGCTTCACAGTGTGTAAAAAAAAAAAACAACCCTCAAACTGAATTATAGGCTTAAATGTAAAACTATAGACTATTAGAAAAAGCACTAGGTGAAAATCTTTGTGACTTGAATTAGGCAAACATTTCTTTGATAGGATATCAGAAGCATGATCCATTAAAAAAAAGTTGGACTTCTATAAAAGTCTGCTTTTTAAAGAGGCTCTTAAAGCTATCAGAGATGCTGCAGACTGACAAGTGAAATGAAGTCGCTCAGTCGTGTCCAACTCTTTGCGACCCTATGGATTGTAGCAGAAAATATTTGCAAATTGCATATCCGACAAAGAACTGTTATCCAGAATATATAAAGAATTTTGCAGACTCATTTAAAGAATGAGCAAAAGAAAATGACCCCAATTAAAAAATGGACGAAAGATCTAACGTTTTTCTAAAGAAGATAATATAGATGAGTCCTTAAAAAGATGGTCCGTTTTATCAGTCATCAGGGAAATGTAAATTACCATGAGGTACTTCTACACACGTTTTGTTATGGTTCAAATAAATAGAAACTGTGCCAAGTGCTGGAGAGGATGAGGAACCACTGGACCCCTTTACACATCAAACCATATGACTCACTCCTGGGTTTTACCCAAATGAAGTTAAAACTTATATTCATACAAAAACATGCACGCACGTTTTATAGCAGCTTTTCTTGAGTTTTGTTTACAAGGGCCAAAAATGGGAACTATTCAGTTTTCTCTCAGCTGGTAAATGGATAAGCCAACTGTGGCACATTCCATGCATTGGAATATTGCTAAGCAATAAAAATAAATAAACTACTAAAAATAAATGAAATTGTTGCAACAAATGGATGGATCTAACATGTACTATGCTAAGTGAAGGAAGCCAGATTCAGAAACACACAGACTGTACAGTTGCATTCGTATTGGAAAGAGCAAGGTGCTAGGAGCTGGGGGTGGGGGAGGTTGGATGTAGAGTGGCAGGGAGTTTGGGGAGGGGGATTGTTCTGCACCATGAAACTCGAATGTGTTTTGTTCGTGGGGCTGCTTATACAATTGTCTGTTTCTCATAGAACATCTACAGAACTGAACACTTGAGGGTGAATTTTTCTGTATGTAAAATTTGCCTTAATTAAAAATGAAAACAGAAGTCATTGTACAGATGATTTAGTAAAGTTTTTGTTGACTCTAATAAAGCTTGATTAAACTTTGCAGGCTTGGATGTGATGACAATTTGCCAGAACGTGATAATCTCTGGAGGCCTCACATGTGATTGCAGCAGGGACCTCTGTAGCTAATCTTTTCCCAAAGTGCACAACTACAGAGTCAGGCCTTCGGATGTTGGCACAGTGTGTGGATGAGATGGTCCCTGTGTAGGGAAAGCCAGTGTCTTGAAAAATCTACAAATGTTGAATCTGACACCATGTAGTGGAGCTTATTAAGGAGAAGAAACTCCAGGATTAAGGAAAATGTGGCAAGACACAGCCCTGCATCCTCCTGCCTTGCCTTTCCCACAATTGTTTACCACTGGGTGTGGTTTGTGGAGCAGCACTTCATTCTGTTCAGTATGTTACTGAACTCCATGTAAAACTAAAGCTCTGTGATTGGCAGTTGGTTTGAAGTTTTTAGACATTCCATTTGTTTTTATTTTTTACCTGTAAAGTAAAATTGGTTTAGTTCATTTTGACAGTTTTGCCACACTTCTGAGTTATTGTTACTGAAGTTTCCCCAGAGTATTGCCCAGTGGATGGAGGAGGGGCTCAATAAGTATGCTTAGTTTCTACAATTTTTAAAGTTCGTTTATGACATATGAAACTGTTAGTTGATCAGTCGTGTCTAACTCTTTGTGACACCATGACTGTAGCCTGCCAGGCTCCTCTGTCCATGGAGTTTTCAAGGCAAGAATACTGGAGTGGGTTGCCATTCCCTTCTCCAGGGGATCTTCCTGACCCAGGGATTGAACCTCATCTCCTGTATTGCAGGCAGATTCTTTATTGGCTTCACCTCTGAGCCGCTAGGACCCACCATAAATATTGTGACAACTCCTCCCATTGGCCCCCTGCCCTGGCTATTATGAGAAGCGGTAGTATATCTAGTGGTGGCTTCTGGAGCCAGGTTGCCTGGGTTTGTCTCTGCGCGCTACCAATTGTTTACTAGCTGTGTGACCTTGGGCAAAGTTACTTTCTTTCTCTGTGCCTCTGTTTCCTCATCAGTAAACAGGGATGATATTAATAATTACACTACTGACTCCATGGAGGGTTTGTGTAAATGGAATGAGCTAATAATAAAGGGAAAGTTCTCACAGCAGATAGCAGGCAGGGAGTGTGATGTCAGTGTTACTGCTGTTACTGTGGCTGTGTGTGCATGTTCAGTCATGTTTGACTCTTTCGCGACCCCACAGACTGTAGCCCGCCAGGCTTCTCTGTCCATAGGGTTTTCCAGGCAAGAATACTGGGTTGCCATTTCCTCCTCCATGGGATCTTTCCGACTCAACGATCGAACCTGCATCTCCTATCTTTGCTGCATTGCACGCAGATTCTTTCCTGGTGAGCCACCAGGGAATCCTGTGGTTGTAGTTGTTATTATTTTTATTCTATGTTAGTGAGTAGCCTTATAAGCCTTCCTTAAATGTTGAAATCCAAGACTATGATGCTGTTTCTACTTTGAATTCCTGAAAGTAGGTTTGGTTCTGGTAAAGTCATCTGAGTTAAATCCTTTTTAATTTTATCCTTGTTTCCCTGAAATTCCTCTATTTTGTATTTCATTGTATATTTGACTTTTAGTTAATATGCTTGATACATTTGGAATCTGCTTTCTGACAACTTATTTATAATTAATTGCAAATCGTTTGTTACAGCATACCCTCTTCTGTGTTCAGAGGTTCAAAACCAGTTCATTGTCTTAAATATGCAACAAAACTAAATGTATCTCTTAAGTTAGAAGCCAGGGTATTGTTTTTGTGGGTGGTATTCAGTCGCTAAGTGGTGGCTGACTCTGCAACTCCATGGCTTGTAGCCTGCCAGGCTCCCCTGTCCATAGAAAGTGAAGTCGCTCAGTCGTGTCCGACTCTGCGACCCCTTGGACTAGCCCGCCAGGCTCCTCCGTCCATGGGATTCTCCAGGCGAGAATACTGGAGTGGGTTGCCATTTCCTTCTCCAGTCCATGGCTATGTATAAATTGAGACTTGGAAACCTCATTAATTTAGAGGACTGAATCTTCTAAATCAGAAGAACATGGACTTGTTTGCTTCTCTGTGTGCTGTGCCACCTTTGTAAAGTTGGGTCTTTTATGTGGAGAAGTGCTCTCAGCACAAAGCTGATTGTATTTGTCAGGGTATTTTGAAGACGTTTGTTAAAAAGCACTTGTGGAATGGTTTGTGGAAATGGTTATGAGGTTTCAGATTATTCTTGTCCTCTTCAAATCCATTGTTCAGCAGGAAAAAATAAGACTTGTCTTTTAAATTTAATAGTAGCAAACTAGCTTGCTAAGACTGTTGAAAGTCTTAAAACCCCTTGTGGGGTTATATTGGGTAGTTGGTCTTTAGAGTTACTTTAAAAAGCCATAAACTGATTCGCTAGCAGCGTGTATGTCCTCTATACTGAGATTTGAGGTGACTCTTACAGCCCCTATTCCTACCTTGAGGACAGCACCTTTCCTGCAGAGCCTGGACTTTATAGTTTCTCCTACCCAGTGCCTAGTAACCTCTGCTCTGTTTTCTGTCTGTCTTAATTTGCTTGTTCTAGATATTTCATGTAAGTGGAAGTACATAATACTTGTCCTTCTGTGTCTGGCTTTCTTCACTTAACATGTATTGACGTTTCATCCATGCTGTAGCATGTGTCCAGTTTCATTCTTTTTTTTTACAAATGAATAATACGCTGTACATTCAAAAATATAAATAATGTATTGAACCCAGCACATCTAAAACAGTATCATATCAACATGCAATCTGCATAAAAGTACTAATGAAATATTTTCCATTAACACGTCTGTTCAGATTTGCCACATTTCAGGTGCTTGGTAGCTAACCGTGGCTGGACTGATGAACTGGACATCAGAGAGCTAGATAAAGGAAGGATTACTTAAGATTGTTAAGCAGCACATGCTTTCTTTTCTTTCTTTCTGTTTTTTTTTTTTTTAAATTTGCTGAAAGGCAGTATTAGAGACTTTAGTCATTAGCCAGGGTGGGGGAGAAAGGGTTTTACAAAAATGGTAAAGATACAGGCATAACTATTCCTTTATTTCAAATCTCATACAACATATAAACCTTTAGAGGGAAAAATAGTTCACTGGGAAATTTTTTTCATCACAAGTCCTGGTCTCTTGATGGGATTTTTAAATTTGATATTCACACTGTCCTAAATACAGTGCTAGTAAGCATCAGATAATTAATGTTATCTGATTTATTATCTGATTTTTAAATTTGATATTCACACTGTCCTAAATACAGTGCTAGTAAGCATCAGATAATTAATGTTATCCAAACTGGAATTTTTCATCAGAAGTCCTGGTCTCTTGATGGGATTTTTTAAATTTGATATTCACACTGTCCTAAATACAGTGCTAGTAAGCATCAGATAATTAATGTTATCTGATTTATTTATCTGATTTTTTAAATTTGATATTCACACTGTCCTAAATACAGTGCTAGTAAGCATCAGATAATTAATGTTATCCAAACTGGAATTTTTCCTTTCCAGGCCCATTTTTTGAACTTTGGAAATTGGGCCTGATTTATGTCAGTCACTCATTCTTCTAACTTGTTGGACTGTCAGGAACTAGGAGCGCACGGATGAGGGTATAGAGAGGAGATGCCCATCGGCAGCCGTTTTGGATGTGGCTTTGTTGTATGCTATGTCCCCTGAAGGGCTTGGATTAGAAGCCGACCTTCAGCTACCTTTCAGAGGCCCTGAGAGTATGAACGTAGTGCCTAAAATGAAAGACTCTGAGATAGCCAAGAAACGGTATATTATCCTCAGCATGAATGCTTTGGTATAGAATAATTTAAATGAGGTAGGGAATGTTTTAGCTGTGAAGAGCATGTGGCTGTCAACGATCACTCATTCCTTGAAGCTTTGGTATCTGAGGTTTACCTGTATTGCAGAGGAATAAATAAGAGAATATGTGGTGAGAGTAAGGGAAAAAACTAAAGTGAGTGACTAGGCAGTTATTTTAAGATAAACAAGTGTTTCACTTTTGTTTTGGCACATCTTTCAGGTATTGTTCTGGTTAAATAGATCTTTTGAAATTATATCTTTCATGTCTGTATTGTATGAATTATGAATGTAAGTTTGTTGTTTAGTCGCTAAGTTGTCTCCAACTCCTTTGCAACCCCATGGACAGTAGCCCTCCCGGCTCCTCTCTCTATCGAATTTTCCAAGCAAGAATATTGGTGAGTTGGACATTTCCTTCTCCAGGGGTTGAACCCATGTCTTCTGCGTTGGCAGGCAGTTTCTTTAGCACTGATCCACCTAAGAAGCCCGAATGAAAGTTTAGGAAACAATAAAATAGGCACCTGGATACCCACACCCTAACTCAAGAAATAGAATGCTGTCAGTCCAAGTCCTTGCCACCGTTTTTGTAGTCTCAGTCCATATTTCAGAATTAGACTTTAGAAGAAAGTCGCTTATTTTAGACAAGTTAAAATACATTGGTCAGTATATTTCGTCAGAGATTGAGGAACTATTTGTTATTAAAATGGTTAATTATGTGTCTGGAAGGAGGTTATTTGTTTATTTTTTAAAAGGCAAGAGTAGAATTTCGTAAAGCTCTGTTCTGAAGCTATTTCGCACTTACTCTTCTTGCTGTGGTTCTTTTGTGGAAAGGGGTTTTTGCTCTGTGATTGCACTGGCACTGACGCTAGCTTCTTGAGCATATGCCTGCCTTCCTTCAGTGATCTAACAAAAGCATCTAATAATTCAGATGGCTCTACTTAAGGAAAATTTTTTAAAATCTTAAACTATCATCTATGGGATTCTCTTTTTCTGCAGCAGTAGCATATCTTTCGTAAACACAGTTTGTTCATTAGTTGAGACTTGTTCATTTTGGGTTGCTAAATTAATACCTATGTTTTTAGATAGGTTGTGTTTTTAGTTCATCACTTTATTTCAGCAGTTTTCTTTTAAGAGATGGTTCGTTATAAAATTAGAAGGAACAGACTGAATTTAGTTTTAAAAACTAGTTTTAAGTGACCAATTTTGTACAACCTCCATGAGACTTCCCTTTCTTATGATATAGCAGTATCAGAATAATTCAGCTGTTCTTTTTCCCCCTTCAGTATAACACTCTCAAAATTCCAACAGAACATTTCTTTGACCTTGATTAAACTGTGAAATTTGTTTGAAAGTGAAAATTGGCATTTTGGAGGCTATTTATAATGGTGTGATGGCAGTGTTTTTGCAGACTGTCCATTTGAAAGCTGTGTAACTACAAAAGAGATTTATTCGATATTTTAAATTACATATCCTTTGGTAATGCTTAACATTATTTAAGAAAATTATTTTTAATTATACAAGTAATACCTATAAAAATCCAAGTTCAGATAATCCCCCTGACTGCCATTCCTCATTCCCTGTCCCATCTCCTGAAGTGAGGAAGCACTTCTTCTAGTCATTTTGAGATCAATATTCTCCCCCAACTTTATATATATATACGTATAGTGTGTGTGTGTGTGTGTGTGTGTGTGTGTGTATGCATATATGCACCTGAGAACATAACACATCTGTAATAAAAGAAGTCTATCATGTGTATTCTGCAAGTTGTGGTTTTCTTTTAGTTTTGGAGATCGTTCAGCGCATGCAGATCTACCCTGAGGCTTTATGTTGTGAATGTGCCATAGTTCTTTTAACAGTTGGGTTGTCCCTATTACTTTCTGTTGAACACAGCTTCATGTTTAGTGTCTGTTTCTGTGTGGTTCTCCTAGGACACATGTGACTCTTTTTCTAGCTTAGATTTGGAGCAAGTGGAATTGCTGGATTATAACTATCTAGTATTCCCTACATGAAAGTTAATAAATAGAATATTTTTGGCGTGATTGAGTGTTAATTGTGCTCCTGGAATGAGTTGTGTATTTGTAATATTGGCATTTTAGTTAGATAGGAAGGATAAGGTTCAAGTATAAAACTACTGATTCTCAACACTGGCTATGCATTAGAATTGCCTCTAGACTTTTTAGGCATCATCACCCCAAGAGAATGATTTAGTAGGTCTTCAGAGCAGTACAAATAGATCCTTGGCATGAAGAGGAAAGTTAAATACAAGACATACATCTGAGACTTTTCTTAGAAAGCCTGTTACCTGGCCCCAATCTAGTACCTAAGTTACACCTAAGATGCAGTAAAATATAGTAGAAAAAATTTCATTTTCTTTAGACTCTTATTATAAGTTAACTCTTTCTTTCTCTGGACACTTAACATAGTGTATTAGTGTAGTAAATGATTACTTTAATATTGATAGGAAGAAAAAGACCATTTTTTAGAGGGGAGAAGGAATAGCAAGATTATAAACATGAAATATGAATAGAACTGAAGTTGTAGGATTATGGTACAGTTTTCATAAATGTTATTAATAAAAATGAATGTTTAAGCTGAATTTTTTTCTTTTTATTTTTTTAAATTATGAAAATATTTACAGGGCACTTTGAAAATACAGAACAAAGTGACATATAGTTCCACTATATATTAGAATTTTTTTAAGTAGGTAAATTTTATAGTAGTAGTAGATAATAAAGTTTTTAGTTGAAGTTTTAATATCAAACTCTCAAAAATTAACAGAATGAATATACAGAAAAACAGAAAGTTCTAGTAGACCTGAAAAGCCCCATGAACCAATTCAACATAATTAAGATTTATACAATTTTCACACAAAGATAGAATACAAATTCTCTTCAAAGTCCCACGGACTATAAACTGGGAGACTCTGAAACATATCTAGGGACATAAAACAAGGTGCAAAATTTCATGATTTTTAAGGCATTGAAATCATACAGAGTCTATTCTCTTATCACTATATAATTGTTAGAAATCAATATCAAAAGATAATTGAAAATAACCCAATATTTTCAAGTGCCATGTGACATCTACCAAGAGAGATCTTTGAGTTAACCATTGAAAGCCTCATGATTAGCTTTTTAATATGGTTGAGGGCCCAGACCCTATGCAGAGGCCACCTCGGTTTGTATTTTCTTACTAGTTCACATACTAGCTCTGTGAACTTCTATACCTCAAGTTTCCCGTTCTGTAAAATGAGATACTGATAATATTTATTTTACAAAGATATGGGATTATCAAGAGAATTATTATATACCTTAAAGCAAGCAGAAGAGTGCCTGATGCATTGCAGTTGGTATTAAATGTTAACTGTTATTATTGTTGTTTTCATTACAAATACAATTAATACTAAAGTTTCAGTCTTCAGGCATTAATGTTCTAAGTGACCAGAAACCAACAGCTGAATACATAGCTGAAGATGATGAGGATGAAGTTCTTGTACTCTGGTGGACTGATTCAAAGTCACTTTGATAGGACAAAGCTAAGATCTTTGTGTGTCTTTGGTAGGTTTAAGGCCCTGTCTGTTGCTTCTGGCATGTTAAATGGAGAACTAGTTCAGATTTCCTGTTCATATAATTGGTAGGAAATCCCACAGAGAGCAAGACAAGAATAGAGTCTGTTTCACTGAAGTGTTTGTGGTACTTCCTAACATTTTGTAAACCAATGGAGCTTGGAAATACACTTACTTTTGCTAACTTCTGTAAAGATTTTTATAGAACTAAAGGACGACTTACACTTGAGGTAAGAATTTTAGGATTAACAAACAAGAGGAGTGATAATTGGTAACGTTCCTTAGGGGGTACTGTGTGGGCATTCAGACACAAAATGAATTCTGGAGAATTGACAAGTCTTACAAGTACCTCCATGAAGTTTGATATTTTTTCCTCAGCATGACATAGATTTTAAAAACTTGTATTTTAAACTTATTTACCTGTTGGATGTCTTTTGGTTTTGGCTGTGTGGCTCTATATTGGCCCTACATTTAGCCAGGACTTCTTTGTATGGCGTGGAAGATGCTCCCAGAGCAGTCCACTGCCAGTATCCCGGCTTCCAGTAGTACTTTACTCTTGCCAGGTACCAAAGCAGTTTAGATGGCTAGTGTGATAGGGTCCTCTGTAGCTTTGTTTGTGCCATTTTCCTGCTCGGCGTGGACCCCTGGCAGAGTTCTCCTGACCCCCATAGCCAAGCCCGGCTGCCTTCTCTGACTGCTTGCTTTCCCCAAACACACTGCTTGTTTCCTGTGTTCAGGCTCGCTGCACACCTGTGCAAGTAGGCTTTTGGCATTAGACTGTCTGGGTTGTCATCCTGGCTCAGCCACACACTGGCTCTAGGGTCTTCTTTGTTGTTGTTGTTAAATTGAGATATTATTTACTTTAAGTCACCTTTCTAATCATTTAGAAGTGTACAACTCAAGGGCATTTATCATATTTATACGTTGTGAAACGTCTCCATTACCTAATTTCAGAACATTTTCATCCCCCTAGAAAGGAACCACTGTGTGTTAGCAGATACTCCCTATTTTCCCACCCCTCAGCCCCTAGAGTTTTCCCTCTGTAAATTTCCCTGTTCTGGGTCTTTCATGTAAATATAATCATATGTGTTTTCTGTCTGACTTATTTCGCTCTCTGTAATGTTTTCAAGATTCATCCATGAGGTAGCACGTGTCAGTACTTCGTTCCCTTTATGTATGGATATACCACATTTTGTTTATCCATTCATCAATTAAAGGATGTATGGGTTGTTTGCACTTTTTGGCTATTATGCATAACACTATTAAGAATATTTGTGTACAAGTGTTCTATGAACATGTTTCCTCTTGGGTTTACATGAAGGAGTGGAATTTTTGAGTCATATGGTAACTCTAACTTTTTGAAGACCAGATTGTTTTCCAAAGCAAAAGTACCATTTTATAGTCTTACCAATAACACATGAAAACTCCAAGTTTTCCATATCCTTGCTAACACTTGTTATTGTCTTTATGATTATAGCCATCCTGGTGGTGGTAACGTGGTATTTCGTTGTTACTTTGGTTTGCATTTCCCTAATGACAAATAATGATGAACATCTTTTCATGTGCTTATTAACCATTTGTATTTCCTCTTTCAAGAAATGTCTATTTAAATTCTTGGCTCAATTTTTAAATTGGGTTGTTAGAGTTTTAATTGCTGAGTTGTAAGAGTTGTTTGCATATTCTAGATGCTAATCCCTTATTAGATGCATGATTTTTCAACATTTACTCTCATACTGTGAAGAATTTGCTTCTCAATAGTGAAGTCATCTGGGCCTTAGGAAGCATCAATTCCATCTGAGCTATTTCAAATCCTAAAAGATGATGCTGTTAAAGTGCTGCATGCAATATGCCAGCATATTTGGAAAATTCAGCAGTGGCCACAGGACTGGAAAAGGTCAGTTTTCATTTCAATCCCAAAGAAAGGCAGTGTCAAAGAATGTTCAAACTACTGCACAATTGCACTCATTTCATACACTAGCAAAGTAGTGCTCAAAATTCTCCAAGCTAGGCTTCAGCAGTATGTGAACTGAGAACTCCCAGATGTTCAAGCTAGATTTAGATAAGGCAGAGGAACCAGAAATCAAATTGCCAACATACGCTGGATCATAAAAAAAAGCAAGAGAATTCCAGAAAAACATCTACTTCTGCTTTATTGACTATGCCAAAGCCTTTGATTGTATGGTGGTTTAGTTGCTAAGTTGTGTCTGACTCTTGCAATCCCATGGACTAGCCTGTCAGGCTCCTCTGTCCATAGGATTCTCCAGGCAAGAATACTGGAGTGGGTTGCCATTTCCTTCTCCAGGGGATCTTCCTGACCCAGGAATCGAACCCGGGTCTCCTGCATTGCAGGCAGATGATTTGCCAACTAGATCACAGCTCTTCAAGAGATGGGAATTCCAGGCCACCTTATCTGCCTCCTGAGAAATCTGTATGCAGGTCAAGAAGCAACAGTTAGAACTGGACATGGGACAATGGACTGGTTCCAAATCGGGAAAGGAGTACATCAAGGCTGTATATTGTCACCCTGCTTATTTAACTTATATGCAGAGTACATCATGAGAAAAGCTGGGCTGGATGAAGCACAAGTAGTTATCAAGATTGCCGGGAGAAATACCAATAACCTCAGATACACAGATGACTCCACCTTTGTGGCAGAAAGAGAAGAGGAATTAAAGACCCTCTTGATGAAGGTGAAAGAGGAGAGGGAAAGAGCTGGCTTAAAACTCGACATTCAAAAACTAAGATCATGGCAAGTGGTCTCATCGCATCATAGCAGTTGGTCCCATAGCTTCATGGCAAATAGATGGGGAAACAATAGAAACAGTGACAGATTTTATTTTCTTGAGTTCCAGAATAACTGCAGATGGTGACTACAGCCATGAAATTAAACAACACTTGCTCCTTGGAAGAAAAACTATGACCAACCTAGACAGCATACTAAAAACCAGAGACGTTACTTTGCCGACAAAGGTCCATCTCGTCAAAGCTATGGTTTTTGCAATAGTCATGTATGGATATTAGAGTTGGATCATAAAGAAAGCTGAGCGCCGAAGAATTGATGCTTTCCAACTGTGGTGTTGGAGAAGCCTCTTGAGAGTCCCTTGGACTGCAAGAAGATCAAACGAGTCAATTCTAAAGGAAATAATCCCTGAATATTCATTGGAAGGATTGATGCTGAAGCTCCAATACTTTGGCCACCTGATGTGAAGAACTGACTCATTGCAAAAGACCCTGATGCTGGAAAAGATTGAAGGCAGGAGGAGAAGGGGATGACAAAGGATGAGATGTTTGAATGGCATCACTGGCTTGATGGACATGAGTTTAAGCAAGCTCCAGGAGATGATGGACACAGAAGCCTGGTGTGCTGCAGTCCATGTGGTCGCAAAGAGTTGGACATGACTGAGCGACTGAACTGATGACTCTCATTCTGTATATTACCCTTTTGTTTTTTCGATAGTATCTTTTGATCCACAAAAATTTTTCAGAGGTTAAAGCATCTGCCTGGAATGCTGGAGACCCGAGTTCAATCCCTGGGTCAGGAAGATCCCCTGGAGAAGGAAATGGCAACCCACTCCAGTACTCTTGCCTGGAGAATCCCGTGGAGGGAGGAGCCTGGTAGGCTACAGTCCATGGGGTCGCAAAGAGTAGGACATGACTGAGCAACTTCACTTCACTTCTGTGTTCAATTCATCTATTTATTCTTCTGGGTTTTTGTGTGTGTGCGTGTGCTTTTGGTGACATATTTAAGAAACTCAAGGCTAACCCCAAATCATCAAGGTTTACACCTATATTTTCTTTTAAAAGTTTTATAGTTTGAGCCGTTATATTTAGATCTTTGATCCAGTTTGGATTAATATTTTGTTTATGGTGTGAGGCAGCAGTTGAGCTTTATTGTTTTACATATGGACATTCAGTTTTCCAGCACCATCTTTAGAAGACTGTTCTTTCCCCCACTGAATGGCTTTGGCACTCTTGTCAGAAATCACTTGACTATAAAGTGAGGGTTTATTTCTGGACTCTTAATTCTTTGGCATTGATCTGTATGTCTGTCTTTATGCCAGATCCCCACTGATTTGATTACAGTAGCTTTGTAGTAAGTTTTGAAATCTGTATGTGAGTCTTCCAACTTTGTTCAGTTTTTTTAAAGATTGTTGTGGTTATTCAGGGTCCCTTGCATTCCCATATGAATTTTAGGGTCAGCTTGTCCATTTCTCCAAAAAAGGCAGTTGGAATTTTGGTAGGGATTGTATGAATCTTTAAATCAGTATAAGGAACATTGACACCGTAACAGTAGTAAATCTTCCATTCCATGAATGCAGGATGTCTTCCCATTTATTTGGGTCTTCAATTTTTTTCAACAGTGTTCTGTAGTTTTCAGTGTATAAGTCTCTCACCTTAGTTAATTTTTTATCCCCTAAATATTTAATTCTATCATTGGCATCTTGAGCAAATTTCTGAAGCTTTCAAATCTTCAGTTTTCATGCATATAAAGTGAAAATATTGAGTACTACCATCTGCATTTATTGTAAGGATTAAATGAATTAATTCACATAAGAGGTTTAAATAAACCAGATTTTTTGAGCTAAATGTTAAGTATTGTGAATTCCTAGAGGAGGAATTTACATTACATATTTTTGTGTTATATTTTTTCTTCTCCTTGCTTAGGTAGCAAATCACTAACTGTTGTTACTTGAAGGAATGTAGAAGGGTGAGAAAATTGGGCTATATCACAAATTTCAGTTCTTAAGTTTGAAGGTTAATGTTGGTTAGGACTTAGGGACACTTAATTCCTCCTTATACTCACATATTTTGATATGGCTTGTTTTCTTACACATTTCAAATATAGGACATTGTAAATCATAGTTTTAGAGAACCAAGTAGTTTCAGTTGTATATTAATATCTAGGATGGAAAACTATCTTTAAGTTAGAATTATAAAAATGAAAGTGAAAATCGTTCAATCATGTCCGTCTCTTGTGACCCATGGACTATACTGTCCATGGAATTCTCCAGGACAGAATACTCTAGTGGGTAGTCATTCCCATCTCCAGGGGATCTTCCCAACCCAGGAATCGAACCCAAGTCTCCCACATTGCAGGCAGATTCTTTGCCAGCTAAGCCACAAAGGAAGCCCAAGATTGCTGGAGTGGGTAGCCTATCCCTTCTCCAGCGGATCTTCCCGAACTAGGAATCAAACTGGGGTTCCTGCATTGCGTGTGGATTCTTTACCAACTGACCTATCAGGGAAGCCCTAGAATTATAAAATACTTCCTTTTTCTGGGTTCTATTCTGATATAATTTCTAAAATTCATATAATATATAGTTGATAATTATTTTCTAAGCATCTTAAAAAATAGAGAAAACTTTAAACCTTAGCATCATGGTGAATAGAGCACTAGATCTCATCCTGAGTGTAAACATCTCAGTTATCTAAGAACTTGTGTTACTTTTTCTGTCTCCCCAACGGAGCAAGAGTAAGAGTTTAGTGGCTAGATTAGCTATTAATGATACTCTGCCGTGGTGAGAAACTAGTGGACAGTTTTCAGGGATTAGTTTCATTGCATTTCATTGCTAATAGGGGGTGAGGCTCACAGAATTAGGAATTTATTTAAAGATTCATGTTTTCACACTTTAATGCAGTTTTGTATTTCTGAAATACCTCAACATAAAAATAACAAATCGACAGAAAAAAATATTGTGGGATGAACGGTGCTCAAAGTGTTAACAATGGTCTTGACCTGGTGCAGAGATAGTCCTAGCATTGGTCTCTTCCCTCTGCCTTCTGGTTTGATGGCTTCCAGGGGGTGGGTGAGAATGGAAATCCAAATTTTAGAGACTGACCCACTTTTCTTGCTAGGATTTGGAAATCAGAAACAAATCTTTTCTTTTAAAGTAGTATTTCTTTTGGGTTATACATTGTATTCAGAATAGTAATTTTAAAAGTGATGGAAGGAAAAACATTTACTTTAGTAAGGGAAGTTTCTTGTAAGTGGCAGTAGAAGTTACCTTGAAAGTTTTAAACCAGAAACCTAACCAGCCTGAAATCACCTCCAGCCCCCTCTTAATTCCTTCCCACCTCCCTGCCCCCGCATATACTCCCTCCTCACCCCATTGTAGAGTTTGAAGTGAACACATTGTTGTTGGTTGGCATTGTGCCATGTTCAGGATCATAATGTAACCTTGTTTTGGAATTACAGCAGGAGAAAATTTGACACCAGAAAAATAAGCAATACCCTAACTTTAGGGAATAGAGTGAAATGGAGACTTCACCTTGAAAAATAAAATCAGATTTTAGAAGTACAATTATTTAACCAAAGTTCAAGGTATAGTTGAAAATATGAACTGAGTTTTAGAATGAAGACTGTATCAAGTGTTGATTGTTTTTGGCATAAACATTTTCATTTTATGTTTAGTATATAGTTGATTCAGGGTGATTCCAAATCCATGGATATTCAGGGCCAACTAAGGGACTTGAGCATCCGTAGATTTTGTTACTAGCAGGGTGTAAGGCAGAGGAACCTGAGATCAAATTGCCAACATCCGCTGGATCATTGAAAAGGCAAGAGTTCCAGAAAAACGTCTATTTCTGCTTTATTGACTATGCCAAAGCCTTTGATTGTGTGGATCACAATAAACTGTGGAAAATTCTGAAAGAGATGGAAATACCAGACCACCTGACCTGCCTGTTGAGAAACCTGTATGCAGGTCATGAAGCAACAGTTAGAACTGGACATGGAACCACAGACTGGTTCCAAATAGGAAAAGGAGTACGTCAAGGCTATATATTGTCACCCCGCTTATTTAACTTATATGCACAGTACATCATGAGAAATGCTGGGCTGGAAGAAACACAAGCTGGAATCAAGATTGCCGGGAGAAATAATCAACAACCTCAGATATGCAGATGACGCCATCCTGATGGCAGAAAGTGAAGAACTAAAGAGCCTCTTGATGAAAGTGAGAGTGAAAAAGTTGGCTTAAAGCTCAACATTCAGAAAACTAAGATTATGGCATCTGTTCCCATCACTTCATGGCAAATAGATGGGGAAACAGTGTCAGACTTTATTTTGGGGGCTCCAAAATCACTGCAGATGGTGATTGCAGCCATGAAATTAAAAGATACTCCTTGGAAGGAAAGTTATGACCAACCTGCTGCTGCTGCTAAGTCACTTCAGTCGTGTCTGACTCTGTGTGACCCCCATAGACGGCAGCCCACCAGGCTCCCCCGTCCCTGGGATTCTCCAGGCAAGAACACTGGAGTGGGTTGCCATTTCCTTCTCCAATGCACGAAAGTGAAAACTGAAAGTGAAGTTGCTCAGTCGTGTCTGAACCTAGACAGCATATTAAAAAACAAAGACTTTACTTTGCCAACAAAGGTCTGTCTAGTCAAGGCTATGGTTTTTCCAGTAGTCAGGTATGGATATGAGAGTTGGACTATAAAGAAAGCTGAGTGCCGAAGAACTGATGCTTTTGAACTGTGGTGTTGGAGAAGACTCTTGAGAGTCCCTTAGACAGCACGAGATACAACCAGTCCATCCTAAAGGAGATCAGTATTGGGTGTTCATTGGAAGGACTGATGTTGAAGCTGAAACGCCAATACTTTGGCCACCTGATGCGAAGAGCTGACTCATTTGAAAAGACCCAGATGCTGGGAAAGATTGAGGGCAGGAAAGGGGGCGACAGAGAATGAGACGGTTGGATGGCATCACCGACTCAATGGACATGAGTTTGGGTAAATGCTGGGGAGTTGGTGATGGATGACTGGGTATCTTACAAGTGATAATGGAATTGTAATGTTGGATATTTTTGTAAACTATTTAAGAGTATTATTATTTTCCCCTGGAAGTCTCTCATAGTCAAATATTTATCATTCTTGAGACACTTAGCACCAATGAATCAACTTATCCTTGATTATTCCTAACAATAACTTACCTTCTTAGCTCACTTTATATTGTCATTTGTCAGTGGATTTGCATGAGGTTCAAACTTTTTTTTGTATTGTCCATCAATTTTGTCTAAAATTGCATACTTTGTTGCAGATTTTCAGTGTTTACTTTGCTCTGGACTTAATGAAAGTCCAGACTTTTTTTTTTTAAAGACTTATTGGAGAAGGGAAAGGCTACCCACTCCAGTAGTCTGGCCTAGAGAATTCCATGGACTATATAGTCCATGGGGTTGCAAAGAGTCACACACTTTTTGGCTGTGGTGTGTCTTCATTGTGGTGTATTCTCATTGTTTGTTGCAGGCTTCTCATTCGGGCTTCTCTTGTTGCGTAGCACAGACTCTAGGCACACAGGTGCAATAGTTGAACCGCACCAGCTCTAGTGCTTGGCTCAGTATTTGTGGTGCACATGGACTTAGTTACTCCAAGCATATGCGATCCTCCTGGACCAGGAATTGAACTGATGTCCCTTGAATTGCAAGGCAGATTCTTAGCCACTGGACCACCAGGGAAGCCCTAATGGTTATTTTTGCTTGCACAATTTTTGCTTTTTTGTGCATTCTCATTACAAAGAAGCCTGGAATAATAGAGACTCCTTTTTAGGCTAGACTCATCTTTCAGATGTTGGGCAATTAATACTTGATGGACCTTGCTGGATGGCTCAGAGAGGTTGCTTTACTCCTGGCCCCTTTGAGAAGGGTATCTTGTGTGTCAGTCTCCTGAATTTTCAGTCAAGACCTCAGCACTTGGTCTTAGGTGGTACAGGGATTGACACCTGAGCCAGAAAAGTGTCTGCAGGCCCTCTTGTAGACTTAAACAAAGGATACTCGCTTAAGTTGGAGACACCAAGAGAAGGCTTTAAGTGTGCATCCCAAGGCAGTAGAATCTGCAAATGTGTGAAGTAAAGAGGAGAAGCAGTTAATTGGTAGTGAAGGAGAAATAGAATTTTAGGGTCAGAGTTGTTGACCACCAGAGTGGGAAGCCTTAAGGTGGAGAACAGTCCCTTTGAACATTTGGTACTATAACTGGGTTTCAAGAGCTGCCCTTTTTCCGAACAAGATTCTGAGACCTACTGAGGCTTTTTCTTCTTCTAGATTTATTCTTGCTGTATTATCCTATCATCTGAAGTAACCTGAGCACATACCTGTTTCTTATAGCATGAAAGTCTCCAAACTTGACAAGTGAGAGGAAATTTAGTAAATCTGTTGGAATAATACCTGTGTTAAAAGGATGAAGGCCCTAGAGTTTAGGTAGAACTCTTTGTCCAGTTGTGATGTCTTATTTAATTTCCATATCATAAGAGTAAGAGGTCCTGTCTGAGCTCATGCTTGCTGTTGAGTGATCTTAAAGGACACGGTAGTGGATTGTCTCCATTACAACCCTGTGTTACTCTTATGCTGCTGTTAAAATTCTAGGTTGATTCAGGACTTTCCTGTTTCTCTTAGGGTCTGAATCTCTGAAGCACCTCCTTTACTGTACTTCGTTTCAGTAGTACTTCTCAGTCACCAATATTCCTTGTCAGCAATCTTAGGAATTGGGTTGTCTCTGGACTCTTAATTGTTCCATGAATCTTCACACTCATGGTATTGAATGGAAAATGAAGTATTAGAGATAGTAGGCCATTAGCTGAAGAGTTGAACTATTCATCTTTACAAGAAGTTTGAGTATGTTTTAAAGTGTGAGTGTAATAAGAATAAACAGATCATAAAGCAGATCTGTAAGTTGAATAAAAGAGAATGAGTGGGCAAAGTCTCAGTTACTTGATTTTTCTTCTTTGTTATATATATTTAGTCATGAATAAGAAGAGTATGATGTCACTGACCAACCATTTTTACTCAGGAAAGTTGATTAACCATGATGATTTTAATTTATTGGATGTATGAGAAAATTGTCTCTCCTAATAGCTCAGTGGTTAAGAATTTACCTACAGTGCAGGAGATGTAAGAGACGTGGGTGGGTTTGATCCCTGGGTGGGGAAGATCCCCTGGAGGAGGGCAAGGCAACCCATTCCAGTATTCTTGCCTGGAGAATCCCAGGGACAGAGGAGCCTGGCGGGCTACAGTCTATGGGGTGGCAGAGTCACATATGACCAAAGTGAGTTAGCACACACGCACACATGAGAAAATCACATTTAAGAAGTTGATTTAGAAGAAGGCTGGAATATTCTGCTTGGGTTGCTAGGTCCTTGGAAATTAGTGGTAGGTCTCAGAGACAGTAATCCTTTGGAGAAGATGAGGAATGTTATCATTACCAGTTGTTTCTCTTTTCACTCCTCAGATTCTTTGAAGACTTCTGTGATTCTGCAGACTCTCCTAGCTCTACTAAATGCTAGTTGCTGGAATCTCAGAGTAATTTTATCTAGAAATATTTATGTAAGAACAAGGAAATTAACTATATTGTAACTTTAACGAGTAGAACAGCTTAAGAATAGTATGAGTGTCAACAAGTAAGAGTGAATTGAAGTGAAAATTCAGGTCTTTATCTCTGAGGAAGCTGTGGTCTCATAGAGAGTGACACTATGTATTTTAGTAATTATGTAATGCAGGTACATGTGATTTGTAGAGGGGCAGAGGAGACAAACTGTGTTTTGCCTGGGAAGATGTCAGGGAAGAGGTAACGTTTGGGCTGAGATGAGAAAAATGAGTTGGGGGCTTCTCTGGTGGTTCAGTGTTTCAGACTGAGCTTCCACTGCAGAGGGCAAAGGTTCAATCTCTGGGGAACTAAGATCTCATATCCTCTGCAGCATGGCTAAAGAAAGGAAGAAAGAGTGAGTTGGGTGTTTAATGGAGTGGATAGTGGCATTCTAGGGAGAGGAAAGTGAATAAGAGAAGACTTGATGGTATGAGAAAACATGGTCTTTGGAGAATCACAGACTAGAGATCAATATTCTGAAGCATTTTATATATATATATATATATATATATATATATATATATAATATATATATATATAAAATATACATATAATATATATATGTATATAATATATATAAGGAGAATGGTGGCAGTAATATTCCAAATGAAACATGGGTGCTAGTCTGGGATCCCTCAAAAGTGTCTGTCTTAGTGGGGCACTGGTGTTGCTGCTCACTGAGATAAAGACTGTAACAGGTCACACTAGATTGGTTAAGTTAGATTTGTTTTGCTGCTGTTGTTGCTGGCTGCACTGCATGGCTTGTGGGGTGCTAGTTTATTGACTGAATTGAACCCAGGCCCTGGCAGTGAAAGTGCTGATTCCTAACCACTGGACCCCCTGCGAATTCCCAGTGAGGTTAGTTGTAGAGATTGCATTCACAGCAAACCGGGGATCGTCCATGTGAAAATGCCAAGTAGGCCTGGAAAGAGACATGGTTCTCGGGTGCAGGAGGGAGAATTGGGCTAGAAATTCAGATCTGGTCATCATCAGTGCCCTGATGGCTATCCGTGTCATGGATGTCAGGGGTGCAGGTAGAAGAGTCAGTGAGTAGAGCCACCACCATTTAAGGTCCAGGTGAAAAAATGATCCAGCAAAGAACCCAGGGAGAATCATAAGAACCTAAAAGCACTGAAACAAAGCTTGCGTTGTTCTATAATGTTGCTTAGAAATTAAAACAAAGTTATGACTTAAAATCAACTTAATTATAATTTTAAATAATGTATTCATACTTCCAGGTACTACTTGCTTAATTCTTTGTGAAATAAGCAAATGTGGCCTTCTTTGTACTCACTGGCCTGAATGTATAAATGGAGATTGTGGATGGTTGAATAAATATGTGTTTGCAAGGTTGTAAAACTGCTGCTTTGGAAGTACCAAGGAGGGTTGGAAAAGAGAGTAATTTAAAATTGAGGGAATGGGCTGGGTGTAAGGTTTCAAAATGTGAAATTATAAAAATAGACCAGATCTCTATGTCAATTCATAAACCAAAGTAAATTCTACAAGGAGTCCAAGATGTATGTGCAAGAATGAAATTAGAAAACAGAGAAAATAGGATGACAATTTAAAATTTTTACTGTGAGGAAAGTTTGTGAAGAAAGAGATTAGTGGAATTAATTGCAGAAAAATAAAGTGTAGGGTTTGGATAATGTGAAATATCCAGTATGAATATAGAAAAACAACTAATTTGGGGGACAGATTTGCAGACATGTGAGAATGTGTCCTGTGTGTGGTCCTGGTGGTAGATGACTCAGGTGATCAGGGTTCAGGACACTTGGGGAGGCCAAAGGCCATGGGACTGAGCCAAGAGTATTTGAAATCATATTGACATGAGCATCAAAGCCCCCAGGACTGTGTCGGATATTGTGGTGGAATGAACATAGGGAGTAGTCAGAACCAAGAATGGTATTGATAAGGATTAGATAGGAGTGTTGATGGAATGCATGGCTCTCAGTGGATACAATGTTATCATGGTATTTGTGAACATTCCGGAACCTTTCAGTCCTTCTGGAGCTATAAACAAGTCTGAAGGTTTGAAGAAAATGTGAAAATCATTTTGGAAGCCTTCTCATGAATTATTTGAAACTTTTTTAATGTTTCGCTTCCAAAATCACCAGCCAGAAACTGGTTTAGAGCTTTGACTTTTCTAATATATGTGTAAGATGGGGATAAACTTTATTAGAGTTGTACAGTTTAATCTTGGAAATTTTGAGCTTAAGTGCACAGGAGGTATGAACTTTCTGTCTTTGTGGAATGAAAAACTGCTACAACAAAAAGTGCAAGTGTCACGTCATTCCTGAAGTGGCTAGTTGGTAAACTGAGAATAATTCTCTAGATATATAGGGAGGCAGAGATACAGATTAAAATTTAATTTCCACATATAATAGTGCTGCAGTGATAGAAAGATGTATATTATGTTGGCAATAAGAAAGAGAAGGAGGATTAAAATTATAGAAAAGCTCTTTAAAGTGGGACAGACCTAGTCTACCTCATTATGTTATTTGGCAAATATTTATTTAGGATCTCATCCTTTTCTGGGCACTGCCTAGTAAATAGCAATAGGCAGAAACGGCTTATTACTTTGCACTGAGCACAGCACTGTTTGCCTTTCATGAGCTTTGTCATTAAATCCTCACAATAACACTTCACATAGAATTATTATCCCCATTTTATAGGAGAGGAGATAGAGGCTTAGAGAGTTTTAAGTAATTTCCCCAAGGTCGTATTGCTATTAAAAATGACGGAGGAGTCCACTTTGAGATCCAAGGCTGCTTGGTGGTGGAGCCTGGAGCCTGAGTCTTAAATGTCTTTTTAAACGGGGCGTTACTGAGTGTTCACTATGGCACCAGGTGCCAGGCTCTGTAATTCACGTAAGAATCCTCAAGGTAAGTTTTGTTATCATCATCTTCAGTTTTACTGCTGTGCTGTGTGCTCTCCCCAGTGGTAGTTTGGCTTTAGCCTGTGGTAGATTTTATGCTGTCATCAGATATTCATGCCAGCTTTATAATGCCCATTGGATGAAGCTGTTAACTTCAATTTGGAAAAACTATTTTAGCAGCATTGAGAGGGTATTTTTGTACAAATCCATTGTATTTTATGCAACTATTTATTTTCCTTTTTCCTTTACATCTCATATTCCTTGTATTTCTAGAATTAAGATTCTTAAAAAGAAAAAAATCGGTTTACCCTTAAAAAAATCTGAAAACTATTGAAGTCTACTTTGAAATTTCATGACTGCCTGTAGATTTCAGTGGCACTGTGTTTTATGTTTGATATGTGAATTTTTGAGATTTTGAATAGGAAAACATTTACAAATAGGAAATCAGCGTTATATATATGAAATAGTCTGGGTAATAGGAACATGTCAATTTTTCTTCACATAAAATTATGTTCTTGGGTTAGTGGTTAGTATTTTAAAGGAAATGTGTTAGGTTTCCCCTCTTTTTCCTCTTTTATTTTTATCTCACGTTCCCTTTTAGTCTGTGATCTGTTTTTCCAAATCAGTATGAGCAATGATCTTTTAATTAAATAGAATTGGCGCTTACATTTCTGTTGCAGATAGCATTGTCAGTCCTCTCCTAAAAGGACAAGTATATTATCTGCTCGGTAACTGGGTGTTGCTGTTCACTTGTGCTGTACTGCAAAGGAGGAGGGGAAATTAAGGTGTAAAACAGAAGTGTTTTTCTAAAGGAGTTAGGCAGTAGGTACTAAATGTATCTTTAATTAAAAGACAGTCAATAAATTTTAACAAAGATTAAAATATTTTTATTCTAAAAATTTGGGTTCTGATTTAATATTTCATTCTTAAGTGACAAAAATGATTCACTGAGCCATATTTTTCAGGGCTAGTGAAATAGAAGTAGCCAAGGGTTGCCTGTCTGTTCATTACAGTCTGTAACTTTATTATCCCAGCTTCTCAAATTATCTAGTAAATTGAATCCTGTTGTTAGCATTTTTAGTTTGTATTTTAATTTGCTGCATTTAAAATCATCTTGGAGAGCCATGCTAGTTCTACCTTAAAAAGAAAACACCCCTCTGCTTGGCAGAAATGGTACTTCCTGCTTTCATAAACAGTCATGTGCATAGTTTAGCAAGGCCTGATGCCTCTGGAGCTTTTTCCCTTTATAGCACCATTGAATCCCAGTCCTGACAGAAGTACTGCGAATCTTGTGGCCTCATTCTGAACAAAAGGGATTAGAGAAGAAAAATCTCTTGATATAAGGCTTGAAAGCAAGGGCAGGCAATCTTGGTTGTGAATATTTTCTGATTTTTCCAGAAATCAAGCAGAAGATTGAGCTGCTGATGTCAGTTAACTCTGAGAAGTCGTCCTCTTCAGAAAGGTACAGCTACATCTCTTGCATGAACAATTAATGGTGTAGCATTGCTAAGAAACAAATCAGGGCATATTGTTTTCTTGTCAAGTTTGCTATATAACGTATTGTACTGCATGCTGGTCATTGTGCTGTTTTGAAGATGTGTATTTGGGTAAGCTGTTCTGCTTTTACAAAAGGGGTAATTGATTTTTTTTTAAATAGTGAAGCCTAATCAGCTGCAGCATGCACACCATAACACAGCAGACCGCTGGCTTATGTGTGACAGCTGTTGAAGGCTTTAAAAAATAATTTACTTAGCTAGAAAATAAAAATCTTGCTTTCTTTAAGGAAATAGTACTAGGTTTTCTTCCTATATTTTGAGGAAATTTTGCTACACAAAATTTCCAATATTATTTGTAAGGTCTAGGTTAAAAATACTTAGCTTTTTGGTTGTAATAAATATTTTCTTGTGTGGAAAGGGAGTGCCATTTGTAAATAGCTTAGGAATTGCAAACCCACATATTAGTCACATTCTGAAAAGAGAGATACGATGCTTCTTCAAGTCTGTGCTAGGAAATGGAACAGTCACTGCATGCAGTAATGGTTCATGCCTGCAGGTAAGGACAAAATGACTCAGAAGTATTTTTAAAGCGATTATTTTATCTGTCAATCAAATGATTATACCTGTAACGAGATATTTCCATAAAATGTCTGTTTAACTTAATAAATAGAATTAAGATACGTTTCTCTCAGGTCAGAAATGAGACTATAATTGCCTATTTTTATATGTAAATGTGTGTTCACTTCTGTTTACCAAAATGGTTTATACTACATAATATTTTAAATTGAAGTTCTTGGGCATACAATTGGTACTTACTTTTCTGTTGGTTACCTAATAGTTTATACCTAATGTTGATATTTTTATATTTAAGATGTGTTGATTTGTCTCTTTCCTGGTTACTCTTCGGGTTGTCTTTTTGTTCACATTTAGTATTTAGGAAGATATTATGGAGAAATAATTTGCTAGTTAAAGAATGATGTAGGAAAAACACCAGAAAGAAAATTGGTGAAGAAACCAGCGTGGTCAAATGAATTTAATTATAGTACACTAGTGTATGGAGGACATGATCTGATGGCAAAATGATGACATTAAATTGATTTATTAGAATAATTGGGTGAAAGGCCTCTAGCTTTAATTTAGGGAATTATAAATAAGGAGGATATTACTGCTTTCTTTAGAGGCTGAAAATAGAAAATTTTAGACACATTTGTGTTTATTTTTATGTAGCTTCTAACTTCTTGTTTATGCCTAGCTATCCCATTTTAAGCGTTCTTTTTCCTGAGATAAAAAGCAATTTTCAGCCTTGTGAATATTCTGCCAGTAAAATGGTGGTGATGGGAAGAGGAGAGGATGGTGGTGTAAATAGTGATCGGATTGGGTGCCAACTGTAATGTTAGAGTTTTGTTACTAGGAAGAGCATTCTTAATGGCATGACAACAGTAATTATGTTGGCTTTTTGAGTATCATGTTTTCTCTATTGAGAAATTGAAGGTTGAACAGAATGGATGAGTATTACCAAGAAACAAGTTTGGAATGGGTGAGGCATTTATGGTTAAAATATACTCTTAAAAGGAAATATTCTAAAATATTTTGGTAAAGACATTTATTTATTTTAAAATTATTATTACTATCTCACCTAAGGTCTTGTGGTTAAATCTGATGAAAGGGAGGATGAATGCGGACATGATTTTAAAGTTTAGAAACCAGCCACTGTGCTTATGACAACTTTATACACATTTTTACCAGAGCTTGCTTGCTTTATTATTCTTTTAGGGATTGTTCACACAAATATTTAGCAATTGTGATATGCTGACCTAATGGATATTAATGTAGTTTATGGATCAGCCAACACTTTGCATAGAAGTTGTTTTACTAATGTAGGCATGTTAAAAATAGAAATTACTCCCCTCCCCCCATTTAAAAAGTTACACAGTGACAGATAGTCATTTGTTTGTTTTTAAAATTTATCTGGAAGAATTTGAAAACCAAGAATCTGAAATTTTAAAAAATTATGGCCTAATTATACTATATTTGACCTGCAAATTTAATATAGTATCCTGTAACATTGCCAGTACACTCTGCAATTCCTTGTTCTCTAATCACCTAAATTTTTAACGTCTTTGACTGTTTTATTTTAAATTAGTTATTTGAAGCATGGCATGAGTCTTAAAGATATTTGGAATTTACCTCTGGTCAGTATTTCCATGTATTTATTGGTTAAAAAGAATGAAGAAACCTTGGTTTTCTTTAAAGAGAGTTATCTTTTGTTACGATTGGTTTTTGTTTACTGTCTGCAGTGTAGCATGCTCTTTGAATGTTTGGGAGAATCAAGTGGAGGAATGATGTTTTTAAGTACAAAATACAAACAGTGATATGATGTTCCTAATAATCTTAACAGATCTCAATACACCTTGAAATTTATTTATTTCTTTGTAACACCTTAAACAGAATGAGGGGGATCCATCCAGTGTCATTTGGCTGGGGAGGTGTGGAGCACTTCTTTTCAGAATGGCTGACTCATAGGACAAAAACCAGTTGGGTGACAAAAGTTACAATTTATTTTTGGTTTTATATGTTGGAGAGAGAGAAAAAAAATGTTAGCTATTTTAAAAATTAAGGATGGAGAACACTATTGAATGAATAAAAAACCAAATGATCCTAATTATTCCCAGTTAAAAGGAACACGTATGTGGCAAGAGTGCCCTTCCGCAGATTTTAGGAATAAACCTTACACTGAGTATTTGTCTTTTAATGGAGCTACTGTTGAACAGATGAATTGTATTCAGCTTAAATATGATAGAGACAAGGGTCAGGCACAATTTTACTTCTTCATCTACTGCTGCTTACTGTTTTTTAAAAAGCCATGCGTATTTATTTGATGCAAAAATTAAGTTTTCACATATTTGCTTCTTCTTGCCTTTTCCTAGCTAGAACACTCCAGGGAAGTGGAAATTTAAGGGGTTATAGTCGGTGGGGAAGAAGAGGATGCTAATAATGATAATACCTAGGAAAAAAATATAATGATCATTTATTCAACATTTGTAGATGATCATTTATTAAACATTTTCAGATACTAGTTTAAGTGAGGAGAAAGTGTGGGTGAGGAAGTGGGGTGCTGTTGGAAGGACTCTGGTAAATCATTCCCAGAAAGGTCCTGAGTGAACAGAAAGTACTTTGCTCTACTGCAAGTTTTTTCAAACTCTATTACTGCTTCTTCAGTGGGCTCATGAACAAATTCAGACCATACTTAATACGGAAGAGTTGGGCCCAGAGTGCTGAGAGCTGTGATCCCCAGTCCATCTAGGCTGAGTTCAGGAAGAGTTGAGGAGGTAAGAGATAAGGGGCTTGAGAAGACGAGAATCTGCATTTGCCGTAAGCATTGCCCACATCTGCTGTTATAAAATGTGAATGAATAATGTGATTAATAAGGTTCACAGTCACTCAGAAATTAAAGGAGTGTCATTGCCTTGTAGGAAATCCATTTCCTTTTCAGGAAATGGATACTAAAAGGACTGTTTCTTGTTGTGCATGTGTTTCTTATTATTTTTCTTTTTGCTGTCAAAAGGGGTCTTTATATTGGAATAGTAAGTAGCATCCTAGATCTTTAGCATCCCACAAAGCTAGCACATACTTGGCAAATTGCTAGCTACCTTTCAAAGAAGAGAGAAAGGGAGAGGGAGAAAGTATCATAAAAATGATTATGCTGTGGCCTATATTCTACCAATTCTATGTAGACAGAGTTGGTAAGAGGAGATGGAGATTTGTGTTGTTGCCCCTCCATTCATATAAGGGCATTTGAAATATATAAATAACCTGTGCTCTGTGGCATGTGGGATCTTAATTCCCCAACCAGGGATGGGACCGGAACCTGCTGCATTGGGAGTGTGGAGTCTAAGGCACTGGGCCACCAGGGAAGTTGCGAATCTGTGCTATTTTTGTGTATATATTTTAGTTCCTTTTCTTACTTTGGAGCCTATTCAGTGAAGAGAAAAAGGGCATATGATAATAATGCGTGGTTGCAGAAAGCAAAAAGAGAAGTCTGGAAGAATCAGGAGAATGGAAAGGAAAGAATACATAAGTTTCTCACCATATGAAGAGAGAAGAAAGTAAAGGATGTTCAGTGGAAAATGATCCAGGATCAAGGGGTCTTTTATTTGCTCTGATATCGAGTTTATTTTTCTCCATGTTGCTGTGGTGAAGTAATTGTGAGAGGAGAGCCAAATTTTATAAAATTTTCTTTTCATTGAACCTATCCCCTCCCCATTCCAATACAAAGGGTAGATGGGCCTCAGTGATCACTATTTTTCCCCTTTCCACCTGTCACTCTGACTTTCTTGGCTTTGTTTCTGTATTTGCAGGATAGAAGCATTTGAGACATTTTTCCTGAGTGTTGAGATGAGATAACTCTGGCTTACTGGGTTGTCTTTCGTCTATTCTGTCTTTATGCTTTCTTCTGCTTTTATTTATTATTTAGTAGTATTTAAATTGTAGTTGTATATGGGAAAGTGTGTAGATCACAGATCATTATAAAATTCAGTTTGATTTTTTTTCTTTCTTGTGTAGTTTATGTGTTGTGTCTAAATCTTGGCCAAGTCCATGGTCACTAAGGTTTTCTTCTAGATTAGCATATAGAAAATTTCAGCTCTTATTATTTAAGTCTGTGATTAATTTTGGGCTTTAGTATTAAGATAGAAGTTGAAATTGTTTCTGTACATGACGAGCCAGTTGTTTCATCTCTTTTTGAGTAACATATGTATGTACACACACACACACACACACACACACACACTCTGCATACTCTTTTGGTCTGTCTTCTCCCAGTATTACCTATGTGAGAGTCATATGTGTTTTCCTGTGGAGTTCTAACTGATGCAGTCTCATTGCTGTACAGTATTCAACATATGAATATACCTAACAGTAGATAAATAATCTGTTCTACTATTGATGACCTCGTGGAATGTTTGCAGCTGATAGTTACTAGTAGTGCTGCTGTGAGCATTTGTATACATGTCTTTTGGTGAATGAACCTTTGCATAGCATTTCTGTTGCGTGTATTCCTAGGAGTGCAGTTGCTGAGCTTTGGTGGATATTGCCAACTTTCCGAAGCAAATGTGCCAATCTGCACTCCCACCAGCTGTGCTCCAGGTCTTTGCCAGCTGGCTTCTGTATATTCTTTCTCTCTTCCTTCCCTTCCCTTTCCCTTCTCTCCTTACTTCCTATTTATTTTAGCATTCTGGTGGATGTGCCAGGGTGACCTAGAGTTTGAACCTTTTGAAGAGGACTAGAATCAGATAGGGAACTATTTCTGAGTTCCTAAGGTGGCTCAGTTGGTAAAGAATCTGACTGTAATGCAGGAGACCTGGGTTTGATCCCTGGGTTGGTGAGATTCCCTGGAGAAGAAAATGGCCACCCACTCCAGTATTCTTACCTGGAAAATCCCATAGAGGAACCTGGTGGACTCCAGTCCATAGAGTTGCAGAGTCAGACACGACTGAGCAGCTAAACCACCAGCAGAGATACTTAGGAAGAAGATCAGAATGAGAAGTTTAGACCAAACAAGAACCAGAGGATATAGCCATATGAGGTTCTGCTCTCCCACTCATGACTTCTAGTCTTTTACCTGGGTGTTACCATAGGTATTAACATCAGTTTTCAGATTTGGTTTTAGTAACAAAATTATTCCTTCAGCTGAACCTTATGTGAAACCTTTCATGCAAAACATAAAAAAAGAAAAGTATGAACAGGGAAGCAGGAAAGTGAGCAGAGCCCCACGGTTGTTGACACTCAGCCATCCCAGCCCCGAGAACCCCTCCCTAGAGTTCTAGTCCTTGCTACTTTAAAACCCTTGATAGAGGTAGGCCCCATAGGTCTGATGAAGAAATTATGACATTTTTTATATGTTTTGGTCTAAGTGTAGTTGTTCCTAAATTATTTTGTTCATTTGTTACCTATTTAAACTTTGATTCTGTATTCTGATGCCTCCTGAGAGGGTTGCCATATTACAGCCATTTCAAACCTTCCAGAATGCAGATCTTCTCAGGTAGGTAACTCCAGTATACAGACTCTTCTGCTGTCTTCCTGTTGTTCTTGGCCTAAAGGTGAACGCCGTACCTGGGCCATTGAGCACTGGTACTCTTCAGCCTAGCCTCAGACTCCTCCACTTTGGGCATGTTCCTCCTGCCTTGCTATTTTGCACCTCCTAACCATCTCATCTCAAGGAAGCCCTGTCTCGGTCAAATTATGCCTATTTTAAGCCATTACAGAACCCTTCATCTTTCCTTCGTAGCATTTGTCACAGATGCAGTTTGTCAACTGGGAGTATCAGTGACATTTGGTTTACTTACTGGTTTATTTACTATTAGCCCCAGCTTATGATCTCAAAAGCAGAAGTGCTCTCATCACAAAATATTTTTTTTGTCATCATTTTCAGCTTATAAATTATGAACTTTGTGCAAAGGTTTTTTTTTTTTTTTGGTGTAGGGAGATACCGATTTCTATGGTATTGGCATAGATTAAGTCAATTATATATATATATATATAAATCATATGATCAAGTATACGTGTGTGTTAAGTTGCTTCAGTCATGTCCAACTCTTTGCAACCTCATGGACTGTAACCCTCCAGGCTTCTCTATCCATGGGATTCTCCAGGCAAGAATACGGGAGTGGATTTCCTTGCCCTAAGCTAATTTAACTCTTAATGTCAGGGTTACAAATCTTAGCTTTTTCCTATCACCAAAAAAATACAGTTTATTATTATATATATTTACATTTGTTTTAATGCAAACAGAAATTAAAGTAAATCTGAACATATTCCATCTTGGTTCTGAACTGGTACCATCAAGCCATATAGCCTTTTATTTCCAAATGTTATTACTTCAAATATCATCTTGGTGCTTTTTGTCATGGTTTACACTTCACCTTCTGCTGTTAACATCTTGTTTTTTGCTTTTTTAATGGTGTACGGTGATAAAATACATAACATAAAAACACAAAATTTTATAATCCTTTTTAAATGCTAATTTTCTTTAAAAGGGAATCTTTGTACCCCTTCCAGAATGGGAGAACCAGTATCAATTGCCTTTAAAAACAATTGCTATTAAATTCTGTCTAGATTCTGTTTTCTGATAAAGCCTTCAGGCCTGAGCCATATGCTCTTTCTGTTTACAAGGGAAATTAAATTGGCCGGTGTCATAAAAGAGCTTAAATATGTGTGAGTACCAAAGTGAGGCTTGCTCTTTGATATATTCTGATAAATTTAAAGAACCTTGGGAGAGGGTTCATTTTCTCAGTGTGATTCAATACCTAGTCCAGAGTATCATCTCAGATCATTTTATGTACCAGCAGTGGCACTTCCTCTTCACTTTGGGAACCCCCTCCCCCAAAATGGTAGTTCAGGGAAGTTTTTAACTAATGTGAGCTGCAATGGCAATAATTAAAAAAAGTAATTCTAAGCAATCATATTGCAGATCCCTTTGAGGCAGAAATTAATGTGCCACTAGTTGGAAGAAACTAAGACTAACTTTGGTATAGGTTACATTTGTCATGCATCCCTTCTCAGTTCTTGGAAAAGAACCTGATGCTGGGAACGACTGAGGGCAGAAGGAGAAGGGGGCAACAGAGGATGAGATGGTTAGATGGCATCATCGACTCAATGAACATGAGTTTGAGCAAACTCCAGGAGATATTGAAGAACAAGGAAGCCTGAGGTGCTGCAGTCCATGGGGTCAGAAAGAGTTGGACATGACTGAGCAACTGAACAACATCATCATCATCATCAGGTCATCCAGCCAACATATATCAGCAGCTGCCATGTGCTAGCCAGTCAGTTATTGGGAGACCAGGGAGCAGCAATGGCAACACAAAAGCAGAAGAGAGTTTGCTGGGTGGCTTACCCCTGACATACCCTGGTTGTTGGGTGTGCAATGCTGAGTTACTGCATCATGAATGACTCTATGGTGGGAGGCCATTAGCACTCTTTGAAAGGATTATAAATAACCCATAGTTGCATTTTTTGAGGAATGTATAGTTATACTATAGCTGTGGTGAAGGGTTGCAAACACAATTGTCTACTGAAGGCCACTGTAAAGGAGCTATGAGGGCCTGGTGGGGACTTTAACACATTGGCAACCGCAACCCCATCTCAAGAGATGGCACTGATCAGCTGTTGCTGATTGCTGCCATGTTGAAATACAGACCAAGCTGTGTGAGTTTCTGTGAGTTTCAGGAACAATTGAAAATTTGGTTTTCATATAAAGTGTCTCTTATTTTAATTGAGAGTGCGGATTAGAAAACAAAACAAAGCAGAAACTTGTACCAGTCTTTTTTTTTTTTTTTTTAAGAAAGAGTATCTGTTTTCTAAATTCAGTTCATGGTAAACATTTTTTCTACTGTACTGTAGCACATGGATTTACAATTTGTGAGCCACAGACTTGTGCAGATTTATTTTCAAGGAATCATATGAGTACTAAACCATATGAGTACTAAGCATTATCTATAGAATATAAGTCAAACAATTGTCTTGTTAAGGCATGTATTTGTAGGTTTTCTTGACATTTCAAATACGCAGAAATACTGATGACCTCCCCTCCAATAACCACATGCTAATAAGATATCTCAAATTCCATGAGATATCAACTGATACAGAGTAGAAATTACCTCCAAAAGAGATACATTTCTCAGATGGAACTTAAACTATAATAAGTAATCTGAAAATTACAGACGTAGAACAGTGTTCTGTTTGAATGACTGCCACTTCATCCTTTCCTCCTTTTTCCTCTTTGCTTCCATCTCTCCCCACAAAAAGCATTTTAAAGCTAGTTAGACAGAAGAGTGTTTGATCCCTGGATTGGGAAGATCCTCTGGAGGAGGAAAAGGCAACCTTCTCCAGTATTCTTGCCTGGAGAATCCCGTGAACAGAGGGTCCCAGAGGACTCCTGGCATGTGACAGTCCGTAGGGTCGCAAAGAGTAGGCCACAAGTAAAGCAACTTAGCACGCATGCATGCAGAATACCTACAATGCAATAGAAAAGGGTCAGAGAAAATACATGTCAGGGTAGAAAGTTACGAGGAAGAAAATTCAGATACACACACAGATATGTGGTGTTTTGCTGTGCAACTTCTGGGGAAGGTGACTAACAGATTTGGCCTTATGTTTTCTAACATGCAAACTAAAGGAGAAAACATAACATTGCTCTTATTACCTATAAAGAAAAATATACTAATTTATGCAGGAGAATCAAGCCTTAATTATGATTATTATTATCTAACAATCTTTCCCACATATCTCAGAAGATACACTTACTCATTTTAGAATATTCAGATTAAAAAGAAAACAAAGTGCTGTGCTTTTATCATTAAAGTTCCATTATTATTATTGTTTTTAAGGTTAACTTTTGTTTCAGCATAATGTATGTCTATAAAATTCAAGCAGATGTATGTTAATAGTAATAACATCACCAACAAGAAAAACCAGTGTCATACTGACAAATTATTTAGGAATTAATATTTTACACTTCACATATGCAGTTTTTCTTATGACAAACTTTTTTGCTTACACCCTCATTTGGGATTTACGTATTAGTCTCTTTTTGAGTGTTTTATAGATGACTTTAGGCAATATCCTAGGCAGTGTCGACTTACTAGTCTCTTTGCTCCTGTCTCTTCCTTCTAGTAAAGCCAAATATTGTTGTGGTGCCTTTGGTGTTTCTTCAGGTGTTTTTAGTGATAGTGAAGTTTGTACGATCAACTTTAACAAGATACAAGATGCAGTAGATTGTTGTATTCAGTTCAGTTCAGTTCAGTTGCTCAATCGTGTCCGTCTCTTTGCGACCCCATGAACTGCAGCACGCCAGGCCTCCCTGTCCATCACCAACTCCCGGAGTTCACTCAAACTCACGTCCATCAAGTCAGTGATGCCATCCAGCCATCTCATCCTTGGTTGATTCCTTCTCCTCCTGCCCTCAATCCCTCCCAGCATCAGGGTCTTTTCCAACGAGTCAACTCTTCGTATGAGGTGGCCAGAGTACTCGAGTTTCAGCTTTAGCATCATTCCTTCCAAAGAACACCCGGGGCTGATCTCCTTTAGAATGGACAGGTTGGATCTCCTTACAGTCCAAGGGACTCTCAAGAGTCTTCTCCAACACCACAGTTCAAAAGCATCAGCGCTCCGCCTTCTTCACAGTCCAACTCTCACATCCATACATGACCACTGGAAAAACCATAGCCTTGACTAGGCAGACCTTTGTTGGCAAAGTAATGTGTCTGCTTTTGAATATGCTGTCTAGGTTGGTCATAACTTCCCTTCCAAGGAGTAAGCGTCTTTTAATTTCATGGCTGCAGTCACCATCTGCAATGATTTTGGAGTCCCCTCAAAAAAACTTTAGCATTTATTAAATTCCTTGAGTGTACTTAGTATTCATGCTAATGAATCTTAACTTTGTAAGAGATTTCAGGAAGTTAAATGATCCAAGCTTCTCACTCCAGACAGATAACCTTTAACACAGATGGTTGGTTTTTCTCTTTTTAGTTTTTAAAAAATGTAAAGGAATTAAGATTCTCTAACCTTCCTTGTTAAACCAGGGCCTTGTGGATATGCAGTAAGTCTTCACTGACAATTGCAAAATTTAATCATCTTTTCATTCAAGATCTTCCCTTTGACAGAATGCAGTTTTCTTGGTGGAATTTGAATCTTTGGGGTGGAGTAAGGGTAAGGAGTATGCTTTGTACAGCAGGAGTCCAAATCCTTAGGTTAGCCTAGAAGTAGCATGGGAGAAGTCAGAGTGAGATGAAATGTGTGGGACCATCTGAGAGCTCTAAATAATTGCACATGGCTTGGAATGAGGTAGAAGAAAGGATGGGAAAGTAGGTGAGAGAAAGATGTTGTACCCTGATGGAAAGGACTCTTCTATGTAGCAGTAAGGGTTTTGACTATTATGCTATAGTTTACAAGAATCATGGAAAAGTTTCAGTAACAGAGGTGTTCTGCCCATGTTGAGAACAGATACATGCTCCATAAGGCTAAAAGTAAGGTCTTTTAAGGAAGTTAAAAGAAATACATTTTATCTTCTAGGCTTGAAGGTTGTAGCATGTCCTGTAGAGTTGATAATTCATTTGTTCTGGAAATGGGTAAAAAAATTATAGCAGTACTTTCCATTTGAGTGAGAGAGGGCAGATGAATTCCTTGATGCTGGGAGGATTACCAACAGAGGCAGTCAGGACTTCCTGGTGGTCCAGTGGCTAAGAATTTGCCCTACCGATTCAGGGGCCCCAGTTTGATCCCTGGTCAGGGAACTAGTGAAGTAGGAAATGGCAGCTCACTCCAGTATTCTTGCCTGGAGAATTCTATGGACAGAGGAGCCTGGAGGGCTATAGTCTGTTGGGTTGCAAAGAGTCAGACATGACTGAAGTGACTTAGCACACACACACTCAGGGAACTAGATGCTATAACTGAGACTCAGTGCAGCCAAATAAATAAATAACTTTTTGTTTAAAGCACAATCATGCATGTGTACCCATGGCTGACTGATGTTGAAGTATGGCAAAAACCATCACAATGTTGTAATTATCCTCCAATTAAAATAATTAAATAAAAAATAAAATAAGCAATGAGGTCCTACTGTATAGCACAGGAAACTATATTCAGTATCTTGCAATAAATTATAAAGGCAGAGAAACTGAAAAAGCATCTAAAGTATATGTATATAAAAGTATATATATGTTTAAGTATAAATATATATGTAACTGAATCACTTTGCTGTACAGTAGAAACTAACAGAACAATGCTAATCAACTGTACCTCAGCTTTTAAAATAACCTAAAAATAAATAACCTAAAAAATAAAAGCATACTCACACTCTGCTTTTTTTTTTTAAAGGCTATGAAATACATTTTTCTTCAAGGCTGTAAAAGGAGGTGATTCTGTATTTGTTTGGATGGGTAGATAAGCTCTAAAGACAGATAGTTTGCCTGTTGGACCCTAAGTATTTTTTCTATGTTATATATAGTTGATCATGATTGCAGGATACCCAATAATCATGAGTATGAAATATTAAAATATAAAATGTTTGCCTCAAAATTTTCTGTCAGCAGTTTGTGACAGAAGTCTTTGTATGGTGTACATGTAAAACTTCACTTCTATAGTTTATCTAAGATACACTAAGCCAGGCCTGTACAATGGACTTCCTGTAGTGGTGGAAGGTTCTATAATGTGGTTATGCCTTACTGAGTATTTGATAAGTTGCTCTCGTGACTAAAGAATAAATTTTTTTTAAATTTTAGCTTAAAATTTATAACCATTGAATAATATTTTCAGATGGAAATGCCAATGAATTCTGTTGTCTTAACCTTTCTTTTTCCATTTAGAAAAGAGTATTATTTAAAAAAAAAAGAGTATTATTATCTTTATTATTTTTCTTTCCTGACCTCTGCTCTATCCCTTTCCATTTTCTTGTTATTTTGCTTTTTATCCTGACAGTATTACAGTGTATGGGTAAAAGAATTTATTTCCTTTACTTGAACTCAAATTGATAATACAAAGGCATTCACTAGTTATTTGTCGTTTGATAAAGGTGTTTTTAGTTCCTCTTTCTCTTTTAAGGGCAAAAAAATATCACTTAATTATTTGCCATTGCACCACTTAACTAAATTTTAAGTCCTCTTTTTAATGTTGTACTGACGTAACAGTGTCCAAGTCTGTGTTCCATCTGATTTTATGGTTTAAGGTATTTAACACATACACACATACACAGATTATTCTCAGATTGTTCTTGGCCTTGTTTTAGCCAGAATTTAAACAAAATCCAAGGACTTCCGTAGCGGTCCAGTGGTTTAAAACTACCCTTGCACTGCAGTGGGCATGGGTTCAGTCCCTGGCCTGGGGATCCCTACATGCTCCCAGGCTCCCTTCCCTCCTCCAGAATCTGTTCTTTCCTCTTCACTAGCCTTTTTGCCCCTCAACAAGTTTTGTTGATTGTGATAATACACCCTGAATTCTGGATGAAAAAGGGCATTCTCTTTTAGGGGTCAAGATAATCCTTATTTTACAGGAGGAGCCTGTTTAATGCGAGGCTGAAGAAAGTTTACAGCTATGTTGCATACAAAATTAAACTCACTCATGAAAAAATATTACACTCATTTATGGAAAAGGAAGTCTGATGGAATTAAATACAGAATTGTGGGAGAAAGTTTTTTTCATTTTGTTGCTGAGCTCAGTCATTTTCTCAAGAGATTAAATGTTTGCTTTTATAATTTGACAGTCTGTGTTTGAATAAATGACAGACTTCTAGCAGAATCCTTGGCTACCTATGATGCAGTTCAACACTTTGGTCTGTTATATGTGATTTTCTCTTTAGCTTCATTTCAGTTCAGTCGCTTTCTGGGCTTTTGTAGATGAAGGAAGAGTGTATTGATGGATTTATTGCTATGGTGGTACCTTGGTATACTTCTGTTTCACTATAGATGCAAGTATTTATTTCAAAGTGAATAAATCAAGAATTTGTGTTTGGGTGCCATGAGCTCTGTGCAGTGTCCAGTTCCTTCTCGCGCTGTTCCTTCACGGTCATGTGCCCTCAGGCAGCTTCTGCTGCTGTTGCTGCCCTGAGGTCAGCTATGTTCCCTGTGGCAATGTGGCCCCTATTTCACGGTCCCCTGACGTTAAACAGTTATTATCCCTTGTTTCTCTGAGTTACATTAATGTATTTAATGACTGATGGCAAAGGTTTTTTTAATGACTGATGGCAAAAGGAACTGATTTTCATAGTAGTAAAACTTCCCTGTTGTTCACCTACCTGATTGTTTAAAGGAATCAGAGATTTTTGTGGAGAACATTAAAGGCCTTCTGATTCTTAGGACTAGATATTACGAAGTATCTGTAGAAATATTTTTAGGTGAATGCAAATCAAGTGTTTTCCAAGAAATTCTTCAAATTTAATGTTTTAAAAGTGGATCCACAAAAGTTGACTTTTTCTAAAGATGGGGCTCTCTCTAGTTAACTGATGTGATTTGGTGCTTCTTGTAATTCTAAACTTGTAAATTCCCACGGCATCGTTCAGTGGCATTGCTCCTTGCGTGCATGTAAGTTAAAACCTCTATATCTGCAAATGTGAAATTGTAGAGTGACCGGCATCATGTCCCCTAGTAAGCCCAACACAGCCCATAGCAGTCTTTTTTCTAGTCATACAGCACATCAATGTTTCTTTTCTTGTACTTTTTGCATTTAAGTGCATGTGGTACAGAATAATGTATTTAAATTTAAACACTAGAATAGCATTTAGCTCAATGATAGCCTCATGCTTTGAGAAGCACATAGACAACAAGAGCTCATGTGAAGAAATTGAAGATCTACTGTTATGTCTCATTTTATTCCAAGTCATAGGCTTATTGAAAGGAATGTTTGGAGCATTCATCACATTATCAAAAGTATTATTTTCTCTCTAACTTTAATATATCATAGTTGAGATGATAAAGGTAGAAGTGTACTTATGAATGATGTGGCTCAGTTATAAGAATTTGTTTTTGTTAACTAATCAAAAGCATTTAACTTGTTTTTTTGACCAGGCTTATATGGCTGAATGTAATGATGAAAATTATCATAGCAAGAAGGGAAATTAGAGATCCAGTTTATCCTCCACCATTATTTTCTGCATTAGAAAAGCCAGTGCCTGAAATAGTGAAGTGATTCATCTAAGGGTCCAGATAGGATTCTTGTAAACTTTCAGTGTTTATAAAGTTAAGAAATTTGGAGTCTTGGAACATTGCACAAGGCAATTGGTTTGCCTACTTACCTTCTCTTAAGAAAACCAAGAATGATTATTTTAAAGTATACTAGTACTCTTTTTTAATATCTGCTCAAGCCAGAGCATGGAAGAAGTAATATTAGATGCCTTTCATTTTATAGCACACTTTCATATTTACTATTAATTTTTCAAGAAATCCTTACAGATGTATACTATAGATGGTTCTATTCCCACTTTATAGATAAGAAACCAGTATGTTATGTTTTAACAGTGTCATACCTCAGTTAAGTCAAAGAGGTCCTCTCAAAGCCATATTTTGCAGCTCCAACAACTGTGCTTACATATTATCTGACAGTGTTGAGTATTTTTGTGTAGTAAGTGTCCTGAGTCAGGTCGCATGCATTTAATAATTCAGTTTGTACTCATTTCTTTCTCCACTGACTTCAACATACAAGCAACCAAGAAGGAAAGAGATTAAGAGTGCTAACCTTTGCTTTGAAACAGAGCAAATATAACTAGGACACACAAACAGAATTCAGACTCTTGCTGTCTAATACTGTATTGTTCGTCCTGATTTACCGTTGTGCATCATAGTACTTCACACTCAATTACCTGATTCTAGAAGGCGTTTGAGCTACAAACCATTCACATAAAGGGAAAGTTTCTCTTATTTGGAAATACTTCTCATCAGCAGATTTCACTCATATGGGGTCCCTTTCCTCCTGACGGTTCCAGGCAAGTGAAAGATTGCTGTTACTAACTGGCCACCTCTCAACATTGGTAAAATTTATAGTTGATGTCTTCAGTATTCAAAATATCTGGCTCTGAAATAGATAGGCTTAATACAGGTTTCTTTGGTTAGTGAAGAAGTTAGAATAATAGATGAAGAAGTGAAAGTGATCTGTTTCTTTTTGATTTCTTCTTTATCCATATGCTGGCCCTTCCTCAGAGTCTCTGTCCAAGGTCTGTGCTCTTCTTGCTGCTCTCTCTCTGAGGATGATCTCCTCTCTCACGTTTCATTTCTCATGTTTCCATGGTGTTGAGTACCATCTGTGAGCAGACTTTTGAACTTATACCTCCAGTTCTCCTTTCTGAGCTACAGACATATATATCCAGCTGCCTGCTTTACATCACTACCTAAAATCTACTGAAATGTCAAATTTAACCCGCCCTATACCAAACTCATTATTTGGTTAATCTTTCCTCACTGTGTTGGTAGATAGTTTATATGGCCAATCTGTGCTTCACTTTTCTGTCTTATAAAATGTATTTTTTTTTGTTGTTGGTTAGTCGCTCAGTCATGTCACATGTCAGACTCTTTGCAAACATGTGGACTGCAGCATGCTAGGCTTCCCTGTCCTTCACCATCTTCTGGAGCTTGCTCAAGCTCATGTCCATTGAGTCGGTGATGCCATCCAACTATCTTATCTGCTGTCTTTACCTTCTCCTCCTGCCTTCAATCTTTCCCAGCATCAGGGTCTTTTCCAATGAGTCAGCTCTTCAAATCAGGTGGCCAAAGTATTGGAGCTTCAAGTTCAGCATCAGTCCTTCCAATGAATATTCAGGATTGATTTTCTTTAGGATTGACTAGTTTGATCTCCTTGCAGTCCAAAGGACTCTCAAGAGTCTTCTCCAATACCACAGTTTAAAAGCATCAATTCTTAGGCACACAGCCTTGTTTATGGTCCAGCTCTCACATCCATACAGTTCAGTTCAGTTGCTCAGTTATGTCTGACTCTTTGTGATCCCATGGACTGCAGCACACCAGACTCCCTGTCCATCTCTAACTCCCAGAGCTTGCTCAAACTCATGCTTGTCGAGTCACTGATGCCATCCAACCATCTCATCCTCTGTTGTCCCCTTCTCCTGTCTTCAATCTTTCCCAGCATCAGGTTCTTTTCCAATGAGTCAGTTCTTTGTATTAGGTGGCCAAAGTATTGGAGCTTCAGCATCAGTCCTTCCAATGAATGAATATTCAGGACTGACCTCCTTCAGAATGGACTGGTTGGATCTCCTTGCAGTCCAAGGGACTCTCAAGAGTCTTCTCCAACACCACAGTTCAAAAGCATCAATTCTTCAGTGCTCAGCTTTCTTTATAGTCCAACTCTATTGGACTATTGGAAAACCATAGCTTTGACTATACGGACCTTTCTTGGCAAAGTGATGTCTCTACTTTTTAATATGCTCCCTAGATTTTTCATAGCTTCTCTTCTAAGGAGTAAGCATCTTTTAATTTCATGTCTCAGTCACCATCTGCAGTGAGTTTGGAGCCCAAGAAAATAAAGTCTGTCACTGTTTCCATTGTTTCCCCATTATTTGCCATGAAGTTTGACATGAGATGCCATGATCTTCATTTTTTGAATGTTGAGTTTCAAACCAACTTTTTCACTCTCTTCTTTCACCTTCAAGAGGCTCTTTAGTTCCTCTTACTTTCTATCATAAGGGGGTGGTGTCATCTCTATTCCTGAGGTTATTGATATTTCTCCCGGCAGTTTTGATTTCAGCTCGTGCTTCATCCAGCCCAGCATTTCAGATGATGAACTCTGCATATAAGTTAAATAAGCAGGGTAACAATATATAGCCTTGATGTACTCCTTTCCCAAGTTTGAACCAGTCTGTTCCATGTCCGGTTCTGTTGCTTCTTGTCCTGCATACAGGTTTCTCAGGAGGCAGGTCAGGTGGTCTGATATTCCTGTCTCTTTCAGAATTTTCCACAGTTTGTTGTGATCCACACAGTCATAGGCTTTAGCGTAGTCAGTGAAGCAGAAGTAAATGTTTTCCTGGAATTCTCTTGCCTTTTCTGTGATCCAATGGTTGTTGGTAATTTGATCTCTGGTTCCTCTTCCTTTTCTAAATCCAGCTTGAATATCTGGAAGTTCTTGGTTCACCTACTGTTGAAGCCTAGCTTGGAGAATTTTGAGCATTCCTTTACTAGCATGTGAAATAAGTGCAGTAGTTTGAACAATCTTTGGCCCTGCCTCTCTTTGAGATTGGAATGAAAACTGACCTTTTCCAGTCCTGTGGCCCCTGCTGAGTTTTCCAGATTTGCTGGCATATTGAGTGCAGCACTTTCACAGCATCATCTTTTAGGATTTGAAAAGTGTTTGTAGGGGGAGGGAAAGAATCAGTAAGCCTTTTCTTTATGGTTGCCCTTAGGGCTTTTGGAGTCATTGATAAAAGTTACCTTATCCCTCTGTAAGTTTATAAGTGCATCGTAAATATCTTTGAAAGAAAGCAGAAGACAACAGGAAACTTTGAGAGGCCTCTACAAGGATAGAAGGAAGTCCCTTACCCCTAATGTTACTCCAGCAAATAGTGATGTTTTGTTAATGTGTGTATGTAATTTTCAAGCTTTTCTTCTAGCAGCTGCTGGAGTCACTGTCACCTCTGCTAGACTTCTTGCTCATGTTACTTCTTAACTGCCGGGCTCTACAACTCTGGGGCCCACTGTGACTAGGAAAGGCCCTTTTGGCTCTAAAATTTGGTCACTCTGCTAATTTTAATTTTTAAAAGGGAATGTTTATAATTTTCTGTAGACTTAAAAGCCTCAGCATTACACTATCTCATTTACCTCACAGTTTACATCCATTTGGTCACTAGGTCCTGTCTGCTCCCCTGCGACTTTATTGCACTGTTCTCTCTCTTTTCAGCCATTCCTGGCCTCAGGCCTGAGATGCTGACCTTCTTTCTGACCTCTGCTGGCCTCTCCCCTTTGCCACTTCCAGGATCACGTTCCTTGAGAGACTCTTCAGTATAGCTTAAGGTCTTTCACAGTCTGCTGCCCCTCATCTAGATTCTTACTGGTCTGCCATGGTTGGCGCTTTCACCCTTTTATTTTCCTAATAGACTCTTCCTTTGCCTTGACCTCATGATCTTTTAGGCGCCATCTCTGCTTTGAGCTGCACTTCTCTCCCCTGAGGGCCCTTCTCCCTGTTTTTGTCTCTTAGTATGCCGTTTATATTTCTGTACTAGGTGAGAGAGACAAGTTTTGTGTTCCTGGTACCAAGAGTGTCTTCTGACCCATATAGTAATAGACTTAAGTGTTTAATGTTTATTTGAATAAAAGTTTTAAAGTTTCTTTCCTAACAAGTAAGAAAGTTTTCTGTAAGAGAAAGTTATTTTTGTCTTTTTATTAGAAAAAGCTGGTCAGTATCTTCTTGTTTCACTTTCTTCTAAAAAGCTTTACTGAATGTTCTTTCTGTAGCTCTTTTACCCCACCTCCCTGTCCTTAGAGACCTCAAAGGCTCTCTTGCTGTCAGTGGGCTGTCCAGTAGCCTCTCTGGTATACCCTCTGCTTCTGGAAACACCTCCCTGATGTTGGATATCCCGTGAGCTAGGAGCTTTGGTGACATACTCAGTTAATTAATGTCAGAGCTGGGACTTGAATTTATACTGCCGCTTTGTCTAGTGTTCTTTCCTTTGTGTCTGACTGAAGGCAGCATCCAGAATACCAGGCAAAGCTCCCTAGATTGGTTTGAGAAAACATTGATTGGCTGGTTCTCACATTTAAATTTAGGTGATCTACTGAACTGCATAAATTTATTGAAATGCTTTAGTTTATAGATAATTTTAAAAGTGAAATATAAAGTTTTATATCTTTTCTCAAATCCAGAATTTATTGAAATTCTTACCTTTGTTCACAGCCCTAAATTCATTGTTATTTAAGGTTGTTTTGCAGGTGATTTTAGAATTTTAATTTTAATCTTGCCCGCTTTGGTCCTTCTCACAGCCCCCTGCTATAAAGTGACTCAGTTAGACTTGGAAAATTAAGATTGGAATGTAAGGATGTCCAGACTTTAGAGTCTTGGCCAACCTTTCTTTTATACCAGAAGAAATGAGATACTGGAATAAATGTGTATATTTGAAATGCTACTTTCTTGGCAAACTGAAAATCTTTCTAGCTTTCTTTTTTATATTAAATTTATGGATGCAGTCAAGCCAAAGGTTACTACTCTTAAGGACCGAAGGTTTGTCTTGCCTTAGAGATTCATCGGTGAGCCAAGTTGACTGTTTAGCAGTTCAGGTGGCTACAGCTTAGGCCATCTCTTGAGTGGATGTAAGCTAAAAATAGATGATTCTTTTGGAATTGGTAAAGCACAAACTCTGGATTGTTTTTTGTTGCTTGTTTCAGATTGGACTTTGTGTGCCTATGAGTAGATCTTTGTGTATACATTAGAAGCTAATAATGGTTATTTTGCTTTAATTACTGTGGAGTCTACGTTCCCCCACTCTACCTACCCACCCCGCTTTCCAGCTTCTTTCTTCCCCAGTCAGGCAAAGGAAGAGAGGATGTATATCAGATAACTTAGAGCTCTAAAATGCAAGATCATGCTGTTGATTTTATAGATGAAGGAGCAGACCTAGAAATGTCTGTCATTCACCAGGTTGATAATGGCACAAGATGGAAGTGACAGTGGGAAACGTTTCATTTTTTTATTTTAAAAATATACGAAACCTAATTTGGTCCTTGGAGTAAGGTTATCATACAGAGTTCAGAGTGGCACTGAGGACTTTTTCTAGGGGGAAGATTTCCTTCTGCTATCTTTAAGTGTTTCCAATTATGTGTTTGACAGGGGAGGTAGTGGAGTAATTGATGATAATCCTTGAGAAGTTGTTTGGTCATTTTGCTGAGAGAAGTGAGGGGGCCTGTGAAGAGAGGAAGAGGAGAGTTTCCATGGTAACAAGAGATTCTGTCTGACTAGATCTTCATCCCAAATAGAATACTTCTTTCCTGGAAAGGAAGGGATCATCTTGTGTTGATGTGTTTATTCAGTTTCAGAACTGGAAAGCAGCATGATATATTGAAAAGAGTTTATGGCCTTTACAGCAGTGAACCAGAAAGTAAATCCTAGTAGCTACCTAACTTCTTTAGGTCTCAATTTTCCTAATCTTTATAATAAAAATAATGTCCCCCTCACATGGAGTTGTAAGGATTTCAGGAGGTAATGTATACAAAATGGGTGCTCAGGAGGCAGTGATTGGTGGTGTTCAGGAAAGGAAAGGCAGGGAGGAGAAGTTGTCATGTTTTGGAATCAGGCCAGAGTTTTGGTACAACTTGGATCAGTTGACTTGCTCTGTTTACCTCGGGCAAGTAGGTAACCTTCTTTGGGCCCCAGTTTTTGTATCTGTATAAAGCAAATCTAATAATGCATATCAATTATATATTTATGAGCTTTAACTGAGATAATATATATGGAGATAATGCACATAATGTACATGAAGTTCAGGGCAAGATAGCAATTCAGTAAATGGTCTAGGAGCTGGTAGATGCCTCAGAGCAGGAATGTCTAGATTTAGCCCCTCAGGATTGTTATATACCTCAATTTGCCACCATCAAATTTTGGTATTGGGATTAGAATTCTTTAGGAGCAAAATTTCAAAAGTAACACATGCCATTTTTCCCATACAGTCTTTTCTTAATAGTGAATATTTTGTATTCTGACTGCATTTCTGTTTTCAGTTAGAGCTCTTGCATCTTCTTTCCTTTGAGCTCTTCTTCCAGTGTGACAAAATGATTCTTGAACATTTAAAAAACGGAGACAAAATAATAATAAAAATAAAGGTTACAGACCATGAACTAGAGTAGTGCTGCCAAAGATTACTTTTATTTAATACCTTAAACACTTAAGTAAATATTCAGTAAATATATCTGACAGAAATATTTGATAACTATTTTAGTAAATATCAAGTAAACATTTTCATTTGTAGTAAAGTCCTGCAACAAATTATGAGCATATTTAAAATAAAACTCATGGAGAAAATGTACTTTAGAAATTGCTGCTTCAAAGCAATATTCTCATCACTCCATTTTTGGAGATTATTGAGGTTCAAAGATCAGCTGTTAGTTTACCCTGTACTTTCTGGAACTACAGTGTATGTTTAGGCTATTAAAGTTAAAACATTTTTTCCCCTTCTCCCTTCATTTGTCCCTCACTGTAATTTCTGTTCAGGATTTATATGTAGGGGACTATATAAACTAGAAATATTGTGTGTTGCCTTGCATGGTTTTTATACCTTTTCTGTACTCTTGGGACTCATTTTGAAGAAATATTTTAAAGTATGTTCATTCCATACTGGTTCTAGATAAAATGATTATTTCACTAATTATCCATAAAAGAATAAAAATAATAAGTTTATAGAAAATTTACTTTGGCCTTTTAGATTTGTGCACAGTGTATTTGATCTAGAGATTGAATTTACTTTAGGTAAAATATGATGCGTGATGATGGGAAATGCAAGCAGGGTTGATTTTCAAAAGAACGCTTATAGAAAAGAGGTAAGGCAGTAGCTTGTAGCTAAAAAGAAGTTGCTGACTAGATAAGAAAGCCAAAAGTGAAGGTGCTACAAAGCAAGATTCTGGTTTAAAGAGGGGGAAAAAATTAAAAGCTCACTGTCTCTTGTTTTCTTATTCTTATCTACTACTTATCTGTATTTAAATCTATATTCAGATACTTTATATTTTTCTGTTGCTTTATATATATATAGAATAGCACTATTTCTATATCTGGTTCTAACTAGATTTTGTTAATCATGTTTTTATTTTCTGCTCTCATCCCATTACTTCTTATCAGCTCCCAGGAGTCTGAAACAGTGTATTTTGATGTTCAGGCTCTTTCCCACCTCTATCTTTCTTAAAGCCTCTGACCCAATTATAGGAGGGAAAACCAGAAAGATGTGTTATTTTATTGGGAGTGTGAAAAACTGGATGTACTGCTTTACTGATGCCTTGATAATCAGAAAAGAAGTCTTATTTTGTATGTGTTTTTTATTGGGTGATGTTCTATGCAAAGATAAATTGTATCATTGTTTTTTCTAACTTAGGCAAGAGATCTATATTTTGTACTGTTTGATGCTAAGTATATTGTAGGTTTTTGTTTAGGAAATTTTTCATTAAAATTTTCAACTTGTTAGAACATGGGTTTATCATCATCATCATCTTTTTTGTTGCTGTTGTTGTTTTAGTTTTCTCTCTTTTGACGAGTTATAAAAATAAGTTGTGCTGAGTAAGAATTTGTAATTCATAGCCTCTTTGGGACTGTTTCTTAAGTAAGGATTCCTAAACTGTATGTGCAACTATTATGATATGAAGGGGCAGTGTACGCTTGGATTGGCCAGGGATAACCCCAATTTATGTATGTTTTCTTGGCTAACTTATTAATAGGAGAAGGAGGGAAAGAAGCCCTTTCACTCTGAGTGAGTTGGATGATGAAATATGTGGTTGCCCTGCCCTGGCTTAATGACTTTAATGAATCTCCAGTGTGGTCACTGTGTCTGTGCTTTCTTCTCTGGGGTCAAGATGTCCACTTCCACTGAAAGCTTGGAGAGGTGTGCTCCAAAATGGTTGTGGTTGTTTCTTTGTGGTGGGATTATGAATAGTGTCACTTTTTTCACTGTACTTATCTCTACTTCCAGCTGTCTACTAAATGAAAGTGAAAGTGAAAGTCGCTCCATCTTGTCCAACTCTCTGCTACCCCATGGACTATATATAGTCCATGGAATTCTCCAGGCCAAATACTGGAGTGAGTAGCCTTTCCCTTCTCCAGGGGATCTTCCCAACCCAGAGATCAAACCCAGGTCTCCTGCATTGCAGGTGGATTCTTTACCAGCTGAGCCACCAGGGAAGCCCAAGAATTCTGGAGTGGGTAGCCTATCCCTTCAGCAGATCTTCCCCACCCAGGAATCAAACTGGGGTCTCCTTCATTGCAGGCGGATTCTTTACCAACTGAGTTATCAGGGAAGCCCACTAAATGAAATTATTTGTTATTTAAAACCATAGCAAAACAACTGAACACGTTTTTAAAAATCTTTTATTTTTAACCCCCAAAAATGGAGACTGTGCAGTGGTGAAGCCTATCAGTCAAGCTCCTAAGTACCAAGTGATACGAACTGGCTATTTTAAATAGAAGTAGAATTGGAAGGGGTAAAGAAGGCGATGGAACAACAGAAAAGCTAGAGAACAGGTAACAGAGGCAATGATAGCCTCATGCCACGAGCTCAGTCTTGGGATTTCATGGCTACTGGGCATACCACCACCCTTCCCACTTTGATTTTGCTGAATCCTTGAGTAACTCTTTCAAAGTGGGAGTGTTACAACCTGAGCTTGTACCCTAGCCTCCAGGGAGCAGGAACAGACCATATCTCCCAACTCCAGGAAGGGAAGGCAGTGCTTTTGGTGATTTCCACTTGAGTGTTTTGTTTTTTTTTTTAACCATCAGCATGATGCTGATGATGAAAATAGTAATGATGATCTACTTATCTTGATATTTATTAGGAATTGAAATGAGACAGGTAGTACATTTAAAGGGAATCTCCTTTGACTTGAAAATGATTGTTAATTGCCACTAGTTGGAGTCACAAGTAATGGAGCTTTGCTATTGTTTACCCTGCATAATTCAGCCCTTAACTTAGAACCTTTTATCATTTCTTTGTCTGGTTGGAGGAGTTTGGAATACTAATTATTTTGACACAGGGGTTGATTTAGATATGTGCCTTGCCTTTAACTCAGGGTTATTTTGTTCCTGAGTTGTGTCAAACCTAATAATATGGTAGCTTTTAAGTGCTTTAATTGTCAGAATGTACTGCCCCTGTTATTGGCTGTTTATAAACACTTAAATGCATTTCTGTAAATCAGTCTAGAACTTAAATGTTTATAATGAACCTAAAACCAAGCAGGAAAAATAGAAACATCTTCTGTTTATTGCTCTGGCCATGTTTCCCTGGGTTCTTAAAGTTTCGCTTGGGATTTAATAGAGCACCCAAGTGGTAGACAGCATCTGTGTGACAGTTCTTCACTTATCATAGTCAAGATATTCCAACGTGCTGAGATTGTAGAATTTAGTAAATGTTTTATGACTAGACCTGCAGTAGGGAGTGGGGATATGTAGAATGTTATGACCAATAGTACTTGTTAGATTTTCTATTTTAATTTTCTCCTTTAAATATTAGAATTGAAAAATAATTTGGCAGTCTACAGAATGGTATTTCAGAAAGTCACAGTTTTCAAACCAAATTTAATCAAAAGCATACTTTTTTTTTTTTTTTTTTTTTGAGGAGTCATTTCTGTTTGCCACTGAAATACCTTGGGCTTGTGGCGTCTCTTAGAAAGCCAGTCATGCAGTGTTCTGGCAGCTCTTCAGGCCCAGGGCCTGTTTTGGCAGAAACCTGACTTCATGGTATCATCTACTATAATTTAAAGTGAATCCTCAAACCAATGTCTCTCCTCAGAGAAATTATGTCATTCATATTCTGCATCTTGCAGCATGATATGAAAGAAACCATGTTCACAAACTGCTGTTTGGTTCTCTCTGTATAATTTGTGGAGGTGGTTCATTTAGCAGTTTTCATTTATTTATAGTTTCTTAATAAAAGTCTTGAAGAGATTTATCTTAGTTTCTTAAATTTGGTGTTTCATATCTGGTGCCCATAAAAATCTTTCTTGGCTCCTGTTGATGTGTTTCGGTGCACTGGTTTGCTGTCATTTCCTTTCTCTGGTGTGTGAACTATAGGTCATTAGTATAAGCAGTACCATATGGGAAGGATGCTTTGTTTATGTGTCAAATGATTTTGCATTTTCTAATCTTGGACCTGTTGTTTCATAATTGTGTGGTCTGGATTGAGTCTCTTACATTATCCTAAAATCTGTTTCCTCATCTGTAGAATAGAAATAAAACTCTCTTTTATAGAATGCTACTTCCCTTGTGGCTCAGTGGTAAAGAATCCACCTGCTTATGCAGGAGATGTGGGTTTGATCCCTGGATCAGGAAGATACTCTGGAGAAGGAAGTGGCAACCCACTCCAGTATTCTTGTCTGGGAAATCCCATGGACAGAGGAACTTGGTGGGCTACAGTCCATGTAGTGGGGAAAGAATCAGGCATGACTTAGCATCTAAACAGCAACATGAGAAGAAATGACATTACTTTTCAGAGAATCAGCCACTCAACAAATTATAATGCATCATTATTTTATGTGCCACTAAGAAAGAAAATTTACTGCCTATTAAACTGTGATATACCAATGGTTACAAAAATGCATCCTACTTCTAGAAATTATAAATGTAAAAAGTAATGTGCATTAGAATCAATGAGAGATGTTATATATGAAAGCTCCATTCTCCATAGTGCTGTAAGAGTGGTAGTTTAAAACCACAAATCTTATGATGTCATTTCCCTGCTTGAAATTCCTCAGTGACACTCATAGCCTAAGGATAAAATCCAAACCCTTAACATGATGAACAAAGTATGGCTAAATCTGGATCAAAGTGTGATGTCCAGACTAGCAGCATTGGCACCACCCAGGAACTTTTAAAAATGCAGCAGCTCAGATTATCCCAATTCTGTGGAATCAGAAATTGCAGGACAGATCCCAGAAATATGTGCTTTAACAATCTAATCTCTTCAGGAGCTTCTGATACATCCCACAGCTTGAGAACCACTGATCTAGGTCAAACTTATTTTAAGTTTCTCTTTTCCCCCTTCCTCTTATGTGCAGATAGAAGTTAATATAGAAATACTGTGACTGCTAGAATATAAGCTGAGTATTCTTCTCAAGAAATGATCTCCCAGAAAAGAGCACTTGCACTCATATGAGAGGAGACTATCTCAATGACTGTTTTGAATAGAATTCTTTGTAATGACATTATGAATTGAAAAGATTTCAATCAGTACTTAGTTTCAGATATTTTTAGAATTCAGTGGTGGCAAATAGTTGAAAAAAAAAAAAAAAAGCAAAGGCATTTAACACCAATTTTATAATTATTCCTTACAGTTCCAAACATTGAGTGTCTTTCTAAGGCCTTTTAAAATCACATAAAGAAAGTAAAACAATAGCTGACTATAATGTGGAGATGATATGTGTATAAAATCAAATGGGTTAGTTAACTGACCTGAATGAAATAATTATTTCTGACTTGGTATAACAGTTCTGTGGCCATATCATATATGCTTAAATAAAACAACTAAGGCAACTTAAAATGAAGATGCTATCTTTTGGAAAACTGACTTTTGAAGTGGCTTTATTGATGGAATGCAGTAATGACCAACATGCATGTGAAACACTTGAATAAACTTGCTTCATGAGAGAAAAAAATCTTTCTGAGTAATATTTACATGAATTAAAAACCATTGAATATTTAAAATAAACCATATACTTAAATATTCATTACTATTATAAGTAAATATTTGACTGTTCCATCTCTATACCTGAAAGTTCACTTAAAATTTTCAGGGAGCAATTGCCAAATAATAATAGTTGTAGTTTCCCAAAAAACTACATCATTCTCTCTGCCTGAAATGGTTCTACCACATGTTCCTCCTCATTTGGAGATTCTTGTGTTCTTGGAAACAGTGGTACCATCTTCTTCCCCTATTGACTGTGCCTGTGTTCTTTCCCGGAGAAGGAAATGGCAACCCACTCCAGTGTTCTTGCCTGGAGAAGCCCAGGGACCGGGGAGCCTGGTGGGCTGGCGTCTATGGGGTCGCACAGAGTCGGACACGACTGAAGCGACTTAGCAGCAGCGGTGTTCTTTCCCACCCCAATCTTAGCAAAACCTTTCTTTTGCCTCCTGTAGCATCTGACACATGCTGTAGCATCAGTGTACCTGTCTGCGTTGCTGTGGTGCTTTCTGTAACTTTTTTATTTCTTCTCTTAATGTGTTTGTTATTTTAAGGCTGTGTCTATATCTATAGAACAACACATAACTAAGTGTATAAGCATGGACTTTGTAGACTGTCTTGGTTTGAAGGATGGCTTATCCATTATTTAGTTTTATAACTTGAGGATATTTAATTTTAGTCTCCAGATACTGAAACTAATAGTTTGTTGAATTACAGTAAGGAGTGAAGGAAGTGGCACATGGGAGCCTTTACCAAATACTTATTATTCAATTTTGTGTTCCCATTATAGGAACCCAGAATATATTTCTTAAATGATAGGGATTTTTTCTTATAACTTAGAACTCATTGTCAATGGATAGATTAAAAAGCAATAGTAATCCATGGATATAATTTTAGCATATGTTTCAAAATTTTATTTATTAACTAATATTATTTGTATCATTTCAAACAGTATTAGTTAATTCTATCCCTTTGAAAAATACCACCCACAGTCTCACCTTTCAGTGGCAACTACTGGTGTATATGTTTATATCCTTTTCGTGTCTACTTTTTATTTTTGCATAACTGAATTTGCTAAAATACAGTCTTATTTACCTTTGTAACTGGAACAGGAAAAGTCTTCTTACGGTGAATCTGTTTTAATTAGGGACCTAAATTTCACATGAAGGGTGAAAAAGGTTTCAGTTCAGTTCAGTCGCTCAGTTGTTTCCAACTCTGCGACCCCATGAACTGCAGCATGCCAGGCTTCCCTGTCTATCACCAGCTCCCAGAGCCCACTCAAACTCATATTCATTGAATCTGTGATGCCATCCAACCATCTTATCCTCTTTGTCCCCTTCTCCTGCTGCCTTCAGTCTTTCCCAGCATCTGGGCCTTATTTTGATATAAAAATAATATAAGCTATTAAAATTAAATTAATTTTACCTTATACTTAACAAAATATAAATTGTTGCATCTGTAGGTCAGTTCATAGAATGAACAAAGAATGACTCAAACATTATTTCTGTTGTAATATTCCCATTCCCCTCCCCCAATATATTTTTTACTTCTTATTTGAACTTTACAGGAATTATTAAGAGGGTCTTTATTTTGTCACAGTAGTGGAGAATTTCATCTCTTTTCCCAGTGATCTCCCCTAATTCTTGTATATACAAGTTTTCCTCATTTGAAGAGTCTTAATGCGTTATTTTTATTGATCTTATCATCTGCAAGTGTTAGTTGGTTGACTAGGTTCTCATTTGTCTGGAACTTTGCTATTATTTACATCTGTTTTATTGTCACCATGAAGTCTTTATTTTCAAGATTTTTAGTTTCATTGAATTGTATCTGCATTCTGTTATCAAATGCTTAGTTTTCATTGAAAGACTAATTGTGCCTCCATTAGATAATTCTATGTTTGTTTGTTTTTTTAAAGTAGGGAGAGATACTTGAATTTAATTTATGACTCATCAGTTCACTTTTGAATATTTTTATGTTGCTTTTGCAAAGTCATTACAAGTTTGTGATTGATGACAAATTTTTAAATACAGCTTTTACATGGCCATTTTTGCTTTAATGTTTACTCCTGACTCTTTGTAAGCTTCATTAAAAAAAAATCTTATTTTTTAATGAATTCAGGTATACTGGATTCATATGGTCTTATATTATGTTTGCTTCTATAAACAGTGATTCTTGATAGAAACTGGTATGTGCTATTTTTAATTTCAAAATGTTTGGATTGTTTTCTATGAATAAATTCCTAAAGGTAGGATCACAAAATAGGTAGGATTTTTTTCCCCCCACACTGTGCAGCTTGCAGGATCTTAGTTTGCCAACCAGGAATTGAACCCTGGATCTTGCCACTAAAAGTGTGACGCTTTGATTACTGGACTGCCACAGAATTCCCTGGATGAGACCATTTTAAAGGTTCTTGATACATATTGCCCAGTTATTTTAGTATTTCACATTCAGCAGCAGCATGTGAATTTCAGTACACTTTTATCTATATGTATTTTTTAAAGAAAACAAATTACAACAAATGTGAAAAGTAAATCAAGAGTATCCCATTGGTATATGTGCCTTTTATAGTAAAGTAAATACATTTTCTTGGTAAATTGTTGGTGCATCCTGTGTTCTTCCATTCGTTTTATTTAAGTATTCCATATTAATCCTGAAGTATAGGCAGATATGTCATTTCCTTATTCCTCATTGTCTGCTTACTTTCTTTTCTGCCAATTTCAGAGCCTAGCAGTGGTCTCCAGCATCAGTCTCCACCATCTTTGCAGTTGAGTTTATCCTGTCCCTCGGATCCATGCTGCTGGCAGCCTAAAGCCCTGCATTTGCCTGTGTTCTCTTTACTGCTTTTCCTTTGCCTGAGGTGCTCCAGCTCCATCTCTGCTGGAGCCATAACACATCCTTAAGAAGCCATTGTTTATTAAAGGAGTACCTTTCTCTTATTAAAGAATTTTGTGGTTTTGGTCACTCTCATCTTAGGTGCTCAGGTTGAGATTGAGCCCTGCAGCAACCAAACCAGCGTGCTGGCCGTGTTCATTCCTAATCTAGTTTATTCAGGCTGGTACAGGGACTGAGTCTTTCATTACAAAATGCCCTCCCCAAACCTGCCTGTATTCTACCTTCAGGTCAGGTCAGGTCAGTTCAGTTCAGTCCAGTCGCTCAGTCGTGTCCGATTCTTTGCGACCCCATGAATCGCAGCATGCCAGGCCTCCCTGTCCATCACCAGCTCCCGGAGTTTACTCAAACTCACGTCCATCAAGTCAGTGATGCCATCCAGCCATCTCATCCTCGGTCATCCCCTTCTCCTCCTGCCCCCAATCCCTCCCAGCATCAGGGTGTTTTCCAATGAGTCAACTCTTCGCATGAGGTGTCCAAAGTACTGGAGTTTCAGCTTTAGCATCATTCCTTCCGAAGAACACCCAGGACTGATCTCCTTTAGAATGGACAGGTTGGATCTCCTTACAGTCCAAGGGATTCTCAAGAGTTGTCTCCAGCACCACAGTTCAAAAGCATCAATTCTTCAGCGCTCAGCTTTCTTCACAGTCCAACTCTCACGTCCATACATGACCACTGGAAAAACCATAGCCTTGCCTAGACGGACCTTTGTTGGCAAAGTAATGTGTCTGCTTTTGAATATGCTGTCTAGGTTGGTCATAACTTTTCTTCCAAGGAGTAAGCGTCTTTTAATTTCATGGCTACAGTCACCATCTGCAGTGATATTGGAGCCCCCCAAAATAAAGTCTGACACTGTTTCCCCATCTATTTGCCATGAAGTGATGGGACACAATGTCAAGATCTTAGATTTCTGAATGTTGAGCTTTAAGCGAACTTTTTCACTCTCCATTTTCACTTTCATCAAGAGGCTCTTTAGTTCTTCACTTTCTGCCATAAGGATGGTGTCATCTGCATTATCTGGAGCAGTTAAATTCTGCATCCCATGAAGCCTTCTCAGATCACTAAGTCCTCACCATTTTCATCAGAACCACTTTGTTCTTAAAATCTTTAGTACAGTTTTTGTCTTGGCTCCTGGGTTCAATCCCTGTGACACCAAATCTACTTTGACTCTTTTGTTACCACTTGTACTTGATAATGTATTCAAATATTTTTATCCTGTATGTACTTGACTGATATTTCTTGGCTCTTGGCCTCAGTACTTACCTTGGTAATCTTACCACGACTTGTTCCTTTTCTATGATCATGGAACCTGACTTGAATTTTATTCCTGAATGAGGCAGTGGTAGAGAAATACCTCTGTCACAGCAAAGAGTTGTGATTAGGGCTTTATGTTTGATATAATAATGATGAGATATTTAGGTATCTGGATTTTTGTATGTTAGCCCAGAAAGAAGGACTCTTTAACAGTGTCTTAAATTTTTGAGGTGTTTGTATGTGCTTGCTTTGTTGAGCTGAACTTGCTGCCGTTTTCTTGCTCTCTTGGATATCTGCTTTTTAAACAGCTGTTGGTGGGTTAGCGTCATTCCAGCTTCATTTCTGCCATGAAACGTCAGCAGAGACTGTTACTTTTGCGAACTATAAAGTTTAATATAGCAGAAACTGAAGCATTTCTTTGTAAACTACAGTGTTTCTATATGAAAAGGTACTGATGACAGTACATATTAGTTTGACTCCAAAGTAGAAGAATAAAAAGATGTTTTGACATCATTTCTGCACCTTTACTTTGGACTCATCATTATATATCTACAGAACTTTCATTGCATTTTTTATATTCCCTTTACAGATACTGGATTATCAGAAGTTTTTGTGAGAAACATTTTGAAGAGAAATATTTTCAGAAAGTTGATGTGCTTTTGCAGCTTCAGACGGAAATTTTTAAAATGTTATTCAAAGGATCTAAATCCAGACAGTGTATTTTTCTAGTAACATCCAGTCAGTTTTACATTTACAGTGAGCTTTATATTTTTTTTGTCATCATTTTTCACCTGTCAACTTAGGATATTGGTTCTGGCCACTATTCATATTTTTATTATTAAAATCTTCCTGTTTTAAGGACAGTTAGCTAAAAATAGCTTGTGGATGTGGAATTTTTACCCATGTCAGTTATTTCCTTCTCCTTCATTTTTCTGAGGGTCAAGGTAGGTTGTTAGATGTTTGCTGCGATTTTTTTTTCTCCTTTTTTGTTAATAATACTTTAAATGAAAGAGGGAAAACGGCTTCTTTGGGCTCTCAGAACTGTTCTGTATTAGTATGGAGCATTACATTTCTGTGTAATTGAGTACAGTAAAGTACAGTAACTCAGTTTTTACTTCATCTTTCCTGACTGAATATACAGCATAGAAGTGGGGACTGAAGTGGTATATTTTTAGGGCCTTTATACATTTACCTCATTGAGAAAAGAAATGTGACAAAACAAATACATTAAAATCAAAAATGTTTTCCCTTAACAATACATTTTGTACTTTAAAAAGTTCTGCTTAGAGTTACTGGTTCAATTAATGGCAGTTGTTCTAGATACACATTTTCCTTTAGTAAATGGATTTCCTGTGGCGTGTGGCATATGGTATTAGTTTGCTTGTTTGATACCACATGTAGTAAAAGTAAATGTTGCTCAGTCGTGTCCAGCTCTTTGCGACCCCATGGACTGTAGCCTACCAGGTTCCTCCATCCATGGGATTTTCCAGGCAAGAATACTGGAGTGGGTCGCCATTTCCTTCTCCAGGAGATGTTCCCAACCCAGGGATCGAACCCAGGTCTCCCGGTGTTGTAGGCAGACGCGTTACCGTCTCAGTAACCAGGGAAGTCACGATAGCACATGAGGTAAGGGTATAAAATGACTTCAAAAGACTGTGTGTAGGAGGGCAGGATAGGCCTATTAAATGCCCTTGTCGGACTTTTTATTTTTTTAAATTCTTTTCCTTGATATGAGGGTTAAGTCAAATAGGCCTCAGTTTTCTAGTCGTATTCTATAAAATGGAAGATAATAATAATATCCATCATAGAGTTGTAAGAAGAATTGAGTGAAAGTACGTTAAGTGCTTAGGACAGTGGCTAGCATGCATTTAACTCTCCCTTGTTATTACAGTTAATACTGTTTTTGATTGTTCCCTGTATGGAAGCTTTTAGTTTGATGTAATGTAATCCCACTTGCCTGTGTTCACTTTCATTGCCTGAGCTTCCAGTGTCATCTATGAAATCATTGCCATAACCAGTGTTATGAAACCTTTCCCTTATGTTTTCTTCTAGGAGTTTTATGTCTTATATTTAACTCTTTAAATCATTTTGAGGTGATTTTTGTGTATGGCGTAACTTAAGGGTTCAGTTTCATTCTTCTGAATGTGGATATTCAATTTTTTCAGGACCATTTGTTGAAGAGACTATCATTTAACAAGACAGGACTTTAGTTAGTGTTAGTCACTCCGTCATGTCTGACTCTTTGCCACCCCATGGACTATAGCCTGCCAGGCTCCTCTGCCCTTGGAATTCTCTAGACAAGAATACCGGAGAGGGTAACCATTCCTTTTTGCAGGGGATCTTCCCAACCCAGGGATTGAACTGGAATCTCCTGCATTGCAGGCAGATTCTTTACTTTCTGAGCCACCAAAGAAGACTGTATTTTATCCCATAGCAAAATAACTTTTGTTTTTTTTTTACTTGTAGTTTGGCCACAGAGATTCATATTTTTCTGATACCTGCCTAGAATAGGAAGTGGAGAAATGGGTGAATCTGTTTTTTTTCTTGCAGATGTCTATGCATTTAGTAGTAGACAATAGATAAATTTCTTGAGAAACACTCAGGATGCAGTAAAATAAATCTAAATGAGGGGTGAAGAATATATGTGATGTGATGGTTACTGAGTTGTGAAAAGAATTCTGGATTTTGAGGCACAGTTAATTTGGCTTTTGGAGTTTCAAAAATAGGAATAGTTGCATTACTGACAGAGATGAGAGTTTTTAACATTGGGAGGGGGAGCCATAGGATCTGCAGGAGTGTTGGGGAACCTGAGGGTGGTTTTGCATTCTTCCAAATTCATAAGTGTTTCTGAAAAACTTTTTATTTTCTGGAAGCTAAAGTATGAGCTTGGAACCCAGGGGAGGAAAAACAAGAAAAAGAGGCTCTGTATGTCTAATGTCCATTCAACAAATAGAACTCATCAGACTTGTACTGCAGTTTTTGATTATGTATCAGTGTTTTCGCTATTCTATACAGACTTAGGGTCTTTGTACCTTGAGATTTCCTTGGATGAGGTTGTAAAATAACAGAGATGTTTTAAGTCTGGGGGCTCTGATGGAATAACTACTGGGGGATTGTCTTCAAACTGAGACAAGGATTTGAGGAAACATAGCCTCTTATTCCCTAATAAAGCATGAGGATAAAGCCCAATCAAATCCTGAGCTCAGATCTTTCTTGATTTTTGTCATGGCTCTATGGCTTCTTATATAATTCACTTGACTTCACTGGTAGTCCCATCTCTCCCATTTTTGAGCCTGAAGTAACCCTTATAGTTAACCTTTTGCAGAAGTTTCCAGACTGCTTTTCAAAGCAGCTTGCCCGTTTTCATTCACACATGCATTATAAGAGATTTCCACTTTATCCACATTCTTGTCAACACTTGTTATTATCTTTTTATTATAACCATCCCATTGGGTGTGAAGTGGTATCTCATTGTGGCTTCTGTTTTTATTTACCTGATGGCTGATGAGGTTTGATTGTCATTACTTATCACCATGTGCTATTTGGTCAAACATATATCATCTTTGGAGAAATGTCTGTTAAGATCCTCACTTGTAAACTGCGTCATTTACCTTTTTTATCACAGAATTGTAAGAGTTTTGTATTTGCTTTCAGCTATTGGGTTTGAACCTAACATGCCTTTTTTGATTCTGGGAGAAAAAGGACCTGACAGCAGTTAATAGCCACAGTTCTCATTACTAAGATGTTTCCAGTAATCTTAACATAGAAGGTAGAGAAAGCCAGAAATGAGGAATGACTTGCTCCTGAGTGCAGATGAAAGAAATTACTGTTCTCTTATCCTTATATCCCAACCTGTATATTCTTTTGATTTAACTCTAAACTTTAGGTGAGGTAAAAGCTATCTGTTTGAAGTGAAGGTCTTTGTTGCACTTATCTTTTTAAAGCCATGAATTTTGTTTCTTCTTTGAACACATATGCAATGGTTTATTTTTTTTTAATCAAGCAAAAATTGTTCTATTTTGTATGCTTGGAAATATGTAAACATGATAGCTTCTTAAATACTTCACAGGCAAATTTGATTTTATATTTATTTAATTGAAAATCTCATATTTTCACATGGTAGTTATTAACATATTTTGGAGGTCTTTAGTCTGAGTACGTACACATCAACAGAAATTTGTATTTGGTAGTAAAATGCTATGTTTTAAAGGTAATTTTATTAACACAGTTCACAACTTTTAAATTCCACTGTAGCAATGCTCAGTAGAACTTTCTGTGATGATGGAAATGTATTGTACAAAAACCACCCTCCACATGTGGGTATTCAACACTGGAGGTGTGGCTGGTTAGACTAACTGCTAAATTTTTAGGTTAATTCATTAATTAAAAATTATTTATTTATTTTGAGAGAAGAATAGAGTTTATTAGAACCTAGGGAGATGCTACTAGAACAGTGGACTGGCTCAAGGGAGAGCCCGACTTATAGCCAATTTTATTGTCTCAAGACAGAAATTCTTACTGGAAGGATGGCATTAGGTGATTGGTTAGGATGCTATAGGGTGGGTAATAGGGTAGATATTTTACCTCATATATGGGGTCAGGGCACTGCCTGGTTTAGATCAAGAGGCTTGTGGCAACAGTTACTTTGGAATTTGGTTAATTCCAGAAGATGCTTTTCCTTTGACTTTGACTTTGGTACAAGGCTCCACACCTGTCTCCTTGGTATAGCCCTCCACATTCCCCCTTCTTCTGATTTACGGGCCAAGTCTTTGGCCCCTTAACACCCTGCTCATGACTGTCTACCTGTCCCTATGTCAGGCTGTGGGTACCAAGGTCACTGGGGAAAGAGGCGATGACCTCTCTGACTTCTTCCAGGCTGGACAGGGGCATTGTGGTGTCATGGGTCCCAGTGCCTGCTTCTGTCAGGGTTCATGTACAGAAGGAGATAACGAGTCCACAGAACAACAAGGTGGCTTGTTCTAGTGTCTGGGTGTTGGCCAGGTGATACTCTTGTTGTACTACCGTTAGGAGATTTATTTCTTGTATTCTAGAAGAAACAGACTTAACAAGAAGTTTAAAGATAGCCAGAAGATTAATAGACACAGAAAGGCTGCCAAAGGGCCTAGAAGGAGGGGCTAGCCTGGAGAACCAAGACAAGACTTTGGTCTGTGATGTTAGTGTTTCTCTAGGTTTGAGAAGATGCAAGAATTGAGGTCTCATGAACATCTTTACCTGAAAACATAAAACTATCTGAAGACCTATCCTGCCAGTTTTCCTAAAATTTTATATAGCCTTCTATGGCTAGTGGCTACCTTACACAGGTTTTGGACAGCACAGTTTAGAACCTTGCTAATCTACTATTACTTTCTTAAAAACAAACAAACAAAAACAAAAGCACTGAGTTCTGTTGTAAGAAATAAGTAGAATATATTTTGGTTAATTTATTGACTTTATTTCCTGTTTTCTCCATAGTCTTTAAGAGTGCTTGTTTTCTAGATGCAGCCTAGTAAACTTTATATGTAAAATTAAGTTTTCTTATTTTGATTTTGTAATTACAGTAAAAAAATGGTTGTGCAGTTTTTCACCAAATTTTCACCAGATTTGAGATGTTCTGAGTGAAAATGGAGGCTGTGGGTCATACTTTGGGTGACTTTGGGAGTAAGATGGCCGTCATCTGTGAGAGAGGCTGGGGGTAATTTGGAAGCCCCGCCACACTTATCCAGGATGTGACACAGGAAGAACTTGAAGTGTGAGTTCGAAACAGAAAGTTACCAGGAAGATGAGCTGGTTGGTAGCTGGCTCTAGCCTGCTCCGGGGTTGGTAGCAGCAGTGATTCGCCAGTGCAGATGGAGAGAAGTGAGCTCCTTCTCTTATATAAAATCCATCATTTACTGATTTTATAAGCAAAAAGCAAGGCATATTTTATTGACAGTTTTCAGATGGTGGAAACATTCTAGGAAAGGGGGATCTGTTCAGTTGATACTTTAACACTCTTTTTATGTTTAAGCTCATGTGTCTCTTGAGATTAGGACCTTTTCTCATGAAAAGGTCTAACTTTGATTTAGCAAATAAACATTTGAAACTTTTGGGGGCCAGGGAAGGTGTTCAAGTTCACTGTAAATAATAGCACAACGTACATAGTTCATAAAATCAGGTATAAGGGTAGGATATATTTTCACTGACAGTTTGCAGTTTGATTTGGAATTCTAAATGTTCCAAAATGGAAGATGGTAGCAAACTACAGGTAGATAACATTGACCAGATGATACTTGAGGGGGTGTGTTTACTAGGTAAGTTTAAAGTGTGTTAAGATCTTTAGTGAGTAAAGGACAGAGATTCTGAATTCCTAGAAATAACTCTTTACAAAGCTATGCCTGTCCTTATGGAGAAAATGACAAAATATTCCTGAAGATGTAAAAGCCCTCTTGAACATGATGTGAACAGAGGATGGAATGATTTTATATTGTGTGGAAGCCATTTCTTCTGAAATAGCCTGTAAATTCAGTGAATGTATAACTTGATAATCTCATCTAAAATAAACAATTGCTAGGAAAATTGGTTATACATATGGAATGAACCAATACCAGAGCTTTACCTCACACATTAAAGGAAAACTCCAAGTGGGTAATTCTTTGACCTCTAGATTACACACTTTTAAGCAGGGAGTTTCATATTTTTCTTTTGTGACACAGTGTGTACCCAAACCTATCTTTGTATAACTGAAATATTAAAAGAAGCAGTACTCTTACACCTAAATGCATATTTTCTACTTTGTTTCTTTTTAAATAAAATATAGTTTGTGACCCAGTACATTGGTTTCATGAGTTGCTAAGTATAGCTTGACAGAAGTGAGAGGCTGCCTTTGAGAAACTCTTGTATGTGTGTACAGGGAGATGTGTGTGAAAATGTCAGAATGTTTATGATAATATAGATACATCCTGGAAATTCACTGAGAAAAGGACTCAATATACTGATAAATACTAAGATGATGTGATACTATATGACAGTTACAGTGAGAATTGGAATTGTCTGTAGATATCAAGGAGGCCAATTCATTGGTAGCCCATCACATTTAGGGGCAGGGGCTGAAGTTGAGGATAAAACTCTTAGGGTCTCTGTTCACCACTGTTGTATATAAATGGTGGTGATTGTGATTGTCCTTGGAAGGGGAAATAGAAAAGCTGGATCAGATTATAGGTGATACATACAGAGAGAACTGGATAGTAAGTCACAGTTTTCTATGGGAAGGTGGTTATGCTAATCATTTTCAGCTTGAAGTTTGAAAGAACTAGAACTAAAATTTTATAATTATTATTTATCTTCACACAGGTGTTTTTTGGGTTTTTGTTACATTGTTTGGTTTTGATTACAAAGGTCATTTTCTCTTTAAAGATGCATGCATGCTAAGTTGCTTTAGTCATGTCCGACTCTTTGTGACCCTGTGGACCATAGCCCACCAGGCTCCTCTGTCCATGGCGGCTCTCCAGGCAAGAACACTGGAGTGGGTTGCCATTTCCTCTTCCAGAGGATCTTCCCAACCCAGTGATCAACCTGCTTCTCTTACGTCTCACTTTGCCAGGCGGCAGCGTTACCACTAGCGCCACCTGGAAAGCTTTTTAAAGATGGAAGAGGGGAATTCCTTAGCTCTTGGATTCGGCCCATGTTCAGTCCCTAGCTGGGAAACTAAGATTTCGCAAGTCGTGTGCCAAGGCCAGGGGAATAAAAAGATGGACCAAAAGGTGCTATGATTGTCTGACAAAGTACCAGCTTGAATAGTAATGGAGATACTAGAAATGATAATGGAAAATTGGGTTTGTATCATTATACAGTTTGTGTATCTTTATTGTACTTTCAGAAATACCATTGGGTATGGTTCTTTTTATCTGTTGGGTTTTTCCTTCATGATTTAGCATTCTTAAACATTATAAGAATTTTTAAAGTAATACCACTGTTTCTTAGGTTTATAATTTTAACTGTTTCAGTTGCAGCTGGTTCAGGAAGCCATCTTTGTGTTTATTCTTTTATTACTTTATTGTCTTCCTTTCAGATGAAAGAGATTTCGTAAAACCCAAAGTCAGCAATTCCACTGACTCCATAAATAGAAACCATTTTTCTGTTGGGGTTATGCTGGGATGTACCTGCTGGTGGAATGGAAACCTACTTTGTTTTTCTACATCCATCTTTATATGTTGGAGATGTTACTAAAAATCTTCAAAGATGAGAGACCCTTGTGTGTTTCATCATCAGAGATTCTGTCCCCTTGTTTGTAAATCATTGTAATACCTAGCACAATGCATGGCATGTGCTGTGCTCAGTCACTCAGTCATGCCTGACTCTTCATGACCCCATGGACTGCAGCCTGCCAGGCTCCATTGTCCATGGGGATTCTCCAGGCAAGAGTACTGGAGTGGGTTGACATGCCCTCTTTCAGGGGATCTTCCCAACTCAGGGATTGAATCCAGGTCTCCCGCATTGCTGGTGGATTCTTTACCATCTGAGCCAGCAGGGAAGCCCAAGGATACTGGAGTGGATAGCCTATCCCTTCTCCAGGGGATCATCCCCACTCAGGAATCAAACCGGCGTCTCCTGCATTGCAGGAGGATTCTTTACCAGCTGAGCTACCAGGCAAGTCTGCATGGCATGTAGTTGGTCTTTAATAAATACTTGTTGAATGAAAGTACCATCATATTGAATGTTTGAATCTTTTACAGTTTGTTATTAAAGTTCAGTTATTGCTTTGTAAAAATAAAGGCATCACTCCTGGAAGCCTATTTTTACTTAGAATAAGAACACAGATAGTGGTTCACAGTGAGCAGGATTATATGAGAGGTTTGGGTGTTCCTGTGATATAATTCATGGTAGAATGAGCCTTGTTTGTGCTGAGCCCTTCACTGGTCAGACAGTCTTATAAAGTACCAGTGGGGTTTCCAGATACAGACTTTCTTGTTTGTTTAAATTCACACATATATTATCCGGAATTATATGGTAAATAATTTTATTACTTTTGGGCATTGAATTTATTTTAGAAAAGGGTTTAGAAAAATAATATTAAAATTTGAAAATGGTGGCATATTTTTAAGTTAAAGAAAGTAGTTAGATGTTTGAATAGTAGCTGTCTTCTTGAGCTATCTTCTATAGTAAGAACTCAGGGTTTTTTCTTCTTTATTTCAACTGTTTAAAATGCAGGCGAGAAAAAATACAGAGTTTTGAAATCTTGTGATGTGCAAGACACTGAACCAGATATTGGACGGGATGGAGAAAGTGTTGCCTGGGCATGGGAGAGGAAAATGTGTCTGCAGGTGATTGAACTGCCAGAAGGCTGAGCTCTGTGGAAGACTGCAGGTCCTTCCGCAGACCTGCCTGATGAAGGGAGAGTGCAACTGCTCAGATAGAGTGAGTGAGGAAGCATGGCTTTTTAAGGCAGACTAGATGGTCTTGAGTCCTAATAGGAGATCCACTCGGGTAGGGAGGTATGCGAGGATGACAGATGCAGATTGGGAAAGAACAGGCTTCAGTTCCACCTTCTGCCTGGATTATTAAAATGTGGAAAGAAAGCCTGTGACTAACTGGTCAGCACCTTCCTAATCTCTTCAGAATAAGCTTTTTCATTTTTCCATACATTAGTTCAAGTATAGTTGTTGCAGTTGATTTCTTTTTTTCTTTTTAAGCTGAAGCGATGTGCAAATTATTCTTGGAGTTATTGCTGTTGGGCCCATGTGGGCAGATAGAGTTAAGGTTGTGAAACCTATGTGGTTCCATGTGCATTTTCTGGACTGAGAAGCCCTGGGTAGAGGTGGGTCTGGCCCCTCAGGGATCTTTGTGCAGTCGACATAGACTCAACCACTCCCTCTTATCCCTGGGTCATTTTGCCCAAAGAAGAATTGCATTAGTAGTGGAAATTTTATTCTGTGCTCTTTGTTCCTTAAAAAAAAAAAGATTAGTTTAAAAATATTTATTTGAATAAATGTGAAAGCTTTTAGATAATGCCTGCCTCATAGCAGGAACTAGAGTTTAACTTGGCTTTTTCCACAGTAAAATTCCAGACTTCTCTTTTCTGTTTCCCCTGTAGTTTCAACAAAATGAAGTCAGCAGGGCCTTATCACTCTTGTTCATGATGAAGCAAATACGCAATGAGAGCATATAAGTTAGATCTGTTGGAAGTGTGTTTTAAGATTCACGTTATTATCCATTCAATTGCTGCATTTATACTAGAATACTTTCTTAAAAATGTAATTTATGATGGAAAACATGTAAGGGCTACTGTAGAATAATAGTGTTTAAAGTGTTAGTAGTACTCAGAGTAGATACTAAAAGCAGGTAAGAAAACAGAAGTTTTAATACGGCAATTTCACTGTTAAAAAACTGTTTTCTGCTTGAAATGCTTAAATTGTTGGGAATATTATTTTCAGCTACTGTTTGATCAAATTTTACTTCATGTTTTAAGTTTCAAGCTTTACTGGTGATAGTGCCTTTTTTGTTTTGATAGCATGGATTGTTACTTATTAGAAAAGTTAATGAGCCATTGAATGAAAATGGTGTTTTCTTTAGTTGCTGGGGTGTCTGTAGAGGAATGTGTGTAGGAGCTCATCTTAAGCAGTTAAAACTATCAATAAAGATGTTGCCTAATGTTGGCGGTATAACTTATACAGATTTTTGTATAGCAGTTTCTTTGTATGTCTGGTTTTTAAATGTGGAAAATCTTTGACCTGGTAAATTATCTTGAGACTGTGTTTCAAGACAATAAACTATTGAAAGAGATTTTTGTTTTTGTTTTTTTAAGCTTGGTATCACAAGTCAGACTGTAAAAACTATAAGGATCCAAGAATGAGGAGAAACAAATTGACTTTAAAGCATTCAGTGTATAAAACGTTAATTTTATTGCCACATTTAAGCTCTACCTTTGTCTGCTGATTTTAAAACCACCATTTAAGTGAAGCTTATTTCACTTTTTCAAGATTTAAATCATATTATTTGAGTTCCTAAAATTCTCCCAAATAAGTAGTGATGGATAGACTGTCTAACTTGTATGCCTCTCAGTCAGATGTACACCAGCTGGGAATGTTTGCCTGTTCTTGCCACCGGTTTGTAATTGAGTCCTTACTTAGATTCTTTGCTCGTGAATTCCTAACATGTAGAAATAGTATATCTGTTCAACAAAATTTCTTGTACTTTCAACTGGTACTTTATTACTTACTGCATATTTGGGAAGAAGAAAGGAATAGTAAATATATTCTTTAATACAGAAAATTTTCATGACTTCATTGAAGAATCAATGTAAGATAATGAAACCAAAGTTTTAGATTATAGGCTTGAGTTTATAAAGAAGTAGGCATATTCTTCTTCAATTTAGACTTTTAAAATTTATTTATGAATATTTAATTTTGGCTGTGCTGGGCTTTTTCTAGTTGTGGTGAGCAGCGGGGGCTACTCTAATTGCAGTGTGTGGGCTTCTCACTGCAGTGGCTTCCCCTGTGGCACAGGCTCTAGGGTGCACGGGTCTCAGTAGTTGTGGCCTGTGGGCCCAGTAGTTGCAGCTCCTGTGCTCTGGAGCACAGGCTCAGCAGTTGTGGCACACAGGCTTAGCTGCTCCGTGGCATTTGGGATCTTCTCAGATCAGGGATCAAACCTGTGTCTCCTGAATTGGCAGATGGATTCGTTACCACTGAACCTCCAGAGAAGCCTCCAATTTTGATTTTTAATCAGCTTATATTATTTAATGTCTCTCTTTGACATGTGCTAATAAGCACACAGGCACTAAAGTGTAGCTCTTATCCTCAGTCATCTATTCAAAGTCATACCTAATGAAGAGTCTTCGACACCCCCAGCCCCAGTAGTGGAAAGCCTAAAACAGACCTGGGTTATAGGAGCTGGATGACCTTCATCCCAGTGTAGAGAGAACCCAGTGGGTGATATGTAAATGCTCGTTAGTTTTTAAGCGAAGGATTTTAAAACCAAATTCTGTTATAATTATATGTGGGCCTGGCCTGGATGTGGCTATTCAGTTTCTTCCATAAAGAAGTCTCTTTACTCCTCTAAAGAGAGGCTGAGTGGAGTAAGGAGTCTGAGATTCTATTAATCATCAAATTGGTTTCTCATCACAATACCTTACTATAACTTCTCCAAAATACTGTAGTTAGATAATAATCTTTGCTCCAGGAGAGATTACAGTTTGACTGCCCTGGGGTTAGGGTGAGTGGAGAAGGAGCTGTTGCTGTGTGCAGCAGAGCTCTGTGGATTCAGTAGCATACCTCCCACAACCTGGTGCTTCCTCAGCCCTTGGTTTTCATGCTCTGGTTCTGAGGAGGTTTCTGATCTATGTCTGTCACTTTCTGTTGTAGCTTTTGTTCTTCCTAGTTGTTACCTCTTCCATTCAACTTTGTTGTCTGTCTTGTTTCTTGATTTTTACTGTTTTGTTGTCTGTTATTTTCAATTTTCTTGTTGTTTTTTTTCTTTTTCTTTACTAAGGGAAGGAGAGGAGAAAAATGTATGATGTTAATAATCAGTCATGTTAAAAGTCTATTAGTTATGCTTCTCTGTTTGAACTCTTAATGGTATAATTATTTATATGTTGATGGAATTAACTAAAATTTGGTTTTACTTGAATGAAGTAGATGATTAAAACAGACTGTGATTAGTGTAATGACTTTTAAAGAGACACACATTTACTAAAATGGAGCATCCTATTCCTGAAATCTTCTGGAGCATCAGGAATTCTTATTTCTATCTGCCTTTCTTTGCCTTTGTCTATTTGTATCTGCTTTCCTTGCTTGTATTTGAGTCATAAGCACACTTAGATATATTGCCAGTAGACATGTTAGATATGGTAATGACTGCTTATAGCAGAGATTCTTACCCATGGATGTGTGTCAGTCTCCTAGTGACATGGGCCAAGGCCACATTTTGAGACCTGCGGAGTCAGAATCTCCTGTTTCTAGGCTTTTGTCTTTTGAAAAAGCATCTACGTGATTATGGTATATAGTCCTAAGAACTACTATATATCTAAAGTAAAAATAGATTCAGTTTTACATGACATTTTTATCTAGAAATAAACTCCATATTCTTAATTCAAGGGTGTTAAAATCTGGTCCCAACCTTTCTTTCTAGCACTTCTGCCCATATTCTGCTCTGGGGACCTTGTATATCAGCATAAGCAGACTTTCCTGTTGTCATGCCTGGGTCTCCTTCCTGAGAGTCCCCCTCGCCTCCAAAGCCCTTTCTTATAGGTCAGCCTAAGAGGTCACTTCTTTCCAAATTCCTTGGGACTAAAACTAGCCAGAGAGAGCATCTCTGCCTTTCTGGATATTTTGTTCTGTCATTGTATTCCTGAGCCATGACTATATTGAGGTAATTGGCACCCCACTCCAGTACTCTTCCCTGGAAAATCCCATGGATGGAGGAGCCTGGTAGGCTGCAGTCCATGGGGTCGCTAAGAGTTGGGCACGACTGAGTGACTTCATTTTTGCTTTTCACTTTCATGCACTGGAGAAGGAAATGGCAGCCCTCGCCAGTGTTCTTGCCTGGAGAATCTCAGAAACGGGGAGGCTGGTGGGCTGCCATCTGTGGGGTCGCACAGAGTCAGACATGACTGAAGCGACTTAGCAGCAGCAGCAGCAGCAGCAGGATTTCTGAACCAATGTCTGCCTTGTTTTGTGTTGTTATTTGTATGCTCTAATCTGGTAAACACCTGGTTCCACGCATGAACCATCCACATTTTACTCATTTTAGCAAGAAAAAATAAGTTTGATAAATACTTCTTGAACAGATATGAGGCATTTTTTCTGTAACTGGGTAGTCAAGCAGAATTTGGAACTAGAGGGTAGAATCAGAAATTTATGACACGGGGAAGGAGAGAATATCACAGTCCCCAAGTTCTCTTTGAGTTGGTGGGATGCTTAGACTGGTGGAGTACCTTAGTTCCTGCCACATCAGTCTGATGAGATATCAGTTTGATGTTTTTCAAGCATTCCTCATGTGTGAGATAAACTTGAACTAGGATGGTACTGTGCCCTGTGTGAATACAAGGAAGAGTTATTTGTAACAGTTTAATGGGTGCTTGGCTCAGCGCCATCTTATATTTTGGATTTCTGTTCCACCTTAGGTAAGACTCTTATACATTCAACACTAAAGTTTTGTTCTCTTAATCTGTGCAGTACTGCCCTTGTAAAACAGTGAGTGGTTTAAAACTAGGCAGTGAGTTTCCCATGTGTTCATATCCATGACTTGGAGGTTTGCAGAATTTCATATTTGGTAGTAAAAATATTTGACCTGAACCAGCTGGGAGTGTGAAAAGAGCATAGGTTAAGAGTGGTTGACAGGCGAGAACTTACTGGTGGCTATGATTATCTGTTTTTTTTTGTTTATTTTTTTTTCCTTTTAGTCAGCTTTATTAAGGTATAATATACATTAAGTTTCACCAATTTTAGGTATACAGTTCAATGAGTTGTGACTATTGTACATACACATGGTGTAACCACATTGATGAGGTAACATTTCAGCAGCACCAAAAGTTCCCTTGAGTCCCTTTACAGTCAGTACCCTTTCCCCACTCCTTAGCCTCTGGTGACCATTGTTCTGCTTTTCATCACTAAAGTTTTGCCTTTTAAAATGGGATCATATGTGTTATAGTTTGACTTCTTAGCAGAGTCCTTTTAAATTTATTCATGTTCTAGTATTTATTGTTCCTTGTTTTATATTGAGTGATTATTCCATTGTTTAGCAACAGTCTATCCTTTTTAGTGGCATCTTTTGGTGAGCTTTAAACTGGCACATTATTCGTTTAAGGGTTTACTTGACATGTAGTATCCAGACTGTGGAGGATTCTTGCCTGAAAAATCCCATGGACAGAGGAGCCTGGTGGGCTACAGTCCGTGGGCTTGCAGAGTCAGACACAAATGAGCGACTAAACAACAGAAGCAATGCAAACTACACATGAGTGTAATTTTTCTTGCTTGTGAAAGTGAAAGTTGCTCAGTCGTAGTAGATCATTAAAATCAAGTAGAAACAGACAAAAGGACTTGAAAGAAGTGTTTACAATGGTTACATATGCAGTCTCTGAAAATGGTCATTCCTATAAGAATAACATTAAGGTGCTTCAACATCTTTGAAAAACGATATACACAATTCCTATAGTAAGGTTGGCATTAATGCTAACTGAAACACCAGTTTTAAAAAAATAAAGCCATTTATCTAAAATTTAAGAATGTGGATGACTGAAATTATGAAGTTTCAGAGAGGCAGAATATTGCTAAATTCTCAGTCAGCCATTGTAAATTGTTTTCCTTCTAGGGGAAACAACTTTAAGATGAGAACATTTCTGTTGTGTAGTCCATTGAAACTAGGTTACAAGATGGTCTTTGAGGACTGGGCTTAAGTTTGTACTTGTCAAAAAAACCTGTGTAGAGCAAGTCATGTGTTACTGGAGAATGTTAGTATGCAGTTTGCTTACTTGTTAAACTTGAAAAATCCATGTTAGACTCTTTTTAAAAAATCTAGATGTTTGTAGCAGCAGTACAACCCATTTTGTCATTTTGACGTGTAGAATTATATGATAGTTAACAAGGGATCCTTCTGAAACATCCTTAAATCTCATAACCAGTCATGATTATAAAATACATGAGTTTAGAAACAGAGGTTAAGAGATAGATTGATGCTGACTTTTGCATTAGGATAGTCACAGATGAGCAGAGGGCCAGAGAGGTCTGGTCACAGTATCATGCATGATATATCAGGGTCAGTCAGTTCAGTTCAGTCACTCAGTTGTGTTGATTCTTTGCAACCCCATGAATCACAGCACGCCAGGCCTCCCTGTCCATCACCAACTCCCAGAGTTTACCCAAACTCAAGTCCATCGAGTCGATGATGCCATCCAGCCATCTCATCCTCTGTCGTCCCCTTCTCCTCCTGCCCCCAGTCCCTCCCAGCATCAGGGTCTTTTCCAATGAGTCAACTCTTCTCATGAGGTGGCCAAAGTATTGGAGTTTCAGCTTCAGTATCAGTCCTTCCAATGAACACCCAGGACTGATCTCCTTTAGAATGTACTGGTTGGATCTCCTTGCAGTCCAAGGGACTCTCGAGTCTTCTCCAACACTACAGTTCAAAAGCATCAATTCTTCAGCACTCACCTTTCTTCACAGTCCAACTCTCACATCCATATATGACCACTGGAAAAACCATAGCCTTGCCTAGACGGACCTTTGTTGGCAAAGTAACGTGTCTGCTTTTGAATATGCTGTCTAGGTTGGTCATAATTTTCCTTCCAAGGAGTAAGCGTCTTCTAATTTCATGGCTGCAGTCATCATCAGGGTATACTTCTTTATTGGTCATAACTGGAGCTCTGAGGAAACTAGTTCGTGGTATCCACATACCAGAAGGATAGGAACTGGACGTGAGGATTGACCTTCATTGACTGCCTACTACATGCACAGTTACCATACCAAAGAGTTTATGTATCATCCCTTTTAATTATCTTAAACCTCTGACTTTCATTAGAGGCTCAGGGAAGTAGTTACTGACTTGAGTTCTTGACGATTTTTAAGTGATGGAACTGGTTTTCACACCTAACCCACAGACTTTCTACCAGAAAACTGTGTGTTGTTTCTGGTGTGTTTCTACCAGAAAACTGTGTGTTGTTTGGACTTGGACTTCTATCCTAGCTAGCTCTCTATCCCTAGATGGTTCACTTTGTTGTTCTTTAGTAAATTCTTCTGAGGCAGCAAGGATTGGGGAGGGGTGGAGTGGTGTTGGGGTCAGAGATTGGAACCACTTTCCCAGCATCCTCTTTCTCTTTTTCCTTTCTTGTCTTTATAAATTAATTTATTTTGGTACACATGTGCATTATACCCAGTTGAAAAGGTATCAGAGGAGTTTAAGGAATATTTGAAAAGTTAATTTTCCCTGACCATCAGTCATTGAATTCCTGTTCCTGGAGAGAGCCATTATTGTCAGTTTATTGTTGCTCCTACCAGAAATAGTCTGTTAACATGAGGTGCATGCTTTGTATCTGTAAAACAAATGTTACATGCCATACATGAATGTTCTGTACCTTTGTAGTCATCAGTGGCATATCTTCCATATTTGAACATAGAGGTCAGCCCCGTTTTTTGCATATAACAACTTTTTTAGTCTACATACAGAATTGTGCAGCCATCACCAGCCACCTCATTTTAGAACATTTTCATCATCCTTAAGAGTAATTCTGTACATTTGAGTAGTTACTTCCATTTTCTTAAATCCCCTCAACCATAAGCAGCTACTAACCTACTTCTCTCTCTCCTAGGGATTACATATAAATGGAATCATGCAATATAATCTTTTATGACTGGTTTCTTTCATTAACCATAATCTTTTCAAGGATCATCCATATTGTATCATCTATCAGTACTTCCATTACTTTTTATTGCTGAGTAATATTCTGTTATGATTTTCTTGTATTTATTCACTCATCACTTAATAGATGTTAGATTGTTTCTGCTTTTGACTATTTTGAATAATGAGGCTAACAGCATTTATGTGTAGGTTTTTCTTTTGAAGTACATTTTAGCCTCTCTTACATATATACTTACCAATACAATTGCTGGGTCATATGGTAACTCTGTTTAACCTTTTGAGAAACTGCCTAGTTTTTCAAAATGGCTGTCTAATTTTCCTTTCTTATTAACAGTCTGTGAGGACTCTAATTTTTGCATCTTCTTGCCATCCTTTTTGATTGTTACCGTCCTAGTAGAGGTGAACTCATGTCTCACTGTGGTCTGTGTATTTGGCTGTGCCAGATCTTAGTTGTGACACTCTGGATCTTTGATCTTTGTTGCGGTATGAGGGTGTTTATTTACAGCATATGAACTCTTAGTTGTGGCATCATTGTGCTTTTGATTTTTGTTTTTCTGATGGCTAATGATGAACATCTTTTCTATGAGTTTTAAGTAGTTTTAGCTCTTAATATGGAGAAAGCAGTGGCACCCCACTCTAGTGTTCTCGCCTGGGGACGGGGGAGCCTGGTGGGCTGCTGTCTATGGGGTCGCAGAGAGTCGGACACGACTGAAGCGACAGCAGCAGCAGCTCTTAATATCTGGGTCTGTGATCAACTATGAGTTAATTTTTTTTTTTTATGGTGTGTGTTAGGAGTCCAAGTTTATTCTTTTGCGTGTGGATATTCATTTATCTCATGACCATTTGTTTAAAAAAACACTTCTTTCCTTATTGAATGGTCTTGGCACCTTTGTTGAAAAATCATTTGACTGTAATCTGAGGGTTTATTTCTGAACTGTCTATTCCACAGAGTTGATTACTGTACCTTTTTTGTAAGTTTTGAAATCAGGAAGCATGGGTTTTCCAGTGTTGTACCTTTTCTGTATTGTTTTTGCTCTTCCAGGTTGTTGCATTTCCATATGAATTTTAGGAATGGCTTGTCAGTTTCTGCAAAGAAGCCAGCTGGTAATTTTGATAGGCATTAGGTTGAATTTGTAAGTCAGTTTGGGGCATATTGTCATCTTGACAGTATTAAACTTTCAATCCATTAACAAGGAAGTTTGTTCTGTTTATTTGATGGTAGTGGTTAAGTTGTGAAGTCGTGTCTGACTCTTGGGACCCCACGGACTGTAGCCCGTCAGGCTCCTCTGTCCATGGAATTTTCCAGGCAAGAATCCTGGAGGGGTTGCCATTTCCTTCTCCAGGGGATTTTTCTGACCCAGGGATTGTACTCAGGTCTCCTGCATTGTAGGCATATTCTTTACTGACTGAGCCACTAGGGAAGCCCAAGATCTGTTTATTTAGATCTTTAATTTCTTTCAGTGGTATTTTTAGTTTTCATAGTGTATGTTTTGAACTTCTTTTGCTAAATTTATTCCTATGTACAGTTGACCCTTAATACAGGTTTGAACTACTTGCGTCCACTTACATATGGATTCTTTTTTTACAGTAGTACCCATATATACGGAGGGCCAGCTATAAGTAATATTTGGATTTTCAATCTTGTTGCAGCCTTCTCTAATTGTTCAAGGGTCAACTGTATTTTTTTTTCCCCCATAGAAAGCAGAAAAAAATAATTTACTCCAAAAGATGACAGAAATAATTCATCCTGAAAATATACTTTGGTATAATTCTGGTGAAACAGATTTTCCCTCTGAACATGTTCCCCTACTGGCTATCCCACTGAAATTTTATTCTCTTGTAATTTTTAAACATTTTTCTGATTCCCATAATGAGCTGGCAGTAGGCATCTTCAAATCCACAGGTTCCAAGGCTAGAGGATTGTTGGCTATTTTTCTGAAGAATAGAACTTTGTATTTCAAAAGAGTATATAAACATTTTATGGAGACAGCACAGTTTAGGGTAAGTAGGCACATCTTTTATCAAAGTGTAAGAAAGGTGACAGGAAAAAATGCTGCAATGTAGAATAAGGCTTTCAAATGTGGTGGGAACATTTTCAAGGCTGCTGATGGCTGAAATGATCGAGTCAAGGAAAATGGTCTGAGTATGAGGTGATTTTGAATGAAGAAGAGTTCTGTTTGTGTTCTCAAAGACTGGTGAGCAGGTCTTCTTTCTCAAGGGCGATAATACTTGAGGTACCATATGGTTCCATTTTTCAGTTGCGGTCCAAAGAGAGGGTTGAGTTGGGCCAGAACTGTAACCAGCCAATAGAGATAGCAGCAAACCGAAATGGTCACTGAAATGGTGGTGATAACTCCCCAGCTGGGACTGTTCAAGTGTAACAGGACACCAGGAAGCCGATGAAGCCTCAGAATTCATTGATCATATTGAGAGGCACCGTGAGGCTGTTATCTATCATGATTGCTGCCAGAGCTCTGTATTTTTTTTTATACTATTGTGAATGAAGTTTTATTTGCCTCATTCTTTATATTGTCTGCATGTGCCATAATCTATCATCAAGTTATTAATAAACCTCCCCTTGATGGATATTTAAGTCCCCAAACATTGCTATTTGTAGACTTGTCACTGTATTCAGTGAATTCCAATAAGGATGTGTGTTGAGCTAAAGGATACTCCAAAATATTGAAATCATCAAAAATGAACGTGCTCTCCTTGTTTATAATTTTACAGCTAACGTTTCAGAAGTGGACTGTATAAAAAAATTGTTCCAAACGCCTTTTCAGTTGTTTTCTTTTTCTTTTTAACTTATTAAAAGTAATAATATGCTAGAGGAAGTTCGTGATGCTAAAGGATTGCCTAGAGCAGCCTTTCCAGTAGAACTCTCTGGGATGATGGGAATGTTCTGTCATCTGCACTGTTCAGTACTGTAGCCACTAACTATTGTGTGTAACTGTTGAACACTTAAACTGAGAGTAGAGTGCCTGAAGAACTGAGTCTTAAATTTTAATCTTGCTTAATTTAGATAGTGGCTATTGTGTCATATTATTGTAGTTGCTTTTAGGTTTAAAGCTTGCAGAAGGGACTTCCCTGGTGATCCAGTGGTGAGGAATCCACCTGCCAGTACAGGGGATGTGGGTTTGATCCCTGGTCTGGGAAGATCCCACATGTCATGAAGCAGCTAAGCATATGCATGGGCCACTACTGCTGAGGCCCTTGAACCTAGAGCCTGTGCGTCACAACAAGAGAAGCTACCAAAATGAGAAGCCCAATTCAGCAGCTAGAGAAAACCTCGGTACAGCAGTGAAGATCCAGTGCAGCCAAAATTAATAAATAAAATAAATTACCAAAACCCATTACCAAAAAAAAAAAAAAGCAACCTTGCAGAGGTGTACAAGAGCCATGTCCAAAGTGGGACATCTTGCATTATTTCCTGAGTAGCATGAGGCAATCATTAGTGGTTCTAGTTAAGTTTCATCAATATGGGTCTCAGTAAACAAGTTTTTTTTGGGGGGGGGGAGTGGCAGTTGCAGTTTACCCTGTACCCAGCTGGCTTCAGATTGCCTACAAACAGATTTAGATAGAAATGCGTAGGTCCTTAGTTTGCTAGTTTTTAAATATGTATCTCATCTTGATGTAAAAAGTATACTTATACAAGGTAAAACTTGTATATTCTCTAAAATCAGTTTTTAAATTTATGAATTTATCTCAGTGATTATGCTATGGGTCACTGACTGAAGATCAATCAGGAGCTGGAGAAGGCTAGAATCTGTTGGTGGTTTGAGTAACCTTGTATGTTAGCTCTCAACTAAAGCTCTGCTCTTGGCTCTTTAATTCCTCAGTTCTTCCTGGCACTCACACATGCTTGGAAAGGCTTTAGCTAACAACTGCTTTGGCTTCTGAGGTGGCTCAGTAGTAAAGAATCTACCTGCCTATGCAGGAGATGCAGGTTCGATCCCTGGGTCGGGAAGATCCCTTGGAGAAGGAAGTGGCAACCGAGTCCAGTATTCTTGCCTAGGAAATCTTATGGACAGAGAGCTTGGTGGGCTATAGCCCATGGGGTTGCAAAAAGTCAGATGCCACTGAGCATGTACACACCAGCTACTTACTCATGACCTCTGATTCTGTTTGCAGCCCAAACCTTTGTTTTTTAGCTATACATACCAAACAGTCCACTGTATTTCTACAATGCTAGACATCTTACATGCTCCTCAAATGGTGATGAGCTGAAACAGAAGTAAATTTTCACTGAAAACCATTCCTCCTCTTTCTGCTCTGTTCTCCATCCAAAGTAATGGCACTCAATATGCCAACAAATTTGGAAAAGTCAGCAGTGGCCACAGGACTGGAAAAGGTCAGTTTTCATTCCAATCCCCAAAAAGGCAATGCCAGTGAATGCTCAAACTACCCTACAATTGCACTCATCTTACATGCTAGTAAAGTAATGCTTAAAATTCTCCAAGCCAGGCTTCAGCAATACGTGAACCGTGAACTCCCTGATGTTCAAGCTGGTTTTAGAAAAGGCAGAGGAACCAGAGATCAAATTGCCAACATCCGCTGGATCATCGAAAAAGCAAGAGAGTTCCAGAAAAACATCTATTTCTGCTTTATTGACTATGCCAAAGCCTTTGACTGTGTGGATCACAATAAACTGTGGAAAATTCTTCAAGACATGGTAATACCAGACCACCTGACCTGCCTCTTGAGAAACCTGTATGCAGGACAGGAAGCAACAGTTAGAACTGGACATGGAACAACAGACTGGTAACAAATAGGAAAAGGAATACATCACGGTTGTATATTGTCACCCTGCTTATTTAACTTATATGCAGAATACATCATGAGAAACACTGGGCTGGATGAAGCACAAGCTGGAATCAGGATTGCCGATAGAAATATCAATAACCTCAGATATGCAGATGACACCACCCCTACGGCAGAAAGTGAAGAGGAACTAAAGAACCTCTTGATGAAAGTGAAAGAGGAGAGTGAAAAAGTTGACTTAAAGCTCAGCATTCAGAAACTTAAGATCATGGCATCCAGTCCCATCACTTCATGGCAAATAGATGGGAAAACAGTGGCTGACTTTATTTTTTTGGGCTCCAAAATCACTGCAGATGGTGATTGCAGCCATGAAATTAAAAGACGCTTACTCCTTGGAAAGAAAGTTATGACCAACCTAGACAGCATATTAAAAAGCAAAGACATTACTTTGCCAACAAAGGTCCATCTAGTCAAGGCTATGGTTTTTCCAGTAGTCATGTATGGATGTGAGAGTTGGACTATAAAGAAAGCTGAGTGCCAAAGAATTGATGCTTTTGAATTGTGGTGCTGGAGAAGACTCTTGAGAGTCCTTTGGACTGCAAGGAGATCCAACTAGTCCGTTCTAAAGGAGATCAGTCCTGGGTGTTCATTTGAAGGACTGATGTTGAAGCTGAAACTCCAATACTTTAGCCACCTGATGCGAAAAGCCGGCTCATTGAAAAGACCCTGATGCTGGGAAAGATTGAGGGCAGGAGGAGAAGGGGACAACAGAGGATGAGATGGCTGGATGGCATCACCAACTCGATGGACATGGGTTTGACTGAACTCCCAGAGTTGGTGATGGACAGGGAGGCCTGGCATGCTGCAGTTCATGGGGTCGCAAAGAGTTGGACACAACTGAGCAACTGAACTGAACTATCTTACTATGAGCAACCTAGGAGACATTCAATCACTTCCAGTTAGTGAAATAGTAAGTTCTGAATTCAGGTTTTCGTCGTCAACTCCTAGGACACCTCACTAGTTTTCTGGCTTCTTTCTTTTGTCCTTTGTATCCATTCTTTTTACCAGTTGCATATATTCTTTGCAGAGAGCAACTCTCTGGTCCTGAAATTGTGTTTCAGTGGCTCCTATTTGCCTTCAGGATAAAGCCCAAATTCCTTAGAACTGTAAATTTTTTTCTCTTGTCAGCTGACTGATGCTGAACCTCTTGCCTATCTCCATTCACACTAGGCTATTTCAGGACTTTGTGCCTCTGATCACCCTGTTTCTGGGGCTGTGGCCACCCTCTTCCACCTTCTGTGCCTCATTCTGGTCTATATCTAAAATCACTCCCAACATGTAGATGTTTGTGGCTCAGCCCTCTGCCACCTCACCTTCCATGACAGCACTCAGAGGAGCTAATTATGTTCCCATATCCATGTGTTTATAGGAATTTCTCTCCCTCTTGCTAGACCATGCATTCCCTCAATGCTGGGCTCCTTTGCACTCTGGTGCGTGTCCTGGTACTTGCTGTATGCTTGTCTGAGTATTTGTGGAATCAGTGGGTGCTTTTTGTACTCTGGTTTAAAGTTTTTCTTTCTCTACTTCAGTAGTAGTAACATGTTCTGCCAGGCCCCACAACTTTTATATAAGGTATTAATAAAGTGGATAAGACGTATATTCTCTGCCATACCTATGTTATCAGGTGTTCAAATGTTCAACTCATTTGTTGTGTCAGGTGTAGTTTACTTTGAAAGCAGGTCTGATTAACATCTTCACTAACTGTGTTCTGTGTTCTAGAAGACAGTGCAGCCTTAGATATAAAATCATCTAAAGTGTCTGACATGATTGTTTCTGTTAGAATTGGGAATATAAAGTTTTTTTATTTTTTTAACCTTCCTGTGCCCCAAGGAGAACTAGTTCTCAAATTCTTAATTCTTCTGATCATTTCAGTTACTTAAAAAAACAAACCCAACCAGATCTCACTGTTGAGGCCAAAATCTGATAATTTAAAGTCACCTACTCTCTTACTTGGCAGCTCTGTTCATTTTCTGTTGCTGCATAACAAATTAACAAATTATTAGCAGCTTGAAACAATACCTGTTTATCAGCTCACAGTTCTATAAGTCAGAAGTTAGGGCTGCACACTGGACTGAAACTAGGCTTTTGGCCAAGGCTGCTGTTCTCATTTGGGGATTAAAGCCCTCTTGTAAGATGTCTGGTATTGACAGAACTCATTTCTTTGCACTGAAGTCCTTGTTAGCCTTCTGGCTGTTGGCTGGGGACCACGCTCACTCCTAGAGGCCACTGGCAGTTTCTTCCAGTGTGGCCTTAATGGGCAGTTCATGACACATTTGCTCTTTTTCCAGGCTAGCTCAAGCACATCCCTGACAGATTCCTTGACCAGAGAACTCACTCTCCTTTAAAAAGGTTCATTTGATTAGATCAGGTCCACCCAGTGGAACTGTCCTTTGCCATGTAACATAATTGAAAGAGTGATATCGTATTCAAGGACTACCTACACCCAGAGGAACCGGGAATTACACAGAGTACCAGTCCATTCTAAAGGAGATCAGTCCTGGGTGTTCTTTGGAAGGAATGATGCTAAAGTTGCAACTCTAGTACTTTGGCCACGTCATGAGAAGAGTTGACTCATTGGAAAAGACTCTGATGCTGGGAGGGATTGGGGGCAGGAGGAGAAGGGGACGATCGAGGATGAGATGGCTGGGTGGCATCACGGACTCGATGGACGTGAGTTTGAACTCCGGGAGATGGTGATGGACAGGGAGTTCTGGCATGCTGCAATTCATGGGGTCGCAAAGAGTCGGACACGACCGAGCGACTGAACTGAACTGAAGGGGCTTTGGAGCTCGTTTTAGAATTCTGCCTACCACCACAGACATTTAGGTTTAATTTACAGAAAGATTAGAAATTCTCTTTTCACTGGAGAGGAATACATGAAATCATTGTGGCTTTCCCCCAGCTGTGTGACTTTACCCAGTGCTATAGCAGCTAGCCTTTTAAAGTAAGCTATTTTGAGAGAAAGTGTATATTGATTGATTCTATCCTTACGTAGAAATGCCAGATTGCATGTTTCTCAGGCTGACAGTAACCACCAAGAGAGGGAGAGTAAGAAGGAGGGTGGGAAGAAGAGAGTGAATTTTATATCCGGGTGGTCAACATAAGAAAGAAAAAGAAATTTGACTTTATGTGAATGTCCCTAGAATAATACCTGAAGAAATTGGTTTGGAATTTCTTTTTTATGTTTTAGTTAATGATTAAATGAATTAATTTCTAAAACTGTGTCAGTTACCATTTAAGTTGATAACAAAGGAAAGTACTTCTTTTTCTGCTAAATGTGAAGTTTAGTTGTCCTTTTCTCTGCTGGAATAGAAAAGAAATAGCAGCTGGAAGGAAATCGGAACTCCTGTCTGGTTGCCTTGGCAATATAGAGCAGATGATGCATGATGCATGTGTTTTGCTAGGGTGGTTCAGTGTTTTCCTCCTTTTTCTGATAGAGCAAATGTACATGAAAAATATAATATGGTGTAGATGGTAATCTTAGTATTCTATGTATTTATGTATGTATCTTTGTTTCTAATGTAATATTTAAAGAAAAATATTTTGTGGTTTTTTTTTAAGCTATTTTTATGGTAGCCCTATTTGGAGTAATGATTAGGATATTTAGTTGTATTGTATGTAGGGCAAAGTAAATACAGTTCTTTGGGAAAAGTATGAATGACAAGTTGGTACTGTGCTGTCTAAATTTTTTATTCTGAAGTCTCTGAATTGGTACATTCTTAAATTACTAGGGCTTCCCCAAATGCTCAGTGGGTAAAGAATCTGCCTGCAGTGCAGGAGACATAGGAGATGTGGGTTTGATCCCTGGGTTGGAAAGATTCCCTGGAGGAGAAAGTGGCAACCCACTCCAGTATTCTTACCTGAAAAATCCTATGGATAGAGGAGTCTGGCAGGCTACAGTCCAAAGGGTTACAAAGAATAGGACATGACTGAGCAACTAAGCAAGCAAAAATAACTTGGGCCTTATGTAAACTTCAGACTATTATTAAATAGATAGACTCTCAGCCTACTTTTTACAGAACTACAGGTTACTTTTCACTGTAAATGTACTGAGCAGTTGTAAAAGAGATCTTGCATATAGATTGCTTAAATTTAAATGTGGAAATTTCTGATTTTTCTTGGAAGCATATACTTTATTAAAGTATAATGTAGATATTAAAAGGCATTATATAGTTTTATAGGCTTCTGCTTTTTAAAAACCAGCTTTTTGAGGTATAATTCACATACTATATATCTTAGACACTTGAAGTATGCAGTTTAGTATTTTTAGTATATTCACATGGTTGTGTAACCATCACCACATTAGAACATTTTCCTGCCTCCTAAAGAAGCCCTCGTACCTGCTCAGTTCAGTTCAGTCGCTCAGTCATGTCCGACTCTTCGCGACCCCATGAATCGCAGCACGCCAGACCTCGCTATTCATTACCATCTCTTGGAGTTCACTCAGACTCATGTCCATTGAGTCAGTGATGCCATCCAGCCATCTCATCCTCGGTCGTCCCCTTCTCCTCCTGCCCCCAATCCCTCCCATCATCAGAGTCTTTTCCAATGAGTTAACTCTTCGCATGAGGTGGCCAAAGTACTGGAGCTTCAGCTTTAGCATCATTCCCTCCAAAGAAATCCTAGGGCTGATCTTCAGAATGGACTGGTTGGATCTCCTTGCAGTCCAAGGGACTCTCAAGAGTCTTCTCCAACACCACAGTTCAAAAGCATGAATTCTTTGGCGCTCAGCCTTCTTCACAGTGCAACTCTCACATCCATACATGATCACAGGGAAAACCATAGCCTTGACTAGACGGCCCTTAGTCGGCAAAGTAATGTCTCTGCTTTTGAGTATACTATCTAGGTTGGTCATAACTTTTCTTCCAAGGAGTAAGCGTCTTCTAATTTCATGGCTGCAGTCACCATCTACAGTGATTTTGGAGCCCCCAAAATAAAATCTGACACTGTTTCCACTGTTTCCCCATCTATTTCCCATGAAGTGATGGGACCAGATGCCATGATCTTCGTTTTGGTACCTGTAACAGTCTCCATTTCTCTTCTCTCTTTCCCTTGCTCCCACCCCTAAGCAACCATTAACTCACTCAGTCTCTATAAATTTGTCAGTTTTTCATTTAGTATAATGTTTTCAAAGGGACATCCATGTTGTAGTGTGTATTATCAGCACTTCATTTCTTTCTCTTTCTGAATAATATTACATTTTAAGGATATACAGTTTTATTTATCCATCTATCAGTTGATGCACATTTGGGTTGTTGCCACTTTTTGTCTATTATGAATAACACTGCTGTGAACATTTTTACACAAGATTTTGTGGGTCAAATGTTTTCATTCCTCTTGAGTATATACATGTGAGTGAGATTGTTGAGTTTTAATGGGCTTCCCTTGTGGCTCAAAAGGTAAAGAATCTGCCTGCGATGTAGAAGACCTGAGTTCTCTCCCTGGGTTGGGAAGATCTCTGGAAAAGGGAATGGCTAACCACTCTAATATTCTTGCCTGGGAAATCCCATGATCAGAGGAGCCTGGTGAGCTGTATAGTTGATGGCGTTGCAAAGAGTCAGATATGGCTGAGCAACTTTGACTTCTCTCATGGAAACTCTTATTTCAGCCTTCTTCAGAACTATCAGATATTCCAAAACAGCTAGTGCAGTATTACACTCCTGCTGCAACATATGAGGGCTTCAGTTTCTTCATTCTTGACAGTACTTGTTACTGTGTTTATTATTATTATTATTATAACCTTCAGTAGGATGTGAAGTATTATATTATCTCATTGTAGTTTTGAATTCCCTTGCTCAAATGATTAATGATGTTGAACACATTTTCATGTGCTTATTGGTCATTTGTATATCTTCTTTGGAGAATTATCTGTTCTATTTCTTTTCCTTAATTTTTAAATTTATCTTTTTAAAATTGCTTATGCTTTTAGTATCATGTCTAAGAAGCATTGCCTAGCCTTGGGTGATTGAGATTTACTCATTTTTTTCCCACAAGTTATTCATTTTGAGTTAATATTATGTGTTTATGTGTGGTAGGCCTCACACAGGTATTTTTGTGTTTTTTTGTTTGTTTGTTTTTATATACAGATAGTCATTTATGTCAGGACCATTTGTTGAACAGAGTATGTATTTTTCACCATTTAGTTTTGTTGGCACTGCTGTTGAAAATATTAATGTCCTGTCCTATCCTTCTCCCACTGCATCTGCATGCTTCTAATAATATTTGGCCACCGCACGGATTGCAGAATCTTAGTTCCCCAACCAGGAATTGAACCCAAGGCGTAGCGCTGAAAATGCTCAGTCCTAACCACTGGGCTGCCAGGGAACTCCCTAATAATTCTGAATAATTTTTTCAGTTTGCTTTTTGAAATTATGTCTTGATGGTTATCAGTAGGATTAATGAAATCTTTTTAATGTCACTTGATGTATTTCATGATTATGCACTTGATGAGATCTTCTCTTGATTTTTTTTTTAAACAGTTGAGATTTTATCCAAGCTTTTAAGTGTGGTAGAAACCACCAGAGACCACTTTGAAGAAGTTGGCCTTAAGAACAATGTGGCATCATTCCTTCTTCTGTACGGTTGCCCTAAGACAAATGATTATGCCTTTTCTGTGTGGTAGGCAGTAACAAGGCTGGATGCGATGAAAAGGAGTCAGTGATTGGGCTGTAACATTTGGCAATTACAGTATATTGACCTTACTATGATGAACTGGGTAATTTGAGCATTGGTGATTTTTGGTGTGAAGCAGATTATTGGGAGACATCTTAGAAAGAAATATTCACTGGCGTGACCACTGCCAAGCCAGTCCTCTGCTGTTGTTGAATCTGAGGGTCTAGACTAGTACCATCTAGTAGAAATGTAATGTGGGCCTCGTTTGTAATTTAAAGAGTTCTAGAAGCCACATTAAAAAAGTAAAAGTAACTGAATTTCATTATTTTAACGTGTAATAAGTATAAAATTATTCAAGTATTTCACTTTTTGTACTACCTTGGATATTCAGTATGTATTTTACATTTAGAGCACATCTGAGTTAGGACAGGCACAGTTTTAAGTGTTCAGCACCCACATGGGGCCAGAAGATAGCACAGTTCTAGATGTTTTGATATGATAGCCAGTCAAGATATTACATGAACATTACTCAACTTCCTCTGTGTTTCAAGGTACCCTGACTCATCCCTTTAACTTGACAGGACTGGCTTTTGGGTAACTATTTGCTTGCTGTTCAATGTGACCCTCCCTGAGACCAGAGGGTCTGAGAATTTTGTTAAGTGATATGGCAGCTCACCAAATGGGTCATGAATAATTGAGAGACATATAATAAAGATACCTAAGCCTCTCAAACTAGACAAAATGGGCCTGTGAAAAACTAGAATCTTGCCTTCCGTATCACAGATACAATGTACTCCACTGCAGTGCAGCTGTGTAAAACAAATACTGCTGATGAGAGGTGCTCACCTGGGCATCCTTTTGCCCCTTCATCCTTGGATTTGTCAATGTCTGGACATGTTTTTTTGATGATTTGAAAAAATGTTTTATTGGAATACAATTGATTTACAGTGTTGTATTAGCTTTTAGGTTTATAGCAAAGTGAACCAGTTATACATAAATTCCCACCCTTTTCTTTTTTAGTTTTTTTTTTCTTTGTAGGACATTGCAGAATATTAAGTAGAGTTTCCTGTGCTATAGAGCAAGTTCTTGTTAGTTACTTATTTTATATGTAATAGTGTGTGTATGTCAGTCCCAATCGCCCAGTTTATCTCCACCCTGCCACGTCCTCTGGTAACTGTAAGTTTGTTTTCTATATTCATAACTCTACTTCTGTTTTGTAAATAGTTTGATTTGTACCTGTTTTTTTAGATTTCACGTATAAGTGGTATTATATGATATTTGTCTTTCTCTGACTGACTTCACTCAGTCTGAAATCTCTAGGTCTATCCATGTTGTTGCAAACGGCATTATTTCAATCCTTTTTTGGCTGAGTATTTATTCCACTGTATATATGTACCACATCTTCTTTATCCATTCCTCTGTTGATGGGCATTTAGGATAGCTTTTTCTTGATGTGTTTTGACGATCACAGCTGGCATGCAGTGGCTTGAGACCAGGCTGATAGCATTCCACAAAGTATGAAGCAGCACCCACAACAGTGAGCTATCTGGCCCAAGTTTCAGTGGTGTTGAGCATAGCCATACCCTGCATCAGTGAAACAAGATCCTTCACTTTTACTAAGTGTTACATAGTCTCCACAGGTAACATGCAGTGTTGTTTTTTCTTTGTTTTGTTTCTTAAATTTAGAGAATCTTTTTTCTTTCATGTAAAATTTCTAAGGAAGAAGCAGTCAACTTGTAAAGTATTTCTGATTGAGCCAATTTGTCAGATAGATTCCACCCATGCCTCCTTTTCTCTAACCTCTTCTCTTTGGGAAGTGGTGAAACTGCTGAAGTTCCTCTCCTACATCCCCTTCCTCAGACCTCTTTTCCCTGGAACCATTTTACTTTCACTAAAGAAAGTCATGTCTGTTAGAAAAGAAAATAAGGAGTTGCAAAGCTGCCAGAAGGATGATTGCACTTCCATAAGGTCTCCTGGGGTTTTTTTTGGGATGTTCTGTCAGAGATGTGGGTGTTTGGTTGTGATTACTTCCTTTCAGTGCTCCATCATGAGGCACAGTTAACTCAGAATGTTATCACCACCGTTGTCCTAATGTCTGTTACCCAGGGAGCTGTAACTTTGAGTCTTCATAAATTCTAGCAAGTAACAATCAGTGCTAGTCATTGTCAGATTATAAATGTTCCTTAGTTGTCCTGTCAAAGGTAATCATACCTTTGTTGGCCTTTAAGGTTACCATGGGGTGTGATCCCCACCCCATCCTCATAACTGCTGGTGTTTCTCTTGCCTTCCTTCATCTGCTGTAGCACTTTTGAGTTTTTGGTGACAAACCACAGATGAGCTATAACAACCTTAGGTTGTTCAGTTCAGTTCAGTCACTCAGTCGTGTCTGACACTCTGTGACCTCATGAATCGCAGCACGCCAGGCCTCGCTGTCCATCAGCAACTCCCGGATTTCACTCAAACTCACGTCCATCGAGTCTGTGATGCCATCCAGCCATCTCATCCTCTGTTGTCCCCTTCTCCTCCTGCCCCCCAATCCCTCCCAGCATCAGAGTCTTTTCCAATGTGTTAACTCTTCACATGAGGTGGCCAAAGTACTGGAGTTTCAGCTTTAGCATCATTCCTTCCAAAGAAATCCCAGGACTGATCTCCTTCAGAATGGACTGGTTGGATCTCCTTGCAGTCCAAGGGACTCTCAAGAGTCTTCTCCAACACCACAGTTCAAAAGCATCAATTCTTTGGCGCTCAGCCTTCCTCACAGTCCAACTCTCACATCCATACATGACCACAGGAAAAACTATAGCCTTGACTAGATGGACCTTTGTTAGCAAAGTAATGTGTCTGCTTTTGAATATGCTATCTAGGTTGGTCTTAACTTTTCTTCCAAGGAGTAAGCATCTTTTAATTTCATGGCTGCAGTCGCCATCTGCAGTGATTTTGGAGCCCCCAAAATGAAGTCTGACACTGTTTCCACTGTTTCCCCATCTATTTCCCATGAAGTGATGGGACCGGATGCCATGATCTTCGTTTTCTGAATGTTAAGCTTTAAGCCAACTTTTTCACTCTCCTCTTTCACTTTCATCAAGAGGCTTTTTAGTTCCTCTTCACTTTCTGCCATAAGGGTGGTGTCATCTGCATATCTGAGGTTGATACTTCTCCCAGCAATCTTGATTCCAGCTTGTGTTTCTTCCAGTCCAGCGTTTCTCATGATGTACTCTGCATAGAAGTTAAATAAGCAGGGTGACAATATACAGCCTTGACATACTCCTTTTCCTATTTGGAACCAGTCTGTTGTTCCATGTCCAGTTCTAACTGTTGCTTCCTGATGTTGAAGGCAACGTAATAAAGGCTCTTTGGGGCCTATCTTAGATTTGGCAAAAATTTAGGGTTTCAACTTAAAAGGGGCAGCTCCTCTGGCTCTGCCTGTTGCTAGCAGCTGGAATGAGCTTGCACCCTGGGATGGCTGACCTTCTCAAGCAGGTTTCTAGGGCTCTACGCCGTAGGCTGAACCATGGTGAAGAGAGAGGATTTAGAGCCAGCCTTTCATTCTACAAGAAGTAACAGTGTTCCAAAAGGTGCTTTTAGAAAGGGGGCATTAGTACTGGGCAGCCCCGCTCCCTCCAAAACATGGCTGTTATCTATCACATTGGTGCCTGTGAAGTTCTTGCTCCCCAGACTAGAGGCCCTCTTCCTATCCCACTGAACCTGTCTCTGGGGACCAGTTTAACAGCAAAATCCCATTGCCCCTGTTACTTGGCGTCCGTTCCTGCCCCACTTTATACCTGTAGAGCTATGGCCAACTCAGGGAGAGCAATGATGGTCCTGTTGTTAGGGTAGCTTGCCACTCAAGGGACATTCTGTATCCAGTTGAGTCTTGAGGTTCAAGATTTCCCATTGGGATATAGCTAGAAGTTGCAGTTAAATTTTATAAGTGGAAACTTCATTTTATAGAGTTGCACTATGAATGCCTTATTTTTGAGCAAATTTAATATATTCTTGAGGTATTCTAAGTATTTGAAAGGTTTACATCTATAACCTCTTAAGTTTTTTTGCTTCTTTTTAGTGTTATAGATTTTCCTATCTTTTGTAAAAGAGTATGCTAAATATTTAGCTTTATGTGGCAATCAGAAATGACCCATGGAAACTTTACATTGATGTATGAATTGTATTTGTATTAGACTACATTCACATGTTTTCTTTAATTTCCAGTTTGGAACAATGTTCTTGTCTTGATAAGTAAGGTTGATAGATAACTAAATTGTTTAATGAAAATATCTATGTGTCAGTTACAGTAAACATTAGTTGGCTTTTATAAGTTATCCAAGAATCCTAACCACATTTCTGTGGCTTCAATGGGTAAATGAATTTTGATTTAAAAATGATGGATTATAAACTGTTGTGTTTTTTTTTTTTTTTAAATGTCCAGGATTGTTGTCCTCTTTTTTCTAATCTCTGGGAATGTGTTTTAACTAATACGCTTATGTGTCATGGGGAGCTGATTGCCTTATTTCACTTACAATTCATGATATTAATATATGAAGACTTAAGAAATATTGAAGCTCTGAGTGAAAATGTGCCTGCAAAAATATTCTTCGGCTAATAGGATAGCCAAGGGTAGCCTTCTTGTGCTTTGAAACTTAACTTGAATTCACCTAAAATGAAGTACCATTAATCAGCATCTCTTCTTAGTCTGTGAAAAGTTATATTTTTTTCCATGTTAAGAAACTCTGAAGTGTGTTCATAACGCAGATTTCCTTCTGAGTCAATAGGAATTCTCCCTCCTGTTGTTTCAGGCCGGAGCCTCCGCAGAAAGCTCCCTTGGTTCCTCCACCACCGCCTCCACCACCACCGCCACCTCTGCCAGACCCTGCCCCGCCAGAGCCAGAGGAGGAGATTCTGGGGTCAGACGATGAGGAGCAGGAGGACCCCGCAGACTACTGCAAAGGTGATGTGCTTGTCTTCCCCCTGGGCCACCCCATGATTTGTTGGGGGTAAGGCCAAAGGGAGTTAATGATGCAGACTACTTGATGTCAATATTGTTAAAAAATTTTTGGATTCTTTAGTATAAAATGATACCAGAAAATATGAGAGATATCAGAAGAAAAATTTTTTAAGAGATAGAAAGTAAAATACATAGGTGCACATACATATACTGAGTAATTTCAAGATTTAAATCTGCTGACAGAATTAAAGATGGTATACAGCAGGATAATTAAATATAAAAACAAAATAAGCCATCTGAGAAGAACATAGAAAATAGGTTGAGAGCTGAAGAACTGATGCTTTTGAGTTGTGGTGCTGGAGAATACTCTTGAGAGTGCTTGGGACAGCAAGGAGATCCAACCAGTCAATCCTAAAGAAAATCAACCCTGAATATTTACTGGAAGGACTGATGCTGAAGCCCCAATACTTTGGCCACCTGATGTGAAGAGCTGGCTCATTTGAAAAGACCCTGGTGCTGGGAAAGACTGAGAGTAAAAGGAGAAGGGAATGGCAGAGGATGAGATGGTTCGATAGCATCACCAAGTCAATGGATATAAGTTTGCCAAACTCCAAGAGAGAGTGAAGGAAATGAGTGTTATGCAGTCCATGGGATCACAGAGAGTCAGACCTGACTGAGTGACTGAACACCTACCACCACCAGACTCCTACTAGGGAGCCAGTCTGTTGTTCATTACATTGGATACAAGTTTCCTGGCTACCAAGACTATCAAGGAGCTCTTCCTTTCTCTGAATAGCATTGAGTTACATAGTATTTTGTCTGTGGAAAGAAAATCTGCCCATTTGTTTATGGAGACAGATGTTTTCCTGGCACTGTACTCAATAAAAAATCTATTTTGTAGGTTCTGCCATTGTGTGACATAGTAGATTATGTTTTCAGCTGTGATTTCACAGAATGCATAGAAATTATTCAGGTAAAGTGTTCTTGTATTTATGTTTTGTAAAGACCAAGAGCATACAGCTAAACTGCTAAAGGGCAAACATATTGTATGATGAATATTGAAAATAATTTGATCCAGACCTCATACTCTGTGTAGACTGGATCCCAAGAATCTAGTATAAAGGAAAGGCAGTCCATTTGCTGCCTCTTTGTTACTTACCTTTTTCTCTCGGACTTTAATTCCCTGAAACAGAAAATTATCACAGTTTGAATTCTTAGCTTCTGAACAGTTTACAAGACATTTATTTGCTACAAATTATGGGAAATGTAAATCTGATTTTATATGGCTTAAGGATAGATGGGAGAAAATACATACTGTTTAGACCATAAAGCATTAATGCCTCTCTGTCTCTCTTGTATCTTAGTATCAATTTAGCTAGTGATTGCAGGTCATTTGTGTGTTGGTTAAAGAACAGTGTACTTTTTAATTACCAGGAAGTGAAAGTTATCATTCTGCTATGAAACTTCAAGAAGGAATCTTCCTATCTAACATGATTCTTCCATAGGTATAGATTTCTACACATAGAATCAGCATTTTCCTTAGAAAATGAAATATTTATCTGTAGCATTTATGAAATTAGTGATTATGACCCCACAGGTAAAGGTCTGTGCCTTCTAATATGGAAAAGAAGATGTTTTCTTTCCTCTCTCTTGTAATCTGCATTTCTTGGTTTGAAAATGAAGTTATGTGAAGAGGAGATGTGGACAGCTGTCTTTAGATTATGCTTCTTAGGCCAAAGTATCAGGCTGGTGTGAAAGAACTGTTCTCTGCAGAACTTAGGCTCCACCCTACTGGAATGAGATCTGTTTGCCTCACACCTGGATCTTTTGTGGTATAGACCTTAACATGTTGTTTAAGATAACTGATAAACACTTTCAAGGAACTGATGGAGTTGATTGGCAATGCCTGGGAAAAGAACTGTGGCTCGCCCTGCCCCACACTGCCCCATCCGTTAGAAGAGAGAATTTTCTCCCTGGAAGTGGATGAGTTTCAGTTACCAACATGGTGCTTTATCACCCATGAGCACTTTAGCATATTTTGCCTGCAGTCAAGTGCGTTCTCCTGTGTTAACCACTACTCAACTGTCAAGAAGTTAATGTTGATATACTTCCACTGTTCAGTCCTCGGACCTCACTCAGGTTTTGCCAGTTGCCCAATAGTGTTGTTTATGTGAAACCAATCCATTGCAGAATCACATTATATTTTGTTTTCTTCTTCCTTTGATCTGGAACAGTTCTTTAGTTTTTTTTTCTTGGCTTTTATGATTTTGACGTTTTTGAAGATGTGGGCCAATTATTTTGTATAGTCTTTCTCAATTTGGAATAACAAAATAGTGCTGTTCTGTGAGAAGTGTTCTTCTCATTGCATCATATCAGATAGTACATGATTTTGATTTATACCAGTACTATTGATGTCAACCGCTTGTTCAGGATGGTGTCTGCCAGATAGCTCTATTGTAAAATTGCTCTTTACCCCCTCATAGTTAATAAGCAGTCTGTTGAGAGTAACTTTGAAGCTGTGTAATATTCTTTTGTCAGAAAATTTACTTGCTTCTTCCTTTCCCTCTGTCCTATCTCTCCCTCCCTCCCATCTATCTATCTATTTATCTGTCAGTTTGTGTATCTTAAATGTACTCACTCATGGCTTTTCTTTTTTATTCAGTAGGTTATAGTCAGCTACTTTCCTTATTTGTTTTGATAGTTCAGTTCAGTTCAGTCACTCAATCGTGTCCGACTCTTTGCGACCCCATGAATTGCAGCACACCAGGACTCCCTGTCCATCACCATCTCCCGGAGTTCACTCAAACTCACGTCCATTGAGTTGGTGATGCCATCCAGCCATCTCATCCTCTGTTGTCCCCTTCTCCTCCTGCCCCCAATCCCTCCCAGCATCAGAGTCTTTTCCAGTGAGTCAACTCTTCACATGAGGTGGCCAGAGTACTGGAGTTTCAGCTTTAGCATCATTCCTTCAAAAGAACACCCAGGACTGATCTCCTTTAGAATGGACTGGTTGGCTCTCCTTGCAGTCCAAGGGACTCTCAAGAGTCTTCTCCAACACCACAATTCAAAAGCATCAATTCTTCGGCGCTTAGCTTTCTTCACAGTCCAACTCTCACATCCATACATGATCACAGGAAAAACCATAGCCTTGACTAGACTGACCTTTGTTGGCAAAGTAATGTCTCTGCTTTTGAATATGCTATCTAGGTTGGTCATAACTTTTCTTCCAAGGAGTAAGCGTCTTCTAATTTCATGGCTGCAGTCACCATCTGCAGTGATTTTGGAGCCCCCGAAATAAAGTCTGACACTGTTTCCAGAGCTTCCCTGGTGGCTCAGAGGTTAAAGCGTTTGCCCACAATGCGGGAGATCTGGGTTCGATTCCTGGGTCGGGAAGATCCCCTGGAGAAGGAAATGGCAACCCACTCCTGTATTCTTGCCTGGAGAATCTCATGGACAGTGGAGCCTGGTGGGCCACAGTCTACAGGGTCTCAAAGATTTGGGCACGACTGAGTGACTTCACTTTCACTTTCACTGTTTCCCCATCCATTTGCCATGAAGTGATGGGACCAGAGGCCATGATCTTCGTTTTCTGAATGTTGAGCTTTAAGCCAACTTTTTCACTCTTCTCTTTTACTTTCAAAGTTTTGATGCTTAGATTTTCTCAAATTGGCCATTAGAAGTCCCTTCAGGTTGATTATGTGTCCTTTTGAAAAGTACCTTTTATTCTTTTTTGTTTTATACATTATTTTTTCACTCAATATGTATTAGAAGTTACTCTGTAAACTACCTATAAAGCTGTGTCATTTGTTTCATTTATTGTTGTTTTTTAAGTTTCGTTTAAACCTTTTTAATTAAAAAATTTTATACAGTTTTATTATTTTTTATATGGTTTTAAAGGTTATACTTTATCTACAGTTATTTCAAAATTTTGGCTATATTCCTTGTGTTGTACAATACTTCCTTGAACCTGTCTTATATCCAATAATTTGTACCTCCTACTCCTGCAGCTGTGTATCTTCCTCCACCTCGAGCCTGTAACCATTACTTTGTCCTCTGTATCTATGAGCCAGCTTCCTTTTTTTTTTTTTAATTTACTGGTTTATTTTTTAAGTTTCTCATATAAGTGATATCATTACAGTTTTTATCTTTCTCTCTCTGACTTATTTCAGTTAGCATAATGCCCTCCATGTCTGTCCATGTTTCTACAAATGGCAAAATTCCATTTATTTTAGTGGTTGTATAATATTCCCTTGTGTGTGTATGTATATATGTATATATAAGACATCATGTCTTCTTTATCCTTCTCTTGATGGGAAAAGTCCCTATCTTTCTTAAATCCTTTCTTATTTTCAAGTAAGATGAATTCATCTTGTAATTTTCCTACTCCAGGCCTGGAATCAGCTTTCTCCACAAGGAACCCTGGTAGTAAAGTCGCTCAGTCGTGTCCAACTCTTTGTGACCCCATGGACTGTAGCCTACCAGGTTCCTCCCTCCATGGGATTCTCCAGACAAGAGTACTGGAGTGGGTTGCCATTTCCTTCTCCAGGGGATCTTCCCAAACCAGGGATTGAACCCAGGTCTCCCGCATTCTAGGCAGACACTTTAACCTCTGAGCCACCAGGGAAGCCCAAGATAACAATATTTAGAAAAGAAGATCTGAGCATTAGAATGAGACTATTACTATTTGGGTGTCCCTGCTTCTCAGTCTCTTAGCACAGAGCTAAAGACACACACTTCCTTTAGATTTGTATTTCTGTTTTTATTTACAGATATGTTAAAATCCATGAGTTTATTATATCTCATTTCCACTCTTAATACCAGGAGATTCAGCTCATTTTTCTCCTTAGCCTATCTGTAGTTTCTTTCTTTTGCAGTAAGAGACTTAGCTGCCATTATCCTCATTATAATTACTTATTCAACTTCCTTGTATGTAAGAGTCGCCAGTCATTGTCACTGCCATTTTGGACATGTCTGCCCTTTCCTTATTGCCTTGCTTATTCTTAGACATCCTCTGTTGCTTGGCACTACCTAATGGCTGTGTACTGACGTGTTCAGGAAGATGGAAGGAGAGAGCTGCCCTTCACAGTCTAAGGGTATGTTTTCTTTAGTCTGTGTATGTGGCTTCTCTCTCTTCTGTCACTTCACATCTTCGCTTGTTTCCTTCATCTTCATTCTTAGAGAATCTCTGCCCTGCCAGCCACTTCTTATTAGTCCTGAAGTAAAGGAAAACATCAGCAGAAACAAAACATACCACATCTTTTATCTCTCTTTACAAAAGACGTTTTGTTCATTATAGGAGTTATAAGTATTTTGGGGGTCATGGTGTGGAAAGTCACCTGGAGTCCCACCACCACCTTTGCTACAGTAAGCTTTTAAGTTCCTGCAATTCTGAATCATTTGTGACCAACCAACTTGTATCTTAACTTTTTACCTTTTTTTTTTTTTTTTTAACCTCTTTACCTTGGTAAAAGCTAAAGCTCTTTCCTTATTCAGAGCATGTGCAATGTTCGTTGTTTTAACAAAAAAGCCACTGTTTAAAGGTCTGATATTGCTAATGCATTATTCATTGCTCCCTTCTATTGTGCTTGGCAGTCTCTGTGGCCTGGGACTCTTTCCCTTTTTTCACATGTTCCTGTCCATAAGTCCCAGGGGAGTATGGACTTCAGCGTCTGCAAAACTTGAGTCAAAACCTGGCCCTGTTGCTCTCCATTTCTGTATCCTTCCTCGGACAAGTCCCTTTGTCCTAGGCTTGAGTTTCTCCATCTCTCCTATAATATCATCTGTCCATATAATAAAATATGTATTGGCATCTATCACCTATGATTTTGTGAGGAATAAAATGAGATAAATATGTTTCTGTGTATCAGGGCATGTTACCTGATACCTAGAGAGAGGATTGTTCTGAAATACGAATTCTCTTTTTGCCATTCCTCTTTTGTTCAATCATCCTCTTGTTGTGTGTATTACCATCTGTACTTACATGCTGGCCCCCTGAGTGGTCTTAAATGCCTTACTTGTGGTGGATTTGCAAAGAGAGTGGTCAGCACTGCTTCTTTCTCTCCTTGTTTGTTATTGCTTACCTCTGGTCCATTATCTGGGGCAGTAACTGTAGCAGCAGGCTGTGCAGTTTATTCTGGATTTTACTTCCAAGTTCAGAGGATAACAGGGGTCAGGCATGGAGTCAGCTTATAAGTAAACAGTTCCAGGAGGCCTTGTGTAATACTTGCTCACTTTGTTTATTTATTTTTTTAACTTACAGCTTCCTTGTCAGTGCAAAACTTCCTCCTCTGGGGAGATTTTCATCTAATGTGGGTTTTCAGAGTGTGACTTGTACCCACTGCATCAAAATGTTCCTAGGCTGGACTCTGAAACTTGAGTTGGAATCCTGGGGAGTAGGATCCAGACTCTAAGTATTTAACAAGTTAACTTAGTGATTTTTCTGCACATTGAAGCTGAAGTTGGCTCACATGAGGCACCTACCATTTGTCTAAAACTCCAAAGCTATAACTGCAAGAAGTGATCCTTCTCTTCACTTTACTCTGTGTTACTGATTTACTGTGAAAGGCGAATTACTGCTTTGAACTACATTATCTTCTAAAATATCTCTGGAACTCTGAGCACACATGTACTCCAAGGACTAGTAAATGGTGAAAGAGGAACATTGCTTTGATATATCATGCTGCCTGCACCGACTGACTTCCTCAGAGATCTTGTTTTGTAGCTCTCCTAAATCATTTTTAGATTAAGTTGGCACATTTGTTATGCAGTTTGTCACTTAATATTATTTCTGGAGACATTGGTTTCAACATAGTTGTGGCCTGACTTGGTACTAAAACATGTCGTTTCCTTATGCCTTCTTCAAATCCCTGGCACATCTTATTTAGGACCTTTGATCACCCATAGTAGTGCCCACCCCACCCATCCCCCTTAGCCCTTGTGATGTGTGATTATACATTTGTTTTTGTGTTTCTGATCTTCTTAGTCTGAATGATTTCCTATAGTCAGGAGCAGTATGTTTTGTTAATCCCACTGCATTTGAACCATCTACTGTGCAGTAAGTGTTTTTGGTTGGATGAAGAAATTGTCTCTAGTGTTAAGCTTCAACTAAGGGCAAGAGAGTACTGGTGTTATCTCTTGTGTCTGAGAAGGTGTGTCAGAGTGAGGAGGCTGATGTGCCATGGAGGACACACAAATCAGAGTACAGATCCTTCATTTCTGCTCTAAATTGTCTTAAAATCATCACAGTGCCCCAGAAAGCTTCAGTAGTGATTTGGGAATATCTTCTTCCAAACATAGGGTAAATAATATGAATAGTTGCCTGCTAAAAATGTGGACTGGCTTCCTTATATACAAACTGCCCTTACCATGTGTGTTTACTGTCCATTTGTGAACAGTTTAGCCTTGTTGAATGTTAGTAATTCTCAAAATTTAATGTTGGTTACAAGTTCATATTGGTCTTCTCTCTGCACAATCTGTGATTTATGACTATTTTATAGTTTTAAGGTTTGCTTGTTTTATAAGGAAAAAAGCAATATTCATTACACAAGTTGACTTAGAAGTGGTGTCATTTAGCTGAAATATTTTATTGAGAGTGCAGTCTTTTTATTTTCAGGCACAACTTTATTATTATTTTTTCTTTTGTTTTGAAATCAGTAAAGGGAACTGGGTTCTAGAAGCAGCAGTAATCTAATGCAGCAAGTTTGTGCATTCTTTTTTGTTTATGTTTAAATACATCTAAATTATCACACTGTTGGCACATCTCATTTGTATGAAATTCTGCACAACACGTACTAATTGTAGTAAAGTTAGCCTCTCATGCCAGTTAAAAAAAAACTACTCTGGAAGATAATTTTCACTGAAATCTAACCAACCTTGGTTAAGTGGACAGTGACAAGATTATAAATGATACAAAAAATAACATTTTAACATTTGGGTAATTTTTAATATATTCTACCCTCATATGGTCCTCAGAATTAAACCATAATGAGCAGAAGAGGAAAAATAATGCCACTGAGGGGTAAGGCAGAACATCCTGACAGAAGTGATGAAAGTAGAATCTATACTAAATACCAAGGGCAGAATTTCATAGGGCCAACAGGTTAACAGTCTATATTTTTCACTTACACAGGTGAAGTGGATTTTGCAATTGTCAGTTACGTTAAATGCACCGAATAAAGCTCATAAAATTGATACTATAAGGCTCCACCTTAAGTTTTCCAGACTGCAACTGTGCAGAAGTATAGTCTTTTTATTTATTTTTTGCAGTAGATCCTTGTTGATTGTCTGTTTTAAATATAGCAGTGTATACTTGTCAGTTCCAAACTCCCAGTCTATCCCAACCCCTCACCCTTCTCCTCCATAACTGTAAGTTCATTTTCTAAGTCTGTGAGTCCATTTCAGTTTTGTAAATAAGTTAATCTTTTTAAGATTCCTATATAAGCGACATCATAGGATATTTTTATCTCTCTGTGTGATTTACTTCACTTGGTAAGTCTAGGTCCATCCAAAAATGTAGTCTTTAGTTTCTGTTCTTTTTGAAAGTAAAAATAAACTTCATTCATTCACAGTTCTTTTCCTTAAAACCACTAATGCTGCATACATACTGAATTCAGCATGGTAGTCTGTGTTTTTAAAAATTACTTGGCTTAATTTGGCTTACTTGAAGCCTTGAGAAGAGATTCTGTGTATCTATGTGAGGAAGGTAATATGCCCTTGAATTTTTTACATGAGGCTTCATTATATTCCTTTTGCGGAGACTGAGGTGATTCCAGCACTGTCAGGCCTGTTGCTTCTGTGAATCACTAATGATGTGGCTATTTATTGATCACTAAGCTTTAGTTGCATAACAAGGGAATTCTCTGAGGCTTTCCTATATGTATTGTATTTTACTACAGCGATTGGAAGGGTGAATGAGAAACAGCCTGTGTTTTCTAGGAGTTCAAGACCTTATAGACTTCACTAGTAGAATATAAGCTCCTTCATGGAAGAGTCTGTCTAGGCTCCCATTCCATGAATAATACAGAGGGAAAACAATCTGTGGTCTGCTGAATATGGAGTGATTGAATGGATCAGACTAAGAAACTACTGAAGTGCCTTTCTTTGTATTTTCTTATGTGGTTAATTATAAGAGGAGGAAAAAGGAAAATTTGTGAGGATTTTAAAGGAATGAGGTTGTATTTGATTAGAGGTAAAACAAAAGACTTCATAGAAAATGAAAAGGGGGCCTTTCCAGTTAAGAATAATTGAACTTTTTGTTGAAGGTGGGCATTTCTCTGGTGTTTTCAGTGCCGAGGGTGCAGGTTAATCCCTGGTCAGGAAATGAGATCCCACAAGCTGCTGGACCAAAAAAAAGAACTCTTGTAGTGTGATCACCTCTCTTAAAAATGTGTTTAAGGATGAAATAGCTATACCAAAATGTCAGCAGTAGGTATGAGGTTAGTGTGGAGGCTTCTTTCTACTTTTATGTCTAGTTGTTGTAGTACCGTCTGTTAAAAAAAACACTTTTATTTCTCCCTATGGAATTGCCTGGTGCCTTTGTAAATAAGTTACCATATGTATTAGGGTCTATTTATGGACTCTTTTCTGTTCCATTCCCCTTTTGGTCTGTTCGTGCTCTTACTCTGTGCTGCCTTGATTTGTGTAGCTTTATATAGTAAGTCTTGAACTGGGTAGTGGATGCCCTCCAACTTTGTGCTTCTTTTCCAGAATAGGTTTTGACTTAACTAGTTCCTTTGCATTTATGTATAATTTCAGCCTCAGCTTATACAGTTAATTTAGATGTCTTTCTTTAATAGCATTGAATCTTCTTATCTATTATAGAAGAGCATAACTTACCACCCCCAAAGTCTTTTTTGGCATGCGGTTTATTTTGAGCTGAAAAGGGCCAAAAACTCAGGGAAGACACTTTTGATCTTGTGCGGCCTGTGCCTGCAGCGGCTTCGTTTCCCAGTCAGGGATTGAGACTGGGTCGCAGTGTTGAGCACACCAAATCCTAGACACTAGATTAATGTTCAGTGACAAGGACTCTGGCTTTTCAGCTTTATGCGAAAGAATTTCCACAAAGATGGAAAGTGGTGATGCAAGTCAAGTATTTCTTAGGAGGAAAAGAGTACAGTATGTGTGAATAGACACATGGGCTGACTGAGAGGTAGAGAGTCCCTGAGTTGTGCCCTCCTGGCAGTTTAAATCACTTTTCTGGTTATCATGGCAATCAGCAACTGTCAAGGCCCTGAGGGTTGTGTCATTTAGCATGCTAATGTATTACAGTGAGTATATAATGAGGCCTATGGCCTCCTGGAAGCCAGACCTTCCGTCTTCTTGAGCCTTATTGATTCTCACCAGTTCTTTTTTTTTCCTCTTTACTGCTTCCCCCTGAAACTTAGATAAGAGTAATTGATTTCTAGAAAAATATTTTTAAAAAGGGGAAAAAAAAGAAAAGTAATTGGTTTCTATTTGGAGGAGGGACTGGAATATGATTCTGGGGTCATAGTCTTGGCAACGTGTTTATTTATGTCTTTAATTTCTCTCAGCGATTTTTTTTTTAAAATGTTTTCAACGTGGAGGTCTTGTGCATGTTTAATTTTTGCCTTTCTTCTCTCTCTCTTTTGGAATGCTGTTGTTATTATAAGCTGTTTTTTGATGGTGTGTAAAATGTAACTGAGTCATTGAACATGTGTCCTGTAACTGCTGAATTTTTTTGCTAATTCTATTGGTGTTCTGTGTGCAGATTTTTTTGTATTTTCTGCACAGTCATTTATCATTTCAGCACAGATAGTTTTCTTTTCCTTAGTATTCATTATGTTTCTTTCTTTGCTTCATTGCTCCACACACAAAATTGAATAAAAGCGGTAGGACTGGACATCCTTATCTTGTTTCTGATCTTACAGTAAATGTGTAGATTTTTAAAAAATGTATCTCTTTATTAGGTTATGATGAATCCCATGAATTTAAAAGTAAAATGAAAAGCATAAGGCTTAAAAATAGTAGATGTCTTCACAACCTTGAAGTAGGGGAGATTTTGTAGAGAGAATGCAAGAAGTGTTAAGGTTAAAGCAATTAGAAATTGGATTTCATAAAAATGAAATGACCAGCTTCGGATTAGGAGAAAATAATTGAAATGTATGTAGTTGACAAAGACCGTAAATTGGAGACTCTATCAGGAAACTTTGTGAAATTTTAGAGAACTGTTCTTTGTATTAATTAGGGCATATACATTTGTCAAATACTAGGAAATTGTATATCTAGATTGCAGAATTTCTCTCCTTCTCTCTCTAGCTTCTTTGTCTTTTATTTGTTTTCTGAATTGAGCATATATTTCTTTGTAGGTAGAAAAAAAATGTTTGCAGAAAAAAAAAACTTAGCAGTGAGGAACCATTGCAGATTTTGACCAGGAAAGTGCTGTATGTACTTAAGGATGATTAATTTAAAATCTTACATTACTTGATTTGGAGAGAGAAAAGGTATATAAAAGAGAAGATAAAAACAGAGCATTACAGAGATAGCATCTTTATCATTGATAAAGTATTGGACATAGAGGGCAGCAATGTCCAATAGTTTCCATAATGTCTGCATGCTGCTAAGTCACTTCAATTGTGTCCAACTCTGTGTGGCTCCATAGACAGCAGCCCACCAGGCTCCCCGTCCCTGGGATTCTCCAGGCAAGAACACTGGAGTGGGTTGCCATTGCCTTCTCCAATGCATGAAAGTGAAAAGCGAAAGTGAAGTCGCTCAGTCGTGCCCGACTCCTAGCGACCCCATGGACTGCAGCCCACCAGGCTCCTCCGTCCATGGGATTTTCCAGGCAAGAGTACTGGAGTGGGTTGCCATTGCCTTCTCCGTAATGTCTGCATAGCAGATCCCTAATGAAAATTCCAGACCCTAAGACTTGGGTGACATTCTCTGGTTGGCAGTACCATGTGTACATTGTCATATGTCATTAACACTGACACTGCATATTGGGAGAGGACACTTAGAAGCTCTGAATTTGAGACCCTCCTTGATTCTGCCCTAGGTGTCTCTTTCCTCGACTGACATTGATTTCTTTCCTTGACTGACATTGATTTGTAACCCTTCTGCTGTAATAAGTTGGAAACACAAGTATAGCTGCCCTCAGTGTCTTTGGTGAGTTCTTGCCACATACTGTTAATTCCTGGAGCTGAGCATGGTGTTGAGGCCCTCCAAACCTGCACTTGGTGCCAGTAGTGAGGGTGATCTTTGGGACTTCTCGACCCTGCGGTTCTGTCAGACGTGAGGGTGCTCTTGTGAATGGTTCTGAACCTTACACAAATATTATAGATTTGATAGAGAAACAAATGGTATAAGGAGTATTAATGAATAAAAAAGATGCAGATAAGCTGTTCAGAGAGAAGCCTTTGAGCGATTCTGTGGGGCCAAGAGGAGAAAGAACAAGTGGGAGAACAGAGCAGTCAGGCAGGCAGGAGAGCAACTAAAGAGTTCTGTTCCCCTTGACATGGTGCAGATTGGGGGAGCTCTGAAGGTACAGCTGCTAATCTCAATGAAAAGTTCATTTCTTGGGTGTAGATGAGGGCTCGCTTGCATTTTGTACATGTCGGTGGCCCTTGTCCCTGCTGGTTGGCCCACTGCATGGTCTGCCCCTCTGGATCCATTTGTCCCAGAAGAGGAGTTAGCACGTGATGTTTGTCGCAGTCTTGCCACTCCTGGTTCCTGTGGTGCTGCCAGCACCCTCTGTGAGGTGCTGTGGTCTGTGTACTCAGTACCAGAGCAGGATTGTGTGCAGCAGGCAGTGAGAGTGCCCAGCCCGGATGCCAACATGCCTGTGCCCCTGCACCTGCCCTTCGTGGGTTCTGCAGCTGTCCCACAGCTCAGCTGTCCCACAGCCCAGCTCTCCACCAGCCTGCAGGCTGGCTCAGAAAGGGTCCAGAGTCCATGTGATGGCTTCACTTCTACTCCTTCTGTGTCCTGTCCTCCCCTACCCATTATGGACTCACTGGAGCAAAAAATCCCTTCCTTCTTGCAGCTTCAAACTAAAGCATTCTTACCAATCATTTCTTAGTTTGACTCTTTAGGAGCTGTTCACTAATTTCCTAGGTGGACCCACATGTTTGATTCTTATGTGGTATCTAAGGTATAATTCTAAATATGTTTACAAACAGAACCTGGTAAGGGGGCAAGTTTTTCTGTTTCTTAAAATTTATTTTTGCTGAGATATAATTGATATGTTGTGTAAGTTTTAAGGTGTACACTGTGTAGGATAAGGTCTTTATTTGATAGATTTACATATTACAAAATGATTACTGCCATATTCCTCTGTCATGAACTTCCCTGGTGGCTCAGATGGTAAAGAATTTGGCTGCAATGTGGGAGACCCAGTTTCGATCCCTGGGTTGGGAAGATTCCCTGGAGAAGGTAATGGCAACCCACTCCAGTATTCTTGGCTGGGAAAGTCCATGGACAGAGAGCCTGGAGGGCTACAGTCCATGGGGTCGCAAAGAGACATGACGGGAGTGACTAACACCTCTGTCATATCACGTAATTATCATTTTACTTCTTTTTGTGATCAGAACAGTTAAGATCTTGTCTCTTAACAGTATGAAGTTTATAATACGTCATTGTTGTCTATATTTTCTCTTTTGTTTTCCATCTGAAACTAGTATAAAAAAGGACTGTGTTTTTGTTGTTGTTATTTAGTTGCTAAGTCATGTCCGACTCTGTGACCCCATGGGCTATAGCACACCAGGCTTCCCTGTCCTTCACTATCTCTCGGAGTTTGCCGAAACTCAGGTTCATTGATGGTGATAGTATCCAACCATCCAAACCTCTGTCACCTGCTTCTCCTCGTGCCCTCAGTCTTTCCCAGCATCAAGGTCTTTTCCAATGAGCCAGCTCTTCACATCAGATGGCCAAAGTATTGAAACTTCATCATGAGTACTCCAGCGAATATTCAGGGTTGATTTCCTTTAGGATGGATGGGTTTGATCTCACAGTCCAAGGGACTCTAAGAGTCTTCTCTAGCACCACAATTCAAAAGCATCAATTCTTGGTGCTCAACCTTCTTTATAATCCAACCCTCACATCCATACAGGACTACTGGAAGAACCATAGCTTTGACTAGATGGACCTTTGTTGGCAAAGTGATGTCTCTGCTTTTTAATACTCTGTCTAGGTTTGTCATAGCTTTCCTTCCCAGGACCAACTGTCTTTTAATTTCATGGCTGCAGTCACTGTCTGCAGTAATCTTGGAGTCCCAGAAAAGAAAATCTGTCACTGTTTCCACTTTCTCCCCATTATTTGCCATGAAATGGTGGGACTGGATGCCATGATCTTTTTGAATGTTAAGTTGTAAGCCAGCTTTTTCACTATCTTTCCCCTTTATCTAGAGGCTCTTTAGTTCCTCTTTGCTTTCTGCCATTAGAGTGGTATCATCTGCATATCTGAGGCTGTTGATAATTCTCTCAGTAGTTTTGATTCCAGCTTGTGATTCATCCAGCCTGGCATTTCACATGATGTGCTCTGCATAGAAGTTAAATTAGCAGTGTGACAATATACAGCCTTGACTACTCATTTCCTAGTTTTGAACCAGTCTTTTGTTCCTTGTCTGGTTCCAACTGTTGCTTCTTGACCTGTATAACCAGTTTCTCAGGAGACAGATATGGTGGTCTGGTATTTCCATGTCTTGAATTTTCCACAGTTTGTTGTGATTCACATAGACAGCAGGGTTTAGCATAGTCTATGAAGTAGATGTTTTTTTGAATTTCCTTGCTTTTTCTATGATCCAGCAGATGTTGGCAATTTGATGTCTGATTCCTCTGCCTTTTCCAAATCCAACTTGTACATCTGGAAGTTCTCGGTTCACATACTGTTGAATACTAGCTTGAAGGATTTTGAGTATTACTTTGCTAACATGTGAAATGAGTGCATTTGTGTGGTAGTTTGAATATTCTTTGGCATTGTCATTCTTTGGGATTGGAATGAAAACCGACCTTTTCCAGTCCTATGGCCACTGCTGAGTTTTCCAAATATGCTGACATACTGAGTGCAGTACTTTAGCAGCAGTATTTCTTAGGTTTTTAAATAGCTCAGCAGGAATTCCATCATCTCCACTAGCTTTGTTTGTCATAATGCTTCCTAAGGCCCACTTGACTTCCTACTCCATGATGTCTGGCTCTAGGTAAGTGACCACACCATCGTCATTATCCCAGGCAGTAACACTTTTTTTGGTGTAGTTCTGTGTATTCTTGCCACCTCTTCTTATCTCTTCTGCTTCTGTTATGTCCTTACCCTTTCTGTCCTTTATCATGGCCATCCTTGCATGGAATACTGCCTTTTCATATTTTCAATTTTCTTAAAGAGATCTCTAGTCTTTCCCGTTCTGTTGTTTCCCTCTATTTCTTTGCATTGTTCACTTAAGGTTTTCTTACCTCTCCTTGCTATTCTCTGGAACTCTGCATTCAGTTGGGTATATCTTTTGTTTCTCTCTTGCTTTTTCTTCTCTTCTTTCTCAGGTATTTGTGAAGCCTCATCAGACAAGCACTTTTCTTCTTGCATTTTTTTTTCTTGGGAATGGTTTTGGTCACCTCCTCCTGTACAGTGTTACGAACCTCTGTCTATAGTTCTTCAGACATTCTACCAGATCTAATCCCTTGAATCTAATCTATTCATCACCTCCATTGTATAATCATAAGGGATTTGATGAAGGTTATACTGAGTGGCCTAGTTGTTTTCCCTACTTACTTCAGTTTAAGCCTGAAGTTTGCAATAAGGGGTTCATGATCTGAGCCACAGTCAGCTCCAGGTCTTGTTTTTGCTGACTTAATAGAGTTTTTCCATCTTCAACTGAAAAGAATATAATCAGTCTGATTTCGGTATTGACCATCTTGTGATGTCCATGAGTGGAGTCACGTCTTGTGTTGTTGAAAGAGGGTGTTTGCTATGACCTTATCCATATTTCTCCCCATCTTAGCATTGAAATTCTGGACTGGGTAGAATCATGATAATTTTTCTCTCTCTGTATTGAATCCTGTTTCAACCTGGAATTGAAAAAATTACGAGATAAAGAAGTTTCAGATTTTGTTGGAATTTTTTGGTCTATTTTATATTAAGAAGGAGTAATTGAAATTTTGCTGTTTTTCCCCTTACACAGTTTTAAAAAAATTGATTAGGTAAGGTACACCCCCTTTTAAGGATGTACTTTAGTGGTTTTTAATATAGTCACAGAACTGTGCAACTACTACCACTCATTCCAGAACATTTTTATCATGCCACAAAGAAACAGGTTTGAGAGCAGTCAGTCCCCATGACTCCCTCCTCCCAGTCTGAGTTTTTAACTGGACATATGTTTTCTATTTCTCTCAGATGTACCTCAGAGTAGAATTGTTGGGTAATATTGTAACTCCATGTTTAACTTCTTGAGGAATTGCCAGGCTGTTTTTCCAAAGCAGTCTACATCATTTTGTATTTCTCCCAGCATTAAATGAGGGTTCTTGTTTCCCTACATCCTCACCAATATTTTGTCCATCTTAGTGGGTTTTAAGTGGTATCTCATTGTGATTTTCATGGTGATTTCGCAAATGGCTGTTAATGTTGAGCATGTTTTGGTGTCCTTATTGGCCGTTTGTCTATCCTCTTTGGAGTTGCTATGTGTGTAAGTGTGTGCACGTGTGTACACATGTTTTTACCACTAAAGTTGTCCATAACACATGATTTATTTTTGAGGATCCTTGAGAGTTTTCCTTCACTTTCTCAGTGCCTGGAAAGGCGATACCATTACCATGTCTTAATGATGTTATCAGTGTTTTTAATACCGTGACTATTGTCTGGCCTTGCTTTCTTGTTGGCTTTCGGTGTTGGAAAGCACTATATAAGTTGAGGTTCACAGCTGTAGTTCTAAGAGATCTGAAGTTTGTATTACTATAGCTGTTTATTTAAACTCTTGTTTGGCTAGTTCAAACTATTATTATAAAAGTGATATATAGTAGTGTTAAAAATTAAAAAAATAGGGGACTTCCCCTGTGGTCCAGTAGTTAAGCATCCACCTTGTAATGCAGGTTGCCTGGGTTCAGCCCCTGATCAGGGAACTAATATCCCATGTTCTGCAACAAGAGCCTATGCGCCATATCTAGAGAGTCTCTGCCTCGCAACAGAAGACCCTGCATGATGCACAAAAGAGGCCATGTGCCACAACTAAAACCCCAATATTAAAAAAATTCAAATAAAAAGGAAGCAAGAAAATTAACATTCTCACATTTTATATTTGACATACTATTCCACAGTTTCCCCAAGGTAAATTAAGGGTTTTAAAGTTTCATAGGTATCCTCCCAGAAATTAATCTCTTCATATGCATATCCATATATGTAACTTCCATAAATGAGACTGATCTGTGTGTGATCTCCCATAATATGCTGTTTTCTTTCAGTAATTGAGGATGTATTTCCTTGAACCTAGATACAGTTCTGCATCATAGTTTTCTGCATAGTATTCTCTTCTTTGTGTTTACTTTTATTAACTAGCTTTGCAGTGATTAGATGTTTATGTGTTCTTAGTTTTCATCATTGTAAGTAATGTGACCAGGAACTCCTTGTATGTTCACGGATGAGTTTGTTCTGAGAGTCAGTGTTTAGGGGGAGTTAGCTAGTTTGAAACATAATGCATTTTCATTTTAAAACGTTTCACCAGTTGTCCTCCAGGAAGATTATACTTATTTATACACTAACCAGAAGTACATCAGTGTGCCTCCACATAGCACTACTGTCTTTAAATGATAGCTCCAGTAATCTCTTTGTTTTTATTTTACTCATTTGATTACTCATAAGACAGTCCATTTGTATTTAGTGTTTTTTAAAATATTGTGTCCTTCACATTATTTTTGACCATTGAATTTCTAAAAACTTGCTTTTTTTCTTTTTGTGTCATGTGACCTTGTATTTTTTTTTTTTAAGAAGTTTTAGTTCTTTGATTATAATTTCTTAGCATCTTGACTATACTCTTTTTCTGTCCTATTATGCTAAGTAAAATAATTTCACCTATTTTCCTTGTATTGATCCTATCAGCAGCCTTTTAGCTCTGTTTACTATACCATCCATATTCACTGTGACCTATCTCATCAGGCTACCAAAATTCTTCCCTAGGGCAATAGTAATTTTTCCTGTATTGGCAACACACTTAGATGGTGGTGTTCTTTCCAATACTGAGGCATAAAAGAGTGTTTTCAAGAAGAAAAGATTTAATAATAGCAGCATTCAGTTAAGCCACAGTTTCAGGAAGATGAAGGCTAAGAGTCAATGAACTACTTGGGCTGGGGTCCCTAGGGACCCATCAGTTGGGGCCGATGATAGGTCATGCAGATGTCAAGGTGAGGACGCACTACAGCGAGCATAACAGATTCTTTGGTGAAATTTAGCAATGAAGTTGAGAGAGAGGAATGTTACTTTTAAGGGCTGAGGTCAGATATGGGCAGGAGAAAGTTGATTTTAAGACAGGATACCTGAGCAAGTTTCTAGGCAGAAGAGAAGATATCTGAGGAAAGGTTGAAGAGCTGACAAGAACAGAATTAAATGAGTGGTTTTTGGACGTGGTGGGTTAATCTTGGAAAGATTGAAGGCACATCTTTCTTGCTGAACAGTGGAGGAGGTTTCATATGGCTTTTGGGTTTAGGAGAGTAAGGACAGCATAACCTGTTGTGTAATCTCCAAAACTTAGCACACTAGGCCAGCTTTTAATTTTACTTATAATTTTATGGATCAGGAATTTAGAAAGGGCAAAGCTGAAGGAGGTTTGTCTCTGCTTCATGAAATATGGGGCCTCAATTGAGACATTCAAAAGGCTGGAGACTAGAATCATCTGAAAACCCTTCATTTGCAAGTATTGCAAGACCAAGACTGCTGATGGGTGTGCCTCTCTGCAAGTTTTCCACGTGGCTTGGCTTCCTTATAGCTTGGTGGCTTGGGGTGGTCAGTCATCTTATCTGGTATCTCAGAGAGTTTCAAAAGGAAACATCTCCTTTTCAGAATGGAAGCTGTGTTGCTTATAACTTAGCCTCAAAATCGCACATCCATTTCCATTATATTCTGTTGGTAAAAAGCACATCAAAAGCCCATCCAGATTTACAAGGAGAATTAGAGTCTATTTCTTGTAGCAGAACTTCAAGGTTCCATAAGAGCCAATGGTTTGAGAGATGCTGTTGTGACCTTCTTTGGAGAGTATGGTCTACCAGAGAATGCCATAAGAAATTAGTAAAAGGATGTTGTGCACTTTACATTATGTACAGCTATATTTTGATATGATCACTTAACCATTTTTCCTAAGACACAAATTCATCTAATATGCTTTTCGTCCAGTGCAGATTATAAGACCTAAGGACCACTGACTGTATCTAACTTGCTGTGTTGGGTACTTACCATAGGAATACGCACAAGCTGGTACATGAGTTAGGTTTTCTGATGATGAATAAACTGGAAGATGTTATTACTCTTGGACTGTAAAACTAGGTGGGGCTTTAGAATGAGGCTTAGAAAGCAGTTCTGTTTTTCATCTATACGTCAAAACACTTTTACTTACTGCATTTGTAGTCACTCATCTCTAAGACCCATGTTCTTTTCTTTTCCCATTTTAAAAATTCCTTTAGAAATAATGAGAATTTGGATAATTCACAATGAATTATTCTTCATTGTTTACAAGCGGTATGACGTACACCTGGGAACATGCCTGTAGTTGTGTGGATGAGTTAGATGTTGCTGTGTGCTGTGATAAACCCATGCTCATTCATGAACAGTAGAAGTATGAAATAACAATAACTTATTGAAGGAACTTAGTCTTTTAGCTGTATTTTGATGTCTGAGTGTATAATTATGTCCTTTGGTTTTATATGGACAGGTAAGTGTTGTCAGTTCTTTTATTTTAAAAGTATTTTTGTTCCTAAAAGAATGTTTGTTTTTTTTTAAGTTGTGAAAGAAATCTCAATATTTCACAGGTATCTTCTGATTTCTAAACTCTACTTTCATCCAGTTCTTATTGCAAGATCCTTTGTTTCCCCAGTTCATAATTCAATATATAGTATTTTTGCTTATCCAGAACATAATTAAGAACTGAGCCCCAAATCTTTGAGTTCACATGAAGAGTCCAAGTTCATGTACTAAGGCTCATGTTTACTGTAGAGGAAACCCCTGTTAAGATCTCAAATAATGTCTGTTTACTCTTCCTCTGCCTATCAAGCAAGTAAAGATATAGCTAAGAATAAGAAGGAAGACATTAAAGCTATGAAAACCATTGTAAAACCCAGTGAACATTGCAGCCTTAGCTTGTTTGATATAGTGATAAATTTTTAGGCAGGTGGATTTGCCTAAACTCATCAGGGTTAAAAGTCAGATTATTATCAAGCTTTTGTACAGCAACATTTGGGCAGAAGTCAGTGCAAGTAAATTTTATAATACCTTTATTGGAGCAATGGTTGATTCCTCTGTCAAAGATACATTGATGAGACAAATGGCTGTGACTGGCACTGTGTACTTAAACAGTGGAAAGTATTGGTAATGGATACAAAGTGTGTCCATTAACTATCTTTAATTGTGAATTCTAAGATTTGTAGAGTATTTATATACTCAGAATACCTTCAGTGAAATTGAACACTTAGTTGTGTGTGTATGTTTGAGAAAAAAAGTTTGTAACCCAAATTAGAGAGTCAAGTAAATCTGTAGACTGGACCACTTGAAAACGGCCACTAGCAATCTGATCTGATGATAACTCCTGTGCATTTTAAGAACTTCTGCCAATAACCCACCCTACCCCCTGCCCACCAGGGTGCATTTAAAATGCTTTTTTCTAAAGCTCTTTTCACTGGATTTAGAAATGATTCAGGACTATAGAATGTAGAGATTGGGCTTTGAGATTCTGGCCTGGCCCCCACAATGTGAATTGCATTTCCACTGTGAGCTCTGTTTTCTTTGAAGCTCTTTTCTGTCAATTTTCAGTGTATTTTTTTAAACATTTACTTATTGCTCTAAAGTTACAGTACTAAAAGGAGAAGAAATCTAGATTATTGATCATAAAAGCAGAAGGAATCCTTATTTTATGCTGTTTAGAAGCAGATTCTAATTTTGTAAACATATGGAGTTGTTAGTGCACTTCTGCCCGTGAAATGTTTGTAGATCCCCTGATCGTTATGTTCAGCATCTTATGGACATTTTCATAGCTCAGTGTCTTTCTTACTAGCTCTCCTTAAGTACTACACATTTTGATTTTGCAGTGTAACAAATATGATTTTTCATATATGCCATTCTCTTGGGAGTGTTTTTATATGATACAATTTTACATTTAGATTATTAGTTTACTTTTCCCCCATCTAGTCTAAAAGAAAATGATATCTTTAAGGATACCCTGTCTTGTTAAATTGCTTTTCACAAATAATGAAAGTCTGGAATTGTACAACTTGCACTGCTCTCAAGGCTCTTCACAAAGACCATCAGTGTGTCTCTTCAAAAAGTATGCCAACATTTTGTTGATGTGGATCTGGTTCTCTCATGGCGTTGCAGTCAAGCTGTGAGCTGGGCCTGCTGTCAGCTGAAAGTTTGTCCCAAAGGATCTGCTTCATTTCCCTGCTCTTGCCTGCTCAGGTGGTTGTTGGGAGGCCTCATAGGGCTGGTTGCAGCAAAATAGCCAGCTTGGCAGGGGTGGGGAAGGCACCCAGGGCACCTAGCAGAGTAGCCACAGCCTTATCTCTCGGGAGGTGACTTTAAACTTGACTGCTGAATGTCTTGATTCTCTTATAAGAATATTTCAATCTTTGTATAGTCATTAATACAAAGGTGAGTTAATTGTCATGTGGCCATTTTGTGTTATATAGAAATATCAAATCATTGTGTTGTGTGCCTTGAACTAACATAATGTTGTAGATCAGTTATACTTCAATAAAAGAGAAAAGATAAGTTAGTTACTTTTCCTTCATTTTTCACTTTGGGTCAGTTAGTTGTACCATCTTAAGTGCTATAGGCAGTACTCTTAACCCTGGCCTCAGTTCAGTTCAGTTGTGTGTGACTCTTTGCAGCCCCATGGACTTGAGCACGCCAGGCTTTCCTGTCCATCACCAACTCCCAGAACTGCTTAGACTCATTTCCATTGTGTCCGTGATGCCATCCAACTATCCCATCGTCTGTCATTCCCTTCTCCTCGTGCCCTCAGTCTTTACCAGCATCAGGGTCTTTTCCAATGAGTCAGCTCTTCACATCAGGTGGCCAAAGTATTGAAACTTCAGCTTCAACATCGGTCCTTCCAATGAATAATCAGGATTGGATTTCCTTTAGGACTGACTGCTTTGATCTCCTTGCAGTCCAAGAGACTGTTAAGAGTCTTCTACAACACTCTCTCAAGAGTCTTCTTAGATTCAAGGGATTAGATCTGATAGACAAAGCCTGGCCTCTGACTCACAGTCTGTGTCACAGTGAGTTTGGGTAGTGGTGGAACAGTAGTCAACACTTATGGAGCACGTAATATGTGCCCATATACGGTTTTGAGAAAGTGAGGTGTAGAGGGCAAGTACCCAGAGAGGTAATTTACTCGGTGTCGCTTAATGAGTAAATGCACTGCTGTGGTTCCAAGTCAGCATCCCTGAATTTAGGCACAAGTCTGTACAAGTAATTGATAAGGAGGCAAAGGCCTGAAATTATTTGTTGGCCTTTGTATTAACATTTCAAATGTTCAAGGTCTCTTATTCTGTTTACTGCAATCACCATAGCTCAACTGCAAAAAATGTTTGTCCATCTGTCATATTTATCTTTTTAAGGTCAAGGTTAAAGCGTCTGCCTCCAATGCGGGAGACCCAGGTTCGATCCCTGGGTCAGGAAGATCCCTGGAGAAGGAAATGGCAATCCACTCCAGTATTCTTGCCTGGAGAATCCCATGGACGGAGAAGCTTAGTAGGTTACAGTCCACAGGGTCGCAAAGAGTCAGACACAACTGAGTGACTTCACCTTCACCTTCAAGGTCATAGATAAATAAGGATCCTTTGTCTCTGGAGAATTTGTCTTTGCTCTGCTTTTTCCCTCTACAACTCTCTCCCATTTATTAGTGTTACAGGAAATACTTGATGTAATAACAGATTAATCTACATTCAAGAGTTTTTCAGTAAGTTTTCCCTATTGAATCTCCCCCAGTCAGAAGGGAGTTTAGCAGTTGTGTGTGGCTTCATAATTGCTTGTTTGGGAGTAGATTCTTGGGCTATTTTTTATACATTTATACATCCTGCCGTGTGTGTGTGTGTCCATGCCACTTTGTGGCGTGAGGAGCCACGGGGTCTTATTCCCAGACAAGGGATCAAACCTATGCCCCCTCAGTGGAAGCACAGTCTTAACCACTGAACTGCCAAGGAGTCCCTGCCTTTTTATATTTAGCATTATTATTAGTGTTTCTACTGAGGTGCATATAATCTCAATTTTACTTTAAATTACTAAGGAAAATAGTGTTTCCTAATTTCAGCAAATTTTTAGTTGATATATCCTACAAACATATTTCTTACAAATGTTATGTATGATATGACTGTTAAACATTAGGAAGTTTGTGTATGATATGATTTTAAAGCAGTAATTTGTTTTCTTATTTGTTTTGTAACCTGAAAATCATGGTTACTAAAGAATGGTTCCAAAATTTTGTTCATTAAGGTCAATTACAATAGATACTTATGTAACATTGATGAACCGTTTCCAACTTCTTATTTTGTATTGAGAAAATACATACTGCTTAAAATGCCAGTTTCTATTTTATATCAGAGTTTTTCTGTATTTATTCACAATTCCATATAGTTAATTCATACTTTAATCATCATAAAGAAAAGGGGTACATATTTTAGTTATTCAGGTCAAGAAGCGACAGTTAGAACTGGACATGGAACAATAGACTGGTTCCAAGTCAGGAAAGAAGTACGTCAAGGCTGTATATTGTCACCCTGCTTATTTAACTTATATGCAGAATACATCATGTGAAATGCTGGGCTGGATGAAGCACAAGCTGGACTCAAGATTGCTGGGAGAAATATCAATAACCTCACATATGCAGATAACACCACTCTTATGGCAGAAAGGAAAAAGAACTAGAGAGTCTGTTGATGAAAGTGAAAAGGAGAGTGAAAATGCTGGCTTAAAACTCAACATTCAGAAAACTATGATCATGATATCCAGTCCCATCACTTCATGGCAAATTGATGTATAAACAATGGAAACAGTGACAGACTTAATTTTGGGGGCTCCAAAATCAATGCAGATGGTGTCTGCAGCCATGAAATTAAAAGATGCTTACTCCTTGGAAGAAAAGGTATGACCAACCTAGACAGCATATTAACAAGCAGAGACATTACTTTGCCAACAAAGGTCCATCTAGTCAAAGCTATGGTTTTCCAATAGTCATGTATGGATGTGAGAGTTGGACCATAAAGAAAGCTGAGTACCAAAGAATTGATGCTTTTGAACTGTGGTGTTGGAGAAGACTCTTGAGAGTCCCTTGAATGCAAGGTGATCCCACCTGTCAATTCTAAAGGAAATCAGTCCTGAATATTCATCAGAAAGACTGATGTTGAAGCTGAAACTCCAATACTTTGGTCACCTGATGTGAAGAACTGACTCATTGGAAAAGACCCGGTGCTGGGAAAGATCAGTAGGAGGAGGGGAAGGCAGGAGGAGAAGGGGACGACAGAGGATGAGATGGTTGGATGACATCACCGACATGATGGATGTGAGTTTAGCAAGCTCTGGGAGTTGGTGATGGACAGGGAAGCCCTGGCACCCTGAAGTCCATAGGTTGCAAAGTGTTGGACACAACTGAGTGAACTGACTGTTTTAGCTGATGGGTGAATACTTTATCATAGTAGAAAGAGCACAGTGTTTAGAATCTAGCAGAACTTGATTTTAATCCTGACTAATGCTTCCATCCTGGGTGATGCTGGACTAGTGTGTGTGACAACCCCCCCACCCCCACCACTACCAACACACACACGTTCAGGAGAAATGATAGAGCAACCCAGTGTTGTTTGCCTTAGATGGTATCATAAACAAGAGCCTAGAGTGGGCCCTGAGTAGGTTTTCATTTATTTTCCTCTTTAACCTGCTTTTTTTAGAGTTTGTTGCTGAGCATTTGGGGTCCCACTCACGTACATTATCCAGGCCTGCAACAGAGCCTCTCTCCTCTGCCCCACTAGTTGGAGCCTGTCTCTACGTGCTTTGGGATTGCCTGGTCATCCAGACAGCTCCTCACACCACCACACATTTGGAATGAGTAAGAGACAGGTTGAAAAATGGCATTCTTTTTATTATAGAAATTCTCAAACATAGAGTAATTTAAAAGAATAATTTGGGGAATCCCTGCATTTCATATATTTAATTGTCTTAAGAAATGACTTTTTAAACTCCTTTTTAAATTGGCAATTAGCATTTGCTATTACAGTGGTTATTATGCTTCATTAATCCATTCTTATTTATTAAAATTTTTATTGTTTGGGCCACACCGTGTGGCTTATAGGATTTTAGTTCTCTGACCAGGGATTTCAACTGGGCTACAACCATGAAAACACTGAGTTCTAGCCACTGGACCACCAGGGGAGATCCTTTTCCGTCTTTAGTTAGATTTATTCCTCAGTATCTCTCTCTCTCTCTCTATATATATATATTTTTAGGATTATGTCTTTGTGATTTATTTTTCTTTAAAATTTATTTAGGTTTTGGTTGCGCTGGGTTTTCGTTCCTTCACACAGCTTTCTTTAGTTGCACTAAGAGGAGGCTTCTCATTGTGGTAGCTTCTCTTGTTGCGGAACTCGGGTTCTAGGTGCATGGACTTAGTTGCTTTATGGCATGTGGGGTCTTCCCAGACCAGGGATTAAATCCATATCTCCTGTATTGGCAGGTGAATTCTTATCCACCGAGCCACTGGGGTAGTCCAAAGTATCATTATATTTTTAAGATTTCGTTTTTCATTGTTTATTGCTAATATCTAGAAATACAGTTGTTACATCTTGAGCTTATATCCTCCTATTCTCTTTACTCAGTAGTTTTAGTAACCTTTTTGTAGATTCCTTCATCTTTTCCTATTGCCATTCAAGTTGTCTGTGAATAGAGATACGTCACTGAACACAAGCAAGTTCATGTGCTCAACCCAACAGTGAGACCAAACAGACTGAAACATCAGAGTTTCAAGGAGAGAAAGGATTATTGCAGGGCTGAGCAAGGAGACTCCAGTTGGCTCTGTGTTTCAGAAAACCCTGAATTCCCTGAGGGATTTCAGCAAAGCATATACTTAACGGCAGGGTAAGGCCGGTGTCCCAGGGTGTGTGATCTCCTCATGCACAGTTCTGCGGTTGGTTGATGGTGACCATGCCTTAGGCACCAGTAAGTCTGGGGGCTACCTGCTCTTGATCATCAGGTAGTTAATTTCTGACATTTGTTGGTAGTTTTAGCATCTGAAAATCTTAGGTATATGCTTGAGGTACAGTTATCTGGGTACTTCAGAGAAGAGTTGTGGCACAGGGGAGGGGTCTGTCCCAGGAAGGCCCCATAAGGGCCTCTTTGATTACAGATAGATTTACATCTTCCTTTCCATTTATTTTGCCCAGTTGTGCTGACCAGAGCTTCCAGGCCTGTGTAGAATGAAAGTAGGGAGAGTAGTCTCACTTACATTGTTCCTGATTTTAGCAGTTAAAGCATTCATTCTTTCACAGTTAGGACTGATGTTATCTGCAGATTTTTCATAGATGTTCTTTTTGTCCTACTTTGTTGAGAATTTTCATCAGGAATGCATGTTGAATATCATGAAGTATTTTTTGTGTGCTTGTTGATCTGATATAGTTTTTGCTCTTTTGGTCTGTTATTTGTGGTGAATTACATCTATTGACTTTTTAATATTAAACAACTTTTAATTCCTAGAATACTCCCTACTTGGTCATGATGTATTATCCTTTTAATATGTTGTTTAATTTGTTACATCACTATCAGAGGGCTAAGAAACTAGGGTCAGTGAAAAAATGATACTTAATATTTTTTGCTAGAAAGTAGTTTGCTGAAAATTCGTCCAGGCTTTTGTCTATGAGAGAGTTCTGAACTTTTGATTCACTGTTCAAATTGAACCTGTCTTGTGCTCAGCAAGGAAAGGGAGTCATCTTTATCCTGGCCAACAGTTCGCCCCAGATAGCTGAGAAGGATAGTTTCAGAATTGTTTCCTTTGAAGCTTTCCTAATGAATGGTGCAGGTAGAGCTTTAGTTATAGTTTTTGGGTGTGCTTGGGAGATAGGAATTGGAGTGGACTTAAATATTGCATAACAATCCATTCTTGCTCTCTTGTATTTGTAATCCAATCTAATATATATTTTTAAAGACTAAAAGGAAAACTTTGGGGGAATTCCCTGGAGGTCCACTGGTTAAGACTTTACTGCCGAGGGCGTGGGTTCAGTCCTTGTTCAGGGAATTTAAGATCCTCCAAGATGGGTGACATGGCCAAGTTTTTTTTTTTTTTTTTTAAGAGAAGAATAAAAGGAAAACTTTTAAGTGATGATTGCATGATTTAGTGTAAGTCATGAAGTACAGTTGTATCAGCCAAACCCCTAAGTCAAGGGAGTCATCCATTGCTGGACCCTTTCTGGTTCTCTGCTTGATGCCATCAGCAAGGTCCTTGTATGGCACTGCTGTTACCCCGTGCTCCTGTACTGAATGATGGTGAAGAAGCGGAAGGAGGGGGTTTTGTCTAGCCTTTGACTGTTCTTAGGAGTCCTTTTGTGTGGACAGTGTTGTGTAGGACAGAGTTTCCTCTGCTAGTAGCCATCATGGTATGTGTTGTTTGCTCATTGCAGGGAAATGGAGAAGAGAACCATCTTCTCTTAATTCCCTGGATGCTGAGGCAGTTGGTGAGGTCTGCTGTGTGGAGATATGCTCCGCGCTCTTGGCAGCCTGAGAGTTACCATTCTGTGAGAAGAGACTGAAAAATGTTTGGAAAGAGGGTTGCTTCCTGTAGAAATCAGGAAATTAGGATTTGAGAATTCATGGACTCAGATTTGAAATTGTGTACACCAATTTTCAAAATAAAAATTAGGATCAGAGCTAAGATTTTGTATGCTGCATGGCAAGGCCAAAAAAGAAGAAAATTAGGATATGTTTGATACTTTCAGTTGTTTTTATATTTTTGTTTTAAGATTAACTTTTATGCCCCTCTTGCTTAGTTGGACTTTTTTTTTTTTTTGCATAGTATTCTTAGTGTAAGGGCTCCTGAGATAATGGGACTACGCTAGTAATTTCTTCAACTTTCAGTCCTATTGAGAAAAGGAACAACTGCGCTTCTGCTGTGATTACACTGGAAATAGTGCCTGTTAATTGTAGCTCACATGAACCGACCCTGGCTGTTCAGGAATTCAAATCTGAAACATACAGTAGTGGTACAGGTTTCTTCTCTTTACACATAATTAAATTAGTTTTAAATTTAGAATCTTTCATGTTAGCAATAATATGCAATTAAATGGTAAATAGCTTTCAATTAAGCTATCAAATGTTCCTGTGTAATAAGACTGGGAAACGGTCCTCTGGGTATTAAAAATGGAATGCATTTCTTACTGGTGAACAAAGCATGCTTTGGAGTCAGACCCAACTTCCAGCCCTGAACCAGCTACTTACGGTCCCTGAGCCTTTTGTCCAGTTCAGCAGTGTAGAAATTACACCGTCTGCTCTGAGTGGTTGTAAGAAACATTAGACATCAGTGTTTCCTAAATACTTTGTACTATGAAATATGTCTAGTTTCTTGGTGAAATGGTTTTGTGTGTCTGGAATTTGTAGCATCTTCTGTTCTCTTGGAGGTTCCCAATGTGTGTTAAGACTCTGGGCTCTGAGAACCCCTTTGGTCAAGAAATCTACTCGCTTTGTTCAACTTAGCATTTCCCAGACAGAACTTCTCCTCCCTCCCTTCCGCCTCCCTCCCTGCTTGCTCGCCTTGTGGAAGGTCTGCAACACGTTTCAGTGGATCATGATTTTGAAAATACAGTGCTCAGCACAGTATCCCTAGTTTACTTGAATAGTATTCAATTTCTTTTCCTCCTTTTCATTGTTAATTTGAATGATTTAAACACTGTTGTGAATTCAGAGCCCACTTGAATTTGGTATAGTCTTGTATGTAAGTAATAAGACAATTTTTCTTCCAGTTGTATTGAAATAGAATTGACTTAAGCACTGTGTGAGTTTAAGCAGTACAGCCTAATGGCTTGACATGTATATATTGAGAAATGATGACCACAATAAATTTAGTTACCCATTCATTTAATAATTTGTTATGTTTTATTCCTAACTTATTATCTTTCATGTCATTTCTTCTTTTGCCCCAAATGTTGTTAGAGACTTTGAAAGTTCATAGAAAGTTCTTATCTAGTTAAATTCCTGCTTTAATAATTCAACACAATTTAAATAATGATAACGTTTATAATATTTCTTGAACTACTACTCCTGGCCCTCTGATAGATGTATTGAGGGTGTAACAGATGCCTCCTGTTTTGAGCATGAACACTGGGCATGAACCATCCTTACCTTTCTTGAGGGATTTGTAAGAATTCTGAAGATTTAAAAAATGAGAACATCTTTGCAATTAAAAAGAAGCAGTAGATATTAAAGAATAAAATGTAGAAAAGTATTTTTTAAGGAAAAAATTGGAAACATAGAGGAAAAAAATAAAATAGAGATAAAAAGAATAAAAGAGTAATCTTATAATCCAGAGATGTTTGCTGCTAAATATCTTTATCTTTCCAGACTTTTTCTTGTGTGTTTCACCAAAATGGTATCATATTAAGCATGCTGCTTTGTACCCTGATCATCTTAGTTACAATGCAAAGTGAGGTCATGTAGATGCCTATGAAGCATTCTTACCTCCTTAACACTGAGTGCTCTCTCTTGCTCTCCAACCTGTTTCCTGGCAGGAGCTTGAGGTTGAGGACAAGTGGTGAGAGAAGCAAGTTCTTTTGGTGGGTAAATTGGCATATATCGTATGTTTCCTTATTGGTATGCAGAACTATGCAGAGTACACATCCTTTGTTTTGGTGAGTTGTGTTACACTGACCCTAAAAGATGTGCATTTAACTTACTGGTTAGAAATGTCCAGAGTTGGAATATACATAGTAGGTGCACCTAGACTTTAAAACCTCCAGTTACTATTACGGTGTGTTGGGTTGGTTCATTGCTTTTTAAGGTAAGTTTTTAAAAAATGAAGAAGCCTAAAAGAAAGACATAGGGCATTTTTCTCTTGATGAAAGATGCTCTTGAAAAAATGTTATTAAACATGTTTCAAATCTAATTTTACTATTTAGATACTTATGTACTAGTATGAACTGATAAGGAAGAAAGAGTTTCTATTACTATTTTTCTGGAAAAAAAATTTTTTTTTAAACAATCATAGGTGGCTATCATCCAGTGAAAATTGGAGACCTCTTCAATGGCCGGTACCATGTTATTAGGAAGCTGGGATGGGGCCACTTCTCCACTGTCTGGCTGTGCTGGGATATGCAGTAAGTGCTCCTGGTCGTCTCTGCTGTTGATTCCTGGTCTGGTTCAACATCTTTATTTTATAACAAGCTATTTATTAACTTTGTTCTGCTTTTGTATCTGAGACTTATTCTTTTTAATTGCACCACACTCAAGTCATATAGTAATTCATCCATACCAGAAAAACATTTCAAATATAAAATAATAACATATAGACCTTTCAAATTAGTGGGTTTTGACCTTTTTTTAAGCTATGATCCATAATATGAAACTGTCTTCTTATAGTACACATACACATGTGTAGTGTATGTGAATTGAAATAAAAGTGTTTTAAAACAATACTTGATCTTAACCATATGTGACGATGAACTCTGATATTTATCTAGTGTGCCATATATTTATGAGGACAGAACAGAAACAAAAAACAAAAAGATCTACTCAAGAAGCCACTGCTTAACTGTGGGCCCACAATTTGAAAAGTACTATTTTAAAGGAAAGTGTTAAAAGTTTCTATTATTAGAGCTTATTAGAGTTCATTATAATGTTTAGTTTATTAGTCTAGTTTATTAGTTGTTACAGTTAACACTTCTGCTGTTAATATTTTTTTAATGCATTTTTCAAAGGGGAAAAAGATTTGTTGCAATGAAAGTTGTAAAAGTGCCCAGCATTATACAGAGACAGCCTTGGATGAAATAAAATTGCTCAAATGTGTAAGTACTACAAATATGTGAATGATATAAGAAAGGTTAATGACAAAATTTTACAGAGGAGTTTTTCTGAATTTTACAAAATTAATTGAATTTATTATTTATAAATTCAAATATTGAGTCTTTTATTTTAAAAAAATTTTCTTCTGTTAAAATAGTTATGGTTGGTATAGTGGAAATGACTTTCAGTTTTAAACGCTTCTGTTCTTGAATTTATTTTTCTTTCTCTAGGTTCGAGAAAGCGATCCCAGTGACCCAAATAAAGACATGGTAGTGCAGCTTATAGATGACTTCAAGATTTCAGGCATGAATGGAATACGTATCCTTTCTGACAGTTCTGTTGCTTCCTAATAGCTGAATTAATATTCTAGTTTTTCTTCTCAATTTAAAAAAATATAAATATTTCAAGTAATTATAAACTTCTGTTTGCTCTGCTGTATCACTCTCCACATGAAACCTCTAGTGTCACCGTATTAAATGATTTTTGAAAGATGAAAGCTTCTTAATTATAAAGATGAGTTGTTCCTTTTGCTTTTTGAATATGGCGGCCTTACTAAGAAATGTGTCTTACAAGTGGAGCAAGGGCATCTTATGACCTCCTTTTTTCTTTGGAGAATATAATTTTTAACTGTGCTTCTGGTCAGTTGTTTGCATGCTGAGTAGTTTTGGAGGTGAGGCTCAGCAGGGTGAATGGGTGTGGAAGGAGTTATTTTCTCCTTCTGACAGGGGCATTACTAAAGGATAGCCCAGGAGTGGCAGTGAGAGCAGAGTAACCTATAGCTTAGTGTTGTTGGCACAAGTGGAGAGAAGAAATAATGTCTTTAGTTTCCAAAATGCTGTTTTCGTATTTTAGTATTGGATCCTCTGAGTTAGCTCTTTGTGTGATTGACCTAGGCAATGCCTTCATTTCCCGAGGTTCAGGAATACTGGACTGTGTATTCATAGTCCTTTGAGGGGTGAGTGCCAGGAATGCATCAAGAGCCAGGGTCTTTTCCTCCTTCCTGACCTTTTATTCTTTCCTTTATCATCTTTGGAACAGATCCAACATTTTGATGTTTGACCTATTCAAGCTTTAGAAACCTGAAGGCAAACCCTTTCCCAGCTTTCACCCCAGTATGACATTCTATTTGTGCATCTGCTAAGTCCTGATTCCTCCAGGAAGCACTCCCCTCACACCTTGTGATTTGAGGAGGTTTTTATATTTCTTCTAGGGATTCGATTTAAGGATATTGGCAAATTCTGGTGACTGCTGATGTTGCCTCTTCCTTTGCCTTAAGATCCTTTCTGTTAACTACAGGGTGCATTTTCCCTCTTGATAGATGGAAAGATGGAACTGGTCCTCTGTCCTGCTCTCCAAGTGAGCCTGTTTATGGTAGGCAGGGTAGCCCTTCTTCTTGCATCACATTTGGAATGTTGTTGTTAAAACCTTTGATAGAAAATTTCTTTGGAGGAAACACCTAATTTGTAGGTCAGTGGAGTTGATTTTTGATATATACACTCCAGTGGCTATCAATGCTTTGAGAATACTCTGGTGATAATTTAGAAACCTTGGGCTGTGGCTCTATGTTTGCTATTAAGTTTAGACCTTGGTTTCCATTTTTTTTTAATGAGTTTGGGAAATAGTAAGGAACTTCTCACTTTAGATCATCTATACATAAGTCTGTAGCACATTTGTTTTCCAGTATTGTAGAAATATTTTTCTTATTTTTAGTAAAGATATTTAAAGCAATAATTACTATGATGATGTGGTATTAACAGATCTAGATATTACGTAAAATACTAAATGACCTTTTTGTAGTCCATATATAGGCCCTAAAGGGTTTCACAGCCATTCATTTCTGTATGAATGACATGTTTATATGAGAGACTTTGATGGGGCATAGTTCTGGAGGGCCAGTGGTTAACTAGAATTCTGTTTTTAAAAAAATGAGAACAGATTCCTGAGATTTCATTATTATAGGTTGTTCTTAATGACCGTGCCATGTCCTAAGTTGTGATCATACATTCTTAAAAACTTAAATAATTAAAATTTTGATCTAGTGACCCAGTGAAAGATATTATTGAAGGAAAAGGTTACTGTGTTCGGTAAATTTCTGTTTTATAAAATGTTTTATGTGATGATTGAATAGAAATTTAGGTAGGCAGGCAGGACACTTAAGAGGGGCGAGTTCTCTTGTTCTTTCCCTCATGGGTTTCTGTGAGGTTTCAGTCTTGCTCATTTTCGTTAAGGCTTATTGTCAGGAGGAGTGTGCTGGACGGAGTGAGCCCACAGGTAAGTAGTTTGTCGAGTTGTGACTCTGCCACCTTTACCCTGTGTCAGGCAGGAAGGGTTCTTTAAACTTGCTGAGGTTTACTTGCCTCATTCCTCCCTTTGTTATGAGTACATGTTAAATCCTATATGGTACATAGTAAGTATACTTAGTAAATGTTAGATTTTTCTGTTTAGGTGAGAAACAGTAAGCAGCCATTTTTTCTTTTAAATTATTTATCTTGGCTGCGCTTGGTCTTCATTGTGATATGTGGGCTCTGTGGTTGTGGTGCACAGGCTTAGTTGCGGCATGAGGGATCTTAGTTCCTGGACCACGGAGCGAGCCTGTGCCCCCTGAATTGGGAGTGTGGAGTCTTATCCACTGGACCACCAGGCAAGCGCCACACTTTTGTTATTATTGATAGTATTGATGTTACACTTTATAAAGAACTAATTCTGTCTGCCAAGTGCCACAGTGATTCTGCTTTTAGTAACTGTGTCACTCCAGGAAATGTATCCAGAAATGATCCTTAACCCTGTCCCAGATGTCTGCATGGTCTTTGAAGTGCTTGGCCACCATCTCCTCAAGTGGATCATAAAATCCAACTACCAAGGCCTCCCTGTACGTTGTGTGAAGAGTATCATTAGACAGGTGAGACTTATGACCTCAGGCCCCATCCTATATACCTAACTGGCCAGCCTTTCAACACAAATTACTGTTTGTTTGTTTAAAAATATTTATTTATTTTGCTATGTTGGGTTTTAGTTGAGGAACACAGGCTTAGATAGCCCCAAGACATGTGGGATCTTAGTTCCTCAACCAGGCATTGAGCTGGCATTTTCTGCATTGGAAGGCAGATTCTTAACCTCTGGACTAATAGGGAAGTCCCAAGTTACTGTTTTGTTTTGTTTTAAATAAAAATAAAAATATGTACACAGACACATATCTCCTGTTTTAAAGATACATATATTATAGCACTTAACACTGTGAACTTGTTAAATCAATTTTATATTGACATTTACTTAATGATAAGCTATTCTGTCTTATAAAGAGAGTAATATGTAAATGTCAAGCACACGTTTCTTTTGGCATCTGAATCTTTTTTCACATAAATGATGCGGTAAAATAAGAAATCGTTTTATCCAATATCATTTACAAAATGTTCCACTTAGAAGATAACACAGATAGCACTCTACACCAGCCCTTCAAGATGCTGAAGGGAAAGAAGGCCAAGGGGAAGAAGGTGGCCCGGCCCCGGCCGTGGTGAAGAAGCAGAAGGCCAAGAAGGCGGTCAGCCCCCTGTTCGAGAAGAGGCCCAAGAATTTTGGCATTGGACAGGACATCCAACCCAAGAGGGACCTCACCCAGTTTGTCAAATGGCTCCCCTATATCCAGCTGCAGTGGCAAAGGGCTATTCTCTATAAGCGGCTGAAAGTGCCTCCTGCAGTTAACCAATTCACCCAGGCCTTGGACCAACAAACAGCTACTCAGCTACTTAAGCTGGCCCACAAGCACAGACTGGAGACAAAGCAAGAGAAGAAGCAGAGGCTGCTGGCCCGAGCTGAGAAGAAAGCTGCCGGCAAAGGCAGTCTCCCCACCAAGAGGCCATCTGTCCTTCCAGCAGGGGTCAACACTGTCACAACCCTAGTGGAGAATAAGGCCCAGCTGGTGGTGGTCCTCACGATGTGGATCCCATCAAGCTTGTGGTCTTCCTGCCCACCCTGTGCCACAAGATGGGGGTTCTCTACTGCATCATCAAGGGCAATGCCCGGCTGGGCCACCTGGTCCACAGGAAGACGTGCACCACTGTAGCCTTCACACAAGTCAACTCGAAGGACAAGAGTGCCCTGGCTAAGCTGGCGGAAACCATTAGGACCAGTTACAACGACAGATACAATGAGATCCATTGTTACTGGGGAGGCAGTGTCCTGGAGCCGAAGTCAGTGGCTCGCATCGCCAAGCTGGAAAGGCGAAGGCCAAAGAACTGGCCACCAGGCTGGGCTGAGTGAACACTATTGAGTTTTCCATACATAAAAGTAATAAAAAGATTCTTCAAAAAAAAGACACAGATAAACATGTAATGTGTTGTTTTTATTTGCTGTTTCTTAGTATTTGGATGAAGGGTAAATGAAAGTTAATTTAAGGAATGTTTAAGTTATATAAGGAATATTTGTACTTTTGCCTTGACAAAAGAAAAAGACCCTTCAGTTAGTTTCTGTTTGGGTGATGATACTTAAGCAGATGTTTATAGAATGGAAGTATCCACATATGGAAGATCTCCTTCTGATTAGAAATGTTTCCCAGATTCAGTTTTCTGCATGGAACATACCAGTCTTTGACTCACTGTCCTTAGAGCCTAAGGTAGGAAAGTTGTAGATATGTCTTATTCTGGATTACCTATTCTGATATAATGGATAATATCTGTGGATATTTCTGCAGTGTAAGTAATATCAAAGAGGTTGCTTGATTTGCTTGAGAAGAGGACTAGGTGGTTTGGTTCTCTTTTTTTGGTCCCAAGGCCTAAAACTCGAGCTAGATATGCCTGAAGATTCTATACCTGAAATATAGACCTTGATCCAGAATTCTTAAATAAGAAAAGAATCAGGGAAAGATTCGCAGTTAAGGAATTGTGAATTTTAAGATGTGAGTGTCTGAAGAAGAAGCTTCCTGACAGTTGTAGAGGTATTTGCATGTTGGCATATGTGTGTAGGTTTTTAATTTTTTTTTAAATTTGAAGCTGAATTTGTTTTGTTAAAAGTACCCTAGATATTGCTTTTGAAATTGTGTATAGGTCACTCTGTTTATTCAGTATGTTCATCTCTTTATCTACTTTTTTTCTTTTTTGTACTGCAAATTGGCAGCTTATCTTCTAACATTGTAGATGGTACTTGAGAAGAGGGGCTACACTGGCTTACCCGCAGAGGACTGCACTCCCACACCGTAGAGTACATGCACGTGTGCCTAGGATGGGTCCATGGGTAGCTTTTGTTTAATATATCTGTTCCCTAGATAGTAGCATTTTAACTCATTATTTTAACATGCCTAACATCTCAAGTGAAAATAACTTTCCTTTGATTTAGACGACGATTCATGTTAAGGGAAAATGTTAACTGGAGTTTTTGATCCCCAAATGTCCCTTTGGTATATATAACTATTAGTGTCAAATCTAAACTTTAAAAAAAAAAATCTAGTTAAGATTTTGAAAAAATTTGTTATCTAATATAAATTTTCTGCTTTATCTCTGATAAATCCTGGAAATCTTGAAAGATTTACCTATTTTTTTATTTTGATGGAAGGAAAATGCTCATATATTCTTATAATTAAATTTAAAATTTAAAAATGCACATTAAGAAATAACTTATTATTTATGATAATTCTTATTTCTAAATATGAAGTTAAGAAAGCATGTGTGTATAGTTTTTTTAATCGGAGTATAATTGCTTTACAATGTTGCATTAGTTTCTGCTGTACAATAACCTGAATCAGCTATACATATATCTCCTCGCTGCTGAACTTCTCCCCGCCCCCACCCCCATCCTGCCCCTCTAGTCATTACAGTGCACCGAACTGAGCTCCCTGCACTGTATGGCAGCTTCCCACCAGCTATCTTACACGTATAGTGTATAATGTCAGTGGTCTTCCCCCATTCTTCCCCCACTGTGTGCACAAGTCCATTCTCTACATCTCTATTCTTCCCTGCAAATAAGTTCATCAGTACCATTTTTATAGATTCCGTATATATGCATTAATACACAATATTTGTCTTTCTCTGACTTATTTCACTCTGTATAACAGACTCTAGGTCCATCCACATCACTACAAATGACTCAGTTATCTTCCTTTTTATTGCTGAATATGTACATCTTCATCCATTCATCTATCGATGGGTATCTAGGTTGTGTCCATATCCTGGCTATTATAAATAGTGCTGCTATGAACATTGGGGTACAGGTTTTACATATTTTAACAAAGTACATAATTTCAGAAATAACAGCTTGAATGTATATCACACAGGTTCTGTCATCCCCTACTGTTGCCTTAGGTGTCACAACTTCAGCTTGGCAGTGTTGGGAGAAGATGAATTAGCAGAGGAACTGTCAATATTTATTTTGTATTCCAGAATGGAAAACCAAAATCTTGCCATTCTTAGCTAATAAAAGTATCTCTAAATCTAAATAAGTTGTTCTTGAAGTGTATTGAAACTTTAATGCATACTTACTGAACAAATGATTTAATGAATGTAATCCTCACTTTATGTACACTGCTCCTTAGAGAGTAAGAACTCATGTAGTATTTTATTGGGCTAGATTAATTTTAAGATGGAATTTTGATTTTATATGGTCTGTACTTAGTTCTTGTAGGCATTTTTAATAGAAGCTTTGTTTTGCTTTAATTTGATCCATCTTTAATTTTCTTCAAGAAAAATATCATGAAATCTGGCTTTTTTTCCCCGTCTAAACTAGCTCAGACGTTAAAGCATCTGGCTGCAATGCGGGAGACCTGGGTTCGATTCCTGGGTTGGGAAGGTCCCCTGGAGAAGGAAATGGCAATCCACTCCAGCACTCATGCCTGGAAAATCCCGTGGATGGAGGGACCTGATAAACTACAGTCAATGGTGTCACAAAGAGTCGGACACGACTGAGCGACTTCACTTTCAAACTTAACAATTCTCAAAGTAGTACATTGTTGTATATCCCAGGCAATAATCTCTCTGCCTAAATTTCCTTTCATTCCCTTTGAGTTATCCTCTGGGTTCAGTACTTTTGATTCCTGGTTAATACCAGGATGATCCTTTCTTAGTAGACCCACTCAGCTCTGTCGCTCCCCAGGATACAACAGAGTGGGCCACCTTTCTAATATTCTTTCACTGTGCGGCCTCCTTCACCTCTGAAGTCCAGTGTGGCTAACAGTGTTTCACTCATCGCTGTTGCACCCGTCCCTCTCCCCTGGTCATCTAGGTATTGATCCCTTCTGGCCATGTATGTTTCTTGTGGTATTCTTTTTGTTTCCAGCACCACCTTTCTTAGTGGTCCTTATCACCTCACCTTTTCACTTCAGTTTATTCTGTTGACAGTTATTTTCCTCCGTAAAACTTCACTTTAATAATTCATATCTTTATGTAGAAACCTTTAGTGGCATTCTGTTGCATGTTCTGGAAGATCAATATTGTTGGCTTTCATGAAGCAATGTATAGAGTGATGTAGAACTTGGGTTTTGGTGTCAGGTATAATTCTATATGTCCTCAGGTTTCTGAATCCATGGATTCCACCAACCATGGATTGTAAATATTCAGGGGCAAAATTTGAGAATGTTCCAAAAAACAAATTTGAATTTGCTGTGCAGACAACTATTACATAATATTTACATTTTATTTACAATTATTTCTGTAGTATTTACATTGTGTAAAATACTATAAGTAATCTAGAGATGATGTAAAGTATGTGGGAGGATGTGTGTAGATTACATGCAGATACTGCTGCTCTTTCATTATAAGGGACTTAAGCGTCTGGGGCTATTGGTATCCTCAGGGGAGGGTGGATGTCCTAGAACCAAACCCCTGTAAATTCTAAGGGACAACTGTATATGCTACTCTAGCTAAAGAACTTTAGCCAAGTTACATAATCTTTTTAAGCCATAGTTTCATTATGAATAAAATGAGAATAATAATGGTACCTTCATTATTGTTAAGGTATAAAGGGATATTGCTATTAATAATTAGGAATATTTGGTCAGTGCTTACTATGTGCAAAGCATAATTTTAAGTACTTTGTAAATTTTAATGTATTGAATCCTCACAATAAGCCTGTGATACAGGTTTTTTGTGTGCTTTTTCTTTTTTTTTAAAGGAAGTGGAACCTATGGTTCAGTAATTTAGCCCCAGTCAAGAAACAACCAGTGTTTGTGGTGGAGCAGGAATTCAAACCCAGGTAGTCTGGGTTTGGAGTGTATGTGTGTTTACCATTTTTCCAAGCAACAAATAATATCTTTGGACTTGTACACAGCAATGTCCAGTAAAAGTTAAACCATGGCTCTTCTTATTAACCTGTTTAAGGCCCTCTACCATCTGATGAAACTCCATGTTTCCCTTCCAAACCCTGAGTCAGCTCTTATCCCTTGGCAGGTAAATCTTTCCTTATTGACTAATTAATTACTCTTCTTTTAAACAGAGCAGATCTGTTAGTGTTCTTCAGGTATAGTTTCCTTTCTAGAATCACCCAAATTAGGGTTTTCTTATGAATATTCAGAGCTGTCCCAAGCATTTATAAACACACGCTGCTTTACCAGAATTTTTGTACGTGATTTTTACTACTTTTCTCTAGGTTATTTAGAGAAAATGCTTACTTGCCCATTTTTTTAAGCACCACATCTTTGATTCATTTTTTTGTCCTAGTCTGTAGAAAATAACCATTCTTTCTTTTCTACCATGTTTATAAAGACACAACCAAAATTCCACTTCTATGACAAGGCTTCCCATACTCACCCATTAAGAGTGGTATTTCTTCCCTCCCCAGGGAAGGATGGCTGCAGCTTGCACTTGGTTCTTTCTTAATGATTGCAGAGCCTTATAATGTAAGCTAATGTTTCTCACCCTTGGCATTATTGGCATTTTGGACTGGATAGTCCTGGGGCTTCCCAGGTGGCTCAGACGGTAAGAGTCTACCTGCAATACAGGAGACCTGAGTTTGATCTCTGGGTCGAGAAGATTCCCTAGAGAAGGGACTGGCAACCCATTCCAGTATTCTTGCCTGGAGAATTCCAAGGACGGTGGAGCCTGGCCGGCTGCAGTCCATGGGGTCGCAAAGAGTTGGGCATTACTGAGCAACACACTTTCACAGTCCTTTTTATAGGGGCGTGTCCTGTGCATTGTAGGTTGTTTAGACATATATGTGGCCTCAGGCCGTTACATATCTGTGTCAGCCAGCACCACCCCAACTGACAATTAAAGAATGTCTCTGAGCTTTGTGAAATACCCTCAAGGAGGTAAACTTTCCTTTTGCTGAGAATCATTGCAGTAGTGGGAAGTGTGACGAGTACAGTTAAGTTTTGGCAATAGATTTAATTTCAAACTCTGACCTTGACATTTGCTACATTGTGGCCCTGATCAAATTAGTTAGCTTCTGTAGGCCTGTGTCCTCATTAGTCACATCAGGATGATAATACATAATTTGTGGCTTTCTTGTGAAGATGAGTTTGGAGGGATTGCTGGTAAAGCTTTCGGCATAGTGACGAGCACAGGGTGGCTGCTCTGTCTGCCCAGCTGCATTGTGAGCACCGAGTCCCCGACCACGTGTTATGGGTTCTACATCTCTTTGTAGCTTCCTTCATGTTGTAGGCAGTCAGGAATGAGAGGTTATCTTTCCTTAAATGAAGTAAGAAATGTATGTTCCTCTTACTGTACAAAGTGGCTGACCTTTCTGTGATCTGACGGGCTTGTAGACAAACGTTCCCACTTAGTTTTGAAATGTCCTAGCATAATTGAATCACTTGCTTTTCCAGGGTTTCCCATATACTATTACCAATCCTTTGATCATTTTTTAGCTGTCCTCATTTAGTCCTGGTGACCTTGTGCAGGGTCAGCAGGGGCCATCCGCTGGTGGTGATGGTGAGAACACTCCCTTGCCTCTCCACCTAGGCTGCTTCTCTGACCTCAGGCAGGGTCTGTTCCTCCCGACCCTCAGCTTTCATTTCTTTTTCTTTTTAGAATCAGTTTTATTGAAGTCAATTTTATGTTTAGCTTTTATTTCTAAAGCTGAAAGAAGAAATGGTGCTGTGATGGCAGTATTTGTTATTTGTGGTGCATTCAAGATATACCACAGATGATGGGGTTCTAAATAGTGTTGCTGTTCTTTAAACACAGCTTTTACTTTCCTATGTAATTGAAAGGATAGCTGATATTTTACTTTTTAAAACTTTATGGTTTAATTTCATTGCCCTTTCCAGAAACCTTTTGAAGAAGTGGCGGCTTACCATTAAATGAGGCCTGGTAAGGGCAGGGTGACTTTGCCATGATATGCAGGTACAGCGTGTAGCCTGGGATTTCTGAATCATTATTCTTTCTGTTAAAATGATTATCACAAACATGCATTATGCTCTTGTGGGCACTCCCTGTTTTAAGTGCTGTCTTTGTGTTATGCTGTCTAGTCCTTACCACAGCCTTAGGAGGCTAGGGGTGTTCTTACCTCCACCCTGAAAGAGGTATTAAAAGCTTCTCCAGGTTCCACAGTTACTGTGGGAATCAGGGCTGGAATCCAGATGGTGTGATCCAGAGTCCATGCTCTTGACTGTGGGCTAGTGTTGTTATGGAATGTCTACATGGGAAGATTGGAAGCATTTTATATTATAGCGTGTCTTATGAAAAGTGTGTGTTCATGTTTCTGGAGATGGTTTACTTTTACATTAATAGCGGAAGTAGCAATTAGATCATTTTAAGGTATATTACTTAATTGGTGATATGTACTGCAGTATGTAAGCTAAGGGACTTTCCAAATGCCTTGCTTTTTCAAACCCACCTTCTGGGGGCCGCTGACTTTGCAGACAAAACCAAGAATCAGGTGCCCACCCAGCAGGCTGTTATCATGAATTTGTCAACACTTATTACTTATTTACCATTTATATGATCTCACTGGTCCTAGTTATCAATGAATTAATTATGATTAAGCCAATATTGTTCAATTTTTAGAATAGAAAATTGGTTGGTAAGCATTTTTATGCTCTTGGATTTGCCCATGTGGTAGTACATATGATTCTCTACTAACTTGAATTCTCCTCCTCAGAGTGCTGGGTACGCAGCTCAGAAATTCGGGAAGCTGCTCCCTTCAAGGGAATCGAGCCCCTTCCCCAGCTCATTCCTCTGTGCTGCTGCAGTGCTAGGCAGTGTTTTATCTTTTGTCCTGACTGTGTTGAGAAGTGAAGTACAGCTACTTAACTTTCTCATTAATTTTCGCTGGTCAGAGTTGGAAAGAACAAGGAGCAGGGAGATTTCAGGACAGAGCAGATGAGGAAAGTGTCCGTGGCCCTCGTCCTCGGTGATTGTGGCAGGTGTTTCCCACACTTCTCATTCAGTCTAGCGTGTGCTTGTCGGAGCAGCTTGTAGCGTTTACCTCCTGTCTGTCCTCTGTCCTCGTGAGGAAGAGAGATCCTCTGGGAGCTTTAGCTTTCCCAGGAGCGAAGCCTCTGGCTTGAGGAGCGCGCTCTGCTGTTACGCTCCGCGTCCACAGGGACCAGTGTCCCATGTGGTGCTGCAGCCCTGGGGCGCTCCCCTGCACAGCCAGCCCCTCTGCTGCTGGTCGGGTCTCCCTGGTGCTGGTTATGAGGCCTTGCCCATGTCATCAGAGGTCGCCCCGTCTCCTTGCCCTGCGTCCTTTGTTCTGGTGTGGCATAAGAAATGCGCCCATATTGTGACCAGGATCAGAAGAGAATGTGCAAAATTGCTCTTGTTCTGTTTCTCTGTGCACTTTAGAATTTAGGCGGAAGCTTTCTGTGGGTGGTGAGCAGGCCCTGGGAGATACTTTCAGGTGAAACCTCCATGTGATTCCCAACTTACTCCTCCCTTTCTGTATGTGACAGGACCAATTTCTAGCACACCGAGGTGGAAAGGGAGTTAGTTTATGTTGTTAACACCAGTAATAAATGATCTTTCGCAAGGTTAATAGGTGCCTAGACAGAAATATTAGAGACTGTCCTAACCTAGTGCCTTATTTTATAGGTGAATTTGAGGTCAGGGGAGGGAGGAGACTTAATCTGAGCCATAGCTAGTCAGTTCCTGAACCAGAACTAAAATCTCCTGGCTTCCAGCCCAGAGCTCTGCCTGTGGGTCTGCACTACTGCTGCCTCACACGGAAAGAACCGGCCCCTGCCCGTGGGGGGTGAGCCACCTCCCTGGAGTGGGATGCAGCCTGTTCCTGGCCCATCTGTGATTACTTGACCTGGGGTCTCATGATGGAGCAGATGGCAGCGAGGATCTCTGCTGCCTCCTGCTGATGAGGCCAACTATGTTTTTAGGCAAGAGATATACATGTTCTGTGGTAAGACAAGTGAGATCTAACCTTGAGCATGAAATTTGATTTGTTGATTTTTTTTTATTGTCATAATATTTGGCATAATTTTTTGTAAGATTCCCTATCATTTTTTGATTCTGGATTCTGGGATGCTTTAACTTCACTGGCTGAGAACAAAAATGCTATTTTTGAAAATCATTCTTAAGCTATATATTTAAAAAATACATTAGTATTCATTAAAAGAATCATCAGGTAGATCCAATTCATATTATAGATGGGAGAAATGAGACCCAGAGAAATTTAATAAGTGACTTAGTGAAGTTATGTTTATTAAGTCAGTATCAATACAAGTCTTCTGACTTAGTTCATTTTACCATTTAGTTTGAGCTTCTTATGAGCTAGACATTGTACTGTGAGTTTTTCATACGTTATTTCTAATTCTTTTCACATTTCCATCTAATGGATAATGTTCCCCCTTTATAGATAAGAAGATAGAAAGTCAGGCAGCTTAAGTACCTTGCCTTGTGAATGAGTGATTGAGAAGTAATGCAGGAGTGGCCTGAGTCCCAAGATCATGATTTAACAGTGTTCCATGCTGTCTCTTAGCTGTTTTCTTCAAGATTTGCGTTATCTTAATTAGTTTATCCCTGAAAGTCTTTTCCTTGTGTTCAAGTCTTCTCTTTGTGTTTGTTGCTAGACATAAGCAATGTTTCTTGAGGAAGGTCAACTGTGTTGAGTGCAGTTGTTCAGTTGACCAGTCATGTCCAACTCTGTGACCCCATGGACTGCAGCACACCAGGCCTCCCCGTCCCTCACCTCATGGAGTTTGCCCAAGTTCATGTTCATTGCATCAGTGATGCTGTCCAACCATCTCATCCTATGACGCCTTCAGCTCCTTCTGCCCTCGATCTTTCCCAGAATCAGGGACTTTTCCAATGAATCAGCTGTTCGCATCAGATGACCAAAATACTGGAACTTTAGCTTCAGCATCAGTCCTTCCAGTGAATATTCAGGGTTGATCTCCCTTAAGATTGATTGGTTTGATCTCCTTCCTGTTCAAGGGACTCTCATGAGTCTTCCTCAGCACCACAGTTCAAAGGCATATATTCTTTGGTATTCTGCCTTCTTTACAGTCCAGCTCTCACAACAGTCCATGACCACTGGCCAAAACCATAGCCTTGACTATACGGACTTCTGTTGGCAGAGTTAATGTCTCTGCTTTTCAACACACTGTCTAGGTTTGTCATTTCTTTCCTGCCCAGAAGCAATCATCTTCTGATTTCATGGCTGCATTCACCATCCACAGTGATTTTAGAGCCCAGGAAGAGGAAATCTGTCACTACTTCCACCATTTCTTTCCTATTTGCTATGCAGTAATGGGGGTGGATGCCATGATCTTAATTTTTTAAATATGTAGTCTTAAGGTGGCTCTTTCACTCTCCTCCTTCACCCTCATCACGAGGCTCTTTAGTTCCTCTTCACTTTCTGCCATTTAGAATGGTATCATCTGCATATCGGAGGTTGTTGATGTTTTTTCCTCCTATCTTCATTCCCGCTTGTAACTTACCCAACCTGGCAGTTCTCATGATGTGCTTAACGTATAGGTTAAACAAACAAGGTGGCAGCAGACAGCCCTGTCGTACTCCTTTCTGAATCTTGAACCAATCAGTTGTTCCATACAGGGTTCTAACTGTTGCTTTTTGACCTGCATACAGGTTTCTCAGGAGACAGTAAGATGGTCTGGTATTCCCATCTCTCTAAGAACTTTCCACAGTTTGTCATACTCGAGTGTGGTTGATGAAACAGAGATAGATGTTTTCTGAAATTCCCTTGCTTTCTCTATAATCCAGTGAATGCTGGCAATTTGATTTCTAGTTCCTCTTCCTTTTCTAAACACAGCTTGGACACCTGGAAGTTCTTGGTTTGCATAATGCTGAAGCCTAGCATGCAAGATTTTAAGCATGATTTTACTAGCATGGGAAGGCAATGGCAACCCACTCCAGTACTCTTGCCTGGAAAATCCCATAGACAGAGGAGCCTGGTGGGCTGCAGTCCATGGGGTCGCTAGGAGTCAGACAGGACTGAGTGACTTCACTTTCACTTTTCACTTTCATGCATTGGAGAAGGAAATGGGAACCCACTCCAGTGTTCTTGCCTGGAGAATCCCAGGGACGGGGGGGCCTGGTGGGCTGCCGTCTATGGGGTCACACAGAGTCGGACACGACTGAAGTGACTTAGTGGCAGAGATAACTGCAATTGTCTGATGGTTAGCACATTCTTTGGTATTGCCCTTCTTGGGAATTGGGGTGAGGATTGACCTTTTCCAGTCTAAGTGGCCACTGCTGGGTCTTCCAGATTTGCCGACATAATGAATGCAAAACACTGACGGCATCCTCTGTTGAAGTGAAGTCACTCAGTCATGACCAACCCTTTGCGACCCCATGGACTGTATGTAGCCTACCAGGCTCCTCCATCCATGGGATTTTCCAGCAAGAGTAGTGGAGTGGGTTGCTGTTTCCTTCTCCAGGGAGTCTCCCGCATTGTAGGCAGACACTTTACCATATGAGCCATCAGGGAAGTCCTGTCCTCTAGGATCTGAATAGTTCTGCTGGAATTTCATCACATTCACTAGCTTTATTAACAGCAGTGCTTCTTAAGGCCCATCTGACTTCACACTCCAGAATGTCTAGCCCCGGGTGACTCACCACACCACCGTAGTAATCCAGTTCATTAAGATCTTTTTATACAGTTCCTTTGTGTATTTTTTTTTCATCTTTTCTCAATCTCTTCAGTGTCTACTAGGTCTCTACCATTTTTACCCTTTATTGTGCCCATCTTTCAGCAGAATGCTCCCTTGATGTTTCCAATTTTCCTGATGAGATCTCTAGTCTTGCTTCTTTTGTTGTTTTCTTCCATTATTAAACACTGTTCATTGAAGAAGGCCTTCTTGTCTCTTCTAGCTGTTCTTTGAAACTCTGCTTTTAATTGGATATACCTTTCCCTCTTTCATTTTTCCCTTCCCTTTGTTCTTCTGCTGTTTGTAAAGCCTCCTCAAATAACTGCTTTGCCGTCTTGCTTTTCTTTTTCTTTGGGATGGTTTTGTTCACCACCTCCTGTACAATACTATGGACCTCTGTCCATAGTTCTTCAGGCACTCTGTCGTATAGATTTAATATCTTGAATATACTTGTTACCTCTACTGCGAATTCATACAGGATTTGATTTAAGTCATACCTGTTGGCCTAATTATTTCTCAGTTTTCTTTAGTTTAAACCTGAATTTTGCTGTCATGATCTAAGCCACAGTCAGCTCCAGGGCTTGTTTTTGCTGACTAAATACAGCTTCTCCATCTTCGACTACAAAGAATGGAATCGGTTTGATTTTGGTATTGACCATTTAGTGATGTCTATGTGTAAAGTTGTCTCTTGTGTTGCTGAAACAGAGTGTTTGCTATGACTAATGCAGAATTCAGTTAGACTTTGTCCTGCTTTATTTTTTGTTCTCTAAGGCCAGACTTGCCTATTACTCCAGGTATATCTTGACTTCCTACTTCTGCATTCCAGTCCCCACTGATGCATAGAATATCTCTCTTAGGTGTTAGTTCTAGGAGGTCTTCTAGGTCTTCATGGAACTGATCAATTTCAGTTTCTTCGGCATCAGTGGAATGGGCATAGACTTGAATTACTGTGAGGTTGAATGGCTTGCCTTGGAAATGAACCAAGATCATTCTGTCATTTTTGAGGTTGCACCCAAGTCCTGCATTTCAGACTCATTTGTTGATTATGAGGGTTACTCTGTTTCTTCTATGGGGTTCTTGCCCACAGTAGTAAATATAATGGTCATCTGAATTAAATTTGCCCATTCCCGTCCATTTTAGTTTGCTGATTCCTAGGACATCATTGTTTATTCTTACCATCCCCTGCTTGATCACTCACAACTCATCTTGATTCATGGACCTAACATTCCAGGTTCCTATGCAGTACTGTTCTTTGCAGTACCAGATTTTACTTTCAACAACCAGGCACATCCACAACTGAGCGTTGTATCTACTTTAGCCCAGCCACTTTATTCATTCTATTAGTATTTCTCCTCCACTCTTCCCCAGTAGCATATGGGACACCTTAGACCTGGGGGACTCATCTTTGGTGTCATATCTTTTTGACCTTTTAAAATAGTTCATGAAGGTTCTCATGGCAGGTATAACTGGGGTGGTTTGCCAATCCCTCCTCCAGTGGATCACATTTTATCAGAACTCTCTGCTATGATATGTCCGTCTTGGGTGGCCCTGCATGGCATACCTCATAGCTCCATTGAGTTACACAAGCCCCTTCGCTATGACAAGACAGTGATCCATGAAAGGGATTAAATATCTGAAACCTTAAATTCTTACTGAGAACACTTTGCTTGTCTCAAGTGTCTCATTTTCATTGAAATTCATTTTAACATATTTGGATACTGGATCATATTCTTACCTAAGCAGCTTCACACACAGTGAAACAACCTAAGAACTATGAAAGAACAAAGGTGGAAAGTTAGGAACAACTTGTTCATGAGATGGTAGTGAAAGGTATTTTTGGGAAGATGCTGACATTTTAACTTTGAGTTAATATTTGATGATTAAAGTGAAATTTTAGTTGAAATAATTAAAAATAGTTTAAACTTTCTAAAAGTCTTATTCCTTTTACTTCCACAGACTGGAAGTCATCAGTGTACTTGTCCATTAATTTATTGTACCTCTCAGAATTTCTCTTACTACTCATATATAAGAACTCCATGTGATACTTCAGTTTGCACAAAGAAGATACATAAATGCCAGTGAATATATACAGGCTCATTGAATTCTGTTCCCTTCAGAACTATAACCTTATTCTCTATGGAAACATATAATGCTATGTTTCGTACTGTTGGTCTTTTGGCATTTTAAACATAATTTAAACATATTCTAGTTGAAGTATTATCTAAAACATTAAATATTAATTTTAAGGTAAAAAGTCAAAGCCTCATGGAGATGGGGAACTTTGTTTATTGCTATGTATCAAACATCTATAAGCGTATGCAGCCTGTTAAAGGAGCTCAACTGATGCTCAGTCAGTGAAGTCATGTGAAAGTATTTCCAAGGAAAAGTTTTTTAAATGAATGTGAGGATTTTCATCTTGGTTAAGAGACTCATGTTCCTTCTACTTTCCTTGTGAAATCTCTGTGCCTTCACTTAATAATGTTTTGTCATCTTCAGATTGTTTGGGCTTCCCTGGTGGCTCAGCTGCTAAAGAATCTGCAGGAGACCTGGGTTGGATCCCTGGGTTGGGAAGATCTCCTGAAGAAGGGAAAGACTACCCACTCCAGTATTCTGGCCTGGAGAATTCCATGGACTGTATAGTCCATGGGGTCGCAAATAGTCGAACACAACTGAGGGACTTGCGCTTTCAAGATTGTTTAGCCAGAAACTGAAGATAGACAGAAGCATTGGGTTTTTGCTGAGAACTTTTCCGAGTTGTTCAGTATTATATATCTTCTGCTTGTCTTTTCCTCATTTCCTTGTCTAATGTGATCAAGACCACCAAATGATTTAAAATGTTTGAATGAAGATGTTTATCAAATGCAAATGTTTATTGAGCATGTAGAATTTGTAATATATGGGAACATGAACTGTATTTTAAAATATTTTTTTCCTTATGAAAAGAAAGAATTCCCCTCTTATGGAAATAATTCCAGAAAAACTTTGGCCTGGCATTTAGGTCACCATACTCTTTAATTTTTGCTATATATATATTTACACACACACGGTAAGTATGTAAGTATCTTGGTTTAGCAGTTTCTTTTAATTCAGTACTATATAGTTTATAGCTTGGGTACCAAAGCTATCTAATTCTCCTTTCCTATAATATTAGAAATGTACAGACATCATTAGCCATTATGGGAATGCAGATCAGTGAGATACACACTTCACACCCACAAGAGTGACTAAAATGAAAAGACAGATAGCAAGTATTGATCATCCTGAAAAAATTGGAATCCTTGCACATTGCTGATGGGAATGTAAAATGATGCAGCCATAAGATAAAACAGTTTGGCAGTTTAGTTACAGTATGACCCAACAATTGCACTACTAAGAAAAATAAAGACATGTCTACATAGAAACTTGTACATGAATGTTTATAGCAATATATTTATAGTAGCCATAAAATGGAAAGAACTCAACTGTTCATCATTGATGACTAAACAAAATGTATTTTCAGTGGGAAATTATTTGGCATTAAAAAAAAATGAGGTATTGCTACATGCTACACATGGATGAACCTTGAAAGTATTCAAGGTACATTCAGGTACAAAAGACCACTCTGTATCATTCCACTTATATAAAATGTCCAAACCCAGGAAAGTAGATTAGTGGTTGCTTAGGGCTAGAGGAGTTGGAAGGAGACAGGGAGTGACTGCTAATGGGTGCAGTATTTCATCTTTGTGTGATGAACCTGTTCTAAATTATATAGTGATGACCATTGCACATCTAAAAACCATTCTGTTGTACGCTTAAAGGGTGAATTGAAAAAAAAGGATGAATTGTGTGACATGTAAATTACATCTCACCAAAGTTGTTATTTTAATAAACGTATGTTTAAATGCATTTGCTTCTATGAGCATAAATTATCTCCAGAATGATATACACTGGTTGCTTAAGGGAAGGAGTTGGGTTCCTATCGGGCCCAAGCTCCTATTGTGCCTTGTAATGACTGTAACTATTTTACAAATAAATGTTGAATAATAAAAGTATTAATAACTCCTTCCTGATTTTATGTGATCAGGTCCTTCAGGGGTTAGATTATCTCCACAGTAAGTGCAAGATCATTCATACTGACATAAAGCCGGAAAATATCTTGATGTGTGTGGACGATGCATATGTGAGAAGAATGGCAGCCGAGGCCACTGAGTGGCAGAAAGCGGGCGCTCCTCCTCCTTCAGGGTCTGCAGGTGAGAGGCTGGGCCAGCTTTGTGTCAGTCTGTGTAGGAGCATTGAGAGCCTGCAAAGTTTTTCATAGGAAGCAGTTGAGTTAAATGTGTACATGTTAGGAACTTGCATAAGAGCCCGATGACTGGTAATAATAAGTAGACCTTTTTCTTGAGAAGGAAGATGTCCCAATTAAGTTGTACTTTAATATTTGAATTACTTACCTTTGTCCTCCCTTAAAAGGTCACTGAATTCTTCTTACCTGCTGCTTCATTTTCATTTGAACACTGTCTGCGTTGGCCACTTCTCTACAGAGGAGTGTATAGTAACAGGTTTCCTGTAGCCAACCTACAATCATCAGAATGCTTTCTTGCCTCCTTTGAGCATAGTTAACGTCAATGTAACTGGTGCACTTAACATTAGTTACAAGAACTTCAGGGTGAAAGAAGATCAACTGACTTGAGCATTGGTGTATGAAGTTTTATTTCTGGTTTTCACAAGGTGTCAAGGTGGCCGTGAAGTGTGGATGATGCTTTCATCCTCTCTGCACGTGCTTTCTGCCCTAGCGTGTTGCCAGGTAGCACAGGGACCACAGAGTGAAAGCCCTCAAACTGAGGCTTTTGGCAGATGAACCACTTACGAATCTTGTTTTCTACCGTCAGGTTGCTGTTTAGTCTGTTAAGCTTTTGACGTTGGCCAAGTCTGTTCATGTCATTTCTAGACTATTTGCAGTAGTATTGGATCTATTTTAGTTGTATGAACTTGTGAAATAGTTTTCAAACATAGATGTGGAAATTAATTGTTCATTTCTTTGTCTATAAACAAGTTGGGTTTTGCCACTCTTCTCCATTTTTCTTACCAGTCACTGTTTTGTGATTGTGTATTTTTAAAATGAATAAGTGTTTAATTTCAGATTAATAAGAGAAATGACTCCATGTGAACCACTATGGCTTTGCTTTTTAAGAGCCAATCATTTGTTTGAGTTGGATAAACTTTCTTTAGGGCTCTGATTAACAAGCTTTAATATTCAAAGCTGTTTAAAGTTGTTTAAGTTGCATAGCCATTAAAAGGCAGTAGTTATTTCATTTTACAGTTCACATTACCTACAAAAAGATAAGTATCTGTTTCACTCTAAATGTTCACTTTATTTTGTTTTGTTTTCAGTGAGTACCGCTCCACAGCAAAAACCTGTAAGTACTTACACATATACTTCTATTACCGCCTTGTCAAAAGTGACTAGTCATTATTGAACTTTTCTAATTGTAACATTAGTTTTTGTTTCTTTCTGCAACAACTTTTCTTTAAGGGTTGTTTGAGGGAATTAGTTTTACTTTTCGTTGTTGTTGTTCCTTTCTCAATCACAGATGTTGTCATGTATTTTAGTGTAAAAGACAGCCATGTTTATAAATGCTGTGTATCCTTGAATATGCAAGACAATGTTTTGAAAAAGTGAAGTGATTTTTAGAGGTGGGATAATTAGAGCTGTCCCAAATTCTATATTTTCCTCGTGTACTTTCTGGAGTGCTGTTGGCTGAGTCTGATAAATGTGAGGTTATAGAGATAGGGTTTTAAGTGTGATTATTCCTTAAACACTTTCTATTATTTCTGATTTGCCTCTAGGTTACCTGTTTTTTCTGAAGCTGCTGTTCTATTTTTTTTTCCAGCTAGTAGTTAAATGTGAAAGAGCATTATCTTTGTAGTCCTATCAAAATACCAAGTGTGAACAAATGAATCGGGCTGTTTGGAATTAAATTCTAGCCCAGAGGATCTAAACCTGATTTAACTTGGTTCCAGTTAAGCATAGAATATATGTATATCTCAAGTTGATGGGTCACCTGCAAGTTTTAAAGGTCTTTATGGCCCAAAAGCCCTTGGAAGGAAGTATGCAGAACTCCAGAGTGCAGCCAGCAACCCTCTGCAGTGGGAGTCAGCAGGAGGAGGGGCTGTAAGAATTCTGCCCCTTGGCCTGCTGAGCTCTGCCGTGGCTTGAGCAGCTTGCTTTGATTATTGGTTCTGCGAAAGACTGGAGGATCCCATTGCCAGTACTTTCCAAGTCAGATGGCCATGACTGGCGGCAGACTGAAAACTATGGCTTTCTCTTTTTTTCCCTTTACTTCATATGCTCATTTCTTACAATTCCTGCTGTCTTGGCTGTTTTTAACAGCTTAGTGTGTGAGACCCAAGCACAAACAGCACTGTTGACCAAACATGAATGAAGTACACCTATTTTGGCAGACAGTTGAATAAGACAGTAAAGAGAGGGAACATTGTTAATGCTTTGTAGACAGGCAGAAGCAAATGAAACTTGCAAGAGACGCTTCTTGTCTAAAGGCAGAAATGCCTCGGCATATTTAGTTCTTAGAATTTAAAGGGAAAAGGCTTGCTGGATTTAAGCTGTATCTCTCCATTGGCAGGAGCTGGTAGTAGTCCTGCTACTTGATATCAGCACTGGTTTCTTTTTTTTTCTGGCTTTGCTGCAACGCTAACCATATTGTGGATCTCATGTCTGGGCATGTGATTTTAATTGAATAGACCTGAGAAAACAGACTGTGTTTGTATTTGCCATGTTGCCAGCACTTAGACGCTGTTGCATAGTGCTTTAAAAAGAAGCAAACTAACCTGTGCTATTTTCTTAACATGTTATAGATAGGAAAAATATCTAAAAACAAAAAGAAAAAAATGAAAAAGAAGCAGAAAAGGCAGGCTGAGTTACTGGAAAAGCGCTTGCAGGAAATAGAAGAATTGGAGCGAGAAGCTGAAAGAAAAATAATAGAGGAAAACGTCACGTCAGTTGTACCTTCCAATGAGCAAGATGATGAATACCACCCAGAGGTGAAGCTAAAAACAGCAGGACTGGAGGAGGTGGCCGAGGGAGAGACTGCGAATAACAACGGTCAGTGAACGCTGGAGAGCAGGCTGCACCCCAGGGCCTCACACACGGTGACTTGGCGCTGCTGTGTTTCAGACCTGAGGGCGATTCCAAGTCTTCCCTGGAGAATGTGGGAGCTGTCTGATACTTGCTTTGTAAAATATGCACCAGAAATATGTTTCAAAATAGTTTTTGTTTTTTAATGGAAAATGTCTGAGAAGCACCATGTCTTTATTATGTAAATGACTGTCCTTCATTTTGTAATTAAGCTTTGACTTAACAGTAATGTACCCTTAGACAATCTCTGAAGATTATAGAGGAGAGGGTAGAAAATGGAAATACAGCTCTATTTATGCTCATTTTCTCTAAGAGCTAGCTTTTTCTAATAAGAGTAGCCTAGTTATTTAGTAAATGAAAAATAAGATTTAGAGAACCTGGAGATTTACCCTGAGAGCCCAGAGGTGTTTGCTGTGTAGCAAGTGAAATTAGCATGTTCGAACATGTCTCTTGTTGGAGAGGATAAATGCCTAGTGCACTCTGTTAAGGAGAGTGACAAGTTCTAATTCTCACCCTTCCACTTCATAAGGTGAAGCTGAGGACCAGGAGGAGAAAGAAGACACTGAGAAAGAAAACACTGAGAAAGATGAAGACGATGTCGAACAGGAGCTGGCGAACATAGACCCTACCTGGATAGAATCACCGAAAACTAACGGCCATATTGAGAACGGCCCCTTCTTACTGGAGCAACAGCTGGATGATGAAGACGACGATGAGGAAGATTGCCCAAATCCTGAGGAATGTAACCTCGATGAGCCAAATGCAGAAAGCGATTACACGTATAGCAGCTCCTATGAACAATTCAATGGTGAATTGCCAAATGGACGACATAAAATTCCCGAGTCACAGTTTCCAGAATTTTCCACATCATTGTTCTCTGGGCCCTTAGAACCTGTGGCTTGTGGCTCTGCACTTTCTGAGGGATCCCCCTTACTGAGCATGAGGAAGGCAGTCCATCCCATGACAGAAGCAGGACAGTTTCAGCCTCCAGCACTGGGGATTTGCCAAAAAGTAAGTGTTCCTTCCCATGAGCTCTGCTTTCAGCCCCTGAGGGTCATGCCCTTGACATGCTGGGAAGGGGGATTGCCTGGAGGAGGTATAGCCATGTATGTATGCAGTAAGCACTTTTATTTTATTACTTTTGTAACCATGAGTAAGTTAGTGTAATTGAAAAAATATCCTGGACCACTAGGATTTCTGTTGCCCCATTCATATCAGATCCCATTTCTGAGTTTTTTTTTTTCCCTTCTTCTGTCTTAGTTAGTGATGATACCTTTGCAAAAGTTTTCCAAGTCTAGCATTTTACCCTGTAGCTTTCTATAGTGTACTTCCATCTGATAATGCTATGTTTAGTTTTTGGTTTTTTTGTTCTGCTTCATTTCTAGTCAAGGGAAGATGTGCCTGCTGTCTATCTGTACTGAGGAAAAAGTATCTTTATTTTGATAGCTGTTGTTGATTATACCACTCTCCTGTTAAAATTTTAAAGGAAGTGACGTAGGTTTAAATGTGGTGATGATCTACATCACACCCTGATTTTGAGGGTGGATGCCACGTGACGCATCTCTGCCTGCAGTGTGCTGGGGGGCTTCTGGAGGCAAGCACTGTGTCACAGTTGGCTTGCACTCTGGCCTACAGTGGAAAAGCTCAGAAACCTCCTCTGCTCCCTCTGCTGACAAGAATGTTAACACATGGTGAGCCCGCTGATGAGCCAGCCCTGCAAAGAGCTCAGGATGTTCTGCAGCCCCAGAGACCTGCAGAGTCCTGCTACTCGCTGGCCACAGCTAGTCATCCTAAGGATGTGGTTTTTCTTGTAACTTGGATAGACGTATTCTCCTCCTGTCTACCTTTCCTCTGACCAGGTTTGAAAGTGCTTGAAATGCTTTCACAAGCAATGTGGCTTCATCTAAGGAAAAGCTCACCTCTTATTCTCCTTGACTCTCCTTCTGTTCCCATACTACTGCTGACACTTCAGGCACCAAGTGTATGTGTAGGGGCTTTCCTACACTAAATAGCTCTCCAGCGCCAGCTCAGTGTCTCGCAGTTTAAGTAAAGTTTGACACTGCCTGGAGATAGTGTCACATGCCAGGATCTAGGGCTGAGTTTCATCAGACTGTATCAGTCCCCCACCCCAATCCGTCACAAGTCCAAGTCGTCCTCTCTACTTCTGATAAGTTCTAAATTGGAGATTTCCATGATGCTGTCCTGGGGTTTGATTAATTTGTAAGAGCAGCTCACAGAACTCAGGAAAACAGTCAGCTAGCTGCTGGATGGTCTGTTGATGAAGAAAGGATGCAAGTCAGCGACAGCCGGATGGAAGGGATGCGCAGGGCATGGTGTCTGGGAAAGGCATGAGACTTTCATGCTCTTTCCTGAATCACCCTTTCCCTGACGTATTGCCCATATTCCTCTGTGGTACGGACTCACTGATTCTTTTTTCTTTCAATTGCACAAATCCAATTGTGTGTTGTTACCATTTACAGCTTTTTTTTTTTTTTTAATGCCAGAATTACCCCAAATTTGGCCTTTGTCAGCCTCTTCGAGTTGGTTCTTAGGTCCTTTTGACACAATCTCATTGTTCTCCAGGTGCCTCCTCACTCTTCTAGAATCACGTGTCCCAGGTTCATACTTGGGACAGGACCCAGGCTGGATTCAGACTTGTTGCCAAGTAGTTTTTGCTATTAAGATCTTGTAAATGTTTTATAATGTACATAATGTATAGGAACAGTAGTATGTAACCTTTATAAACCCGCATATATTGAAATGAATGTTCAAACATCTTTTATTGATGGAGCAAACAGTATAAAAAGGTTTAGTAATGTAGCATGGTCTCTTCCCCATTTATTTTTATGACCTAATATTGAGTGTCTGTGTGAACGTGGCATGCTTGCTGATGCTTCTGGGAGAAAAAGCAGGTCTGGTTTTCCCACTGATGCCAGTCTCTTACCAAGCTGACCTTTTCATTCATCCAGTCATTTGTTTGGAGGCACTCAGTCTGGTTTTTCAAAGCCTGGTTGTTGGAGAACTGTGGACAGCCTCCTTGCGGAGGTGCTTTGTTTCCTATTGGGAGGATCCTGTCCTGGAGCTAGCAGTTGGCCACGGGGCACTAAACCATGGGAAGTGGGAGAAGTAGCCTTCACTCAGTTTGTGTGGATCCTTGTATATCAGGAAATAGTAGGAGAAATGCTGGGGCTGGAATGAGAAGATTGAGGATCACCTTATGTGCCAGGCTAAAGAATGTGAACTCCCTAGAGTAATTGTGTAGCCACTGAAGGTTGAGAAGAGGAGGCAGGCTTCCTCTTGGATTATTAGGTGCTGGGTATATATATATATGTAAATAATATTATGTATATATTTTAATATTTTAATATTATATAGTATTAAAGAGGCCTGGGAGCAGCGTCGTGCCTGCAATGCTCATGTCCTGTCGCCCTCACCTCGTGGTGGCTGTGTCAGTGGCAGGCTTAGCTGGGCGCTGGAACACAGCTCACACTCTTCTCTCCCCAACTCTTGCTCCCTAGACTGTTTGCTGCAGAGCAGTTCAGAGAGGACTTTTAAAGCACGCCCCCACCTCCCATCTTCAAGATATTTCCACGTAGCACACCCCCCGGAGGCGTCATTCTCTGAAGCTTGCAGCCCTGCACAGTCCGTCCCTAGCGCCTCTCCTCCTGATGCTGGCCCCACCTACCTCTGTCTCCCCTCCTTGCTCTGCTCCTCCCACGCGGTCTTCTTTCTGAAGTTTCTCAAGGGCGCAAGTTTATTTCTGCCTCTCTGCGCTTTGTACTTGCTGTCATGTCTGCCCAGAGCCTCTCTCCTTCGTGCTGCCCTGCATTCAGACCTCTCCTCAAACATCACCTTCTCAGAAAAGACCCTTTGGGCTGAATGCCCTCATCAGTGATCCATCTCTGTTCTCTGCTTTTTCTTCTTGGCATGTAGGGTTACTTGACATAGATGTGAATCGTTCATTTTCTTTACTTTATCATCCATAGTCTCAATGAGCCCATGTGAGTTTCCTAATTAGGGTGTGGTGGCAGAACCTTGCATGTCTCGTTCATGCTCTTCTGGTGCCCGAACGGCATTGGCCACGTGGAAGGGGCTCGTAAATACTTGGTGAACAGAGAGGTAAGGTTTGCCTGTTAAATCTTGTAGTTCTGCTCTTTCCTTGGGCTGGTATTAAATCTCCTGCATATAAAGAGAGTATTCACGCCTTCCTTGTAAGGCTGTTTTAAACGTAAAGTATCAGTGAAGGCCTGCACAGTGCCTCGCAGATAAGTGAATGGTGGCTGCTCATCATGGCGGCCCCGCTGGGCGGCATCTTGCTGGCACCCAGGCTCACGTGATGGCATGCATACAGTGTCACTCAAAGACTTAATAGACCCAGCCCTTCCTGAAGCGAAATCTTCCTGCCTTTCTCTTTGCACTTTTCATTCCCTCCTTAGCAGAGAGCAAGGATGGGCCATGATATAGTTGCATAATAGTGACTGAATCAGAGGAGGTGATCTGATTTCTGGGCAAAGCAAAATCTGTATGATTATGTAGCGAGTGTGTACATCCCTGTATTTAAATGGGCCTTTTTGAGTGTTGTAGTCTGATAACCTTTCACAGACACTTAGAGCAGGAAACTGTCACACTGAGAAAAGAGATACAAACTGATTCTCTTTTACCTCCTGTGTGTTCTGAGTACAGTTAAATTTTTGAGGTACTTTTCTGAGTATCATTTGGAAGGCATTGTGTGCTGGGTAACCATGCACAGACATAAACTAGGAGGCTAACAGCAGGTCACCAAAGAGACTTTGTCTGGTGCTCATAAACCAAGGGTGTTAAATGCAAAGAAACTGTACTGGTGGTCCCTGGATTAACAGTGGTTGGACTTTATGATGGTTGCAAAAGTGGAATGCATTCTGTAGAAGCTGTGCTTCACGTTTGGAGTGGTGGTGCCCACCACATGGCTTCTCATCCTTGGCTGGTCCCTCTCTGGCCTAAATAGAAGCCTTGGCCTCAGAGGGCAGGTGGGGTGGAGCCCCTGGCTCTCCTGTGTTTGGTTGTCTTTTGTTTTGGGGAGTGAGGATGGTCCTTTTCTCTTCCTCCTTTACTGAGAACTGAGCCTCACAGTGTTTAAGTCATTTGTAACTTGTAGATGTTGAAAATTAAACTTGAAGCCAGTTCTGTAAAGCTCCAATTCCACTGTTGTGCCTGCTGACTCTCTTTTATTTAGTGACACGAGGATTCATCCAACCATTTCCGGTGCTGGCCATCTGTCTGTTGGGTCAGCGTTTTTGTTTTCTCTGGAACTCAGTTTCTCAGCCCATTCCCTGTTCAGTGTGAACACTTCACATATCTGTGTGGGTCTCTGTGCTGCCAGCCTTGTCATTTCTGATTTCTGTGTTTCTTTTCCTTGGCTCATACCTGGCCTTTGGTGAGACCTCATGGTGTTACAACTTCCTCATAAAGAGAGATGTGGGCCTAGGGCAGATAGAAGGAAACACCAGAGTCTGACTGACGCGGGTTGATCCATCAGTCCGAGGAACAGGTCTTGAGGGCTAAAATACCACCCAGAGTTCTCTCGCATTTTCTGGCCCCTCCTGGGAAGCTTTGTGGGCACCCCAGGTCCTGGATGCCTCACCCACTCACTGCCCTGCTCATGGTACATGCCGCCTGGTCTTGCTGCCTGCCTAGGGTGCCAAGCTTCATACAAGGGTCTGCCCAAAAATGGTTGTTCAGTCGCTAAGTCATGTCTGACCCTTTGCAATCTCCTGGATTGCCAGGCTTCCCTGTCCTTCACAGCCTCCCAGAGTTTGCTCAAACCCATGTCCCTTGAGTCAGTGATAAAATCCAACCATCTCATCCTCTGTCACCCTCTTCTCCTCCTGCCCTCAGTCTTTTCCAGCATCAGGGTCTTTTCTAATGAGTCAGCTCTTCATATCAAGTGGCCAAAGTATTGAAGCTTCTGTATCAGTCCTTCCAGTGAATATTCAGGGTTGATTTCCTTTAGGATGGACTGGTTGGATCTTCTTGCTGTCCAAGGGACTCTCAAGAGTCTTCTCCAGCACCACAGTTCAAAAGCATCAATTCTTTGGCGCTCAGCCTTCTTTATGGTCCAACTCTTAAAGAGAATCCAACATACACCCCTCTCTACCCCACACGCATGCACGCACGCACACATACACCTCTCCATCCTGCGGGGGGATATTCTCTCTACCGTCGAGTTTAGTAATATCACACTTGCGAGCTAGACGGAATCCAGTAGGGAACTGACGTGATCTAATGAGGAGCAGCTAAAAGTTAAAGGAACTGAGTGGGCTGACCCAGAGGTGAAGGATGGGGAGAAAGGAGAATGGGCAAGTCAGTGTGCATGGGGTCTCTGGGCAGCTTGCCCTCTTGTGAAGTATTTATTTCCCTGAGATGGAGAATTTGAGAACTTAAATTTGTTGAGCTCACCTTACAGGATTCCAGGCCTAAATGATCATCCCACTACTTTTCTAGAAAAGGAGTGTGCCCTGCAATCACTGTGTACACACATGCAAACCGTTTAACCCAGGCCCTAACTGTCCTGCTGTTTACCCATGCCAGCGAAAACCCGGGCAGCCGACCTGCTGGTGAATCCCCTGGACCCACGGAATGCTGATAAGATTAGAGTTAAAATTGCAGACCTTGGAAATGCTTGTTGGGTGGTAAGTAAAGTGTTCTTTCTTTCTTTGGTTGTGATCATGTATTAGAAGATGCTTTTCTCTCTTTTTAGTGTCTGTGTTCCTCCACAGTAATGTAGTCTGTTCCTTCCAGCATAAACACTTCACAGAAGACATCCAGACGCGTCAGTATAGATCCATAGAGGTTTTAATAGGAGCAGGTTACAGTACGCCTGCTGACATTTGGAGTACAGCATGTATGGTAAGAGCGGCCTGTACCCCTTTCCTCCATGTAAAGGCTCATCCCTTTAGTCCCCACAGTAGGCCAGTCTTACAAGTGCCCGTGGCCTAAGCCTTCTGACAGGAGGTTGTCCACGGAGGGGTGGGTGGGCAAGGTTTAGAGCTGGCAGGATCCTTCTCAGGCGTGTCCTGGTGTATGTTTTGGTTTGGGCTTGTGAGAGACAACCTCGCAAGGCCCTCTGTAGCCCCCCAGCTACAGACCTCCGCCGTGGTGATGGATTTCACGTAGTTCCTGTTGGTTCTTGAAGTCTTGTGGGCTGTACACAGCCTGTGTTTCCCTCACTCAGGCTGAGGCGGAAGGTGAAATAGCTGTGATTTAAGGGAAGGCGGTCTGACAGACCTGTTACTGGAGAGGAGAGGCTCTCCCCACATACCACTGTTTACGCTCTCTCCTGTTAAGCACAGTCTAGAAACTGTTCTGGATTATGGCTCTAGGCCGTCTAGCCTTGTCAGAGGCACAGCAGCTGCGTATGCTGTTTGAGTGAGTCTTGGTCCCACAGGCAGCTTGCCGATGGGTTTCCTCAGGGCCTCGGGCTGCCTCTTGTTTCTCTGATATACCAGAGCCTTTTTGCTGCCACTTGTGTGCGTCAAAAGCCTGGTTGTGTCTAACGCTCCCAAGTTCCACCAGTGTCTGTTCTCACTCCCTCTTTACCTGTGAACCGATGAGCATGAACAGTCGCTTGTCTGTGAGCCAGTTTCAGTTTCTTTCTTGGTCCTGTTTCCTGGCCAGTTTGTCACCTTACTCTTAGTGAGCTGAGCTTTGTGGTCTTTTGTTGGAAACGTGGTTACATCTGTTGCTTCAGGTGGTGTTTCATGCTTTTCTTGTATCGTCCCCCGCCTCCCCCAAATTCTCTTCTGTTTCAAGTGAGAGAGCATGTGTGTAAAGCTTGGTACTTGTCTTCTCACTAAAAAAAAGAGTGAGGAATAAATACAACTGTCTGTGATTTAAAGGTCACTGCAGCACTCCCTGTGTGTGTGCCCTCTGATGCTAAAACAGTATGAAAAAAAGAAACTCTGTCTTTCAAGTGTGCAACCAGTATGGCTAAACAGGCCTAGAACAGAAATTATGCCTTTCTGTCCTTTGATGGGTAATGCCAGAGAATAATTTTAAAATTACATTTCTCAATACGTATAAAAGCTGAGTCCTTGCTGTGCTGGGTATGGAGACAAATGGTTAGAAGAGCTGATGTGTGTGTCATGGCTCCTTTGAATGTAGGGAAGAAGTCAGGCGCTTTCTGCAGGAGTCCAGGGGCAGGATGGGGTGGAAGGGCTGGGAGGCGGTGGGAGGCAGAGACCAGGTCAGGAAAGGGAGGGCACTTCCGCCAGTTGGAGCTGCGGGGAGCAGTGTTCTGTTTCCAGAGATGTGAGGTCAGGCCTTACTTGTCTTCAGCTACACAGAAGGGGCCATATGTGGGTTGTCCTGAATTACACTCTGAAAACTCTTTCAACTCTGAAATCTTGTACTTCTAATTTTGGGTGTTAAATTTTGGTGATATAACCAGGAAAAATAGGACAAGATCACAGATGTGGTAGCATAGTGCTGGAGCCATCAGTACAGTTTTTTACCAGATTATCTGTCTTGCCCTCGTGAGATACGAGTGTGTACCTCCACACTGCCCCCAGCCCTGCCAGCCCCTGTAATCACTGGGAACCGCGGCTCAGCATCAGCACTCTCTCCATCTCCTTCTGCCTCCCTCCCCTTCCCAAGAAGTGAATCCCTCAGTGCTTCTAGAGCTGCTTATAAAGTTCTCTGTAATTAGTTTAGGGGTGATTTTCTGGGAGTGGAGCCAGCCTCCATTCCCACCCCACTCCTCCCTGGAAGTCATGACTGAGAGGTCCCATCTTGCTCTCCGTAGAGAAACGGGTGAAGGTGAGGCAGTCGTCACCCATCCCACTTCTGTTAAAGTTTAATACATAACAGTGTATTAAATTTGTGACACCGAGCTGTAATAAAGCTCTGGATTGCTCTTAGTGGTAAAACCCAGGGTTCTTTGTTGTCAACGGCATTACATCTTAGAGACTCCAGTGGAGGGAAGAGTGGCAGCTGGTGCCCGTGCTCACTGGCAAGTGCGTTCGGCCCTGGCAGGGCGGAGCGCTCTTGCAGCTGGACAGGGTGGGGTGGAGTAGCTGGGATATGTCAGTGGCCGAATCTCTTGTTCTTTTCTTGAGCATTAGCGCTCCTCCAGATGTAAGTGTGCATGATCTAAAAATTTGGTGTGGATCCTGACATTGGTGGTTCTGCATTTGTGTGTCAGAGTCCTTGAATAGGGCTCCATGGTGACCCCCAGTCCGCACCATAAAGACAGGAAAACGTGCCAGTCTTGACACGTTTCACCAAACTGCTCAGGAGTGTTCACATCATGGAAGGAATTCGTGACCTTATTTATTCAGAATGGAGTGCTTTGATATGCGATAGCATTTCAGGAAAGGGGTACCTGGTCTCCCCAGAGCCTGAAGGCAAACGCTGTTCCAGGGGAAAGCCATCTGAGGAGACTGGGCCGAGTACCGAGGGAAGAACCCAGAGTTCTCCAGTATTAAACATGGACAGTAATAATAAAAGTTATATTGAGAGTAACTCAGAGAGTTGAAACCTGTGGCAAAGTACAGAGGCTAATGTTTCATTATGGTGCACGTTTATCCTATTGTCTATTTCCTATTTGTTAAAATCTTTTAAGCAGAAATCCTGCAATGAAAGATACTATATTTGCTAGACTCTCAACAAAAGATATTGTATATATGAAGAGATTTTTGTGTGTGTCTTTAAATTGATTTTAGAAAGAAGTATTGAGTTTAATCAGGTTGTAACTTACGTTGAAGACAATTTGATACATAAAAAAGAGAAGGACAACATGCAGAAAAAAAATCTTACCATGATTCAGAGAATCAGGACCTGATAACTTGCTGGGGGAGCCTTCATCTTGCCTCTTCCTTACCATTTCATTGACAGGCTTCTTCAAGTTGTATTTCCTTGAAAATACATGGATACTAATCAAAATGGCCATCTTTACAAAATGCTGAGCTGATGTAGCTTAGTGTTAGGCTGACAGAAATGCATACAAGTAGATTGGAATGGTTTTGGAAATCAACTAGAGGAATGAGGCGAAACCAGGGATGGTAAAGAGCAATTGGTGCTTTCCATGGATCCATCCCTCAACTTCCAGAGTCTTCTGCCTGCATTGGGCTTTAACCCTTTTCTCTTGGCTTGTGTCCCCAGCAAGAACACTTCTGGGCATTTACTGTGTGACCCACTCGTTGCCCTTGCGCCTGTAACCAGGCATGAGGCTTTTCACCATGGGATTGCCAGTAGTGTCCTTACTGCTTTCTGGGTGGAGAGGGCAGGCCCTGTTGTGCACAGATGACCCCCTTGCTCCATGCCAAGACCTGGCACATCTGGGTTCAGCTCAGACCCAGGTCTGGTTCAGGGCAGGGATCCTGAGTTCATGAACTAGTGCTCATCGCAGGGTAGCTGGCAAGAGGCTTGTCGTCCTACTTCCCTCCTTTCCTTAAAACAAAATAATAATGCAAGATGAAGAGATGTGGTCCTGGGCTAAGTGCACTTGCCTTGGTTTGTGAGGGACCCCACCCGAGGCAGATGAGTCTTCCCTTGTGGGTGCCCTTCCTGCACGTTGGCGATCATCAACAGAAGGGGAGAGGGTGGGCCAGTTCGGCCAGGTCTGGAGAGGGAGCGGGCAATGCAGCAGCCACTGACCCCTGGGCATCGGTGAAGCAGGGATGGGCCCCTGGGGGCCTCCACAACAGCGCACTCTAATATACAAGAGAAGTAAGTATGGGGGAGACCAGAAGTGGGGTTTGGCTTGTTCTTTTTAAAAAGAATTCTTTTAATTTGTTTAAATTCTTATTTAAAGCATATTTTTAAAAAAAAACGTGATATTTGATCAATAGAACAGTAGCAGTTGCCATCTTTGTTTACTGTTAGCAAATTAAACTCATGGTCCTTAGTTTTATAAATAAAAGATATAGACTCGCTGGCAGAAATGGAAATAAATGCCCCTCCTGTCACCTCACCAGCACCCTAACCTGTACCTTGGGGGCTGATCCTGTAACCAGGAAGCTCTCCTTGCAAGTGATCTAGCACCTCCTGGCCCAGGGTGACAGCAAGAGGGGCTTCTTTGATTCTAGAAATTTCCTTTGGTTGAGTCAGAAATGAATGAAGTGATGAGAGTTGTTGAAAGGAGCCTCCAATTACTAAGGCACCCTGAGGAGGGTGGCAACACCCTCGGTCCAGGCCCAGGACAGCTTGCAGGTTGCGGGCAGGCTCTGGGCCAGACAGCCCTGGTCCCTGGAGCGTTCTGGCTAGGCCTGCACACAGCTGCTTCCTCTGAAATATATAAGAATATTTCTGAAGCTTCTTTGAACTTTGGGGAGGAAGAAAAAAAGAAGCCTGATGTTGAGCCTTTAAAAGAGACTCTGGTTTGATTCAGATCCTCATAAAATGTAGGAAGAGACCTACAAGAGAGTACCAGAAAACATTGCTGGCTTGGACCCAGTCTCTGAAGCGCTTAGCATGTCATCTGTTGTATCCTAGGCATTTGAGCTGGCAACGGGAGATTATTTGTTTGAACCACATTCTGGGGAAGACTATTCCAGAGACGAAGGTAAGTATTGTTGCCTGCTGAATACCTCAGTATGGGTCTACAGAGAGTCCGGGCCTTCTGGAGAACATTGTGTTTTTGCACAGAAATAGAACTGTGTTTGGTTTTTCAAACACCAGGTTCAGATGCTTTCCCTTAGAGCTTGAAGCCCCCTCAGTCACAGTGACTGGGCAGAGCCTCCCGGCACAGGTGACGCTGCAGGGAGCTTGTGGCTTCAGCCCGCCCCCTTGCAGGCTGGGAGAGGATAGGCCAGACGAACCTGAGGCCTTTCCGTGGTCCTTTTGTCCACTGATCTGCTGCCCATTTCTCTGTCCTGTCGGGGGCTGAATTTAAAACGACGGAATTCTGGCTTGAATTCCATCTGCAAACCTGCCCATCTCCATGCTTACTTGCTTGCAATGCTGGGGTGACCTGGGGTGAGCTGGCCTCAGGTCAGCTGGTTAACTGGCTGTTACTGCTCCAGTCCTGAGGCCTGCCATCCCAGAAGCCTCTGCATGGATGTGCTGCAGACATTGTTGATTTGAATCTATTTCTGATTTTTACTAATTTCGATTTTTCCCCCTCTTCTTTTATCCCATCCTTCCCTCTGCCCCTCCCATTCCCGTATCCTTTTTTTTCTCTCCTCCATAGACCACATAGCCCACATCATAGAGCTGCTAGGCAGTATCCCAAGGCACTTTGCTCTATCTGGAAAATATTCTCGGGAATTCTTCAATCGCAGAGGTAGTACCTCTTCTTTTTGAAAAGCGCCACGATGCAGACAGAAACAGAATAGCAGCTGCTGATGGTGGCATTAATGGTGACAAAGGCATTTGTCTTAAATTCCCAAAGCAACCCAGCAGAACTCCTGTGCTGACCTCAGAGCTGAGAGGAGGCGGCGTTCGGCCCCTGGCTGCGGCCCCCTGTGCGTCTCCCTCGAGGGCCCTGAGGCTGAGCCTGTGCTCTGTGCTGGCGGCGCTCTGTTTCTGTCTGCGCGGGCGATAGCGGTGTCTGCATGCAGTGTACTGATTAAACTGTCGTGTGTTTCTGTTTTGCTGGCAATGTTTCCCAATGCAGATCACATAGCATTGATCATTGAACTGCTGGGGAAAGTCCCTCGAAAATACGCTATGTTGGGGAAATATTCCAAGGAGTTTTTCACCAGAAAAGGTAACGGTATTTACGTAACACTAATTTTCAGCATGATCCTCTCCCTAAGGAGACATTGTGCATTCACATTTAGGCAGTGGATACAGATCTGGACTTTTACACCTGCGGGATTCTGCTGAAGAAACCTCTCAAGAAATAAAGAATCATCCGATATTTGTGGAATAAGAATTTTGTGAGAGAACAGTCTCACAAAAAAAATCCTTTGATCTCCACGCCTCTCCTTTACACTAAGCACCGGTCCGTGTATTCAAGTATTTATAAAAAGAGTTTAAACGATTTTTAGAAACCAGCTATACTTGCCTTTCCATTTTCCATGTTGTTCCTGGAGCCAGAGTGCTTTTGCAGTGGAGTAGAACCCTAGAGAGTGGACTTAATGGCAGTCCGTCTGCATCCTGATTCATGGGTCTGAGCTGGTTCTGTAAGGGGAATGGGCCTGCGACATCCTGTGTACCTCACATTCTTATACATCAGATCCTGTTCTCTCGGGGCCTCACCTCACGCTGTACTATAGGTGATTTATTTTAATATTATACTTGTTGATCGCCCCTTGGCATGGCCTTAGAACACAGCTGTTTGCCCTGGATAGTCCCTAGTTAGTGATCAGTTTTTAAAAACACCCAAAAGCCCCAGGGAATTTATTTTTACAGAACCTTTCCCCAATGCCATTGTCTTTCATGTGAGCATGGATAGCCCTCTTAATTCATGTTTTTCAGCGTAGATTTTTTTTTTTTTTTGCGTGGGGGGAGGAGTGCAATTTGCTTTAAAAAGAACTTATTAAAGTTGATGTAGGCAGGACATGGAGTTTCTAGAAATTTTTGCAAGTACTAGATACTCTGTCTTAACTGCTGTAGTCAAATTGATTCTCCAAATTTGGCTTATTTTCCTATGAGATAAGGCATTCTTGTACAGTAGTAATGCTTTATGATTCATTTTGGTGATTTCCAGCTAACCAATCCTGTCTTAGCTTTTGAATTTCATTTCCCTGTTTTTGTATGAGGCCTGATTGCTAACCATGCCAAAGACGGTGTTTTCCTACTCCATTTACTCTGAGTGCATCAACCAGACTCTTAACTTTATTGCGCCCACCCAGTGGGTAACCTGTAAAGTATGTAACTGGATGTAGTATTTTTCTTTTTTAAAATCTCATCACAGGAAAAAAATTGTCAGGGGAAAATGTTCTTCAGACATGTATTAGTTTGGTTCTGAGAATCTTGTCTTCGAGTCTGAGTCACTCCAGCAGGTACAAAGGTCCCCTCAGCACACACAGACTTTCTCGTGGTCTCAAGTTGTATTCAGGGCAGCACATTCAGTGGCAGAGCTGGGGCTGGAGTGCGGCAGGGGACCGGGCACAGCGTGTCGCATTGTCCCCCAGACCGCTGGGGGTCCCTTCTGGGGGTGTACCCTCCCTCCAAGGAGGCGTGAGAGGGTGTCTGCAACCCGGGGGTATGCTGAGAGCTGATGCCTTTATTGTTATAAACAGGAAGACACTGTGTACATTGTGAGTTTCTGGACAGCAGTATTGCTAAAAGTGGACAGTTTCCTAGGAGATTTCCAGAAAATGTTATTTGAACATAGTTGAAGCAAAGGAAAGCTCTGGACTATTTTGGCCTGGGATGGCATGGCTTGGGGACTTGTGTTTATTTTAATCAAGGTAGACTCCTTCCACAGTTTGGAACATTTTCAGAGCCTGTAGATGGCGTGAGCCCCATGGGGACTTGGCTCGGAGATGACCTGCCCCAGCCATAGCCTTCCCCCCACGCCAGGTGCGGGTGTGAGGAGGGCAGCCAGAGCAGCAGCCTGATGTGCCGTGCAGCGTGGGCCTGCGGGCACCCCAGAGGTGGAGGGGAAAGGCCCGGGAGGGCTCTCATCCCCACCTCTGGCATCAGCTGTGCTGATGACCAGCAGCCAGCAGGTGCACAGGGACTTTTCCTTTCGTTGTGCTGCTGCTGCCCTTGGCTCTGTAGCAACAAGGGACCGGCACTGTGCATAGTGGGGAGGAAGCTGAAGAGGGACAGAAGGCGGGGCCTTGAATGCTAGAAAATGAAGTCAAATGATTTGAAGGTGCCTCTGCCCACAGCCTGTGCACAGGTTTGCTCATGGAGACCCTGCTTGGAGACCCTTGCTCCTCTTGGGCTTTGCCTTTGATCTGAGCTACAGGCTTGGCGGGGTGAAAGCTGCCAAGTCCCAACCAAGAGCCAGTGGTGGGCCTGGAGCCCTCTTCTCACTGCACCTGTGGGGCTCCTTCAACAGATGTTGGTAAGTGATGCTGGGGTCCTGATGTGCCCAGTGGTTGAGTCTGGCTCAGGACGCTCTGTCCAGCGTCCTGGCTTTCACACTGGCCTTCCCGTAGTGCCCTTACTCCTCAGACAGTAGGAACACTGCCCGCACCCAGAACGGAGTATAAAGTGCTCGTGTGGACCTTGCTGCTCCATCGTCACACTGTCATGTGTGTGGGTTGTGGAGATTGTGTGGCTGGGCTCTTGTTTGAAGAGCATGTTTGAAGGTGGCCTGTGGAGTTGAAGGGCCTCTGGCGTCCTCGGTAGAGGTGGACTGACACGGAACTGACTTGTGTTACTCTGGCAACTAGAGTCCTTTTCTCCTTCCTTTGGATCATTAGGTAGGAAATCCCCTACAATGACTGGGAATGGGGACTTAAATTCTTTCCTGATTATTATTGATTTGTAGTAACTCTGAAACTCATGAGGGATTTAGGGCTTTCACAGAACTCATGGGAATAGATGATGATGAGTGAGTCTGTCATGAAGTTGATTTCACCGTATCCCTTGGAATGAAGGGGATGATTGGCTGTAGCTAAAACATGTGCTGGCATGCCTCCACCAGTAAGGGGAGTGTATGTATGTTTTAGAAATAATGGGATCTTAAATGGATCCATTTAAAATTTCTTCTAAAATACCTTTGTGCCAGAACTGGTAGAGAAAGGTGAAATTGAAAACTGCCATTCCTTTGCTTACGCCTCCTTGGAAAGCAGGGGCTTGAGAGGGCCAAGCAGTGGCCTCCTGCCCTCTGTCCTCCCCGTCCTCCTGGGCGGGGAAGCACATCTCACCCCCACCTGACGCTGGGGAGGAGGAGCGGGCTGTGTGCCTTACCGCTAAAACTGAGGTGCAGCTAAGTGACATTATCTTGCTTAAAATTCAGGATAAAATAACTGCTACTAGTTTGAATTGTTTCTTGATCAGGCATTTTGAAATTGAGGTGGATTTTTTTGGCCAGAAATGTAATTACTGTTCTCACCATATTAGGATTTAATGTTCCAATCTTTCCTTTGAGTGTGGGACTAGCCTCAGAGATATATAAGAAAAGCCATCTTGGTTTGTGTGTCAAGGTGTGGCCCAGCAGAAGTGAGCACCTCTGTGGATCTTGTCCCCCTGCTGTCTTGTATTGGTCTGGGTTCCTCCAAACCTATGCCTGACCCCTAAAGGTGACAGTGTTAGGAGCAGGGCTGTTAGAAGATGCATCAAGTTACGAATGGTGTAGTACCTTATGGAGTCACCTGGAGAGCCCGCTGGCCCCTCTGCTACCAGAGGACAGAGTCTCTGCCCTGGAAGAGGGCCCTCACCCGCCCACACGGGCGCCTGCCTTGAGGACGATGAGGAGTCAGTTTGTTGCTGTAAGCAGCCTGCGTGGACTAAGGCATGAACCTAGGAAAGTGATGGCGAGAAAAACAGAACAGTCAGCAGCACACCTCATTGTTCTGCCAAACAGGTATTCTGTGGTGCCATCATTTTAGTAAAAGCTGCTGTATTGAGGATGGAAATATCAGAGGAGATGGTTATCTTTAAAAAGAAAAAGCTGCTTGATTCTAGATGAGGGTGTTGAGTGTGCTGTAATATATGTGACTGATAGTATGTGTCAGACCAGAGAACTTTTAAGTACAGTGGGAAATTTCAGAGCACGCACGAAACTCGTGTGTAGTCAAAGGACTACATTTGCAGGCACACCTTCAGGGTAAGTGATGTCCAATAGAAGGAGGGGAAAGGTTCAGGAGAGGGTGAAACTCAGCAGCTGGGTTTTCAGTCTTTTTGTTTTTGTTTTTGTTTTCCTTCTGGCTGTATCTCTCCGCTTGTGGGATCTTAGTTCCATGACCAGGGATAGAAGCTGGGCCCCAGCAGTGAGACTGTGGGGTACCAGTCACTGGACTGCTAGGAAATTCTCAGGAGCTGGGTTTTAGTAGAGGTACTACTCTTGATTTTTAATGTTCAGATGAAACTTTCTAGGTTGATTTTTAACTTATCTACAGAATTACCTCAAAATCATCACATTATCTTATTTCTGTGAAGAGAAAAGCTCCTGTGTGGTGTTTGGCCTGTACTAGCTGGGCACTGCCCCATGTGATCTGCTTAGTTTCAAGTTTAAAATGTTGATCATAGCATTTCCATGTGGCATACGCAGTGAGACAGGAGGTAGCCCAGGTACACGTACAGTGGTTTGTAAACTTGAGAGCCGCCCAGCCTGGCAACACTTGGGGGAAGGCCGAGGTGTCATTCGAGGCCCTGCTCTGTCCTGCAGGGGCCAGATGCTGAGATGGGCCTGCAGGCGCGTGTCGGCTTGGCTGAGGTCAGTGGACGCTTGATTCTGCAAAGAACTAGAATAAAGTGTCTTCATACTTGTGAGTCTGAAAGCCTTTGAAACATAAACTGCTTTAACTCTGATTTTATTGGGAGCATTAATTCTGTGTTATAAGAAGTCTGGTTTTTCCTTTCTGTGATAAACTCTCTCAGGACCTGAGCTCTGTGTGAGCAGGGGCTGGGGCTGCCAGAGGAAGTGGAGTTCTGTCCACAGTGGGTACATTTGAAGTCTTCACTGGAGTCCCAGTCTTTGCTGTAGGTGGCCTTTGTGAGCTGGAAGCAGGGTGGGAGCAGTCCTCGCGCTGGGCCAGTCCTGGTGATGCCTGTCGCCCCACAGGTTCCCCCAGGGAGGCTGTGTGACAGAGCCTGCCCGCGAGTTGCGGCAGGAGATGGTGTGATGATGTCACAGGCCATCTGTATGACGCAGCACAGAGCAAAGGTGCGAGGAAGATAGCAAGCCATGCTGAGACTAAGTTTCAGTCACTGTTTACTTAAATTTGAGCATGTGGTTAAAAAAAAAAGTCAATGAAACTGCTACAGCATGTTCGGGTAAATTCTGTCATAGTTCATCCCATTGATTCCTGTCATTTATTCTGAGCTCCTCAGTAGTGAGTTGTTTTTACCGCATCCTTAAACAGCCTTGGAATTCTTTTAAAGTTATTTTTTTTTTGTAAGTTTTCTGCCAGTTTTTCAGTAACAGTTTTATTGAGGTGTAATCTACATACCATACAATTCACCCTTTCAAAGTGGGCAGGTCAGTAATTTTTAGTATATTCACACAGTTACGTGAATGTTGCTGTTGTCTAATTTTAGAATGTTTTCATTACCTCAAAAGAAACTGTGGGCCTGTTAGCACTCCCCTCGGTCCCCCCACTATCAGTTCAGTGCAGTTCAGTCACTCAGTCGCGTCCGACTCTTTGCGACCCCATGAATCGCAGCACGCCTGGCCTCCCTGCCCATCACCAACTCCCGGAGTTCACTCAGACTCACGTCCATCGAGTCAGTGATGCCATCCAGCCATCTCATCCTCTTTGTCCCCTTTTCCTCCTGCCCCCAATCCCTCCCAGCATCAGAGTCTTTTCCAATGAGTCAGCTCTTCACATGAGGTGGCCAAAGTACTGGAGTTTCAGCTTTAGCATCATTCCTTCCAAAGAAATCACAGGGCTAATCTCCTTCAGAATGGACTGGTTGGATCTCCTTGCAGTCCAAGGGACTCTCAAGAGTCTTCTCCAACACCACAGTTCAAAAGCATCCATTTTTCGGTGCTCAGCCTTCTTCACAGTCCAACTCTCACATCCATACATGACTACTGGAAAAACCATAGCCTTGACTAGACGGACCTTTGTCGGCAAAGTAATGTCTCTGCTTTTGAGTATACTATCTAGGTTGGTCATAACTTTTCTTCCAAGGAGTAAGCGTCTTCTAATTTCATGGCTGCAGTGATTCTGGAGCCCCCAAAATGAAGTCTGACACTGTTTCCACTGTTTCCCCATCTATTTCCCATGAAGTGATGGGACCGGATGCCATGATCTTCGTTTTCTGAATGTTGAGCTTTAAGGCAACTTTTTCACTCTCCTCTTTTACTTTCATCAAGAGGCCCTTTAGCTCCTCTTCACTTTCTGCCATAAGGGTGGTGTCATCTGCGTATCTGAGGTTATTGATATTTCTCCTGACAATCTTGATTCCAGCTTGTGTTTCTTCCAGTCCAGAGTTTCTCATGATGTACCCTGCATATAAGTTAAATAAGCAGAGTGACAGTATACAGCCTTGACGTACTCCTTTTCCTATTTGGAACCAGTCTGTTGTTCCATGTCCAGTTCTAACTGTTGCTTCCTGACCTGCATACAGATTTCTCAAGAGGCAGGTCAGGTGGTCTGGTATTCCCATCTCTCTCAGAATTTTCCACAGTTTATTGTGATTCTCATAGTCAAAGGCTTTGGCATAGTCAATAAAGTAGAAATAGATGTTTTTCTGGAACTCTCTTGCTTTTTCCATGATCCAGTGGATGTTGGCAATTTGATCTCTGGTTCCTCTGCCTTTTCTAAAACCAGCTTGAACATCAGGGAGTTCACGGTTCACGTATTGCTGAAGCCTGGCTTGGAGAATTTTGAGCATTACTTTACTAGCATGTGAGATGAGTGTTGATCCTGGTCTACTTTCTGTCTATGAATTTGCCTATTCTGGATTTTTTCATATAGTTGGAATCATAAAGTATGGTTGATATTTGTAATGGCTCCTTTCATTTACTCTCATGCTTTCCAGGTCCATCCATGGGTAGCATTAATCAGTACTCTATCCTTTTTTCGCGTGACTAGACCACCTCGGATTTTCCGTTCACCAGTTGATGGACATTTGGGTTGTTCCCACCTTTTGGCTTTTAATAATGCTGTTGTGAACATTAATGTACAAGTTTTTGTGTGGATATAATGTTTTCATTTCTCTTGAATGTGCATGTGATACTTGAGTTACAAAGGTTTTTACTTTTTATGAAGTTCAGTTTTCTGTTTCTTAATTTTGTTACTTGTGCTTTTGATATTTTAATCCAACATCTAAGAATCTCTTATCTACTTCAAGGTCATGAAAATTTATTTTTCTGTTTTCTTCTAAAACGTATGGCTCTAGCTCTTCTGCTTAGATCTAGGATCCATTTCAGTTAATTTTTGTTTCTGTAGGAGGTAGGGTTCATTTAGAATTTGACCTCAAATATTTATTTACATGTACTTTGTAGGAAATTAGTCAAAATTTTTTTGTCTTCCTTAGTACCTGTAGCTACTGATAGGTTTCCTTTCTCTGTGTATGCTACTGAAATTTGTCATAATTTATTTTATATCATGGTTTTCTTTTTAGTTACCAGTAATACTGTACCAGGATTTTGTTTTATAGTCCCGTGTGTGTGGTGTAAAACCTTACATGCTTGTATGTTTAATTCTGGAATGTTATAATCTCATAGGCAAAATAATACATTTTCCTTCATAAATCACCTAAAATAATACTCCAGAGGCGAGGAACAGAAGTGTTTAATATTTTTCCTTAGCAAGAACTCATAGCCAGGGGCTGGCATGAGGAGTGGCCGACCCGAACCTTTACCCCAAGGGAGGGTCCCTCTTTCAGGCCTGTTGCCATCAGTCCTCCTCTGTGTGTGTGTGTCGGGGAGGTTCTACCCACAGAGCAGGTCAGGAAGCCTGAGAGGCAGCGCTGCCCATCTGGCCTTGCTGGCACCCAGGTGGCCTGCATGTGTATGAGAGCTTGATGCCGAGGGATGGTTAAGTGTTACTCGGCGTTCTTTAAGAAGGAAAGGCTTAGAAACGGTTTAAGAAGTAAAGACTATCACAGTCAAGTGTTTTGGTATTGGCATAATTTGATTCAACAAAACATATCTTGATATATTTTCCTAAGGAAAAAATTGCCAAGGTGTAAAATATTTGTACAATAGGACAGATGGTTTAAAAAAAGTTTTTTTAATGTTTTAGTCTGATAGTTTTTTTTTGTTTTGTTTTGTATTATACATGGTGGGAATGGGGTGGCTGTGTTTCTTGAGTGTTACGGGTCAGGCTGGGGCTGATGAGTGGACCTGAGGCCCTCACTTATCAAAGGAGCCTTTTCTTGGCAGTTCTAGGAAAGTGTGTTGCTCAGTCGTGTCTGACTCTTTGTGATCCTATGGACTGCAGCCCATCATCGTCCTGTGCCTGTGGGATGTCCCAGACAAGAATCCTGGAGTGGGTTGCCATATCCTTCTCCAGGAGATCTTCCTGACCCTGGGATTGAACCCGTGTCTCCTGGGTCTCCTGAATTGCAGGTGGATTCTTTACCCCTGAGCCACCGGGAAGGCCACTGCATGTATGAATTTGTGTGAGTTTGGGAGCTTAGGGTTTGTTTTTAAGTAACTTCTATCAACTGTTTATAAGATAGTGCTGCTGCTTCTTATGCAGTTGAACATAAGTTGTACATACGATGACAGGGTGAGGTGAGTACATTGCCTGTGTTTCTTTGCATTGTAGAGTTTTCCCACCTACCTTCATAATCCACATATTTGTTCATTTTAGAGGCAACACACTATTTTATTATTGCAGTATTGTTATGTATTCAGTATCTTTGTACATTCCGTTTTCTGTGTGGGTTTACCTGGCCAGAAGTATATCAGATATTCTAGAATTTCTTTTGGAATCGTCTTTATCAGTTTATAGTATAGCTTTCCCGCCTTGTATGGTTTTCCTGTTACTATGCAGATTTTAAGGCATCTCTCATGGTGAAGCAGCTCTCCTTTCATGGAAGATTGTGTGTACTTGGATGCCTGTTCATGGAGCTTAGTCTGAAAACGGCATCCTCAGGAGTAGATTCCCAGTTCTGAGCAGCTCGTGCTCAGCAGTCGCTTACTTGCCAACCTGGAGAGTGCTTATTCCACTAAGTACAGAGTAATGTCCCCCGTGGAACTGGTTTTGCCATGTTGCGTGTGTGCTTCCATAGTTTGCTCTAACGTTGTCCTGGTGACATCAGCAGTCACTACAGAATCAGTGGAGCTGCATTAGAGAGGATGCGGAAAGAGGAAGAAATGACCTTTAACAAAGCTGATATCTGGGGGCGCCTGCTTTCCATCTTTATGGCTCTTTGAAAATTACTCTTGGGATCATTTGTAGAACATAGTTGGTTTTTTGGCCCTGCCAGGCAGCATACAGATCTTAGTTCCCCAATCAGGATTTGAACCCATGCCCCTGCACTCGGAATGTGGAGTCTTAGCCACTAAACTGCCAGGAAAGTCCCTAGAATGTAGTTTTGACCTTTTTACTACTTAACATGTGGCCATACAGTTTCTACCATGTTACTGAGTAATATTAAATAATATTCATCAAGTATATGTACAGGGTCTGGCTGTGTTTTTGACCACAATTCTCTGATGTCTGAACACTTACATTTTTGTGAGTATGTAATAATTTTGCAGTGAGCATATTTGGGGGCCAGGGTTTATTTCCCTAGGTAGGATTCCTACAACAGGAGTTTCTGGGTAAAGGGGTGAATATTCATTGGTTGCTCCCACTTATTCTCGTGGAGACTGTTGCCAGGAGAGGAAACACTTGCTCCTCTCAGATGGCAGACAGCTAGCTACCTCTTGGTCTCCATGCTTGGCTCTGTCCCTGTCCTCACATGGGAGTCAGGAATTGACTTAAACCCTCTCCCTTTCCCAGAGATACAGTCTTGTGATTTCTTTGTTCAGAACTGTGTGCACATGACAACCCTGTAGACAGACCAGTTCATAAGAATGTAGGTTGAAAGCGTTTTTGGCCAAAAGGAAGTCATTATAGGGTAATTACAAGTGGTTTTTCCTTTTGTTTTTTTACATTGTGATACTGTCTTTTGGGATATTCTTTTACCATCTCTGTGATTAAAGAAAGGAGGGCTGTGTATCTACTCTGAGTCACAGACCAGGCCTCCTGAAGACCTTTGTGCGCACAAGCCCGACCCTCTGTGGCCGCATGTTGTGTGCTAGCCGCCTGCTCTGTTCAGGCCACAGCGGGCATCTCTGGAGGGAGGAACTGGCCCAGCCAGTGTGCGAGGGGCCTGTCAGCAGCCTGGGCCCCAGGGCATGGAGGTGGCCTCGCGGTGTGCAGGTCCTGTGGGACCTCCTGTGAACATTTCCAACAGGGAAAATGAGTTATTCTTCATGACAGTCATCCTGTCCTTTTTACATAGAATGACTTTTTTTCCTATTATGAAAAAGGCTATTACAGTTCCCAGACCATTTACTAGCATGTCAGTCACTCTGTCTGACGTGAAGAGGGCTGTTCATGACTGGCCCTTTTCATACTGCAGTTAGAACATTTTGAAAAGGATAACTTAAGGCTTTTTATAAATTGATGTCTGATAGATTTTAGAATATATTTGTGGAGATCAGTGGGATTTTGATTTGGGTGGACTCTAGAGTTGTGCTGTCCAGTGGCTACTTGTAGCTATTTAAATTTTAAACCTCTGTTCCTTAGTCACCAACTCCATCCTGAGTGCTCAGTAGCTGTGTTGAGCTGGCAACGACCATATTGGACAGTAGAGATAAAGTATTGATACATCTCTACCATCATCCAAAGTTCTCTTCATTAGCCCTCTTCCAGATGAAAAGATTACCCTTTCTTTTCATGGTAACCTGCAGAAAAAAAAGCAGTCTATATTAAGGAGTTTAAAATAACATGTATCTTAAAGCTTTTTCTAAGCAAATAAGCAAATTGCCAAGAGTCCCAAGTTGAAGAGTACCTGGATTCATCTTAGCAAATGAAAATATTCTGAGTGTCCTCAGCATGCTCCGCTTATTGAAAGAAACCTTGAACTGATACAGATGAATTTTTCCCTTTAAATGAACCCGTTTACATTCACCAGGCTTCCTTACTGGGGAAGCTGGCCTTTGTTGTCGTGTAGTGTTGCAAAGGTAAGTATCTGCTTGATTGTGAAGAACTCAGCTGGACCAACAATGGGAAATGGACTTTAGAAGCTTTCTTGACATTGCCTGTCCTTCCCTGTAGGAGAACTGCGGCACATCACCAAACTGAAGCCCTGGAGCCTCTTTGATGTACTTGTGGAAAAGTATGGCTGGCCCCATGAAGATGCTGCACAGTTTACAGATTTCCTGATCCCGATGCTAGAAATGGTTCCAGAAAAACGAAGCTTCAGCAGGCGAATGCCTTCGGCATCCTTGGTTGAATTCTTAGCAGATTCTGCACTCACCCGTTCTGAGCTGGCACATGTTGTCCAGTGCATTTGGCCCTAAAGGGGGACTCTCATTCTTAACAGGATTACAAGTGAGCTGGCTTCATCCTCAGACCTTTATTTTGCTTTGAGGTACTGTCATTTGACGTTTTGCTTCTTGTGCACTGTGATCCTGGGGAAGGGCAGTCTTTCGTCTTCAGCTTAGTAGTTTACTGACCCACTTTTCTTCTGAAAACAATAACATGTCTCTAAGCATTGTTTCTTGTGTTGTGTGACATTCAAATGTCATTTTTTTTTTGAACGAAAAATACTTTCCTCCTTGTGTTTTGGCAGGTTTTGTAACTATTTATGAAGAAATATTTTAGCTGAGTACTATATAATTTACAATCTTAAGAAATTATCAAGTTGGAACCAAGAAATAGCAAGGAAATGTACAATTTGATCTTCTGGCAAAGGGACATCATTCCTGTATTATAGTGTATGTAAATGCACCCTGTAAATGTTAATTTACATTAAATATGGGATGGGGACTCAAATTTCAGAAAAGCTACCCAGTCTTGAGTGCTTTGTAGCCTAAGTTGCATGTAATGGACTTTTAACTGCTCCAAGGAGTTGTGCAAACTTTTCATTCCATGACAGTCCTTTGCATTGGATTTTAAACAACTGGCTTTAGGTTATGTCATTCCCTGTATGGCACTTTAAAGAAAGGACATGCTTCTCATTCTGAAATACACATTATAGTTTAGTGGTCCCATTCGTATTTTTGCATATTTTCAATTAAAAGTACTTTTAAGGAAAAAGAGCAATTTCCTTTAAAATGTGGTGGCCCAGTACCACGTGGTGTTGCTTCCTCCAGGCACTGTAAGTTAAACTCTACATAGATTAAATTGGACACAAGAAACATGTTCAGTGTGTGGAATGAAAAAATACACATATATTTTTTGGAAAAGCTTGTTCGTGTTTGTCTAGAACCAAGGTATGGTATATACAACTTGCAGTGCAATGGGAAGAAAGAATACTAACATCTCAGAGAAAACAGGGACTACATTCATTCCAGAGACAGTTTTGTGTGTGGCTACAACAAATTTTACTAGCTTCTTCATTGTCTTTCCATGCACTGAAGTTGAGAAAATGATTTTCCCTTTGCAGGTTGCACACAATTTTGTTTAAGCATTTCCTTCAAATTGTAGAATCCAGGACACAAACCATAGTAGGCAATACAATTTTAGAATGTAATATATAGAGGTACATTTAGCCTCTTTTAGAAATCAGTGGATTGAATGTTGTTTTTTTTAAATTTTACATTCCTCAAGGTGCCTCGTTTTTCTTGACTTTGTCCATTAACATTTATCCATATGCCTTTGCAATAACTAGATTGTGAAAAGATAACACGTGTTGTAACAATAATCCATTGTTTGAGGTGCTTGCAGTTGTTTTAAAAATTAAAGTGTTTTGGTTTTTTTTCCCAGACATTGCCTTGGTCATTGGCCTGTATTTAAAGTGATAGAAACAAACATTTGCTATCCTTTTAATATAGTATAACCATAATTAAAGGAAATATCAGCATTCCTATTGAAAGAAATGTAGAACATGCATCAAGGCTTAATATGAGGAAAACATTCATTGTTTGTAAGGGGTATGACATGGGTCTAGAAAACATGCTGTAGTGTAGATTCAGTACCTAGAATTTCTGTGAACCTTTTCCATTCATATTTCATCAAAAACATACTAATTACATTTTGAGCATTGTCAGTTTTATTTTTTTAAACTATTCACTGTGAGGGAATGAGACACACAATTCTCTTAGAAGTCAGCATTAGATTGTATTGCTGTGAGGTGGAAGATAGCATTCATTTATGTGATGTGAATGCTAAGTTTTTCTAATGAGGTTGTAGGTTACCTTGTAGGTTCTGTGAAAGATAGTGGCTGTAGACCAGTGATGCCATCCATGACGTGCACAGGAACCATTCTCACGAGAACCACGGAATACATGTATGTCTCCCTAAGTCTATAAGAATTTTTATCAGGGTTATGGCACACGTGAATAGTTTGTCTAATACAGTTTTGGCTCATGTTAGAAAACAGTCTAGATTACTATTTCTTTTGTTAGGATCTGTCATTTATAAAATAGCCTACTAGTTTACAAATGTAAAAGCAATTGTTCTAGAAAGAATATACAAGGGTATTAGGTATGGTTTGGTTTTTAGCAGATTCTTGGTGGCTTGATGATGATGAATGCATATAAGCTCAATGAGAATCACTGGTTATGCAAAACACTATAGCCAGCTCAGTGATTTTAGTTGAATGTCCTATCTTTTCCTTTCTCTAGTCTATGTGAAGTCTTTATGGAGAATGACAAGCAGTGGATCACATATGTGATTATAACAGATTCAGAAGCTGGCTGGCTGAAAATTAGGACTGCCCCAAGGCAGAGGAAAAGTGGATATAGGAGCTTCAAAAAAGCATAAACTTTCTAGGTGAAAACTGATTTACTAACTTGCTTCTTCCTGTACTTGCATCATCTATAGCTAGCTAACCAGGAAAAACTGTTTTTCTATTGAGATACTTCTTAAATTCCAGTTTTCTCCCATTACATTTTTAGAGATTAACGGAGTTTATAGAAAGGCTTCTGTATACTTATGTAGTAGGCAAATGAGGAAGTAAATCTTCAGGACAGTCCTTTTAAAGAAGTGTGACTACTGATAGTTCATTATTATGGGACTTTGTCTTCTGTTTAAAGCCATCAATCAGGCAGCAGATGATGTAAAGCTGTTTCTTCTCAGATAACTTGAGTGAATGCCGTAAGTAGAATTTTGTCTGCTGATCGAAGAGGGCAAAGCTGACCTAAGTTCTTTTAAAATTTAAAGATGATCAGGATTGAGCCCTAAGCAAAACTATGTTAATGTAGCTAGCAATGGAAATTAAAAATATAAAACATATTACTGCCAATCTTAGTCATTTTTAGTCTACTTTTTCTCCAATACAGATTTCATATACTGTGCCAAATTAAGCAATTGTATGATAAAAGATGTGTTGACAAATACTGTCCCTTCTATTGGTTATACTTACTCTTGAGAAGTAGAAGATAATAAGTATTATTCCAAAATAATTTTATATTTCAGCAATAAAATGTTCACTTGAGAGGCCGTTTTCATTTTGCTTAGCTAAGAAATAATACCTTTTTCCTTTAGTTTTGTATACCCAAAACAAATTTTATTTCCTACTAGTCTTTTAAATACTATAGCTAGACAATATTGCGTTAAGGTTTTCACAGAGTTTTGATTCATCAATAGGACATTTCAGTAATGTGCTAACATGTCCAAGTGAGATATTCCTGTTTTTAGGTGAGATACTCTGTATTTTCAAAAGGTTGTAGTCTATAATTGAATCATGTGCTGCTTTAATGAAATGGATTCCTTTCATCTGACATCAGAAAACTGAATGTTTGTAGCATTTATGTAGCATGGTAGTTTCTTATGCCTGCGAAATCACATATAGGAACATTACAGGAACAAGCCTTAACTGCTTCCTGACACTTGTTGCAGTCCAGTTCAACTGAGGTAGTAGTTGCAAAGAAAATGGCAGGCTCCTTACAAACTATCTGGAAAAGGTAACTTTTGTAAAAAAAAAAAAAAAACAAACAAAACAAAAAAACCAAAAACAACCCGCTTAAACAGACCCCCAATCTCAGAAGTTGTTCAGGACAATTTGGTAAAACTGACATAATTGTGGTTTATTAACATGAATTAAAATGCCCAACCAGTGCTTCAATGTGACAGTATATTTAAAATAAAGAAATTAAAAGCCATATACTGTACTACTTTCACAAAGATCACATAGTTTTGCAAAGACTTGTCATATGTACAATGCTATATATCAAATGAGAAAGCTGTAAGCAATTATATACGCAAAAATGCAGTATTTACAGTCAGGAGACATTAAAAATCATTTATACATTAAATTACATTTTGCTTGCAAATAACCGATAAAACAAAATGAGCCCTGTTCACAGCAAACTATAAAAATCTGTATTGCATTTTTTATACCTAAGATGCACTCACAGAACTGCTGATAGAAAGAAAATCCTCATACTGCCGTTACTTAGCTGTGTGGTTAATGCATATGTATAAAATAATATAGAAAACATTCACTAGATGAATTTTAACTGCAACAATAAAATTTAAAGGTCATGTAGCATCAAATCTACTGCCAGAAAAACAGCTGGAATGTTCACTTACAAAATAAAAGATATTAACACTGGCTTAACAGCACATTTTTTAAAGAATTTTAAAAAGGAAAAAGACAATGAAAGAGCACTGGTGTTTTTTTTTATACAAAGTTTCATGTACAAGCTTTAAAAAGTACCATAACTGGTACATATGAAATATACAGTTTATCTTACAGAACATTTTAAAAATGTTTTTGAAGTCCGTTTAATGCCACCCCGAACCATGGTAATTGTTCTGAAATGTCGGTGGCACCTGTGCTCTGTGAATTGGAATCTGTCCAGGCACTGGAGATGCCTGCTGAGGTCCTTGGACCCCATGTGGCAGGGCCACAGAGCCAGGATGAGGACAGAACCCTGAAGCGGTAGGTGTTGGAATACTGTTTGGTCCTTGGGGCTGGAGATGAGGACCTGCAACTGGTAATGGACAATGTGGCCCTGTTCCAGAAGGCTGGTGTTGGGGTCCCAGTCCTAGAGTGGTGTGATGTGTAGCTTGTGAGGGATATGGTGGTACAGCTGGATGAGCACTTGAAGGAAAAAAGTGGAGGTCCTTGATGAGGTGGATGGTGTAAGGCTTGAGCTGATGCGGTGTGATGCCCAGAAGCCAGAACGCTGGAAGGCGGAGGAGGAGGGGGAGGTGGAGGGGCTGAATTTACCACATGCTGGTGTTGTGCTTGTAGACCTTGGAGTCCTGTGGAAGGGTGGGGCGGTGGATGGTGATGAGGGGCAGGGCCAGGAGGTGGAGGGGGTGGTGGCAAATGGTGTCCGGCAGTTTGAGAATGGATATGCGAGCCAGGGGTGACGGCGTGAACAGGCCCCACTACATGTGCTACTGAGTGTGGCTGATGGGGGCTTGGCTGTTGTGCAAGGTGTGGTCCTGGAGCAGGTGGTGGTGGAGGAGGGGGTGGGACCACAGCAGCAGATGTCTGATGGTGAACAGCAGGGTTCTGAGAAGGCAAAAAATGCCCTGGAGTAACGTGGTGTCCTGGAACTGTTTGCTGGCTTGTGGCGCCAGGAAGTGCTTGATTTGGTCCTGATGTAAACACAGTTTGTTGGGAAAGACTACCTTTAAGCTGATTATAATTCTGAAAGTTTGCAGAGGGCTGCTGGTTTTGATAATAAGACGATGAAGATGGGGGTGGAGGGGGTGGAGGGGGTGGAGCCGTGCTGCTCAGACTTGTCTGATTAAACTGACTGTATGTTGCCGAAGATTGTCCTGAGGGTGTCTGTGTAAATAATGCTCCAGAAGTTGCCTGCTGAGTACTGGCTTGAAGGTTCTGTGCAGCTGGGTAAAAACTTCTTGGAGGCTCTCGCTGAGGTGTTCCAACTTGAGGTGACTGTGAATGGTGAGGCCTGTAGGGAGAGCCTAACTGCTGTGTAGGAGGCTTTGGTGAGAGATAGCCATGCTGTACAGGCGTGTGAGGCGTCGATGACTTTGGAGGATTTTCTATGTGAGGTGACGGAGGACAGTGCAACTTCATGGGTGCAGAAGGCAGCTTTTGTGAGAGTTGCTCAGATGAACAGCGAACGAGTGGCTGTGGAGGATGGTTCTTTGAAAGTGCTTGGGGGTTATTTGACAGCTGTTTTTGATGGAGTTCTGTTTTCAGGTGGACACCATTCTCAGCTTCTGATACAATAACTGTTCCCTCCCAATGGGAATCTGGTTTTGTAAGTATTTTCCCATGTGGCTGAACAGGAATTACAGGTCCAGGTGAACCAGGCTATGTAAAGAAAACAAATTATATAAAGTTATGAAACATTCTGTATACATTGCGGTTTGTTGTTGTTATAACATTCATTTTATATATTTAATGAATGTTATATATTATTCATTTTAAAAGGGGCAGGGAATAGGATAGGTCTGAAGACAACTACAGAGGTTTCGGATACTAAAAAGCCAATTTTTAAGTAGTTCAACAAGTTCCGCTAATAAGCTTCAACTGGATTCCCCAAATTTTCATTGAACACAAATTAAGGAAATTAATCTCCATTTTTTCCCCTAAGTACCTTAAACACTTGAGGCAAGTTTCAATTCTGTAATTTAAATTTCTATGTTCAAAATAGTGACAAATCTGCTTGGGGTTGATAAACTTGCTCCCCACCCCCAACTGTTTTCATTCATATGTTTTCATTCATAATATGTTTTCAGTGTTCAAATACAGATAATCCAAGTATGAGAGTATGTGAATATTTAATGATGTTCTTTAAGGAGAACGAAAAAAATCAGATTGCCTCACTATTAGTTTCCAAAGATAATGCCCCATTAAGTTATCATGTATTCATGATCCAGGACAGAGGTAGCATTTCTTTCAAATGAATGTCTTCTGACCTTTTGTTTTTAGAGAATTAATTGACTGGTCAAATATTTCATGAACAGACTCTAAATTTCCTAGCCACTAGCATACAGAAGGGGTGAAACTGCTGAAGCAAACGTAAGCTGCTGAAGTATGTTTACCACGTTGGAACTTTAACAGGAAAAATGTCCAGAAATCACAAACTGATACTTGGGTACAGCAGAAAAATCTCCAGATGCGCTTTACCATCCACTTTTCAGAATGGCCACGTTCAAAGGTCAATGTTATTACCTTGCTCATTTTTGAAGGACTTTTACAAGTATTTTGGGAAGTATCTGGGGATGGGCATTCATTTGTAGTTGTGGGTTCTAGATTTTCAGGATCAGGATCTGTAAAGCATAAGGAATCACAGAAAATGTAAAATTACATGATAAATATTTCCTTTTACTAATACTTCAATGTACATTCTATTAATTCAAACCAACGTCTAGAAAGGCTCTCTCCTTTATGCTTTTAAAAGGTATTTAAAACCACCACCATGACAGGTCATCTGCTTACTGACCTTCTGTAAGTTCACTGAAAGAAGGGACTGGGCCCTTGGGTTGCAACTGGGGAATGTGATTTGAATGAGATGAAGGAGAAGACGGAACATGATTCGGTGAACATGGGACACATGGTGACTCTGCCCCTAGAGACGAAGCAGAAGCAGAGCCGGAGAGAACATTAGGAATGCAGAGGACGGGCGCAGGGGGTTAGCTGCCTCCACTCTTTGGCAAAGGAACAAGCTCACTTACCACTGTCTTTATCTTTTCGGTGATCACTAAGAAGCAGAGCTCTCTGGTAACTCCTCTCTCTCACTTGCTCCACTGAAGTTGAGGCCGTCCTTTAAAATCAAGTCATATCACCAGTTTAAAAGTTATTGCTGGCTAGATCATTTTTTGCCACTTGATGGTCAACATATCCTCTCAGGTATAAAGGCTTTGGCTCTTTAAGGGAAATACTTTGGTGTTAAGTTTTGAAAATAGTACCCCCAACATCTCCCCAAACTGAGATTTTTATCAGTTATTTGAAGAACTCAAGCAGACTCCATTCCTTTGTCTTAAGCAAGTTCTTGGTGAAGAGGGGTTTGTTGAAGGGTAGCATGTTAACATTCAGACTATCACTTCAAATTACCAAAGGGACCAAATATACCTCTTACAGATTTACCCTGTATCTGGATTATAAGGCTAGCAGGAAGCTCAGAGGTAAGAGGACCAAGATGTAAAATGCACGTGGCCTCCTGCCCTTTGCCAAGACCCTCACTAGCCAGTTGCTTCTATTCCTTTTGAAGAAACACTAAACATGATTGTTGTTTCAAGTAATGATAAGGGTGGTAAACAAATCGTGAGATGCTACGATAAAGGTTCTTTGGAAAGGAGTATTGTTTGAAGAACGTGAAAATTATCAAGGAGTAGATACAATGGACTTTTAACTACACAGGCAAATAAATATCTTGGTTAAAACCTTATCTATCAGCAAGATCTTCAAAATTAATATTACAAACCACTATCTGCTTAGCCCTAGGAGAACAACAATAAACAGGAAGTAACTGATAACAAAAATCTGTCATTTCGCAGAATAGCATAGTTCAAATCTTTACAGGTATAGCCCCATTCAAAATGAGCCAAGATACTGACTGGGAGAAATAACAAAGACTACTTTCATAAGAAGGTATACTGTTTGTTTGTAGTTCTAAAGTTACCAATTAGGTCTGTGTGGTTTTTTTTTCAAACAGGCAGCTTACCATTGAACTTCTGGTTCATTCTTTTCACTGGCAGACGCTTCCTTAACAGTACCATTATTGCTGGTTTCTTCCGAAGTAGCATGATAAACTGTAGCTGGTGTTGGTAAAGGTAGGCTAGCGGCGCTTTCTACCTGCTCCCCATTTTCACTCCTGTGGGCACACCCATCAGCACTGCTGCTGCTCAGGTTTCCACTTGTGTGAGGTGATACACTAACCAGCGCAAAGTGTTCTGTCTTAGAGCCACTTTTCCTAGCTTCACGTTGTCTCTTCCGATATTCTAATAGAGAAACCTTAAGCAAGAAAGATAAAGGAAAGCGCATCTTTTATTCTTGTTTTAAATATTAGAAACAATCTATTCTTTTTCTAAAGAGAATTATTATATTTACATTAGGAAAATTATGTAAAATAATTTGATTCCGAACAAATAACAATAATAAACAATTAGCAAATGCCTACTTTATGCCAGGCATTGTATTTAGATGATTTTACATACATTATGTTATTTAAGCCTCACAACAACCCTATGAAATAGGTATATATTATCATCCCCATTTTACAGATGAGGAAATTGAGTAACTCACTCACTCAAGGTCACACAGCTGGTGAGTGTTGGAGCCGGGATTCGAACCTAGGTCTTACTTGAAAGCCCGTGCTCTTTCCACTATACTATATTGCTTCCCACAAAGTTGCCAACTGGACTCTGTTATAAAAATTAAAAGCACACATCACTAAAATTCTTTGACTTGAAAAGCAATAAGCCTATTAACAAATAAATACGTGTTGTAGTTTCTCCCACTACTCTGAAATAAGGCATTCTTATTGTTTCAGTATGTCTGCCAACCAAATAATGGTGGTAAATCAGGGAACTATTTATATAATACTTATATCTCTTAGTACAGTACTTTTCAAAATACTTTTGTATCCATGGCTTAAGAATACTATAGATATTACTGATGAGGAAAGAGGCCATTTCTTCCATTTTGGGCCTCATGTTCTATGTAAAATAAGGGTAATAACACAAATGGGGCTTCCCTCATAGCTCAGTGGGTAAAACAATCTGCCTGTGGTGCAGGAGACCAGGGTTCAACCCTGGGTCGGGAAGATCCCCTGGAGAAGGAAACAGCAACCCACTCCAATATTCTTGCTTGGAGAATCCCATGGACAGAGGAGCCTGGCAGGCTACAGTCCATGAGGTCCCAAGAGTCGGACACAACTTAGCAACGAAACCACCAAGAAGACATAGTACTCAGTTCCATTTATTTGGTTGGGAAGTGGTTATTTTTAAAAGTTATTCAAAGTGAAGTAATCACCTTGAGTTTTTGATCTCTGAAACCATGGTCCTTATAATAATTTAGTTCTCTGCAAACAGTATGTAGTCAATGGGGCACTGACAAAAGGTTTAAAAATGTACACATCAATAATTTAATATGAACAAAGTATGAATGCCTTACATAATACATAGCTATTAATTACCCTCAGTAGTATGAATAAAACACTATTAAAAGGACTATAAATTGTTAAATTTGTAACCTTTTTCTTTTTGTGGTGGATTCTGGGGTGTGCAACTTCCGTCGATCAAATTGTCATTAACCGTCCGTCCGAAACCAGATACAAGCCCATCTTCTGAAGTACAAAACACGGGTGTTTCCATAAACATGCCTCTAGTATCATCCTGCATCAGGCACTTTGACTCACTTATTCGGAAGCCGCCTCCAACCTCCAACTGATGCGAGGGTGTCAGGTCCCTCAAGTTGGAATTTACTGAGAAGTTAACGCCTGTTCTCTCAGGACTCTTGACCCAGGAAGAATACAGTGGGCCCCGACCCGAGTGAGCAGATTCCAGTTGGCTGTTAGAATCAGTCCTGTCATGTGTAGTTGTTTCCATGGTTTTATGTAACGCAGTTTGCTCGACTGTATCGAGTCCTAGTTGAAGATCTGACACCGGTTCCTTTTCTCCAGGGCACTGCCTGTTGACTTCAGTCCTATTCCTAGGGCTGCCATAGCCAATAGTCTTTATTTCTTGCAGACCCAGTTCACTTAAATTAGAATTTCTAAAAGGCCCCAGTGTTAACATAGTTGACGATCTGTCATATCCCTGTTTACAGAATTAAAAAAAAAAATTACACAAATAACCACATTTGGAAGCTACTTACATTAAAGCTACCAATAATTTAAGCAAAATAATGATACAAAGAAAAAAGCCACCAATTAAAGAAATCTTTCTTAATATCTTCTTACCTCTTGACTATAAGTGCGTCTCTTAATTTCTGGAGAACTTTCTGGGGAAGAAATATTCTACATAAAAGACAGAAGCAGAATTGAAAATTAAAATATATAACTAAACCCATATTTACAGAAATGAAAACTTATGAGAAACTACTACACACACTTTGGTTTTAAACTTTTCTCTTTTATTTCCATTGTCCTTATAGTTGGCTTTAAAGTCAGTCTGATATATAGTCGTTTAGTCTGACTTCTGTAGATCAATAAAATGAAAGTTACGTTCATTTGATTTAAAAAAGTTTAAATTCACATATGTTCAAAGTTTTCACTTAGTTCCTTAAAAACTATTATTTACATATTTATTAAAAGGAGAGAAAAGCTATTAAAGAAACCCCATCCCCACAGGCTTTTGTTTTTGCCACGTAAGTTTCTCACCTCAAAGTGCATGGTATTTCCTGGTGTGCCAGGAGTTACTGGGGTAACTGGTGAATATATGGGCTTATAACCATTTCTACAAGCTTCATCATCTGACTTTATCCGTGGAGGAGTGGAAAATGATGGGTCTGTAGGAGTAATATCTGTGTGAGTTGGTGTAGCATATGGTGAAGGAGTAGGTGTGGAGGTTTCTGAGTAAGCAGAATCTAGCAACTGATAAAGTCTTCGTTTTTTCAGTGGTGTAGTTAAATCTGTTGGTAAAATAATAAATTATAAATTATACTAACATTTGCTACAATCTAATGCATTCTGGGAAAGCACAAAACATTGACAATCATCATTATGATGGTTTTCACCCCAAAACTAAATTTGAAGGTTTTTAAAGATAATACTAACATGAAGCAATCTCTCCTCACCCCCACTCTCCTCCCCCAATTTCACCAGTACCAAGCATTATCTTGCCAGGCTTACAGGCCTAGAGGTTGCCAAGAAATCTTGGAAGTATAGCTGTTAAAATAACTGATTTCTACGAGTCCTTTGACTCTGAAAAACAGATGGCTAACTAGGCCCAAAATTCAACCATAAGCCCCAACATACATGGTACTGCTGCAAATTATAGTTTTCATGTGTATATCTATCTTCATCCAAAATGTTGGAGGCAGAAAAGAGAGGGAGGAAAAAAAAAATATATATATATATATATATATATATATATATAAAAGACAATGTGCTACTTTTGGGCTTCCCTGGTAGCTCAGATGGTAAAGAATCTGTGCTGCTTTTGTAAAGTACATAATAATTAGAATAAATATGCATATATACTTTATTTATATATATGTATATGCTATATACATCATGCTGCATTCTCTACACTAAAACAACACTGAAAAGAAGTTCTACCTGGAAGGGAACAGCTATCATTTAATAGTAGTGGACTTTTATTTTCACCATTGACTGTAGGACTTCTGGATCTTTCTTGACAGGGTGAATTAAATCTATGTAAAATTGCTGAGTTTTCCTCTTCCAGAGCTTGTTTCAACCACCGCTGAAATACACAAAACAATAAGTGAACAGAAGTCAGTTTGCAGCTATAAAGGTACACCCAATTCCAAAAGTAATTCACTACCAAGAATGGTAGTGTGGAATGAGAATGGCATTGGTTCATACTAGATTTTCATATCCAAAGAAAAGTTTACCTTTTGCATGAGCCAGATATGTTTTCAGGAGGTTCTTTTCTTCTCCTTTTTCCGAAAGGAATGGTGAAGTGAATCTAATATAGTGCTTAGGAGTAGAGTATACGTGCGGACTGTAAGTGAGACCTGGCAAAGAATTGAGCTGTGTAGCTAGCACTTCAGGATCTGTAGTTATGCGAAGAGGCCTCTCTGAAAGGCTGTCTGAAGGTTTTCCAGTCTTCTCATTCTTCTCACTTAACCATTCATTGACCAAGTGCTAGGCAGAAACAAAATTTGGATCACTATATATGTAATTATACAGTTTATCCTATAGAGTATTTGAACAGCAAGTTGAAAACTGACATATTATCTAAAATGATTAATTTAAATCACTCATATACGATGTTCAAAAAGTCTATATAAGTTATTCTGCATTCCTTCATTACCCACTCATATTACTGAAATTTTTACCCAGTAATACTTTTATAAATATTTTTATAAAATAGTAAAAATCTAGGACACCTCAATACCACCTTAAAAACACAAATTCTGAAAAGTTAGGTTTGTTACCGTTTCTGTATTATGTGGAAAATTTCTGTCAGACATGAGGCAGTGCTTTTACCCTGGCTACACATCAGAATCTCTAGGTGAGGCCAGTGCATGTGATTTTTCTTTTAAAGCTGTTGGCACTGACAATCACTGCTGATTTACGGGGTTTGAAATCTTTTAAGTTCCCATGCTTTAAAAATTCATATATTCCTTTTCTTAATTCTGTTGAGGTTTTTGTATCTACATTGTACATAATAATTCAGTCTTTACTGAGTATATGAATATATTTGAATACCCTCATCTTTTTCTTTAAAAAACAACAACAAAAAACACTAGTTATTTAGTAAAGTTCAGGTGTAATGGTCATGAAAATAAGGATTCCAGTTTGTCAGCACAAGCACATTTTCTTTGCTCTGTGGGCATTTATATCTTTTCTATCTAGTCATTTTCTACAAATACCATTTATAATAAAAATATATGTAGAAAAACTAGTGTATATGTATTTAAACATACATTCTCACACATAACAGAAACACACACATTAAATAATATCTACCCACATCCTCACTTCTAGAAATAATCACGATAAGCATTTTGGCATCTTTTCTTTCCCTCTCTTTTTCCATGTATTTAAACCTCCTTTCTAGGATAGGCAGTAGAATGCAGTGCTAAATCAGGGTTAAGACTGAACAGAGATTAATAACAGCAAGACACTTTGCTGGGGGACTTTGGGGGAAAAGAAAAAGAATCGCAGTGCTAAAGCACTTGGGATTCTGCAACCAGACTGCCACTTACACCATGGCCTTGAGCAAGTTATGTAACTTTTTTCCATCTCAGTCCTGACCTATATAAAAGAAGGGTTATAACAGAAACTAGTTCTACAAGTAGGGTTATTATTAAAAGAGTTAAATAACCAAAGATCTTCTTACAGTACCTGGCACAGAATAAGTGCTGTGTACTAAATGAAGGACGCTTTTACATTATGGGAATTCGGGATCATTTGGTACTCTTGTCAAACAGTATGTTGTTTAAAATAACAGTATATATTGTAAGTAAAACCTGTGGGGGAAAGTTTTTTTTAAACAGTATCAGGATACAGGAACCTGTATCTCAGACCAGGAGATTAAATCTCTAGCCCCACAACAGTCTAAAAATTAAAGGGCCAGGTTTAAATCATAATTTGTCATCAAGAAAGTAGTTTTATTTCCCTGCACCACATGGCTTATGACTAGGGATTGAACCTGGGCCCTCAGCAGTGAGACTTCAGAACTGCTAGAGGATTCCCAAAGATAGATTTTCTTTGAAACACGAATCTGTTTTCTTCCTCACTAATCCAAATTACAAAGAAAATCTGCGGTTACTTTTTGTCCTTCCAAAGTGGGAAAAATAATGGTCATTTTCAAAAGCAAGTTCTGGCTTGCTTGTTCAGGATCCGAAGTGCAAGAATGTGAGCACAGACTTCAAATTAGAGCTATAATTTTAGCTCTTACCTCCATCCAGCCATTATAGTATACTTGCAGATTCAAACTAGATTTTCACTAAATTACTTCTCATGGTTTTATAGTACCTACAAACTATACTGAATTTGGTAAGAACAAAAGGAGATAAATTGGGTTTCAAAGTATTTTGTTGTAAACAATATAACAAGGATTCATTTATGATCTACCCCACTCCCCAAAGAGCCTAAGGATTACCACTTTGGTATTCTGCTCCAATCCACTGTACTCAGAATGGGAGTAAAACAAAGCTTCATAATGGTGGTGTGTTATTTCTGAGGTTACTATAAAGCTCAAGGTGGTGGATCTCAGTGAACTACTTCCCTCAATTGCTTTATTAAAACTGACAGTAGTTTTTGAAAGATTTTTATTAATAAGTTGATGTAAAACCACCCTTCCTGGAACCCTCCTACACAGTTGGTAAGAATGTAAATTGGTACAATCACTATGGAGATTCCTTAAAAACCTAGAAAGAGAGCTACCATATGACCCTGCAATCCCACTCCTGAGCATATAACTGCCAAAAACTAATTGGAAAGGATACATGTGCCCCAGTGTTCATAGCACTATTTACAACAGCCGAGACATGGAAGCAACCTCATTTCTATTGAATGGTTAAAGATGTGTACATACACGCACACACATGATAGATTATTTACTCAGCCATAAAAAAGAATAAAATAATGCCTGCAGCAACATGGATGGATCTAGAGATTATCATACGAAGTGAAGTCAGTCACAGACAAATATCATGTCACTCATGTGAACTCTAATTTTAAAAAACCAATGAACTTATTTACAAAACAGATTTACAGATACTGAATTGAAAACAAACTTAATGGTTACTAAAGGGGCAACGTGGATGGGGAGGAGGTGTTAGTTCCTCAGTCATGTCCAACTCTGCAACCCCACGGACTGTAGCCTGCCAGGCTCCTCTGCCCAAGGGATTTCCTAGGCAAGAAGAATGGATTGGATTGCCATTCCCTTCTCTAGGGGATCTTCCTGACCCAGGGACTGAACCTAGGCCTCCTGCACTGCAGGCAGATTCTTTACCATCTAAGCCAGTGGTTGGGGGGCATAAATCAGAAGCTGGAATGAATACACACACTACTGTGTCTGTATATAGATCATCTGTCTGTACAGAAAACACAACCAACAAGGACCTACGGTATAGCACGGGAAACTCAATATTCTGTGATACTCTATATGAGAAAAGGACCTTGAATGAATGAATCACTTTGCTGTTCATCTGAAACTAACACAGCATTGTAAATCAACTATATTCCAACAAAATTAAAACTACCCTTTATACATTTCCACACCCTTAGTACATTCTATGAGAATCAATTTAACATTTAATTCTTGTAATTACCTATATACCACAAAATTTATTTATATATTATATATATAAAGAAAAGATAACATCTCAAACCAGTCGTTTCTGAGAAATATAGTTTACATAAAGTAGGCAAAAGGATATCATTAGAAATCAATTGTAATACCAAAAGAAGTCGATATATCAAGTATTTTTGTATTATTACAATTTAAAATGTTTAGAAGTATAAAAACTATGACTCTTTAAAAAAACTGACTCCATCACTCTGTTCCTTATGAAATGATGTAGCCTTAATTCCTAAAACATGAATATATTTAACATCATGGAACTTGTTAGACAACAGTTCTTACATTCATTAAGAATCATACCTTCTTTGTTTTAGGGTACTTTGTTGGACATTTATTAAGTACTGGAACTTCATTTTCAGTAATTATTTCTGTTAGTGCAGTTTCAGTTTCTGGTTCTATTGCAAGTACAGTATTTTCCACATCATTTTGTTGTGAGGTAACTTCAATGTCAGGAGAAGACGGTTGGATATCTGAGCACATACTGACAGTCCTGTGTCTCCGACGCTGCTGTCCAATGTGAGTCCTGCTCCGAGAAAAACTTTTTCTCTGTTTAGTTCTATTTACTTTGGCTGGGGTTGGCTTGCTAGCAGTTTCTTCTTTTGCTTGTTCCTAATTCAAAATACAAAAGAATATAACTTTGAATACCATGTTTATAAAAGATAGTAGTTGAAATCTAATGGTATCAATCTGCTTCAGAAGCTAACTTCCTCAAATTTCTTTATGAATTCTGTAAATTGACATAAAAATTTCCTTACTTAAAAACGAAGCAAGTCTCATATCTGAAGTCTAAGTTCTCAAAGGATTTGAAAAACACTGTTGAAAGGCTAATATCACATCAAAAATTCTTTAGAGATGTAATTGTTTGTGAAGATTTTATTAGAAAGTAGGTGTGAAAATAAAAGTAGACCTGAAAAGTAGTACCTGAATAACTTCAGCATCACTGACAGTCTGTGCATCTTTACATTCGGTTTTAACTTCAGTTTTGGCTGTGCTGATTCTTTCCAAAGCTTGTTCTCTTCTCTTCTCTCTTTTTCTCAAGTCTGGCAAAAGCTTGCAGAATTGCTTCCATTTTCCTTTCTTCTCTTGTCTGTGAAATTTAAATTTTAAGAGACTTACTAAATATTGTTCTGAAGAAAATTCAAAATCCAAATGTTCATAGCAAATTAAAATTCTATGATGGTGTTAGCAAAACACTTCAACTGATGGTAAATAAGGGATAAAAAAATTTATGTTCATTTCTGAGAATTCCAAACATCTTGGTAAACCCTGTCATTACAAATGTATTTCATAAAGATCAAAATTCCTAAGGTAATATGTTGAGAGAGTTAAATTCATATAAATTTAAGGAGTGAATATATTGATATGTCATAGCAGGATATTGTGGGGTGAAGACTGGGGTTAAAATCATGACTCTATCCATGACCCCAGGCAACATAACAACCCTGGGTGGGTAACAGTTGAATTGTTAATGAGTTCATATATAAAGTCTCTATAAAGTTTTCCAACCTTACTTGAAAAATGGTAGGCATTCCATAAGTGCTATTTATTATTTCTATTTCGGTTCTCTTGTCTTCCATTATAATTCCTATAAGGCATTCCTCTACCTTCTACTCTTCCCAAGGCAGACTGGGGAACAGCACAAACTCCTTGAGCATCTCCATCTCTCTCTTTGGAGAGAGAACATTAAAAGTAAGACCCAGAGCCTTGGCCAGGAAGCAGATCCATCAACTGCCCAGTTCTCCAAATGAAGAAAACCAGATCCTGAGGTTCAGATCCATTTGTCTGTCTTCCTTTGTCATTGTTGATGTGGTAAAGATCAGCAACTCAAGATCTGGCTGCAGGATCATCTCAACATTGGAGCTTTAGAGTTTGAGTAATTAGCAGAGATTCAAGCATCAAAACACCTACACTAAGGAAACTCCTGTATTTTTTTTTTCCTTTGTTATACTTGATAAGGGAAATATATAAACAAAACCCCTCTGAGAACTTTCTAATTAGTTAAGGGCTTCTCTGATGGCTCAGATGGTAAAACCAACTACCATACTGCAAATGTGTTGGTTTTATAAATGCGTTATCCTCACCCTCTTTTACAGATAAGGAAACTGATCCAAAGAGGTAAGATTACTTGTTCATGGATAGATATGTGCATCTTTAGCTTTCTTGGTCTGGGATGGTTAGTAAGACACTAAAATAAAGAACACAGGCAAAAGATTATCTTTTTACTGGAAGTTTTAAAGCTGCATTCTTCAGCTAATTCATGTCTCTCTAGTCTTATAACTCACTTTACTCAACCGCCATTCATCTATGGCTTTCTATAAAAATCTTTTCTCCATATATTAGGACTTTTCTAAAACCCTAAAGTTTAGAAGTCTGAAAAATGTAACTGAAAAATGTGATTTTCATAATCGCTTCCCCTGTTGAATGGGAGTGGGTAGAAATAGTGGGGTTCATTATTGCGCTTATAAATTTAAAAATAAATCTGAGAAAAGTATACTTTTCCAAAAGAAACAGACTAGTCTTAGCAAGAATCATTTTATATGTAAAACAATTTACCCACGAGCCAGGCACCCAAAAAAGGTATTTTCTAATCCACAATTATTCAAGGTTTTCTAAGATAAATACGAATTTATGCAAAAATAAGTGTCTTTGACATAATCCATTACTTGTTTTAGAGTAAGAGTCAGAGATAAAATTATTTGGTGTAAAGAGAAAATTCATTCATTTAAAAATTGAACAAATATAACTGACAGTAAAGCAAAATCCTTTATTTAAAGGATTAAATAGATTGAGTCATCTTTTTAAGCTAGTCAGGATCTTAAAAATAATCAGTCCTACAGTGCTGAAGAAACCAAAAGTGAAAATGAAAGTGAGGTTGCTCAGTTGTGTCCGACTCTGCGACCCCATGGACTGTAGCCCACCAGGCTCCTCCGTCCATGAGATTCTCTAGGCAAGAGTACTGGAGTGGGTTGCCATTTCCAAAGCCCATGTATATTAACTGAATCTCTAAAAGGCAGAACCATAATTGTTCTCCAAGTTTCCTGGCTTCCGATTTGCTCTTCTTTCCAATTACCAACCACTGACATATTACATAAAAAGCATAACTCTTCCTACAGTTACTTCAACTATTAACTGAAAGCACTAAACAGGTATCCTAATAGCTTTAACCTAGCTTCGTTTTAAAAACACACATTAGAAAACGTAAGCATACCTTTGATTATGTGAAAAAAATTAGTTACTAGTCTACTTTTAAACTCCACGTCATTTAGCTTGTATATTCAAGAATTTAATACATTCTGTGACACACATACAACCGGATATACAGTATCTAATGACTGAAAATTTACCATCCACTTTATAGATCTAACTGAAAAATAGTTTTATATGTTGCTTGAGATAATTATAGCTGATTGTACAGGGGACTAGAAATTAGGAGTCTTAATTAGCCCCAGCAGACTGTCCATAGACCCTAACATCAGGGCTTGCTTGATGTAGTTTAGGTGATACTTGTCATGTAAGTCTACCACGAGGATGTGGTTGTTAAATTATCCAGACTCTTTCCAAGCCAGTGACTGCTGAGATCTCAAAAAGTCATTTTTATTCTCTGTGAGCTTGGCAATTGTTAGACCCTGATACAGAATCAGAATCAGACAGGGATGGATTGACACACTGTTATTGCTGGAGGGTTAGGTGCTAAAGTAAACTAAGAGATCTCTGATGAGATCTACAGATGGCTTTTATGACTTATTTCTCAGTTTGTGCTTTACAGTAATGCATAAAGAGTAGTTTTTGTCAGCAGAAAACTTTGTAAGAAAGTCTGCTTAATAATATCCCTTTATAGGATTTTAATCATTTAAAGAATTTTTATTCCACCTTAGTGCTTCACTAGTGTAAACACTTTACTTCAGTGTAAATACAGTGGAGGACAAATGTAATTTGGAATCATGTAACTGTATTTGGAAGAGATTACAGAGATCTTCTTGTCTAAGCCCCCTAGTCAACAAATGGTGAAAGCCTAAAGTCCATATAGTTCAAGAATTACATAAATAACATGAATTAAAGTTATATACAGTATCACAGTGAAAATATAAACTGAGTAAACCATTAAAATTCACTACAGTTAGAGACATTTGGTAATTTGAAGCAGAGTGACAATAAGTTTATGCCCTGCAGATGCCTTACAGTAGCTTTGAAAGGAAATCTGCTAGTAGGATGTAAGAATTAAGAAGGATACAGAAAATGAAGACATTTAGGTACTTGTGATGTACTTTTTCTTTTTTCACCTTGCCATCAATAGGAAGTAGCTCTTTAAAACAACAAAGTTGCCTTTTAAAGGAAAGGGAAATGGCAGGGCCAACCTGCCTAATTACTCTATTACAATCTTGAAATAGAGAAATGAAAAGACTTCTTACTCAACTAGTGGCTTCTCTGGTGGCTCAGACAGTAAAGAATCTGCCTGCAATGCAGGAGACCCGGGTTTGATCCCCTGTGCTGGGCAGATCCTTGGGAGAAACAAATGGCTGCCCACACCAATATTCTTGCCTGGAGAATTCCATGGTGAGAGGAGCGTGGCAGGCTATAGACCACGGGATTGCAAAGAGTTGGACACAACTGAATGACTAACACTTTCACACTTTATTCAAATAACTTCCTTATCCTTCCAAAAGGAATTAAACATGAGTAAGATTATTGCTTACCAATAAAATTGTTCCATAAGAATATCTCCATTTCTTCTCTACCACATGATTTAGTTTAACCTCATAGTGCTGATTCTTGTTTGATGTTTTTCCTTATACCCCATCCTCCATGAAAGCTGCTCCAGAATAGGACCCTTGCCTTCTTTGTTCATCAGTACTTTAGATGGTGCTCAGCATACAACATCCACATTTTTGTGTTGTGTATACACTACATACACACTATATATACTATATTGTGTATACACTATATAAACCATGTATATCACTATTATTTGAAGGCATGTAATGAAATCTTTAAGCAAGATTTTGGAAATCTTAATTTAATTAAGGCAGCTGAAGCTGAATATTCTCATTTTGTTTGAACAGAAAACCTATACAAATAAATAGTTCCTTTTTGCTATTCAATACTATGATTAGTTACCCATTCATTACTCATACTTGAAGATATAATTCCTAAACAGTGATGAGAGATAATGGGACCTTAGAAAATTAAAACTAGTAATCAGCATTAATGCTGTGAGGAGAGAAAAATGAGATGAACAATACATGTCACATGACTCTTCTGGCAGATTTACCCTGCTTATATTTTACTATTTATTATTAGAAATCCTTTTACATCTTCTAAAGTGATCTAAACCAAGTCACTTCCTGGAGGCATTAGTAAGAACATGGATTCTACAGAGCAGTTTTCACTAGAGTATGTTTTTTTCTATGGAATGAAAACTTGTGGTATGACAAAGGTGTCAACACCAAAACAAATTGCAACGATGTATTAATACAAGTTTAGGAAATGCTGACAAACAGAATTTCTCAAGAGCATTTAAACACACCATGTATACTGAAATCTCCAAGTTGGGGACAAGGTAGATTGTTTACTAAACTCAAGTAGCCACAAAGCTCTTTCACAAAACATCTTACAATTCCATGGAATACTTTTTGATGTGGAAGATCAATATTGAGAAAACTGGGGAATCCTGCATCCTGGTAAGACCTCCAGGGCACTGCCTGGACTATAAGGAAGCTTCACTTAGTTCACACTCATGAGCCTATCTATGTAGCTTTCTTCAAATGGCAGCCAGGAACATTTAGTGTTTAGCTCATTTATTGACCACCTACTTTTACAAAAGCCAGACATCTTTTATTCCCTAGAAGCTATGACTGTGACAATGAATAAAACTACAAATCCTTGCCCTTATGCAATTTATATTTTAGTGATACAGTTAATTTTAGATTGTCCTAAATGCTTAATAGGTTCAAGAACTTCACATCTAGGTGACTATTCTTTCATACCCTTTGTTGGTCTCAAATTTCTCTTCTCCTAAGTGTGAAGACCACTGGAACCACAGGTTTCCCTAATAAAGAATCCCCTGCAGTGCAGGAGACCCTGGTTCGACTCCTGGATCAGGAAGATCCGCTGGAGAAGGGATAGACTACCTACTCCAGTATTCTTGGGCTTCCCTGGTGGCTCAGCTGGTAAAGAATCCACCTGCACTGCAGGAGACCTCAGTTCAATTCCTGGGTTGGGAGAATCCCCTGGAGAAGCGGATTCCAGTATTCTGGCCTGGACAATTCCATGGACTGTATAGTCCATGGGGTTGCCTGCTGCTAAGTCACTTCAGTCGTGTCCGACTCTGTGCAATCCCATAGAGAGCAGCCCACCAGGCTCCTCTGTCCCTGGGATTCTCCAGGCAAGAATACTAGAGTGGGCTGCCATTTCCTTCTCCAATGCATGAAGGTGAAAAGTGAAAGTGAAAGTCGCTCAGTTGTGCCCAACTCTTAGCGACACCATGGACTGCAGCCCATCAGGCTCCTCCATCCATGGGATTTTCCAGGCAAGAGTACTGGAGTGGTCACCAAGAGTTGTCAAATATTACCCAGACTATTCCCAAGGTACAGTCTTTCCATAAGGTTGTGGGAAATTAATTTGAAAACACAATGTTAGAAGATACTATATATAAAGGAGGTTCTTTTCATTTAATTATAAATGGGGCAGAAGAGGGGAAGAAAACCTCCTTTGTAATTTAAATCTTTCAAAAGTTATAGTTTTTATCACTGTTAGTTCATCAAAATAAGGTGAGCTTCCCAATATCAAACCCCCTTCTATACATTTCACCTTTCACAAGGTTATGACCACCTAACCTCAACTACCAAGGAACTGGGGGAGTCTATTCAGTAGTCCCGGTTTTAGAACCAGGTAAGTATAAGCAACCAGCTGAATTACAACTTACAGTGTTTTAACCCACTGTATTTCAGCTTAACTAGAATGACTGTAAGATTCTCCCAAGTCAGTTTCAACTCACTGACAAAGAAGTATCTCTTTCTTGCTAAAGAGAAAATGTCTAATAACCATCTGTTCAGTTCCACACCATTTAGCCACAAGTTAGCTTTTGTAAGCAGATAATAAATTCTTAAAGGGAGGGGATGGGACAAACCATAATGAAGGAAAAAGCAAACTGTTGATAAAAGAATGGCTTCCTATCCTGGACATATAATGATCTGAATACTCTTCCATAAAATCTTAATCATTCAGCATTTCATATGATCTACAACCAACCAATCTTATTACCCTATATCCCTCCCCACACCTCACCTAAAACACCAGCCTACAAATTCCAGCCAAATGTGATTTATCACATAACCGCCTCCAGGCTATTTCCCCTAGAGAAATAACCCATTCAATTCCACACAAGTGAGCCACAAACTAATCTGTACTTATTTACTAAACATCATAAGGTCCATTGTAAATTCTACCTAGTTCAAGAAATGGCCTCTGACCCCTTCAAGCGGTTAAGTCACCAGTTCTGTATCTCCTTTACCACACTTTCTGCTGCATTGTTAACTGTTGAAGGCAGAGACACTGTCTTCCACTCTTAAGTAGCAACCAAAATACACAGACACTGGTGCTATTTTTGGAGACCAAGCAACATACTAATATTAAGCAACATACTAATACTGTATGGAATGCCATTTATGTAAGTAAAAACTATCCTCAAAAAATTTCATATGGTTCAACCTTTACTACAAAAGGATAGCAGAAGTACATTTGAATTTGGATATTACGTGGTACTTATAGGGGAGGAAAGCCTGACTCTTTTTATACCCCAATCTCATGAGGACTGGTATCTCTTATAGTGATTTTAAAATCTGTCTTGTCCAGGAGAAAATTTAAATGAGATTGACCTAAGTTTCTCAGGAGTTGACCTATCTTTCTACTTACTGATGATAGCCTATGAAGTTGCTCAGTCGTGTCCGACTCTTTGCGACCCCATGGACTGTAGCCTACCAGGTTCCACCGTGCTGGGATTTTCCAGGCAAGAATACTGGAGTGGGTTGCCATTTCCTTCTCCAGGAGATCGTCCAAACCCAGGGATTGAACCTGGGTCTCCCACATTGTAGGCAGATGCTTTACCGTCTGAGCCACCAGGGAAGTCTTCAACCTAGCCTATAACCTAGTATAAAAGACAAAACACTAGACTATGAAGAAAGTGAAAGTCACTCAGTTGTGTCCTGCTCTTTAGGACCCCATGGACTATACCATACATGGAATTCTCCATGCCAGAATACTGGAGTGGGTAGCCTTTCCTTTTCCAGGGAATCTTCCCAACCCAGGGATCAAATCCAAGTCTCTTGTATTGTAGGCGGATTCTTTATCCACTAAGCCATAAGGGAAGCCTGAGAATACAGGAGTGGATAGCCTATCCCCTTTCCAGCAGATCTTCCTGACCCAGGAATTGAACCAGGATCTCCTGCATTGCCAACTGAGCTATCAGGGGAGTGTGTAGATTAATAAAGGCTGATTAGCATTTACACTTTTCTAAGCAAAATATTTCAGAATATACTACAAATAGTAATACTTGGGGGTCATGGCAACTGCTTATGAATTCTTAAGATGCATGCTTTTACATTCTCCTTGGAGTATAGCAAAGATCCTATAATTAAAACATCAAAGCAAATATTGAAATTACAACAAACAACATTACAGTGACTTTGAAGGCTACAGGTTACAGAGCCAAGGATTTTAAAATAACTTATTTCAAAAGGGAACTCTGGAAGATCCGCTAGAAAAGGGATAGGCTACCCACTCCAGTATTCTCAGGCTTCCCTTGTGGCTTAGCGGATAAAGAATCTGCCTGCAATACAAGAGACCTGGGTTCAATCCATGGGTTAGGAAGATCCCCTGGAGAAGTGAAAGGCTACCCACTCTAGTACTTTGGGTGAAAGAATTCCATGGACTGTCATACACTGTTATGTATGACAAAAGGGAAGTCTCATACACTGTTGGTGGGAATGTAAATTGGTGCAGTCACTAAGGAAAGCAGTATGGAGGTTCCTCAAAAAATTAAAACTATGATCCAGCAATTCCATTCCTCAGTATTTAAAGGAAACAAAACCACTAATTTGAAAAGATACATGTACCCCAATGTTCATAGCAGCATTTTTTGTAATTGTCAAGATACAAAAGAAACCTAAGTGTCCATCAACAGATGGATGGATAAAGATGTGATACAGACATATGCACATGCATCATCAGTGGAATACTACTCACCCATAAAAATGAAAATTTACCATTTATAGCAACATGAATGGACTTGGAGGAAATTATGCTAACTGAAATAAGTCAGAGGAAAACAAATACTGTTATCACTTATATGAGGAATCTAAAAAAACAACTGGTGAATATAAGCAAAAAGCAGACTCACAGATATAAAAAACAAACTAGTAGTTACCAGTGGGGAGAGAAGAGGAGGAGGTGGGGAAATATAATGATAAGGGATTGAGAGGTACAAACTGCTAGGTATAAAATAAGCTATATCATGTACAACACAGGGAATATAGCCAATGTTCTATAACAACTATAAATGGAGTTTAACATTTAAAAATTATGAATCACTATATTGTACACATGTAGCTTATATAACACTATACATCAACTATACTTCAATAAAAAATTTCACACCCCTTCAAAATACCAAATTCTAAATACTGACATTTGTTTATTCCTATGAAAAACACTGATATTAAAATGAGTATGCTAAAATAGATATAAAAACATGAAGTATTCATTTGTCAATATAGCATACTAGTAGACAACATCAGGACAAAAATGGATTCCCAAGAAAGCATTTTTATCTACCTATTCAAAGTTCCATCATGTTCAATAAAAGGCATTTGTATTTGCTACTGGGATCTGAAAATGAGGATGTTATGGGTTTCCCTAACTTTTGCAATACTAAAAGAAGAAAGTATTTTTAAATTAACCCCAGAGTCATATAACAAATCTCCAGGTTTTTTTTTTTCCCCCATTGCCCATCTCCAGCCCCTATCCCCACCCCCACCATCCCAAAGCAGTGTTATATCCTTTAAAGCCATATTTTTACCAGACACATGCCTCAAACAGAAACCAGTTATAGCATAAAGTGATCTTCTAAAAGCTTCTCTCATGTACACCCGTGGCAGATTCATGTCAATGTATGGCAAAACTAATAACAGTATTGTAAAGTAAAATAAAATAAGATAAAAATGAAAGCTTCTCCAGGATTATTACAAAGACAAAGCTATGACAATTGTGGAATGAAATAGGCCAATATTGAAAATCAAGTCAAAAAGGGCCATAGGTATTTGGAGTAGGTACAAGTAATTTATTAGACGTAACTGAATCTTAGGAAAGGGTCAAGATAATTTCTCTAGGTAAAGGTAAACTCCTTTTTCTTTATAAGCAACCACCAATATTTTTTCTCCTGTGTTTTCCTTCTCTCCTATTCCTAACACTTCCCTTGTCCTATCAGAGCAGTGCTTCTGAAACCCTGAGGCTGTGGAACAGTTTGGCACTGGTTTTGCAGTTCTGAATATCAATAATACCTCAGTGTTAGAGTAATGACCATCAAGGCAACAAAACAGTTACATTAAGCAGGCCTACAAATGACCGAAATCCAGAGATACTACCACTAAGTACAGTGACACTTGAGAGTCCATGAAACAAGACATGAAGATCACTGAAACAGGAAATGAGGAAGCATATAAAAGGGAGTGGGGAAAACCCACACTAAGATCATCAGTTGGTAAATAAAGACATTTTCAAATCTTAAGGCAAACTATACCACAATATTTTCTTAACTGGCCTAGACATTATGTCAATTGCTAAATTACCATGGATTTTAAGAAAATATCTTGTCCTAGTTTTTATACAGGTATTTGCAAATAAATACAAGGAGTATAAATGCCAAACTTTTTTAATGAAAACCTCATTTTATGATAGCAGTATGAGATACAGAAATAGCAGTTGCCGGTATCTTTTGCATAAATCATGTTAGTGCTATTATCTTTTAAACTCCATTTTTGTTTTACATTATGAAGAAAAAAGATACATTTAGTTAAATAATGAAAAACATTTTGAACAGTAATTCTGGCATTAAAATTTATTAACAGTACACTGCTTCAAAAATGTTAAAAGTATTTCATAAATGTTACAAGTTCTAAATTGTCTAGTGAACATACAGTAAAAATACAAAAGATTAGTGGAAGTTACTTGAATGGTAATGACAGAGCCAAAGAGAAAAGCTCGGTGACACCATCCTGTTTGCTACTTTCAAAGAACAGGGTAAAGGCCCACCTAAAGGCAGCAACAAGTATTCTGGGAAGAACAATGTCACTAAACACAAGTGACAGCGTGAAGCTGCTACTGGCCTTCCAACTTACCATCTTCCTTTTCCTCTCTGCAATCTGTTCCTCAGACTCCATTTCTACCTCATTGCTGATGGGAGTTTTTTCTTCTATATCATCAATAAAATCTGGTTCCTGAAAGATGGAAATGACTGCTTTAAGAATCTACTCCTCCATCTACAAACTACAGACACTGAACAATGTATTTTAAATACATTGTTTTTAAAATAACATGTATTTTAAATGACTTTCATCCTTAGGAACATATCTTATGTTCCTAAGAACATAAAAATTGTTCTTAAATTCATTTCAGAAATTTATAACTTTTCAAAATCCTGCAATCAAATAATGTTATTTTTAAAAATTCTAGTCAATAGTATTATCTATAGAGACCACAAAGCCTTAGGTTTATGTTCTTCCCAACACATAAACATATATATTATTTCACAAAACCTAGTGCCTACAAAATACCAAGTGCTCAGTAGATATCTGTTCAATTTAAAACTTAAAACTTATGAAAATAAGACACTGGAGATGAATAAAATCTTACTTAATCTTCACATTTAAAAGGTCTTTCCACTTGTTTTGAGGGCATATAACAAAATAATTGCCGGTGAAGCAGAAGAATAAGCCAAACTTTTTTCCCAAATTTATCTTACATATTTTTAAGATAATTTACTCTCAAAAATCTTATGTCACACTTAGAGAATATATTTCATTATGTCCCAAATATTGGGCTTCCCATGTGGCACTAGCTATAAAGAACCTACCTCCTGCTAGCCAATGCAGGAGACCTAAGAGACAGGGGTTTGATCTCTGGGTCAGGGAAGATCCCCTGGAGGAGGGGATGGCAACCCACTCCAGTATTCCTGCCTGGAGAATCCTATGGACAGAGGAGCCTGGCGGGCTATAGTCCCTAGGGTCGCAGAGAGTCAGACACGACTGAAGTGACTTAGCAAGCACACATGTATACATGTCCCAAATAAAAAGAAATATTATGGCTTAAGATTTTACAGTTCTTAAATAAATAAGAACATTTATTATAAACATAAAAACAGTGTCATCTGGAAAAAATGTTTAAATTACCCAGTCTTAGAAAAATCTTATATTCAATTCTACAAGGATTTCTTGTGTGAACTGTTCCTTAATAGTTTAACAAATATTGTACAAATTCTGGCAGAATCTGTGTTTTATAAGTATACTTCATTAAATAATAGAATGAGCTTAATTTTAAGCCATTTTACATTTAAAAGTTTAAAATATCACCTATTAATTTTCTTCTGTTAATTTCTGTCATCAAGGGTCAGTAGAGGTTTCCTAGTGGTACAGTGGATAACAAACTGCCTGCCAATGCAGGGGACACAGGTTTGATCCCTGGTCTGGGAAGATTCCAAGAAGATCCCTGGTCCAGTTAGTTGCCGTGGAGCAACTAACCCCAGGTATCACAACTATTGGAGTCTGTGCTCTAGAGGCCCCAGGCCACAACTACTGAGCCTATTTGCCTAGAACCAATGCTCCACACACACACAAAAAGCCACTGCAAGAAGAAGCCCACGCACCACAATGAAGAGTAGCTCCCTCCCGTAACTAGAGGAAGCCTGCACTTACCAACAAAGACTCAGTATAAGCAAAAATAAAATACATAACTAAAATGTAAAACAAAACAAAACAAAACCCAGTTAGCCTAAAATAATAAAATTCAGTACCTGATTATTCGATACTGACAGTCTCAATGGAGAAAGCTTTCTTTGTTTAGTTTCTGGGCTCTTCATTTTGTTCGTTGTTCCTTCACAATCCAGAGTAATATTTTGATTTTGTGTGTCTTTTTCTTTTGAAATATCCCTTTTCTTTTTGCCTTTCTTCCTTCTGGTCTCATAACCACTATTGATGTTCTCCGTGGATTCAGAAGTACGTTTAAGAACAGGGCACTCTGAATTTTCTTTGAGGCATGCACAATCCACCTTGTACTTACTGGAAAGAAAATCACTTAAATATTTATTCAAGACATAAACTGTAAAATTTTATAATCCATCTTAAGCTGTAACTCTACAAAACTCTATGCTATTACTAATTATAAGCACTCCTTTTCATTAATTTTCATCCCTGTTAACTATGACAAAATAAATTTTATTTTTTCATAAAACCAATATAATAATTAGAAGAACCAATCATAAGGATCACCAGTGATGGTTTATAGAAGGAAAAAAACAAAACAAAACTGTAAGCTAAAACTGAGTCTTTTAAGTAAAATGATACCATGGCTTATATCAAGGCCAAAAAAAAGTTTACTTCAGTGTGTTATAAAATATATATGCAGAAAATGATAAAATACTCTAAATCTGACTTAAATTAAAAAAATGCTAGGTAAATACCAAACCTTAACTACTTTGTCTTATATTTAAAGGAATAATTTCAATAACCAGAGTTCTTTAAAAAGCTACCTTGATAAAAATTGAGTCTTAATTCCTTTTGCCTTTAAGTATTCCCTGTTTCAAATAAATGGAAGCTTGAAAAATAATTGCATTTTCTTATCTTCACAGTAGTGATAATTATTACTCCCATTTTACAGATGGTTAGTATCTTGTCCAAAGTCACACATTAAGTAGTAGGGAAGACATTCAAATACAGGTCTATCTGCGTCCAAAGACCACACTTTGAGCACTTCAGTTTTCTTAACTTTCTGCCTTTATGTCTACCACCAAGATTTATTAGTCTGTTTCCTGGATAGAGGTTGAATGCCCAAACTGGAATTATACAATAAGAGAAGTCTCCCATCTTGCATGTTTTGAATAGTTTAATGTTTGTTCACGACTTCATTTTCACTTTTCACTTTCATGCAGGAGAAGGAAATGGCAACCCACTCCAGTGTTCTTCCCTGGAGAATCCCAGGTACGGGAAGCCTGGTGCGCTGCCGTCTATGGGGTCACACAGAATTGGACACAACTGAAGCAACTTAGCAGCAGCAGCAGCAGCACAATAAAAAATAATTTTTTTTCCAAGTTTCTAATAGTCCTGCCCATTTCATGTTTAACACTGGTTCGGTTTTGTCGCTCAGTCGTGTCTGACTCTTTGCAACCCCATGGACTGCAGCACACCAGGCCTCCCTGTCCATCACCAATTTCCCGAGTTTACTCAAACTCATGTCCATCAAGTCAGTGATGCCATCCAATCATCTTATCCTCTGTCATCCCCTTCTCCTCCTGCCTTCAAATTTTCCCAGCATCAGGGTCTTTTCCAAAGAGTCAGTTTTTCACATCAGGTGGCCAAAGTATTGGAGTTTAAGCTTCAACATCACTCCTTCCAATGAATATTCAGGACTGATTTCCTTTAGGATGGACTGATTCAAACTCCGTGCAGTCCAACGGTCTCAAGAGTCTTCAACACCACATTCAAAAGCATCAATTCTTTGGTACTACAAATTATTTATGGTCCAACTCTCACATCCATACATGATTACTGGAAAAACCATAGCCTTGACTAGAAAGACCTTTGTTGGCAAAGAAATGACCCTGCTTTTTAATATGTTGTCTAGGTTGGTCATAACTTTTCTTCCAAGGAGTGAGCATCTTTTAATTTCATGGCTGCAGTCACCATCTGAAGTGATTTTGAAGCCCAAGAAAATAAAGTCTGCCACAGTTTCCCCACCTATTTGCCATGAAGTGATGGGACCAGATGCCATGATCTTCGTTTTCTGAATGCTGAGCTTTAAGCCAACTTTTTCACTCTCCTCTTTCACTCTCATCAAGAGGCTCTTTAGTTCTTCTTCACTTTCTGTCATAAGGGTGGTGTCATCTGCATATCTGAAGTTATTGATATTTCTCCCAGCAATCTTGATTCCAGCTTGTGCTTCTTCCAGCCCAGTGTTTCGGATGATGTACTCTGCGTGTAAGTTAAATAAGCAGGGTGACAATATACAGCCTTGATGTACTCCTTTCTCTATTTGGAACCAGTCTGTTGTTCCATGTCCAGTTCTAACTGTTGCTTCCTGACCTGCATACAGATTTCTCAAGAGGCAGAACAGGTGGTCTGGTATTCCCATGTCTTGAAGAATTTTCCACAGTTTATTGTGATCCACACAGTCAAAGGCTTTGGCATAGTCAATAAAGCAGAAATAGATGTTTTTCTGGAACTCTCTTGCTTTTTCCATGATCCAGCGGATGTTGGCAACTTGATCTCTGGTTCCTCTGACTTTTCTAAAACTAGCCTGACCAATCTGGAAGTTCACAATTCACATACTGTTGAAGCCTGCCCGGGAGAATTTTAATCATTACTAGAGTGTGAGATGAGTGCAACTGTGTGGTAGTTTGAGCATTCTTTGGCATTACCCTTCTTTGGGATTGGAATGAAAACTGACCTTTTCCAGTCCTGCTGAGTTTTCCAAATTTGCTGGCATATTGACTGCAGCACTTTCATAGCATCATCTTTCAGGATTTGAAACAGCTCCACTGGAATTCCATCACCTCCAGGACCTTTGTTCATAGGGATGCTTCCTAAGGTCCACTTGATTTCACATTCCAGCATATCTGACTCTAGGTGAGTGATCACACTATCGTGACTATCTGGGTCATAAAGATCTTTTTGTATGGTTCTTCTGTGTCTTCTTGCCACCTCTCTTAATATCTTTTGCTTCTGTTAGTCCATACCATTTATGTCCTTTGTTGAGTCCCTCTTTGCAGGAAATGTTCCCTTGGTATCTCTAATTTTCCCATTCTATTGTTCTTCTCTATTTCTTTGCAATGATCAGTGATCAACACTGGTAGAAATATACAAATCAAACTGCCTAATTCTGTAAATCAAGGACAGAATTCACACATTATGCTCTACCCTTCAACTCTCCAAATCAGCTATTAATAGAAAGTCTTTCTGGGTATTTTCTTTGTGATTTTAGGATAACAGAACTGCAAACAGTAACAGTGGCAACAGGTAATATTTATTCAGCACTTATTTTGTACCAGGATCTGTTTGAAACCTTTTACATTTGTTAACTTATTCTTCTAAACATTCCTGTAACGTGGTTTATTCTCATAATGAGGGAATGAGGCAGAGAGATGACGAAACTGGTTCAAGGTTATATAACTAACATAAGCCACTGAGCTAGGATTTGAAACCAGAGAGTCATATTATAAAAAGCTTTTGTGTTTTTACCCACTACAGGAAACAGTCTCTCAAAGCAATGAGCAAAGAGCCATTATGCTAAATTGGGAAATTTAACCTTGGGGTGGAGTGGGGAGAAAGATCAAAAGGAAATACTTTAGTTATCAGGATAAATCTGACTCCAACAATCAAGTAGAGATACACACTGAAGAGAGAGATTTCACTGACAGAAAACATAATGGGCATTAAAAATGTCTCCAGGTAAAATAGATACCACACAAACTTTTAAAGATACTACATGGATTAACTTTGATTTTTTAAGTTGTACAGTAAAGAAGTGCTGCAAAGAAGTAAAGCTTTGGGAATATAAACTGGTCATTCATCCTTATCTGGTAAAGATTGAGTTTGGACACATTCTACAAGTGAACAATTCTACCTCTAGGTGCCTATCATGGGGAGAACATGTACACATGCAGCATTTTTGTAAATCTAAAGGTCCACATCAGCAGTGAAAGTAATGAACTAGACCTACACATAACAAAAGAACTGAATCTCATGAAAGTAATGAACGAGAAATATAAATGCAAAATAATACAGACAGTAACTTTACATAAATTTTTAAAACATACACAATTGCTGGTTACTATTTAGGGACATCTAAAGACATAGTAAAAACATTAAACTCACCAAATTAAAGATGGCAGTTACCTCTGGTGAAAGAGGGAATAGAAACGCAATCTGACTGCTAAACATGAGGGCCTTCAGTGTACAGTGTTTTGTTTTCTTAATTTGGAAAGAAGGCACATGGACTTTTCGGGGAGCATTCACACAGTTTGCAGGATCTCTGTTCCCTGAACAGGGACTGAACCCAGGCCATGGCAGTTTAAGCCAAGAATCCTAACCACTAGGTTACCAGGGAACTCCCTACATGGACCTGTGTATTATTATTTTTTTACAGTAAGCTTTTTGAAAATTTAAATTTAAGTTTTTATACTCAGAATTAACTTTTCTTATCCCCTAGTGTTTCAGAACAATAGTTCTCAGAGTTTCCTTGCAAGATCTCCACAAACCCTTTCAATTTATATTGCAAAGAAAATTTGGCACAAATTTTCTTTTCTTTTGAGGGGCAAAAAGTGAATCATCCATTTCTATTGATTAACCAAATTAATTGAATGACTAAAATTGCACACCCTACCTAAAATACAAGAAAGAAAAGGAAAAAATTCTTACATAAACAATGTCAGTATTGCTGAATTAGGATTACAAATTATTATACTATAAGCATTACATAACAATAAATAAGAAAATTTAGAAATTTTTATTTTTAGAATAAATAAATAAATAAGACAAACTTAGCAGAGTTAAACAACCATGCTATAATGGAAGCTGATACCCAGGTATTATAAATTGCCTAATGTTAAGTCTGGGCCGGTCACAGACTGGTGATAGATGCAAAGTCTGAGGCTGTAAAGAGCAATATTGCACAGGAACCTGGAATGTCAGGTCCTTGAATCAAGGCAAATTGGAAGTGGTCAAACAAGATATGGCAAGAGTGAAGATCGACATTCTAGGAATCAGCGAACTAAAATGGATTGGAATGGGTGAATTTAACGCAGATGACCATTATATCTACTAGTGTGGGCAGGAGTCCCTCAGAAGAAATGGAGTAGCCATCATGGGCAACAAGAGAGTCCGAAATGCAGTACTGTGATGCAGTCTCAAACAACAGAATGATCTCTGTTTGTTTCCAAGGCAAACCATTGAATATCATGGTAATCCAAGTCTATGCCCCAAGGAACGTTGAAGAAGCTGAAGTTGAACAGTTCTATGAAGACCTACAAGACCTTTTAGAACTAACACCCAAAAAGATGTCCTTTTCATTATAGGGGACTGGAATGCTAAAGTAGGAAGTCAAGAAACACCTGGAGTAACAGGCAAATTTGTCCTTGGAATGCGGAATGAAGCAGGGCAAAGACTAATAGAGTTTTGCCAAGAAAATGCACTGGTCATAGCAAACACCCTCTTCCAACAACACAAGAGAAGACTCTACACATGGACATCACCAGATGGTCAACACCAAAATCAGATTGATTATATTCTTTGCAGCCAAAGATGGAGAAGCTCTATACAGTCAACAAAAACAAGACAGGGAGCTGACTGTGGTTCAGATCATGAACTCCTTATTGCCAAATTCAAACCTAAATTGAAGAAAGTAGGGAAAACCGCTAGACCATTCAGGTATGACCTAAATCAAATCCCTTATGATTATACAGTGGAAGTCAGAAATAGATTTAAGAGAATAGATCTGATAGAATGCCTGATGAATTATGGAATGAGGTTCGTGACACTGTACAGGAGACAGGGATCAAGACCATCCCCATGGAAAAGAAATACAAAAAGAAAAATGGCCTTACAAATAGCTGTGAAAAGAAGAGAGGCGAAAAGCAAAGGAGAAAAGGAAAGATATAAGCATCTGAATGCAGAGTTCCAGAGAATAGCAAGAAGAGATAAGAAAGCCTTCTTCAGCGATCAATGCAAAGAAATAGAGGAAAACAACAGAATGGGAAAGACTAGAGATCTCTTCAAGAAAATTAGAGATACCAAGGGAACATTTCATGAAAAGATGGGCTCAATAAAGGACAGAAATGGTCTGGACCTAACAGAAGCAGAAGATATTAAGAAGAGGTGGCAAGAATACACAGAAGAGCTGTACAAAAATCTTCACGATCCAGTTAATCACAATGGTGTGATCACTCATCTAGAGTCAGACAACCTGGAATGTGAAGTCATGGGCCTTAGAAATCACTACAAACAAAGCTAGTGGAGGTGATGGAATTCCAGTGGAGCTATTTCAAATCCTGAAAGATAATGCTGTGGAAGTGCTGCATTCAATATGCCAGCAAATCTGGAAAACTCAGCAGTGGCCACAGGACTGGAAAAGGTCAGTTTTCATTCCAATCCCAAAGAAAGGTAATGCCAAAGAAATGCTCAAACTACCACACAATTGCACTCATCTCACATGCTAGTAAAGTAATGCTCAAAATTCTCCATGCCAGGCTTCAGCAATACGTGAACCGTGAACTTCCTGATGGTCCAGCTGGTTTTAGAAAAGTCAGAGGAACCAGAGGTCAAATTGCCAACATCCGCTGGATCATGGAAAAAGCAAGAGAGTTCCAGAAAAACATCTATTTCTGCTTTATTGACTATGCCAAAGCCTTTAACTATGTGGATCACAATAAACTGTGGAAAATTCTTCAAGACATGGGAATACCAGACCACCTGACCTGCCTCATGAGAAATCTGTATGCAGATCAGGAAGCAACAGTTAGAACTGGACATGGAACAAGACTGGTTCAAAATAGGAAAAGGAGTATGTCATGGCTGTATATTGTCACCCTGCTTATTTAACTTAGATGCAGAGTACATCATGAGAAATGCTGGACTGGAAGAAACACAAGCTGGAATCAAGACTGTCGGGAGAAATATCAATAACCTCAGATATGCAAATGACACCACCCTTATGGCAGAAAGTGAAGAGGAACTAAAAAGCCTCTTGATGAAAATGAAAGTAGAGAGTGAAAAAGTTGGCTTAAAGCTCAGCATTCAGAAAACGAAGATCATGGCATCTGGTCCCATCACTTCATGGGAAATAGATAGGGAAACAGTGGAAACAGTGTCAGACTTTATTTTGGGGGGCTCCAAAATCACTGCAGATGGTGACGGCAGCCATGAAATTAAAAGACGCTTACTCCTTGGAAGAAAAGTTATCACCAACCTAGACAGCATATTCAAAAGCAGAGACATTACTTTGCCGACAAAGGTCCGTCTAGTCAAGGCTATGGTTTTTCCTGTGGTCATGTATGGATGTGAGAGTTGGACTGTGAAGAAGGCTGAGCGCCGAAGAATGGATGCTTTTGAACTATGGTGTTGGAGAAGACTCTTGAGAGTCCCTTGGACTGCACGGAGATCCAACCAGTCCATTCTGAAGGAGATCAACCTTGGGATTTCTTTGGAAGGAATGATGCTAAGGCTGAAACTCCAGTACTTTGGCCACCTCATGGGAAGAGTTGACTCATTGGAAAAGACTCTGATGCTGGGAAGGATTGAGGGCAGTAGGAGAGGGGGACGACAGAGGATGAGATGGCTGGATGGCCATCACTGACTCGATGGACATGAGTCTGAGTGAACTCCGGGAGTTGGTGATGGACAGGGAGGCCTGGCATGCTGTGATTCATGGGGTCGCAAAGAGTTGGACGCGACTGAACTGAATGTTAAGTAAAAATAAAATGCTATAACAGTAGTGACAATACCTATATTTTTATAGGGACATTCAGAAATTATTTCAAAACAACAGACTTGAACTTACCAATTCCATAGTCAAAATCAAAGGCAATAGTAATTTCTGTTCCCTTTGGAATACTTTGTATAGAATAAATGTAAAGATGTATGGTTCCATCTTCAATTTCATGCCTCACCTGTAAAAGAATAATTTTATACCTCCAGAAGTAGTTTTTTATCTCTATAAATTACTTTCTACCTTTGAAGCATTTCATCTTACAATTTTGAAAACTATTCTTTTCAAAGTAATTCAAAATAGAGCATGGAAAATACTCTATTAGGACTTGTACATTAAAAAAAAGACTTGTACATAACTCAGTGATTATCAACTGGGAAGGAGGTATTCAAAGCAAGTGTGATACAGGCTCTAGCAGCATCAAATGAAAATGCTCTATTTCATTAGTTCTGTGATGCACATTTTTTCACCTTTTAACATTTCTGAGTGAGAGTTTTACAACTGATGGCATCTTTGATTTAATGAAAAGAAGTAATGATACAGTTTGTAAGTAAACAGTTAAGTACAGTTTAACACTATACTTTTGTACAGTACACACTGTTCGAGGTACGTAGTCTACATGCATTAAATCCTTTAGTCCACATAACATCTTTTACAGATAATACTGAAGCACAGACAAGGATAGAAAGCTAGTTAAGTCAAATAGAAGACATGAACCTACAAGTCCGGCTTCAAACCATACACTCCCAACTGTAATATTATATAACCATAAAATTTTTATTTTGGTATGAGAAAAAAACCAACCAGAAATATTTTATATACCACTTCTAAATCACAATTTAAAAAAACTTTATAGAAGCACATATAAAATCAACTTTAGCTTTTAGCTTTGTCATCAACTTTGATTAAATCAGAGCATATATTTGACTCATAAATAGAGCTTCCAGAACAGAGAAGTCCAATATTTTCTCTTAGAATGAACATAACTATTTCTTCAATGTGTAAAGTAATTGAAGACCTCACAGCCAGTATCATCTTAATTTTTGTAATGGAAAGACACTAGGCACTAGAAAATGCATCAGTGGATACAAACTGGTGATCTTTTTGGCCATCAGACTTCTGTGCTTAATTTTAATACTCAGATTCCACACATTCCCTACCCCTGCCTCCCAAAGGATTTATGTATGCTAACCTCTGCATTGGGTGTACAAGAACGCCTGATGAACCGAGCTTCATTCCCAAAAGTCCTTGCATCAACACACATTTCTAGGCCATGAAATTTAGAATAGAATAAAACAAAAGGGTACGGTCTACAAAAAAGAAATGCATTAGAAACTATTAACATTTTGAATTTCAGAAATTTCTAAAAGACTCATATTAAGTAGGAAGGCCAAGATTTGAATACAGCAATCTGATACCAGAATCCATTATTAGCCACTAGGCTAATTCATGCTAATAAGATTTTTACCTGCTCCTATAACCTTACCTAAACCAAAGAAAATTAATTAGTTCAAGGTGGGAATTCAAACTGACAAACAATGATAAAAAGGGAATGACTACTGCCTTTATGTAAGGATTCATAATGAGATGCCATTAAAGTTCCTATCACTCCATTTAAGTGTTTGAATCACAGCACTGTTAAGTAAAAGGGAAAGATTCCTGTATATCTTTCGTAACTTAAGTAACACAAGTTATAACAATACAAAATACTTAAATGATTATAGTATATAGGTTGAGAATGTTATTTCCCTAGGGAGAGAAAAATACTTCCAGACCTTAGGGATGCAATGGCTATCATAAGATCACATCAATTCCTATCCCCCAAATCACAAATGATAGAAGAGGCCTCCAAAGTCCTTCCAATACCAAGAAAGCCAGAGCTGAAAGTGGTGACAATAATATAAGACCAAATCTAACATACTCTGATAAAAAGAGGACATGGTCACCAATGGTCTTTGCAGGTTCTAGCAATCCTAGATGGAAAGGGTTCCTTATAACATCAGGTAATCAGAGATTTTCATTATACTATACTGCTACAGTTTATCTTTAAGTAGATTGTTTTAAGACGTCAACAAAACAGGATGGGTAAGATTCTAAGGAATGCATCTGCATCTTTTTGTAGTTGTATTTTATCATGGTTCAAAAGTTATCATTAGTCACTGCTCAACCACACTATAGTTTTAAAGAGAATAAAATACACATTATAGTCAAAAATTTAATACTTAACTACAGAAAACTAATATGGGGAAATAAATATACCTCTTAAAGAAATATCCATTTGCTTCAAACTGTTCTCTCAACATAAACTTCCCTCTGTATTCAATGATAAGTGCATCAGGAGGCAAATCTTTTGCAGATTTCAGAATCTTCTTATTTTTTTGTATATGGCTCTACAATGGGAGAAAAGTTGAGATTAACTAAACCAGATTGCTTCTGGACTTTCCTGGTGGTACAGTGGATGACAATTTGCTCACCAGTGCAAGAGACACGGTTCAATCCCTGGTCTGGGAAGATTCACATGCCTTGGAGCAACTAAGCCCAAGAACCACAACTACTGAGCCCATGTACTGCAAATACTGAAGCCTGCTTGCCTGGAGTCTGTGCTCAGCACTAACAGAAACCACTGCAATAGTTTCTCTTTGAGCACTGCAATGCAGAGTAACCCCTGCTTGCTGCAACCAGAGAAAGCCTGTGCACAGCAATGAAGACCCAGCACAGCCTAAATAAATAAATAAAATAAAACCAGATTGCATTCAGTCTAAGTACTTAAAATACACAGTAGAAAAACATTCTTGTTCTATCATCTTTTGTCAAATGATATACTTACCTCTACAGGAGGTTTGAAGATCAAATTGTTGGTATTCAAATCTGATTTAATCTCTTTTTGTCATTTCCATTGCCCAATCTCAGAGCTATTCTTTGTGCCTCCCTCTGAACACCCTCACTATATTGGTTATTATTTGCCTCTTCATATTGATCCATCCATGCTTTGATTTTTGTCTCCCATCCAAAATTTGAAACATCAGATGAAGGATCAATCTCCGGAGCTGAGCCCTAAAATCACAGCAAACTGAGCATTAATATCTGGATTTTAAGTATTTATACACACACACATACTATAACAATCTATATAAAAGAATATAAAACTAGAAATAATGATAGGCTTTCTAAGTAGGTCCGAGTGGAGAAAAAAGACCACAAGTGAGCAGCTTACTACATTTTATACTGATGCCAGACACACGACTTGGAAAACTGAAGGAAGGGGAGTTAATCTGAACAGCTGAAACTTTTTACTACTGTAGCCAAACTGGAGCTATCAATAAAACTGCAACAACCCAAAACAGTCTACGGTTAAAAAGAGATTGCATGTGAAAAACTTTTTGAATCTACCAATATCTAGTGTACGCTCACAATTGTATTTAACCAGAAAAAAAACTGCAATTATACGTAAACTGTATGTATTGTATATTAAGTATAAACTTATTTTCTGATATAATACTTCAACTTTTACCATGTTTGTAACACAAATATACTCTGATACATTAATTTTGTGTAATTCCAAGATCTATAATAAATTGTCCACATGATAAATTTTACATGAGAATAAAATGTCTCACAAAGTGTGAACAAGGACCTTAAGCTTAAGTGCTTGTCCCCCCTCCATGCTGCTGCTGCTAAGTCACTTCATGTCCGGCTCTGTGCGACCCCATAGACGGCAGGCCACCAGGCTCCCCTGTCCCTGGGATTCTCCAGGCAAGAACACTGGAGTGGGTTGCCATTTCCTTCTCCAAGGCATGAAAGTCAAAAGTGAAAGTGAAGTCGGCTCAGTCGTGTCTGACTCTTAGGGACCCCATGCACTGTAGCCCACCAGGCTCTTCCATCCATGAGATTCTCCAGGCAAGAGTACTGGAGTGGGGGTGCCATTGCCTTCTCCAGTCCCCCTCCATATGCCCTTTTAAAATGTTTAAGAATCCTAAATGCTACACCACAGCAATATCTTTTTTGATCCACCTCCTAAAGTAATGAAAATTTTAAAAACTGAACCTAACTGAAGTTAAATGCTTCTGCACACCAAAGAAAACCATAAACAAAATTAAAAAGACAACCTATAGAATGGAAGAAAATACTTACAAATGAAGTGACTGACAAGGGATTAATCTCCTAAATAAACAGCTTATGCAGCTCAGTTGAAAAAAAAGAAAAATCAAAAAATGGGCAGAAGATCTAAATAGACATTTCTCCAAAGAAGACAGATGGCCAAAAGCACGTGAAAAGATGTTCAACATCACTAATCATTAGAGAAATGCAAATCAAATGAGGTTAACACCTCACACTGGTCTGAGAGGCCATCGTCAAAAAGTCTACAAACAATAAATGCTGGAGAGGGTGTGGAGAAAATGGAATCCTCCAATCCTGTTGGTGGAAATGTAAATTACTTAACAGCCGCTATTCAGAACAGTATGGACGTTCCGTAAAAAGTAAAAATAGAGCTATCATATGATTCAGCAGTCCCACTCCTGGGCATATATCCAGAAAAACCATAATCCGAAAAGATACAGGCACCCCATTATTCGCTGCAACACTATATACAATATCCAGGAATGGACAACCTAAATGTCTATCTACAAATGAATGGATAAAGAAGATGTGGTACAGTCCAAAATGAAATATTACTCAGCCCTAAAAAGAACAAAATATAATGCCATTTGCAGCAACATGGATGGATGGAGAGACAGACTGAGCAAAATAAGACAGAGAAAGACAATTATGATGATATCACTTATATGTGGAATCTTAAAAAATGGTACAAATGAATTTATTTACAAAACAGAAGTAGAGTTACAGATGTAGAAAACAAATTTATGGTTACCAAGGGTGAAAGGGTCGGGAGGGGGGGAGGGGGATAAATTGGAAGATTGGGATTGACATATATACTAATATAAAATAGATAACTAAGAAGGACCTATTTAATATTCAAAATTCTGTAAACTCTACTCAATACTCTCTAATGACCTATATGGGAAAAGAATATAAAAAAGAGTGTATATATAAAACTGATTCACTTTGCTGTATAGCAGAAGCACACCACAGTAAAACAATACTCCAATAAAAAAAGAATGCTAAATGCCAAGTAGTGAAAAGTTACAATCTCTCAATAGGTTTTATGAAACAAAAAGGAAATCCCTTTTCTCACTGGAATGAAATTTATAGAAAGGCAGAATTACCACATATTTAAAAAACTGAGTAAAGCTGGACTCCCTCAGTTCTTTGTCATCTCAGGATGAAAATGAATTGTATCTTATTGATAGCATAATTCAAATTTATAGTGAATTTATAATAGATTAAACACAAAGTTACAATTAAGCTGTTTGTAAATGCTATTCTGATTTATGAGTAGATAATTTCCATAATGTGTACAACCTGGATGTAAGTATGAAATTTTAAAATCACGTAAAGATTTCAAGAAAATTTTTATATATGCTGTTAAACATGTACAAGTGTACAGTAACACTTAACTAAAATTTACCATCAGTCAACCTTCAGTTCAGTTGCTCAGTCGTGTCTGACTCTTTGTGACCCCATGAATCAGTCAACCTTACGTATAAGTAAATGAACTATCACAAAAAGTATCTTCTCTATAATGAAACAAACTATAGTAAGTTGTTCAGCTACTTGATAGGTTTATTTTACTAATTGATATTTTATGGACTCATGTATTCCACATTAATAACTGATCACTTAATAATCGATTTTTATACAAATATGAAACATTACATATTTTGGCCTTTATTTTTATTTTTCAGTTTTTCATAGTGAATATAGTTTATGTAATAAAAAAATGTTTTTCATACATTATATACAGACACAAAAGTCTACAAGCACTTTTTTTTAACTACCCATTATTTATATCGAGGTACAGTTGATTTACAATATTAGTTTGAGGTTTTTATCAGTGATTCAAAATTTTTATAGATTATACTTTACTTAAAGTTATTATATAATAGTGGCTATAACCCCCATGCTTATTATTATCCTTGTAGATTATTTATTCCATACACAGTAGTCTGTAACTCTTAAACCTCTAACCCTCATCTTACCCTTATCCCCTCTTCTCCCACTGGTAACCACAAGTTTGTTCTCTGTAAGTCTGTTTCCATTTTGTTGTATTTATTCATAGTTTAGATTCCGTATGTGATAACATAGATATGTCTTTCTCTTACGTGACACTACATATTAATATTTTTATCACTTTTATTAAAGAAATCTAGTCCATTTAAATTTTCTTTTCTGTTCGCCTTTCAAGAAAACAAAAACAAACAAAAAACTCCTCTACAGAAGAGGATCAGAGCTCTTCTATATCTCTTGAACTTTTTTCATATATGACAGAATCACTTACTGGAAATGTAATGATCATAAACAGACATCTTCAAGGAAAAGATTTTCAAAGATGCACAAAGCATATTTAAAATTTTAATTCCTTAGTCACTTCCTTACATAATACATGAAAACATATTTCAGTTAAGTAAAGATGCTCCTTCCTCATTAAGTCTGATATTCAGATTAGATAAAATGGAAAGAAAGGAAAACCACTAAAGGATCAATAGATCCAAGAGTTTAATATAAAATCCTTTTTCAGATCTCTTTACTCTGGCATCAGAAAAATTCCATAAATACAAATTTAACATGGTAAAAATAAAATATCCAACTTTAACATATAAAGAACATTTTATAAGACTTTGGACTTGCAGTATGTTGAACACCACCATGTATTAACATTCTTAAGAAAGAATAATCATTTGACAGCTACTTAATGATTTGTTTTTCAGGAATGTGGGATAATAATTATTATACTTTATACTATGGGGACAACAGATATATTCTAACATTCTTCCCACATCCTATTTTAATATCTGCCAACTTGAGACATTTATTCTCCTTTACTACCTATCCTAGAAAACTAAGAGTAACACTGTGTAGCTGACCTGTATCATCCAACACAAACCTATCTTTTAAGGGAAGGCAGAGTTGGAGGAGGGTGGGAGGGTTGGAATGTGAGGGGCCGGGCTTGCTTCTCTCAGCAATCCTGGCATCTACAAAATTAAGGATGTATACTAATTAACTCAAGGTACAAGTAACATGTTTGAACTTACATGGTGACTCTATGGTGATTTCAAAGTATTTTGTGACTACTGACTTGACTAGAATTCAAACTATGCAGAAGAGCAAAATTCCAAGTGTGATTCTGCATTTATATGTCTAGTATACTATAAAAAGTGGCACTAGAGACATGGAATACAATGATAACTGAAAAATGAATCAATATTAGGAATCATTTATATATCTCCTTTTGTTTAATGTTAACAGTGTTAGTAAACTCCAAGAATGGTATGTATTAATCCAATTAGAATCCTCTATGGTCCCACTTCTTCCCACTTCATTTCATACAGATAAAAGCAATGAAATGACACAGAATGGAGAGAGCATTAATGAAAGATTATGACCAAGCAACTACTTAGTAAGTTCTTAGATACCTGACAATTGATAATAAGGGCTTAGATTTAATGTGTTTACCTTAACTCTTGATGATTTCCTAGATCCTTCACGAAAGGCCTGAAATGACACAGAATTCTGAGTTAGATGTTTAAAAACTGGATAAATTAATATTTAAGAATGAGCTCAATCAAGCTTTTTCTTGAAATTGCATAAATTACACAAAATATGGTAAAAACCAATATAATCAGAACTAAGGAAATATTGAAGTAAAATCATCTATCAAGGACACTAAACTACTATTAAAAATAAATACAGACAATGTAAAAACATGAAAATATGTATATATATGATGCTAAAAAATGTCTAAATTTTCTATTTGCTCAATATTAAAATACAATCATGGAAAAACACCTGATAAGAGCTGGAAGGTATTAAACATATTATAGTAGTTTTACATCATGAGCCAAGATTCAGCATGGGGATGAAACAATTTTGTTATTACTTTAATTTTCTAGGTCAACTAGCAAGTAATATTTGAGCACCTATTGGGACTCAATAAGCAATGTGGTAAACAGAATTGTACTTAACAAATATTTAATGGGAACTCTCTATTCTGCCACATTCTAAAGTGGAATTTAAAACTCACTTCACCACTGCAACTCCACAAAGTTAGTGTACTTAGAGAGATTAAATCTAGAGTAAGCACTATAGTTCCAAATTTAAGTTCCAAATTTGTGTGTAGACTGTATGTTGGAAGAGAGCAAGTTTTGTTAAGAGAGAGGAGGAGGAGGAAGAGAAGCAGCAGCAATAAGAGCAGCAAAGAATCTTCACATATAACATGGAAAAAGAGCCAAAAACACAGAAAATGGATTTGTTCAGCCATGTGGAATACAGAACACAATTCTGGTACTGAAAGAGTAAGAAAGAAGGCATGCAATTAAAAAAACAAAACAAAAAACCTAGCATACCACACTTGTACCTACTAAAAGCAGTACAAAGTAAGTAAGACTGGTTAAAAAATGTAAAATTAGGTCATGAAAGTCAGTCAGATGATGGAGGGATCTATGAAATACCTCTCAACAGGGAAGGGCTTCCCAGGTGGCGCTAAGAACCCGCTTGCCAATGCAGGGGGCGTAAGAGACACGGGGTTTGATCCCTGGGTTGAGAGGATCCCCTGGAGAAGGAACAACCCACTCCAGCATTCTTGTCTGGGAAATCCCATGGACAGAGGAGTTTGGCAGACTATGGTCCATAGGGTCGCAAAGAGTTGAACACAACTGAAGCGACTTAGCATGTAGAGAAGTGATATAAAACAATATTTGCAGAAAATGTAATAAACAAGTGCAGAATGACAGAAGTGGAAAGAGGATAAAGTTGGAGAAATTAAAGAAGGTATTACTATACTACTAGGAGGGCATACTGGGTTTGTAGAAACAAAAATGAAGAAAAATAAGAACACAGCAAAGAGACATTCCAAAGGAAAAATCAATACTGAATGTCAAAGACTGAAGATGATTTACAGATTTTAAACCTGCATAATGGCTGTGCAGCTGAAACAAAAGAAAATCTGAAGTATGATGAAATAAGATACAAGTTTGGTTTACAGAAGAAACACTGAAAGAAAATAATAAAAGAACATTCATAAGTAATATGTGCTGACAATCATTTTATGAAAAAATATCAAGTTTAAAAACTTCAAGTAAAATTGGAAAATTTTAACAATTAATAAAATTTTAAAACTCCTAATATATGGATCACAATACACAATCTATGTCTTTAACAGTGTTAATACTTCATGTCAAAGCTCTGAATTGCTAAAACACCAACCAACAACACCTTACTAGGTGTTTATGAGTGTTTTTTAAAATGTCATCTATCCAGAATGTCTGTGAACTCCATTCACATTTTTAACAATCAGCCATAACAACAGGTTGAATAAAAAGCAAAATTAGATACATCTTTTGCTATGTATTTTTAACTATATATTGCCCCAACAGTAGTAAAAACGTAACAGCAAAGCAAACTAGATCTTTCTGCCCAGTTCTTAGATTTTTTTCCCCTAATCCTTATGAAGTATTACTAACTCAACATGAGAGAAAAAAATTGTTAATACCTAAACATGACTTCCTAAATTGTAAAATGCACTTAATAGATGATCTCTTCTTCTTTAACATTACACTCTGAGATGAGGAAAGTAACAATGAAATAAAGCAGAATGTGATTAAGTGCTGTAACAAGAGGTTCAAGTGCCATGATGAAATACGAAGAAAGATGATCATATTTGATAGGAGAAAAGCAAATTTCACTGAAAAAGTAGTGCTTCAGATGGGCCTCAAAGTAGAACAGGAGTTTAAAAGATAAAGATGGAGAAAAGAATAGTCTAGTAATTAAGGGAACAGTGTAAGTAAGGATAACATGTCAGGAAACAGAGGTAGAATTTGGTAATAGTTGTATAGAGAAGCAAAATTAGATGTATATGTGAAGACTATTAGAATCAAGACTTATTTTAAATAGAAAGGTGAAATTAGAAAATGGAAAAATGTATTTAAAAGTACATGCTGCCTATTAAATAATCAAATATCATGAAGAATTACTCCAAAAAAAAAAAACAGTGCTTTTTGGGGTAAAACTTCATTTTATTTCTAAGTATAATTTCACCTTTACAGTTTTCTGCCATATCTTGGTCTTATTTTAATACAAAAATTTAAGTGAGAAAAGTCTAGATATTAAGAAACTCAACAAATGGGTAGCCTTATTAAAATGATTACACATGATTCAGAGACAAATAGCTATAAACCTCTACCTGTTTATAAGCTACTAAAAATTTAGCACTCTTACTTCTGTTTTATAGAACAGCAACCTTCACTAAATCTTACTTTATCTATTGCATTTCTGTAACTAGTCTCTTCATAGTAATGATCTCAAAGCAGTCTGCAAACATTTTTCTCTACTCCATTTCAATCTTTAAAACACATTAAAATTTTTTAATGAGTTTTTAAAATTAAACTTAGATCCTGCTACCTTTTCTAGCTATTAATACTATCCATAATTCTCCTGTCTTTCCTGTAAAACTGTCACTTCCTATCTAGTCATCTTCAAAGAGAAAAAAACTTACTTTTTTACATTTTGAAATATTTTGTTCTTTCTCCCCACTTTTTTCCTTCTTTTATCATTAACCTTAGAAACTCTCGAAGCAGTTAAAGTAATCGATGTTGGGGTATGCTGAAATGCAGTATATAATTCCACAGGAACCTCATCACCACTCTCAGTTGCACTGGTATCACCATCTTCAAAGGCAAAATAAAAATTACTGCATAAATAATATTTCTATTTCAAACAATAAAATAGCATCATTCTACATGACAAACTATTATTTCTCTATCTTTCTGAAGAATAAACCTTTTCCCCCATTTCCTCACTCATACATAAAAATGCAAATTACAAATATATTTCTTACATTAAACTAGAAAGGACACAAAATGTGACAAGGTACTCAGATGGTGTGACCATGGGAAACAGACACCTACAAGCATTGCCAGTGTCTGTAGTTAAAACTTCCTTATGAAGGGGAATGAATTGAGCCATATCTAGCAAAATTCTATATACACTTACCCTTTTCACCCAGCAACCCCATATCTAGGGATCTATCCAACGACAAAATGGGACACATACAAAAAAACCACACTTTTTTTTAAAGGGGGAAAAGGTCAATGAAAATTGACCTTCCTATTTGTAATAACAAAAACAAGACAAAACAAAAATGCTAGAATATTCATGAAACAGCTCAAAAACTTAGCATTATTCAAAACCACTTGTATTGGTGTCAACATGTTTCAAAAGCCTTAGTGAAAGTTTAGCATGTTACACCTTTAAATTCTATTCCTAAAAATAAATACTATCCCACGTGATCAACTAATGGATCGCCATCTTTCTAAAGAACAAACATATTTTACTTCTTTAAACCAAAAGGTTATCTATGTGCACGAAAATATGATTTAAAATTTTTGTTTTCCATGTTTTCTAAAATAAATATTACTGCTCTATAAAATCTATAAAAAGAATATTTAAAATGTATACCTGAGATAGTAAATTATACATATAACCAATGTTCATTAGCCAGGGGTTTACATCTGACTAAAAAGATGCAGGCCACTTATTCTCTCAGTCATACTAAAGTTCATTTACTATAGATCCTTTTACCTACCTGACATATTTTCCTTTTCCGGCGTTGTAGTAGCACCGCCTCTCTTTATCCAAACTCCTATATTAAAATATTAACATATTTATCAAGCTTTCATAAAATTAGATATAAAGCAGATCTGTTTTAAATGTGATAAAACTTTATAATTTCTCTAGTGTTCTTATTGAAAAATGAACAACATAAATTATGTGCACTATCACTTGCCTTGCAGTTTAGATTTGATTAGCATAATTAGCAGTAGATGCTAATTAACTGACTCTGTTGTGTTAAGAAAACAATTTTTTACTTAGAAAACCAGACTCCTCTGTCCTTGGGGATTCTCCAGGCAAGAATACTGGACTGAGTTGCCATGCCCTCCCCCAAGGGATCTTCCAAACTCTGGGACTGAGCCCAGGTCTCCGTTATTGCAGGCTGTTTTACCATCTGAGCCACCAGGGAAGTCCTACTTTTTCCCCAAACTGAATATTTAAAAGCAAAAGTTTAGGGGAAATGGTAATATAATTATTGCACTATTACTATCTGCCTAAATTATTTCCATTTTTGAAATGATAAACACTAAATATTTAACAACTAAAATATTTTATTAACCTGTTCCAGCCTCCACTCATGAACTAGAGCATCCATAGTAATTGTTTTATTTGCACCCCTCACCACCCTTGCAACGTTTTCACTATCTAAACTTATTAGTCTAAAGGTCAAATACCTAGGTACAGTTATTTGGGAGAATAAGGGCTTTAGACTGAAGTACCTGCTACTCAGACTTGCCTTAATGTCTGTTAGGTCAAAACTATCCTAGCATTATTGATAATTCTAGTTATCACAGAATGACAGCCAGTTATTGCTGACATGACTATTTTCATTAATGGTCAGTTTTTAACTAATTCTTACTGAATTCATCCGTAGATATTTACCTCGTGATTAAAATTCTCTGGCAAAAGGCTGCTGCTTCTAAGTCACTTCAGTCGTGTCTGACTCTGTGTGACCCCATAGACGTAGCCCACCAGGCTCCCCTGTCCCTGGGATTCTCCAGGCAAGAACACTGGAGTAGGTTGCCATTTCCTTCTCCAATGCATGAAACTGAAAAGTGAAAGTGGAGTCGCTCAGTCGTGTCTGACTCTTAGTGACCCCATGGACTACAGCCTACCAGGCTCCTCTGTCCATGGGATTTTCCAGGCAAGAGTACTGGAGTGGGGGTGCCATCACCTTCTCCCCTGGCAAAAGGCTAATAACTATTAAAAGGTGAAACAAAGTCACATAGAAAAACCTCACTCATAAGCAGTGAAAAGTATCACAGTGAGATTACCATTTCTCATTTAGTTAAATCAGCAAAAATCCTAGTCTGTCAAAAACTCTGTTGTGAGGAGGGGGGGAAATAGGCCTTCTTATCCATGGCTGGTGGAGATTCAAAATGGAATAGTTCCTACTGGAGGGTAATTTGGTGGTATCAGACAAAATTTTACACATACATTTACCCTTTTACTGAACAATTTCACTTCTATTTGCAATTACAAAAGACTGGAAACAACTCAAATGTCCGCTCAAAGGGCTGTCTAAAGTATACAACATGTAAAAGATGGAGCATCTTGGGTTATAGGAAGAAGTAAGTTAATTTCTACATTATTACCATGAAGTGATCTTCAGAACAAATTTTTAAAACAAAAAACTACCATGGCAAAAACTCTATGTGCCATTGCTTATCTAAGTAAGGAGAGGAATACAAATATACATGTTCTTATCTGTACTTCTCTGGTGGCCCAGTGGGTAAAGAATCCACTTACAATGCAACAGAACAGACCTGGGTTCGATCCCTGTGTCAGGAAGATCTTCTGGAGAAGGAAATGGCAACCCACTTCAGTATTCTTGCCTGGGAAATCCTATGGACAGAGGAGCCTGGTGGGCTAGTCCATGAGGTCACAAGAGTTGGACATGACTTAGTGACTAAATCACCACCATGTGCATATCTGTTTCTAATATTATAACAAAAATTGGAAGGAATAATTGATTTTTAAAAAATTGTTACTTTCAAAGTCAAAGGAACAGGAATGATGGGACTACTACTTACATAACTAAACAAGCATATGACTATACAAGTAAGATATAAAAAGTAATTCTTAAAAATAAAATTATTACTCATCCATTTCTCATAGGAAGTAAACTGATACAACTACTCTGCAAAGTAACTTGACACTTTTTTAAAAAGTTATTTTTAATTGGAGGATAACTGTTTTACAATGTTGTGCTAGTTTCTGCTGCATGACAATGTGACAATTTCCTACAAAACTAAACATGCAACTGGGGCTTTGCAAATGGCTCAGTGGTAAAGAATTCTCTTGCAGTGAAGGAGATGGGGGTTCAACCCCTGGATTGGGAAGATCCCCTGGAGAAGGAAATAGCAATCCACTCCAGGGTTCTTGCCTGGGAAATCCCATGGGCAAAGGAGCCTGATGGGATACAGTCCAGGGTTGTAAAAGAGTTGGACATGACTGAGCAAATAAACAACAATAGCAAACATGCAACTACCAAATGACCAAGCAATTGCACTCTTGGGCATGCAGCAGAGAAAGCAAACCTTAGGTTCACACCCCAATCTGTACACAAACGTTCATAGCAACTTTATTTGTAATAGCCAAAAAAGTGGAAATGACCCAAATGTCCTTTAGTAGGTGGTTAAACAAACTCTGGTACATATATACCATATAACACTAATCTGAAAAAGGAAAAAAAAAACAAACACTAAATACTGATAACATGCCACAAATTAGCTGGTTTTCCAGGGAATTTTGCTCAGTTAAAAAAAAAGCCAATCCCAAGAGGTCACATACTGTGTAATTTCATTTCTGTCTTTAAATAACAGAATTACTGGAATAGAATATAGATAGATTAGTGGTTGCCAAGGGTCAAAGATCGGAGTGGAAAGAGGTGGATACATCTAGAAAAGGCAACATGAGGAATCTTTGTGATTGAAATTTTTTGTATCTTGACTATACCAATGTAGTATACTGCCTGTGATATTGTATTAACAGTTTGGCAAGATGTTACCACTGGGAGAAACTGAATAAAGGATACAAAGGATCTCTGTATTACTTCACAAATGCATGTGAATCTACATTACTTGAAAAGGTTAACTTTAAAAAAATCAATCAAAAATAAAACAACCAAAGCCTGAGGTGTGAGTGTATAAACAGTAAAATTCTTTAAAGAGACTATAAACACAATAATTATACATCCCTATGGAAAATATCTAAAAGGGGAAAAACGTTATAAACTTTTTACATAATCATATCATTGGTACTGTTACTCTGAAACTGTTATATTCTTCTATGTGATTAAGCAGTTGAGAAAATTATGTGATACTCTAATTACACTACTGACTGTGTTGTTGAGAACTAGCATAGGAGACACAGATGGAATATAGAAACAGTAAGATGAAAACCTTGTACAGTTGACCCCTGAACAATGAGAGGGTTGGGGTGCTAAAATGCAGTGTGTGTGGTTTTGTAGTATTTACTATTGAAAAAAATTCACACATAAGTGGGCATGCATAGTTCAAATCCATGCTGTGCAAGGGTCAATTGTATCCCTAAATTTAAATTGCAATTATCAATATAAGCTCCTGTATTTTATCTTAAAAATAAACAGACAAAACTTATAGTAGACTAGCTTCATCTACTAAAAAGACATAGGAACACTGAGAAGTCCAGTAGGAAGGAACATTACTAACTCTCAGATTCTAGTCTTGAAAACCTATTCTGAGCCTGGGGCACAGAAGTACAAGATAAGCCTGAGATACCTTGTCACACTGATAACTGCAATATGCTGATACCCAATATGTTTAAACCCCTGACTTAAAATTCTTTTCATTATTCTAAAAACAGATAAACACTACAAATCAACAAGCATTTATCCTGCCATTCCTCAGTAAAATATAAAAGAACTGAACAGTTAATATGGCGAAGTTCTACAGAAACTAGTAAGTGATAAGCAACAGAATTAACATGTCACTTAATTTGCAACCTCTAATAAATTAATAGATCTTAAAAATGACTATCAATGGGTCCCATTCATATATTATGTGTCATCTGATAGAATACAGTCTATGTCTTATCCCCCAGGAAGGAGGGGGATCTAAATCTAATCACACACTATTTACAGAAATATATATAGAGAGAAAACTGTGAAATCATGAAAATGGAATTGGTAAATTCACCAGGATAAACGATTCATTCCCTTAAAAGAGAAACAAACTGCAAAGGAGATTGAGGTTGGTGGGGTAAAGAGTATAGGTTTAGATTACTAGAGACTTAAAAGAGATGTATATCAACCGATCAATACTTTAAGAAAGGCTGGGGGCTTCCCTGGAGCTTCCTGAGGGCTCAGCAGCTAAAGAATCTGCCTGCAATGCAGTAGAGACAGGAGACTCAGGTTCAATTCCTGGGTTGGGAAGACGCCCTGGAGAAAGAAATGGCAACCCATTCCAGTATCCTTGCCTGTAGAGCCCCATGGATAGAGGAGACTGGTGGGCTACCGTCCAATGGGTCACAAAGAGTCAGACACGACTAAGCACGAGCATGAACAGGGGCTTCCCTAGTGGTCCAGTGGTAAAGAATCCACCTGCCAAGTCAGAGGACACAGGTTCGGTCTCTGATCCCAGAAAAGCCTACAAGCCTCAGAACAACTAAGCCCATGCACCACAACTATTCAGCCTGTGTTCCAGAGTCCGCACTACAACTACTGAGCTCATGTGCCACAACTACTGAAGCCCCAACGCCTTAGAGAATGTGCTCCCAACAAAAGAAGCCTCCATACCGCTAAACTAAAGAGTAGCCTCTGCTCAGCACAACTAGAGAAAAGCCTATGCAACAATGAAAACCCAGCATAGCCAAAAATAAATAAATAAATAATGTTTAAAAATAAAGTGGTTAAATGTAGCAGATTTTGTTGCAATAATCCTTTTGTGATTACAGATTTTTGTTAAGAATTCTTTTATCGATACATACTGATATATATATAAAAACAGAAATATATATACTTAAATATATATACGGATACATATGAATGGAATAATATAGTTGGGATTTGCATTAAAATATATGGAGGAGAAAAATTCATAGCAGTGTAAATGAAAAGATTATTGAGAATTGTTGAAGCAGGGTGGTAGAAACATGTGGGTTCATTATACCAGTACTTTTATATAGGTTTGAAATGTCCACTTAAAAACATTTTTAAAAACACAGAAAAAGAAACAGAAGAAAACACATTATTGCCAACAGGTGGAATAATAGTATGAGCCCTACAAAACTGTGTATTAGAAGGGAAGGCCCTTGTAATAACTTTTTAACATAATGTGCAGTCCACTGAAAAAGACGTCACTTAGAAAATGCACTAGGATTTTATGCATTATTAAAAACCCTAGATAGAAAATAAACCATGACATATTATCAATGGAAAGATTCTTCCTGATTTTAGAGATGTCAGAATGAAAACAAACAAAACCCCAAACCATAAAAATGAAGCCCATATTAACACAGTATCCATTAATTGTTTAATCTAGAATTCAGTACATAAACTTCTAGTAACTAAAGATTACCTTGGTAAAATTACTGGCAGTTTTACTGCATGAACAACTTACCTAGGCTGACAACGTTCACAAAGATATGTATCAGGAATATGCTGCCTGTCAATCCCCATGCAGTCAATATGTTGCCAAACACTTCAAAAAGGAAGGAAAAAAAAAGCAGAACATACAAAATATTATTAAAATCATAGTTAAATTAAGATTTGATGTTCTATTTAACTATCACTTAATAAGTTCCTATTTTGAGTTTAGCAGTATAAAAGGTAATGTGAAGAATTCATAGAAATATGTCCTCAGGAAAATAAAACTTTGAGATGCAAAAGAAAGAGGACAAATGTAGGATATCATATAAATGATACAAATTTCTAAAGCAAATATAATATTAAAATGTAAAAGGTACATATTTTATCATAAATCACAAGCTGCAGATGTCCACACTATTTGGAATTAATGGGGAAAGCATCCTGGAGAATAATGGGACTTGAAGAGAACCTAACAAGGGAAATTACGAAGAAAGAAATGTCACATAGCAACATTTTCTCAAGTAGATGGATATAGAGAGCAACAGTCAGAAGACAGTTGATGTACTTGAAGAATGCTCGTCTTGAGAAACAGAGGGGAATAAAATTCAATTAGTAAAGCGTAGTTACAGTATATAGAACCTGGAATGTCAAAGTGTGTGTAGCACTCCTCTAACTGGCAACAGGTAACAACTAGAGGTTGTTTTGATGGTATGTAGAAGTCAAAAAAATTTTAAAAACTGAAAGTATAAAAATCAACTAAGAGGCTTTTCCAACATTCCAGATCTAAGTTAAAGAAGTGAAAGAACTAGAATGATGGCAGAGAAGATGAAGTTAAAGAATCCAAGAGTCATTCCATGAAGACAGAGACTAAATTTATTATGAACTCTATTTTTAAGAGTAATACACGGAGCAGCTTGAGGCAAACTTCTCATTGAGGCTATTTTATGGCCAAAACTTTAATTGGTCTATAGCTGATATATATGCCTGTTTCTAAAAATAATCTTATTCTTTATATAATAATGAGCTTTTAATATATATAATTTATACATAAAAGCTACTAAGTTAACAGCTATGATCTTGCTCTTTCTTAACTGAGGATGCTGGGACAAGAATTGGTAGAATGTAAAGATAATTTTCTATATCAAAGATGATGGGGGAAAAGTTTAAAAGAAAAGCAAAGCACTTGAGAGTTAGAGTTATGTTAAATTATGTTAAATTTGGGGGTAAGTAATAGTATCATGGAGACAAAAGAATAACTAAAACTAGGAAATGAATAAATATCAGAGCTCTAGTTGGCAAACTTGAGAGACAGTCTGGGCAGCAGGTACATGAAAACACATAGAGCCAATGTAAAGCAAGAATAGAGGAAAAAGATGAAGCCTGGCAGTATATATTATACTCCAGGTTAAGCAGTGGAAAAGTAGAATAACAAAAAATTTGTAACAAATAGACCAGTTGCTAAAAGCAAATACCTTGAATAATCCAAAACATGTGAACTGGTCCTTCAAGAATTTGTAGATAGGTATAAATCCTAAGAACTATTTCACTATTTTTCGAATAGATATTCTATATTATATATAGATCATTATAATTAATCAAAAGAAAAACAGTTTAGATTATGCATTAGAATAAAAATACTGTCAAATGGTATATAATTTATTACATAAGACAAAAATCAGCTATGAGATATTTTATATGATTGGTTAAAATATGAATTGAGAGTTGCTACTAAGTAATTAAAAATAATGAGGAAAACAAGTTACCAGTGAAGTTATTTTCTTCGGTTTTAAATTTACCTCCTGAATAAACTTACTGAGGTGAGTGGTAATAGTATGCTCATGGTAATAGTATGTACCATAAGTTTAGTTGTTAATTTGAAAAAGTGTCACAATATAGTTTTATTATTTAAATTAACTCAAAGTATTACTATTTCAACTTTCCATAAAAATAACATCAAATTTCACATTTCACTTAAGACTAATTTTCCCCATTTTTGGCAAAGGTAAATCACCTTTCTGAAATATAGCCCTAACGTCATGTTTGTATCAATTACATCTCATTCCTAATCACCTAACTTAACAGACAGGAACAAAATTACAAATAATGCTAAGTAATTTATATTTGGCTCAACAAAGCCAAATATTATACTCACATTCAAATACGAATACTATTTCAAATAAAATAAGGAAGCTATGCCTTAAGGACCAGATCCAGGATGTTCTGAAAACTATCAAACTTTCTTACCCTCTACAGTGCTTAAATACTCTCTGCTTCCCAGCCTATGCAGGGGATGGGCTCAGTAACTTTCAGGTTGAAACCCTACTGTTCCCTCTCCATCCTCCCCAACTCCCTCCCACCAGAAAAAAATAAAGAAAGAAAACAAAACCCCACTTTCTGTCCCAATCACACCTTCTCTAGGGGAGGAGGCCTTTCTTGGTGGTTGAACCAGGGTTGGGGAGGGGAGACTGTGGTTCTGGTTCAAGGAGACCCAGAGTGCTGCAAGGTTCAAGTCAAAAGGAGGTGAGAGAGTCAGGTCAAACAAACATCAATCAAATGTATAATTCCCCCTAACTGAAAACCACAGTTGACTATACAGCACAAATAATTCCAAAGGAAATACACAGGACTCAATTCTCCTCTCATTTGTATCTTGTCTACTTTATGTAGTGTATTACTATTGAATGAGTGAAAAGAGAGGTGTGATTCTGTATAAATAAAAGTTTAGAACTGATTGCCTATTACTCAATTAACAACGAGGATTTCCAAAAAACTCTTAAGATAGTTTTTTCCTTTCTTTCTTTCCCATAGGGGCACTTTCTAGGAAAAAACAGTTTGCAATGATAGCAGAAGGATCACTTTAAAAATTCATTTATCAGTTCCTTTCAAAGCGAGTTTAATTATCTATTCCAAAATTGACAATCACAAACATTAAGAGCATTCAAGAAAACAAGCAAATAGCATGAAATATTTTACCTGCATTTGTCACAACAGATCATGTATCCATCATCATGTGTAAAACCACATATGCACCTGGTTACATCAGTACCATAACTTCCATCCTCAGATGTGCTGATTGTAGTAGCACTGGAAGTTTCATCAAAATTAGGAGTGGTAAAGATGCCTACTTCATTTTTGCTAATAAGAACTGATGGAGGAGGGGAAGCTGGAGGTGTTGGAGGAGGACGAGCACCATAATTATGGTCCTGGATAATTAAACACAAACACCGCACAACGTAATTTCAATAACAGTATGATCTAAGCAACTTAAATAAAATTCAGTCCTTAACCTGAGTGTTTGAGAGAGGTCAAATTGGCCCATTTCTTCCTTAATACCTTTAAAATAATGACTTGCTGAAACTGAATTTTAAACCATAGTAATAAATGAAAATACCTATCTACAACCTTGGTCACCTTCATAATACAAGATGTGAGAATAGTGATGGTTAAAAAAAAACCCACAAAACCCTTAGGAAAATAGAAGCTAAAGAATAACAAAAACAATTACAGAAGACACATTATCACTAGACAATATACAATAGGATTTTTTAAGTTTGAGTATTTTTTATTCTGGTCCAAGTGGTAAAAATTTCTGATAATGGTAACTCGATAATATCACAGATGTGTTCAGTTCAGCAGCTGTTTCAGTCTGTACTCTGCCTCTTACTAGCCATGCAGCACTCAATATGTTAGCTTAGATAAGCTTTCATTTTCTCAGCTATGAAATGGGGATGAAAATTATACCTATGAGGTTGTTTCTGAAAATTAGATAATATATGTAAAAATGCTCAGCACAGAGCTTGACATATAAGAGCTAAATCAGTAGTAACTCTATATAATTTATCATATAAATTACTATATAATTTAAAATCAACAGTATATATAATTCTACCTACAATCTTTTTATAGAGAAGGTAAAGAATTATAACACTAAACTAGTAAAAGCATAAAAAGCAAAATAATAATACTATAAAAACTTCTAAGGAATTCCTCTTGTATAATTTTAATCCCTCGAATAAATATAATTAGATCAATGACAAATTAAACTACAAATTATATACCTAATTGTTTAGGTAGTATAAAAAGTCTGCATTTTAAATATTCAGTTTTAGGCATAATACCACATACATCAACTTTCAACCTTTAGTTATAAAAATATAAATTTATGTACAGATATTAAAAAACCTTCCAGAGAAATGTTTGACACTTACCGCATAGGGCAAACCAATGTAACTGTGTGAATGATGTGAGCTGCTGGTATATAACTGGTGGGGATAACTGTTGGATTTCTCAACTACCACAGGGCTAGCTTCTACGGATTCTGGTCTGGAAGGAAAAACACTGCATCAAAGATAATTCCACTGATTCTTTTTTTCCTTATCATCTATTTAAAATTGTAACACTGTATTGGCTATACAAATAAAATGTTTAAAACATAGACACCCTGCAGATATGACATACCCTATCTAGAGTCCACGTTATAAAAACTTTTAATTAAGTACAATAAACGTCCCATCTTCAAACTCTGATATAGTTTCCTATCACTGAAAAAAATTACTAGACATTAAAAATTATTTAATGTACTCAGTGTTACTGGGGACACTATGCACAGGGGTGGACAAAAGTGGTAGAAATAATTTAAACAAGACTACGGACATACTGAATCCATATGGATAAACCCCAATTTGAATGTGAAGTATACATTTCAATGTTCAAAGCTTCAGGTACGTGTTACTATGTCAAGATATAACAAAGTCTTGGAACTATCAGAAAAGCTAAGGAAAGGAAACCTTACAATGAATCAAGATTTGCTTATGAAAAAAATACAACCAGTAGCTATGGTAGTGTCAGATTAGCAATTTTGGCCTGATAATGACTAAATGATGATGAGCTGACCAACCACTGACAGTAACAACTCACCTACTATGGCTGACTTCTAAGTTCCCTGGTCTAGCATTTTGTGTACATCACCTGCCCAGATTCTTCACTTGTATCAATCCTCCTGGAGGCCTCGTCTGACAATTCCTATTGAACAATGTGACAGTGAACCTACTTCTGAGGGCAATTCACAGTGAATTAATTTCTCCCTTGCACAAACACAACATGACTTATTTCCATGCCTTTATTCTTACCAACCCACTGTTTGAGATGATTTTTTTCAAAACCTTTATCAAACCCTCTTAATCAAACCTTTCCTTAGAATTTAATACTATTTGAATTCTTCATGGTTTAAGGCTGCTTAACGCAGTTACAACCTAACTGATCAAATTTCTATTGTCAACTACTTCTCTCAACTCATCCCTTAAGCAAATTCTCAATTTCGCTCTATTACTTGGGATCCAGTGTGCTACAATCAGGAAAGAGAGGAGACAGAAACTAAGGTCAAGTGGTTCTGAAGGAGATTATAAAAGAAGAGTCTCCAAAATGTTCTGAATCTTTAGAAAACGAGTGCTCACCTAATAGCTATGCTGTGATGTTAAAAATTGACTTGTTTAATCTTTAAAAGAGAACTGTTTAATTCCAAAATTAATTTGTTTATTGTACAAACTTTAAAAGAGACATAACAAGAAAGTGAAAGATCATGTCTTCATCCAAACCTGATAGATCCATGTTAAGATGCCACATATCCTCCTCTATATTCGTCTCTCCATAAATACATCTCACAGTTTTTAAAAATGAGAATATACACTATGTATTCACAATGTGGTGCTTCCCTGATGGCTTGTGTGTGTGCTCAGTCGCTTCAGTCGTGTCCAACTGTCTGTGACCCTGTGGACTGTAGCCTGTCAGGCTCCTCTGCCTGTGGGATTCTTCAGGCAAGACTGGAGCGGGCTGCCATGCCCTCCCTCCAGGGGATCTTCCATACTCAGGGATTGAACTCACATTTCTTAAGTCTCCTACATTAGCAGGCAGGTTCTTTATGGCTAGGATCACCTCGGAAGAATTCACCTGCCAATGCAGGAGACCCGGGTTTTATCCTTGGGTGGAGAAGATCCCTTGGAGAAGGAAATGGCAACCCACTCCAGTATTCTTGACTGGAGAACTCCATGGACAGAGGAGCCTGGCCAACTACAGTCCATGGGGTCCCAAAGAGTCAGGCACAACTTAGTGATTAAAGAACAACAAATTAACAATTTGCTTTTGCACCTTTCCAATGTTAACACATAGTGCTGTCTTATTTTTTATAATAACTGCTTTTTTCATTATATGAATGTACCATAGTTCATTTAATAAATTCCCTACTGGATGTTTAATTGTTCCTGTTCTTCAGTGTTAAAGATATCATTGCAATTGTACACTGTTCTATGTATCATTTTCTGTTTACATAATGGTATTTCTACAACATGGATTCCTTGAGGCAGACATGCTGAACAAAAGGATAAAATTCACATAAAATGAACAAATAAACTGCTTTGATTACACTATTGATTCCTTTCAAGTTCTTAAAATACACAGCAGGAGGATTCCCCTGGTGGTCCACTGGTTAAGAATCCACATGGCAATACAAGGGATACCAGTTTGATATCTGATCAGAGAACTAAGATCCTACAAAGCAACTAAACCTGACTGCCTCAACTACTGAACTCAAGTACTCTGGACCCATGCATCCCAACTAGAGAATCTGTGTGCCACAATGATAGAGCCAGTGCAGCCAAGTAAATAAATAAATATTTTTTAAAATACACAGAGTGAAGAAGTAGAGTTTTAGCAATTCCTAATTATTAGAGCAACATGTAAGAATTATGGCCATTATAGAAAGAATCACTTTTAGGGATTTAGAGTGTGGCAAGAAATTTCTATTTTGGAATAGATAATGGTTGGGAATTAAACAAGACTTTCAGCCCAAATATAGATAAATTCAAGCATGTAAACAAGCCACAAATCCTTTGCATAACCTCATGATTCAAATTAAAGCTATACAGTACTATTCACAATTGCCAAGACATGGAAACAACCTATATGTCCACTGACAGATGAAAGGATAAAGAAGATGTGGCACATATTATACAATGGAATACAACTCAGCCATAAAAAACAATGAAATAAACTATTTGCAACAACATGGATGTAACTAGAGATTATCATACGAAGTTAAGTCATAGACAAGTCATGTATGGTATCACTTATATGTGGAATTTAAAATATAGCACAAATGAACCTATCTATAAAACAGAAGCAGACTCACAGACATAGACAACAGAATGTGGTTGTCAGAGTGGGAGGGAAAGAGAGAGGGATAGACTGGAAGTTTGAGGTTAGTGGATGCAAAGTACTATATTTAATATGGATAAATAACAACGTCCTCCTCTACAGCACCTAGAACTATATCCAATCTCCTGGGATAAATCATCATGGAGAAGAATACAAAAATGAATGCATATGTGTATAACTAAGCCACTTTGCTGTACAGCAGAAAATAGCACAACACTGAAAAAAATTAAAGCTCTAAGTACTGAAAAGCTGGCAATGCAAGAAGGCAGACACATCTTCATTTCTACGCTGATACTTATTAAAAGTAATTTTTAAAAGTAAAAATTTAAAAAGAAATGGGTTGACACAGTTTAAGGATTTTCCTGAACTATAAGATAGTATTTAACAGAAAACAAAACAAAAAACAGGGCACCAGACATTCTTAGAAATATTCTTTAAAAAGTCCCATGGTGCTAAATATCCTCAAAGCACACAGTAAATCGGAAAACAACTTTGTGACAAATACCAAGTCAAATATCCTTTAGATCTAGTAATCCCGTTACTGGAAATTTATTCTAATAAAATTAATTTCCACTAAGTAATTACTCACAGAATTGAGGTGTTCTTTGTAACACTATTCCTAAAACCAGGTATTCAAGTAGTAATTATTTAAATGTCCAACCAGTAGAAAATGCTTAATTAATTTTGAGCAAACCTACTATATTTACACATGGACAATGCACAGCAAGAACTCACAACAAAAATTACTACATTATGGTTATGGGAGATTTCTCAAAATCTCCTGGAACATTAACACAAAGCTTTAATAATTTTTTTATACTGCATGGCTAAAGAGATACAAAAATATAAGTTTTTGTGTAAATAGTTGTTACAGAGTTTTGCCAAGAGACGATCATACAAGAGACGACTCTATACATGGATATCACAGGTCGTCAATACTGAAATCAGATTGATTACATTCATTGCAGCCGAAGATGGAGAAGTTCTATACAGTCAGCAAAAACAAGACGTGAGCTGACTGTGGCTCAGATCATGAACCCCTTATTGGAAAATTCAGACTTAAATAGAAGAAAGTAGGGAAAACCACTAGGCCATTCAAATACGACCTAAATCAAATCCCTTACAATTACACAGTTGAAGGGACAAAACAGATGCAAGGGATTACATCTGACAGAGTGCCTGAAGAACTGTGGACGGAGGTTTGTAACATGGTACAGAAGACAGTGATCTAAACTATTAAGAAAAATAAATGCAAAAAGACAAAGTGGTTGTCTGAGGCCGCCTTACAAACAGCTTAGAAAAGAAGAGAAGGGACTTCCCTGGTGGTCCAATGGCTAAGATTCTGTGCTACCAATGCAGGGGACTCGGGTTCAATCCCTGGTCAGGGAACTAGATCCCACATGTCTCAACTAAGACCCATGCAGCCAAATAAATAAATATTAAAAAAAAAAAAAGAAGAAGAAGAAGAGAAGAGAAGCAAAAGGCAAAGGAGAAAAGGAAAGATATACCCATTTGAATGCAGAGTTCCAAAGAATAGCAAGGAGAGATAAGAAAGCCTTCCTCAGTGATCAATGCAAAGGAACAGAAAAACAACAGAATGGGAAAGACTAGAGATTGCTTGAAAACTAGTTACCAAGGGAACATTTCTTGCAAAGATGGGCACAATAACAAGGACAGAAATGGTACAGACTTAACAGTAACAGAGATATTAAGAAGAGGTGACAAGAATACACAGAAGAACTATACAAAAGCAATCTTAACAACCCAGATAACCGTGATGGTGTCATTACCCACCTAGAGCCAGACATCGTGGAGTGTGAAATCAACCAGGCTTTAGGAAGCAACACGAACAAAGCTAGGAGAGGTGATGGAATTCCAGCTGAGCTTTTTCAAATCCTAAAAGATGCTGTGAAAGTGCTGCACTCAATATGCCAGAAAATTTGGAAAACTCAGCAGTGGCCATAGGATTGGAAAAGGTCAGTTTTCATTCCAGTCCCAAAGAAGGGCAATGTTCAAACTACCACACGATTTGCACTCATTTCACATGCTAGCAAAGCAATGCTCCAAATTCTCCAAGCTAGGCTTCAACAGTATGTAAACCGAGAACTTCCAGATGTTCAAGCTGGATTTAGAAAAGGCAGAGGAACATCTGCTGGATCATAGAAAAAGCAACAGAATTTCAGAAAAACATATACTTCTGCTTCACTGAGTATGCTTTATAAAGCCTTTGACTGTGTGGAACACAACAAACTGTGGGAAATTCTTAAAGCCATGGGAATACCAGACCATCTCACCTGCCTCCTGAGAAACTTGTATGTAGATCAAGAAGCAACAGTTAGAATTGGACATAGAACAACAGACTGGTTCCAAATTGGGAAAGGAGTACGTCAATGCTATATAGTGTCACCCTGCTTATTTAACTTATATGCAGAGTATATCATGCAAAATGCCTGGCTGGATGACTCACAAGCTGGAATGAAGATTGCTGGAAGAAACATCAATAACCTCAGATATGTAGATGACACCACCCTTACAGCACAAAGCAAAGAGGAACTAAGGAGCCTCTTGATGAAGGTCAAAGAAGAGAGTGAAAAGGCTGGCTTAAAACCGAACATTCAAAAACGAAGATCATGGCATTCGGTCCCATCACTTCTGGCAAACAGATGGGGAAACAATGGAAACAGTGACAGACTTTATTTTCTTGGGCTCCAAAATCACTGCAGATGGTGACTACAGCCATGAAATTAAAAGACACTTAAAAAGTTGTTTAATGCTAATGTCTTTGCCGAGAAAGGTCCGTATAATCAAAGCTATGGTTTTTCTAGTAGTTGTGTATGGATATGAGAGTTGGACCATAAGGAAGGCTGAGTGCTGAAGAATTCATGCTTTTGAACTGTGGTATTGGAGAAGGCTCTTCAGAGTCCCTTGGACTGCAAGGAGATCAAACCAGTCAATTATAAAGGAAATCAATCCTGAATATTCATTGGAAGGCCTGATGCTGAAGTTCCAATACTCTGGCCACCTGATGTGAAGAGACGACTCATTAAAAAATTGACTCTGATGCTGGGAAACATTGAAGGCAGGAAGAGAAGAAGACAAGATGGTTGGATGGGATCACTGACTCTATGAACAGGAGTCTGAGTAAGTTCTGGGAGATGGTGAAGGACAGGGGAGCCTGGCATGCTACACAGTCCATGGTGTTGCAAAGAGTCAGACATGACTGAGCGACTAAACAACAACAATTTCTAGTTGTTACATGATATCCTGAACTTCTTTGAGTTGACTTTTCCATTTAAGACTGTTCAGAATTCTGAAAGAAACTTTTTATTTGACTATTTAGCCACACAAAGCTTGAGTCATCTTCAAGGGCTTGTTTTTGATTTATAGCACATTACTAAAGAGCTTCCAAAAAGAGAGCTTTACATAGACTCTAGAGTTGAGAAAATAAAATTTTATTTTAAACTCCTACTCTTAACTGTGAGATTTGGGAACTTAATATTCATTGCTTTTAAGATAATACGATTTAAATTTCCTAGTTAAAATCACTTAAAAAAATACCATCACTTGTTAAAATTTTCATGCTGGAGAACTTTATATCCCTCCTCCTTTTATATTCTGTCCCAAGGTCTTCTATCATGGTCAGTACTCAGTCACTCCAAATAATGCAGCAAATTTCAATCTCTGTCTTGTTGCTGTTTTAATTCTGCTAGTTTCCAGCTGCCTGAATTAGGCACTAACTAGAACTGTTAAACTATAACAAATCTGCCTGCAATGCGGGAGAACTGGGTTCCATCCCTGGGTCAGGAAGATCCCTTGGAGAAGGGCATGGCAACCCACTCCAGTATTCTTGGCTGGAGAATCCCATGGACAGAGGAACCTGGTAGGCTACAGTTCATGGGGTTGCAAAGAGTTGGACATGACTGAGTGACTAACACTTTCATTTGAAATAGGCACTAACTGGAACTGTTACTTTAAAGAACTATACCATTCAACCTACTGAAATTACATTATTTTTTTTTTTTACATATAGGGACATTTTGTTCAATTCTATAGTCCCTTATATCTGTCTATCATGAAGAGGCTATAAAATTTTTAGCCTTAGTTCTACCTCTCTTACACAAATGAAATAGAACTAAGATAACGAGCATTCAACAATCATTTGTATGTAGTAAGTTTCAGGGTTCACAAAGAGACCTTCAAGCCTTATGATTCTGGCTTACTACTGTTTCCAAACTTTTTCATCCTCTCAAACAGACACTTTGTTCTCATATCTCTTACCTTCTCCAGGTCCAATCACCTGGTAACCTTTACTATCTATCTCTATTTGCCCATTCTAGACAACTTACATCATTTTAGTTGCTCAGTGTCCAACTCTTCGCAACATAAGACAACATACATAAATGGAATCATAAAGTAGTTATCATTTTATGTCTGTTTTACTTATCATAACATTTTCAAGTTTCATCCATTTTATACCATGTTTCAGAATTCTATTCTTTTTATGGCTAATATTCCACTGTATAGATGGGCCACATTTTGATTTATCCATTCATCTGTTGATGGACACTTGAGATGTTAGACCTTTTGTCTAACATAGACCTGTCTATTGCGAGTAATGCTGCTATGGATATTGGTATACAAATATCTGTTCTGAGCCTTTGATTTCAATTCTTTTTCTGGGTCATAAGGTAATTCTGTTTAACATTTTGAGAAAGTGCCAAACTGTTTCCCATTTTTAAAATGCCTTAATCTCCTTTTTAAATTTTTCTTTTCCCTATCTCCTAAATGTTTGTTTTCTAGGTGTCGGTACTTTATACATTGGAGGTTTCATCCACTACTATAGTTTTCACCATTTCCTATGTGTTCACGACTTCCAAATCATCTTTAATTCTATTTCATTAGCTCCACCCAAATAGCTCTCCATATTACTAGACCTCTTAATTTAGATGTCTCATGACTATAAAGTAGATGTTTGTTGTAGAAAACCCTTTTTACATCCCAGATTTTGGAATTTAAAATTAAACCAGGGACTTCCCTGGTGGTCCAGTGCCTAAAACTGTGCACTTCCAATGCAGGGGGCGCGGGTTCAATCCCTGCCTGGGGAACTAAGATCTCACATGCTGTGTAGTGCAGCCAAAAAAAAAAAAGAATTAAATTAAATTTAGAGCTGGAGCCAACCAACTTTTTCTGTGAAGAACCAGAGAGTGAATATATTCAGGACCTCAAACAATATGGTTTCTATTGCAACTTCTCACCTATACTGTGCCTGGAAAGCCAGAAAATAAAATTAAACAAGTGGGCATGAGTGAGTCTCAATAAAATCTTACTCCCAAAAATCAGGGAGCAAGCTGGGTTTGGCTCAGTGATCCTAGTTTGCTGACTGCTTGTTTAGAGAAAGCAAATTTGGGGAAGCAACTGATTGTAATAGAGTACCATTTGGCTTTAGCAAGTGCTACTAGTGTAATGGTATAATTTTCTTTGAAAATGTAACATCAAGTCAACAGGAATTTCTTATTAATTTATTAATAAATAATTATTGAGGGTTTATTATATATCAGCTACTGTTTTAGGTACTGGGAACACAATTCCATATCTAAAATCTAGCGTGTACAGTCAAACTGTTTTTCTCTTTTAAAAATGGAAAAATGCCACTTTGTATTATAACCCTATTCTTCCACTTGCTCTCTGGACCTTATCCCTTTTCACCTTTTCAAGATCTGTACACTTTACTCTTGCCGGCAACTATCCCTCGTGTCTTACATCTTCAGTCTACCTCTATATTAGATCACTGCTGTCTTATTTATTATTCAGTTTAAAACTCCTGCCCCCTTTCATCTGTCATTTCTCTGTTCCTCTTTTAGAAAACTCCTTCAAAGAGTTGTTCGTGCTCAACATCAGGCTGCACAACACCACAATAACTATCCATATTGTCAAACTAATTGGTAATTGTAGTTTATATAGACTTTTCAGCATGCGATGTAAATGTTCCCTTCCTAAAAGATTTAACTTTGCTAGCTTTCTAGATACCACACTTAATTGGCCACTCTTTCTCATTTTTGCTTGATTTTCTTTTCTGCCCATAAATGTTTTCTCTTTTCCCCTAGCTCATCTTCTTCTTTAAACAACTCTCCATCCAGTTGCTTAATCCAAAACCATGAAGTGTCATTCTTGATTATTCATTTGCCCTTGCCCACCACATCTAATTCTTTGATCAATTCTGGCTCTTCTTCCAATATACATTTACAATCAGTACACTTCTCTCCCTAGTCCAAGTCTTTGTCATCTCTTGCCTGGACATTGCAATAACACTATAAATGTACTGAATGCTACTGAATTGTACAGTTAAAACTAGTTATAACAGTAAACTTCATGTTATGTATATTTTACTATAATTTTTTAAAAGAAAGAAAGAAAACCACAAGAGGCTAGTTTCACTAAAGTCAAAGGTACAGAGAATCAAAATAATAAATCCTCCTGAGACAACAAACAATATGAGGCCTGAATGCTATGCATTAGCTTCAACATGCCAGTAGCAGGGTCAAAGTAAAAGTCAATTTGTATGGAACAGTTGGAAGAAGAGTGAAGGACGCAAGCATTCAAGCATCTGAATAGACTGACAATTGAGACAGTACCCAAGGAAGAAAAAGAATGACAAGCAGAGATAATACTGATACAGGGTCAAGACTTAATCTGAAATAGCCACTCTCAGAAACTACCTCTGACCCTGTGAGATAATACTGGGTGTTAGAAAAGGTAAAATGCTGTTGCTAAGACTCATTTAGTGGAGCAGGTAGAGCAAAGATGTAGTGGGGATGCTTTGCAAATGGCTCCAAGGGAGTGGTAGAATATGGATTTCTTTCCCTCAGATTGGAAAGTACTTTTGTTCTGGCCTAGAATTAGTGGTAATAGATCTGCTTATGCTGAGTCTATACAGGTGTAATGTGGAGGGCAATTCTTGGATTTCCAGACAATGCTATCATGAAGCAATGGGTGGAGAAGCAGTCACTGAGTTCTGCTTGTTGTGACATTGAGTATAGTAGGACAGAACTATTCAGGGAAACAGTACCTGCTGCTCCAAAGTGATATTCAGGAACTGTTCTAGAAGGTATTTTAAAAATCACATTGTTCAACCTCCAGTATTACACACCAGGAGATGACTGATCTAAGTGCCCCAAACTGATTATCATTAAGTCACTGTGTATCCATGAGACATGAAACATAAGCTCTCTGGATTTCAGATTCCACATTTACAAAATCAAGTCTTAATTTTAAGTCACATGGCATTACAATAACAAAGAAAATACTAAAGCCTAGATCTCTTAGGTTGGTCTAGGACTATTTCTGTCAAACTGTATTAGCCCCACTTCCTGTGAGATTTATCAGAGTGCTATTTTGTCTATGGATTAATGACCTAATGATGTAAACAGCTTTACCTCATTTCTGTATTATAAAATGGTACCATGTATTATTTTATTAGAGTTACATAAAGCCTGATTTCTGGTAACTCTGAATCTATACCACTTTAACTGTCATTACTTCATAAACTTTACAAATATGGAGAACAAATTTGGGCATTAAAATTTAAATTATTTATGTAATATTTCCATTCTTAAAAATAAAAAAGGTTATTTTCAAATGTGTTAGTCCTAAATTATTGTTGAACACTCAGAAAGCAGAACAACTACCATTTTGCTTGCAGTAATCTACCTCATGTTGCCACATTTTCCTGGAACCACTTTACAAATTTAAAATTGTATTTGTTTATACCAAAATGTCCTTATTCTTTAAAAAGCCATCATAAATTATCATTCATTATATATTTTAGTGTAGACATTTAAGCAGTCAGGTGAATTGAAGATCTAAACAGAAATGCCAATCATAAAGTCAAGAGAGGAATTTAGAGAAAAAGAATAGGCTAGAATGATTGATTAAATAAGCTCTGACTCCTCCTGAAACTGCACTCTTATGATTTCCTTCTTCCTCATCAAAATTTTAATTTCTTCCATATAAAACCCTTCAAAATACAGTTGTATTTTAATGAGAAGTTTATATGAGTATTTTAAGTGAAACCTCCAGTTTTTCTTTCAATGTTAAAACATTCAATAACAGACACTTGGCTATCAGTGATTGTACATGGATAGAACATGAATATAAAAGATATCCATGAGTTCTATGTTCCTTCAGATTTGTGATAAAAACATTTCTATCATTCTTGTTACACCTAACACTTTTTAAAGATATATTAAAATTAAACACATTACAATGGCATACAAGAAAAATTTTTTAATGGAGAGATTTGGTGTGACAACTGTCCTCAGTTTACCACATGTGGCATTTTACTTCATTTAACTCATCAATTAACAAAACTTAGCTCTTTTGATCTATGTGGCAAATGGATTTGGTGCCAAGCAGCTCTGGAATTACTCTTTATTTTTTATTAACTATGTGGCCTTAGGAAAGTCTTTTAATCTCCTGAAGGCGCATTTCTTTTGTAAAATGGGAATAATAGCTGCTTACACACTATGTAACAGACAAGAAAAAAAATTAGAGAAAAACTTTATTATTAAGTATAAAGCAAATGAGAAATTTCAACAGTTCTAAACAATGCTAAGAATAGTATTTCAAAACAATCTTTTGAGTATTAAAACAAATCACATTTAAACAAAAGCACTTCTAAATTAGGATAAGCAAATTAACATCTTTAAGGGCAGCACAAAGTATTAGTTTCTTGACAAATAAAAAGCATAAATAAATCATGAACAGAAACATTAAATACTAGTGGAACATATGTAAAAGCTACTGAAAACATTTCACTATACATTAAACATTTTAGTATCTTTAATTACATAAATTCAGACTACAAGCAGCCAAATATTTCAACAAATAATGAATTCTGTCAGCAGATGGCTCTAGTGACACTGAGATAACCTAATATTAAATACTATAAACAAAATAAAAATGTACTGAATCTCAGAAATTTGGAGTCAAAAAGAGCCACATTAATACTTCAGGCCCTCTTTTTCAAATGAAGATATCAAAGTCTACAACAATTATCTCAAGGGCTCACTGGTATATTAGTGGCAGAACTGAAAACCCAGATATCTCCCTTTAGTACTCTCAGTCAACAGAGAAGCATTTACTGTATTCCCAGTTATAGCACTAAAAGCCCTCTTCCAAAGTAATTCACCTGTAACTTAGAAACATCACATTTACTAATTTGTCTACCGCATCCAAAAATACACATATTTATCCAAAGCCTCATTATAAAGATTTCTAAAGGAATATTTGGTAGTAAAAATAATGTTAAAAGGAATAGAATGTTAGTAATCATGTTCCCAGTCTCTGAGAGGAAAAGTAATTTGGTTTTCCTTTTTAAAAGACTAGGAAAGAATCAGTTTAACACTTCCTATTTAATACTTCTTCCCACTTCTCAGCTCTAGAAGGGTTTCTCACTTTTGCTTCTTTAACCAATTTAGTAATTCAGATAGACTGCCTGACATAAAAGACAGAAGAAGCAGTAGAAGAGGTCAATTTATATCAATTAGGATAAAAACATACAATTCTAATAAATGCTGAACTCTGGCTCAACTTTCCTATTTATCTACTGGTAACTGAGTCTAGGTTCTCTTTCATATTCCTTATCTTCAAGCAGAGACCTGAAAATATCTTTATTATATGAAGTCATTGATTATAATAAATTTACTACCCCTAAAAGTAAAGCTACTATTTACACAAATCATATATCAAAATAAAGTACTAATGTTATATAAGTCATTTTTTGTAATAGTACTAGGAAAGAAGCTGTAATAGAAAAGGCCTAAAATTAACACAACAATAAGTTTTGCTTCTGCCATTTAACTGCTCTGTGACTCGTTTCCTCATCTAAACTTTGAAAATAATATCTATCTCATAGTTACATCTTTACCTTTCTTATTCAAAAAGAAATAGATTGTTATGATATCATAATTTTCATAACTAGCAGAAGCTTCACTGTTCTTTTCTCGTCTGAGATCCTACAGGTTGTAATTTAGCCTAGAATTTCTCTATCCAATACAATGGCCTCTAGACATATATGCTATAGAACACTTGAAATATGGCTAGTTTGAACTGAGAGGTTCTGGAAGTGTAAAACCAACTCGTGGCAAGGTAATGGGGAACAGAAAAAAACAAAATACAAAATCCTTAACTCTGCAAGAAAGGCAAGACAAACCCCAGATGTTTAAAAACTTAGTAATGAGAGGAAAACAAATATGTAACAAAGACTAATGAGTTTTATTTCAGAGATGATAATACAAGAAGAAATGTTACTGAGTATGGGAATACAGGACTAGATTTTAGCAAGTCCGTTATTATAGATCCTAAACCAGACCTTCAATTTCCTATCTATAAAATGTGACAGATAGCATGTATTCTATCTAGATGAACTCAAATTAGATGAACTGTAAGTGATTAAATAAATTCCCTTTATAGTCTTAGAAATGAGTATAAATTTGGTTCAGTAAACTAATTCACTCAATAAACAATCAAGTATCTCCTAAACTTTATAGTAGTTTATTAGTGATATATTTTAACCATATTTTAAAAAAATATAACTAATAGGGACTTCTCTGGTGTGTCCAGTGGCTAAGACTCCACACTCCCAACGCAGAGGTTCTGGGTTCAACACTGGTCAGGGAACTAGATCCTACATGCCGCAACTAAAAGATGCCACAGACGTGGCTACTGAAGACCCTGTGTGCTGCAGCGAAAATCAAAGATCCCACGTGCCACTATTAAGAGTCAATGCAGCCAAATAAACACTTACATACATATAAAACTAATATATAATTAATAACATCATCGCTACATGAATATAACAAAATTCAATACTTAAATATATTTTGGAATAATTATGTAGCTGCACAGGACGTTAACAAAGAAACATATGGCGAAGTCCCATATGCCCTTTCCCCAGCATCTTGCATCAATACAAGCACAGTATCTTCTGATTACATATTTGAAATAAAAGGAAATGTTAATTATATAAAATTTTCTTGTGAAAATAGCTCTAAAAGCTTTATATATATATATAGTTTTTAAGTTTGAAAATTTAGCCACAAAATTCTGATAGTTGTCTCATAGTAGAAATTGGTACCAGCTATACTTTTGTGTCCACTGAGTAAGGGATACCATACCCAAGGGACACATACTTGTATGTGGAATAGAAAAAAATAATTTCCTAAAACAGAAATGTTCTTTAAAAAAAATAGTCATTCTGTAATTACCTACAAGTTGATCATCTTCTAATAATAAGTGTCCATATTTGTACCAGGAAAGATTTGGCTCAATAATATAAATAATTATTCTATAAACACTCTTATAAATGCATTTAATAAAGAACACAGGCAGAAAGCTCTCCCCTAAACTGCTGTCAATATAGTATTCATTCTTTAACTGTATAATTAATATGTGGCTTTTATTTTGTTTGTAAATTGCCTTACAGCATACATACTAAACATGCAAACAAGACAAAGAAGCATCTCACATTGTATGCTGGACTAATTCCTATTTCATACATAAATAATACTTCATAAATTACATTTTGTAGTAAGTGCTTATGAGGCTAATTTTAAAAACTGTCAAGGTGAATTTTTTAGGAAGTAAAAAATCTTTGATTATTACCAATAAATGCCGATAACTATTATCAGATATAGATTTGCATCTATCAGATGCACTAAGAAAAACTGGGTTCAATACAGGATGCAGGACGCATGGGGCGGGTGCACGGGATGATTCAGGGAGAGGATGTGGGGTGGGAGGGGGGGGGGGGCTTTGGCATTGGGAGATCGTGGACACCTGTGGCTGATTCATGTCAATGTATGGCACAACAAATACAGTATTGTGGGGTGGGAGGTGGGAGGGGCTTCGGCATTGGGAGATTGTGTTCACCTATGGCTGATTCGTGTCAATGCATGGCAAAACAAATACAGTATTGTAATTAAAAATATATATATATATAATGAGAAAAAAATAAAAATAAAAAAAAAAAAAAGAAAGAAAAACTGGGACCCACTTTAGTCTGGGACCCACTTGCCTGTCAAGCCCTGCTTCCAGGTTCTTTTTCTTCGTTAGAAGTGTCCCTATCTGGGCAGAAGGAATGTCAATCAACAGTTACAAGAGTACCTTTGTTTGGGAAACCATTATTTTACAACAAAAATAACTGAAACATAGTGCCAAAAAAGGGAGGCATTTAAAAATTATAATAATCATACAGTTAAATGGACTAGATAGTATATTATAGGAATATTAGAGCACACCCCTGAGTCTTTCCTAATGGTAGAAGCAGGAGTGGTGAATACATTTCTAGACCATTTGAAATGCCAGCAAATGGAGAGTATCAACTGTTTTTTGTCCTTTCTACATACCAGTTTTAGGAGCCCTAAAAGAAAAAAATTTTCCTTTTTTTTTTTTTCCAAAAAGTTAAATTCAGCTTTCTGGTCAATGAGTATCCCATTTGGCACAATTTAACTATATACTCAATCAGAGAGCAAACATACATCTTTCTGTTCTTTAAGTATTCCAACACTGTTACATGAACCTTTTGAAATTTTCAAAAAACAATCAATTTTCATAGCAATAATTCAGTGTTAACATAGTGATCTTTCAAAATAAAAATAAAAGAAAATCTATCCAACACAACTGTCAAGACCAAACAGTCTTAAAGGCAAGGTAAGAACCTTCGCTAAATCCCTCAGAAATGGCTCCCATAAAAGCAAAAGGTGACAAAACATTCATCTAGAAGGAAATACTCCCTTTTTCTTATTTAAAACTGGCTGGAATTTTATTTTTAAATTCAACTTGAAAAAAAGGGCAACTGTGTTTAAATGGACATTACAGTCTAAAAAGATTCAAACTGAAAACCAAATTAATTTTCCAATATAAACAAGGAAGATTCACAATTTTAAAAAACAGTATACTATTATCTTAATACTTGCTGTCAGTAATCAGCAAATGGAAGAGACAAAAAGAATCAGAAAAAGGTAATTTTGGCTCAAAAGCTCTTTACAAAAGTAATTTTAGTTACAGGAATTTTTGCCTTTTAAACTTCTGACATTTTACTTTAGTCAAGTGTCTAAAATGAGAAAAATATAAATGCAAATCAAGAACTGCTTGGTTGTGCTAAAATAGTTATATGAAGTATTTTACTCTTCCCTATCCAAAGTACCTTTGATTTAAATACTTACTCTGAGCCTGCCGCCATTTCCAAGTATGACGTTTCTGCTGTATCAACCCCCAATGGGATCACTATGCTCATGACGTTCGCCTCTGGTAAATTCGATTACTATGGAGTCCTATGCATTGGTATCCAAAACACTGGGGCATGCCAGCCACAGTGCTCATTGCAAACATCTAAGTGCATCCACAAACCCTGTTTAAAAGAAAAGGGAACCAGAAGTTAACAATCATCTTCATATTCTCAGAAACAGTCAACCTATAATAAAGGAAAGTAAAATACATAAAGAAAGCATTCTTTATTACAATATCAGTATCAGTGCTATTTCCTCAGGCAGTCTCTATTTTGTTCATCTTTGTGGAATTAAGTAATGAGATTATGCTCAAAAGAAGTTTCTGAATCATAATTTTCCTCAGGGAATGAATTTAGGGTGCCATAAGTGGGATTAGTAAGGCATATTGCTTAGTAAGGAACCAACAAACATTATTCATTTTGAAAAATGAAACAATTTCTTAAAGCACTTTCCAAAAATAAGTCTTTCTGGTTCAGTGAATGATCTAACAATAAACTAACAAACATTGAGTACTTACTGTGAACTAAGCACCACACTAAGCTTTTACATGGATAATCTCTTTAATCCTCACAACTCAAGTAGGGATCTCCATTTTACCACCAAAGAATCCAAAAGTAACTATGGGTAAATAACATAACCAAAGCTGCTCAGTTTAAGGGATAAAACCAGAATTTCAAACAATTCTACTCTATTGTTTCTATGTTTTAAAAAGCTATTTGTAATAAAATTGTTTTACAATGGTTGTCACTTTCTGTTCTACATAAATATATGTATATTAAGGGAGTTTCTCTATTTCTCCAGTTTTCTTCCATGAGTTAATGATCTCTAATACAATTAGAAAACTAACATACTTGAATTATGTTTAAAGAAATTTACCATAGTAAAGAAAATATATTCAGCTTCAATATCAATTTTTCCAATTTAAAGTCATTGTTTGTGCATGGGTGCTCAGTTGTGTCTGACTCTCTGCGACCCCATGAACTGTAGCCCACCAGGTTCTTCTGTCCATGAGATTTTCCCAGCAAGAATACTGGAGTGGGTTGCCATTTCCTCCTCCAGGGGATCTTCCCAACCCGGGGGATCAAACCCGCGTCTTCTGCATTGGTAGATGGATTCTTTACCACTGAGTCACCTGGGAAGCCCAAAACACCTGCTATATGTTCTGTGTGTGAAATATCTACTTAAAATATTTCAGCAATGATACAGTACAACTTGGAACAAAGCAGATAATCATATAAACAAGAAAAACAGTCAAAACTGTCCCCCTCATGTTATACCTGAAATACTGAAGACAACTATTTCTTCAAATAGTAATTCTTTATTTACCTTTAATTTTTACAAGTAAGCTTGAGAACATCTACTCAGGTTAATTCCTGTTTCACAGATGATACAGATTGTGAGCTCACATTTTATGGGGGAAAAAATACCAAAATAGGGAAATAACGAGGTAATAGTGGTTTGAATTATCCAAGAAAACTAGCCTTTACTTTTAAACTGTATATAACTGGGGAAGAGCTACTAAATTATAAATTATAATAAAATTATACAATAGGCAATTGCACTTGAAAGTTAAAAACAAACACTGGAACCTATCTCCAACACTTTAACAGTAGACATGTGAGCTAGACAAGTCATTTAACCACTCTAAGCTTCAGGGTCTCTGTTTATAAAATGGGGATACATCCTCATAAAGTTTCTGTGAAAAAAATGAAAAAATGACTGTAAAGCATTTCATACACTGCATTATGCATATTTAGCAATCATTAAGTGGTAGTCATATAAGAGTTGCTCCTATTTCATAATCAAAAAACTATGTGGATTAAATTAAAACTCTCTAGCTCTCATTTAAAGAAATTCTAATAGTTTTTTAAAATAAAGTATGTAATTATAGCTCACTGTTTGCTATGATTTTACAGTTTTCAACAAATTAAAATTATCCTCTAAAAACAACTGCCCTATCTACTTTTCTGCACCTGGGACTGTTTTAGAGTCACTGCATAAAAAGCTGTATTTATTAACCTGCACAAAGCTACAAAACTATAAAATTTCTAAATGATAAAATGCAAGCAATATATAAATCAAATGTTATATTATTCTGTAGTTCTTTAAAATGCTGAAGACCTGGACCTAAGAACAATTACAATTTTAAGAATTACTCCTTGTTGGTAGCATCTAGTTGGTAGAAGCTTTCTTCAGCTCAGCTTATCTTTCGACTCATAGGAAACCTTATCTTTTAGGTGTATGTTGTTAAATATATAGTTGTATGCTTTTTTTTCTCTTAAACCAGAGGCAGAAACTGGAAAACAGAAGTCAAATAATTATGTATTATTTTAGGTAACCGAGTAGTATTTCCAATCTAAAACCATCTATTTAAGCATGTATTTAATAACAGTACAGCCCATTTTTATATATACAATCTTCAATATATAACACTATACTTGAGCTGTTTTTAAATAGCAGTGAAGAGCATATGCCACAAAAACCTATTTCAGACAATAGCTTATATTTGTGTCATTACTGTCTCTCTATCAAACCCTGCACAGTGCACGGAATGAAACAGGCACTCTACAAAGAACAGGTAAATGAATTAGAGCACCCGGGATGAAAATGCAGCTCTGGCCTCATTAATCAAATGAGTTGTCAACCTATGCAAATAAGTGCCGTAAGAACAACCACATGACACTTTTTCCAGAAATGCACCTCTCTTCTAAAATCACAGAAGCTCATCCCCAGGATAAACACAGCATTACATCTGTAAAAGAACCACAGACGTTTGAGTTTGATTCAGCAGAGAAGATGATATCAGAATTTACTTACAAGAGGTCAGAAGGCAAGAGGTCATATCTATTGAGATCATAAAAATGGCAAATATTTCACTTTATTAATATCAAAAACTACATAGCCAGAAAACTCACACTGCTTAAAAATCCAGCTGGTACTTAAATCATAAATTCATTAGGGTCAAATCACTGTGTCTTTAAAAATAAGACAAGACAATATAGTATACAGATGCAGAAGAGATGTGAGCTTATAACACAGGCGTAACTAGAGAAAAACAATTCAACAATCGAAAAACTACCACAAAAGTTTCATATCTTATATGTGAATCAAAAACCTGGTTTACCCAACTGGCAAGTTAAATATATACAAAATATATTGAGAATAAATGGTGGCCATTAAAGAAATAATATAAAAGGAAATACCATGAGATGTCTGGTAAATCTGAGGTCCAAGAAAGAATATAGGTCTTCACAAAACCTGCTATCCAGAACAGACCTAGAAACCAAGTGAACACAGGAGTATTGAGCTATTTATTAATGGCATAAAAGTATATATAGTACTTCTAACATGGAACCTAAAACCAAAGGGATTCATAAAGACAGCAGCTAATTCTTAAAATGACAAATGTATTCTTCACTCTTTAATACAGATGAATGCAAACAGAAGCAAAGGAAACAATGCTAACTACCAAATCAAACTGGAAAGAAACTGGGAAGACAATATTACAAAGAATCTCCTGGTAGTCCAGTGGTTAGGACTCTGTGCCATCACTACTGAGGGCATGCGCTCAATCCCTGGTCAGGGAACTACGATCCCAAAAGCTGTGTATCACAGACAAAACAACAAAAACAAATGAGAACAAAAAAAATGAAACAACCCCACAGACTCAGCACAGCAAAGGCACTGATACCAAAACAAAAATTAGCAAAACCATAAAGTAGGAAAAATGAGATAAAAGGCAAGAAGGAAGAGGAATTACATTAGAAATGTCTATCAGAAAAACAGGAAAACTGAGGCTGCAATCAAATTTAAAGGCTTCAGAAAACAAAACAAAACAAACACTGAAAAGATGAATATGATACCAAACAGGCAAAAGGATGAAAATAAGGAAAATTGTTTTCCTAAAATTACAAATAAAAGGCCCAGCTCAATTTAACATAATCTCTTTGAGGAAAGCATCACTTATTATCTTTCAGTCCTTAATAAATACCTTACATACACGGAACTCAATAAACATGTAAAATTAGATCCATGTTGACACTTTGGACATGTAACACTAAGAGAGTAAGTGGGTGAATTTTGGGCTCAATTACTAATAGAAAGGAAACAAAGAAACTTTCAAGAAATTATGAGGCCACATAACTGAGATTTCCTTATAAATCAGAAATTAAACTGTCTTAATTATTCATATAAGATTTTAATTTTATTTATATCTGTTGACTAAGGTATAATAAAAAAGAATACCAGTTGATCAAACTCTATTGCCAAGTTACTACCTATGAAACTCTAGGCACCTCATTTCACTATTGTGGGCTTCAACTATAAATGGAGGTAGGTTAGGCTGATGATCTTAAATTTTAGTCTTAAGTATATTAAGAGATAAGACCTGATAATCAAAATAACAGATACATATCAGATTCTAAAAACCTACAAAACAAAACACAATCAATTATATATTTCTCCAACTGGATTAATGTATCAGTACAGTGCTCTACAAGCACTCAAATGTCCTGACGACAAGTTATAATAATGATATGATACAAATGATGATAAATACTGAGTGCCTTCAATGCTTAATCCTTACAATGAGCCTATGGCATAGCTACATTTATTATCCCCATTTTACAGATAAGGCAGAGACGGTAAACTTATCCAAAGTTCCACAGATAATAAATTAGAACAATCAAGTTTTGAACCCAATGGTGTGACTCTAGAACCTACACACTAGTTTTCCTGAAATTAAAATTTCCTAGATAACTAGTAAAATAAATAATCTAAAATTTATAGCTAGAGGGAGAGAAACTGACAACTGCCTCTCTCAAGAAGAAGAGAAATTAAATAACTATGTAAGTGTTTCACTGCAGAACATCCGGACTATATATTTATTCTGGCTCATTAAATAACAGTTAAAAAAATCTACTTAGCTCCCTCCTCCCCACAAACCTCATCTACTTCATAAACTTACACCTATCCCACAACAATGCATTAAAACACTATGAAATATCAGTAAAGATGCACAGGCTCAAAGCCTAAAATTTGTACTTAAAAGAGTATTTCACTGACAGTACAAAGCATACACAAGAAGGATGAAAATATTCAAATTCCCTGTTATTTTCAGGAACAAACACAGGCCTTGCTAGTGTGTTGAAAGCAACCCCAAAGTTAAGGAAACCAGGATCTGAGATTACTCCTGGTGCCTCAGTGGAAAAAATCCGCCTGCAACCTGCTCCAGTATCCTTGCATGGCAAGAATGAAGAAAGGAGCCGGGTGGGCTACAGTTCATGGGGTCACAAAGAGTCATACATGACTTAGTGACTAAACAGCAACAATGTATACGTTAAGTATACTCATTTCCTTATACAAAACTGTATTAAGCAAAGACCACCTATCTAACCAGTTGAATTTTAACCTGAGTCTACTTTGATGACAATTTTGTTCCTAGAGATAAAAAATTTCATCAATTTAACTTGCACTATGATAGTTTTGGCACAAATAAACTCTTCATTTAGAAAAATCTTTCTTCTGGTAGTCAGGATTAATGCAGATGGACCTACTTGAAAAATGGAAACCTATATATAAAATTCAACGTTCAAAAAGCAGTTTCTGTTTCTATTTGAGAGTTCCACAGTTTCACTATATATTTTAGTACTAAATTCAGTATCAAATTAGCAATGCTTTAGTTTTCATACTCTGCCACTTATTAATAATGGTTACTTATTCTCCTGAAGCATTAGCTTCTTATCTGAAAATAGAAATAATCACAGAACATATTTCTGAATTGTTTCCAAGGATTCTGTGTGACATTCAGTTAAGTATAAGGTATGATTACCAGATAATATTTCTAGGAATTAAATATTTAGGAAAAGTCTTTAAAAGATGAGTATTGGATCGTATGGCCTATGAGGAAGCTAAAATATGATACAACTGACCTTATTTACAAAACAGAAACAGACTCACAGACATAAACAAATTTAGGGGAGAGGGAAAGGAATAAATTCGGAGTTTGGGATTAGCAGATACAACTTACTGTACATAAAATAGATAAACAACAGGATCCTACTATATAGCACAGGGAACTATATTTAGTATCTTATAATAAACCATAATGATAATTTTTTAAAAAAACTATTGTAGAACAATTCTCAGCTATTATACTTGTAAAAGTCAATTAGAGAATTTTTTTTATTAAGAATTTCTGAGCTAGAGTCCATTTTTGTCAGTAAAGGAGAAAGGATGCTTCTGGTAACGAACTGCAAATTTAGAGAATGTGACAGAAGTAGCTGCACTTAAAAGCCAACAGCCAAACCTCTTTATTACAAACTCTAAACGTACTGTTTCAATTATTTTCTTAAAATTAAAAACCTGTACAGAGTAATGGTTAAAATAACTAAGTCATATGGCCCTTGAAATCCTTTGTACAAAATTTTTGTCAAAACAAGATTGGCTTTAATAAGATTAAATTCTTTAAAGAATAAGCCAATACCAGCCCTCATGATACTTCCCAACAAGCACCAGACCACCCCTATAGTTAAGAAAGAGGCACTTTTTCAAATCAGCTAATATTTGGCAGTACTCCAGGACGGCTTACCTTGCAACCCAGTTTACCTTATCTTTAGCTTACTAGAGATGCGAAGAGCTCAAAAAACAAAATACAGCAACATGAATACAAAGAATGAGCCCTAATGTAAATTTTGATGTTTAATGATGTGCAAGGAGAAGGAAATGGCACCCCACTCCAGTACTCTTGCCTGGAGAATCCCATGGAGGAGAAGCCTGGTAGGCTACAGTCCATAGGATCACAAAGAGTGGGACACAATTGAGCGACTTACCTTACCTTAATGATGGTTCACAGAATGTAACAAACATACTATAATGATGAGAAATGTTGATAGTGAACATGACATACTGAACTATCTGTCTGGGGTACCACTCTTTCTAACAGGGTCTGGAGAAGCTAGTCTAAACACCAATTCTTCAACCTGTCAAACTACTGCTATACTAAAACAACCTTGAATTAAAATAATTTCAATACTATCCAGTTTTTTAATGCATGCTATTACTTTAAAAGTGTTCATCATTCCTTAAAGTGTTGGATATTGCTAAATTCTAATGTAAAATCTAGTAAAATTTAGCCTTTATGCAATTCAGTGATTAGCATCTGGTTAGAGTCTCCGGGTATAAATGTACAACTTCTGTTTCCTACACAAACACAAACTGTTCTCAGAATGAGTTTAGTCTTTGTTCATACTCCAGTATGTAAGTAACAAAAGTATTTCATTCTAAACTGTTACCTAATTCCACTTTCTACTTGCCATGTGGCCCACGACTATATATCTTAGAATGTACTGCTTGATATATAAACACAAAAGAAAAATAAATCTTCAAATATAAGAATCACATCTTCCCAATTCCTTAATATCTTATTTTTCTGTACAAAAGTAATGAGTACTATACTCATTACCACATGCTTCAATGGGTTCTAAACCTTCCTTCAGTTAGGGAAAAAAACATTGTTATTTACAACAGTAATTTTAAAACTGTGCTCCCAACAGAGCTGGGGACAGAGATAATAAAAGAAAACAGGGAAGCAAACAAAAGAAAATGAGAGACAATATGTTCTGTAGATTTAAAAGGAAAAGTCTGAAGCTGTATGTTCTATGTGGTAGCTATGAAATGGGAAAATAACATTAACACTACTTAGCAATATAAAGGAATGAACTACAGATACATGCAACAATTTGGATGAATCTCAAAGAAACTGTGCTGATTAAAAAGTTAACCCCAAAAATGTTACACATACTGTATAATTTCATTTATCTAACATTCTTGAATGACAAATTATAGAAATGGAGAACAGACTAGTGTGGCATTAATATTAAAAGAGTAACACCAGGGATCCTTGCAGTGATAAAACTTCTGTATCTTAACTGTGGTGGTGAAGATAGGAATCTACCTGTGATAAAAATGAAAAGAACTATATACACACACACAAGGACCAGTAAAATGGGATATCTGAACATAATGTGTGAATCAATGTCAATATGGTGCTCATACTGAAACCAGGGAAAAGACACACCGAATTTCTGTTATTTCTTACAACTGCATGTCAATCTACAATCACCTCAAAATTTAAAAATTTTCAAGTGACATTAAAATTGTGACCTTCAATTTTTGAGTACTGATAGAAACTTTCCTGCAAATAAATAAAATCTTACACAAAAATCTAATATTCTATTTTTATTCTAGGATAAAAGACAATTTTAATCTCCTATGCTTTTCCCAATGACTGCCAGCGTCAACTTGAAGTGTTGTGTCAAGGAGGCTACGGCCACATAAAAAATGGGAAGTGGCCACAGTGATTGATGATACCTGCTAATGGGCACAGCAAACATTTTTACTTCATTATTTGCTAAATCTGTGGTTAAATAGAGTGGCAGGGAAATGTCCATGCCTGCACATCCTCCCACCTACCAGTTAAATTTCATTAAAAACCTAAGAATTCCTGGAGAATAGTTTGAAAATTATTAGCTAAAAGGAAATACTAACTTGAACATGTGACATGAAAAACTTATTTCATTGGTGAATTCTCTTATCCAAAGGCAAAAAACAAAAGTACTCATAAAAAAGTAGTATTAAGGTATAATAATTAAAAATCAAAATAAACAATACAAATCCTGCATTTATCTTTAGTCTGTCAACCTATACAGACTATCAAGCAGGTTCATTCTCGTTTTTTAGCCTACAAAAACTTATGTCATCAGGAAAGGGCATATTTTTTGACTGAAACAAAGTTGGCAATAATTTTATTTTCTCATTCTTTATCCCACTCTCAAGCAAAACAATGTTCTCACTCTTCATGATGAACTAAGTAGTCCTTCTATCACTATTTTCAGTCATTTCTTTTAGATTGAATTGAATTCTCTCATTTCTCTATACAAAAACAATGTGCATCAAATCTAATTAACAGGATTTGAATAAATCTTTCTGATCCTACTGTCCACATTTTACTCTATTAGACTAGGCTAGCAGAATAATTTTCTAAGTAGTTGCTCTTCTTATTCTGACTTGACCTTTAAACCAGTGATTCTCAAACACAGATGCACACAGTGCCCCTTTTCATACACATGGAGTTAGGAGTTGAAAATAACAGATTTGTAGGCCTCACCCCAGAGATTCTGATTAAGTCTGGATATGATCTTAAAAATATAAAGATCTGCTTCAGTGCTCTATTTTAGAACACTTGCTTAAACACTGAATATACTTCAAAGCCCACTCTAGTTTCCTAATTTTGCCCTCTTTAAAAAGCATTTTAAAAAAGCATAATAGCTCACAGTAATAACTAATTCATAATCTTGGCATTATCAGTTACCTTGTTCCATTCTAATATTCCAACATATAAATCCACTGATTATGCCAGTCTTTCTGTGATTGTTGCCATATCCTTGCTCATTCTCCTTCATTCCCCTGTATTTATATCCATCCCACCCAATAATAAAAATATTATTAAACCTTCCAAGATCCTTTAAGTACCAACGCTTCCTTGAAGTCTCAACTTTCCAACTTTGACATCTCTGCCACAACCTAGCTTTAAGTTTGTCAGCAGATCAACCTCCTGATCACTGTTTTCCTTATCTGTAAACAATAAAGTGACTAGGTTAATTCCAAAAACTGTTACAGCTATGAGGCCTCTTACACACTAATCTCTTCCCTTCTTAACTTCCTAAAGAATATATTACTTACATTTTTTAACCACTGGTTTATATTCTGACACACTTTTAAGTGTTAGATATACAGATTATCTACTTCACTCTATAGCAAGAACCGAGATATTTATATCTGAGAGAGGGATCTAGCTCTCAAAGCTTAGAACAAAGTGGCTAGGACATCACCTAAGCTATTCTTTCTTTAAAAAAGAAAATTTATTTTTAAGTTTTTGGCTGTGCTGGGTCTTTGTTGCTGTGCGGGCTCTTCTCTAGTTATGCACGCGGGCTTCTCACTGCAATGGGTTCTCTTGTTGGGGAGCATGGGCTCTAGGCCACTCAGGCTTCAGTAGCTGCAGCACATGGGCTCAGCAGCTGCAGCTCCCAGGCTCTAGAGTACAGGTTTAGCAGTTGTGGCACTCAGGCTTAGTTGCTCCAAGGCATGTGGGAGCTTCCCGGACCAGGGATCAAACCTGTCTCCTGCCTTGGCAGGCAGATTCTTATCCACTGAGCCACCAGGGAAGTACCAACCTAAATTATTCTTATTTAAACCACACTTTCTTTAACACAGAGTCTTCCCTGGTGGCTCAGATGGTAAAGTGTCTGCCTGCGATGCGGGAGACCTGGGTTCGATCCCCTGGGTTTGAAAGATCTCCTGGAGAAGGAAACGGCAACCCACTCCAGTATTCTTGCCTGGAAAATCCCACGGACAGAGGAGCCTGGTAGGCTACAGTCCATGGGGTCACAGAGTCAGACACAACTGAGCGACTTCACTTTCTCTTTAACACATTTAATCCCTTCCTCCCCTTTTAGATGAACATATCTTAAAAACAAACAAAAAATCTGCCATTGAAGAATGTTAGTGATTGATTTCCTCCTGGAAACATTGTGTGTTTTTTTTGCTTTTTAATTGCTTCTTTTTCTTTATTACTTGAAACTGTGGTTGTCCTTTAAGGTTCAATCTTCCCCATTATCAGACTCCAATCTTGGATTTAACCATTCATTTCTGATTCCCTATTCCTAGCCATCTACAGGTTGTATATTAATTCAAATACCTGCCATCACTGCAAAAACCAAACTTTCTAACAGAATCTCTTCACATTATCATCTTCCATTCCATTCTTTTTATTAGTACTCTATTCTCCCAGTTCTGTTTTTAATCCTTTTCTCTAGTCAATTTAGTCACCCAGTCTTTTGTGTCTCCCCAGTATTTCAGATTCACTCTTTCTCAATGTTCATGCCCACCTCTACCAATTATCATCATCTGAATAATTTCCAACAATCAACAACCCTTACAGCTTATCACCATCAAGTTGAGTACTTTGTCTGCAAACGATAGAAGAAATCTTGAGTGTTAAGCATTCCACCTCTCCACATCATGGCAACTATTGTTATTTCAAAACATAATAAATATAAATGCAAATTCATTCAACATACTTATTGAGCATTTATACTTTCTGAATACTATTCAATGTGCTGGAGAATGAATAGTGTATAAAATTAAGTTGCCCTTGACACACCTGAAATGAGTTATGACAATCTAATATAATCAAGGGTATCTTAAGAGTAGTTTTCTCAAGTAACTGCCTTGGATTAATAATTTGTATATTCTCATTACCTTGTCTTTTTAAGGATTAATGGAAAGCTATGATGATTTTCAAACGACTTAAAATTCTTGATCACTCTAGCTCTGTGACCCTCAGTCTCTCTAGGTCTCTCATGAAAAACGGGTGGAAGATCTACACTGCAGAGTTGCTGCACAGAGAAAATAAGATACATAAATACACTGTGGATACTCATTTATGGACATTAGTGTTGTGCCTCTTAGAATTAAAGCCATGAAGTTTATATTTTCCAATTCAACGATAATTTAATTACTTCCAGTCAAAATTCTATTGAGTATCAAGGCCACTCAAATTGTGAAAACACACATGAAAGAACAAATGATAGGACTTCCTGAGGGTCCAGTGGCTAAGAATCTGACTACCAATACAAGGGACAGGTGTTTAATCCCTGGTCTGGGAAGATTCCACATGCTGTGGAGCAACTAAACCCATGTGCTACAACTACTGATGCCCGCAAGCCCTGGCACCCATGCTCTGCAATGAGAAGCCACTGCTATGAGAAGCCCACTCATTGCAACAGAGTGGCCCCCACTTGCTGCAACTACAGAAAGCCTGCATGCAACAATGAAGACCCAGTGCAGCCAAAAATAAATTAAAAAATTTTTTAAGATCAAATTGATAAAAATAAATAAATGGTGAAATAAAATAAATACATGCTGAAAGAGTTTAAAATATTTACTATCAAAATCTTAAGTATAAACTAAGAGTACTTTTGGGACTCACCTGGTAAGTCCAGTGGCTTAGAATCTGCCTTTCAATGCAGGGGACTTGGGTTTGATCCCTCATCAGGGAAATAAGATCCCACATGTCACGGGCAACTAAGCCCACATGCAGCAAATATTGAGACCAAGCTCCATAACCAGAGAACACCTGCATGCCGCAATGAAAGACGCCATGCCACAACTAAGACCCGATGCAACCAAATAAGTACATTTTTAAAAAAGAGTACCTTAACTTCTAAGTATTTAACAACCTACAAAGTCAGCAAGAGAATGAATTTTAAAAAGGGAAAATACTTTCCATATTTAAATTGTTTACTTTTATGGAATTTTTCCCAGTCTTTTGATTCCAGAGCTTACAGTATTCAAAGATCAACTTCCTCTTCATACTTTAATACAAAAACAAAATCTAGAAAATGGAAGACTAGCATATTACTAGACAGTTGAAGCTCAAGAGAAAAAGTCAATGCATTTCACCCTCAAAAATGAATCATGGCACTAACAGATCTAAATCTCTATCAGGAAAGCTTTTAGAGGCATATACTCACGGAGAAATTTTACAGTAAAGAAAAAAAAAAAATCAAGAACAAAGTTGGTAGGTATGAGTGCTACAGTGACTAGTATTATTTGCTAAAAGACAGGCTACATCCACTTTTACTTTCAAATTTCACTGTAAATTGGAAAGGATTACATATAAACAAAAAATAATCCACATGTACTGAGCTGATCAGCCACTCTTATAAAAGTCATTTGAACATGGAGAAAGAAATTACTATGTAAAGTCAAGGACTGAACTAGAAAATATTTTTCCCCAAATCCATAATGAACCACTTTAGTACATATGAAGCTTCTTTTAAGTGATAGTTTAGGCTATATAGATCAGCAGAACCTCTTTTAAAATCTCCATTACTCTAGATTAAATATCACACAGGCTGAAATTTGAAAACCATACAAACTGATCCCACGGACATTAGCCAACACAATCATCAGTTACTTTCCATAGGAAATATGTACAAGATCAGCAAGCCAAACTTAGTAGCTACCACGATGCTTCCATACAGAGGGCATTCAACTCTTTGCCATTAAATGAATCTAGTTTATATTATTAGTAGAGATAGGTCCTTAAAAAAAAAAACCTACAATTTAAATCTCACAAGATAACAAGGGCTCTTGGATCTTAATATGTTAGTGTATCTGTTAAATTCCAGAATCTGTCATTTCATTTAGGAAGGGTCCTATAAACCCCACTGGACAAACCAGGGTCTAATTCTGAAAGAACATTTTTAGATCTCCAAGAAACTAAGTAAAAAGAAAGTTACAGAACACTGTAAGATCCATCCTCTTTTGGATTAAATATAGAGAAATATAGATATATAAAAAAGTTTGCTGTGCTTAATTAGTTGCTCAAGTCACGTCTGACTCTGTAACCCCATGAACTGCAGTCTGCCAGGCTCCTCTGTCCATAGTGATTCTCCGGGCAAGAATTCTGGAGTGGGTTGCCATGCGCTCCTTTAAGAGGACTTCCCAACCCAGGACTGGCACCCAGGTCTCTCACACAACAGGCAGACTCTTTACCAAGCAAGCTACCAGGGAAGCCACAGAATACTGGAGTGCGTAGCCTATCCCTTCTCCAGGGGATCTTCCCTACCCAGGAATCGAACTGGGTCTCCTGCATTGCAGGCAGATTCTTTACCAGCTGAGCTACCAGGGAAACCTAGGGACTAGAAATTCATGAGTTCAAAGTCCATCATTTAACACAGAGAATAATGAAAGATTATATACAAATATATAATATAAACTGTATTTTAAATTTAGGCTATCATTCATCATTATTTTTGTGTCAAACCAAAGTATTTTTGAATATGGCTCTTATAATTTGAATCCTGGGCTCTCATTCTTGCATAAACCATATCTGTAATGCATTATCCATAGTTTTGGTTTTAGATTATTGTAAGGTAAGAAATCACCTAGACACTTATGGAGCAATGTGCATGCAGACTTCCTTCTAGATTTGTATTATTTTTTTCCATAACCTTTTGTCTTAACAATACCTAAACTTGACAATTTTCTTAAGCAATTAATTTGCCTTTATCAAGTTTTCCAAAGCATTTAACTAAGGTTTCATCTAAACAATTCTTTCTTCACATTCACTTATCTGATTCATGTAATATCTAACTAATATAAGCACAATACAATAAGCACTCCATGTAAACGATACACGTGGGCCCTGGGCCACAGTAAGACTATTTAAAGAAAAGATCTCACACATTAATTCTAACTCTAGAGTCTTAACTTTAGTTAACATGGTGATATTTTACATGTCTACAATGGGGATTTGGGCCTAAAAGAAAATCTTGTAATTCATCATGGGACTTGTTTTTGCACCTTTTCACTCTATACTTTTTAAAAACAATATGATAAGATTTGGTAATGCTAGAAATAAACTTTCTATTAATGCAATTGTATACAATTGACTCAAGTTTTAAATCAACAAAGTACCTCTAAAATGCTTCAAATCCACTGTATCATTTTATTAAATCTCACTATTCTGAAATAAGATCATCTTAATTTTCTCAGAAGGGAATTTTAAGTTTTATAGAATTAAATCCCCACTCTGTAAATGTTTACAACACTTTCCTTCTCCTAATCTCTCTGAAAATTTCCAAAGAAATTAATAATTTTCACTCAATATGTTATCCAGGACCTGAATCAGTATAACATTCAAATTATCATCCAAATTCATTACCAAGATTTTGCTATCACTGAAAGGAAATATGCCAAGTTATAAAAGTGTCATCAAAATGTAATCAAAGTAGAAATGTGTGTTTTTTCTCTTTCTTGTCCCTCTCTTGCCCTTCTGAACTTTTTGAGGAGTTTGTATTTCTTTCACTGCAAGGTTCCAAAGATCATACACTGCTTTGTCCTAAGAGCTATAGATGTTTGATGCTCTGCTGTATTACTCTTACCAATGCCTTTAAAAAAAGTACTGGTTTGTATATATGTAAAGAAGAACCTGTCTCAATGTTTTCAGAAAAAAATCTGGAAAAAATTACACAAAGGAAGACTTTTTAAATGGAGGAAAAGAAACAGCACAATTAAAAGTATTTTCAGCCTTGCCCTAGAAATCAAATTGCTAGCATTAGGAGCAAATTATAAACTGTGACTCAAGGTTCATATAACAATAACTCTAAAAATTAAACAAGGACATGGAACTACACCATTAAAAAAAAAAAAAACCTACCAATCTAGGTACTTAATTTTTATGTTCTGCATTTAAAATTAGACCAGATTCGAGAAATTATTTTAAATCCCATTTGTATGGAAAACTGTGCAGGAATACTATCAATACTATCAAAATTATCTGTACTTTTCTTCCTTAAAATTAATTTATTGTTGTGATTATGAAAGCAAATTATATGCATTACAGAAAAACCAAAAGGAAAACTCCCATAATGCCAATTACCTAGAAACAAACCACAAACTAAAAAGCTTGGTAAATGTGCAGTCACCAGAGTAAAAACTTAGTCAGGCAAGAATCATCGATAGATGCTTAATCTAGGAGAGGAAAGTCTGATGAGGAACAGAATATTTACACAATCTCAAAATATCTCTTTACAAATTACTTAATAATGGCAAAATGAGAAACAATTTACTATAAAATGGAGAAACTACTCAATACCTTAGCAAGCAATCAAAATGAACATACTGGTAGTGGGTAAACAAACATCAAGTACTTCCAGATAATAAAAACAAACAAACAAAACACTTAATACCCAGTATTCCAGACAAAAATGCAAAATCTGAATTATGAAGAATCCTTAGATAAACCCAAATTGAGGGGAACTGGATAAATAACTAGCTTGCCGATGTCATCACAAAAGAAAGACTGAGGAACTCTCTTCCAGACTACTGGAGTCTGGAAGAGACCTAAGAACTAAATGCAATCTATGATCCTGGATTGGCTATTGTATCAGGAAAAAAAAAAAAAACCTAATAAAGGGCATAATTGGGACCACTGATGAAAATGGAATATGACCAATAAGTTAGATAAAAGTATTACATCTCTGTTAATTTTCCTGAATTTAACACTCTGGTTACCCTAAGAAGGGATGCTTGTTCTTAGGACATGCACACTTAAGTATTAAGGGCTCTAACAGGGCACGATGTATACAATATACTCCCAAATGTTTCAAAAACTTTTAAACATGTACAGAGAGAACAATATAGTATATAGTGAAAAAATGTTAAAAATGAGGGCATCTGGATGAAGGATATAAGGCAAGTTTCGTACCATTCATGTAACTTGCCTGTAAATTTGACATTAGTAGTTTAGTAGTAGTAGTAGCTTGTCACTCAGTCGTGTCCAACTCTTTTCGACCCCATGGACTGTAGCCCACCAGGCTTCTCCCTCCATGGGATTCTCCAGGCAAGAGTACTGGAGTGGGTTGCCATTTCCTTCTCCAGGGGATCTTCCCGACCCAGGATCGAACCCAGGGCCTCCCGTATTGCAGGCAGACGCTTTAACCTCTGAGCCACCAGGGAAGCCCAAATTTGACATTATTACAAATTAAAACAAAAATGAAAACCCTGTTTTTTCTGGGGAAATTGGTCAACATACACATACATATTTATTTACATGCAATACAGCATTTTTAAATTAAGAAACAAAATCATCAGTTTGATAATACTTAGTTTTAGAAATCTTCCCAGATACATCTGGGTATCTGGGGGAAAGGCAATTATTTTCAGATGAATTAGAGGTGTTTTTCTCTTGCCCTCCATCCAAGGAAACTATTCCCCACCCTACCCCCTACACACAAACCATAAAAACTCAAACCACTACCATCTCCTTTATCAGTCACAGCTAATTAAACGGATCAATATGGAGAATACTGGCTCTCTGACACCTTGCCAATTCTTGTGTCAGTCACAGCTAATTAAAGGGATCAATATGGAGAATACTGGCTCTCTGACACCTTGCCAATTCTTGTGAGGCCCAACTGAACTTTCTTCAAATAAGTTCTGTGAGATTTCCTTACAGCCTTATAACAAATCTAGCTAGCTGGAGCTGATTTCTGTTCCTTGCATCCAAACAAATCCTAAAATAGTAGGCTTTTGAGAAGTAGAAATAAATGGAACAAGGGAAACAGTCTCAAATCAATCTTTTGTCTTTGCTTCAAAAAGAGTGTTTAGGTGGAAGTATAAAGCTAAGATATAATAAGGCCCTGTCAAATTCAACCAATTATGGCAGCTTCATTTAAGGAGAAATGCCAAAAATTCCAAAAGAAACAATCTTAGCCAACAATTCCAAAAGAAACAATCTTACTTTCAAACTTACTTTCTCAAGAAGAGTTACTATGTATCAGACTAACCTCAGACCTGCCCCCAACCCCATCAATTTATGGCTACTGAAGTAAAGTCCTAACCATTCAAATATCTCACATCAGGAGAGTCTTTTGCCACATGATTAAAGATGAAATGAGCTTTCAAATTCTAGAAAGTTGCTTCTCTTTAAGGTAAGGTGAAGTTGCTCAGTCTTGTCCGACTCTTTGCGACCCCGTGGACTGTAACCTACTAGGCTTCTCCGTCCATGGGATTCTCCAGGCAAGAATAATGAAGTGGATTGCCATTTCCTTCTCCAGGGGATCTTCCCAACCCAGGGATTGAACCCGGGTCTCCCATATTGGAGGAAGATGCTTTAACCTCTGAGCCACCAGGTGACATACAAAATATGAGGAATACAAAAGCTCTCTCTGTAAACTCAAAAATAGAAACTATCACCTCATTAATCCGTGGGGGGAGGAAATATTAGAAGGGTGTATCTTTCTCATATAAGTCTCCTGACAGACCAAACAGTAAGAAAAATGGAAAACATATTAAACTTATTTAACTGTAAAGTTTCAATTATTTAAATTAATTTATCATAAATTCTATTAAAGCCTTTAAATAAAAATTATGTTTTAAATACCCTTTGAGAATAAAAGAACATAAATCCTTAAGTGCTTTTTTTTTAAATTTCTGGTCTCAGATAAACTGTTAGATAACCATGTAAACTTGAAATTATAAATACCACAATCCAAAACTAACTCAATCCCACTGTTATATTATACACTTAGCTTCTGCCACAGGCTCAGACCTTAAATGCTGCACCCATGTTGGTTATAACACAGGTATGATTACTCAATATTATCTTTCTCAATAATAAGCCTCAGAACCAAAAATGTTTATTTGTTTGGATTAGCTCTAAATTGAGCAATCTAAGAGTTGCTAGAAAATTATAATCTTCTCCAGTTGTGTAAATAGAATAAAGAAAGCTGTACTTATTTTGCTTCTCATGTTAAACCCAGATTTCACATTTGAGATAGTTTTAAAATGCAAAAACAAACATTTTAATTTAAAATTATGGATGTGTAATTATCCACCAAATTATAAATCAATTATTTATTTATTAAAGGCATAATGCCTGTTTTGATGACATCTTAATGCAACACATCAAAAACGAATTCTGTGATTGACCTGTTGCATGGAAAATATTCAATACCCCCAAAAGCTTAAACAGTTCTGGTAAATAACCCAATAAGATTTGATAAGGATGTAAATTTTACCTAACAATAAAATATGGCTTTCCAGTTTAAAATAAAATTTGATTTTTAAGCTGTCCATAAGAATTCATTTCAAATCAAAAGAAATACAAGTGAAATACAAATACAAGTGAAATATAAGACTGACTACCTTCTTTACAGTTTTCAACCACAAATACTGCTCTTCATATTAAATTGTTAGGTAACAAAAATATCATTTTATTATTAAGAAAAAATTAGGCTCCTCCCAACATTATTACAAAAGAGGCAGTTAAAAAATAAAAGGGGGGTCCACTCCAATTTTAAACCCAGCCTACAAACTGAGTAAAATTTACACAGCAATATCTCAAATAGTATCTGTCTTGTTACTCTGCCAATCAACACAAAAACTTTATCGCAAAATAAAAATGTTATACTCAATATTAAAAAGTCTCACAGAATACAAATATTTAACGTTTATTCTAATACATGACAAGGAATGTCCCTGATCACTCTGAATATCTGAGATGTAAACATATTCACTTAAACAAAAGCTTTAAACTGAACAAACAATTTTGCTAAGAATAACTCCCTTGGATACAGACACTATTATACATTATTAAAATATTTTTAAAAATAAACATTTCTTAAGATTCCATACTAATATTGTTTAAAGCAGTTTTTTTTTATAGCTCTTCAAAGTTCTGTTATTTTATACAATACTTTAAACACACAGTGATAGTACACATTTTATGTCCCAGCAATAATTTCCAGAAAAGAGCTATTAGAATAATACACTTTAAAAAATAAAACTATATGCTTCTTTAGGAGTTTGATGAATTAAAAAGGGTATACTATTCTTAGAAATCAACTTAATAAATTACAATTTCACTAAGACCACCATGGTATGTATTGAGAAGAGTTTTTCCGAACTTATTAATTGGCTTTATGCCTCACTTTTTCATTTTTGGAGTCAAGAATTCCTAGGGCTAACTGTGGTATATAGGGTAAAAATTCTCTGGCTGGAAGCTTTGAGGAAAATAGACAAGGCAAAATTGTAAAAGAGTTATCAGAGAGACCTAAAGAGTTGAAGAGAAATGAGAAGTCCTGTAAAGGTTCTAAACTTAAATTGATATCAAAGGGATCCTATAACTTATCCTGACAACAAAAAAGAAACATGATCAAAACATAGTCTCTAAAAATAAAATTTGCTCTCCAATTATGTTATGATTTTCTACAGATCCATTTAAACAGATAAACAACTAATCCCTCAAACTTAGCCACCCTAAGAACAAAGACCATTTGACTAGCTTTGCCCTAAGGGCCAAATATTTCAAAACTCTCTGTGAACAAAAATTATGCCTCACCTTTTAACAAATTTGCCTTGACAATCCAGAACACACATAGTCAACTGGAGTACACAAGAATCAAAAGCAAACATTTACAACCATGTTTTTTATAAAGGGCAATATACAAACAAATAAATAAAAAGCCAGACTCATTTTATAGGGACCAAAAACATATCAAAAGAAAACAAAAAGAAACAAACCCCAAAGCAATGAAACAGGCCAGTATGAAGAAATCTCATACAAGTGAAGGCATCTTTTCTCATAATTTCCAACTTTGTATTGTTTCTTTGAAGCCAAATAAATCCAAATGCCTTGTATGTCTAGACTTGATCAAGGTCAAGATCAACAAAAACACAGGTATAGACAGCATTCCCTCCTATGACTACATAAACCCAGTTTTCCTAGGAGTATACTTATTTCCTACATTAGGTAATAAGTTTAAAGTACCAACCGTCTGATCTTAACCCACAGATCTTAATCACTTAAGTCTATAAGTGCGCAATCTTTACACAGCAGTTGAGGATCTGAATGAAATGCTCACTCAGAACATAATACAAATGAGTAATGACCCCAAATCCCTACACAAACTCTCCCACTACCCACCAACATTTCATCTTAAAACATTTCAAAGATTTTAAGCAAGGCAGTGTGCTCAGTCTTCCATGATGAAACTCCATAAGCTAGTACTTTCTACTATCTTGTAAATTAGAAATTATCAGACTAATTCACAAGAGCTTCATAAATCTCTTATCCCACTCTAAATATTTTAGAGCAGAATTTACAATGGAATAAGAGAATCATTAGAGAGTGGACCCTCTCCAACCTCTTTAAGTAGTACTGGATTGAAAGGCACTCATCTTCCAGTTGCTCCACAATCAGAATGGTCATTAAATAACATTAATGACCTCCTCATATCTCACTGCTTACTTCAGGCCAAAAAGATCGCCCTCCCACTAGACAGATGAATTGTAATCATTTACATGTCTAAAGTTAAGTGACATCTTTTCATTTTCTGCCTAGATTCAAGGACCTATTATGATATGACTTTTGTTTAAAGTCCCACTAAAACAGACTGAATTTCACATCCCATAGCGAGTAAATAAATGGACATGTTTGGCAAGGAACAATATCAAGAGCTAGAGCTTTACTTTTTACTTACATAATTGTGACAGTATGTTATAAGGCAATTACTGGGCAGCAAAGCACAGAGCTCTACTTTATCAAATACACAATCAACTTACAAAATTCCTAAGCAACGCTTAAATATATGGGGAAAATGGATGCGAAATATAAGAGTGAGAAGAACAAGCATCTCCACACCCAGTGAAGTAACAGGTTTAGGCTTGTTTGTACAGCTCCCTAAAAATTAATTTGAAAGAGTACAAAAACCAAAATTCACAAAATTGGTCAAAAGTTGAATGAGAAACGTTCTACTGTAGATTAAAACATCGATTCTTACAAAATAGGCTGTACTTGTACACTTACTAAATATTTTAATTTTTAGCTTATTGAATGAAAAACGCTTGGATTAAACCAAACAAAAACTATTATTTGCCCCCTAATAATTTTTTTATATGTAAGAGCACCTGACCTCACTGCTGAAATTTCTAATAAAAACACCTGAGTGCTTTTTAGTTTTTGAAACGTGGTGTCATTTTACTTGCTTCTCAGGAAAAACCCATAAAACTAATCAACTAAAACACAGCACTGCAATTTGCAGTAAAATCGACACATCTTTGTAAACGGTTTGGGGAGGTGAAAAAAGGCCCAGCCTTTTCATGTAAACATAATAAGCCTGTAATATGCTGCAGACAAACGCACTGCAAGGGGTGTGGAGGACCCGAGCTGATTAGATTACCACAACATCAGCCTGGGGCCGCCATTTTTAGAATCTGTAAAGGACAAAAGAGGGAAATTTCACTTTTTACTGGCCATCTAGGAGATTAAAGGAAAAAATTGACTGTTTTCCAATTAGGTATTGATGTCTCCAGCCTAGAGCTGAATGCACCTCACTTTATTCTCTCCAAGGTGTCCAGAACTCCTAACACCTTATGTTATTCACATCTCTAAAAGGTGAGGGGAAACGGGCAAAACGAGGCTCACTCTAAAGCTAACTCTAGCGATTGCCTCTTGACTTTAAACTGTATCGTTCGTAAAACACAGTCCAGCAAGAATGCATCTCTAAGGAGCTAAGGCCGATGGAAGAGAGCCCTCAGAATTGTTTGCTCTCTCCTCCTCCCCTGTTTAGCACAGTGAACCGTTTGTTTCTCTTCTGTGTCTGCTGCCACAGTGTTTGTGCCAATCCCTTGGTCAAAATCAGCTTTCCTGAAATGTGCCATATTGTGGCTTCTAAGCCTCCGCTACAGTAAAGGGCGACGATAATGCAAGCGGGGAGGGGGCGGGGGCAGACTGAGACGGCTGGGTGCTGGGGGTGACCACCTCAGGGGCGGGTTTACCCTCTCCCGGAGAGGATGAGGAGCTGACCCGTTCTCCCACAAAGGGATATACCCAAGGCGTTCTTTCCACCTCCTTCGTATTTACGAGAAAATTAAACCAGAGACTGCCAGGCGACAAATGGAAGCAGCATTAGAAAATGGGGCCTATACGGGTTCCCAGCACCTGAACAAGATGCGGTAGAGGAAAGGGAGAGAGCTGGCAGCTCCCGGGACCGCTTCGACACAAACCCTACTAACAGTCACAAACCTACCTCCTTACCCCAAGCGGCTCTAACCCGCTGCCGGCGACGAGTGCGCCCCCTCCCTAACTCCCACTCTCAAGGGGGTTTAACTGCCAGTTTCCCCTTCCCCAACCCTAAAACCCGCCATAATGCTCCCTTCCTAGGGACAAGGAGGAAAAAGGATATATTCGACTCAAACAAGCAATGTCTAGCCCCCGCCAAGACACCTGAGTCAACGTCGACTCCCCCACACCATAAGGATAAAGATGAGAAAGCCCCCTCCCCCTGGAAACACACGTCCCTCCACCCCGCAAACCCCAGGAACTCCCAAGGAGACGACAGGCACTGACCTGTGATGTTCACACAGCAGACACCCGAACCCCGTTATTTGCTCGACCCCCAAGGAGTCTCTCCACACCTCCGCGGTCAGACGATCCCCCGACAGCAGCCACTGCAGACACAAGACCTGGCTCCACACACCCCTCCCCAAACAGTAGCGCTCAGCCTCTTCGCCAGCAACCGAGAAGTAGGGGAGGGGGCAAAGAAACAGTCAACAGGAACGCAGAGGCTACGGCGAGGCTGCTTAGAGTGTCTATGCCCCCTCTATTTGCCGCTCCCGAACTCAGGTACCGTCTCCGACTCAGCCCCCTGCGCCCGCTCAGTGTCACTGCCTCTCGCTCTGGGAAAATGGCGGCTGACGGCGGCGGCCGCGGCGGCGGCGGCGGCGGCGGCGGCGGCAAGTGCACGGGGCCCGCCCGCCCCCGCTCCGCAGGGGCAGAGGGGAGGGGACGAAGCTGCCCGCCGCCATTTTGCTTGTGGGCTGCCGCCCGCCGTTGCCTCTCCACGGAGGCTCGAAGACAGCCAACTGGAGGGAGAGCGGTCAACAGAATCTCCGTCTATTTCACAACAGATGCATTCAACAATTCACCGAAGGTTTGGGAAAGTTTCGGTATTTGATGGGATTGGTTTTTTTTATCCCCTTTCCCTGAGTAGTCCTTAAGTCTGGATATCGGTAAGCTTGGGCGCGACACTACTGGGTGGAAAGATAATGATTGTAGGCCTTGGAGAGCCCCCCCTCCTCCCCGCAAGCACTTTCTCCCACTCCCAAAACCACCTCTGTCCTATTCTTTCCTCCCCCACCCCCTCCCCAGTCTGGCCTCCGGAGCGGGGGTGAACTCGGTTAGGGTGTCACTCGACGCCCACTAGGGGCTGAGGCGGCTTCAGTGCGCAGGCTCCGAGCACCGGATAAAAGCGGAGCTGTTGAGTCCAGCGCTGTCTCGATGGAGGAGCGAGAAACGGAAGAGGTCGGGGGAGAAGCAGCTGGAAAAATACAGCGACCGTCAGCGCCGCCTCCCTGCCACCGTGTATCGGGGTAAAAAGCTGTCGTTGCCGTCGGTGCAGTTGCCGTCGCTACCTCCTACTTCTTTGGCCCGGGGAACGATTTCCCCGCCGCGGGATAACGTGCGGGGAGGGGATCGGGAATTCTTTTAGATGGCAGTTGATTAAATGGGGGAGGGTCAGACAGACGGTTATCTAAGAACAAAAGGGAAGGCCAAAAAATAAAGGGTTTCCCCAGTAAAATGACACGATGATTGCGGTTCTTGTTTTCGGGGTCTTTCCCCGAAATGGCGGTTTCTGTCTTCTTGCTCCACAGCGACCCGAAGCTCTCGGTAAGCGGGGTGGGGAGAGGCAGAGGTGGTCCGCGCAGCCAATCAGTGTCTGATGTGTTCTGTTGAGCGTGTCCTGATTGGCTAGCAGTGACCTCATGCTGCAGCAGCGGGTGGGGCCAGAGCCGCCGGGGGGAGGCTGTTGCAAAGGCCGAGAGGGAGAAGTGACGATGGTGTTCGTTGCTGCCGCGCCCGATTCGGAACACAAGCTGTGACGAGGGGACTCTAAAGGCTCTTCCTTGACTATTTTCTCCTGTCCCTGCGCGAGGTGAGGGCCCCGGCTCGGCCTCTGCGAAACTTCGGGGCGCTGGCGCGGACGAGAAAACAAATTGTCCCGTGACTTTGGGAACTGCGTCAGGGCAAGATGGCGCTGGGTCTCCTTGGGGCGCGGGGGGAGAGGCACGTCCACCGTCGCCGCAGCGCATGTGACCGGGCTGCATTCCTGTGGGGTTTGGCTCAGACCCAGGCGGGGGCGCGGGGGAGGGGAAAGGGCTGGGGCGGAGTAGTCTGTGGTGCGGTCGGCGTCGGCGGCCTGAAGAGGAAGAGTTGACTGAGGGCGCTTCCCCTCCCCCATACTGCTTAACAGCTGCGGCTCGCTGGGGAAAGCCCCCGAGGGACGCTCCTGATGGGGATGTGACGGCTGTTGGTGAGGGGAAAGGCTTGTCGCCCTATTTTTTATCTGCCTTTCTCCTTACGAAGTATACTTACGTAAGGTGGCTGGTCCCTAACGTGGGAGATGGAATCAGCCACGAGTTGGGAAAGGCCACCGGACTGAGTATAGCGTCTAGCTTCTGGGCCACAGCGCCGAGGAATATCGATTAATTTCTGAGAAAACTTAAGTTTTTAGATTCGAATAGCAAAATAATCCTTAAGTTTGGAATCAAGTGTAAAAAGTGTGATGATAAATACCCAGGAGCACTTGTAATTTCCTGAAAGTTAAAAAGAAATCAAGGAGTATACCATCTGAAGTTTGAGGGCCTTTTTCAAACTTGTTGCTTCTATCTGTATTTACTTTCTTTCCGTTTTCTCCCTGATTGTATATCCTACAAGAATGTGAAATCCTATCAATTTTTTTAAAATTTAGACTGGATCAGTAATACAGAATAAAAACTGCTAGTATTGTAATATACATGAAGTTGTAAGGGTGTTTTCAGTATTCTTGGTCTTCTGTTGGTTTTCTGTCGTCCTCTTAACTGTGGTTTTTAAAAATAAAAATGAAATTGTAATCATTTTTGGTAAATATTATTCAATAAGATTCCTGTACCGTTATGAAATATTAAAACTTGGCCTCTTTAAATCACTTTTGTATAAGTATGAATTTTAATTTTAGTATTTGAAACTTTGCTAGGTGAAGATTTCCAGCATCTCAAAAGTTCTTATGGTCAATATTGGCAGACTAAGTAGGGAAGTCTAATTTTATTTTTTTATTATTGTCACTTGCCAAAGTAGTGTAGCAGCCATTAATTGAACTAGAGAAGAAAAAGGGCTTCTCACCTTGGGTGGTGGTGAGTGACAGCTGGGAGTTATTCAACGAAGACTTTTCCATCTAAATCTGACTTCCTTTTTATTTGGTGCTATGAGAATATTTCTTGGTCCTAAAAAGATAAATTTAACTTGGAACCAAGGTTGAGCTATTTCCTTAGTCTTAGTTGTAGACTTGGTAGTTTGAAAACAAGATTGAATTTTTAATACTTTAAGTAGTAAAAAGATTTTAAAATTAAACTTTTTGTCCACTCAATATAAATTGGGCCTTTTTCCTGTAAGAATTCTTGAGTAATTTCAGGGATCTATATTATGTATAAGTAAATGTTTCATTCCCCTTAAAGCAATTTTTCTGGCTTAGAGAGACTAAATACGAAGTCAGTAGATTTAAATGTAATTTTCAAAAATGTTACAACTTCACTGTGGCTTAATAAGGAAAACAGACCATATTGCAAGCTAATGGAACCAAATCCTTGTGCTTTTAATCAGTTTGTGACCTCATTGTTCCTGGTTGCCTAATCCATGAACATATTCAGCTCTAATTTTTCTTTATGTTCCTATGATTCTTGAAATAGTACTTGCAGTTACTTTTGTCTGCCTTCTTGGATTTTATGTTTTCCCTCAACAATTTCATTTGTGCCCATTGTTTAATTCAACATCTAGATTTTCATCTCAGAGCTTCAGATGCAGTGTTCAGGTTTACCAGGGACCACAGGCTTCCTGAGGGTTGCAAAGAGTTCCACACAACTTACTGACTGAACAACAGGCTTCCTGAACTCATTAAAAAAAAACAACAACAAAAAACTAGGTACTTGATCTCAAACTGTAAAGTACTAGCTTTCAGACTAAATCAACAAGCCAAAAAAACCCTCTTTTGACCCTCAGAGTTTCGAGTAAAGGGCTGATGATGCTCAGCAGCAAGGTGTTCTCCCCCTTTTGTGTGTGAGATGGGGAGGGAAGGCTGCTAATGGGACAGAGATAGTGGGGCCCCTGCAAAGATGGGAAAACAGCAAATGACCTTAGTATTTTTGACATTCATATTTGTCACCTACTAATGGACATTTTAGCCTATAAACGTCAACGATATCTGAACAGAAATTATTTGGGTTTTATAGTTCCTTGATGTATTGGAGGCTTATGTAATACTCCTTGCTGTGATACAGAGGACCCAATAAGTTCTGCCCTTGTGTTTTTGTCACTTGTCATTTTATGTGTTACTATGTCAGCCACTAGCAGTTGCATGTGTTTTATGTATTATAAGGTTGGCATTCCAATAATAGGGCTTATTAAAATGATAATGTAAAATAAAGCCCTGCAGGAAATCAAATTTGAGCTTTAACATAAACACTGATAACCCTTCTGTCTTAAAGCTTTTGGGGGGATTTTTGAATAGTCATTGTCTATTAACTTTATTTTTGACATTTGCTGAAACTAAATTCATAGTAAAGAAATCATCTTAATTACATGTGACTTTCAGTGGATTTTGTTTTTATATAAAACTCCTCTGCTCCACCTCTCCCTGATTTTAATGGCCTTTAAATGCAGAATGAAAAGATTTATGTCTGAGAACTGTTTGAGTTGAAATCGTTAAATAGTTAAACAACATACACAGCTTGTTTAGTTTAACTTCCTGGGGGTGGGTGGACACAGACTAAGTGCTATCTCACTGTCCCTGGGCAAGGTGTTTGTGTTAACACTAAAATTCGTATTTGCAAGTGTTGGTCAAAATAACTTTCCAGGGTTGTGGATACCTTAGGTCAAATTGATGTTTTCTCTTAAGGAGAGTTAATAAGTTTGTTCCTCTAAGTATCTAAAAGAAAGTTACCTGCTCTCTGCTGTTGAAAAGATCAGGTCCACAGTCTCTTCCCTGTTGACTTGTTTATGTTTAGTTCAAGTTTGAAACATCTGTAAATACTGCATTTCACCTGGAAACTAGAAAAATCGTATTCTTTCTACGTGAAGCAAATAGGAAATAGCAAAAACTTATAGACCCCACCTTCTCTGAGTGATCTAGGAAAAGTATTTTATGCCATTTTTTTCTTCAGTGCTTGTGTTTGCTATAAATTCTGCTTGCTTCAGTGTTGATCTTGCACTTACATTTCTTACAAAAGAAAACTGGGTTTGGAGTTTTTTTGTTTGTGTCTCCTTTATTATATGTATACAACTTAACAAAAAAAGGGCATGGTCAACATTATGTCTCTGAGGTACAGAATATACCTTCAGTAAACAATCTTTTATATGGTGCTGGTCCTATTAAAAGTAATTTGGTTATGGACCCAGGGTAAATGGTATTTCATACAACTGAAAGTTAAACCAAGTTAAATTATGTGACAACTTATTCCTAGGGATTATATCACTTTAATATATTTTATTCTCAAAAGTATCTATTTTTAAAGGTGATGGTGGTTTAGTCACTAAGTTGTGTCTGACTCTTGTGACTCCATGGACTCTTTAACTTGCTAGGCTCCTCTGTCCATGGGATTTCCCAGCAAGATACTGGAATGGGTTGCCATTTCCTTCTCCACGGGATGTTCTCTACTCAGTGATCAAACACAGGTCTCTTGCATTGCAGGTGGATTCTTTACCAGATGATCCACCAGGGAAGTACCTTCTCAAAGTGTGTTAATATTTGTATGTTAGATTTAAAACCATATTATGGTTTTTCTCTGCTTTGTTCTTGGGATAGATTGGAACTCTAGCTCTAATTTCAATCAAATAATTTGCATTCCTACCATATTTAGGGCTTCCCTGGTAGCTCAAATGGATGGGAGATCCAGGATCAGTCCCTGGGTTGGGAAGATACCTTGGAGAAGAGAATGGCCACCCACCCCAAGATTCTTACTTGAAGAGTTCCAAGGACAGAGGAGCCGGGTGGGCTACAGTCCATGGAGTCACAAAGAAGTAGACACGACAACTAATACTTTTCACACCGTATTTAAGATACATGGAAGCATGGAAGATAATTCCTAGCTCTTAAATTTTTCAGTTAGGTTGACAAGATAATCTCCTTTGAAAAATTATATATGACTAAAGAGCTATTCTACCCATAACATAGGGGTCAGGGGATTCACTTGTACCATATTTTAGGTAAGTTTTAGGAAATAAGAAAATACTATATACAGCTCTTTGCATTTCATTTATAACATTTCGTGAAAGTTCTGTATTTTTGTGCTCCAGATGTGGGTGGTGGTACATAACCTATAGTATGTGATTTCTTAGAATATACCTCTTCAAAACTCCTTGGTCTATATACTAATTCCCTTTGCTAGTTGCTACTCCTGTCCTTCCTGTTTTTATTGCTTTTTCTGCTGCTTGTTTTCCAGTGTTATGTCCACAATCACCTTTTGTTGTTTAGTTGCTAAGTTGTGTCCAACTCTCTGCCACCCCATGGACTGTAGCACACCAGGCTCCTCTGGCCTCCACTATCTCCCAGAGTTTGCTTAAATTCATGTCCATTGAATCACCTTTACACAATCAATTCCTACCCTTTTACCTATTGATGACTTCAGAATTTATAGTCTCTGAACTGAATTGAAACTGCTAAATATCTCACAGGTCTCTGAACAAATTCAAAACTGACCTTTTTTCTCTTAGCTTTTCTCCTTTTTCTTTTCCATGGTTCTCCCTTCTAGGTAAATTTATATAATCAAACATTTTTCCAATCAATCTTTTTGCTTAAAACACTCAATTAGTTTGTCACATTTGAGGATCAAGCTAGAACACACCCTATGGCATGCAACATCCTTCATCTGTCTCCTGTTTATCTCCAGAAAATGAGGTGTTCCCTTTTCTTTGTTAATTCTGTGTCTATCACACTGTCCTGTTCATATTCTTCTTTTCCATTATAGTTTATAAAATAGTGGTAGGCAGTGTCTCATCTTTGTAAGGAAAGTGCAGAGTTCCTGGCATTTAACAGGCACTTAGTTTTGGAGAAGGCAATGGCACCCCACTCCAGTACTCTTGCCTGGGAAATCCCATGGACAGAGGAGCCTGGTAGGCTGCAGTCTATGGAGTCGCTAAGAGTCAGACATGACTGAGCGACTTCACTTTAACTTTTCACTTTCATACATTGGAGAAGGAAATGGCAACCCACTCCAGTGTTCTTGCTTGGAGAATCCCAAGGACAAGGGAGCCTGGTGGGCTGCCATCTATGGGGTTGCACAGAGTCGGACACGACTGAAGCGACTTAGCAGCAGTAGCAGCAGCAGTTTTGTTGCAGGAATAACAATATGCTCTGATGCTAACTGCCTGAACATTGTGCCATAGCATGTGTTTATGGTAAGGATAATAAGTCAGCTGGATATATAAATGGACAGAAAATGTTCTGGTTGATTCTATACCATCATGTTACAAAACTTTTGGGGTTGTTCTCCCACCCACCCATCCATTTAACACCTATTTTGCCACTATTGTTAGTCCTCAAATCTGCTTTCTGCCACCTGGTCCTCTTCACTTAAATATTTGTACCTGTTATTGTACGAGCTGGGGTTTCCCTGCTGGTTCACTAAAGAATCTGCTTGCGATGTGGGAGACCTGGGTTCTATCACAGGGTTGGGAAGATCCCAACCCTCCTGGAGGAGGGCATGGCAACCCACTCCAGTATTCTTGCCTGGAGAATCTCCATGGACAGAGGAGCCTGGCGGGCTGCAGTCCATGGGGTCGCAAAGAGTTGGATATGACTGAGCGACTAAGCATAGCACAGGACTAGTCTGTATTCCATTAATTTATAATCTGGTTTGGGATTGGGCTTCCCCAGTGACTCAGATGGTAAAGAATCTGCCTGCAATGTGGGAGAAGACCCGGGTTCAGTCCCTAGGTTGGGCAAATTCCCTGGAGAAGGGCATAACAACCCACTCCAATATTCTTGCCTGGAGAACTCCATGGATAGAGGAGCCTGGTGGGCTACAGTCCATGGGGTGCCAAAGAGTTGGACACAACTGAGCAACTGACACTTTTGGGATTAAGCCTTGTAGGTATGTACTGTAAGCATTCAACCACGAGCCCCAGTTAACAGGTAATGTGCTTTGTAGAGGAAATTGAATTTTTGGACTAGGAGGGACAGTGTGGATTTCAATAGTGGATGGGGTGGGAGCAGTCAAACAATGTATTTGCAGTCAGTATGGCTTTATGTGCAAAGGCAAAGAACAGGAGTAGAGAAAATATGTTCTAAGTATAAGAAACCTGTTTGACTAGTCTTACATGAAGTACACTGAGAGATGAGACTGGAAAAGAGGGTGAACTGGAACCAGATGATTTTTTTTTTAATCTAGAGTCCTTTTGTCAGTGAAGCTCAAGCCATTTATTCCTCTCTTCTTTCGCTTTTATTTTGAGGAAATAATTTCAAAGAGGGAAATTACTGACTTGTCTCACAGAAGTCCTCAGGGACTTCACAGGGACCCAGATATTGCTTACTCACTCCAAATTGAAAACTGGACATTTAGTAGAGTCTGTCATGTAACATTTTAGATACCAGAGTCATAATTTGTAAATGTTCACAAGTAGCTAAACATCTAAGCTAAGAATGAATACCATTTATAAGGGATCTTGGTATCTGTGGGGCAAGGATATGAAGGGACAGCTGTGCTTAATCTGTCATGTGAGCTAGTGTTATCTTTGTGTTGTGTCTTATAGAAGTTAGTTTTTAGTGATAGAAGAGACTTGGTTTTGATTGTCTTTTTACAAATGAGGAAATATCCATCAAGATAACTTGGATTTAAGTACTTCATTTTTCTAGGTATGGCCAAATTTGATGTGGTTTTTTTTCCCTTAATTTTTATATGAATCCTAATCAGTGAGTGCTTACGTTAAAGAAGTCATTCATGTTTGTTTTCAGTACTTGATGCATCTTTGTCTTCCTCTCCTATGTGATCATTAACATAGAGTAGACACTTAATTTTTGGTTCCCATTCTTAGTGTCCTCTCCCTTTTTTCCTCTTCAGTACTCTCCAGACTTCCCTCTTGATTACTCACTTGATTAATTGCAGTTTTCTGTAGTTAATGTAAACAGTGTATACCATTGAAATATGTGTATCAGAGTGATCTAAATTTATCCTTACCTCTGTAGGCAAGAATTAGTATAACAAGTCAAACTTTGGTGGTGTTGAAGCCCTCAGCCTCTGTAAAGATGACCAGTTAAATTGATGGGAAGATGAAGACTTTCTTAAAATTTCTTCACATTAAGCTACAGAGTAAACTGAGCTTTAATTGAAGTTAGGTAGTGGATTACTTCCTAGTTCATAGCTTTAGGTCCAAATAGCCTTCTCTGAAATTAAAAACAAAACAGAAAACATTGAAAGAAGCAGAGGTTTATGTCATGAAAATCAAAATTTCATGATTATGAAACTATAATAGCTATGGCATAGTTATTTCTGTCCCTACCTTTTTTATCAGCCAAATGGGAATTATCAAATTATGTTCAAGGATAAGGTCTAAATTCTGATAGGAATTTAATTGGAGACTTAGATCAAAGTGAAAAAATTTTTAAAGGTAAATTCTTTGAACAAATGGTTAAGTTTTCTGAACCAGGTACTTAATAAAATCAACTATTTCTGGAAGCGAAGGAGCTGCTTGCTTTTCAATGCATAACCTTTTTCACTCCCACCAGTCCTTGCCATCATGTGTTCCAAAAATACTACTAATAAACAATATTTAGGTTATGTCTTCCATTTTTCAAACAGTAAAACAAATCATATGTTCCTACTGGAATAAATGTTCCATTTATAAATGCAGTTTTTTCCTTGTTATGCATTTTTGTGAAATAACAATTTGTGTGAAGTTAAAATATAATTCTGAAATGAATCAGCAATATAAAATGAAGGAATTAGATTATAAAATCAAATGAGGGAAGGCTTAGAAGATGGGAAGAGGATAGTTAAGCATTCATATGTGGATTTTTAATTTCTTGGAAAGGAATTCTCAGTGAAAATATCTTCATATCAGCCATAAAATTTGGTATTTTAGAACTCAGTAATTACAGCCAGACCAGCAAACTTCTTAGAATTTGGGGCCCCAGATTGACCAGGTGAAGGTACATGTGTTAGGGTATTGGTCCTCTTTAGATTGAGAGCGTAACAAAGAGTTGTGGCATCACAGGCTATTTGACTTAAAGCATGAACTTGAAAGTAGTTTCATTTTTTAGAGTTTAATTATTCATTCCCTTGCAGCCTCTCCCTCTCACTGGCAGAACTTACTTCCTTGCTTGCTCATTTTGTTACTATGCATCAAAGAGGTTTTGTGTACCCAAAGTTAAGCTACTTGCAAGAAATGTACTTAACAAGAACAGGGTAATTATTAGTCATAATAAACTGTCTTTGTAGAGATACATGGGTAACTCCCTTATATATTAGTAGCAGTGAGCAAACTAGACAGGTTCCCAACAAGCTGGTTAGATTTGTTCTAAATGAAGGACTTCTGCCTCATAGTCTAGGTCTAATGTCTTATAGGAACCTAACAGAGTCATTGTTTTGAAGATAGGGTAACAAAATTTAGGACAGATCAAACAATGTGTGTCCATAGATCTCTAAGATATGAATCAACAAAACAAAATAATCCTGAAACTTGTAGGGTTTTTGGTAGACTATAGCAATTCAATTCCGTGTGTATGAGAGGCAATAAAAAGAACTAGTTGGCAGGGGTTTAGGCGTAATCAAATACACTATAGAGTTGCTGGAGAAGGCAGTGGCACCCCACTCCAGTACTCTTGCCTGGAAAATCCCATGGACGGAGGAGCCTGGAAGGCTGCAGTCCATGGGGTTGCTGTGGGTTGGGCATGACTGAGCAACATCACTTTCACTTTCCTGCATTGGAGAAGGAAATGGCAACCCACTCCAGTGTTCTTGCCTGGAGAATCCCAGGGACGGGGGAGCCTGGTGGGCTGCCCTCTATGGGGTCGCACAGAGTTGGACAGGACTGAAGTCACGCAGCAGCAGCAGCAGCAGCAGCAGCAGCATAGAGTTGCTAGATTAGTTTTCTAAATAGCAACACTGTCATTTTTCAACTATAGTAACAGCAAATAAGGACATGGTTTCTTGATTTTAGAAATTGTTACTTTTGAAAAACTTACTGTGCTGCTTAGTCCCTTCAGTCTGTCCAACTCTGTGTGACGATGTGGACTGCAGCCCGTCAGGCTCCTCTGTCCATGGGATTCTCCAGCCAAGAATACTGGAGTGGGATGCCATTTCCTACTCCAGGGGATCTTCCGACCCAGGGATCACACTCAGGTCTCCTGCATTGCAGGCAGATTCTTTACCACTGAGCCACCAGGGAAGCCTGAAAAACTTGCTACATTGTTCTTACTCTCATCTTGCTGTGGAATAATGAAAAATGATCCAGAGTTCATTTTGGATTATTTGTAAATCATTCATGTTATTTCAACTCTGATTTTCTGACAAGTCAGTCCTAGAAGTAGACAAATGTGTAAAAGGATTATAAAATTCTAACAATCTATTTAAAGTAGAACATGTGCATAAGTACAGCCATTAAAATTATTTTTAAAGAATCCATTTGAGAGCATTGTATACTACAAAGAAATGGTAACAAAAACATGAAAATTTATAGTTCATAGGGCATTTGTATATTGTGTGTGCTTTCACAGAAACAAGGTTAAAGGAAATAAAGTAGAATGGTTTCACTGGTTCTCTCTGGGTTTTATGCTTACAGATGAATTTTCTGCAACAGACAAGTATTCTCAGAAAGCATTTTTCTTCAGAGTTGTTCTAGTTTGTAATAATGCTTGTGAAATATGCAAACAGTATGATCTACAACTTGTCAAAACCCAGGAACCATCTCTCATTTCAACACTTGGTGTCTATTAGGTCCATAAGTATGCCTGTTATTTTTTGGTTCACCTTCCCTTGATGACCATTGCCACTATTTTAGCTCATATCTGGCATAGAGTAGCCTGTCACCCTAAGTATTCTTCAAATAAATGAGTGTATATATAAAACTGTGTAGTTACGTAGCTTACTCTGGCTTTAATCTTGCCCCTTCTAATCCATCTGTCATTCTTCAAAGTGATTTTCCTAAAATGTGAATCTGATCTTACTTGAAATGCTCTAAAGGAATCTACGCTCCTAGAGTGGCATAAAGGAAGGAATTCTGATTTGGTGGCTCCTCCCCTTTTATCCAAAGATCCAGTTGCTTTTCCTTTTGCTTCCACCCATATTACTGCTTTCAGTTCTCCAAACTTAACTTGTTTTGTCAGACCTTTCTTTTGTATCAGCTCTTCATGGAATATTCCTACTCTATCCCCTTGTGAATGCATCCTTCAGTTGAAGTGTTCTTTTCTCTCTAATGCTTTCTCTGGTGCTCTCCAAGAAGTCTGTTGTTACAATTCCATGTACCCTTTACCCAGTTCTATTAATATCCTAGCAGTTTGTTATAATTATTTAGCATCTCCTCCCCCTGCTAGAATGTGAGCCCTTGAAGGGCAGTGTTTAACTTACATTGTCTCTCTCAGATAAATGCATAGTCCCTGCATTAATTCCCAGGGCAAAGTAAGTGCTCAAATAAATGTTTTAATTACTTAGGTCTCTTCTTTCTTTGTTGTAAGCATGAAACTGCAAAATAGCTCCTGAACTTTTAATTGTGATGAGAAATAAAGAGGGTTAGAGATGAATTTTTGTAGTTAAAAGCTAGGAAAATGGTAATGGTGTGCCCAAGAGCAAAGCCACTCTATTTGGGGGTGGAGGTGGATGAATAATTGAATATCAATTGTATCCTTGAAAGACCAACAATCCCAAGTGAATGGTATCCTAGTACTCTTTGTCCATTACAGATAAAAGCCCTCCTCCAAAAAAAGTGTTCACTTGTGTTGATCAAATTGAAAATTCCTGTCCAACCTCTGGCATTTGGTTATAAATTCTTATTTTTCAGGTTAAACTTGCCTTTCCATAGCATAATAATAATAATAAAACTGTACAGGTACTTTCGCTTAATTACATTAGAAAAAGAACCTTTCCATTGCAAACTTCTTGATCAACAACCCTATTAACAGGATAGAATTTCAGGACTAGACTCTGGTATCTCATTTCAAAAGAATAGGTGAGGTCCCACAAATAATGAATGGAGTCATAAATGCTTACCAGTATGCAGCAACAGTTGTAGGGACTAAACATGCCAAAATGGCTTTGATAAAAAGTGCATGTTTATCTCTGCACAGAAAGATACTTAGTCTGAATTCTTAATAGTTTATAATCAACAGATGATATCATTGATATTCATTTTTATAAAGTTGAATCCAGTAATGTGTTGACCACCCTTCCACAACACAAGCAATTTTATAATCTTCAGGCAGGTTTGGCACTGTTAAAAATCAATTCTAAGATTTGTAACATTTTGATAAGTTGATATATTCTGTTATACGGATCCTGAGAAGTTCTTTTCCTTCTTTCCGTGTTAGGTGAAAGTGCTACATAAAAACTGGTAGAAATATCATCACACATTTAATTCAAGGCAGACTTAAGTCACCCATTTCTAACAACTTAATTGATTTTTCATTGAAGACAAATTCTTATGCCCATGGTCATACTCATGGCTACCAAGCCTTTAAAAAAAAACACTTAAAAAGATTAGCGTCTCTACTACAGACATGTTAAAATGTTGCATGTCAGTAGTTCCCAAGCTAGTTTGACTACTATAATTATCTGGGAAGCTTACTAACTCTACATTCCGGGACTCCACCCTAGTTCCCCCAAACAGGTTGTTATGTATCATTCGTAATTTTCTTAGAATGTAGTGATTCCATAAGAACCACAATTGCTGAACTCCTTAGTGGTGACCCAGGAATCTGCATTTTGCAGAAACTTCTCATGCTCAGGTACTTTCCATGCAGGTGCTACTTTGATAAAACACTTACATGGAATGAAGCATTTCACTAAAATGTTTCTATAAAACTACAATGCCAACAGTTGTTCCAACCCCCTATTTCTTTTTGGGAGCTTTATTGCACCTCCAACCTAAGAAGGTTGGCATGAACCATTTAGTTTCTTCTTGGAGATTTCTTCAGAATAGCGACATAATTTGTTTCCTAAAAAAATCATAATGTTCTGATGGACTTTTTTTTGTAGTAGATAAGGGTCAAGTCTTGTTAGCCTGGGAATCAGTCTGTCTTTTTTAGGAGTGCTTAGGTTTTTTGTGAAAAATACCTTATTTCTATACTCTTTTAATATATAGGAGCATTTTAAATGGGGAGGAGGTACCAGCTGTTATTTTAAACATTGTGACATTTCCTCCTACTTTTACAACTAATTGTTCTGAGATATTTAAGCAATGATCTTTTAACCACAGTCACTTTTTTTTTCTTAAAGGTAAAAGCAGGAACTTTAAATTTCAGAAGTGCAACTCAAGAGCAGAAAGAAGCATCCTTTCATTTAATATTAGTAACTTAAGAGTAGTTGATTTTAAGAACTTTGGATATCATGAGCTAGGACTTAAGGACCCACTTCAACATAAAAAATCCAGCCCCAGTACCAGTAAATATTCTCATCATATAATTCCACATGTATCATTTTCACCAGGCAACTTTATGGACACTATTAGACTTCCTGTATAATAACCTCCTTGAAGGAAATTACTGGCTAGAGAGATGATAATGTGTCTTTTCTTACAAACTGATAAATGACCTTTTTTCAACTACACCTGCTCCTTGGTTACTCTGTCTTCCAAGAGATACCAGTTTGCTTATTAACAGAAGCAGGTTTTCTGATCTTATATTTAGATCGTTAAATTAGTATTCTTTTGACTTAAATTTTAAATGCTGAAAACAAAGAACTACAAATGACTTCAGCAAATCCATAATACAGCATATGGAGATATATATATAGTAGATAGTATACCAAGAGTTTATGCTTCTATCAAGCTGGTAATAAATGTTGTATGTGGGTGGGTGGGTGTGTATGAGGGGGAGAGGGAGGTTGTTTCTGAGAATGCTGACATATCTTTTAGTCTTGATATGGTCACCATATTGTCCAGAGGATTAATCTGGAATAGGATATGTAAAATTTAACTTACTCTAGATCAGAATTAAGCTCAAGGAGGTCTCTGCCTGCTGATTGTGCCAAACTAATTGTCTTGACAGCGTTTCACTGGATGCTGGGTAAGGACAGTGGGAGTTGCATTCATAGGCATCACTGTTCTGATGATGAGGTGTTTGGCTATCTTAATAAAGAGTCATAGTTGGAGAAGGCAATGGTACCCCACTTCAGTACTGTTGCCTGGAAAATCCCATGGACGGAGGAGACTGGTAGGCTGCAGTCCATGGGGTCACTAAGAATCGGACACGACTGAGCGACTTCCCTTTCACTTTTCACTTTCCTGCATTGGAGAAGAAAATGGCAGCCCACTTCAGTGTTCTTGCCTGGAGAATCCCAGGGGCGGGGGAGCTTGGTGGGAGGCCATCTATGGGGTCACGAAGAGTTGGACACGACTGAAGTGACTTAGCAGCAGCAGCAAAGAGTCGTAGTTACTCCTTATCTTAACCTCACTTCACTTATTTGTTTTTGATTTTTAACTTTTATTGGAGTATAGTTGATTTGTAATATTAGTTTTAGGTGTACTACAAAGTGAATCAGTTGCACTACAAAGTGAATCAGTTGTACATGGACATATATCTTTTTAAAATTCTTTCCACATATAGGTCATTAACAGAGTGTTGAATAGAATTCCGTGGTCTTTATTATCTATTTTATATAGAATAGTGTGTATATCTTACTCAATTGAATTTTTTTACTTTTTTCCTGCCCAAATTAAAGCATAGATTTGCCTCAAATGGGAAACCTAAGTGGTCATATCATTAATTATGGGATTCTTCAACTTGAAAAGCATGCATTTAGAATGTATAGATAAGGGTGAGAAGGAAATAAAATTTTTTTCAGTTGAGTATATTCCAACACATCCTGCTTAGTAAATTCAAGTCTGAAGGGACAAATGAGGTGTGGAATTGAATCCTTCCAACATTCCACTATGTTGAGCATTCTTCCTGTTCAAAGAGGCAGTGAGGGACAATTTGTGAATTGCAGCAGTTAAAAAGAAAATGTGCCATACAAGCACCCAAGGGCAGAGAGAAGGATGGAGTTACTGGTCTTAGAACTGAGTTTACAAAAGTGCCAAATACATGAACAAGAACACACCATTAAATTCCTCTCAAACATTGTATGTGAGAGTAGGTACATCTGTGGGCTGTCACAGTGGTCAGTCTTGCTCCATGCAACATAAGTATAGCAGGTGTTAGCAAAGATTGATAGAATTCAGATTAGCCTAAAACCCTCCAATATACGGTGTTACCTCTCCCTCCTTCTTTATGCATGCAGTAGTTTGCCCAACAAGTGACTGACTTCTGTTTAAATAGCCTCAGTAATACTGGGCATCTCTGTGGTCAGCTCTTTTTCCCCTGCACCTCTGGAACTGCATACATTATTCCAAATTGGTTCTGTCCCACAAAACATGATGAGTAAAATGAGGAACTGGATAGGTAGGTGGCAAACAGCAAAAGTTATTTGGGCATGTTACGTGCTGTATTAATTGACCAAACAAGCACTTGGTGATATTTTCAGGTGCCAGAAAGCATTATGATGAAGACCATGTTGAAATAAATATTCAGCCAGCACTTGTAAGTTACTGTGACCATACATGCTTGCGTGAAGTTGAGGTTTATCTATTCTTTATCCCATTAAGGACTAGAATAAGACTAGGCAAACTATAGCCAGCACTGCCTGTGTCTTTATAGCTGAGGAGTTAAGAACATTGTTTATATTTTTGAAGAACATTGTTTATATTTTTGAAGTGTTATTGTGGGGGTACAGGCACCCTATCTGACTGAGACTGTGGTTTGAAAAGCCTAAAATATTTCCTTTGTGACCACCACCCCCCTCCCCATACAGAAGAAAAAAAAGATTGTGGATTCCTGAACTAGAGCAGTTAAAGTATTCTGAAAACAAATAATGTTCAAATGGTAACCGGTAAGCCAGAGAGCCTGCTTGCTGGTCATCAAGGTATCAGTTGGTACACAGGAAAGGAAGCCAGGTTAGCCGGGAGGTCAGACTACACATAGCAATAAATGGCTAAGGAATAGGCAAATAATTATATAGCCTGTGTCTGAGCCAGTAGATGGAATAATATGCTATGATTAAAATGAATTTATAATAACATGTAAAAAATGTTCTTAATATATTTAGACTATTAGTATAATGCTGTATACCCTATATCTTAGTGACATATAGGAAGAAAATATAGGAAGTATGCACATATAGTGCTTACTTCTTTGTAGGGGTTTTACTTAGTCCTCTGCTGAGTGCTGCATAGGTGGTCATACAACAGCACTCTCTGAAGTATGTTTAGTCACTCAGTCGTGTCTGACTCTGTTGCAACCCTGTGGACTATAGCACACCAGGCTCCTCTGTCCATGGGATTTCCCAGGGAAGGACACTGGAGTGGGTTGCCATTTACTTCTCCAGGGGGTCTTCCCATCCCAGGGATCGGACCTGCATCTCCTTCACTGCAGGCAGAGTCTTTACCGCTGAGCCACCAGGGAAGTATAGTGCTGTATTTTCAAGAGAAACAAGCTAATGTGTTAAGGAAATTGTGAGTCAGGGCCTGAATCATGCTCAGTATTCAAAAATAATTAATTAATGGGATAGGTGGCATTAATAAATGGAAAACAATTATTTGTCTCCTCACTGGGAAAATAACCTTCAAATATGGCACCGACCAAGTAAAAGTTTTAGTGCAGTAGAACCACAGATGACTATGAATACTTCATTACCTGACAGACTACTAATAAAGTTAATTGAAGTTTAATAAGCATTGTCAAGATTTTCTTTTGAAATGATGGACTCTTCAGTAATTAAGAAAGCTGTATTAAACCTAAAAATTGGTCACCAATTCATGTATATCCTATGTGTAGTTGCCTTCCTTGGGCAGCCTTTGACATATTAAAATTTAAAACAGAACTGTGCACTTACATTCACCAATTAGAGAATTTAATTTACTTCATGAGGCATTAATACATAACATATACTGACAATTTCACAGAGGGAACTGAGTAAGGAATTTAAACTGCAAAATTTCCCTATGAGATTTTCTTCTAATTGTGGCAAAATACATTCATGAGGTCTGTAAATTTTAAAGTGTATAGTACCATAGTGTTTCTCCTAAGCTTCCTTTTTTTTTTTTTTTTGCTGCTTATTTTCCAGGTGCCCTGTCTATCTAAAAATGTCTTCCTCTAAGTCATCTTTCATTTTGCAGAATAATTTAGCACTTGTCAGCAATCTACAGACTTAGCAAGTATATTCTTGTACTTGTTTAGGAAGTAGCAAATATGATCAGATTGCAAGTTCTACCTTGTGGCACTGATCTTGGTGCAAGGTCCCACTGGGTTGAGGACTGGTAGTATCAAGAACACTGTAGCTGCTTGTCACAGATGGACATGGCTATAAAAGCAGCAGCACCTGTCTGATATGTTTGAGAAGTGTCTCACTGGATTTAGCTAACTAATATTACCAAGTATTTGGTAAGGTGTGACTGCAGTACAGGGTCTTTATTTCACAACTTGATTCAGGTCCTTGGCCTGCAAAGACTTGGTTCACTTAAGTGCTCTCCCTCAACCCCAGAGCCTTGGTCGGCAATAAACAAGGTAATAAAGAGTTGCACATTTTAATCATAATAGGTGAAAGAGAGCTTAAACTGGTTTAATAAACTTAGCATACATTATCTCTGAGCCTAAAACATCTTGAAGAAATAACAGCATTTGTACAAACTGATTTTTCTATAAAAAGGCCACATTTCCATCCAGCACATTTTATTTGGCTGTGTGTTCCTTTCCTATAATAGGACAGAACTTCAAGAATTCCAAAACAAATTTGCACTTTCGCATAAATTACTGTTTGGGGACTGTCATGCCTCCATAGGTATTTTCTCCCTGATTGTATAAAATGTGGAGAGCTTTAGACTAACTAGAGAAATGATTCCAAGCAACCATGATGTATTTGCTTTTAAGCCAGTAGTTCAGGAGAAGGCAATAGCAACCCACTCCATTGTTGTTGCCTGGAGAATCCCAGGGATGGGGTAGCCTGGTGGGCTGCCATCTGTGGGGTTACACAGAGTCAGACATGACTGAAGCAACCTAGCAGCAGCGGTAGTTCTTAAAATGGGGATTCTGGGTCAACCTATAGCAGAATTAACTGTGGTGCCTGTTTTTGACAAACCTACGAAGTTAAAATCAAGTCAGTCCTGTATTTTGAAAAGGTGTACTTGAGAAAATTTAACCATTTTTGAGGTACTAAATTTCAATGAAGATGTCAGAGAATAATGAAAACACTTTGA